>JAMPIT010000885.1:5899382-7285849 GCA_026261815.1 Monarcha castaneiventris obscurior | reverse complement strand
AAACTGCAGTGCATATTTACTATAACCTTTTTGTTATTTCTTAGACTTAGTAACTCGGCTGTTCCTGTTTTATTGATCAGATATAAAAAACCAAGATGTCTCTGTCATTGTTTACATGCTAATGGTCTGAAAAACCTCATTTTTTGGAAATATGAGTTAAGCTCCGTGAAAGAGGCATCTAAAATCCCAATTTGTCCTATTCCTTTGCTTCTAACTAAAACGAGAAACCTCAGAAACATTTAAATGTTTGACTGTGGGGAGGAAATTTTTTGAACTTAAAGCTTTTTTCACTAACTTCTTGCCCAAACTCAAATTAAAATGGCCGAGTTATAAACCTCCCCAAAAGGTTTTCCAATAGCAAAGCTGACATTCCTTAGAGGCTTTATCTGCTACTGCTATAAAATTGAGTGGCTAAAATATCTTGTAGGTTTTTTTAATAATGTGATACAGAATATGGTAGAAGTATTCAGGCCAATAGCCGAAAACTGACTCTGTTGATGAAAGTTTTTGTTTATATTTATACATTTTTAGTTTACAGTTGTTTTAAACCCAAAACCTCAGACGATTAGTTGCAGATACAGTAGTTTATTTAATTGTATTAGGGTATGTCATGTTATATTTCCTTTTGACCAAGACCTGAGTAGATGGATAACATTAATTCATTAAGATTTTTAATGTTAATTTGTCCTGTTAAGAGGTTAAGCACCTTATCAAAATCTTAATTTAATTTTTTTAATCTTGTTTAAATAACTTTGTAATTTGAAAGTAATGGATGCTGTAGTATGTCTTTCACATCTGTGAAGATGAACAATAAAATTGTTTATTTACAAGTTACGACTCTAATTAATTTCTGGTAATACCTCTCATAACCAGCATAGGTATACTCTACAGTTCATGGAATATCTTATTTAAATGAATAAACTGCGCTTAGTACATGTGTAATGGAGTTATTCAAGGTAGAACTGATGTCTGCTGAATGGGATGTTTTGCACCGGATCTTTACAGGATACTCCCAGCGAGCCGTTCATGTAGCATTCAGGGGCGCCCTTTCACAGACATAGAATGTGCACTTGTGGGATTTTGTTTTGCCTTTTTTTTGGTTTTCCTCCATTGGAACATGGAAAGTTCTAGTGGAAAATAAAATTGCAATTTATAACAAAACTCAGCAATACCCTCAAATCACCAGAGATACGATGTTTCTAGTTTGGATAAAGTGGTGCACACGTTCTAGATATACCTCTCTGCTTTGTTAGCTATGGTTTTATTAGATGGTACTATGCTGTATGATCTAACTGGGACAAGAAGGGAGACAGGCCTAAGAACTTAATGTTCAAATATTGTAGTTTGCCCTTATTAGGCAAGTTGTAACACATGCATAGTTTTGGTAATGTAGAAAGAACTTCCAGTTAAAAATTTAAAATGCTAATGTCTGTCAATGCATGCTAACGGTCTAAAAATAGCACTATTTGTGTTAAGAAGGATAAAAATTGAGGAATTTGGAGAGATGCATTATATGTTGACTTTTTTTCCTTCAAAAACTATTTTAACTCTTTATCTGCTCATTTTCCCCTGACAGTTAGCAATCTGTTTAACCCTGTGGTGCTAGAAGTTGTGATTTCTTCATGTTTGCACAAACATATAATGTGGTGAAATCCAGACTCCCAGCACTGAAAGGGGTTGTGTGAGAGTGTGTTCAGTATTGGAAACTTTTCATTGTTTTCAGACATTCCTTAAAGGAGCATTACCAACTTTTTCAGGTTCTCAAAAATACAAATTCCTTGTTAAACATAGTTTTCCTGAGGAACTGCTTAATTTTTTATTTTTTTTTTTCCCATCTCTGGTTGGGGAAATGACTGTGTAGGGAAAACCTTGGCAACTTTTTTTAGACTGCAATCCTCTGAGGAAGGATTGTCTGCTCATAGCAGTGCCAGAGTTCAGGGAGTGTCCGGACAACACTCCCAGTCATGATTCAGCAGCAGGCAGTCCTGTGAGGGGCAGGGAGGAGGATTTGGGGATCCTTATGGGTTCCTTCCAGCGTGAAGTGCTCTGTGAAGGTGCATGTGTATTCTGGCTGGGAACCAGATGCTCTCCGGGTTGTACTTGGAGACTGCACTGACAGTGAAGATAAAAGAGAAAACTGAAAATACTTTGTTGAATTTTTAAATTGGGAATAGGGGGGAAAATGTTGTATTTTCAGGCTTTTTGCAGGTGTTTCAAATAGTAAGAACTGAACATTCTGAATACTGAAAACAATTGGTAGTGCTCCTTTAAAAAAAGCAAAATTTAATGTGATGCATTTTAAATAGTTTTCATTTGTACTTAAAATAATGTTGCTTTAATATGTGTTTGAGTACTAAAATTGCTTTTAAAAAGATCAAAATAGAATACAAGAACTACAGCGAAGAAACTGAAATAAAAGTATCAATTTTTTATTATTTATTCAGGAGATTTCACCTAAACCACAAAGTCAGAAAAAAAATGAAGCTGATATTAGCAGTTCTGCCAACATTCAGAAACCTGCACTGTTATCCTCAACTTTGTCTTCAGGAAAGGCTCGCAGCAAGAAATGCAAACAAGAATCTGGAGATTCTTCCGGGTGTATAAAGCCCCCTAAATCACCACTTTCCCCAGAATTAATACAAGTCGAGGATTTGACGCTGGTCTCTCAGCTTCCTTCTTCTGTGATAAATAAAACTAGTGAGCACAGACATTTTAAAAAAAATACCGTAACTACTTATAAGAGATATACAGAAATTTTCTTTGGTTGTAAATGGCTATTGCTTTTAAAAATGAATCTGCTTTAAATAAAATGTCCAAGTGGGAGAATTAGGGGTAGCTCACTATTTTAAAAGTCAAGTCACATAATAAGGCATTTGAATTACTCTACCAGAAATAATACATTTAAATAATACATTGATATTTATAGAGTCATGGCTTCTAAGGGTTGGCTTTCCCTCTGGCTTAAATCTTCACACTAGCATTAACAGTGATACAGGAAAAATCAAACCTCCCTTCTGAAAAGGGCCTGATTCATTAAAAAGAAAAGACGTACACCTTGGTGTGGACCTTTCCCTCTCTGAGAAACTTCACCTTCAGCAGGCTGACGTTCTGTACCTGTTGGCTGTGGCATTCTTCACCTTATGTGATATTTCCTCCAAACACAATGTGAAAGAGAAGATGGGTTCAAGATCTGTGGTGGAGAAATAAAAAAAATTGTGTTTCCTTGTCCCAGAAAAATTCCTTGGGTTTTCAGCTTCTTAACTTGTGTAACTGATTTGCCAAGTACCAAAATACTGTTTATCAGAAGAATAGGGAAAGTTTTATGCAACATGCTTGAATACACTATATTTCATTAATATTAAGGTATTTCTATAATATTTTTTTTGATATTACATTAGATTTTTAGAGTTGTTTAGTGTCAGGTTCTTGGCCTAAAGAACATTAAATTATGAGGCCAAAGTCTAAAATAAATGCAGGTGTCAGTAAGTCAAAAGCTACTTTTTTTTTTCTTTCCACTTTTAGAGTAGTGATTGAGGATGGAAGATTCAACCTGCATCATGTGTTCCCCTTAACCTTGATTTTATAATTTCACTTACAAGTTTATTTTTAATCTTTACTCACAGATAACTTTAAATGAGTGGGAAAGGGAGGGATGCAAATTCAGCCTTCTTCATTTATTCAGTACACATTGGTAAAAATTGTATTTTGTCCCCACGAAATATTAGCAGTCATCCATATTGTAATACGCCTTCCATCCCCACCCCTAGAGCAATGGTAAGTAGCTTTCCTGGAGCATGCTTATATTTTGGATTAAGTTGGACTTCTCTGTAGCAATATTTTTTTTAAAATAGCTAATTTAAAACTTGCTTACTTAGCAGATTAGATCTTGTTAGTGTTGTCTTTTAATCTTTGGCTTCCAAATTTTTTTACCTCTACTGGAAAGTTGGTTTTGCTGTGTCTTTTTTAAATCTTTGTATCTGACTCTAAAAACTGCTTACAAAAAGGAGAGGACAGTGATTTACAGTGTAATAGCGACTGAAATGTTTTTCTAAGGAAAAATTTTGTGAAACTGAGTAATACTGGAGAGGTGTAGGGGAGTGTGGGTTTTTTGTTTTTAATGAATCAGGCCTATATTAACCTATATCAATCCTCCTCCCCCCCCTTTCTTTTTTTGTTAAGTATAACGTTCTGGAGCCTTCGTACTGTGCCAGGCATTGGCAGTGTGTATTTGAATTTCAGTTGGGGTATTGATATCAGGTTAGCAGAAGGCAGGAGGTGGGATATAAAATTAAACACTGTTTTTGATTATTTTTTCAAGTTGTATGTTAACACTATCCATGACTTATTAGATCTTTAACTGTGATCATTTGTTCTGTTTATTGTTAAATCCTGTTGCCCCCTTCCATTATAAGTAGCCTACAGCCTGGGTTGTATGGGGAGGGTTGCTTACTGTAAATACACTGCTTGCCTAAAACAACCACCTTTAGCAGTTGGGAAGTAGGTGCCCTCGTAATTTATAATAAGCAAAAACCAGAATCATGTGTTGAGCATAAATCTTTCTTTGCTCCTGGTAGTCACAGTTTTGTAATTACTTTTACCAGTTTAGCTGTGACTACCAGCTTTGCAAACAAGAGCTACTTAAAGCATTCCCCATCTTTAGATCTCAAATGCTGCGGTAAGATGATGGTGTATCTCTCTGCTTCATGAACATTGAAAGATCTCTTTTTAGGTCCATCACAGCCAGTGAATTCCCCTAGATCCTACAAAAATAGCCAGCGGAGAAGAAGATCACAGCGTTTAGCCACTTGCTCCTTGCCTGATGATTCTGTAGAAAAAGTTTCTTCTCCCTCTTCAGTTACTGATGGAAAAGTGTTCTCCATCAGTGGTCAAAACCAACAGCCATCAAAATTGGAGGGTAATGTATCTTAATCTAATAAAGAACTGCCCGAGAGAAATTGAATCATAAAAATTAGACCTTTCATGGTTTTCAACTAATGGAATATTTTGCTGTAGCTAAAGCTGTATGCTGTTCCTATGTTATGTAACGCTGCAATCCAGACTGTTGCCTGTTGGACCCATGTATCTTTTTAATATGACATTTTTTCTTTTATGTAGTACCTGATGTTGCTCATGTGTCACTTGAGAAGCGTGGACCATGTCTCCCTCTTGATTTAAGCCGTAGTTCGGAAGTTACAGCACCATTATCCACAGAATCCACTTTGCGTAATGAATATCCCAGTAAAGACAAGGAAGATATTCAGATGATTACATATCTTTCTTCCAAAGCAGTAACTGATGGAAAAGTAGCTACAACAGCGTCAGGTAAAGAGACTTAGTATACAACCAGAGAGATTTATAGTTGTAGGATTAAAATGTGTGTGTATTCAATCCCACAGACATAGGGGATACTTTTATTTTCCTTTCTGCACACTCAAAAGCCTGCCTCTCTTCTGGACTCCATTCATCTGCATGTTCTTTGTCTTCACTGGCTTAAAACTGTGTTAGCACTTCTAACATGCTTTAAGGGGACTCTGAGAGTGTGGAATGTAGTAAGCAGTAGTTCTTACAAAAATATTTTTGCTAAAAGTTCTAAAAATAATTAATGAAGTGTTTACTAACACACTAATTTGTGGCTTCAGCTTTAAAACAATGCTGTTCTTGAAGACAGTCCAGCACTCCTCTGCTTTCCTTTTTTTTTGCAGTGGAAATTCTGTCCTTTGCTTGCTACAAGATGTTACTTAAAAATATTTCTGAAAAATCCTCAAAAACCTTTATATAGACTTGGTCACCCTCAGAATTAGCAGAGAGCCCAGTGCTGCAACTCTGTGCTGCCTCTCCTTTCGTAACAGTTTATTGTCTACTGTGGTTTACATGAAACACTTGGCTAGAGGTAACCAGGAGATTTGGGGAAGGATTGACATAGTGGTTTGCAGACCCTAAAAGTGGGATGTTTTCATCCAGTGTATGCAAGGTGTTCATATAATTTTTTTATAAATAGGTCTCTTACGTGGGTATCATACCATTTTTAACTAGCTTCCAAGAAAGAATTCCTTTAAAACTTTTTTTTTTAAAATTCTTGTTTTGTTTTGTTTCGTGAGAAAATTGTTCAGAAAAGTAGGAAGAGGGGGGAAAAATCAAATTATTATACTCTGCTCAGAAAGTTTTTGATAAATGCGATTGATAGTAAGGGAGGGCAGCATGAGCTTAAAGGATAGAGTTATGATACTTAAACCATATTTTAGTCAATTAATCTATGAACCTCTTAAACTAATTTGTCAAAATAAGGACTGTGGGTATCTCTAGTGAGCCACCACTTCAGCTTTTTAAAATATTAAAATATTACTTAATTACTTGTGTGAAACCATGTACCAGTCTTCATTTGCCCTTGATACATTGCATAGCAGTAGAATTACAAATTCCTGGGAAAATTCCTTCTATAAAGGTTCTTTTTATGTCATGTCTTCTGCCACTAAGAGAAGTGCTTTTGGGAGATGTATATTTGCCCACTCATTGAACAAGATCATAAAAGAAAGCAACAGCTTCCAACAGCCGTCTGTTTCCTGTTTGGTAAAACTCAGTTACTGGGAATTTAACTTCTGGCTTTTCAGATATATTTGCTGGCTCATTTTATTTATAGTTGGTAATGCTGGAAGTTGCCTTCTCCTGTCATGGGCCTGGCTCAGGGCAGAGTGAGCTGGTTCTAAACCCAGCACTCAGGAGTGCACTTTGGACCTGTTTGTTAAGCTGGGTTTTGGTCTTTGCCACAGCTGAAGCAATAATAGAATAAATTTCATTTAGAGCCACCTTTATTTAATGACTCAAAATTGTGTGACATGTCCACACAGTTTGTGTCAGGGAAAAACATTCCCTGATAAATTGTCTGTTGTTACTACTTGAGTCCATAGTGGGAAGCTGGAAGTGCTTGCAACCAATACCAGAGGATAGAGTTTATACTGTATATAAAGCTTAATGAGCCTTTTTTCATGCCTATAAAATTTTAAGAGTTTTAAGGTCTAAAAGAACTGATTTGCCAGCTACATTTTTGTCTTCTGAGTTTTTACCTTTTAGACCCATCTGTTTTGTTCCTAATTTTCATGTATTAACAGTTTTCCTTCATGCAATAAATGGAATTGTGTCTTGAGCGTTCATACCGACTTTTGTCCAAATGTTAGAAGTTTTCAGTGGTTTGGAGCATCTAGCCCAACAGCTTCTTGGGTATAAGCTTTGTGGCCTGAAAGACTAATCTAAGCAGGTTGATATCTTTAATTCACAGATTTCATAGCAGGTTTTGGAGCTGCCTCTGTTAGTGGTACCACTAGGACTCTGTAACTGAAATTCATATGTATTTTGGGTTCATCTCAGTCTTTTAACTCTGGTGAAACATGTTTATCCTTCTCATAATCTTAGAAGAAAAAGAAAAATGTAGATTTAAAGTTCAGGTTTGAAACCTTTGGAGTTAGTTTAGACTGTTGAATAAATTTGTTGTGGTCTCTGCTTTAGAAGGCATTGTTTTGCCTTTGAAATAGCACAGGTTCTCAAGTCATGTTCCTGAAGTACACATAATTACACCAAATTCTTGCATGCTTCAGGAAAATTAATAGGATCCACTCTATTTATCAGTACTTTTCTGATTATCTGTTTAAACAATAGCAAGCAAGTATATACAGGAGAGGTGCCGAAAGCTTTCCTCATTCCTATCAGTTCTTGAAATAATTGAGAAAAGTTAATTTGTGTTATGCAGAAACATCTAAGTGCAGTTTCATACACTGCATTGTTTACCATTGTGTATGCATTGTGACTATGTACATTACAAATTGAGAACTCTGGTGTAAAATCCAAACTGTTCTGTAATTGACCTGAAAGAACTATTACAAATCTGCATCTGTTTTGTTTCAAAGACTTTAAATCCACAGTCCATCAGAATACTTGCAAAACACTGTAGTTTTGCCATTCTGAATATATGAACTTCAGGTCTTTCTGTAGTTGTGCTTCTCTTTAAATTTTTGGTAGTTTTTCTTGGTTTCTGTAACTCTGCACCATTTACGTTAGTTTAACTGTTATATATTGAGCAGACATAATTTCAGCAAGCAATCAGGGCTTTGAGATTTAAGTAAAAGGAAAATACTGTTACTAATCTAACAATATAATATTTGTAATGCTAATATAATTTATTGTCACTAGATGTTATTTCCTATCCTAAAACCTATAGACGATTTTGCTAGTAGGGTAACATTAGGTTAACGATATGGGAAAAATTTGCATTTGAGACTAAAAGAAAAAAAAACATTGCATACTTTTATATAATTTCCTTGGTAACAGGTTTACTGCAGCAGGAACAAGAAACAGCTGATGTACAAAATTTTCAGTAAATAATATAGGTCGCTTTTTAAAAACTCTTGCCAGTGTTACTGAGTATTTTACCTCGCTTGTAAGAAGGATGAACTATTGTTCATCTTGTTACTTGCTCTTGTTACTTTGGGGCTGTTTGTTTTACTCCAACCATCTATTAACAATCAGCTACTCCCTGATTTGAATTCCTGCCATTCTAATCTCTGCCCAGGAGTTCCCAGTTTGGGTTGATTATGAGGCTTTTCATGGGCTTATTCTTCCTAAAGACATCCTTTTGGGCAGGGTCCAGTATTAATCTGTGATAGACAATTAAAAGTTTGTTTAGGTATGAGATTGATTGTATGCACTGGGAATTTGAAACACTAAATTAAATATGACCAGCATGAGTTTCTATCGCAAAATGATTTGTGTATTAATGCAGATGATGATATTTATGATATTACATTAAATATGGAAAGCCATGAAATAGAATATCAGTCAACAATTCAGATTGCTACAATTCATTTGAGCTTGATGAATTGCAATAAGCAATAGCACTGCAAGCCCAGCTGTGCTGCTGTACTTGAGGCACAACATCCTGTCCTGTGCCTGTACTTGCATGAGGGGACTTGTGTCACTTCCTTGTGCCATAACAGGATAAGCAGCACTGGAAACAGGTCATTAACTGGACTGGGAATACTGTGGTTTGCATTTCTTTTTAATCTGAAATTAGTCTTCTAGTGAGAAAATTGATCTTGGAACAGTGACAAAATTAGTAGTTTACCAAGTCCAATCTCTGGTTGTCTTTGTGTGCTGAGTGTTAACTGCAGACCTCCCACGTTCACTGTGTGGGAGGTGGCTGGCTGGACTCCTTAAGAGGAATAAAATTGCAAGTAAAAGTAGCAGTTCAAAAAAAAAGCTAGCATTTCCATTAAGGAACTAATATTTTTCTGGTTGTATTTGTTACTTGCCCTTCCGACTGACTACCTTGTCTAATTTTGTTGTTATGTGTGAGGCATAGTGATTGCACAGTTGAAAAGTAGACTTTTCAAGCCTTAACACTTTATGTAGGATTTGAGAATTTAAGATTCTTAACCTAAAATGATTTTCAATCAAGAAAAGTAAAAACCAAGAATAACATTGCAGTGTATACAGGCATAATAGCTATTTCTATTTTCAGGTTACTATAGAAAGGCAGTTTGGAGAGTTCTGACAGCGAGATGGGTATTTGCTTGACAGGAGCAGATTTCTGCCCAATATAAGTGTTCCCTCAAACAGTTATTGATTGCTTTGTCAGATGTGCTTGAAAATTACTGAGGTACTGAAATCTGTTGTGTTGTGGCTGTTGATATTAAAACATATTTGGATATCATGTCAGGGTTTCTTCTCAGTAAAAAAGTTTAAATACTCATTCATCTCATGTTGAGACTAAATTTCTCTTGAGATTGTTTGGATGGAGTGTTCTCACATCTTTTCATCAAAATGGCAGTGACCTAACTGAATTACGTGCATTTGGGTGATCCTTTTGCACTCCTTTTAGAAATGAGACAAGACGTTGATAGCATGATGATGTGGGAAAGTGTCACTTTTTTCTTTTACTAATGTGCTAAAATATAGTTATTGCTCTACAGATGGCAGAGCAGTTCAGTCCTGTAACAGAGACAAATGGTAATTAGGAAACCCAAGAAAGGAGTAATTTGGATAGTGTTTTGTGTCAATGATAACTATTCCAGCAAGCTAAATGCACTTGAAATGCAGACAAAGGCGAGAGCCTGAATTAGTCTTAAAAGGATTATGGTCTTAGGTGAGATGGTTGATTTGAGGCCGTGGAAAGACTCAGGTAGCCCCCGCCGTGGTGATGCAGCTTGTGCCACGTGGCGGGAGCCAGCACCAGAGCTGAGCAGCTGCTGCTGCCTGGATTGCATGGTACAGAGCTGTCCTGCAGCTGGGGACATCTGGACATCAAAGTGCTGTGTGCTGTGGGACAGGATGCACCACTTTCTATTGCTCTTGCTGGCCCTGTGGCTCTCTGACTGGTGGCATTTTGGTTGTGCTCCCAGGAAGGCTCATAGGAGTGAGAGTGGGTATTGTGTGAGCTGTGTATCCTGGTAGAATTGGGTTGGTCTGTCCAAGTAGGGAAGGCCACTGTTCAGGGTCAGCCCTGAACTGTTGCCTTTTCCCCAGAATCTTTTTATGATTGATGAATTTTCTAAATTATCTTAATGCTCCTTATTTAGTGCATTCTAGATCAGCTCCAGATTTTGTCTTGTTGAATATCTTGACCTGTAGCAGGTTATTTTTCAGGACTTCTTTTTTTTTTTTTAATTTTTGCATGGTAATACTTTTGTTGGGCTGTTCTGAGAGACACCAAAGGTAACTGGTGCCTTCAAGTGTTTACAGCTGGCATGGAAAAACATGAACCCCTTACAACTTCACAAAGCTGCATTTTTGTACTGATGTGCTTGGCATGGTCCTGAAATGTCCTCAAGGGTCTGATAAAAGTTAGGCTTTCCTGATTACAATTAGATGAAACTTGAAGCTCTCACAATATTGATGGACACAGTAATAAAGAGTTTTGAATTACCTCAGTAATGTTCTTTATAAATAACTTTTATTCTAGTTTGATTATTTTAAAACGATTATAAACATTAGCAGTGAAAATTATAATTTCAGTTTTGTTTTGTTTTCAGTTTGTTACTTCCTAACTTGCATCAGATAAAGAGCTAAAAAAACAACAACATAGTTCACTGAATAAACTTTTCTAAATAGTACAAGATAGAAATTGTTAGTATATGATGCTGAATTCTGACAAATCACAGTACTTCTGCATGTAATTCAAATGTGGATTAATGCAAGTGAATTATTTAAATATTAAAATCAATGAAAAATTCAATTACCAGAAATGTTTTATACATAGGACTAAAAATGTTGTACCAGAGCTTAATTTTTCTGTAAACATAATGGAGCATTAACTTAAATGATATTGACAGTGTCAGCACCTTTAGCTGTTACTCTTGTGGGTTTCTATTACAGTGAAAAAAAAGGAAACAAAAAGGCTTAGAAGTGTCAGCAAAAGCACATTTTAACCAGTGCAGGCAGTTTAAAAGCGACTGCAAATTCCAAAACATAGGAAGAAACTTTCTGTGGCATGTATTGTCTTGTATGTAAGACTAAGATCTAGACATTCATATGCAGTAATTATCTGTTAAATGTGATGATGATATGACCAATATTGACATTTCAGTGATCTGATCCAGCCCTGGCTGGCTGCAATCCTTATGGAATGCCGAGTAAATCCATCTTCTTGTTTTCAGCACCCTCGTCTCATGTACATGCCTTGCATCTGGAAATGCCTTTAACCAATAGTCTCAAGTTACCCAAAGGGAATAGTAAAAAAAAGAGGTCTTCCACATCAGTGAGCTCTGAAGGGACAGAGACACAGTGCTCTGCGCCCATAAAGGAGAAATGTTTTGAGAGTCTGAAGGAGAAAATATTAAAGAACATGATTGAGAAGGACAAGCATTCAGAAGTTGGTAAACTACAATACTTTTTGTTTCCAGTGCTTTAGACAATAAAAATAATTGTAAAATGACATGAAAAATAATTGTATTGTTTGTATGTTTCTTATTATTGTGTTCCATTAGGATTTTTTACAGTCTACTGACTTTTACAAGAAAGTAGGTCATCAGCCAGACGTTGGCCTTATGGCATATATTCTTCAATTTGCAGGTGCAGCTAGAATGGAAAGAAAAGGAAAACTGGAAGAGAAAAGTTCTTCAGCATATGGTATGTAGAGAGAAATATTATTTTTAGGAAAAAAGGAAAAATTCTCTAAAACTTCATGTCTGTGAAGAGCAGATGTAAAAGCATAAAGTATTTCCTGGCCCATCTGCACTTTTTGTTTGTTAAGGTCTTAAAAAAAGTTTTTGTGTATATGACAGGTTTGTAATAGAAGAATAATTTGTAAGATAAAATGAAAGTGCCCATAGCAAGGATTTTGAGGGATCCTAAAGTACCTATAAGATAACCACTGCCTCTGGTTTTTCATTTGATTAGGGTTTTTTTAGTAGAATGAATAATACTGGCTATTTCACTGTACTGTCAGACTTGAGATGGGAAGAGCAAACAAGGGTTACTAGCAAAACATTTGGCAATTTATGAAATAAAATATAAATTGAAGAGGACTCTGATTTTATCCTGTGCTCGAATTAAAATAAATTATTAGAGACTGGCAAGAATTCAGAAGTGATTCTGCCTTCTTTTTTCAGGAGGTAAAAGTTTTGTCTCTGTGTTCCTCAAGAAGATAAGACTGCTCCAGTTTGTGTGCAGGAAACAATCCTGACTTTGAGACATTTTTTGTAGCAAGTTAATTTCCTTGTTATTTGTCTCCCTGCTGATAACTTAAGAAATAGAGTGAAAATGTGGGATGTATTTTGTCTGGGAAGAATTAACAGGATAAAAAGAATTTATCGGAGTCAAAGTACTTGTCCTCGTGTGTACCAACAGTGGTTAAAAGTGAACTGCAACATAAAAAATGTGTCAAATTTGAGTCAGAATCAGTTTTCTATGAGGATGCCACTGTATAGTGCTATTTTGTCAGTCTATTGCTGACAGCAGCAGCAGATTTGTGATACTGAAATTTCTTTCAAATGTCTTTCTGTAGGCCTAATATGTGGTTTTAGGACAATGTAGCATTTCTAATTGGGAATTTTGCACTTGTGAAAGCTTTTTCTCTTGCCCAAATCTTTTTGTTACAAACTGTAAGTAAAATACAAGTTACAAGCTATTCATATGATACTACACATTTTGTGTACTTTGCTGTATTTTTTTCTGCTATGATGTCTTACTTTGAAATACTTAAAATGATAAAATACTGTTTGTTGAATGAGATTTCTTTGAACTGTTATACCAACTATTAATAAGAGATGTGCCCAAGATATCAAGTAAATTAACCGAATCATTTTGATCTGACTAGACAACTAGAGCACTTGATTTTGAATGCCTTGTTTAGGTTAAGCTGCTTTAAATTGTTTAATTTTTATTTCAGCTAAAAAGAAAGAAAAAGAAAAGGAGAAAAAGGAGAAGAAGGAAAAAGATCATAAACCAAAACAGAAAAAGAAGAAGAAAAAAAAGAAGAAATCAAAACAGTATGGTAAGTTCAATTTATATTTTTTTAAAATAAGTAAAACCACCCAGTGTATTTCTAGCATTAGATAGTAAAACTTGTTTGTAAACAATATGAATGTAAAATTTCAGACATGTCCAAGAGTAAGTTTTATCGTTAAATGTGAAAAGGACACTTGGGTCTGTGACTTCTCTTTTTCTTGTATTTCTAGCCTGTCTCCATGTGATAGACACACATATTTCTAGATGTTTTTTCTTCCTCAAAAATCTATGCTTGTTGTTTTCATCTCTTTAAATTCTTCATTTGAAGCTCTGTATATGTGTCATACCTATATTGCTTGGACATTAAAATTATTGTAGTATCTAGTTTGTTGCTGAATTTCAGTGGTTTACTGTATGCAGTGTATGCCCTCTTTAGCAGTTAATCCTTAACAGCTGAGGTTGGCATCTCTTGTAACAGCCTTGTCTATTGCCTTGACAAATGGTTGTGGATTATGTGTTTCTTTGTCCAAAATTTGTGCTATAATGTGAAAATACTTCCAGATAATGCAGTGCTTGAGTGTGAATTGCAATACTGTAGGTTTCATGTACTTCACCATCTTTATACTGGAGTAATATAATTTTAAGCTATAAACTTCAATTGCTTATTTTACCTAAAAATCATTGGGAGCTTTTTACTTGCACTGAGAAGGCATCTAAGTATTTGCAAGAAGATACTGATAAATGCTGGGTATGTGCCCAGTATTGTTCTTTGGTTTTGTCTTCTTGTGATCATAAGGTGGTTTGTTGTGGGCTGGGGATTTTTGTGGTATTTTGGGGGTTTTTTTTGGTTTTTTGGTTTGTTGGATTTTTTTTGGGGGGGGGGTCTTGTTTTGTTTTTTATCTCATCTTTTTATTCCTTTGATGTTTTTGCCAGCTTGTCTTGAAACTTAGAAGCTTGGCAGAGGTATCATATTTAGGTTCCAGTTTCTAGGGGTCTTACCCAGTGTTTGTAAATATGAAAAGAAAATATGCCTTATGCCTCAACAAATAGAAATCTTAAATCCAGATGCAAAAAGCAGAGTGAGTAAAACTTGAGTATTTTATTCTTTGAAAATTCATCTTGTGAAAATCTGGGTTTAGCAATCCAGAGGTATTCAATCTGGATTTTTTTTTTAACTGGGGAAAAAATGAAAATACTCTGGTAAATTCTGACTCCAGTGTCTGACCCTGAAAAAGCCCATCTGTCAAAAGAAACAGCACTCTCTCTCGAGGACTAGGTCAGTCCACTCCAGCTGTGGATAGACGTGTAAGGGTGTGAGGCATGCTCCTTTTGTTTGAAATCAAATTGAGGCATCTTGGGGAAGAACAGGGAGTGGGTACATTGTGTGCCCCAGATAAGTTCTGCACAAGGCTTTAGGACAAACCAACCAGCCCCAACAAAAACTGGGTTTTGTGCTCCAAGTGTGTGTATGATTTACTGACTCTATAAAACCCATGTGTAGCAGAAGGTGGGTAGTGCCTGTTATTTATGCTGCTCTGCTGCAGTGAGGTTGAAAGCCATGCAGCATGAAGTAATCAACTCAGCTGCTCCTTGAGCTGACTGCAGAGAATACACTTGGGAAATGCTGGAGATAGTGTGCATTGGACAGAGACAGTTAAGGGAAAAGTGACTTCATGGAAAGTTATCCAGGAGAGGATGTTGTGGAACCCATAGCAAGAAAACTGTAGTTACAGGTGGAAGCAGGAATGCTTCCTACAGAAGGATCAAAGTGCAGTAATCTGATGACTTGCTTATATTTGAAGTATTAAGTTTTATGGGTAGCTACTCATAATTACTGATTGAAGCCATGGGCATGCTCAGGTGGGTCCAGAGGAAGGCCACAATGATGATCAGAGGGCCGGAGCACCTCCCCTGTGAGAAGAGGCTGAGATCTTGTTTAGCCTAGAAAAGAGAAGGCTGGGGGAAGACCTTGTAGAAGCCTCCTAGTACTTACAGGAGACTTACAGGAAAGATGGGGAGGGACTCTTTAAAGACAGTGTAGTGATAGGGCAAGGGGTAACAGTTTTAAACTGAAAGAGGATAGATTTTAGGTTAGGTACTCAGAAGAAATTCTTTTCTGAGGGGGTGGTGAGCCACCAGAACAGGTTGCCCAGAGAAGTTGTGGATGTCCCATCGCTGGAAGTGTTGAAGGCCAGGTTGGATGGGCCTCTGAAAAACCTGGTCTACTGGAAGACCTGCCATGGCAGGGCGGGTGGAACAGAAATGATCTTTAATGTCCTTTCCAATCCTAATTAATCAATCATTTGCAATTACATGACTTTCCTAGGACGGTCTCTCCAGTCATTATGATTAGGGACAGGGTTACAAATATGTTTCTTGAGAATGTTGAAAATAGTTTATATTAGAGGAAAAGATATGGTGCTGGTATCCATATAAATGTCAGTACCACTGTATGACCAGCAGGCAGAAGCACGTGGTGTTGTCTGTGTGTGTGTGTGCTGTAACAACCTCATCCTGCTCCTCTCTCTGTCTGAGCAGGAAGATTATACAGAGATGTATAGGTACAGTGGGGATCTCTGCAGCAGGTGGGCTCAGACACTGGCTGCCCAGTAGCTCCTCTGAATCCCAGTCTTCCCAGTTTCTGGTGCCTGCAGATATGAGCTCATGGGGCAGCAGCCCCTCTGCAGTACAGTCTCACTTCTGTGTGCATTCTCTCACACTCCCAGCGCTGGCCAGGACTCCCTGGGTTCCCAGAGCCCCTTCCACCGCAGATCTCCTGCTTAGAGAGGCACTTAACCCAGAGCTGGCCCTTGCAGGCCCACTGACCCCTTGCTCCCAGGCCATTTCATCTGCTCATCAGCTGGTCCAGCTTGATCCATGCAAGCAGTCAGGCACTTGGACTGGCTGCAGGTGTTGTAGCATGAGCTCTGGGGCCTCTGTGAGCAGAGATCCCTGGCATGGGGCTGGCACTGCAGTCACTGCAGTCTGAGTGCTGGCACCATGGACACATGGACCTTTCGATCTGCAGTGCTGCTCCATTTGCTGGCACACGGACCATGTACACACCTGAACCCTGCATGGAGAGCCCCTCCCCCATGTAAGAGATGGAAATGAGATTTAATAAGAATCACAGAATAGCTGAGGTTGGAAGGGGCCTTTGGAGGTGCAGTGGTCCAACCCCCTTGTCCTCGTGCTGGTTGCCCGGGATTATGTCCAGACAACTTTTCAATGGCTCCAAGGAGGGAGATTTACAACCTCTGCCGGCACAGACTGGATGCAGGGCATGGCCAGATGAATGTACTGACCGCAAAACTATTAATGCATAACTGGCCTTTTGTATCCTGTTATTCCCCTGTTCTCCCCATCATTGTTCTTCCCCAAATTACTTCAGTCCATCCATTTTTTCCACCTTTATTTTCTTCCCTAAACATTTCGTAATAAGTCATTTGCAAACCCAAAATGATTTTGCCCCACATCCCATAGTGTCCCCCACTGGCAGCCCACTGGGCCACAACTGTCCTTCGTCCAGAAGATGATCCAGAGAGCAGCTGTGGGTAACAGGTCGTGATGGATTTCATGCATGGATAATGGAGGTGATGGCACTGCTGGGAAAGTCTGAGAGGGGCCTGGCCAGGGTGTGTTTGTTGTTTACCGGCTCATCCTCCTCTTTTGGGGCTGTGTGTATGTACTCTCCTGGGATGCTCCCTAGCCCATCCCAAGACCCTTTGGCCCATTGATGTCTCCTGGGAATGGGCGTGGGATGATTCAAAGACTATTTGCTTTGGGCTTCCAGTGCTCCTCTGCGGGGGTGCAGACAAGCTTTTATCACTTAAACTGACAGGGTCGTCTGTGGTTGCTTCTAGGTAGCAATGCTGGTAATGCTGCAGGCAAACCTAAGGCAAAAGAGAGAGTCACCAGCAGCATCTCTAAGGATAGCAGATGGTGCAGGGTGAATTGTGGAAAAAAGACGACTGCATAATATTCTAGGAAAAGTTACCCCTCTGTACTTACAGAGATGGAGGAGTTGCAATTGGTGATGATTCTTTTATCTATCAGATTTGATTATGTTTTTTACTGGAAATTTTTAAATAAAATGTTACAAAGAGCTTTTGCCATTTCTTATTTACAGTTTCATCATCCTGATACCTCAGCGTTCATATTCTTTACTTGTCAACATAATGCTGCAGTATAATCTATACACAATATTCTTTTGGGGTTTTTTGCATTTGTCATGAATTTTACTTTTTAAGAGCAACTTCTTTTCTTTTAACTTTTCAGATTATTCAGATTATGAAGACAGTTCTGTTGAATTCCTGGACAGGTGCTCCTCTCCCTTAACGCGGTCCTCAGGCAGCTCTCTGACCTTGCGCAGCATGTTCTCAGAGAAGAACACTTCATACCAGTATCCAAGAGCTATCCTGTCCGTTGACCTTAGTGGAGAAAGTAGGTTGAATGAACAGCAAATTTCAGTTTATAGGTTTAATTTGTTAAGAAAGAGAATTTTAAAGGAAATAATTTGGTTTGTGTTTGGGATTGTAGCTATAAATACAGTGACTGATTTATCCGTCATCTGTTTAAATCAAAATGCTTACACTCCTTAAGCTGTTCTACATTGTACTTGATTTGGTTAAGTGTTGCTACTCTGCATCTGAGGAGAGCACGTTAAAGGTACTTGGCAGAATTCATCTTGAAGTCTTATATACCTGCAGTGTGTTTCAGAGTGATTTTTTTGCTAATGCAGATTAAGATTTTTAACTGTCAAAACTCCCTGTATTTCTGTGAATTATTGTGTCTCTGCACACAGTTTCACGTGTATTTATTTTTATTAGACCTTTCAGATGTGGAGTTCTTGGATGATTCTTCCACAGAAAGTTTGTTACTTAGTGGTGACGAATACAATCAGGATTTTGATTCAACTAACTTTGAAGAGTCTCAGGATGAAGATGATGCTCTCAATGAAATTGTTAGGTGCATTTGTGAACTTGATGAAGAAAATGGCTTTATGATTCAGGTAAAGAAGTTTGGTGTGTGGACTTGTATTTTCCATGTGAGTGTTTTGCTTGTGAAGGTGCCCTTTTGATGTGTCGCAGACTGAAATTATGTAGAGAGCTGTACATAAGTGAACAAGAACAAAGTATTTCTTTGTTCTGCACTTGGTTTGGCTCTGCTCAGTGGATGCAGAGCTGTTGCTCTAGGATGGGGTTTCTCTAACAGTTTGATACGTAGGACAAATTTGTATGGAAAGGTAACGTTTTTCTTTATAGTCAGCTGATAAATTTGGAATAAAGTACCCTTTGCCACAAACCATTGCTTCTGTTTCCCAGACCATCCTGGTTATACGAGGCCATCTGGTTTGGCTCTTGTGCTTTGCAGTACCACTTACAGAAGCCTCTCTGCTCACTCTAAATGTCCCTCCTCTGTGTGCAGCATGTCTCCTGTGCAGACACTAAATACTGTCAGTACTGTGATGTGTGTTTCATCTTTAAAATAGCACTTCTCTCACAGTGGGTAACACTACCAGGTTTTAGTAACTGCTGACAATTTACATCTTAAGTTGGTATAGATAAAATGGAAGAAGAGTATACCATGTCTGCACAGCATTCAGGTGTTGATGGATTGCAACTCCTGCTGCTTATTTCTTTGTACTCCAATGGGGAGAGCATTTCCCATCCATGAGTAATTTCAAGTCTTTTTTCTCAAGAAATTTATAATGCAGTGATTAAATCAGATGCAAAAAGCAGTAAGGAAGAACTCATTTGCCAATAACTTTGAAAAGGTCATAAACTTCCCATGTTTTTTAGCCCCATTCAAAAAAAAGGTTTGTATTCAATTATCACTGTGGTACAGTTCCTGTTGACAGTGTGGAGCCTTTTAGTCAAGATTTAAAGGAAACAAGTAGGGCTGTCATGTGTTAGTGGACTTAATCTTCTGGAACTGACAGAGCCCTGGCAATGGAGGGCACACAGGATCTCTCTGGGAGCAGGTTGAATTGCAGTGCTGCGTTGGAGGAACTGAGCAGGAGTTTGGCTGTGGTAACTGTGGAAAAATGGACTGGTGTAGCAATCTTTGGAGACACAAGAGGATATTGTAGCTGTAATGACAGGAGGAAAGGTGACTTTGGTGTTTTAAACAGGTTGATGCTCAAAGGCATGTCAAAGCAAAGAGGGGAGATTTTCAGCAATGAGCCAACAGATAACTTAAAACACTGGCAAGCGCAGAGTTGAGACAGGGAAATACCTTCTTAAGAGGTAGCTTCCTGTCTGTTTTTGAAGTCCAATGGCAGCCTGATTTTTCCTCTTCATTCTTGTCTCACTGAGAGCAACCAGCTTGCTGTTTCTAGGCTCTCATGTCTTACCACTCTATTTTGCTCTCCTGTTTTCTTGTTTCTCCTCTTTCATTTTCTCTTCATTTTCTTTTTCTTTTAGATTTTCCATTGGTGCGATATTAAAAGCACATCTTTCTAGCGCACTGGAGAGATGCTTTGTAAATATAAATAATTAAACTGAAGAGTTTTCTACTTTTCACTGTTATGCTGTAATGTATTACATTATCTTTCTACTTTACTATAATATTATACTCCTGTCTTATGTTTCACTACTAAATATGTAGGTGCTAAAATACTGAATGTTGTAATAAAATACTCTTAAATAATACATCTTCAGTTTCTTTTTTTTTTTTTTTCCAGTCTGGAGTTTGTGGTTGAGGTAACTTTCAGATCTAGAGCTCTTTTTTTAGCTTGATGTCTTTGCCTACCCAAGCACAAATTGCCCAATTAAATAATTTTGCTCAAACCAGTTATTAAAATTAAACTGCTGTTCTCTGGATTTTGATGATACAAGAAGTAGCCTCTGAGTTTTTGCTTGTCTCAGTTTTAGTTTTTGCTTTTGTTGGTTTTTTTCTGATGTCAGTGTGAAGAATGCTTGTGTTGGCAGCACAGTGTATGCATGGGACTGTTGGAGGACAGCATTCCAGAGCAGTACATCTGTTACATCTGCAGAGATCCACCAGGTATGGATAAATCACCTTTATTTGCAGCCCTGCTTGGGATTTTTGAGCAGATATGTTATGAATGTGCTACACTGTTCAAGCTTTGTCTGTTTTGTGTTACGTGTAAAGCTTCTTTGGGGCAAGTGATTCTAAGTTTGGCTCTGAGCAGAAACTTACTTTTGTGTTAGTAACATCGTGGTCAGCTGTGCTAAATCTTATCCATTAACTCAGTTACCATTGTTTTACTTGTTGAAACTTAATTCCCCCCAAACCTTAGCACTTTCTATGTTGGTGTAGTCTGGAAAGCCTTTCTAAAGAAATAATTTTTGTTCAGGGATCTGTTCTGCCAATACTTGGAATCACATTTGTTCATTTAAATATTTTCTTAGAGGAAAAGGACTCAGTACCACAGTACACTCAAATATGCTGTGGGTGGCATTTCATAGTAATTGTGATTTTAAACATTTACCTTTGCCCAAAACTGTGTAAAAGTGTGGAACTGAATATTTAAAGTACTGAAAAATCTAGCACATCTTATAGTAAACAATAGTGCACAAACAGCGTATGTTGAACTTCAGATAGGTTAAATTATAAGAACTAGGAGAACTCTATTTACTTTTAAACTGAATACATTTGATTAGGAAGATATTGATTTAAAAATTATTCTGCGATAAACCCATTTTTCTTAACAGTTACTTGGAGAAAAACTGAAGAATTTGGAGGAAAGTTTTTTGTATTTTCTTCTGACAGTTGATACAAATGCAACCTGTCTTCTGGTGAAATATCAGGACTCCAGCTGTTTCAAAAGGGCAATGAGACTGCAACCTCAAATTTACTTTCATTCTAAATTTAAGAAGTGAAATACGAAAATTGTTTGCAGAGTTTTCATGAGCTATTTTTGAGATGAAATATTAGGAAAATAGAGCTGGTTCCATATGCCCCAGTGTGAATCGAAACTGGTGGTAGAGAGTCTTGTCTGATAGTTCTGTGTGGTGTCTCTTTGAGCAGCCCAGCTTTTTCTTACTAAACCCAGCTAATTTGTCTTGTGTTCTTTCCCTGCACTGTATTAGGTACTTCATTTTCCCCTGCTATGCAGAGTCTGTGTCCCTAATTTTTATCTTCTTTCCCTTCCTAACCATTACTTCTTTTCTTTCTATGTCAGGAGAAAAAAGTCATTCTCAATGTCAGTATTTTAAAGTGTATTGGGATAATGGGCAAAAAGGAGATAGGGTATTCTCCTGAAAGGTATGAAGGGCTTCCATCAACCCGTTCTTTGTTCTGTATTTGATGATAGTATGATTTGAAATCAAGTGTAAGATACTGCCATCAGTCCGTCTGGGTTCCTTGTTGTAAACAATAACAGTGCAATAATTAGCATTATGCGTTTCTAGTTTTGGGTGGGCTTTTTGGTTTTTGTTTTGTTATGGGGTTTTTTTGGATTTGTTTGGGTTTTTTAGTAGCTATTTAGCTACTGTAGAAGCATTAGCTAAATACTCATTCCTGCTGGTTGGGTTAAGACTGTTACCCATAGGAGGGGAGACCTGAGGCCCACATACATCAATACCCTCTCTAGAAGGCTGGTGAAAGGCACCTCAGATGGAGAGTGTAAGAGCTCTGCTGTCAGATAACTTTGAAATACCTGCTTTTCCTGAAGCTTTTTCCTGGCTTCTAATAAATAGATATTGAATTCACTATTGAAGCGAAACATTTGTCTTTTAGAAACAAACTGGGTGTTTTGGATATGTCCATATAAAATCCACTCTGTAGCATTTCTCCTGGTAACTTAGGCTTTCTTTTTTTTTTTTTTTTTAAAAAAAAGCAAGTTTTAGTATTTAGATAAGTAAAATGTAAACTCTTTTTTTGGTGGTTATTTTGATAACAGCACAGATCTTAATATCATGTAGTTTGATTGCAAAGGTGATTAGGCATTAATTTCAAATGCCATTTAGAGAGATCTTGAGGTTTCGGGCTTATTTTTGTTCTCATAAGTTTTAAGACTTTCCTCTTAATCCACAAAAACTAAATTTTAATATATTAATAGCAAGCTCTTGAGTCATCCTTTCATTGATGTTAGGAGATATTTAGGCAAGTACAGCACATAATTATAGACTCTAGTAGTAAATATAATTCTGCTATGGCTTTAGATGGCCCTCAATTTGTTTATTGCTTACCCCAGGACAGAGGTGGAGTGCCAAATATCTCTATGACAAAGACTGGCTAAACAATGGACACATGTGTGGATTATCATTTTTGAAAGAGAACTACTCTCATCTTAATGCCAAAAAGATCGTGTCAACACATCACCTACTGGCAGATGTATATGGGGTAACTGAAATACTGCATGGATTGCAGCTGAAGATTGGGATACTGAAGTAAGTATTGCTCAAGGGTTTATATTCCAGCTTTAAATATTCAGGTGGCAGAGACTACCATTATTCCATATGCATTTTTCTCTCACAATGAAGTTCTTTCTTGTATAGTTAAGTGCAAGATAGTTAAGTGGAGTACCCTCAGTTTCAGTGGGAGTTAAGTATTCAGCACCCAAACAAATACGATCTGTTGGGATTGGTGATTTTTTTTTGGTAAATTTTGTGTTAAAGGGACATTCTAGATTTATTTAAAATTGATGAATGACCTAGGAATACTTCATGTTTGATAATGATGCTTATCAGTAGCTAAGATCTAGGAGAACAGGATGCTAGATAGTTCAGTGCTCTAAGGGGTGTTCTTTATAACTTGCCTTTTTTCCCTCCCCTTCATTGCAGAAATAAGCATCACCCAGATCTTCATCTCTGGGCTTATTCAGGGATGAGAAAAGAACAAGAACAAAGAACTGTTGGGGTAGAGAAAAAATCAGTGACTTTGCAGGATACTGTTAATCCAGCTGAAAGGACATGTCACAGTCAAAACCATAAAGAGCCACCCAGTATACCCCAGAAGATGGAAGAGACATATATCACAAGTGAGCACAGTTACCAAAAACCACAGAGTTTTAGTCAAGACTACAAGGCAGTCACTGACCCTATGAGCTCAGATGATGAAGATACGAGTAGCTTTGAGGAAGATCAGGAATATCACACAGAGAATAAAAACTGTTTACAATATTCTTTTAAAGATGGTGGCATGAATGAACAGGTAAGTATCATTCTTCATCTGGGAAACTTTATTTGGAAAAGTATGTTCAGTCTGATAAAACTGAAGTACATACAGGTATTTTAAAAAGTTTATTGCTGTAAGTTGACATATTCTATCAAATAAATCAGCAGAAATTACGGGAAGCAAAGTTGGATCACTGAAATACTTCGAGGTGAAGTATGTTCATTTCAGGTGGTGTATGAAATACAGAGTATGGTTAAAGTATTGCCTCTGCTAAAGCTTTATTCTCAATCTAATGTTTTGAGAGTAAAGAACCCTATTCTTAAAATGCAGGTTCTTGGAACAGCTTACGTGGTTTTTGCAAGGTGAGGAAAATGGGATGGGTTTCCCTTTTTCTCTGGGTTTGGTTATGTACATGTGTTAGGGGTTTTTTTGTTGTTGTTTGTTAAACCAAGGTTTTTTAATCGTGTTTATTATTGTACTGTGTTCTTCTTTTAATAGCAACGCTACCTAGAATGCCATCCACAAGTAATGATTTACTGACCAACTAATTTCACCTCATGGGCAACTGCTCTTCAGTCTTCTATATTGCATATTTCTTCTAATGAAACATTTTTAATCAGGATTATATTTTGCTGTTTAAACATCTTTCTCATTTTTACATTAATGGTTTGAATCCATTGTTTGGTGGAAAAGGTCTGAAACTTGTTAATCTGGTTTTAGTGAAGAGTTCTCTGAGCAAAACCAAAAGAGAACCAGAACTTTCTGTTTTCTACAATACCAACTGTGTGAGGGTAAATTGTCCAACTCATCCCTCGTTTGAAGTAGTTTCTGGTGTGGAAGAAATGAGTATGATGCATCTTTTTTCTTTTTAATTTTACTTCCAAATGTGGCATGTAAGCTGTGTAGTCTTGAATGGGGAATTTTTGGCTCATTCTAGTTAGAAATACCTGTTTGTATGCTAAATGGCACGACTGTATTCAGGTTTATAGTAAGGAGACATGCAGCAGTGTCAAATATGCTTGCCTTCCAACAGCAGTTTAAGTTGTCATTGGAAATAGTATAAATAGTATAAAGACATTTAGAATTAAAGAAAAAGATCTAATATTTCCTTTAGAGATTGAAGCATATAGCTAAAAAGCTAGGTGCTCTCTGATACTGTCCCAAACAGATCTCTCCTTGGTTTAAGAGTGTTCTTTCCTTTGGGGACCCCTTAATCACCTTGCCATTAGTCAGCCTTGATACTAAAATAAGGCCTTCTGCCTAAACAGCTCTTTGATTTCTCCATGAACCTGTTTGCACTCACCTTAAAAGTGACATTGAAGGACCATTTTTAAATGATCTGACTTCTGTAAGGTGCCTTTTCTCCTCTCCTTGTCAAAGTTTGATTGGGGCTTTGAATTTTCCTTTCTAGCATGCTTCAGAGCCTTGACTATTCTGGTTTTCCATACTGTTTTGTCTTACCCTAATCTGCAGTTCTCTTACATACTTCCTTTTCCCTTACGAACACTGGATTGACTGTTATCAAGTCCCTTTTTGGGCTATGCATTATCTTTTAAATTGTATTTCGTTTCCTTGGTTTTGCTTCTGAAAGCCCAAGCCTTCCCCACCTGAACCTCCTGTTATTTCTTGTCCACAAGCTGTATCCTGCATTCTTCTCCTGCCATCGCTCCCTGATTGCCTACGTTGATCCCATAGCTTAGAGGAGAACCTGGATTTTGTGATTTTTTTCAAGAAGCATTTACTAGCCATTTGAATAAATATAGAGGTCATTAGAAGAAAAAAACCCCCATCTATGATGTTATTTAGATATTAAGTTACTTAGCTTTGAAATTTTCTCTAACTTACTGAAGCAGGCTGAAAGATGATTTTGGTTTTAGAATTATGGACTTGGATCCTTATACAGCAAGGGAAAAATGGTATTCTTGTGGTTTTAGAGAGGGTCTGAAAATTGGAATAGAGCATTTCTTACTTACATTGGAAATATTTTTCGTAAGATTAACAACAGTTTGAATACTGAAAACACTGTGGAAGCAAACCTGATGTCTTCAGAGAAATTTTACATATCGTAAAAGCATCAAAGCTCTCATACCTTTCAAATAAAATTTATCTGTAATACATAATTTTAACTCCTTTAATGAACATTATGAATATTAACAACACTAACCCCGTCTGACTTGCTAATAAAGCTGCCCTCAGGTCAGTCAGAGTTGTTTGGTTGGTTTTTTAAAATTGATTTTAAGCTTAAAATGAAAGTTGGATTTTTTTGCTTAAGTAGTAACTTAAAATCCATCAGTTCTTATTTTCTCCTTTACCTCTCTTCTTACTCTTCCCAGACTTGACTGGAGAAGGAAATATTTTAATAACAGTCCTAACACCATTTCTTTCTTATGTGGTGTGGAAAATTAGCTTGAGCTCTGCAGAGAAGTGTATTAGTACAATTAAAGTTACTCTTTGCTCTGGCATTTGACATGAACTGACACTGTGTGAGCACACGTATCTGGCATTCTAGTCCTTAAAATAGAATCTTCAATAGTGAAAGAACTTCGTTGGATATGAAGTCATAGTGGATATAAAATGGAAGCTGTTAATCCTGCTAATTACTGGAGATGCTGAGCATTTTAATGCATTAAATCTGGTCTACTTCCATTCAGTAGCTCAGTCATCAAATGTAGAAAGATTAGGAGCTGGTTTATTATCTCTGGCTTGCTGCGAAAGTACTAATTATTTCAAAGAAGTCAATCTTCCTCAGACACTATGTTTGCATCACTCTGCATGTTACTGTAACTGTCCCCAGACACCTTCAGTTCTGTCCCAGACTTGTGCGTGGAAGGTAGGTGGGGTCTTACCAGCTAGGGAGAGAAGATTTTTGTCTTAATCAGCAAACAGAACAGATTGCCCAGAGAGGTTGTGGAGTCTCTCCTTCACTGGAGATACTCCAGAACCATCTGGACACAATCCTGTGCCATGTGCTCTGGGTTGGCCCTGCTTGAGCAGGGAGGTTGGACTGGGTGACTCACTGTGGTCCCTTCCAGCCTGACCCATTCTGGGATTCTGTGAAATAGGATGTCTGGCTTATTTGTGCAAAATAGTGACTGTTGACATCTTAGGTACTGCTGCATTGTAGGGAGTTTTCCATGGAAACCTTAGGATTTTGCACATTTTTGGTGGTGGCAGTAGAACTGTGCAGTTCAGCACTTTATGATTTAAGTTGCTATTTATATAAAAAGGGCACAGGAGTACAATCTGTTTTACTACATTAAAAGAACGCATTTGAGCTGATAAACTTCAGTATTAGGGAAAAGAGGCAAAAGGTATAGATCCTTATTTATGTGGAATTTGCATTTTGTTTGGTTTAGTTACTGATGTGTCGTGGTGTGTGGCTTTTTGAATATGCTTTTTGTCATATATACAGAATTACAGTTCTAAGCCAGCAGAGTTTATCATGTGACTCAAATGTTGGAATCAACACCAGAAATTAAAACAAAGTGAAAAACAATCTTAAATGGCAATTTTTTTCTTTCTGTTGCTCCTATGAAGAATTCTGCTGAAGGAAACACTGTGTTTGTTTGTAATGAAAGAAAAGGCTCAGAAGAACAAGTGGACACACATCTTCAATGGCAGCTAAATCTCCTCACCCATATAGAGAATGTACAGAATGAAGTCACCAGCAGAATGGACCTGATTGAAAAAGAAGTTGATGGTAACTGCATTGCCAGATTACTTGCTAATATACCTGTAGCAGCATTTCTCGTGACTAATGTGTTCAAAGTGACCTGAGGCACTGAGGATGGATTTTTAAGTATTCTGTTCAAATTTGGGTCCCAGAATTATAAGCAGAGCTTGTACCCTTGATCTCCCAACCCCCTTCCACAAGTTTTTAATGCCCAATAAAGTAGCTCAAGCACACAGAACCCCTGAGCTCAGGGTCAGACTTCAAAAAGCTTAGATAGCTTGTCTAGTGTTTGTCCAGATATGGATCATAGTTGATGTCTTGTTCTATGCCTGGAGCAATTTTTGCCTGATTTTTCTAGTAATTGACAATATTTAGGGGAAAATAAAGATATTTATTGTGCCTTCAACTTTTTTTTTTATGTATTAGTAAGCAAGTGGTTTCATGAAGACAATTCAGTCTTCATGAGAAAACTTGAATGAAATTATAGTGTGTGAGAATATTGTAGCACTTAGGTGTCTATGATTTGCCAGTCATAGAAACTAGTAAATAAGGGAGCTTGTAGTCTAATCACAGGAGTCCTTAATTAATCTTTTAACAAATAAAATTGTCTTATTTCTATTTGCAGTTCTACTTCCAGTATCCCTGCTTTTCTTAGGCAATGTTTCTAAACTAACAGGGTTGACCTTTTAACTTCTCTGTCTCTACAAGCAGAGAAATTGCTTGAAAACATTTGTTGAAGATTGGAAAACCATTCTATAATCTGGACCTTGTCCACAGGAGCTTGCTGAAGTGGCAGAAACAAGCCTTGTGTTTAAGGGTTGCATTTTCTGTTCCAGAACTGTCAGAGAAGACCATGAACTGAAGTTGCTTTTATGTGTGTAGAGGATAAATTGTGAGCCAAGGGTATAATTTACTCCCAGGTACCTTTTTATAGCAACAATCAAATCAGAAGGTTGGATTTTTCAAGAGAAATAGAGAATTAGTTGGTGTTTCCCTAACAAAATTCCTTCTGTTGAATAAAAATCACAGCCTCAGTGTATTTTCCCTTTTTATGAAAGACAAAGTAAGAAAGACAAGTTTAATTGTTATGGAAATTGTTTCTCAAAGACTTACTCTAATCAACATCTTCCTTTTCCTTCTGTAGTTTTAGAAAGCTGGCTTGATTTCACTGGAGAGCTGGAACCACCAGATCCTCTGGCAAGATTGCCTCAGCTCAAGCGACGTATCAAACAGCTCTTAATTGACATGGGAAAAGTACAGCAAATAGCAACACTTTGCTCTGTATGACAAAAGGAAGAATAAAGAAGTAAAAATAGGTTCTTTACAATGAATTTTGTTATTAGCCATAAGACTGACAGGAAGACAGCAAAAAGCTGAGCATTTATCTGGTTCTTTGCTGATTATATTAATAGCCTGAAGCTTTAGAAAGAAGAGAGGAAGTTTAGAGTCAGGAATCTGTTTTATTGAAAACATGAATATTCAATGTCCAGGCTTCAAAATTATATATAATATACTGAGATACATCAATTTCTCCAAATTTTAACATGTTAAACAAGTAAATCCCCAGATATGAGAAAATTCAACAAATACAAACTCAATGAAGAGCAATGCTACTATTTTGAAACCCTTGGCAACATTTCTAAATTAGCAGAATTCAGCTGACTAAAAATGCAATCCTCTTATCTTGCTAGTGAAAGGTAGATGCAGAGATGCAGAGAGAGCTGTATCTTCTCTGCAAGGAAGGTTTTTTAGGTTATTTCTTTCTCTTATGAATGTTCAGGAAAACAAACATACTAGCTTTGATTTTTGAAAAAAATTACTTGTCATGGTCTCCCTTTTAAAATATTTTTTTTAAATAGAAATCCCTAGAACAGCACCCCTAGGCTTCTTTAAAACAGAAGTGGCAAATAGTGGTCAGATGTGCCAAATAATACTGAAATCACTGGGATGAGAGTTTGATTATGACTTAATATGAAGGTTTTTTCCAAAGTCCTACTCGGTGCCAGCAATCCATCCAAAATTGTATCTAGTTTATATTTTTTTATGTTCTATAGCAGTATTCAGGAATCAAGGTACAATTTTTGTCCTGGGTAGCTCTGTTCTGGTGTTGGCCCTCTGAAAACTTCACCATCCTCCATGCAGATGTGGAATGACAAGAGCAGCAAAACTGTCTATGGCTGTGAATATTCTAAACCACTAGAGGAAAAAATCACAAGATACCTTATCAAAGTTGTTTTTATAAAATTTTTCAGCTTCAGTGAGCAAAATGTCATGAAACCAAAGGCAACCTACTTGCTCTGTTCGCTCTTGTTGGATTTTGAGCCCAAGACTTCTGTGCTGTTTCCGCTGTACCCAGTGCTACATCCGTGTCTCTGTGTGTGTATATGTGTACAGATGCACAAGTACATGTATACATACCATGCACGTTTCTATCCACATGTCTGGTTTTATTACAATAGACTACAAGAACTGGTGGTTCATGTTACCTTTTAACAAGCAATTTCTAAAATTGAAAATAATGTATGTACAGGTTTTGAAATTTGTAAAATATGACTGTTAAAAGGAGGCTATTTAACTGAGGACATTAAGATACTTGAACATTATATGCCTCACATCTGTTTATCAGTTCTAGTTATCTGTATAAATGCATTTTAGAACCGATAGACAGTAAACTTGAATTTACCTTTTGATAAGAGTACAAGCCACTGTACATTCAAAAATTATTTAAATTTGCAAACACACTGTTCTATATGTAAGGTACTGTATGTAAAACTGTTTATTAAAACTATTCTGCATACTCTACATTTTCCACTTTTCTTCCTGATCTACATACAAATGTAAAAAAGAAGTGATTGTTACTATGTACAGACCATCAAAAAATCTTGGAATGCCTTTTAAGGATGCATACAACTGAAAAATGTGCCAAAGATGGATTATCTGGGAAAGACTTTGCAACCAGTGCATTGAACTTTCATGATAAAACCATTATTGAGAAAGGAAGCGGCGTGGCTGGTTCCTTGCTAAAGTAAACCTACCCTGACCTTTCCTCGCTGTCTGTCGTACCTGAAGTGAGTTACCACTCCTGATGGCCAAAGCAAAATGTAAACTCCTGTTACAGAGCGGTTGCTATTTAAAGTCTTCCCACATCAAGCTTGTAGGAGACATCCCAGAGCTGCGTGATAACATGGAATTGTGGAATGGTTGGCAACTCCATAATGCAGAAAGAACATAAGAGCTGAGGAGTTGTTGACATTTTATAGCAACTGTTAATAAATACTCTTAAGTTGATGCTTAAATAACTGCTTCAAACATGAATAGCTGAGTGACCTACTTGCTTTTGGATATGTGAGACTTTTTTATAGACTATTCACTTGCTGCATATCCTTGAATGTGGTACTGTGTGTACTGTATAAGAGAAGTGTAAATCCAGATGAATTACTTTGAAACAAAGTGGAGTGTATTTACAGAATTTATACAGCATACACTGTAGCAATATTATGCAATGTGTGTGCATGCGTGTGATGTAATATAATTGTAAATGTTACTGAAGGTGATAGTGGACTTGGAGAGTTCAGGGGAGAGGACAGAGGTTTTATTCTTAATAAAGAGATGGAGGAATGGTATCCTGAAAAGGAAATCCTAAGGTCAAAGTTGAAGTTGCCCTTGCAGCTTTAATGTGTCTTCTGTTTGTATGTGTAATGGCCTCTTAATTTACACGAATATGTAATTTTACCCCTCAAGATCCTGCCTTGTTCAGGATGGACTGTGCTTACAAAAACAATCTGTTCAGTATTTTTTTTATGTTCATTGTGTAGTCATGTATTATAAAAATTCCTGCAAGCATTCATATCTTCTAAGAAATACAATCTCTGTGTCCGTACGGACCGTGCTATGTATGATACATCATGTACTGCTCAAATGTTTCACAAACTTGTCTGAGTTTGCTTTCTCAAGTCGTGGTGCTGGTCTGTAACATGTGGACATTAGTTTCTGACCCCAGTTTCTCAAGTATTCTAAGATTTGGGATGCTTTTGAGGTTTTTCTTTTAAACACAAGTCAAGTGCCATAAAAATGCTAAGTGTTTTGCACAGAATGTAACCTGCAGTTGATTGCTTTGCTCGTGTGCCAGTCAACCCCAGTGTGACCTGGCTTTTACAAGTATTTCTTCCTAGTTGGCCTTATTGAGAGAATCTTGCTCCTGTAGGCATAATTTTCCATCTGTCTTCCTACTTCCTCCCTAAATAAGACAGGGATGTACACTCAGTCTATTTGCAACATGATTTATTGGGGTGTGAATTGTGATTGCATTGTTGGGTGGAGGGGACAGACCCTCGCTGAGGAAAAAATAGTATATGGCAGTGTAAGGATTGTTTGATACATGTGCACAGAAAGGCAAAATGTTTAAATTTGCAGCCTTCTTTTGCTGAATAGGAGTTCTAAATAGTAGTAGACAAAAGGGAAATGCCATTTTATAGAAGCCTCTTGTGATTTCACAGAGCTAAATGGCAAGCTTTTGGAGCCTTTGAATGCCCAGCTTTTTGTCTGAGGGTTAGTTAGGGTTTTTTGGTTGTTTGTTTGTTCTTTTAATGGAGGTATCAGGGTGATTTAATTTCAAAGCCTGCTCCTACTTGTGACCATACCGAAGGCATCTACATCAGGAATTCTGTGTTTCAGTTGCAGTGATGGCAGCAGGACAGCAATCCTGCAGTCATGAATGAAACGTAGTGTTGGTGCTGTGGTCTGGTATGACATGATGGGGCTCCCAGGTGCTGGTTACAAAATGGACATACTTCAGGTCATGTCACAGGGAATGGGTTGGAAGATGCTTCCTGTTAACCCTTTCCGTGGGTAGCTGTCGGTTCAATAGTGCCCATATTTTGGATATTCTGGCCTTAGATGTGTAGATCTTTGTTCAGCTGTGGAGTGGTTTACAGTGGTAGAAGCCTGTCATTTTCTTTCAAATAGACAAAGAAGATGGGTTACAATTTCCTGTATTTGCTGGGTGGCAAAGAATTGAAACTGTTCTTCCATGGGTGCAGGTATCCTGTATGGCCGACAGCCACCCTGTCTCTCTTCGTTTTGTCTCTGAGCTTCTACATGTGCTCATCTGTTCGTTCTGCAGCATGCATCTGTTTCTCCTTTCATTCTTCAGCTTTCTGCACTCTGGTTTCTGTGGTCCCTGGAGGGTTTCACTCCTCTGTTCTTATGCCCAGTTCTTCCTGGCTGCTGTGGGAAGCAGTCATGGGGAAAGGTCTCTTCAGCTCTTCTGTCCACAGCCTCCAGAGTGCCCTGTACAGCTGGAGTGTGTGCACCACAATCAAAATCTCCAGGTGTTTTTGCTGTGTCCCTTAAGTAAGCCTCTTCTGTCTTGTGCAAGTGGTGATCTCCCTCTACTCCCAGCTGGCTTCTAACTTAACTAGACTTGAATTAATATTACAGCAAAACCCCTCTGGCACTGTTGGGCTCCAGCATTCCTTGCCAAACAGGGTTGGGATGTAAAGGAGTCATTCAAACATTACAGTAAAATTATGAAAGTATTTTGTTGTTGTAAGCCACACTATTTTTCCTTTGTATTTGAAGGGAAACTAACCATTTTTCTTCACTGGAATTTTAAAAGGCACAAAACCGATCCTGAACTGAACTGGAGCTTGATGTAAAAATCAACAAATGGAGGGTGGACAGGACTCTGCAGGCAGGGGCTTCACAGCCAAAAGAGCAGTCAGGCCATCCCAACTGCCTTGCCCTATTAGTAGCTCTGTGGATGTGCTGGTGTGTTAAGGGGGTGTGTGCAATGATGCCATTCATTTGCAAGCAGGATGGTTCAGAACACTGGAACTATAGGTTTTTGCTCTACTGCTTAAAAATGTTTCAGTATATGCACCTTAATTTTGGAGTGCTTATTAAAGTCAGAGGCTTAATCACTTTTGAAATGCCCATTGCTATTCTCACATTTTATTAGCTCACAATTTTTTTCTGTTGTACTGATTGCATATGGCTTTAGGTGAGGATTTTGCAGAGGCTGTTTGAAATGCTTCAGTAATGGTTTCTGTTATATTTTGTTACGTCCTGGGTGCTGGGTGTGGGGGTCTGTCTTTAGCAATAAATATTATACACTATGTGTATATTGGTTTGTATATGGAAAACAAATACAGAGCATGTAATGATGGTGAAAATACACTGCACCGAGTGCAGATTGTGCATTTGTCAGCCATTCTGCACCAGCCTGAACAATCCAAATGAAAAATTGGACACCACATGGAGAAAATGAACTAGCATGAAAAATCATTCAGGACGGAAGTTCCCTTCCCTTGCTCCCTGGGCTGGATAACTAAAGCTAGTTCAATTGCTGTTTGCTTCAAACAGCAGTCTTCCTTTCCTGAAAACTGGCCAAGCCTCCTCTGTTCAGCTGTAGCCATGTGTGTCAGTGTATTGTCACTAAACACTCTGAGAGAGGCAGCACTGCACTATGATTAAATCTTCTATGAGAGAAGCAAAATACTTTCTTCTGTGATTTGTTTTTTATAATAGCAATAATGTTGACTGCATTCTAATACTCACAATAAAGGTCTGTTGAGATTGTTATGTGCCTGGGCTCCCATTCCATGGACTTTTCTTCTGGTGAGCTAGTGAGTGTTTGAGTATGTTTTAAAGCATTAGGGAATGTTCAGCTGCATATTTAGCCTGTAGTCCATAGTCATGCAGTCATTGATACTAATTTTTCTACATTGTAGGGCTTGAGGGAATCTTCAGTTGTATTTTAGCCTTTAGGCAAATGATACAATCAGTAAATTATTTACAGTACTGATTTCCTTACTGTATATGGCAAAGTAATTAGAAGATTTTTCTGTTTCTGAACTGTTCCAGTGTTTTAACAATTTCAGCGTTTGAGTTTTGCAATGCATTTCATTCTTTACAGTCAATGTCTCAACAACGTGTTGACAGTGATGGCATCTCTTCTTGTGGGCAGACATCTGCCTTCTAAGGGTGTTTTGTGCCTTTGTGCCATTAAAAAGTAACTTTTAGTTTTTGCTTTTAGTGATTTACTAATATCATCCACAAGTTGTTCAAGACATTACTGTGGTAGAAAACAAATAAGCCAGCAATGCTAAGGAAGTTCTTTTGGACATCCTGTGGACAATGGCACAAATTATAAACAGCAGATGAATGAAATTGGACAGAATCTCACTAAGCTACTGATACAGAATTCTTTTTTTGTTCACAGAAAAAGTAGATATGATCATAAATGTAATGAACTTAAAAATTTTAGTTCTGAAACATTTTAATCATTGTTGAAGGGACAGTCTCAAAGCTTTCAAATTTAAGGTACAAGAACAGATTCAGATCTTGGAGCAACACACTGAAACACTTTTTTTCAATTAGCAGGCTTCCTAAAGAAGAGGTTTCCTGAGTCAGACCATCCATCTGGCCAGCCCAGTGTCTTGTCTGCAGTAGAAATAGGATGTCAGATCTATACAAACATACTATGAAAGATCTGTGCAAACTGGCCTTTCCCTAAATGTTTCTTTCACTTCTAGCAAACTGAGGTTTCCTTTACCAAAATTTTTAAGAAGTCCATTGGTTTTATCAGTCACTTGACAGACCAGGGCTCTCCAAGTTTAATCCGTCTTTTTTCATTGGTGGCTTACTGAATTCACAGCTTTGTTGTGTGGCAGGAGCTGTGTTTGTCCCTGAACTTCCCTTCTGACTCCACTGGCTCTGCACTGTTGCCTTTAGTCCAGAGAAGGTTAAACACTGCATTATTGAAAAGACCAAAAGCAATTTTGTCCCACCAACAGCAAGAGTTTGACACCCTGTTGCTGTCCTTGTGTGACTGGTGGTGACTTTTCTCACTGCCTCAGCTGGTTTTTGTCAAATACTGAATCAATTCAAGGTACAAATCTGGTGTGTCACTGCAGGTTGCAGACCTGGCTCCTGCTTGGGGTTTCAAACCAATCTGCATCCCAGGTGTTGTGAGAATAAAATACCTATTTTTCTACCTGGAGTCACTGTGGTACTATTGGATAGAGGAAAACTGTTACCTTCAATGAATAAGTAAGAAAAAAAAGACATTTTACCTGTCCTAGAAATGGTCAATTCCTGCCCGGACAAATGCAAATTCAAGTATTCTTACATGGGTTTCTTTAGGTCCTTCTGTCATCAAAGGCACTTTCCAAATGGTAAATTGTAATTTAAAATTTGACAAGTCCAGTGCCCACTTTTCTGATCTAGCCAAGTTTAGCATGAAATTACTGAAACTTCCCCACCGTTTTTCAGTTTGAAGACTGTCATATATAAAGTGAATACACTGATAAGTGTTTTATCTGGGGCTGTCATCTTGTTGTCTTTTAATTTTGCATTACATGAGGACTTAATCAGAGATGATAGAGATAAGTGCTTCAAAAGGAAAGAAATGTGCTGAATATAAACCTTAGTTCTCTATCTGTAAGTGTAATAAATGGTATTATTCTGTTTCTATGTAGCTTTCTTAAAATGTGTGAGAGGATTGTCCAACACTGGTGCTTTATTTAACACATAAAAACAATTTATTATTTAAATAAATGAACTGATTGATGTGACCATAATTTCACAATGTTTTCAGCTCTTAAAATTTGCTTCCAATTTGCTGCCTCATTTGGGTGGGTCCCTCCAGTTCTTTTTTTTAAGCTAAGGTTGACTTCTCAGGCCCAAATTTAATTTGGGTAAGAGTAACCTTTCTGTGGATACAGGTATCTGTGTATTAATATACAGGAATCATTTATCCCTGGGCCTTTCTGTATGTAAAATTGCAGTTGCACAAACTGTCTCTTCTGCTAAGAAAGTGTATGCAAAACTGGAACAATGAATAAATGTCTGCTTCTCCCTTGGGGCTTGTGATTTCAGTGTCTCATCTCACTGATCTTGATCTTTCCCTTAACAGTTAGTTTGTAGTATAGATTGAGTAGTTTTTGCCATTGCATACAACAAACAAAACCCTCATTTCCAGCACTAGAGCAATTATTTTGAAGACATGATAGTTTTAAGGCTGTATTGCCACAGGGATGTTTTCCACTTCTTTTTTGCTCTTCATTGATCAGCTAATTTAAGATGTTACTCCATCTTTTCGCAGGTGCTAAAAATAGAAGTCAATTCCATTGTCCCCTCACTGAACGTTATGCAAGGCTTTTCTTTGTATTTGACCAGCCATAGATAGACAAGTGCCTTTTTTTCTCTGATGAATGTGAATTCCACATACTGCTTTGTAAACAACTTCTTTTCCTTTTTAATCCACAGGCTCTTGCATCCCCTTGAGTGTGCATGTACCAATATGCCCACTTTGGTTTGACGCACATCTAGAAGTGGTTTAAGTGATGCCAATTGCCAAAATTCCTTTTCTCAGTTTTATAAGAGACTTTTAAGACTTGGCTGCTCTTCCCAACTTGAGTAGTTCATAGGTTGTTTTCTGAGTGTTTCTGAAGGAAAGAAAAATCATCTTGGGCATCAACACTATGTATGCACTGTGAGTTTGTGCTTCTTTCTGATAATAACAGCCCTTTGAAAATTCCTGTTTCCTGTCTGCCTTACTCCATTATCAGCCTTTTATAGCAAAGAATAAAGAAGGAAAGTAAGTAGAAACCTTAATGAATAAACTCCTTAATAAACTCCTCTCCCCATTTGCTGTGCAAGGAACCTGAATGACACTTTTCTAATAACTTTAGAAAATTGGACTAAATCAATATCACTCACAGACCCCCCAAACACTCTGGAGATGTTTCATTGGCTTGGAGACATCACAGCACCTGTAAGCACTGCTGTCCCTGCAGAGCCTGTCAGGGCTCTGTGCGGGGGTCAGACACAAACCTGAGGCTCTTGAAGCATCCTTGGGTCAGAAATACATGTTATGGTCAAACTTTTCTTCTTTCCTGATTTAACCATCCTAGTGCTAATACTGGTTATTTAGTGGGATTCTTTTGCTCTGCATGGATGTTTGCCTACAAATGCTATGCTAATCCAGAAATTCAGTTTCTTTCTGTGCCTGCTTGATCAGGCTGTTACAGGATTTGTCATCTTTATGCCTCTAGAGGTTGCCTTTTTTTGGTCTGTCATCTACACTGGACGTGTTATTCATCTTTTCCCAGCTTCATCTTTCTGGAGACTTGACTTTGCTCAAGTCCAGAATAGGTTGCTTGAAAGTGAATTCCAAATACAGTTCCACTCATTTTTAAAAGCACAGTCATGCTAAAGCAAGATTGTGCTGTGCTTGGAGATCATATTTACCATATTCATCAAATACCATGGCCTGGCAGTGGTCTCCAGCCAGCACAGAAGGATGCTTGGATCACTGCTGGCACGATCTTAGTCTGTGGGAGAGTATCAGCAGAGTTGTTTCTAGGCTGTCCAGTACCCATGAATCACAAACAAGAGTGCTGCTCTCACTTTTTCTTGAAATCAACTTAAATCCAGCTTCAAATGTGCTGTTATTGTTTAAGTAATTATTTGGAGCTTATTTATCCAGCCACCTTTGTACACATGAGGGTGAGTTCTCATAATTCCTGGTGCAAGGAAATGCTGACTTGCAGTTATAAGAGGTGGCCAATTAATGAGTGAAACTCTGGAACCAAAGAAATAATATTTCCCATATGTTTTAGGATGAGGATCTCGCATGTAATTAGTACTGAAAAGCTTGACTTAACAATCTTCATGGTCATACTGGTCTTACAGCTGGAGGATGAAGCCCAAGAAGTGAAGCTGCTTCTGTCGGATGCTTGACTGTGTTAAAGTGCATGGTGCAAGTGGGAGTTAAAGCAAAAGATGGAATGTAATTCTGATTCTCAATTCATTTTAGTCAGTGGAGCTGCATCCATACTGTTTTTCACTTAATAAATAACCACATTATGAGTTGTATTCACTCCTAATGTGCAGCGCCCAGAGGCCTAACTCTGGTCTGTCCCTCAGCAGGCTCAGCTCTCTGGGAATGCAAAAAAATGTGCACTTCCACTAGGGAGCACAGAGCCTGGCTGCACCCTGGGGCAGGTCAGAGCCAGAGCTCTGCCCAGGGTCACGCCAATATGCTCAGTTTACCTGCTGGAATAACTGAGCCCCCCTGCCACCCACTGTGCCCGCTGCCACTTGGCTCAGTTGTGCTCCCTGGAGCGGGGATGAGAACTGGCTGAGGAGAGCCAGGAGGGCAGTTCCAGCTGAGAGGGCCTCTTCCAGTTTGCTCAGAAGCATCATGTGCGTCACTCACCCCATTCTGTGCCCAGCCACCAGCACAGAAGTGAACCCATCCCTGTGATGGGCTCTCTATAAAAGGGCACTGAAGGCTCTGTGGGGTGCACAGAGCTGCCCCACGGACAGATGGGGATGGGGCTGTCCCCTCACAAGATGGGCTCCATCTCATTTTGCACCTTCTGTTGCTTTATTAGCATAGCAACAGCCAATATATTTGGTAAGTACACTTGTCCTTCTCCTCTGCCTGTGTCCAAGGGTGACTGTGGTCTTTATGCTGCTCTGTGTGTTGTCCTGATGAAATATATAATGATCTTGGATCTTGCACACTGCAAACTTAGCTGGTTATTGAGCGCTGTTCAAACTGAGTCTGAGCTCCAGGTTAAATACTAAACTGTAAGGATCTTTAAGTGGTCAGGCTTACCTGAGTTTGTACACCTGGATTTTGGGTGGAAAAAAACCATTTTCTCAAGGGCTAGGGAAGGAGCATAGGTAAGCAAAGGTGCTGCTGCAGTGTTGTGAAGGTCCTCAATCACATCTACTTGTGTGTGCTATCATCTTATTTAGGCTTGAACTTTAAGTTATTGGATATCTGAGTGCTGCCCCCAGTTCTTTGGCCTGAGTTTGATTGTCCTGCACAGCCAGCAATTTGAATCACTGAATTAATTAGTCATTTAACTCAGATGTCTCGGTAGACCCGCCCTAGCACTGTGCACAGGTGTCTCCACACATCCCAGAGCAACTCATGTTTGAGGTGACAATAGGGAGCTTTGCCTACATGTAGTTTTCTAGAGAGGAGATCACCTGAAATTTTGCAGTCTCTTGAAAATTTTCACATGGTCTTAAGGGGACACAGTTAAAACTCACAGAAACAGATGTGATTGAGAAGCATTAGAAGAACAGGAACCATCTGCAGCAGTAGAAGTTCCGTGAGTTGCAAATTATTTCAGGCTGAAAAGCATTCAGAATACTTATGATGTATTTGCTCTGCTGTGTGTGATTGTGCTCAGACCAAATACTGGCTTAAGCAAACCTTTGGATTAAATTGCTGTACCTGTGGGTTTGTTTGCTGTATTTTTATAAACTAATCAGTGGTATTAAGAGCATGACTTTCATCAGAGTTTGAGGGTGTAGAAAGTGTCAGATCAAGTAATCTGTTCTGTAAAAAAGAACTTAATTAATTTCATCATTCTACTAAAACCACAGCAAATGCAGCTTTGAATGCATTAAAATTTTTCTAGATGACTTCAGTAGTTGATCATTTGCTCCAGTGAAAATTGAGAGTGCTCCTAACATGAATTAGTCTGATGCTACTGCTAGAAGTGGATTTTTTTAAAATCTTTCATGAGATTAAGAAGCAATACCTCTCCTTTTGGTGAAATAGCGAGTGACTTAGCTTCAATAAGGAATAATTACTTAGAAACTTTAATAATGATGTGTGTGGTTATGCAAAGGGCTCTTTTGTGGTCATAGGCACAACTAAGTAAAGAATCCCAAGTACCAGACAATTATAGCCATGCCAGTACAGAACAGAGCTGAGACTAACTAAACCCAGGCCTGGGAAAGGGGTTCACCACCATGTGCTCATCCTGCAGCTGGCAGAACTGCAGGTTTGTTCAGCACCTCCCTGTGCTGTCTCACACGGAAACCCACACAAGGCGCAGTGGGGAAACAGCCAGGGGAGGACCCCTGAACCTGGGACTATTCTCCTGCAGCACTGACACTTACAGGGTTTTGATGAGAATGGGCTTATAGTGAAACCACCCTTAGGTGTTTTAAACCAACACAGGTGTTTATCTTCTTGCTGTTTTCAGAGTATCAGACTGATTCCCAACCATTGCGTCCATGTGAACTTCAGAGGGAAAAGGCTTTTTCAGCAGGAGAAGCTTTCATTCCTCAGTGCTCAGAAGATGGCCAGTTCAGGTAATTTATCCCTGCTATTAATGTACTGCTGTATTATGTGACCTTTCATTGCTAATGAAAGTTTTAGCCTGTCTTGGAGAGCCACTGTATCTGTGCACTGGAGAATGGGAAGTCCAGAAGACTTCAAGTGACTTCACTGAGCCATGTCGCAGATCCAGCCCCTCCCAAATGAATTCCCTGTTGTTGGAAATAATCTCTAGGTTAAGAGGTCAATCTAAGATTAACAGGCTAATCTTGGCAGCATTATTTGCATGTTAAATACTTGGTGCAGTTTTCTGTCTTCCTACACAGGCTCATGGGTGAACGTGTGAGCCAGCTGGCACAGCTCAGCTGAGTGACTGAGAACTTATCCACCCTCATAAGTGGCACAGTCAGGTTTCCTTCTAAAGGCAGTAAAGGAACTAAAAAGAACAGAGGGAACTGTGATTTAGGGAGCAGCATGTTGCTTGAAAGTGCAAGAAGCTAAAAAGTTAAAGTTGAGGCTGAGTACAGATTGTAATTTCTTTACTATTGTTGTTGCCTCTGGTGGCCACTGCGACCATTCTAGATTTGACTTAGAAACTGTCTCAAAGTGTCTGGCGAATCTTGGATAATGAGAATTAGGGTTCTGTCCAACCTGCTTGCTTCCTCAATGACTTCAAGTCACATTTGCAATTCCTGAAGAGTTCAGAGAATTACTAGAATTAAGGGCTCCAACTGATTAAAGTCACCAGAAATGCAGCTCTTGCCAGTTCCATTATTTGTGATTTTAAAATATTTGACATGGTTTGGTTTGCTTTATGGTTTTGTTTATGTCTGGTACTGACTGAGGACTCTACACATACAAAATAAAATATGTTACCTGTGATCTTCTTCAGGACTGTCCAGTGCAGTAGGAATGGTCTTTCCTGTTGGTGTGTAGATGAGAATGGTGTTGAGGTTCCTGGCAGCAAGCAGAATGGATATCCCATATCTTGTAAGTAAAAAGTTTCTATTTTTGCTCAGATTGAGTAAAGAACCATTTCAATCTGTATTTGAAGTGCTGAAATCAAGAATATGCTAGCCCCAGACTTTGATGGACTCTAGTTTGTGGTAATTTGCTAGGTCTTTCTAGTGGAAGTTCTGGAGTTTCTTCAGGGTTTATCGTGGAAACCTGATACACCTGGATGTCTGCATTTATGAAGGCCTCAGTAAGATAAATTTTGAATAAAAGATTGATTTAGTGTAATGGCTTTTGAGTTGGAGAGCCTCAATCCCATCTGCGGTGGGCTTCTCTGTACCAATTTTCATAACCACAAGTCCATCAATGTCCTCATGCCACCGGGGTGGCAGGCTCAGAACCTGTATTCTGAGAAAATTCAGATGTTGCCTCAATAAATGATTCAGTGCCCAACAAGAACCTTCCTCTAACAGTGCCCCTCTCTGGTGCTTCAGGCTTGTCCTTTTGTCAGCTGCAAAAGCAGAGGATCTTGGTGAGCAGATACATCAACAGCAGCAGTATCTCCTACATCCCTCAGTGCCTGGATTCAGGGGCTTTTGACGAGGTGCAGTGTGACATGGAGCTGGGGCAGTGCTGGTGTGTCGATCCAGAAGGAATGGAGATTTATGGCACCAGACAAAGAGGAAAGCCAGCACAGTGTAAGTCATATTCAACGAAATGATGGGGTTTGTAAGTTTGAAAGGTTTGGTGTGAATAGGGACCAGTAAGATTATTGAGTCCAATTCCCTGCTCTTCATAAAAACAAGATGATGCACCTCAGTGTCCCTGCTCAATGTAATGAATGTAACCCCCTTTTAAACAACAGGGTGGCCACTCAGCTATTTGTGGGAAGTTAATACACAAATAAACATTGCCTTTTTTCCCCACCAGGTCCGGGGAACTGTGAGATCCGAGACCGTCGCATCCTGCACGGGTTTGGGGAGAAGAGCCCACCACAGTGCTCAGCAGATGGAGAGTTCCTGCCTGTCCAGTGCAAGTTTGTCAACACAACAGACATGAGTGTTTTTGATCTTGTCCATAATTACAACAGGTAAGAGCTCAGGCTTCTGAATCAGGAAGGTAATCCTGCATACCCCTTCACAGCACCACCGTCTGACTGCTTTTTTGTGGTTTTTTGCCTCATGAAGCCCTTATTCTGTAACTGCACACGAGGTTAGTTTCTATGGAAGAATGGACCAAGTGAAAAAACTTTTTCTTCTGAATTAAATCTGCTGATTAAAAAAAAAAAAATATTCCATCCTTGCAGTTTAATTGGTGTGTCCTCACACAGCACTGGATACCATGTTGTGATCTGTATTTGGAAAAGTAGCCAGGGCTACTTCTGAGACAGACAGACAACAGCAAATGAGATAAATACAGAAGGAACAGAGAAATTTGGTTGTATATATGAGGTAGGAAAGACAATTCCATATGGGAGATGAAAGCAGATGGACAAGTGGCAACATGCAAAGATGAAGTTCTGGGGTTGCTCACACAGGTGAACCAGCAAGTGATGAGCAACTGTGCTTTAGGTGGTTGCAGAGGGCTTGGGAATGTTTCAGAACACTAGGTGAAATTCTTGTCTTTGGGGGCAGGAAACTGTTGTCCTGTGGAGGAGCTGGGAATTAATACTGTGATGGAGACATAAGGGATGGGCAAGGGGAACTGCTGGGAGAGGAGTTTGTGCTGGTGCAGATATTCAGACTCTCCAGAGAAACCTTTTGGTGTCCCTAGAAGTGCCACTGGCTCAGCACCTCAGTCAGCACCAGTTTCCCTGGTGGAGGGCAGTGCAATAAGCATAACATCTCGTTGTGACTTGGCTCTGTAGCAGCAAAGACATTTTATTGTAAATGTCAATTTTGCTGTTAGGAGGGGTTTCTTTTTTCAATTTAAGTAAAACTGAAAGACAGGTCTGAACGCACAGTGCAAATTTGTCAGCACTTCAGGAGAGGTTATTCTGGCGAGAGCAAAATAATCCGGCTCTTTTGTTTGTTGGCCTGTGGAGTGTGGAAATGCTAAAAAAGCAATTACAGTGGAGAAATCAATGCTTTAAATTGACATTTTTTTCCTCCCACTGGGAGATTTGCCTGCAAAGACCTGCGAGATTAGATTTATTTTCTGTCCGTGTCATGTAATTAATCACAGCAGGATCATTTCACTCCCAGCTGTCTGCCTTCTAATTATGGCATTGGCTTAACCTATTGCCATCATATCTGAGTATTTCAGGTCATTAATATATTTATTTTCATACTACTCCTGCCTGAAATGTTATTATTCCTTCCCAAAACCAGGGCAGAATAGGGAGTTGAAGAGATGAGTTCCACAGCAAAGGACTGTAGCTGGATAAGGATTTGAACCTGTATTTTATGTTCATATGGAACCAGTGGAGCAACTTTCTTTGGTTCCAGAGACTGATTTTTGAAAACTAGACATATCATCCTAACTCTCTTTGCAAATTATTGCCCTAGACCTTCATAAATATCCCAGAATAAGCCAGTATGTTAAACCACCACCCCCAAACAAACAAATGGAGAAACTCATATGTTTAGAGCTAAGACTTTCCCAAAAAGAAGACTTCCAAAAAGAAAGATGAGCCCAAATTTCCTGCCTCACCCTGAGGGCTTGGCTGCTGTTACTTGTTTTGTATGGACTGTGTCCAGGTCCTGCCTGGATGGGCAGCCATATAGAACACCCTGTAGCAGACTGATGGGAATTATCAAAAAATCAAAAGTCAAGGAAGATCTTTTTACTTTCTTGCTATAATCACTAGTGAGCTGTCTTTGCTGGAAGCCAAGAGCAGAGACTCATAGTTTGAAGAAAAGGTCAACGACATCACTTTTATTTATTTTCCTGTATTTTTGAGTGTGAGCATTCTTGTTGAAACACATGGAGACACTATAAGTTTATCCATAACCTAAACATAGTCACGGTTGGTTTGGAGTGGCTCTGATAAATGAAGGATGTTATTGCTACTCATCTTGAGGGCTGTGGTTAAAGAGTCTGAGAAAAGAAAAAATGTGGCAAGAAGTGAGTTTTCCACATAAGGTGAGAAAAGTTCTGCTCTCTTGTTTGTGTGGGCCTAATTTATATCTGTTTGTAATTTATTTAGCTTTACTCTCAACTTCCAACAAAAATAACCAGAATGTCAAGATGTGACTGCACGTCTGCCCCAAAGTAGCATAATTGTGCATGTGACCTCTTAACACTGAGGATGAAAGAAGCAGGACGCAGAGCTTTTTCATTGAACCTGTTTCACTCAGACAGAGGTTCAGATGCTGAGGTGATGAGCTCCAAGAACTTGAGCAGTGCAGAAAAGATCATATTCCTGACTGGGCAGTGGGCAGTGCATGATAATCCAAGGGAGCTGAAAGGTCTTGAAATACTCCAAGCTGTTTATGTGTACACTGAAGACCATAGGAATATGGTATTTATGTGTTTATACCTTAAATTGTATTGTTTTCATGCTGGCAGAAGCCCCTCTGTGACCTGAAGTGTGACATTTTGATGTCTCTCAGCATCCCAGTGTCAGCAGAGGAGCAGGATCCAAGTGCTCCAAGGAGCAGGAGTCAGTGGACTCCCTTTTAATCTGAAGATGTGGAAGTGTGCCAGAGCAAAGCGGCACGACACAGGGATGTGCAAATTCTGAGACAGGAGCAGTGCTGGGTAACACTGGGACAGCCCTGAGGTTACAGCCCCTTCCTCTGACAGAGGTGCTGCTGCTTTGTGCATTCCCAAGCCTGTGCTTTGATGTCCTGTGGAAGCAGTAACATCTTCAGCTCTCTGACAGGAGGTGGTGGAGCTCCCAGGAGACACCTCTCCGATATGAAGACAGGCTGAGAGAGTTCACCCTGGAGAAGAGAAGGCTCTTGGGAGACTTCATAGCACCTTCCAGTGTCTAAAGAGGGCTACAAGAGAGATGGAGAAGGGCTTTAAACAAATGTAGTGTTAGAACAAAGGGGAATGGCTTTGGGCTGAAAGAGGGTAGGTTTAGATTTAGATGTTAGGTGGAACTCCTGTAAGAGTGGTGAGGCACTGGCACAGGTATCTAGAGAAGGTGTGGATACCCCATCCTTAGAAGTGTTGAAGGCCAAGGCTGGATGGAGCCCTGAGCAACTTGATCTAGTGGAAGCTGCCCCTGCCCATGGCAGAGGGGTAGGAACTAGGCAGTCTTTAAGTTTCCTTCCAACCCAGAATGTTCTATGATTCAGGCAGAGTCTTGGAGGTGGCAAAGGCCCCTTCCTCTGCACCACTCACTTGAGCACCAGCCCTGAGCCAGACAAGCATTTCACTGCTGTTCTCAGGCTACTCATGCTAGAGCATCCCTGAGGCTGCTGGAGTGTGGCACTGAATTGAGCCTGGTCACAGTTTCAGAGAATGGCTTGTGAACTGCTTTTTCACAGTTAATCAGTGCCTAATTCACCAATATTCTTATTGCTGAGTGTCCTCTCTTGGTAAAAACCTCGTTTCTGTAATTCTCTGAATGTTTCGAGCAGAAAATTCTGCTTCCTTGCTGCTAGGTTTTCTCAGATGAGCCACATGCATCTGGGACTCCAGACCTTTATAGTATTTCTTGGTAAGGGAATATGCCCCTAAATACTATGATTGTTTTAGAACTTGGCACTTTGAAACTAGGAAAACTTATATTTTGCCTGGAGAAACCCTAGTATGTCTGTCAGTTAAGCCTACATTTATTATGTTTTTTCCAACTCCGACCCTATTAAGTTTCTTTCTTAAATAATTGTTTTGGTGGAATCTGGCTGTTGTCACTCCTAGAATATTACACTGGAAACCAACTCTTTGATCTCCAGAAGCAAAAGTCAGTCTTGTAGCATGTTAAAACCCCTTTCTCCTTCTCCTTAATCGATTGAGCCATGCCCTGAAAATGAAAGCTATTAGGGAGGTTTTTATCAGCTTTTGTACTTAATTCAGTGCAGAAAGCCTACGTGGCATGTAAGGAAGGGGAAGCAACCTGGTTTTTTAGGCATTCTGCCATCCCGTGCAGATTTGTGGAAGGAGCTAATGAAAGGGTGTTGTAATAACATTAAGCCAACGCCCGTCTATTTTACACTCTTTGACAGGCTTTTGAAGATGAGAATAGAATTGAAAATGAGTGTTAGATGCTGAGTACATGCTTAGGAAGGGTCAGAAATCTATCTGAAGGGAGATTACCCCCTATTTGTTTAGAAAAAAATGGCATTTAGGAGACTTGTTACCCTGCTGAAAGAGCGATCTGGCTCATGTCGGAGCTGGGCTGCCAAAAGGAGACCTAAGCATTTTCTACTGACCTTGTGCTCTGCAGACATCCTTCTCCTGCAAAATCAGGAAAGAAACAGCTGTTGTTGTCGATGGGCCTCCCTGGGCTCTTCACAACAGGCTACCTTTTCTTCCAGGCTCCCAAGGGCTTTCCAAAAATTCAGCTCAATGAGGGAAACGTTCCCGGAGATCTCTGGGTACTGTTACTGCGTGGACAGCCTGGGGAGGGAGTTAGCAGACACAGGTAAGTGCCTTCCAGCATCTCATCCTTTAATCTGGGAGGTGTTGAATTCCCAAGGGAATGGGCAAATAACAGCTGCCAGTCTTCAGATTCATTTGGAGCTTCAGTTTCATTCTTGCAAGGGTAAGAACGCTGTGACCCATGGGAAGGGCGGGAGCTCACTAATGAAATCCCACCCTTTGGAGCAGAGCTTCAGTCAACAACAAGTGGAGTTGGTGCCTGGGAGCTAATCCTGTCCTCTTTGGGATGTGGAGTAGGATTTCTGAATGTCCAATTTCTGCCCACACTAGAAAGCTGTGTCATATTCGATATGTCCTGTTAGCAAAGCCAGGGGTATATAAAGAGCCTGAACAATGAACTCCTTTCTTCTTGCTTAGGTAGAATCATGGAATTGTTTAGGTTGGAACAGACATTTAGAGAACATCTACTTCAACCTCTCTACCACGGGCAGGGACATCCTCTTCTCTCATAACCTCAGGATTTAAGCATGTTAGTAGTTGATGGGACACTTCAGAAGAAAGAATGGTCTTTTTTCAGCAAGGAGGAATGAGGAGGTTGAGAACTTCCAGACCTTCCTTATACTGTGATTTTAATTTGTAATTTTTTTTTAAGGGGAAAGATACAAAGCACAGTAGCTTAAAAAATTTAGAAGATAGATGAGAACTTCAACATTTAACTCCCAGGAAAGAAAGGAGTTCTCAAAAAATCTGTGTACTCACAAAACTCAGAAACTACTGAATGTCTTGGTTTTTAGTATGCAACCAAAGTGACTGGTAATTGGTTTTGGTAATGTCAGTTTCCAAAATTCCATCAATTTCTTCCCTGCAACCTGAACCTAACAAAACCACAGCCTACAGCCAGTTATGGGATGTTTCTCCTGATTGTTTTGGTAGATGTCAAGGCATAAAGGCATTTGGGTGCAGGATGTGGTGCATTAGGGTTATGTGGTATAAATCTACATTTGACTTGTTTAGAGAACTGGATTTACTTTTCCTGAGAGTCTCCCAGTTTTTCTCTTCTGGTATAAGGTTTCTGTGTTAAAAGCAGGCCCTGTGCTAAAAATCTGTCTTTCCCAGGCTTGGAACTGCTGCTAGATGAAGTTTACGACACGGTTTTCTCCGTGCCAGAGCCTGCCCGCACGTTCACGGAGACCAGCATCCTTCGGATCCTGCAGAGGCGATTCCTGGGGGTCCAGCTGGCTACCTCTGGCAAGTTCAGGTGTAAGTAGCACCCAGGTGATGCCCTCGAAATCAGGTGGCAGCTTTGGAGCTTATATGTGACATCTACTGTTGGGGAGAGTTGTTTTAGGAGTCTTTTTCTCTAAAATCATATAATAGGACAGTTTGAATGCAAGAATCACAGTCCCTGAATTGCAGCTGGCTTTTATCCTCTGCATTGCACATTCTTTACCAGCAGATTGTACCTGTCCTCTGATCAGTGCTTTCCCATGTGCCTTCAGATCACATTATTTGAAATTTCATGAACACTCCATAGCTCTTGCCCTGAGATTATGGCGATGGATTTGTTGATTTATTAAATTAAAAGCCTGAGAAAATGCTCCCTAATTTATGTTGGTATACTCAGAAATAGGAGAGATTTTACACTGACCACAACACACTCCATTCCCAGGAGGCCACACAAGAGTTTGTGGAGCCTTAGCCAGCAAGGCTGAACTTTTGGATCTGCCCTTGGGCCTATCCTTCCCTGGTCAGGGCAGGCACGTGGGGAGAGAGTTTCTCTGCCTGCAGGCAATGAACTCTGCAGGACAGGCGGTCAGGTACCTCCTCCCTCCAAGACCAGAACCCAAAACAAACTGCCTTGGCTCTTGGGGAGTGCTTGAATCCCCACGTGACACTTCATCCTCCCATCCAAAGTCCCAGACTCCTCTGACATTGGTGTCTGACTCTTGCTAAGGAGTTGCATCACCAGAAATATTAAGCAGATCCTGATGGCAGTTTTCTGGCCACATAGTCACACAGTTTTTCTGGCTTTGGGACAAGCTGGTCCTTCTGGGGAGTCTGGAAAGCATCTTCCCTCTGCACTGCACAGTGGTTTTGGCTGAGCTCTGACTGTAGCCGGGGCTGCAGCAGCTGTCAGCACCGATGAAGCTGTACCAGCCACAAGATGGAGATGTGACCTCGTTCATCAGCCGCCGAGGGGGATGCTCTGGTGACTTATGCAGCTCTCTCACTGTCACCCAAAGCCACTGAATTCAGGAACGTTGTCAGAGCTCCCTGGATGAACAGGGTGCCCTGACATGGTGTTCTCGCTGCCTCACACAAGTAGCTGGGTGCAGCTGGAAAGTTCTTGAAGGTGAGAAGTGTTTAGGCTGTAGGATTGCAGGTTGATATAAACAAGCAAAATTCCTGTTCAAAGGATAAAGTCCTGTATTGGAGAGATCATACCCCAGAAAATTTACTTGATTAATTTTTGCCATTAAGGCCAGTTCGACAGGAATAGGGTCTTCGGATCCCTGCAGAGGGAAATAGAGAAAGGGGGTGGTTTCAGCCCAAATCTCCAGAGTCAGGTGCAGACTTGGTTGCAGAAGCAATGCCTCGTTCTCTCCTGAAACATTGATGTTTGCCTTCAAATCAGTCCCCCAAGCTGCACATCTGTCTCTGTTGACCAACTTTGCTTTCGCACTAAGGGCCAGAGCTCCCCCAGCATCCAGCATGGTTCCCTGGGAGAGATATTCCTGCTCTGCCTACTTGCAACTATGGCTGAAAAATGTGTTGGGGTTTATCTTCTGTTTAGTTTTCAGAAATTAATACCTACAGTAGAAAACCACGGGGCAAGCTCATCAAAGGAAAAGAGGATGGAGAATTCGCGTTTTGAGCTGGTGACACTTGATGTGTCACAGAAAGCGATCAGGAAATTAAATTTTTTTTTCCTCCCGAATAGGCAAACAATGGGATCAAGCAGAGATGGCTCTGAAACTTTAAACTTTCCCAGCTTAATGCACGCCGTTTTCCTTGCAGGCCCCTCGAGGTGTGAGGCCGAGCGCTCCGCAGCCCTGCGCTTCCAGCAGCCCTACGCGCCCTCCTGTGCCGCCGACGGCAGCTACGCGCCCGTGCAGTGCCAGCAGCAGGGACAGTGCTGGTGTGCAGACACCCAGGGCAGAGAGGTCCCGGGCACGAGGAGGCGAGGACAGCCCCCAGCCTGTGGTATGTGTGAGATTTGCCAAAGGAAAGATAAGCCCATCTCTCAGAAAGAGAGCAGACCAACTCCTTTCCTGGCTCTGACAGATTCTGGTGTTCAAAGATCACAAAACATCTCTGTGGTTAAGAGTCATATTCTAATAAATTATTAAGTATCATAGTGCTTTTATTTTCTGTTGTGACCTGTTTTTAACCTTTTAGTTTTGGGTATGGCAAGGCTTTTCTGTGCGGCTCTGATATCTGGCTCTTGACTCCAGAAATTTGGTTGTTAAGTGAGAATATCTGGGGTAATATAAGGAAGCAAATGATGGTGATTTTGTTTTTTACCTCCTTCCTTTGGTGAAATGCTGTGGAATTTCATCTCCCATCCTTACTGTTTTTTCTTCCAACTCTGTCACTGCATATTTTGCCATGAAAACTGCTATATCCTGTAAGAAAACATGCAACAAAAAATTCTAGAAAGGTGTATAGGTTTGGGCTTTGAGAGATTCCACAGAGAATACCCCATCAAATCAGTGCCCCAAATGGAAATGACAGCAGAAATGTCCAGGGGCCAGAGGGGAGGAGGAAAGTTAAAAACCTTTGCTCTGAAGTGCACTACCTAAATATTCAGGATTGTGCTGGAGGGCTGGGGCACAGGGTCTTAATGTGGGGGCTGCCTTGGGGGAAGGCAATTGCTCTGTCTGTGAGACACAGCACAGCTTCCCACACAGATAAAAAAGAAGGAATCTGCCCTAGGTGCCACGGCTCCAAGTGCTCAGAGCGCTCTGGGCACACACAGACTTACTGTGAAATGAAAACTTCAGCGTGCTTTCGAGGCTGATCACCAAGGATATTGCGAGGGAACCTCTGAGAGGCCTCGCCATATGTTGGGACTGGTTGTTTTCTCTTTGAGTATGCTTTGCTGACCCCTCCTGATAATTTTTGGAGGGGGGAAAAAGGGGGAGACAATGACTTGAGGCTGCTTGCAGCTTTTATTGGGAGGCTCAGGAAATTTAGGCAGGGAAAAATTTCTGCAGAGGTTTCACAGATTAACTCCTGAGAAGGTATTTCATGAGGATATAGCTGCAGTTTTTTCAGACAGCTCCATGCCATGTGTGTTTCTCCTGTTCTCCTCTGTTTTATTTCATGTTCAAAACCCATGTAGATGTAGTACTGAGGGACACAGTTTAGTGGTGGACCTGTCAGTGCCGGGTTAATGATTGGACTCAATAACCTTACAGGTCTTTTCCAACCTTAATTATTCTGTAATTCTCTAATGTCTTTGGCTCTCACACTCAGCAGTGTGAACACTGGAGGAGTCAGGGCCATAGGTGTGGGGTTCTTACATTACCTGGGGCACCAGGCAGTCCTGATAGGGACATGCTTCTTTTCAGACCTTTTACAGTAGATTCACCCCACCAGTTCCTTTTGTGTTTATTCTCTCTTCCTCAGCTTTGATTTGATTCAACATTGGGTAGGAGGGGAGAGTGTTTATGGCCCGTGATCCTACATTTGTTTCATATTACTGTTCTTGTGGAATTGTGGCTTGCACTAACTTATTGGCCCTCTGAGGAATGTTCTTCATCCCTCTAACCAAGAGCCAACATTGAAAACAGAAGGGGCCCATCCTACAGAAAATTCTTTTACAAAGAAACTTCTGGGAAGGGACCCTGAGCTCCTGTCAGGAACTGCAGAGCAGGACAAGGCTGCAAAAGCAGGAGTGAGAAAGATGTCAATCACAGAACATCAGATTACTTGCTTACCATTTTAGCAGCTTTTTAGGTTTCCAGCTTTTATCCTTACTGTTAACAGGATTTGTGACTGCTTTATGATATTGCCTGGTTGTGGAATAAATGGAAATGGAGTGGGGATCCCAAGGGAGGCCGTGCTGGAGCAGACTAAAGCTGCATATCCACCATCCTGTCCCCTACAGGGACAGCAGTGGTGCTGAGGGAGAAAGTGTGAGAAACATGGAAAATGCACACAGCTTCCAAATATCCTCCTCCAGGTGGGAGATGCCCCAGACTGGAGGATGAGTCCAGATCATTGTGTTCAGCCCTCCCCTATGGGGTTAATTCCAAGGATTTGCTTAATTGCCCTCTAACCTTTTATCCTTCCTAGCACTCTCTGGCAATAGATTTCATGATCATAATTATGTGCTCTACATCTGGACTTCTCTGTACTGTGAGAAATACTGAATAATAATTGTCTATTGTGAATGATGTGGAGAATTCTGTTTTTAGAAACCTTTATCATATTTTTTCGTCCAGGCTGAATGTTTTCTCATACTGGAAAAGCTGTTCTGTCCTCAAAATATTTTTGCCTCCCTTCTCTATAGTTCTGTCACTTTTGCATCCCTTCTCCACAATTCTGCTACTTTTCAAGGACAGGTAACTGTGTAAATGTGTGTGGCACATGAGTCAAGCTGCTCTGTGCATTCCAGAGATGCAGTCAGTGCCATAACCATCCTGTCTGCCTGATTTTTGATGTTTTTATATTTACCAAGTCTTTCCTTTTTTGCTGTCTTTGGAGCTTAGTCCTTCTTCACAGATGTATTGCAACCTAACTTGGAGCTGCTGCTGCCTGTGTATCAGTATACAGATGGGGCTGGATGCAGCTACACCTGTGATATAAATGGATATGGGTGCCCAGGACCACTGTTGGTACCCTCCCACACCCTGACATTTGGCTATCTTTGTTGAAATTCTGTATTTTTTCCCCCTTAGAACTCATTTGTGAATGCCATCTGGTCCTTAGCACTCTATTACTGCTAATTTTAACAGTTTGTTTTCAAACCTCTTGCAACAAACACCTCACTATGAAGATCTAGTTAGGAAACCCCCATAAATTCCTCGTTAGTGGACATTGTTTAAAATAACTTTCTGTTCCTCTGCAGTCTGTTTCTCGTTCTTCAGTTCACACATTTCACCTGGATCATTGGAAGTTTTCATTAGCAGCAGGCATCTTACTAGAGAGCTAAAATATTTGGAAAAGACATTTTTCATTCTTTCAGCCAAAGAAAAAGGGATGAGGATTTAGATTGGAAAGCAATGGAACCAGTAAAAGACTACAGAGCAGAGAACTCGGCCATGGGGAAGGAATGTTTCCTTTCATTTTTGGGTCTTGACTGGAGAATTTTATTTGTGGATTATTTATTTTATTTGTGTCCTTATCAGCGTGCATGATGCATAGTTGGGAAGCAGGTTAATCTATACTTTAATGTTGTTGCTGCCCCAGCTACTTGAAAGAGAACAATGGTTACAGGTTCTGGAGGTTCCAAAATTTGCTTTTTTATTTCTTTTTAATCTCTCTGTAGGTGAAGACCAATCGTGCCTCTCCGAGCGGCGACGAGCCTTGTCGAGGCTCCTTTATGGCCCTGCTGGGTACTTCAGTCAGTCCAATGTGTTTTCCACGCCAGATAAGCAGTCAGACAAAATTGATGGCTTCTTGCGACCCTGCCCTCCCTCCTTCAAGGAGCTGTTTCTGGACTCTGGATTGTCATCCCCACTTGCACAAAGCCCGTTTGCCAGCCAGACTCTTGAGCTAGAAACCACCCTTAGTGAAGCCATCACAGGGATGTTCCCATCAAGGGAACTGGCTCAAGTGGCACTGCAATTCACTGCCAATCCAAAGCGTTTCCAAGAAAACCTCTTTGGAGGAAGGTTCTTGAAGAATTTGATCCAGTTTAACTTCACGGGGGTACTTGGCACTAGTGGGAAATACAGCATTGGCCAGTTTTTCCAACAGGAGGTTGTGTCAGAGAAAGTTAATGGCCAAGGCCCTCTGGAATCAGCTGAGGCATTTTCTCTGGAGGTAGCTAAGGGGAGTTCCATTTTGAGTAAACCTCTTGTGGGCAGCTTTGGCCGCAAAGTAACTCTGCAGGACAATCAGAATATGATGAAATTCCTTTCTTCCGTCCTGGAACTACCAGAGTTCTTTACTTTTCTTCAACAAGTGATTTCTGTCCCCAAAAGCGTTGCTGAAGATTTAGGTGAAGTGGTGAAACTAGCACTGGGATCCAGAGACTGTGGTGAGGAGCCAAGGGACCTGTTTGTCCCAACATGCACCAAGGAAGGGAGGTATGAGGAAGTTCAGTGCTATGCAGGAGAGTGCTGGTGTTTGGACACTTCTGGTAAGGAGGTTCCAGGCTCAAGACGTCAAGGCAAACGCCCAAGGTGTCCCACTGAGTGTGAGAAGCAAAGGAGAAACCTGAAAAACCTGAAGCAAAGCCTACCTGCCGGGTCAGATCTCTTTATTCCCTCTTGTACTGAGGATGGAGACTTTCTGCCACTCCAGTGCTATGGGACAAATTGTTTCTGTGTTGATTTGAACGGCAAGACTGTTCCAGGAATAAGGGGAAAAGCTGGAAAGCTGATGCAATGTAAGTCTTAGGGACTAGGAATTTAAAGATGCTTTGTTTTGTATGGGAATTCCATGGTTCTTTCTCCATCTCTGATGACATCTGGAAATAAATGGATGATGTATGCAAATGTCTCCTCACAGGAAAGCAAGTCAGCAGAGGAATAGTGGGAAATGCAGTGTGTCAGCCTTGATGTCCCAAGTCCTAAAGGTGGTCAGGATGTAGGGTGGGCATACTCAAAGCAGAGGAGCCTGAGGTCTTGCCCGGTTAATGAATCTGTCACTGGTGTGTCTCTACCTCAGTGTGCAGCTGGAGTGTGTAACATCCATGATGCCCAGGAGACCTGGAACATCTGTGGAGCTGAATGTGACCCCTGCCTAGTGAAAAAGCCCTTTTACTCCCAGGACTGAGTCACCTGGACATGGCCACTGGCTTACCTTTTCCTAAGAACTAAAGATTTGCAATGCCTTAAGCTATGAACTTGATTTAGTCTTTTTAGCTCAAGAATATATCCTCACCTTGGTAAGATATCACAGGACTCCAGACACAGGAGAGGGATTCAATGGCTGACAGGTTTCTCATAAGGGTCACAAAGGCAGGCTGAAAAAGTGAGTTGCAAATGACTTCTGACATCAGTTTGACAGATGATGAAGTGCCTCTCCTTGCCCTTTTCTATATGGAATATGAAGGAAGAAGGAAGCACATAGGTTGTTAATATTTGTCTTTCAAGTTTCTGTGAACTGAAAACGGCACATCAACAGGGAGAATGGAGCAAGAGGAGAGCCTGCTTCTCATTTTGGGAGGAATAGCAGAGTGTCCAGCAGTTGAGAGTGGTGCACAGTGAGGGAGCTCCTTTGAATAGCAGTTTATGGAAGCAGTGGGGAGTTTGTTGTAATGATCTGAACTGAGAGAGGATTTATATCTAGCAAGCCATCTGTAGTGCAATCAAAAAAAAAGGTTCAGAATTCTCTGGTGCTCAAAAGATGAGCTCCCATGGTTGGCTGGGTTTGTAGAGCTGGTTGGTGGCAAAGTGAAATTTGGCTCTGGAGGAGGCAGAAAAGGCTTTCAAAACAAACTCACTCCAGGGTTTTGAGGGATGGTATTTTTATATTCAGCAGCATTACTCAGTAGAGAGTAGGAGAAGAGGACACACAATCTTAAAATTCTGGTTTGTCCAGGGGAGAATAAAATCAGTATTATCCCACTATTCAGGTGGTTATTTTTTCAGAGATTGGCTGAATAAGGAGTAACAACCAGATTGCTGAGTGTATCTGAAAATACCTGATTGGTGTAAACAGATTCAGGAAGACATTTAGTGGCACCTGCCCCCCCAGTAGGAACTACAAATACCTACTGTACTCACAATTTAAAAAAAAAACAACCCATATCTGTATTCATCTTTGAGGGCTCACATCCCTTTGAAAATCTTACCCTGGTTCACCATGTGACCTTAATATTGCTAAGCCCTCTTAGTAACAGGCCAGGAATGTCGTGGTTATTATTGGGATGGGTGACCAAGTTTTGGTAGTGGTGCTTTTAGTCCTGGAGAGTAGGGGCATTGTGTATCTTCAGTGCATTCAGAAGATGTGCATATTTTCCTTTTCCCCAGGCCCAAGTGCTTGCCAGCTAACAGCTGGGCAGGAGTTCCTCAAGGCTGTGAAGCTCCTGCTATCAGGTCCAAGTGCTGTGCCTCAGCTGTCCAGCATCCAGCTCCCTCAGTGTGATGCTCAGGGTGGCTGGAGGCAGGTGCAGTGCAGTGGCCCTCCCGAGGTGGCCTTCGAGTGGTACGAAAGGTGGATTGCAGAGAACAACGAAGGCAACCCCCTGCCCATTGCTGATCTATTGAAAACAATAACTGGCTATAAAGAGGCATCCTCTGGAGGCTTTTCAGCTTTTCTTAAAGCTTTGTATGAGGCTGGGCACCAGAATGTCTTCCCTGCATTTGCCATGTATTCCTCCTTCACGGATGTCCCACCCGAAGTGCTGAAAGGAAATGTGACCAGTGCATCTGAGAACATTCTACTGGACCCATATACGTTCTGGAAGCTTCTGACTGAGCAGCTGAGCTACTACCCAGGACCCTACACTGACTTCAGTACTCCATTAGGCCACCTTGAACTTCGTGATTGTTGGTGTGTTGATAGCAAAGGAGGAGAGCTGGAGGGAACAAAGGCAGGAGCGAACCAGGTTCCAGCATGTAAGTAACAATTTCCTGGTATGTACGTAGTTGTGTTTCTGGTCTTTTATTTTAGCCACAAGAGAGGGAAGTCCTTTCAGTTGCTGTGAAGTAGCAGACAATAACTTGTCAGAAAGATCATCAGCACTGCCATTATCATTGGACATCAGAAGTGGGGTGACTCATTTCTGGTAGATAAGTGATGCTTGAGCTTTGGGAATAAGGAGGAATAAAGTTCCATATCAAGCTTGTGTAGATTTTATAATTTGGAGTTTGGACACATAATGCTTTTGCAGAAGATACTTAGCCAGATGGTAAAGGATATTAGCAAGTGTGAAGAGTTGTTTGGAAAAATCAGGATTACACTGTGATGTAAATGACTTTCAAGAATGCCATAAAATGAAGCAAGAGGGATTTTCTTTACTGTTTCTTACTATGTGGTCAAGAGATATCCTCTAGAAGTCACTAGGAGGCGAGGGAGGCCAGCACTGAGTTCAGTAAGCTCTCTGTCTACACACCTCCTCCAAAGGTGCTAGGCCCTCTTTGGGGTGACTCCTGCAGATGACCTATGTTACCAATGCCATCACTGAAATGGTTCTCATCACGTAGTATTTTTCCAGCAGTGAGGAAGAGACAGGACAAGGAGTAGCAAACTGCTGGAGATTCCAGTTCTGTGGGCAAGTGGGGAATAAAGGGGATGAAGGAGATTAACAGGGTTATTTTGGAGGAGAAGCTTTCATGGAGCTGCTCTGGTTTGTTGAACTTCACTTTCTGGGTCAGTAGGTATATGGAGAGGACAGGCCAAGTGTCAGCTGCCACTCCAGACCCAAGGGATATTGTTTTCCTTTCTGACTCCTACTTCTGATTTTCCACAGTTTTTTATGGCAGCAACTGAGGGAATGTTCTGTAGAGATGTATTAACTCTGTTTGTAACCGATGAGGACTTAAACTCATCAAGCCTTTGGCCAAGGACATGGAGAGTGTTTGTGTGACTCCTGGCACTGTCAGACTCTTGCTGTTAAACAGCTAGGCACTGACAAGTGTCCTTTGCTTGCTTCATTATGCAATTCAAAACTGAGTGTAGAGGGAAACAGATGATCCTAATTAAAAGACCAGGTAGTTTTCACATGCAACTCTTTACTGGATGTAGATGAAAAAAGTCATTAATATACTCTTCATGTATATACTTTTTAATGCAGGTCCTGGTATATGTGAAGGTGTGAAGCAGGAAGCCATGAAATTTATGGAGGAGGCAGAGCAGCTCATCCTGGCCTCAAATGGTTCCCAGTTTGCCTTTGGAGAGAGCTTCTTGCTGGCAAAGGGGATCCAGCTGACAGACAGTGACCTCCTGCGCTCTGCTGGGCCCGACGGGCTGGAGGCAGTGATCTCCCAAAAGCTGCTGTCAGGCAGTGACTCTGCTCTCCAGCTGGCTGCATGGTCAGGTGGGTGGAAGGGAGAGGAGAGCTTGACTAAATGGAGTCATGCCCAGAACCTGTGCAAGAGCACTTGATGTCAAATGCAGGTGCAACTCAGCAGGTGTAATTAATCAGGGTCATTACCTGCCTCTCCAAGAACTGATTTCAGTTGTGTCATATGTATGACACAGTGCAAATATAAAATCTGGGCACTTACCAGCCTTTATGTACTTCAAACTTTTATTGATTTGTCTCTGAAGTACAGGGAACATTCAGGTTTTTGCAAATATGTGCATCTAATATATCCTGTATTGCTCACTGGCAGCTTTCTTTAACTTCTCATTTACAGTCCTGCACTTCTACTGGCAGAGTCACTTTACTTCAAAGCATTCTGCTGGGGAAGCAGCACAGCTGGGCTTTCTCCCTTACATCCCTCAGTGTGATGGCCTGGGAAACTGGGAACCAAGTCAGTGCTATGAGAGCACAGGTGAGCAATTCCTAAGACACTCTGGGCTGTCTGAACAAAGAAAATCTAAGAATTCTAATAAAAGGATAGAAGACCAGTAGTAGTCAGACTGGAAGAAAGTGATGTGCTCCACAAGATGTATGTAAATTGACTGGACTCAAGTGCCATTGGGGTTCCAAAATCAGTAGATACTCAGATGCTTGCTGCTAGTTGTGTTCCTTGGGGGTTGGTCCGGGGGCTGGTATTGCTTCATGCCTTCACTCATGACCAGGATGATGAGGTGGAGTGCACCCTCAGCAAGTTTGTGGGTGATGCTAAATTTCTGGGACTAGATGATAGGGCTGCAGTGGGGGATTCTCACCAGAGCTGCTACATTTCCATTCACACCACTGCTTTCAGCTGTGATCTGCTTATCCCTGGGGAGCAGAGTTAACTGTGACTTAGATTTACTGACCCTGTTCTATGGAGCTGCTGAGGATGAAAACCTTCCTAGGATGAAACAAAGCACACTGAAGTACAACATCTAAAATGAAGCTGCTTTTCTTCCCTGGCCAGGTCATTGCTGGTGCGTGGATGAGAGAGGACGTTATGTCATGGATTCCTTGGTCTCACGCTCAGCAGAACTTCCCAAATGTCAGTTGGGTTCTCTTCCTAAATATTTGTCTTTATCTGTTCTTGCAAATTTTAATATTTATTGGAAATTCTAGTATGATATGCATGAAGTAAGGCTTGCTTCTAACCATTGCAAGAAGAGGAGAAGGAATTTTATTCTTATTTTGCTAATTCATTTAATTTCATTGTGCATGATTTTGGCATGCATTATTTGAGAGTGGATCCTCTACTGCTGGTGGCCCTGCCTGACCAGTTGTCCAGTCAGGGGTCTCCACAGGTCCCTTCCAACCTCAGCCATTCAAATGGCCACCAGCCATTGGTGGCTCTATCAAACACCAGTGAGGAATTCCCTGCCTGAAACTGTAGCAGTGTCTAATGCAGATGTGTGAGGGAGCTAGTGATGTAACCCTTTCCCTTGCTTTGGTCTGAATCTTGATTTTATTTAAAAAATTTTTTCCCTCATACAGGCCAGACTTCATGTCAGCGATCCCGAACCAATGCCTTAATTTCCAGCTGGAGACAGAGCAGTGCAAAGCTGGACACCTCTACAGCTGATCTGTTTACCCCCAGCTGCCTTGAGGTGATTTAACCTAACTGAGGGAGGGAGCAGTTTTGCTTACACCGTGCCAAAGTCATGTGCACTTTTAGTCCATGCTCCTTAAGCACCCCTTGTACATTTTTATTAACCTGAAAGAAAAGGGTAAGACGAAACTAACAGCTGGTGTTGCCCTGCAGAAAGCAGAATTTAAATATTTTTGAGATGGAGACTGGGAACAGGAAGCTCTGTGCCTGCCCACGCTTCCCTCCCACAGGCTGGCTCTGCCTGGTGCTCTTGCAGAGCTGTGCTTAAAGGGCATGTCTTAATTGACTGACATTTGGGAGGCTCTTTCTTCCTGAGCTGTGAGAGAATGACAGTGTGAGAGGGAGCTGGGTGCAGATATCCCAAAAAACAGGGTCTGTGATGCTCTCAAATTGTGGCAGTGAGCAGGATAGAAACAGGCAAGGAATAGACATTTAGTGTAATAGAATCATTATCTCATGGAATCACATAATCAATTAGGATGGAAAAGCCTGCAAAGATCAAGTCCAGCTATTACTCCAGCATTGCTGAGTCCACCACTAAATCATAACTTTAAGCACCACATCTACACATTTTTTAAAAACATTTCAAACTGGGATTTTATCAGAACTTCATCTCAATGGACTTTTAGTCTACACCCTGCTTGATGGTTGGACTCAATGATCTTAGAGGTCTTTTCCAACCTAAATGATTCTTGATTCTCTCAGGGACTGGTCTGTCTATTAAATTAGTTAGACTGTGTTTTGTGTTTCTTTTCACTATGTTGTATTCATGGAAAAGTGTAAATGTAATAAAGCATTTTAACCAATCTTTGGGGTGTGGGTTTAGGTGTGTCTGTATTAAAGTACACTGCTCTACAATGACATGTCCTTGATTCTTTGTAGACAGGAGGATACAGTGTGCTGCAGAGATCTGACACAGATATTTGGTGTGTGGATCCTGTGTCAGGAGAAATATTCCAGCGTGGCAGCAAAGACTTGGATGGCACTCCTGAGTGTGAGTAATGCTTTGCCCCCTGCCTGTGATGCCTCATGCTTTGCAGCACAGGTGCTTTCCTTTCCAGAATGCTGCCTGTGAAACATGGGAGGCTCGTAGTTTGATTCCTCAGTGATAGCGCGCATACAAGCACAGCAACATAGAAAGGGAATCTGAAAATAGTTACCCTTTAGTTTCATAACACCAGAAATAAACCAGTCTAGACAAACTGATGAACAGGCTTTGATGCATTTTTTAATCTTTGATTTCTTACCACCATTTTAACTATTTTAAAATGTAAATGATCATATAATTATATTTAAAATTACCTTGATCAAAAATTTTTACTAAAAACATTAACTTGATTTCTTTTTGCCTTTTAAAGATCAGCACCTAAATGATACACTATCACATTTGTAAAAAAAAAAAAATTAAAAATCAATAACTATATTTTCAACAATTTTTCTAAAACAGTATCAGTTGCACATTAATCTTAGAAAAAAATGTGGGTTTTTTTCTAGTAGAAGTAAAATTTCCTGTTTCTATAATGATTCAAATTATTTATGTCTTTGTGGTCACTCGTCTTTCTTCGTCCCAACAAAACAGTCTGGAGGCACTGCTGGTAAAGTCTTTAGGTCAACTTGTTGTCTTCCAATCTGTACCTTGCAAAGAATTTCTCTCTTTACAGGTCCCAGTGTCTGCAACATGCTGAAGTCCAAAACTGTTTCAGGAGAAGCTGCCAGAGGCTACATCCCACAGTGTGAAGGGGGCAGTGGGAGTTTCTCCCCCGTGCAGTGCAGCCAGGACCAGGAGAGCTGCTGGTGTGTCTTTGACAGTGGAGAAGAGGTGCCAGGGACTCGAGTGAGTGGAGGAAGGCCGGAATGTGCAGGTGAGTTCCTGCTTCAGGCATTTTACTTGTGAGCAAACCCAGGCCTGGAGTGTAACCCAGATCCTAAATTTTTCCACTCCGTAGTTGAATTTAATCTTATTTCTTCAGATCTTTAAAGACTTTTGCTCAAGCCACATGCTTATCTTTGTGTTGTAGCAGATTTCAGACCTGCCTGGGCATGATGTCCAGTTTTCTTCAGGTGCTTTGTCAGGGAAAAAGGAGAAGGGAATGGATCCTTGACTTTTACTTATTCATAAAATTGGTTGAATCAAACCAGTTGAGCTATGAAACCCAGCTATAAAGCCAATCTGAACAGCTTGCTGCAAACTTGAACCTGCTCCAGTCTGAGCTGGCTCTGGGATTAAAACCATTCAGCTGACTAAAATAAAATTTGAAAAATGTATGCTTCTGCCATTCTGACTCTTGGCTTGTGACCAGAATTGTGAAAACGCTGTGCCAAAACATTGCATATTCACAGAGTATTTCCTGCATGACCAGAGCTGTGAAGCACTGGAATTCACTCCTGGTTTTCAGTGAGATATCCAAATGGGAGACATTTGGATAAATTTAATTTGCAATGGCCTTTATACATCTTCCCATCACTGAAGTGAAGCAAAATTAATTAAACTTTCTACAAGGCTATGCTCCAAAATGTAACAATTAGTGTGGAAAGTAACGATGTAAGAAGAAAACCTTCAACTGGTGTGTGCAGGACACTGCTGTTTCCATAGTTCTTTTGTTGGTGTTTGTTTGTTTTAGGGGAGAGGGGTTGAAAAAAAATTAGGGAAACAAGACCACATAATTTGCTTCAGTTTCCTTTTATGATTCTGCCATATAAGGAGCAACACAGGTTTGTGCTCACCATCCAAATAGATGTGACACTTGGAGACCTGGTTTAGTGATGGAGCTGACAGTGCTGGGTCAATAGCTGGGCTCAGTAATTATACAGGTCTTTTCCAAACTCGATGATTCCACAATTCTATTATAAAATATCTGAATGTGCCAACCCAACTGCCTGCAGGGTTTTTATCAACTAGGTAACTGCTCAGTCAACTTGGAAATTATTTTCTTTGAACTCTCTTGTATCAATAGAGAGTTCCGAGGATGGGATTTGATGAGAAACCAGGAGACCCATGGTTGTGGTGTTGTATGGAGATGCCAGCTGAGCTCTGAGGAGATGAGCTCCAAAGTAGGGTGGTGTAGTCACCTGAACGTAGCCACCCAAGGCAGGTTTTTAGCTCTTCAGAGAAGCAGAGCTGACCACAAGTACAGTGCTGCCTCCATCCTGTACTTTTCCTGGGGAAAATAGCAATTAAAATGATTAATGACCTTTCTTTTTTTAAAATACTGAACTGAGAAGGAGAACTCTTTGAAAGCGTAGTGGAAACCTGGCTTTATTGAAAACTATTTGTTTAATTTCTGCATAGAGATTGAAGTAATCTTTAATGGTTGCCCTGGATTTTGAAAGAGCAATGGAACTTTTCGTGATAAACAACTTAGTTATTGTGTCAAAATAGAGAATCAAAAGTTAGTTTTCTCCTCAGTCTACCCAGTCTTATGCCTCTAGTCCTGGGAATTACTAATTATTGTTCAGGAAAAAGGAGTACTATACTGCTACCTTGGGGATCTTGTCTCTCAGCAAAATAAGCTGTTGTGGTGGGAAAATATGGTAATTTTCTCCTCCAGCAAGAGAACAGATAGCTGTAAACAGAAAGGAATAACTCAGAGTGCCCACTGCATGCCAGGAGGTTTTCATTAGTTTAATCACTTCCATCAGAGGTAGAATCCAGCTTCTAGTTGACATGCACTGGAGACATGATGCCAAGTACCCTAGCAGTCCTCACACATCTCCCATCCTCATGCCTGCTTCCTGAAACTCTGAGTACAGACAGAGGAGAGACAGATTTTCAGAGAAGGTCCTGGAGATGTTAATTTCCTTGTGGAAATCTTTGGACACACCTATGAAAAAAGTGTCAGTATTCAGCTGGATTCTGATTCACTCCTACAGGAAAAAGAAACAGGACCGTGACAAAATGGTGAAGGTTTGACAAAAATAGTAAATTAAGTGGCATCTCTAGAGGGATAAATGACCAAATTACTGATGGTGAACTGAAACCTCTGAACCACATCAGGAAACCATTGGTGGCTTCTGTTTTGGGGGCTGGTTATTTCCCTGGCATAACACACCAACTCTCATTGGAACGGGCAGTAAGAGATTGTAGCAGCATTCAGCTGAGCCTGGATGTGACTTGCTGTCTGTAGAAATGTGCTAGAGCAATTAAGAAATCCCAGACTGGTTTTTACATACTCTGTATAGATATATTAGTGTAATTTAATGGCCAGGATAAGTATTACTATCTCTTTCACAGTGATGTCTTTTGTTCCTAAAACCTTGGGATATTTATTAGAAGTTTGTTAAGCAAGGACGCCAGGTTTCCACCTTTACTGAGAGTCTGGCTACAAGAGTCAGTGAGTGAAGAGAAGAAATGTAGTGGCCCCATTTACTGAGTTATTGAAAAAAAATTGCTATAAGGGAAACTTGGAAAAAAATATGCTGTTGGCAATTCAGAGAGGCAGATATGAAAGCCTTTTTTGTTGGCATTAAAATGCTCAGAGTTGGAAAACAAAGATGTACTGCATGCACTGGATCCCAGATTCATCCTGCAACATTTTAATACTTTAACTGAAAGTTTAATACAAGGGTTTTAATACTTTAACTGGAGTGGCTGCTTGGTTTTGGAATTAATCTTCATATCTCCATCAGAAGTGGAGAGGGAGGGTGCTCAGACCTGAACCATCATCAATGTTTGCCTCCTTCCAGTGATCAGGAAGTTTGGGACTGATTTGAGCACTGCAGTTTGGAAAATGATCTGTATATACAGCAAGCAAGTGAATAGTGTGATATGATAACATCTTTAAATTTATTTCTAAGTGAGGAAGTTGTTTTTTCTTCCTATATTTTGTAGCTCTGGAACTCATAAGTGTTTATGTATTAGTGGATGTATTTAGTAATTTAGTTCAGATTTGGCTAATATTGAGTGAATCAATTTGTACTGATTAGTAGAAATTAATTATCATTGTAATTAGCCTGCTGTAATAGTCTGTTACAGTGGGCTAGCAGGGTTTGAATGACTGTACTCATACAGAGTGGATTGATAGGGAAAACTGCTCCAATTCCAAAGCTCTATACTATTGCTTATATATATATATGTAATGTAAATATTGACCTGCTGGTCACTAGAAATATCTTTGTGCTGCTGAAGACACCACAGTCACGAGCTCCTGATCTCAAACCTTTCAAACTTCAGTCTAAAGGGAATTGAGATGAGGTTTATTCGCCCCTGCCTGTTTCCACTAGAAATCTTTTGTACAGGTTTTTTCTGCTGTTGGTTAGAAACCTTCTCATTTCCTGCTTAAATTTTTTCACGACTGTTCAAAATATGTCTGTTCCTAGAAACCACGCACATCCTTTTCTGGACCCGATGCATTGCCCATCACAGTCAATATGTGTCTTTCCATCAGCTCCAGTAATCTGAACCAAGCTGACTTCAAACCAGATGAAAATTGATGAGTGGGGAAGGCACAGGGTGCAGTCTAGGTTTGAATCTGTGATAGGATGGGTTTATGGACCTTTTCCTACAATTCATCATAACGCCTCTAACACGCACCCTCTTTCTCCTGTGCCTGCAGGTCCGCAGTGTGCTCTGCCATTTGGTGCCTCCGCAGTTGCCAACGGGGCTGTGCTTTGTGAAAATGTCCCTGGGCAAGCTCCAAGCATCCAGCAGTGCCAGCTCGTGTGTCGCCAGGGCTTCCACAGTGCCACTCCCAACACCTCATTGCAGTGTGATGTGCGGCAGCGGCGCTGGGTCTCGGCTGCCCCTCTGCTCCAGGCCTGCCAGAGTATGTCTGGTCTGATCTCATTTGATCTGATCTCATCTGCTCTGATCTGTTCTGATCTGCTGGGGCTTGGGTATAGCTCAGAACAGTGTAAACAGTGCAAAAATCAGCTTTTATCACAGAATTACTGTGTGAATAACACCCACAATTATAGGGGAGTTGCTAAGTTGGGGTGCAGGAGATGAGTTCCGTCTTCTGCCATCTTCTCCTCTGGCTCTTGGCTGGCCCCTGTTCCAGAAACTGTCCCTCTTGCCTGTAATAATAGAGCTATAAATAGCTATTCAATCTATATGCAGATTTTTCTTGTTAGTTAAAAGATGCTGGCACCATAAGTGATTCTGATGGAACTACTTAGTCCTGGAAGAACAGATGAGCGCCAGATGTTTGAATTTGGCAGAGCTTGACTGTTTATTTGCATAATCAAGTCACTGTTACTTCTGCATCTTTTTTTGCAGCAGTCTGTTCTTAAGGATTATTGTTGTATTTGTTGGCTGACTTCTGGTATTTTTCAAACCATTTTGCTTTCAAGAAAAAAATGGCACTTTAAATCTTGGAAGAATTGATGTCCATTCAGAGCTCATGTAATTGGATATTAACATTGGCCTTTTCAATTACTTTAAAAAAGAGATACATTCTGATTAAAATGGCAATTTGTAGCAGTGCTGAACTTTGAGAAATGCAGGTCTTCCTGCCAAGTTTGGAGCTACTTTTCATTTCCAGAATAGGTCACACACATTAATCAATCTTCAGGATGGGTTAAACTCTTCTATTCCAAATGCAAATATTTTTAAACTTTAAATTTCAGACTGAAACTTTTATCTGTCTGTGATTGTGCTTGTTAGGCTTTTGTAGCATGTTATGAAATAACTTCCACGTTTGCCTGATGGCAGTGGAATAACTTTGTAAGGAGAGAGGGGAGTGTGTGTCAATCTGCTATAAAGTTTACTGTAAGCCAAGGACTTCCCCCAATAATTTGTGTTTGGAATAGAGCATGGTTTTAAGGAGAAAGAAAAAATTCCCAACACATCAGAAGGCAATTGAATAAACTTCACAACAATGGCAAATTCACCAAAATACTTTAGTAATTTGTTCCAATGGATAATTACACTCACTCTCAAAAATCATATTTCCTGTTCTTCATGTATACATCTAGAGACTGTGGTTAAATCAGCTCTTTAAATACACTCTGAAAAACTAAGCAGAGAGAGGGCTTTGTGCCTTGCAGGAAGAAGCAGGTTTCTGTATCCTCTGGTCCTTTCCACCATTCTGTTTGGAATGCTTCCAGCATTGTCCAGGCCTTCCCATGCTTGTTTTTGGGGTGAGGGATGAGGAATTGTGCTCCAGCAGTGGCACTTGTATGTGATGCAGTGAGGGTCTGCAGAGGAGCTGGATGAGGGAGAGCTCTGCTGCTTGTCCAGGCTGGTGGGATAAGAGCTGGCTCCATTTGGAGCTGGAATGACAGCACGACTGTTGTGCTGAACCTGAGATAACAAACTCTCCATGAAGCCTGGGATCAGAGTTACTCCAGGGGAGACAAGATGTTTGCATCTTTTTTCTTGCTAAAAACTGATTAAATAGATTTTTATTTTGTGACTTATGAGCTCACATATTTGTTGTTAATTTGTGTGATTAGCATCACTTAGATTTGCTATCAAAAATTCGGAAAGCTCTTGTAGACATCCATGGCAACGCCATTATTCTGCAAATTCTCTCCTGAAACTTATTCCCAGTTAGTTTGACAAGCTGGGTTTCCAAAAGCCCATTTACATTGGTATTAATTGTTTTCACCATTTAATTCCTTTATTAATAGAAGTGTTTTCGTGATTGCATGTAAGAAAAGTGAAAATTGACAGGTCAATAATACTTGTATTTCTGTTTCTTTTCTAAGTATTGGCAATGTCAGCTTTCATGTAGTTCTCTGGAAGTTCTTATTTGCTAAGGCTTATGAAAAATCATCAGTAATGATCCAGATAGTTCTTATCCTTCTGTGAGTTAGTGCTCCAGTGTAAAATATCTCTTCATTATTATCTAAGAGCATCACTTGGCTTTTTCTCTAATGCTCAACATATATATATATATATATGTATCAAGCTTGTGTCTTGCTGCTTGTTATTTACTACTGACAGCTCTACTGCTTTCCCCTAAAAAGCAGGGAGATGATACTGATGCAATGTGTGAACCTCAAATCAGTGTTGTCTTTTCTCAAAGTGACTCTGAAAGTCAGGTTCCTCATTAGTGAGGTTTCTAAATGCCCTTTTCTACTTCATTTTTAGAGCTCCAATTATTTCAGACAGTCCAAGCTCAAACACACTTTCAACTACTCCTGCCTCCTGAGAAGACATGTAGTTCTGACTACTCTGGATTACTCCAGGCATTCCAGATATTTATTTTAGATGAGTTGAAGGCTCGTGGTTTATGTCACCTCCAGGTAATTTAAATTCCTTATCCTCCATTGTTGGTGGATTTTGTTGTTTTGTTTGTTTTTGTTTTCTTTGGTTGGATTTTGTTTTGTATTAAAAATAAAAAAAAAAAAAATGAAACACAGCATAGACTTTTGCCTGTTTGAGAGAGGTGGAAAAATGGAATATGCCATGAAATCTGTCAGGATTGGCAGCACCCTCATATGGATGAGTGGAAAAAAAGAGGTTTAGTCCCACACCACATCAGCAGATCAGCTTAGTTCCAGCCATAAAAATCATATCACATGAGCTCAATATTTATTAAAAAATTGTCTCAATGGAAGAGAGTATTTTGACTATTCTCACAGTGAGTATATGACTTGCTAAAATTATATTTCCTTGCTTCTGTTTTTACGGCCCCTTTTGACAGTGTTGCTTTTGAGCATAGTAGAGTGCAAACGAATAGGGGAAGAACCAGAAAGTGCTCAGGTTGACTAACTGTGGTTTCACTTAATTCTGAATTCAAGGTAAATGCATTTGGAAAAACTGGCTCAGTTTCTGTCTGTGATGATTCCACTGTCCATGTCGAATGCCTGAGCGTGGATCGCCTGGGAGTGAACATCACGTGGAGGACTCAGCTGGAAAACATCCCAACAGCTTCCCTCCCTGACTTACATGATATTGGTAAGTCTTTCTTCCTCTGATATTTCTGTGGATTAAAGCTAATTTGCTTTTAAACGTTTTGCTTCTCTGTCTTTTTAACACTGGTGTGATGTATTTGAGCTTTTGGTGTTGATTGTTTCCCTTTTCAGGCTGTGACCTCACAGTGGAAAGAAGTTATAATTGAATGTTTCTTTCGGATAGGACTGCCTCTCCCAGCTGCCTTAACTGGGATTGAAAATTTCTTTATTGGGCATGAGCTGAACTGTCCCAGATGTTAATTTCCATTGGGCAAGTCCTCTATGGTGGAAAAGTCTTTCTATTGTACTCAGAGAAACACAATTCACACATTGTCAAAAATTTAGCTAATTTCTTCCAAGTTATTTTCTTTTCTTTTTCTTTTTTTTCTTTTTCCTCTTTTTCTATTGTTGCATTACCTTTGACACTAAAGAATGATCCTTGTATCTGAAGTCCTAGAGCAACTATGTGGAGACCACTGACTGGGAGATCTTTGCTGTGGTTTCCATGAGAGTTAGGGATGGTGTAAGGAACTTCCTTCAAAGCAAGTCAGTGTTTTCCTTCAAAATAAAAGATATTAAAAATGTATCCCATGATCCTCTGTGGGCCTATCAGGAACTGTGGCCTGTATCAAGAGTAATGTGGCCAGCAGGACCAGGGCAGTCATTGTCCCCCCTACTCGGCACTGGTGAGGCCGAACCTCAAATCCTGTGTTCATTTTTGGACCCCTCACTTCAAAAAGGACATTGAGGTTCTAGAGCATGTCCAGAGAAGGGCAGTGGAGCTGTGGAAGGGTCTGGAGCTCAAGTCTGATGAGGAGCAGTTGAGGGAGCTGGGGCTGTTTAGCCCAGAGAAAAGGGGAGACCTCTCTACATCTGCCTGAAAGGAGGTGGGGGTCAATCTTTTCTCATAGGTCTCAAGCGACAGGACAAGAGGAAATAGGCTCAAGTTGTTCCAGGGGAGGTTCAGATTAGAAATTAGAAATTCTTTCACTGAGAGAGTGGTCAGGCATTAGAATAAGCTGGCCCGGGAGGTGGTTGGATCACCATTCCTGGAAATGTTCAAGAGGCACCTGGATGTGTCACTTGAGGATATCATTTAGGGCTGATTATGGTGCTGCTGGGTCGGTGGTTGGACTAGATTGTCTTGAAGGTCTCTCCCAGCCTTGGTGATTCTGTGTGACCTTTTCTCCAGTTTTACTGCTTTGGAATGGTGTTCCCAGTACTCAACATAAATAGCTCTGGCTTCATGTGTCCTTCTTACTTTGGGGCTTGGAGATATGTGTCCTACAGCAATTTTTGCTTGATTAGAACTGAATTCAAAGTCCTTGAGGACACAGATGGCAGCTGCAGTGGTCCTGTAGTGCCTGGCTCTACAGTCTGATATTGTTCACATCCACCCAGTTGTTCCATATTCTCAGAGAAACACAAAACACAGAATGATAGAATGGTTTGGCTTGGAAGGGACTTTAAAGGTCATCCAGTCCAACACCCCTGCCATGGGCAAGGACATCTTCAACTCAGTCAGGTTCCTCAGAGTCCCTTCCAGTCTGAGTTTGAACATTTCTAGGGGTGGGGCATCTACTGCCTCTCTGGGCAACTTGGTCAAGTGTTTCACCACCCTCACTGTCAAAAACTTCTTCCTTATATCTAATGTAAATTATATTTAATCTGAATTATATCTTACCTAATATTCTTTTGCCCCTGTGAATATTTGAGCAGTTTGCATAAAGTTAATCAAAGTATAATAGTGTTTGGTTTTTTATGCAACTTTTCTTTTGAAAGTGTTCCTCTTTGAGGATAGTATCTCTTTGACCCTCTCCACACTGTAAATTCCCTGTAGTACAAAAATAGCTTTTTGAGGGAATGATTGTATGGTTCAGACAGAATCTGCTGTCTGTATACTCCTGGCACCATCATCTCCCATTATGTTCCAACTTCCATTACTTTCTAAGGTAGATTTGTGTCTTTCTGTTTTTGGTGGTTTGGAGTGTATTTAAATGGAGTGAGCAAAGTAAGACTATAATTTGATAGACACTGTACAGATTCATTATGGTCATCTGTTTGTTAACATGCTTGTATTTCTGCATCTGCCTCTGTTTTTAACTTAAGTTCATCAGTTTCTGTGTTCCATTCCCATACTGGAAATGTCTTTCATGCCATTTTGTTGTATTTTTTTCTCTCTTTAGAAAATGCAATTGTTGGGGAAAATCTCATTGGAGCATTTATAAAAGAGATTAAGGATGGTGGTTTTGTGCTGCATTTGGATTCCAAGCAGTTCCTAGCAGATTCTGTCATTGATTTTCCCCATGATGAAGAGTTTGATCTGTCTCCACGTGTGCAGCTCGGATGTAGAAGCGGGTTTCGAAGAATTTCATCTCCTGGGAAAGCAGGCCCTAATTCACAAGGATGTGGTATGTCTCATTTTTAGCTTTCCATTCTTAGATGTTGTCAGGAATCAGTATAAAACTGAAATTAGAAAATAATCAGTGAACTTGTGTTTAAGGTTCATATTTGAAAGGTGAGAGGCACCAATGTGAATGGGAGAGATGGGAATTAGTGCTTTGCTTACTGTTCCTTGCTTGTGTTGAACCAATGATTTGGAAATAGGGATCCTGGCACTGACAAGGTAAAGAAAGTCTTGTAAACATTTTTGGGGATTACTTTAGATCTGTCTGGCAATAGAAAGTCATTCTGTAATGTACAGGATCCTTACTAAGAGGATTTCAAAAGATGAAGTAGCCAGAGCTTCAGATAAGGATGGATTACCTGGAATAGAAAACTAGTTGCAGAAATGACAGAAGTCCTGAGATTCTGAATTCCTGGGCCAAGTCCAAGCTATTCAGCTCAGATGGAAGATTTTTGATGCTGGCCAGCACGCAGACCTAACTGCACTTCTGCCCTCTTTTCTTCTTCTATCCATCTGTTTAGTCTGGTTCCCTGGAACAGGCTGCCTTTCTGCCTGCATCCTGCTTAGGGCTGCCAAACCTGCCTTTTCCTCAGCTCCCCGTAGCTGTGCCAACCTGTCCTTGGTACCAGGTCATGCTGCCAAAGGGCCTTTGCCTTAACAGCCCCACTCTTGCTTCTGTCAACACCAACCTTCCTTCAGTTCCTGATTGTTCTTGTTGGCCCAGTTGTCCTTAATGAGTCTGTGTCTCATTTATGCCAGTTTGTGATGTATTCACTATATCTAGCCTTTTTTTACCTAGGGAACAGAGGAGAGATGTACCACTTGTAGGTATAAGATAACAGAAGCAGGTATTGGATAAGTTTTCCAACATTGGGAATATTTTCAGATATTCATCACTTCATCGCTATGAAGCAAACCAGAATATATGGAAAAAATGTATCTCCCTGCTTGGTGTGGTGTTTCTCTTTAAGTTCAGAGAGTTTCCTAATGCCTGGGTAAGGTAATCAAGTGACGAACCACTTTTGAACTGCTGCAGTTTCCAGCCTGGACCTTTAAGGGTAAATTGACTGCAGGTTCAGTTCATCTCCACAGTCTGAAACACTTCAGGGTTATTTAAATACATGCAGAAAAAATATTAATTCCTCCTGAGTCCAGAGTCCATAACAACTTGCAGCTACTTAAAAAGATGTAGTGTTGTATTGCTTAAAGGCATCATTATTTTTTAAGTAGAATCCATCACTTAGAGCAGAACTTACAAAGAATTGGATCTTTCTGCCAAGTGCTGCCTGCCAGGCATAAAGGCCCCTAGGAAGCAGCGAATTAACTTGCCTTGTGAGTTAATTCATACATATTTGAACCAGCTAGCTGTGGAAAATGTCACTCAGTAAGGCAGGCATCATGGAGATGTGGAAAGGAGACAGTTTCTGCTCCAGCTTTTGACAGAGATTTCATACTCTAAGCTGTCATGGTGTACCTGCTGCTGGACACTGGTTTGTGTAGCAGGACTGCATATTTTATTCTGAACAGGGAACTTAGGAATTCAGGTTCTGGTTCCTCTAATATATACATTTATATATATATACACATATATAAATGGATATATCCTGGTCGTTCATCCTGTCTGGGTCTGTTTCTCTGCTAATAATAGGGACTATTAGTAAGAAGTGTCACCTGTGACTACAGAAACCAAAGTTGTGTGAAGGTGGCAGAGATTCTGTATTCTCTCCTCTTTCTCTCCTCTTTCCTGTTACAACATGTTCTTGAAATGCAAATTGTGTTTTCAGATCCTGATCTTTTTGATTTGTTTGGTTTTATTTCACTGTCATTGTCATTTGCTTTTCCTTCAGGAAGTGTGATCAGCTCAGTAGTGACAGGTTTCTGGTGCTCTCAATAAGCATAATATTTTCATTTAGAAACATGAAACTTACATGAATCTGCATCTTCAACTCTTACACTTTTCTTACAGTTATCTGCTTATTTAGGTTTGCATCTATTGTAGTTTTTTTTCATTTTTTCCTGCCTGTAAAATGTGTAACATTTAACATATGTTAGTTTTTCTTATGTGACATTTTTTCTTAGTCTCAGTCTTACACTGAGATATGTTATGTCACAGGTATCTATGAATATAATTCCTTAAGAATTGGGGGTAACAGTTTTATTTTATATAAATTTTAATAGGAAAAAAATTGACTTTCTTTGCCAAGGTATGAGTCAAAATGAAGAGAGTTGGAAACTGCCAAGGAGGACTTTGGGAACATAACCCTTCTCCCCCATTTATTTCAGGAGAAAACCTGAAGCCTGCTTTTAAATTAGCTTTGTTTTATTATACATTTTTATGCTGGTTCTTTTTATTGTTTAAAATGCTTGACAATTCTATCAGTTGCATTGAGCATAACATAACCCAAACTAAAGGGCGGGCTAGATTTATAGCTGCTGGGCAGCTCAAGACTTCATTTCTAATAATCTAGATCAAGAATCTGATATCCCAAAGTTTTCCAGTACCCCTGGAGGGAAAAAGGAGCAGTGCAAGTGTTGGGCAATGGTGAGTTGTGACAGTTTTTGAGCTTGCCCAGTGTAGTGAGAGCTGAGGCTCCTGCACAGGGTGGTATCCCTGTGGAATCACTTCAGAGAGCTGCTCCTTGCCCTGTATTTTGCAGCTTGTTCCCCTGGTACACAGAAGCCAGAGTCAGGTTGGAAGTGGGAGCAGGTTCCAGATTTCATGTGCAGGAGCAGGGGATTAAATTTGTTTGGTTTTTGGTGGTTTTTTTTGTTTTTTTTTTTTTTTGTATTTTAATTTAATTTTTCCTGGTATAGGGTTACAAAGTTTGTTCCCAGTGGTTACATTTAGCTCTGAGATTTTGGTTGAAAGCTGTTCTCTAGTTTCTTGTTGTTAAAATGTATTAACATTAATGCTTGAAAGAAGTACAATATAGTGGTTTGCCTCCCTCGTAGGGTCAAACAGAATCCCTATGTGATTGTGTCAATGTGGTCTGTAGCCGAAGTGATGGGTCCCTCCAAGAGTTATGGAGTCTAGAAAACGTGATTCTGCACCAACATTTTTTACTGTTCTTTGTGCCCTTTTGTCAATCCAATGTAGGAAACAAAAGGCAACTTTCTTGCTGAAAATATGATAGGAGACACAGATGTTTCTTTCACATTGTGACTAAAACTACAAAAACAGGAGAATGCTTTGAGAAGCTTAATTTGTTTCTTTTTAAATTTTAATTGCTTAATTAGTCTCCTCATTCATTGCATTTTGTCTTCAATTTAGGCATGGATTGCTCATTTCACTTTAATTTCTGCTGTTGTTCAATGAGTATTATGCTTTTTGCATGTGTTGGAAAACTGTCTTTAAAATCTATCAGACACTCTTGTGTATTAAGTAATGTGCTTTTTAAAGGAGAATTCTGACTGATCCAGGATTTTTTACATTCTGTAATTGATTTTAGATATGTGTTTTACCCAGAGTAATTGCCTTGATGCGTACTTGGAGGAAAATTTCAGTCTCACAGTTGTATTATCCCAGACCTTCCCACTGGACTATTTACAGCAGATGAAGGAAGAAATGATAATTTTTCTACTAGCTGTCTTTTTAGTCTATTATAATTTAGGTGCTCCCATGAGTTAAATTAATTTACATTCGGGTGTTTTGGCCAGAATAGCAATTCATCATATGGGTTGTAGTGAGAATGGCCAATATTCCATTACTGTTCCTCTCTTGTGGAAGCTTAAACTTCTGTCAGGATGCAGGGCAAGAACAGAAGTAAAGTTTTGCACCTTGTCAAAGTCCCAAAATATACATTTGATAGTGTTTTGAAGGAAATCTACATCTGGAAAGCAGCTGTGAAATAACAAGCAGAGGTATTGTCCTGCAAATATGTCTGTGACTCTTCTGCTTTAATGTTCATTTGAATGCTCTGGAGGGAAAGACAGTATTCCATGACACCCCAGAAGACAAAGAATTTTCTTTGTAAAATGCAGCAGGTCAGCTGGAAGCATTGCTCCGGATTGTTTTGAAAATTATATATCCACGAACTAAGAACATCACTAAGAACATATTTTTGTTTTGTGCTTGGGTTGTCATGTGCACAACTAGTGACTTTTAATCCAGCCATTACTGTTTAGTTTGGAAATACTTAACAAAAATTTCTGTAGCAGGAATTCTGAATGAAAGTGTTACCATATGGTGGATTTCTGTATGATGGTTTTGGAGTTTCTGCTCCTCACAGCCTTCCTGTTTCTGTTTGTAGTGTTAGAAGTTACTCTTTTTCTAGCTTGTGTTCCTTTGTTTTCTTTCACAACTTGCCCACCTGCATTATCTTATTACAAATGGATTTGACAGTTGGAAATCAGGCCTGGACTTGGCCTTTCCAAAGAGCTTCATGTGCACTAATTCAAGAACAGGTTTAGGGTGATCTCAGAAAAGAGATCACAGCCTATATTCCTGTCATTGATGAGATTAATGATCACTTAAGGAGTGTTTACTTTGTTATACTTAGAAATACATATATTAAGAGCTTGAAGCCTATGGGAGATCTATCAGTGTTATAAATACATATATACATATATATATACACATATATACCCACACATATGTGTGCAAATGCCAGAACTGGTTGAATTCCAAACGAGTAATGAGGTGATTGTTCTCTTTGCAGTTGTTTGTCCTCCGGGCAGTTATTTCCAGGATGATGAATGCATTCCCTGCCCTCTTGGCTACTATCAGTATCAGACAGGACATTCCTTCTGTATCAAGTGTCCTGTGGGCAAGACTACCAACTCCTATGGGGCAATCAGTGCTGATCACTGTAAGTTGGACTCATTTTTTCCATATCCTTTATATTCTGGCTTCAAATAACTAAAGATTTTTTTTTTATTAATCTCTAAGTTAAAAAAAAGGAAAAAAAATCCTCCCTCTGGGGTGTTTTGGATGGATATGATCCCTTCTGCATACATTCAAAAGCATTTTACAAAGTACAAACTGTCTGGTGTTTTGACCAAAAATGCATGAGAAACAAGTGGTCAGTCTCATCCAGGATGTTGTGGTTCCTCTAGACGTGTTCATTGTCCTCAGGAATGATATCTGGGTGTTCAGTATCAGTAAGAAACTTCTCATGCAGTTCATTTATTGTCACTTTCATAACACTGAAATAGTCTTGTTTTGTACAGCTGGTGAATTCCGCTTAAATAATTTGTTTTTTCATGCAGTTCTATACAGAAAATCAGTTCTTAGGTCCAAATTCAGTTTTGTCTACAGAATTGCCTTCTATAAAAATAAGATAAAAATAAGAGTACCAAGGATGGGCTTCATGGGAGTGTCATTGAGTATATGGTCTACTTTGTTCTCTTTCAAACTATTTGTTCTCTTACGTGGGATAAACCCCCCAATTTTATTTTACTGTATCCTAACATCAGTTAGCTTTTGCCTACAGTTGTCATTCTCCTTTTCCGTGTGTGTTCCCTGGGTAGGTATTGGACTTGTGTTCTTAAAAGTTTGCTCCTTAGGGTTTAAAAACTTGCACTTGCAATTTTCTTTACTAAACCTGCTCCCTGCCTGGTTTCACTTTAACTTTGTGCTGCACCTCAGTGCCAGCCCTCTCCAAGAGGCAGGTTATACATTACCTTCCTACTTTCTTTCATTCCCTGATGTCTTCTTGCAGAGTCTGAAGAGTTTTTCTGAGTTAATCGGTGTGATAGTTCTTCTCATTGCTCACAACACTCCACAGATGCACTGCAGCAGGCATTGTATGAAAATAGAGCTCCTCCTCTGTACTTTGCTTTACAGTACTGGAAATACATCAACAGAGATTTGATGCATGACAGAGAATCCAAAAAATGTTTGAAACACAAACTGAAGGAGCAACAAAGCAGTGAGACTACCATGCTTTAGAGCATGAAACTCCGTGCAAATTGCAGCTTAATTTTCAATTAAGTCTCTGCTGTGCTAAGGGGACTTTTGTCCTACAGCATTGCAACATTGTCTTACTGCATTGACAGGACCAGTGGCTGCACAGGAGGTTCCCTCTGAACATCAGAAAATGTTTTTACTGTGAGCACAACCAAGTAATGTCTCAGGTTGCCCAGGGAGGTTGTGGACTCCTTGGAGATGAGTAAAACCCATCTGGAGATGGTTCTGGGCAGCCCAGGTGGCCCTGCCTGAGCAGGGGGCCCTGACCTTACAACCTCCAGAGGTCCTGTCCAGCCTCTGCCATCCTGTGAAACCCAGTGCCAGCATCATGAAAGCGCCTTTTTTCCTTCCCCTGCTCACTTGTACCAGGTGTCACATCCTGCCAGAGCAATGAGCAGGGCCTGCAGTGTGATGGAAGTGGCCAGTATCGACCTTCCCAGCAAGACCCTGACACCAAGAAATCCTTCTGTGTCAACAGCTTTGGAGCAGCACTGGACTGGACAGAAACAGAGGACCTCCTTACAGATGACCAGTGCTTGGGTAAGTGGCAGAAGGATATTTTGGATATGTTTTGACCCCACATAGGTGAAACCTCTGTATGAAGAGGCTAATCACTCTGCAGCTTATGGGGATTCGCTGTCCCATAGTTATTCACTGTCCCATACTTGTGCCCTCTGCCTTAAACCACACTCCTCCTTAGTTTTGCATTTCTTGACAACACTGGGGAAGTTATTTCTGGTAAGGGAAGAGAGAGAAGCAGGTTTCCTGCACTCTCAGTTGGCTGCCATCTTTTGATGTGTGCTGACCAGGCTTTCTGCTTGGAAACCCAAAAGAAAAATGAGACAGCTAATGAGGAAGGAGCAGAATTATTAATTTCTTTGTAAAATTATCCCTCATCAGTGTATTAATAGGAAATAGACTATTTTCAGGGATGACCTCTCAGCCACAACATAACATCACCCTCTGGGCCCCTGCTGTAAGGTGTCTGACTCGGAGAACACATCCTGGTAGGCTGGGGGAGGTTACTTCTGCTTGAACACAGCTGTAAAATGCTGGTTCTCAAGGATGAAAAACTTGAAAAAACAAAGAAAGTCATCTTTCAAACAGTCCCCAGACTGCCTGCAGTAAGATCTAATTACTCCTCTCAGCCTCAAAGCTTTTGCTTTTTCCCAGAAGTTTTTATATTCTCATCATATGATTGGTATTGAATTTAATGGAATATTCTGTTTAGAAACTGTTGTCATGGTGTGCTTTGAATTAAACAATGTCTTATGACGAGTGGGATCAGTGGAAGGAGTGTGAAATGAAGGTCCTGGGTTGTGAAGAGGTTGCAAAACTATCTTCTCTTAAAATAGCTTTTTTTTCCCACTAAGCAAACTCATGGGCTAATCATAGTTGTGAATCTCAGGTGAAAGCCTCTGTTGCCCTCAATCGAAGGATTGTTGAGATGTTTCTCTGGGGAGAGGACTCAGGATCTCAATTCTGTTACCATGAATCTTTCTGCTTGGGCATTTCTGCCTCTCTCCAGGGTGGAGCAGTTGTAGATACCTGTACTTGTTTTTGTGGATCATGCTAGAGATATCACTACAAATATTTATGACTGTTGAAAATTCAAGGTTTAAAAAACCAGCAACAATGTATCATAGAATCATAGAATGGTTTGTGTAGGAAGGGACCTTAAAGACCATCTCATGCCAGCACCCTTGCCATGGGCAATAATGCTTGTATTTTGGTGCCACCTAAAAATCAGGTAGCTAGGGGCCTCATGAACACCTAAGAAATCTGTTTACTTGCTTGGATTTTTAATAATAATTTGCTGACTAATTTCTTTTTTTTTCCTTTAAAGATCATGCTGCATTTCCAGAAATCATAGTGTGAAGTGAAACTGTTTATCTCTATTTTTACCTTTTCCCCCTGCATCTATTATTTCCCTTAACTGAATTCAGCACACAGCAAGAGAGTAGGGGCTGAAGGCTGATCTTGCTTTGACAAGAGGCAGGCACTTGGGAAGGGTCACCAAAACCTAGCTGGTCTTTGGTTTTTGAGTCTTCAGACAGAAGAAGAATTGCTTTGTATGAATGCACAGGAATAAGCTGTAACAACCATTGCTCATTATTATCATTCTCCCTTTTGTTATATTTTAGGCCACTTAACATTTACACGTAACATTTATTACTTAACATTTGTTATATGGGGGTTGGGACTAAGTGATCTTGAAGGTCCTTTCCAACCTAAACCATTCTATGGTTCTTTAATTACAGCAACAGAAGAACCTAGAGCTTTACTCTAGTAATAAGTGAGACAGAGAATTTCTGCTCTGCACTAAGCCTGTGAAAGGATTTTATGACTGCAATTTTTGGACCTTTCTTTGTAATAAAAAAACCACAATTCAAGAATTTTTAAAAAGGCAGCTTTTCTATTATTTTTTCAATGTTTTTAGTTTACTGTTTCATAATACTTTCTATCTTTTCTCTACTTTTCTCCCATATTATTGTATTGAATACATATTGTATTCAATAATATAGTATTCAAAAATATGGGAGAAAAATAGAGAAGAAAAGTTTTCTTTTCCAAATGGAGAGGTGGGATGAAACCAGAATTAGGGGGGAAATCAGAAGAAAAGAAAAATATTTGAGAGTGTAATTTTTAAAATTTGAATATTGGAATAGAGATGAGTGCAGTTTTTAACGAGGCATCACTGCACGTTTCAGATGCAGAAGGGATTCAATTTCATGCAGAAGTTAGCTAATGCTTGTATTTTGGTGCCCCATGTTTCTAGGAAGGAAAAAATCTTCTGTTTGCACCATATTTCTTCCCTGTCCCCATCCAAGTTGGGGTGCAAGGATTTTCTTGTGCTAAGCATTTGACAAACCCATGTGGGTTTCTTTCTGAGCAGAAATTATGGTTTTATCAAAAGCACCTGCTGACTCAGCCCTGACAGTAGTGGACATTTGCTTCTGATTTAGCCCTGACTGTTTTTCTGTAAGAGTACAAATGATTATTTTAAGAACTTATCCCTGACTTTTATTTTGTGGTTTATCCAGACCTTTCAGGGAGAGAGGGCTGTGTTCCTCCAGCTGGACCTCTGTGCCCATGAGCCCAGGGGAAAGAAGGGCTGATCTTCCAGCTCTTCCATGTTCAGGTGCCTCCCACAGCTGGGATCACACCAAGGCTCCTGCTTTTACCCTCTTTTAGGTCTAAGCTGGGTGTTGGCTGCAGGGAGCCCAAGGTTTGCCTTCACTTGGGTCCTTTAGAGAAGTTTGGTCACCAAGGGATGATGCTAAGTCACCACATTCTTCTCTTAATCACAGATTGGCTTGGGTTGGACGGGATCTTACAGATCCTCTACTTCCAGCTCCCCTGCCATGGGGAGGGATAATGTGCTGTGCTTACTCAAATGTTCTGGTACATCAACCTGTGGACACACTGTGCCCAACCCCTCGGTAATACAGGTAGTAACAACCTCAGCAGGGTGGTGGTGGCACTCTCTGTCCCTTCACCAGTCTCTAATCCTCTTCAGGGCACAGCCAGGGCCAAATCCTCTGGGGCCTGGATTAGATTCCTCACCCCATGTAGGGACCTTTGGGGTTTGCATCTCTAGACCCCGTGAGCTTTTCCTGGTGTGTGAACAGTGCTGCTCATCAGACTCCTCACACACAGGTGCAGAGGTGGGTCCAGTGCAGAGGGAGCAGATAAAAGGGTTTGGTCAGTAAAGTGACAGTCAGGTGTTAAAAGTGGAATGTAGGAGTAATACAGCAGCATGTAGGACATACTACCTTGGACATAGCTCTGGGCCTGAAGTCAGTGGAGATCAGGCTGTTGTGTTTCTGGAAACAAGTGATAAGGCTCCTGGATTTCCTGTCTAACCAAGTGCTGCTGGAGCTGGCTCTTGTTTCTGTGACTGTTTTGTAGAAAGTTGGTTCCCCCTTTGACTCAGTAGTTGGTTCAATGCCATGAACAAGTAATGAGAGATGGCAGGTCTGCTGCTGGAAGAGAAGCCTCACTGGAAAGTAAAATCCCAGCCCACTCCTGGCTAACTGATTTTTAAAACATCTTGTGACACTTTTTTGTTCAAAGCAGAAATTCTACTCTCATGCCAGCTGTCTCCTGCATTATCTGTGAGGTTATGGTGCATCATTTAATGAGCAGACCTCTCTCCCCACAGAATTCTTCAATTTCTACCTGAAGTCTTTGTTTGCAGTATGGGAACTGATAATACTACATGGTTGGGTCTTTTTTTCTCTTTTTTCAGTGCTCAGAAAGTTTGAAAGAGTTCCTGCCTCCAGCCTGGTTTATGGATCAGAAGAAGCTCAGATTCTTCAGTTTCAGTCATTTGGGGAAGACCTGCAAAGTACATATTTTCAGTGCATTTCAGGTGAGAAAACTGAGAAAAGCTGAAGAGACAACACTGACCATCATGGAAAATAATAGTCTTTTTATGTGATGAGTTTATATTTAAGTTCATAGATGAACTAGATGTTCTGCAGTTCGGCACCAATTCACTGCAAGATATTTACAACTTTTGGTGACCTTGGTTCAGAGAAGAGATCGATGTTTCTTTCAGAAAGAAGTCTTCTGACTTTACAAACCACTTCAGACAAGTCATCTGACTTTAAAGCCAGTTGGTGTCATTTGCAATACGGATGAGGACTGAGATTTAAACCAGGAAACATTCATCAGACTGTGCAGATGTGCAGACAAAAGAAGGATTAGGTGTTCAGGACATAAGAAAACCAAGATTTTACCTCTTCACAAATTACCTGATTGGCACATAAAATAGGAATAATCATCCTTGCTTATGTCAGAAGGGTATTATAAGGAGCATAGAGATATTCTTCTGCCAAGTCTTACAGTCTGTATAATATGTTGCATCTGGTTTAAGTTGGTTCAGAATCATCTCAAACCAAGAGGAGTCACCACACTGCTTTCAGAGTGCTTTGAGTCAGTCTCACCTTGTGTCTCCTAAGGCTCAGGCTGTGAAGGGAGGCAGAGGGGATATGTTCAAAGTAAAAACACCCTGGCAATAATAACACAGATGTCCTGTTTGTAAGGAACATATCAAAATTCTGACAAATCAGTGGCTTTGTGTCACTTGCCACAGTCTAGCTGGAGCAATCACCTCTCCTGCTAAGAATTGAATACATGAAGCCTTTTACGTGTTACTAGAATGATCTTCCTGCCCCAGCTCATGCTGGCTGTATACTGTAAGATTTCTTGCACCTTCCCCTGCAAATGGAGACGTTCAAAAGCAAGACACTGAACTGAGAGAGCCTGACAACAAACCTGGGGAGGAAATCATGCCCCTTTGCCAACCAATCTGATTCCGTGCTCATAGCTGTATTTTCTTTATAAGTTATGTAAATGGCAACACTACTACAAAATATTACTGCTGGAGTGCTCACTGGGGGGTAAGGGTTGGTCTTTCCCTCTCTTAGTCCCTGTAAGGTCAGATAGCTCAGCTTGAATTTCTGCTGATGTTTTGATCTAAGTTGGTTGATTTTACACTAAATACATTTGGGAAGTGTTTCACTTGTGCAAGCAGCAAAGCTGTGGGAGCAAGTTAATGGTGAATGTGTCAGGGCAGAAGGATCTCCAGCCACTCCTAAATCTGGAGGGGATGGCTGTTTCTCCCTTACAGTGGCCAGGGGACTGCTGCAGGGGCAGCCAGCACGACTGAAGAATTTGATGCTTCCCTGCTTCCTATCACTCCATATCTGTCACAACCTCTTTGCCATGGGGTTACTGTATTGGGCAGATTGATGTGCTGGCAAAGTGGTTCATGAGAGTCCTGTCTCAGGCAAAATTATCCAGCAGGCTTTAAATATGTGGTGGGTGTTTAGACCTGTCTCAGCTGTTTATATCATCAGGTGATGAGCAAATTTTTGCATGAATTTAATTCAATTTAAAATCCTTAACCCTCTACTAAAATAGTTGAGTACTAATGTTCATTTGGCTAATTAAATTCATGTGCTTGCAGCCTGAGAGACATATGGAAATCTAGGTAAATGCCAGTAAGCAGTGAAATTTGTAGCAAACATTTTGCACGTGAAGTGCTGGGAAACCTAAAATTTCTTTCCTGTTTTTCAGACTGTGAGAGAAAAGATTCCTGTGGCTTTGCAACTGTAGCTCCTGCTGGTACTGAAGTGCTCTGTGAGTTTTACAGCGCTGCTGAAGTCAACTTCAACTGCACCACCTCTGGATTGGTAACAATGATCATATTTAAAAATATATGTTTATCATAGTGCTGTGTGTTCAATATAAGTAGGCAAGATCACAGAACAAAGGCAGGCTGTTACCTGACCCCTTGGACAGTGCTCTTCCCTATGGCAGTAATAAATCCCTGCAATTTGGTAAAGAAACTACACCCAGATGTTTCCAAAAATGACATCTGAATACCCCAGCATTTGGTTGAAACATCACACAGCGCTGTTATTCCTGCAGATAGGATATCAGGTTGATTTAAAAAGAGGGTTAATCTGGATAGTCCAAACTAGAACTAGTCAGGTTGATAATCAGGTCACCTGAAACAATTATACTTTTTGAGTCCCTTCCTCTAGCCCAGGGTTTGAACTGTGTGCCCTTTATCACTGTACTATTTTTCTATTCACTACTTTTAAACAGCAATCTGGCACTGAGGAGCTGAGACTCAGTTTGATAGAGTAAAAAATGTCTGTATGAGATAGAATAAAATATGTCCATGTGGAATTGTTCTGTGATAACCTTTGTGTGTGCTCATTCCTCCCCAAGAGTTTCTTAATAAAGAAAATTCATTTAAGGAGAGGAAATCAATGAGGTTGTATTTATTTAGCTTGCCTGTTTTCTCTCTCAGGTGCAAGGTGTCTTGGGGAACCCTGCTGCCACTAGCATCAGTGGCCTCAGCTGCTTGCTCCGTGTCAGGAACCCAGAGGGAGATGCACTGATGGTCTATTTGAAGAGAGGTACCAGATGTGAATCACTCACCTGAATCTGACTCTGTGCCCATGCTGGTAGTTCCTTCTGTAGAGGATCGTGACTAAATGTGGGGAGCATCTTTGTTTAAGGAGACACAACACTTTTTAAAGCTTAACATTTAGTGACAGTCCAGAAACTTCAGCAAGTCTTCCCTTCATATTTTGTTCCCTAGAAATAAGGAATACAGCTTTTGTAAGCCATTTTGATGGCTTTTGCCAGCAATTAGTCCCATAAAACCTCAAATTCTTTCAAATACATTGTCCTATTCTGTTCTGTTGTGATTTCTCTTTATTAAGCAGTTTATTTGAATGTAGAAGGCATTATTAATGACCAGCTTGTACATAATTTAACAGTTCACATTACTTTTGTTTGTGAGTTGTTCTAGTAATATACCAGCCAAGAAGTAAACTGCTCTCCATGAATCCCAAAACATTTCAGCTGAACTAATGAATGCATGAGACAAATTTTATTTATTTATTTATTTAATTTATTTATTTACTTATGGCCTGAGTGTGGCTGATAGCACCACATCCATTGTGCATCCAGCTTTAACCCTCACGCCAAACTGGAAGCAAGATAACCAAATGCAGAATGCTGCAGGGTTTGAGTCAAAACTCTCTGCTCTCACTGTGTTCTTTGTACTTCTATCCAAACCTCTGAGTCACTATTTATTAATATTAATAAATATAAGGATCTAAGTCTCACTGGAAAGAAAAGACAAGTCCCCAAAGCTTGTTGCAATCAGTGTAATCTTGTTGATACCAGATCTACTCTAGTTTTCTACATCCAAAATTCTATGACTCATGCCCTCCTAGTCAGCAGAAGCCCTAATTGCAGATCCAGTTATTCTGGCCACATTACACATTTTACTTTTTAAATGAGATAAATTTGTTTCATTTTTATCTGGGAGTTACTCACAGTGCTTGAAGGTGGAATATTGCCAACCTTACTGCATGCATCAATTTAGGAGCTCTTTGCTGGCCATACATTATGACCAGCTACTCAAGAATAATGGCACCGATCCATTTGATGATCATATCTTGCTTCTGAAACTCAAAGTCTAGAAAAGGACTTTTAAAACTGAGTTTTGATCATAAAACTTTCAACCAGCTCCAGTCTGCAAGCCACTCAGAAGCATCCCTTGAGCTCCTCTTGAGCTTCTTTCCCATTCTGTCTACCCAGGACAGGAATTTACCTCCTCTGGACTCAAGGCCTTTGAGAGGACTGGCTTCCAGAACGTGCAGTCGGGCGTGTACCGCTCCGTGGTGCTCCCGGCAGCCGGCACATCCCAGACTGATGCTCAGCTGCTCTGCAGGCAGGAGTGCAGCCAGGACTCCTGCTGTGATGGATTCATCCTGAGCCAGCTCCCGCTGGATGGAGGTACCCCCTGACTGCACAGGAAAGAGTTCTGCTGTAGGAAACCAGTGCTAAATGAGTAGCAGTCATTGTTGGACTCAGTACACCCACCTTTGCATCATACCGGTGTCAGCAGCCTGTCTCTACATCACTGGCACTTTTTTGGTGCTGTCAAGGTCTGAGTAATGACCAAGACTTGATCTGTAGCAGTAGAGATAAAGACCTGAGGTAGCAACCTGCTCTTGGAACAAAATGGGCATTTTGAAGGGATAAACCTGGCAGAGTTCCAGCAGTGTTTGGGCAATGCTCTTTGGAACATGGTGTGGCTCTTGGGGCTGTCCTGTGCATGGCCAGGAATTAGACTCAGTGATCCCTGTGGGTCCCTTCCAGCTCAGCATATTCTGTGTGTGTGTGTGACATCTCATCCTGGTGAGATAAATCATTCTGAGAACACCTCTCTCTACTCAGCACAGCTTGGTGGCCAGAAGTTGGTGCCTTTCAGCTGATGCAGGAATTAAGAAGGTGCCTCCAGACAGAGTTCTTGTGGTGCAAATGAAAATCAGCTCCCTTTTAAGAGGAGGAAAAAAGGATGCTAAACAGAATTATGTTATATTAGCGCATGCAAGAATGCTAAAATCTCCCACATCTGGATGTGTAGCTAGGAGAGCAAGTGGGGTTGGGATGGATGGAGCCTGGCAGAGGTGGGACTTTGGCAGAATCAGATTTTTGCCAGCAAGTTTAAGCACTTTATGTCACTGCTCACTTTTTGTAGTTTAAAGTTCACATGGTACTGACTTTCCCCTTGGAGGTGCATTTCCTGTAGGAAACGCGAAGTTCTAAATGCCATGCCTCAAGTATTTAAGACGAGCTGTATCCACAGCCAGAAGTCTGACTTAAAGATTTTTGTGGGTCCCTTCCAATTCAGGATATTCTATGATTCTGTGAAGTCCAGGCATGTGCTAGTGGCTGCTATGTGACAAGCATTTCTCCAGTTTGGAGTGGAAACTAATCCTAGATTTATGAAAATCTGTCACAAATTATCTGTGAAAATTGTCAAGAAGATATTTCCAGAATTTTTTTTTGTTTTGGCATCTCATATTTTTTTACATCAAAATATTCTCGATGATGTTGTGAAGTCCATTTCTCTGTATATTTACCAACAGATTTTGGATTCTCTCTACTTGTGAGTGTAGAGGGTGAATGTTGTAGAGCTCTCTGTTTAGTTGGTCTGACCTATTTGGATCACTGCTGCAGTTTAGTACTATAGATCAGTACCAAATGCATTACCTGGACTTAAGCATTAGAAAAAAAGAAAAAAGGAGGAAAAGGCAATATATTCAATAACTCATGTACCCATTCCATAAAAACAAACTAGAGAGGGCATTGTAAAACCTTAGAAATGCCTGAGCTGTGACAGCAAGAGCAAAACAAGAGCTGAGTATTGTCTAGAAGTTATGGGAACAGATAGCAGAACATGTGGCCTTGCTGGTCCCCTGACTCACATCACAGTGCTGGGGGAGACTCAGGCCTGGGATGACTGAAATCAGGCACCAGCTCAGGAAACCACTGCAGTAAAATATATATAAGTGCTTTTTTTGGTTCAGAACCTGAGATTGTAAGACCATAGAAGGATTTTATGTGTCTCTGTGGTGCTATGAAGTGCTGAGAACATTGTTGGGTATTATCAGATAATACTATTATTTTATTAGGTGATAATAGTATGTGCTTGAGATCTCTGAAAAACAGCCTACAAATGTTTAGTTTGGGTATAAGTAGCTAACCTTAGCACTCCAGTTTGAACATATGGCTCTGATTTGCTTATTTGGGGGTTTTTTTTGGTACAGAAAAGTACCTCTCTCAGTGACACAGGTTCAGTTTGTCCTTAGAGAAATTATTGGGGGTCTTGGGTGAAAAGCTCTGTGTAGGTGCAGAGCATTATTGGAGTGATGCAACTGTGTCTTTGCCTGCCCCCAGGTACCATTCTGTGCAGTTTGCTGAACTCCCCAGATGTGCTGATCTGCAATGCCAAAGGCTGGAATCCAACACCAACCTCAGCCATGGGTGGGATGTGTAATGGTGTGAGCTATGACGAGAAAGAGAAGAGGTTTTCCTTCACCCTGGGAGGACAAGTGTTCAGTGGAAGTATGTCAATGAATTACCTCAATTTACATTAGTTCTCTTTTATTGTTGTAGAGACTCTGCCTTATTCACCAGCCTGCTCTTGTACTCCAGTGCTTTTTTCAAGTTAATCCATATCACAAGAGAATAAGAATTCTCTGACTGGATGGATTATTAGATAGATGGACCTCTCACATTTTGCCACGTGAACATTAATGGAAGTCGAGACTGTGTTCAGTATGTCACTCTGTAATACTTCCAGCATTTAATTCAGGCAGATCCAAGCCAGTATTCTGAAAGAATGGTGAAGTCTGGAGCAAAGATAAAAAGGGGGATGCTCAGATCTGCATGGTAAAAGCATGGGAAATTCAGTAAAGTTTCGCACCCTGGGCCCATGACACCTGGGACCTTCTTCCTTAGACTTTTATAGTGTAATTAAGGTGATGCATAGTCTAGTGATGTGTATTCTATGCCATTTCTGAGCATTTAAAAAATAGCTGTTTAATTTAAACAGCTATTCTAACAATTTTTTTTTTTTTTAATAGCTTCTCAGTTGGTGGAAGAGGCAGAAAGAAATTTCACTACCTTTCAGGAAGTTTACCTGTGGAAAGATAAGTTATCTCACAGAATTTCTTACAAAAACTTATGATGAACTGTAGGAAGTGGCAGCTGTCTATTCTATAATGGAAGTGTCATTATCACTTCATTTTGTTCTGTCCAAATTAAGACACAACTCAGAAGTCAAATTTGGCAGGGATGTATAATCTTGCATAATTCTTCAACTGTCAGTTTCATGAAATTTGGGTAAATTCTTGTGTCTGAGAAGATGATTTATTGCATTTAATACCCTTGCTGTCATACAGACACCTGCCTTTGTCCCATCGGTGTCCAAGCACCATAGTAATTTGGCACTAAGCCAAATTACAATGGTTATGTTAATTAGCACAATAACTGTATTTTTTTCTTTCTGAACTTCACCATGTACATGGCAGGACCTGCACAAATGGTTTGTAATAATGCTTTATAAGTGCACACAGCCTCCAGAGCACTGATGCTGAATGCAGAGTGATTGTGGATATGGCATTTACCTTTGTCATCCAATCGATGCATTTTGGTTTAGGTTTTCCCCAGAGCTATACAGAGATGGTTTTACTCCTTCTTGATTCAACATTTGCTAGAACTACCAAAGGAGTTTTCCGAAGTGGTGCACTTTATATATTTGTTAAATTTTGGAACTAGGGATTATCTTGTCTTGTGAAAGAAAGATAAAGGAAATTACTCTGCTCTTTGATTCCTGTTTAATTCCAGACTCCGATATGGTCACCCGGATGAAAACCTCTGTGTGTGAGGCTGCTGCTTTGAAGACAGAAAACGATCTTGTGTTATCAGGTACTAGAGCAATAGCAGACAGAGAAGGCAGCAGAAGAAAGCAGAGAAGGGGTACAGAATTTAACCAGAAAATATAATATATTGCTCTATATATTCATAATGATAGAGGTATTACAAAGTCCAGAGGATTTCTCTTAAGAAGGAAGTCTGATACAGGTTTTGAGAAAGATATCAAAATGTAGGCCTGCCTTTATGATTTTTACCTTCCCAGGCCAGGCTGGAAATGAAAGTGTTAAAATGTTCTGTGAAACTTGTTCTTTCAGACTTACTGAACTGGAGAGACACAGGAAATATCATTTAGCTGAGAAAAAGTTTTACATAAACCCAGGAATTAAATCCTTGGCCTGGGTACCTGGGCAACTTTACTGCTGTTGACAGTATGGCTGTGAATATGATAATTATAGAAACCCAGGATGAAACTGCAATCACAAGAGTTTCTTCCATGCATGATGACAGTGAGGGACCTGTGAACTTTTCTTTGCTCCTTTGCTATCCCGGGGTTTGCTCTTGGTTATACTCAGTCATGTATAGGTGCACAATAATTTGTAGGAAGTTACTGGAGTTCATTTGGGCCTTCAGCACCATAATCCTAAGAGAAACTGAGCAGTGAAGTTTGCTGAGAGCACCTTGGTTCATCTTTAATGAACTGTAATCTTTGCTGAGGAGTCTTGATGAATGTCTGAGGACATGATTTAATATGTGCAAAATCCTAAAAGGAAGTGAATTGCTGATTTTGCTTATGGAATTTGAAAGGAAGGTAAACTAAACTAATTAAAAAAACCTAAAAATGCCCATTTACCTAGCAGAGCTCCTACACAATTAGGGGTATTTTGAAGTCTAGACTGAAAAAGAGAGAGAAAAAAATGCACTTAATACGGTTGGTGAAATTCTCTTGCATTTACCTGCTAAGGCATGAGTGCAACCCTCAGGGTTCTTCATTTACCTTGCTGGGACTGGTGATACCATTAAAACCTGCAGTTATGCAAGGAATGCATTTTTTACCTCCATCCCTAAGTCTTAGTCTTGACACCAGCTGTTTAAGAGAAACTGAAGGCTGGAGTTATGACTTGAGAGGTGACAGGAATTATAGGTTACCTTTTTTAGGAAGTCGTGGATACATCTGGGAAAATGTCTATAGAGCTATTATGACTTGATAATAATTTATAAAACACAGGGTAACATATCTTTTCTAGTTCCTGGTAGAAATTTCAAAGCTGCTGTGCATTTCCAGCTTGTCAGTAGGTGCTTCAGTGCTTCAACAGCAATCATCAGCATATCTTTACTTTCCCTTGTTTTCATTATTGTCTGGTTGTTTCACTGCATGTAAGATTAACACAATGTCTCACAATGTTGGAACTGGGGATGAGACCTGCTGATGGCATTTGATAAATAAGAAAGTGTTGATGAAGAAATTTGTAAGAGATCAGTGAAGAGTGTCCATCTCTTTTAATACTGGACCCTTATAGACAGGGGATAAATTTGGAAACTGAACAAAATAGCTGTGACTGATTGTTTCAGAGGGAGCTGAGGAGATATAAATCATTTCATACATGTCTAAAGGTCACAGGTAGGTGATAGAAAGGAGTTATTTAATGTGGTCTGTGGGAGCATAAATTAGGGGAAGTGCGGTTAAATGACTGAAATAGGTATTAAGCTTGTCAAGAAAACTTTTAACACTGAGAGGTGTAAAAGCTCCTCAAGGGAATGTAATGAAACTGCTGCATTTTGGATTAACAAAACTAGATTGATTAAGGAATTGCAAACATCCTCTGAATCATCATGCTTCTCTCTTGGGATACTGTGTTGCATGGCAGAGTAGAGAGAACCCTCTAATTTCTAGGTGCTGGGATTTTCATCTAGTTTTTGGATGTTGGATATAGTCATAGGCAGTGCTATTTTGTGCAGTGCAGCTTGGCGAGGAGGCATGGCCTACAGGAGAGTCACTGTGGGTGGACAGTTCTGTTATTAAAAGCAGCCTTTGGTGTACTTTAACCCTACAAAATGATTGCAGCTGTTTTACTGTGAAAGGCAGAATTTTACATATGAATAAATTTAATTCATTCCAGATCATAGCTAAATTTTTGTATTCTTTGTTTATTTGTTTGTATCTCAGATTCCACAAAGGATCTTTTCTATCTAATGGACAACAGCCAGATACGAAGTGACCAGAACAATTCTCTCCCTTACCAGCAGTATTGGGTCTTCAGGCAGAAGTATTCAGCTGAGGAAGCTCTGCTTTGGTGTCTGACACGTAAGACATCTTAGAGACTGTTATTCTGTAGGGAATAATAATTAGCTAAAATATTTTAATTGGTGTTATAATAATGATGAGTAGAAACTTCAGACTTTGAGGTTCTATGTAGAAAACACCTAAAGTTTTCATGGTAATTGCCAATGGGGCCAGCTGTTTCTTCCTTACAGTCTTTGCCTGCCATGGCAGAAAGGGTGCCCATAATTCACCATCAGGATTCTCATGTCATGGGCAAGAGAAGTCAAAGGTACAGCTTGGGCAATGCTCTGCTGTTCTTGAAATATACCCCTTCAAACAGGGACATGGCACAGTGGTAAAAGAAGGTAAAATGCAGATATTTGGGATTAATGATAAAATATATTTTAATGCAGTAAAGGGAGAAGGTTTTCTAGCTCTACCAGGAAGTCAGAACTAAAGTACTAAACAGTGCACAAACATCACTGTAAGGGGTCAGTAGAGCTATTTCTGTTCAAAATTAAGCATTGACATGCACATGTTTACAGGAGCCATTGCCATGGTAATTGAGAAATGGATTTTACAGCTTTGGTTCTTTTCTGAAGGTGCTCTATTACCCTGGGGCAAACTTCAGAACAAATTGCTACAAGCAAACTGTCTTGAACAGTTGATTGTAGGAAACTTGTATTTAATTTTGTATGGTGCTTGAATGCTTCAGAAATACTTTTTGTAAAACCTTCCTAAGACATTGTAGACAGTATTATCCTTTTTATTTGTTGGAGACCATGACTGATGCAGAGTTCTTTTATGATTATGCAATTTGTATGTCAGATTTGCTAAAAAAAAAAAAAGGTCTTTATAAATTAAAATATTAAAGAGAGACCAATACATTGGAGTAATGCTTGTCACAGCTGCAGGATTTATCTTCCCATTTAGATGTGCTGTAACTCCTTCACTGTGCTCTCCAGGTAAATCTGCTCTTCAGTGCCACTAGAGCCAGAATGTGTCCCTCTTTCTCTTGCACTTCTAATTAATTAAATTAATTAATTTGCACAATTAGTAAGATAATACTGAAATTGTCACTTTTAGTTGTTGCTGATGGATAGCTTTAAGTGCTCTAAAAACATGAAGAGGAGCAGAGAGGGAAAGGAGCCCTCGTGTGTGTAACTGTTCATGACTTTGCTTCCTAGGTTGTGCCCAAGAGGAAGAGTTTTGTCGAATGGCAGATCTGCAAAATGCCACAGACAAGTACTTTGTGTGTACCCTCTATCCAGAGGCCCAGATTTGTGACAGCAGCATCGACCAAATACCAGGAAACTGTGAGACTGTGCTGCCCTGGCAGCCACAGACACTGTACCATAAAATAGGCAAGTTTTGATATTTGCGTGTATAATGTCTGCTCTAACCCTGGTAATGCAAGTCAGTGCTTTGGCTCTCGATTCTGAGACAAAAAGTCTGCATGAATGAATGAGTCCTGTGATGTGATGGTGCAAGGGCAGGTCAGGCTGTCCGGGGTATGGTTTTTCATTTTCAGTTCAGAATGGAAAGATATTAACCATGAATTTCACTCTCTCCAACTCAGCTATTCCCAAATCAGAGAGCCCAAGTGGATCTTAAAGGTGTATACGAGTTTTTAGCCCTTTTTATAATATGGGTGAAATAGGAATGTCATTGCAATGTCACAATCTACCATTAAAATTTCTATGGTAGCTAAATAATGCAAAAATTTGAAAGCACTAAGTGTAATTTTAAAATTTTTAAAATTATTTTTTGGGAAATGCAGAGCTATAGACATGTGGATTTTAACCTTTGCTCTTTGAGTACTTGGGAAGTTCAGTGTTTTTCTCATAGGGCACTTGTAAGGAAGCTGGACAAACAAGCTTGTTATCACTGTACAGGAACATGTAATTTTACTGTGACAAATGTGAAGGTCCACTGAACTGCACTATTCAATCATGTCATTTTGGGGAGCCCAAAGGGCAGCATGGGTTGAGTAATGCATGAGCACACTGTAGTCTTCCAATCTGGAGCTGTACCCCAGTTTAATTGATGCTGCTTGTGGAAGAAGTAGCATCAATACAGATCTCACAAACAAAAGGCCTGGCTGGAAGTCTTGCCTTGGCAATGTACTTTGCTCAGCTTTCAGAGCCTTCACTTGGTGAATTTTTATTCATCTTCAGGCTTAACAATTAAAATTTTGCTGTGATAACATAAAACTCTCTTTGAATCGACCAGAGACCAGCACAGAAATGTAGACTGGACCCCTACTATTTGATTACTTTACCAGTATTTGTATGTAACAAAGTTAAACTGATTTTTCCAATTTTGTTTTTCTTTTTCCTTCCAGTCACTCTTAAAAGTTCTGTGAAGAGCTTCTACACACGTGTACCATTCCAGAAAGTAACAGAAATCTCAGTGAGGAATAAGACTGACATGAGCAGAAAAGCTGTTTCAGATGGGTAGGACATGACTGTTCGTTTGTTTTCCCTGGAATTTTAACCATGTCTGGAATTCCAAGGCCTTGTTATGCAGATAAAGGTGATCAGAAGTATTGATCCAAGAATTGCATTATTTGTGAGTTTAATGAAGAGAAAAAAGCATATGGTTTAAAGGGGATTTATAATTGAGTTACTATAGAATTATTAATTATAGACATGAAAATTGTTACTTACAATGCTACAAATTACTAGCTGGCCAGTTAGATCTCTTAGCAAGGATACACCAAATCAATTTAGGCTGATATTTTTAGGGCAGATATCAAAATAATAATCTAAATTATTATATGTATTCTGGTAGAGGTACTCTTATCAAGCATAATTTCATCTACACGTGGAAAATGTATGGAAGTGTGGAAAATGAATGGAAGTGTGTATGAAGCACCACACTGGTTCTTCAGCCTTGTTGTGAAAGGCATCTCTACAGGTTCTCAGTGTCCAATATGTGTAAGGTTGCTAAGGGTAATGTTTTTCCTTTCCTAGGTTTTTTGAGTGTGAGCGTTGGTGTGATGCTGACCCCTGTTGCACAGGATTTGGCTTTTTTAATGACTCCCAGCTGTCAGGTATTTTTACCCTGTTTTTATTTTTAAAATAACTTTAAGTCTTCCTTCGTTATCCAAATTTTACCATTCTTTTGCTCTGAAGAGCACTTTAAAAGCCCTTTCAGATCTCATGTACCTCTATTTAGCACCTTTTCAAGTAACCATAACCATTTCTAGGAGTTCAGCCCAATGACACATTCCACATTTCAGAAATTATTAAGAAAACTTCATGAGAATGAATCCTTAAGAGGCTGCAGTTCCAGCAGCATAAAATTCAAACTGATAAAACTCCAGTTATTTCTCATTCATCAATTTCTCTTCGAAAGTGTTGCTTGACTTCTTTTAGTGATTTTTTCCCCTTTTATGTTGTTTCATTTCTTAAAGCCTAAAGGACTCTGAAATCTAAATATTACTGAAATTAGGTGCATGCAAGCACATAATGTCTGTGGATACTCTGGGGCCTTTTAGCCTTTTGGCTTTCTTGGTTTTCTGACCTTCTCTGCTCCCAAATTTTAGTCTTCTGCTTGAGGAAGAAAGTCTTCGGCTGGTGTTTAAAATTGGATCCCACCCAGGTCGAAGTAAATTAAATAGATTTTAATATTTTATTCCAAACTTAGATATAGGCCACTGGAATGTGTAACTTTGTTTTTGGAAGAGTCATGTGCTGATCAACTTTCCCTGAGGTCATTAGGATGTGCTGTTTTTAGAATTCATTTTGGAATTTGAAACACTTCAGAAATGCATATCTTTAATGCCATTTTTTTTGTTGAGCAGACAAAATTTTCACTTGGTCAAAAAAATGAGTAGCTTAGAAAATTAATCCAGTGTAGTTTAGATAAGAAATAATGTGCAAATAAAAAATAGTTGACAGTTTTCATACCTCCTTATGATCATATGAAATATGAAGTCTTAACTGAATATGTCTTGGAGTTTCTCTAAACAGTTCTAAAAAAATTGACAAATTTTAAGGCACCCAACATGCAAAATGAACACATTTTTAGTTTATCTGATTAATGTTTAATATCTGTGACATTTCAGACATCCAGTCTTGGCACTCATATAGTCCAGAGAACTTTCAGTAGTGATTTTAACATGAGCTGAAATCTTCAATGATACTGTGTTTCACACCCTCCTTATTTTTCCAGAACAAAATTATTTACACTTGGACTTTGAAAGAATTTTTATCTTCATGTAAGTAGGGGACATGTTTCAACATACATGCAGATCTTTAATTGCATTAACCTGAAGGGGTGCTTGCTCAAAGAGTCCTGATCTTTGCTCAGTGGAAATGCTCTGTGACTTTGGATTATAATGGATTATAATGCTGGTAACCCACCTTCCCTCACACTGAATTCATGGGCATTTTTCAAAACTAGTTTCAATAACTTGGCAGATTTCAGGTATTTCCTTCTTTTGATTTGTAAGTCAGCTGAATTTCATTTAACACTCAGTGGAACCATGCTGAGTTGTCTTTCCTCACAACACTATCTAGAAAAGGAAAATTTTCCTCCTTATTCCTATAAGCATGTATGTCCTTGGCAGGTGGGAAGATCGTGTGCGTGACTCTGAACAGCCTTGGAATCCAGACGTGTGCTGAGGAAACAAGAAGTGCTTGGCACATTTCAAATTGCAGTTCACCAGATACTGAAGTCAAAATACACCCATTTGGCTGGTATCAAAAGCCTGGTAAGTGATGCAGGACACATGACCTTTCTTACAGATGTCTGCACATTTAAGTTTATTATTTAGCTTCAGTGTATAAAAATTCCAGCTTCCAGCTGTAGGACCCATTTGCAAGGACCACAAATAGACAAGGCAAGCAAGTATGTGCAAAGGAAAGAAAGGTGCAATTTAATATCCATTTTAATAGAAAAGGAATAGCAATACCTCAAAGATGTATAATTTAATTTCTTAGACTGTATGGGGGACTTGTGGCCAATGCTGGAATTCAAATATATTTTGCCTCACTGGACAGTCCTGGTCTGGAAACCATTCTTTGTTTCTCACTCCTGGGCATCTGTGTGGATGCATAACATCAAAAGGTTTGGACTTGCTACAGAATTTAAAAGTCACTTTTGGCTGTTTTGGTAAAGAAAGGGCCAACACCAAATTCCAAAGTAGCCCTGTATTTTTCAAGCAGTAAGAAGCCATCATGTGTTTAAACAGAAGAGCAGTTATGAGAGGTTGGGTTATTTCTGCAGGAGGAATCAAAACCCCTCCTAGTCAAGGTGGATTTTGTTTTCTGTGGAGAAACAAAAGGTTCACTTCTTTGTTGAAAACTTTAAATGGATTTGCCATTTGTCACACTCCTTTTGGGCAGGTCTAATTCTACTTTGTTAGGCTTTGATTTTTGCATAACTGAAACAATAGCAAAAACAATTGCCTGCCTGGCTTTTTCCCCCATTATGGGAGGACAGCCTATTAGTTGGTCACACAGACACAGCTCCAGAACGGAGAGGCCCCATGGGGGCAGGTCTGGGGATGTTGACAGAATCAGGGAAAAATCTGAATAAGGAGTATTTTTTCCTGCTTTTACACTCCCTTAGTTCTTGCAGAGTTAAAAAGGGCTGATAGCTGAGAGGAGAGGGGAGCACCAAGCATGGATATATATTGTCCAGGGCATGTGACAGAAACATAATCCAGTTAAAGCTGTGTAGAGATTGATCAGATATTGTGGCAATACATTGTGTTTTACAGTGTTCATAAAGAAAACCTTCATCCACACTCTTAAGTATCTGAAATATGAACTCAACACTGAGCTTTTCAAGTCCTGCACTAGCCCTATGCCCACAGAATCATCCACGTCCTCCTCTTGTGGGACAGCCCTTGATAAAGGGTAGAGACAACATGGACACATTATGGAAGCTGGGAAGGGGTGGGCTGAGGGTCTGGCACTGAGAGAAAGGAAACAACAGCCCTGATAAAGCAATGGCAGCATCCTGATATCAGGGGGAGTTGAGAAGCAGAGAGGGGTAAGAGTGAAGAATAGAAGAAAAGCGGAGCAAAGAGGAGACAGCAGAGGTGTAGATACACTTCCCTTTCTTGGAATTGTTTTCCCCTTGTTGGCAAAGAACCAACAAAAAATGTTTCTCACGTGATGGACAGAAGGATGATGAAGAGGAGCCTGGGGTGTATGCAAAGTAGGGAGTGTTAGGAGAGACAGTGACATTTCCTTATGCATCAAGGGAGCTACAGATGTGTTTCCACCATAACACACAGCAAGGCACAGATGTTTATGCAAATGGAGATATTTACAGACAAAAATTTGTATTGGTTTTGCTGGTGAGTTGAAGGTCTGGGAACCAGGAAAAGGAGCAAAATGGTTCTGAGGCTAAAAAGAGAAAATGAGTGAAATTTAAAGGAGTTATTCAGTGTAGGCAGTGGGACGTTAGCATGAAGCAGGGTCTTTGGTTTTATTCCACAGCCTTGTTTTTGCGGAAGGTACTTCTGTCTCCCTGTTTCATAACAGGCCAAGTTGATGTGTGAGCTGTTTGCTGCACAGCTCTGCTCATGAGCAATTTGATTTTGTATATTCAGAGATGCAGCTCAGACAACAAGGAGCAGAGAGAAGCATTTGAAAGAGTTATGGATAGCCCCAATTCTTCACTGCTGTGGATGGGAAAACCCCTGAGTTCTTAGAAACTTCTGTTGGTTCTGTTTCTACATGCATGGGAAATACAAAGTGGAAGAAATTAACAGAAAATCAGATCTGTCTTCAGCTTCTGTAGTGATTGCCATTTGTTATGTCGTAGTGGAAAATTTATAACTGATTTGACTAGCCAAAGTGTTTTACAAAATGTGAAGGCACAGGGGAAACTTCGTTTTTATTATTTGTGATTACAAAATATTTATGGGAAGTACTAGAAAATGAGAAGTTTTGTGTATGGAAATGAATATGAAGTTCTGTGTATGATGAATTCTTACTTGAACTTTAATTTGGAAAGTGTTGTGCTGAAAAAGGCCTTGTTTCTAATTTGTGTTTTTGAGAAATTCCAGTTTGCTGGAAGCAGAGAATCTTATGGCTCTCCTAATGCAGAACCCCAAATACAAAGAGGGGCATAGAAAAAACACAGAACTACTGAAAGGAGTTGTTCATAACTGTATGTCAGAAAGTGTTTGTAGGAATGTTTATAAATATAGAAATTTAGGGAACAGGTTCCCTGTACAAGTTCAAAAGGTTTAGATAGCAAAGCAGCCCTTGCATCCTTACTCTTGATGTGGAGAAGTTGCAACATTGAGATCCCAGAAGTAATGCTGGAAATATTGAGTATCAACTGCATTTTAAACTTTCAAATATAATTGTTTTCAGATGGGTTGTTTTTTTTCTGCTTTTAGCTGACTTGAAGAGCACCATTCCTAACCTGTGTCCACCTGTTAGTTTACCTCTCAAGCCAGAAAGTGGTAAGTGTATTTATGTATTAAGCAAAAAAAACCAAACAAAAAGCCCAACCCTGCCAAAAACTGCAGTAAAAATCCCCCATCCTCTATTTTGTACATATTGCTGAAAGACCACGCTATAATGAGCTGCTTGTGTTTCCCACAGGGTTACTCATTTAAGTGTTTATTCATTTTCATTAACTGTGGATAATTTAAATTAAAGAATTGTCATATCTGTGATGCTGACCTAATTTCTCACACTCCCTGCCACATGAGATCAGTGAGACAAAAATATTTGGCAGGATTGATGAAGACATTTATTTGTAAACGTGGATGTCATATCACTTTCCAGATACAATGAATCTTGTGGTACTCACATGTGGTTTTTAAAAAGTGGGTGGATCCTCTTAGTAAATGAAACTTAACTGCTGGCTTTCAGGGCTTTGTGTCTGTAGCCCCCTAAAAATAGATGCAAATTGTCAGCATCTACAGGCTGCCCTGGTGTATCCTTTCCAGAAATACACGGCATAGCTGTGAAATGCTGTGTGTAACAGAAAGGAAGAGGGTGGACTGGTTATTAGAAAACTCAATTTAACCCTGCAGTTATTCTGAAATTAAGAAATCACTTCCATCTCTGGCCTTGATTTTCTGTTTGATCTGAGCAAATATTTAGTCTGCTTGTATCTGTCTTTCCTTAAACCATATGCAACTGAGCATGCAGGAGACTTGATATTTGCCAAGATTTTCAACATTGAGTTCAGATTTTATTATGATCTGTTTTATCATCATATCTATAACCACCAGTCATGATCAAGTTCAGTCTACTTTTTAGTAGAATTTATACTTTTTAAATGATCATTTTAATGTAACAGAAGGAAAACTTCTGTCTTCGTAGGTAAGCAGAAATTATTATTGTGTGAAACACTTTGAAGAGCTGCTGGGGTAGGCCTGGTGTGCAGGTTGGGCAATTCAATTAATTTCTAAAGTGTTTTTCCCATGGGGTGGTGGAAAACAATTTCACTGAAGCTTTCTTCTTCCCAAATTGAAGCCTGGTAGTAATTTTGTCATTTCCTTTCACGTTTTTCTTGCTTCCTTAAGTCTAGGAAAACAGTGACCTAAGCAGCACTTAAGAGAATCAGGAAATTAGGTCTTTCTGTCGTTTGCTTTCAACTCTACAGTCTGCCCTGAACAGTAGCCCCAGCAAGTGAGGTGCTCATCTTTAGTAACAACCCTGATCCATCACACCCTTTTCCAGCTCATCTTTCCAAAGGCAGAGCAGCTAGGGGTGTCTCTGGTTTGCAGAGGTCTGGTTAAGCAACCCCAGCAAGCTGAGCCTCCCACAAGGATGCAGGATTCTGGATTAGAGTTGTCCTGGGGAATGATAGCAATCAGGAGTCACTGAATTACAAAAAGCACATCTAGCTGGAAGTCACATTAGCACCATTTTCTGGACACTTCGGGGCTCTGACAGCAGTGGGTGGAGCAGCACATTCAAAATGCAACTGGACACCCTCTGTCCTCCTTATGTTCTGCCTCATTTCGATAGTAAAAGTTCCGGCCTGGTTATTTAGGTCAGATTGTTATCTGGGCTGTGTTGTCAGAGGTTCTAGAAAATTTTCAAAAACATTGCTTCCAAACACTCTGTGATTGTGTGTTATATTAATATGTGCTATAGAAGATTAATTGTTTTAGAGTTGGGCATCACAGAAACACTAGCATTTACTGAATTTTGTACATTGTAGAAATGTTTCTACATGGGGATAAAAAATTGCTGTGGCTGCTCTGTGGTAGCCAGATGGGGAGTGTGGGAAAATGTCACTATTTAAAGGGCACTGCCATGAGTAGATATCTTTGTGTGTACATGTAAGTGTATCTAAATATATATAAAAAATATAAATCTTTCCATTGAAAGATCAGAAGAATACTTACAGTTGCATACCTTGCCAGAAGGCTCTGTGAAGTCATGAAGTTGATGTTATGTCCAATCCAGAGCCTGAGCTAACTGAAGCACTGTTAAGGCCTACATTTCACTGACACTTAATGCATTGACTGCCTCATTTCCTACGGAGCCAGTTTGCAATGCTCAGGACAAAGTGCCCAGCACTTTGCTTCCTCCCATTGGCAGTCAGGATGCTGCTCCGTTCAAAATCTGTGGTGTTTGCAGCCCCAGTGTGTTGTGAAGAAACCCAGATGAACAGAGTTACTTTCAGCCTGGTGGGAAGTAGATGTTTTGCCTGTTTTACTCATTGTTCTTCTCGACAGAGAGGGTAGAGGCGTCGTAGGACCATAAAACAACAGAAAGATCTCAACAAGAAGCCTTTCTACAAGTACATGGATAGCAAAAGGGTGGGGAAAACATGGGTCTGCTGCTGAATGGGGCAGGAGACCTGATGACAAAGGAGCTGGAAAAGGACAAGGTGCCTTCTTCACCTCGGTCTTTCATGGCAAGTCCAGCCTTCAGGATCTTCAGACCTGGAAGGTCTGTAATGAAGGTCAGGAGGAAGACTGCAGCAAGGAAGATTTAGCCTTAGAGAAGGAGGATCAGGTCAGGGACCAAGATGGACATACAAATCCAGGAATGCAGAGGGAGCTGGTTAATGTCATTCTGAGGCCACTCTCAAATAACTTTGAAGATGATGCAGGAGATTTTTGTTTTCCTTCTGTTCCCTGGTCTGGGCTTTTGAAGAAGTTCATCAGCAGTAGTCATCATAAAATGTCTAGACCTTTGAATCTGCAATGACAAAAATAATTTTCAAGAATGAATTCTTTTCATGCCTTGTCATAGAGCAGGCTGCAGCCCCCAAGGAGATGCAAAAAAAGACCCTTCCCTGTGTAAGGCTAATCTTGGGAGAGACATAGCAAGGGGAGGGTCAAGGTTCTTCTTGTCCTTTGCTTTGTACCAGATTGTTCATCCAGCAGCCCAATTCAGCCCTGGGATTTCTCTCAAAAGCCTGAGGCTCCAGTGGGCTTTTCCCAAATTATTACCCCTACAAACAGCACTGCTGTGTGTTTCTGACACTCACTAGATACCCCATTAACCTGTGAAAAAGGGAAATTAAATGCTCTGTCTGTAGTGCCTGCAGGCCACTAATCTCTGGTAGGAGGGAGGTGAACTGCACAGTGTCTTCTACCTGTTGATTTGTTCTTGCTTCAGCAAGTGTAGCCTACTTGTAAAAGCCTTTCTGATACAAGGCTAAAGTCTCCAAGTCATCTCATCACCTGGCTGCAGTATTTAACTGAATGTGTGATTTTCGTCTTTAACTGGATGAATACTTCCGTTTACTTCCGTACATCTATTGCATGGAGCAGAGCATGCTCCTGCTGGTCTGTTGTAATTTCCATGTAGTTTCTGTGATCTGAGAAATGTTGATGGAAAAATTGACAGCCTGAACTGACTGGGAAAGTCCAACTTGTTACATTTGGAGCATTTTTTTCCCCTGAAGAAATTAATGTGCTCTGATGACACTGAGTATGCAACCATCTGTAGCAAGTGTCAGGTACAATCTGTACCTTTACCAATGGGAGAACATCTGTTATTTTAAGACTGCCCATGCTGAGAATGCTCAAATGTCATCCTGCAGTCTTGGTTTACTTAGGCTGGTATTTAAATAACAACTCTGCTCATGGTGGAATGTTTTATGAAGAGAAAACAGCCAGGTCTCATAATTAGGTTTGAGATGGAACTTCCTGCAGCCAGCTGTAAGCTAGGGGAGATAAGAAAATGAGTTTTTAAATTTTTGTATTGTTATTTTCCAAATATGCAGTGGTGCTATTCAAACAGCTTATGCACAAGGTTTTAAGTTAGGGTAATTTTTATATGTTTACAAATTAGTCTGAAAGAAGCAAAACAATCCATGAGACATATTACCTGAATTTATAGAAGGAATACTTGTGCTTAAAGCAGACTGGAGAGCCTGAAAATACTCCTGTGAATGAGGGGGGGCTGACCCTGATGACTTTTAATTTTGTTACAAGATTTATGAATTGTATACAGTAATTATGCAAATTTTAATGAGCATTTGCATCTTCAGTTCTAACTAGGACACGTTTATCTATCTGAGATTTGGCAACTGTTAGGAGACAGTGGCCCTTAAAGGGTGGTCCCTGCATGGCACTGTGGATTGCATACAGATCATGTGGGCTCTGTTCCCACTCCATGCAAATCGAGTAATTAATTGAGAAACCACCGAGGAATGTGGATGTAATGATCTGTTAGGCCCTTCCTGTTCCTGCCTCCTGTGATCCCCAAATGATTTATAGTCATTCCCTTGAGGCAGGACTGAGCAGAGCAGTGGCTACAGGATACTCCAGCATGGGAGTAAATTTCCCATAGGGCTATGTCTGCACATGGGGCATTTCCATTCTCAAGGGAGATGCTGATGGTAGTGCTGATGTAGCTGACTTTGGTGATTAATAGTACCATTTATCTTGCTGTTTTCCCACAATGTTGAGTATTTGTCAGAGACATCCTTGATGTGAAACAAAGACAGCCTGTTTTTATCCATTTTTGGGAGCTGATTTACCATGTTCCCACATAGCAAAATGGATCTCTGGCATGAAATTACTCTGTCTTTGTTCTTAACTTTGATTTTTATTGTTTGTAAATATGAGGATTTTAGCCTTCTGAAAACAGCTTATTTTAAACCTGGATAAATATCTAGTACATTTTTAATTTCCCCATACTATATCATTTGCTATAATTGGCACCCTTAAAGGAGGCAGAAAGCTCGTATTTAACAGGAACACAGTGAGATTGCTCCCTGCTAAAGGCCATAAATACACAGTTGTTATTTTTGAGACTTGTCTGAGGTGTGATTACAGTTATTATGAAGCAATTTAAAGAAAATACTCATTTTGAATTATAGAAATCTCAATGGATCAACGAAAATAAGAAGTAGTTATATTTTAGGAAGAGTATATTTTCTGCAGGTGCATTGTGAGTTGATGATTTGCTGTCTTTGAAGATCGCTGGTGTACAGACAGATTAGCAGTCTTTGCTGAAAAAAACCAACTCTGAACACTGGGAATATAAAGCACCAAGTTCTGTCTCTAAGCATGTTTTGGGCTTGAGTCAGGGCTACTAATATGGCTCACAGATTTCAGAATTAAGATCAGAATTTGTCTTTCAAACATAAATCAGGCATACTGAACTCAGAGGTGTGATTTGTGTACCTCCTTAACCTCATATTGACATCCTCAACTTCACAAATTTTCTTCTAAATTTAACTTGTTATTTTACTGCACTCCTGTGTCTCTGTTTCCTTATATCAAGTGTTAAATTTTGCAGCAAACTCAGAACTGATGCCTCTTTTCTTCCACTGAAGTCAGTGATGAAGCTTTTGTTGACTTTATGACAAGGATTTTATAATCTCATTGCCTGTGAAAGTGGGAGGCTGAACTCTGTGTCTCCAGGAAATCTATTCCAGTCTTGTGATCTTGTGATTGGAGAGGGAACAGAGTAAGGCCAGCATGAGTCTTTTTGTAAATCCAGTCTTAACCTTGCCTACCCAAACAAGAACATCTGGAAGAGAGAGCCTCTCTGTATGGGACATCTATAATTTTGCAATAAGATTTACAGAGATGGCTGGATTCAGAGGGTTGTAATTATCCAATGAAAGCCTTTGCCAAAATGTGGGTTGGAAGGTCAGAACTTAACCTAAATATAAATCAGAAATGTCTTCCAGCCCAGCAGGTGCACTGTGCATTGCCAGTAGCACGGGGCCAGTCTGTAGCTCTGCCTCGTGAGAGCAGTTTCTATATGAGACAGGTTTAGATCAGCCATGGAAAGTTGTGTTTTGCTCGTGGAATGAAGTGAGTGTGCATGGCTGTGGGCGTTGCTGGATCTGCTTCCAGGAGAAGGGAAGAAGCAACCAATATCCAAAATCTCTTTAGCAGCTCACTGCTGGCTGCCAGTGTCCACAGTGGTGTCATGCACAGCTCTGGGTTGAAGAGTTTTGCTCTGTTGTTAAAATAAGCATTAATGTTTCTGCATCTCTTTGCATCTGAGGTCAGCTGGGCAGAAAAATGGAAATTAAAAAAATTGGGAGCATTTAAATCTGCTCTGAGATTATGAATGCTTTGTCCAGGACTGAGAATGAAAAAAAACAACATAAACCCCAACCCAACCCAAAGAAAAACCCCATGTGGGAGGTGGCAGGGGTCACTTCTGTGAGATTTGGGGCAATGAATAATCAGGTTAGGTAGGAATGTATGATCTGTGGATGTTTGCATCATGAGTGGTCACTCTTCCGTGCCTTGCATGGGCTGCAAAGTGCCCAGTGTGTCTCATATGTATATAAAATGTATGCTCCTGATTTGACTCTATCCCATATAAAGGGATAAAATAAATATCTTCTAATGTAGAAGTAGAAAGTTTAGCTTGTGAAATAGGTATAGGAGGCGAAATTCAAGTGCCAGAGCTGTAAATCCAAAAAGTTTATTTTGCTTTTGTGGATTTGTTTTGAATTTCCTTCCTGAGAGAGGAAGGACCCCTCTGAATGTTTGGCCTGTGGGGAATGGAGGCATATGAGGATGATGAGACTTGCCCAAGGTCACTCGGTGAGTCAGGGAAGCTGTGGGAAAAGAGACTGGGGAAATATCTTCCAAAACCACTGGTGCACCCAGGCTTTTTGTGTTACAGTGGAATCCAGACAAGGCTCTCTTTTGAAAGAACCAGAGCTGGTGATTTGAAGCTTTGTCTTAACCTAGAAATTTTGCTTGTTCCCATAGTAGGACCTCAGCTGCTGGTACTGTACACAGCACAGGATGGCAACATTGCTCTTAGGTAAAAACAGACTTTGAGTCATATTGATAAAAGAAATCTTTTCTTGTTCATATCTTCATAAAAAAAAAACAACCCAACAAAACAAACTGAAAACATAAGTTGGTAAAATTCACTCTGGAGAAGACCTGGGGGAATCTAGTAATGTGGGCAAAAATCTCAGGAGAGGATGTAATGGTTAATTCCCCATCACTTAAAATTTATGTCTGTTTTTTTAAGTATCTTTCTAAATAAGTGTCACCCTCGATGTAGAGGCTGAAATTTTCTAACTTAGGTCATGCAATAGCTCATAGTAGATGTTTTTTAAAAAGAGAAACCATTGACAATATGAAAAATAGTAATTTCCACATGACTAAAATCACTCTCTTCCTCTAAAATAATTGAATAGTCAGTCCTTAAGGGGAAGAAAAATTCCAATGCAGTCAGTCTGTTACACAAGTAAAGCAGTGACTGCAGGGCCATTGCTCCTGACTAACTCAGATCCCCTCTGAATGCAATGCTGGTGGTGACTTTGCCTCTCTGTGACTCAAGTAAGCTTGGGGTGTTAACATAAAACAGTGCAACACCAAGTTAACCTTCATTTCTGCTTAGCTGGGGACCTTCAGCTTTCTTCTTTTAGAAGAGCTGCTCACAAGTGTAACAGGAATGGCATTATTTTGAGGTGGCTGTAGAGGACCCACAGGACCCAGTCCTGCTTTCTTGCCTCTAGCTCAAAACCTGAACTTTGGGAAGTTCTGTGGAATGCAGTAGGTCAGTTCATCACTCCATTAGATGTTTTCTTCAGCAAGGGGGATGGCAAAGGAACCAAGCCCTAAGGCAACAGGCTTGGCAGTGGTGGTAGCACATCAGGATTTTTCAGCTTGCCCTTTGTGAGGCTTGAGGTTTATAGTCCCTAGTGAAGGATTTACCTTGTAAAAGCAAAGACTTTTTGTGTCATTCTAGAGCCCTGAATTGTGGCAGTTACTCTCTGTTGTCATGAGTTAGACAATAATTATGAAATCTGTTAGTCACTGCTATTCCCTGCCTATTTGCTCAAGGAAGGATGCAGCCTTGTCTGTGGCATGTTTTGGGTCTTGGGTTCTCATCAAGTGGACAAGTGTGTCAAGACCAGGAGTTTCAAGTTGACTTTATGGACTCCAGACCTCAGCCTCAGGTCTGATGTTGAGTGCTATGGTCAAACTGTCTTCCTGTGAGAGGGGGAGAAAGGAAACTTTGGCCATCTTTGCCAGCCACTGATTTCTCAGTAGACTAAAAGAAATGTTTAATGAAATGACCGGTCATGACTTTTGCATCTGTGTGGGTCAATGAACTCAAGGTCAAGACCTGCTCACTAGAAATAGCAGAGGAACTGCTGACTTTGCTCTGTCCTCACCCTACAATTATATGGAGAGGTTAACACCAACCTACTGTTTATGACTCAGTGGCCACTGCAGAACCTTTTGCTTTTAGAACATATTGAACTTCTGAAAGGAACTAAAATAATTAAAGGCTCATTCTGTCCCAAACCTTCTTTTTTGGTCTTCTGTGTGCAAAATTGAGAGTTCTCAGATATTTTTATCTGTTTGTGTATGTGAAAAAAATGTTTGTGGTATTTTTTTAAAATATATTGTGAGACAGAAGGACAATTCCTGAGGAATACCAGAGTTAGTACATATGTGTATATGCATGCTCACACAAGTACATGCATGTAGAATGTATATATGGGAATATGCATTTATCTAATAGACATGATTATAGTTACACATATGTACATATTTGTGTATATATGCATATGAAATTAAATGAAATCTTAATTATGTAGAAGTTACATGACATCAAAACTGATCATAGAATTGAAATATAGTTCTGTCCACCAAATCAAATTAAAATGATTAAATTAACCTCCATTTGCTTTCCAAGGAGTTAGTGGCTGTACCTGTTCAGGAACTTGTGTGCAAGCATTATAGACCCTTCGCTTTAATGCAATTAGACATGTTCAGTAACCTTTTATTTAAATCAGTTGGATTTACACTCAAATCTGGATAAAACTGCTCTGGATTTGCCTATTTCTTTGCTAAATATCTTTGTAAACCAAGTAATATGTGACCTCTGAATATGGGAATGTATGTTCAAGTCAGTCAGAGACCTTTGAATATTTAATTATTCTCAGTTGATGCAGAATAAGATGACACTTGTTCACTGGGGAACTCCCCAATGCTTTTAACTCTATATTAGCTTCCTCTGAAGTTTTTGTTGCTTCTTCTTGCCATATTATTTTTTTATGGTTCATTTTACAGAGTATGTGGATGCATGGCAACCCTTAAATGTGTCATCTGTTCTCATGGATTCATCCATCTCAAACTTTGAAGTTGTGCATGTTAGTAGAGATATATCCAATGACTTCTCTACTGCCAGAGATTTTTGCCTATCTGGTAAGAAATGGTTATTCACAGCTTTACAGAAAGTAATGACTTGTGAGCCTGAAAAACCAAGAGCAGCTTTCCCACTTCTGACATAGATACATTGATTTTACTTGTTTTTAAAGACTATCCCACTGTTTCTTAATCTGAGAGAGGGGACCTGAAGTAGTTTAGCTAAAGAGAGATACAATAGATTTAAAATGCCATACAGTGATTAGGTAATTTTGACACCTCTTGAGCACAGATATCTCTTACGTCTCCAGGCATTGTACAATATTTTAGCAAATAATTAAAGCAATGATGTCTTGTTTTTCTAAAGAACAATTAAGGGAAGCTCATTGAATGGGACAGATGAGAAACCCACCTGCCATTACCTAAAGCAACCTGTGGCAGTGATGTGTGAGGGAGGGTTAACTGAGAGCTGGGAGGAAGCAGGGCTTGAGCTGTGGTAACAGCAAGGCAAAGTGCTTTTATCTGCAGCCTGACTAGACAGCAAAGAGCCCTTTAATTTCACATGACTGGGAAATCCTCAATGCCACAGAGTGGTAGCAATAAGGGAAAGTTCCCACTTACTCACTGGGGACTGTTGGAATTCAGATGAGGTTATCAGCATTTTATTAGATGATGTTTTTCTTCTTCTTCTAAAACCTGTGATAATAGTTCTTTTGCTGTATTATTCCAATTTAAAACCAATATAACCTTTTGTCCTTTGGCTATTTTGGAGACTGTTCTGCAAACTGGAGGACATTTATGTCCCATTATTCAGCTTTAGAACTACATCACATCCTTGTGACTTCACCTGTTGTAGAACCTTTCTTTTAAGAACAGTGTAACAATGTCATACAAAATACTGTGAGAATACATTTTACCTGCTCTTTTTCTTCATGTTTCATTTCACAGCTTGTTCAAAGAACCAGTCATGTACAGTGGTTACACTGGAAATCCAGCCTTCAGCCATAAGGTGCCTTTTCTACCCTGATACACAGATATGCACTCATGGCCTGCAAGGCCACAGCTGCTGGGTTTTACTCAAAGAACCTGCTGCCTATATCTATAGGAGACAAGGTAAGAACAGGTTAAGGCTGTGGAGGAAGGACCTCATCTGTGGTGGCCAGTGCACAATTCTTGTGAATGGAGGAGTGAGGAATTCCTCCCTGGACATAAAGCAATATGGATGTCTCCTAGACACTTGTCCATGGCTGTTTCAGTGGAGTCACAGCCAGGAGAATGGGAAAAACATCCTCAAATACTGTTTTAAAAATGCATGAATCACGGTATTGCCCTCTAGTTTTGAAGCAGGCATAACAATGGAAGTCTAGTTTATGAATGATGTTCTAGAAAGTGCAGAATGGTAAAACCAAACAACAACAGTAATGAAAGTCCAACTCCTTCCTTTCCATCTGCAGAAGATGCTTTGATATGCTCTTCCTTTTAAACTCAGACAATAACACTAGGAGTGTTGAAAAGCCACTGTCAGTTGAAAGTATTAAGGACAATCTCTTGAGAAAACAAAAAAAATCAGACATCCTTGCTCCCTAAACAGGGTGAAATAATATTTTAAAGAAGTGAAAATTATTTAAGAGAGGAAAAGAAATCGTTTAGACAGTAGATAAGTAAAAATTCTCTTATTTGTTTACATACTTATTTGAAACTATAAGTTTTATTCCCCTTGATTTTTAAAGAGACTGCTTTCATTTTATGTAATGCTGATTATTTCATTTATTAGAGATAATTAGGCCCCAGGTAACAATAAGGGAGAAGGGAAGAAAATTTTCCTTTTCTTTTCACTGAAATTCTGTGAAGTCAAAGAGAACCATCTAGGTTGAAACTCAACAAGAGTAAAAGGGGTTTATCATTGCCAAGTGAAGCAAAATCACAAACTGAGACATAAAAGCTAGACTTGTGTGTTTATTGTTCTGTACAGGTTTGGTTTTAGTCCCATGACTTAGAATTTTGTTCTTGCCTACGAAATGCATTGTTTTAGGAGAGAAATAGCAGGAGGTATCACTCAGCTGGTTTTTAATGAACTTTTTAATAGGAAAACTAACACAAATTTATCTATGTTTCATTTAAAGAAGTGGACGCTTAACAGTTTAAAACTATAGGAAATTGGTCTAATTTTAATTTCTGACATGGTACTAACTTGAAAAAAAAAAAAATTTTCCTCTGCTCCCCCTATGACAGATTTACTCCTGCCCATTTCTGAATCGGATTCAACCCCAACCGTGTACATCCCATCCCACGGACTTCTGATGGGCAAATCCCAGGTGATCCACATGGGATCAGAATGGAGAAACATCAGCCAGTTCCTGGGGATCCCTTACGCTGCCCCTCCCCTCGGAGAGAGGCGCTTCAGTCCCCCAGAGCCCTTTGCTGGGGTGGAAACCTGGAATGCCACAGTGGCTCGGTAAGGAACCCCCGTGATCCTCTGCAGGAGTGCCTGTCCATCCAGGGGGATGAAAGCTGCTGGAGTGATGACCACAATATTCATGTCCTTTCTTGCAAAGCAACCTACAGAGTACAGATAGATACAAGTTTGAGACTGATTAGCAAAGAGAATAATTTTTCCATCTATATGTTAAAGCATGCACATACCTCAAGAAAAAAGGCAAATTCCAGTACACTCCATTGCCTTAAATCTCTGCATAACTCCCCACAACTGTCTGCTGCCAGTCCATTTTCATTCTGAATAGTATTTATACCGGTATTTATTTTATTTATACAAATACATTTTCCTCCTGCTGAGCCATAAATCTGTAGACATTTAATCCAACAGGGACACTTAAACACTGATGTAACCAGAAGCTGTGAGCCTCATATAGAAATTCTCTGCCTAGTAGTGTCCAGGAGATCAGGCTGAAAGACCCAGAAGATCAATCTCTTCTGTCCAAAACCTATTACAAGGCAAATACCTGGGGAGTTGAAGGTGTATTTGGCCTTTGGTGATCCCGTCCTTCAGGTTGCAGCTGAGCTGTGGAGGTGTGAGCAGCATAACCACAGTAGCCACAACCTCGTGTACATGGAAGGGATCTGGTGGGATGTGGCTTTTTGTTTCCTCAGGTGTATAGAGATGTTAATTTAGCACACACACCACCAGTTCTTGCTGTCTGAGCCACAGTGTGGTGTCTTGTAGGGCTTAGTTAGACCCACCTGCCTCTGTGGTCTCCCCTTGAAGACCTGGGGTTTCAATGAGCATCCTGGCTGAGATTTTCAAGACAATTTAGGGACCTTAGTTAATCTGTTCCTGTCTTTTGAACCCACAGTGCTTCCTATCCACAGTGCCATTATCTTCTATTATTCATTTAAGGTTAAAAAAACCAAATTATTTGAGTTTACATTTGGGAAATTGGAGAGACCTCACTTTATGTATAGAAACTGTTGATTTTTTAGGATTCTGTATTGATGCTGCTCAATATTTGTATATAAGAAATTCACACTAACACAGTGCCATTACAGATGGAAGAGAAATATTTATTTTTCAGTTTGGACTTGATAAAAGACTTAAAAAACTTAAAAACCTCAACCAAAATAAACCCAAATCAACCCAACCCAAAACCCCAGCCAGCTATTGAAGTCTCCAGCTGCTGGAAGAACTATGGCCTTGCTTCAGCAGGTGGCAGCCTTTCTCCTGGGAGCTGGAGAAAAAAAAACCATGCTCGTGGGTGATGATCCCTGCAGCCCTGTAGAAAGCTGTATGATTTATAGTGTAAGACCTATTGTCCTGGAAGGTTTCCTGCCTGGGATTTTGTATTTTGTCTGGCTAAAATGGCTTTAACAGCTTTGGTTGGAGATTATGTGTTTCACTATGTCAGTGTGAAAGTTGCTGAGTGACATCACTGTCCTAGGAATCTCCCTTATGGAAAAAAACCTGTAGAATTCCATTAAGTCTGGTCCTTTTGCTTGTAGTGTTCTAATAATTTCTTCACAGCTTTAGGACAAAATTTTACAAGGGCATTAAAAATGGTAATTTAGGAATAATTCTCTGAGATATTACCATCTTTTCCAAAGCCTCTTTTGGCTTCTTCGCTAATAAATGGTGAGTTTTTTCCATAACTCCTGTGGTATGGATATAGCTGTGAAATAGAAGGAACTGGCTTCAAAGTAGCTTGTCACTGAACAGCAGAAATAATCCACTTGATTCAAGCTTGATATGCTTGAGCAGATGAATCTCATTCAGATGATGGCCAGAAAATTATTTTCTCTTCATGGTTGGCTGCTGAATTCCTATTGAAAGGGTACTTTTAACATTAATTGACACTGTTAATGGTCGGCTATGGTGCTTAAAGCAGAGATTTTAAAAATGCATTAAAATTTTGAACTTACCAAATATTCCCACAGACCATTAGCAATTAAATTAAACACAAAGAAATGTAGCCCACAGACCACTAAAATTAAATAAAAATGTAAGTAACCCACAGATTACTAGAGATTTAAATTTATAACCAGCATTTCAGCAAAAAGAGTGGATTTTGTAGGTGTGCAGCCAATAGAAGGGGACACTGTGCCTGAGACCCCCAGCCCTGTTCCCCTTGCAGTTATTGCTAATTTTGTTCAGTTTATGTAAAGTGTGGGTTTTTTGAAAGCATATTTTCAAGTTTTAAGCTTTTTAAGATGAGGCAGGGTTTCTGAGGAAGGGTTCTAAACACACAAATACAATGCATTATGTGTTACTAACCTATACGTGGGCACAGTTTTAAATGCAATCGACATTCACAGATTTAAAGATCTTTTTAACCTAATGCATCAAAATATGAGGAAGTAGCAGCAGTGGAAGAGTACAAGCCTTTTTCATTGTGACTTTCTCAATCTGTGTCTCTAGGGCAGCATGTTGGCAGCCAGGAGATGGAGAGGCCCCATCACAGTCTGTCAGTGAAGACTGTCTGTATCTGCACATCTTTGTTCCTGCCACCACTGTAAGTAAGAGATGTAATTAAAGTAGATTTTTTTTTTTCTTTTGTAGCTGAACATTGTCTCTTTCCAAAGTACTTTTAATTGGCATGAATGGCTGTTTCTCCTGTGTTGTTCACAAAACCTGCAAAGTTAAATTAGGTGCTCTGATGTTTTTACTGGTACAAGAGTATTCCCTACAGGCTTTGTGTGAGCTGTGTTGGGTAACTAGGAGGACAGCACATTGAAAAGCTAGAAATAAGAGAGAGACAGGGAAACAAAACATGAGAAGAAGGTGGCAGCAAAGGAGGAGAAATTAAGGACAGAGATAGCAGTGTTCCTGCAAGGAGACCATCTGTCCAGGAGACAATAATGCAATACAATACATCAACACTTACCACCAGTCAGGGAGCTGCTGATGGTTTTTTTTCACCCTCATCTTTACTGTTTCCCTGTTGACATCTGTGGGAGGTCTGTTGGGAAATGAGGGTGGCAAGCAATGCTAGATTTGTGGCCAGCTCACAGTGCTTAAAAATAGACATTTCAAAAATGACTGGGCCACTGGTACAATATGAGGAATTGTCATTGGAAAGTTCTTGATTTTCTCATTCTAAACAGATATAAAAGAAAGCTTCAAGTTAAAGCCAAGCTAAAATGATTGCCCAGCCCCTGGGGAGCTGGGGATAAAGATGCTGAATAACATGTGAATCCCATTGAAGAGTGGGCCCAGAGACAGGAACTTTTTCTTTCCACAGTACTGGCAATTTTCAGAAGGTGATGGTAGTTGTAATAGAAATTTATGAGTCAGTCATACTGCATGTCTGGAAAGAGCTGGTTTAGCAATCTGACAGCAGCACAGAGAGTCCCTCACAGGCCCATTTTAATCATCAGAGAGACCAGCAGTCTGTCTTCTCCCTGCAGCATGAGACTGTCATTTTGCCTTGAGTGCAGTCACCACTTATTGAAAACATCAGGTCACTGTCCCAGGCAGTTTGCCATCTATGCTTAAGAGCTGCTTTCAAGATAGTTTATTTGAAAGCATTGTATTTTCCACCAGACTAAATAGGCTTGTCTCTTCTCCTTGTCAGTCCTGTGAACTGAATCTCTCCTGCCTTTTGTAGACGTGTAAGGTAGAAGTAGGTCCAATCAAGAAAATCAGTTTCACATGCATAAGTCTAGTCCAGGAGAGGACTAAAACTTCTGGTTTTGCAGAAGTAGCTGGGAACAGAAGGCATTGCATTTTCCTGCCTCTTTTTGTGGCAAGCTCTATTTTTTGCTCACACACAGAGAGATAGTTATATATTTTCAGCCCATGGAAAGTTAAATTAGCTAGTAAATATGGAATATAAAATCTCCCAGAGAGAAGCAAATGCAGAGGTCATTCCAGGAGCATTTTGAGCCTGAAAAAGAGCACTGTGCAGGGGCTGCTGTCTGTCACCGAAGGACTCTCAAAGTGTCAAGCTGTGAAGAAGGTGAATGACATCATTTTGCTTCCATAGCTACATGCATCACAGTTAAACTGGCACTTCTGACTTTTTTCCTCCTATAATCATCACCACCTGTCACACTAGCAAAGCAAAGCTGCGCTTTGCCTTTGTTTAGAAGGGGTTCAATTGTAAGATTAAGACTTTAAAATCTCCATTAAATAGGAATAGAAACCATCTCTCTTCCTACTCTATTTCCTGTACATCTCCATTGCACTCAATTCTTTACAGAGCAATATTGTACAGGAGTAAAAGCATTGGAGGTTGCCTGTCTTGGTCAAGTTTAAATCTATCACTGCCAAATAGCTCATCAAGTGTTTTACAGAAGGGTGAGCAGGGAGGTTGGACCAGATGGCCCCAACAGTGTTGCCTTCCAAGGCTAACCATGCTGTCATTCTGTAATGGACAAGATGGTTGTGAATATTATGAAGCTTTTCAGACTTCCAGCTGACTTGCAGCTTCTTGGTGGCTGCTGAATCTAATTCCCCCCTTAGGGTTTGCACATGGGACGTAAGCCCCTGCAGTCATGAGACCATGATGGAGCTGCTGGGCTTACCATGGCTTGGTGCAGACCAGAAATGGGAATGCTACGTCCAGACACTTGGCTCTGTGCACAGTCCCAGTGCTAAATCTTCCCCTGAATTGCTCCATATCTGTTGCAGCTGTTGTTTTGGTTTGCCATTTCCAAATTTTACTGCCCATATTTGCCCTTCTTAAGCTTTTTATTGTGTGAAGTCACTCAGAATAATGTAATATGCAATTTACCAGTCAGCTGGAGGCCATAGTGCTATGGAGGATGTGGACACTTGGGAAATGCTTAGTGTGAGCCTCAGGCTTAATCATGCTCAGCTGAGGGGTTGGAGCAGGCTCAAAATAATGGTTAATACCATTTTAGCTGACACAACTCGATGTAATTGTATTTCAGAATGAATTTCTATGTGATAACGCATGATTTCACTTTTTTCTTCATCCCCATCTCTCTCTGTCTTGCATGTGGTGCAGAAATGGGAACCAGGGACAAAGTACTACAAGTTAGGCAGTTTCAATTCAAGAGAAGTTAATGAGAAAAAACAACTGTCTCAGTGCTTGTAATGTCTTGTATTTTCTTGGCAACACTGTCATGTTCACAAGAAGCCCCTGAAATGATTTATCAGAGAGATAAGTAAGGCATGCGCACAATTTTGTGCAAATTAAGGGCACTTGAGGGTAGTTTGCCTGCTAATCTGTAATTTGCAGGATGCTGCAGCCATCAGTGCTCTGCTGCTTCTCCCATACAGACATTTGTGTTTTTGCTGGGGACATTCTTTGCCAGAACAGATGGGACTGCTGTGTTTAGCTAAGCTCCATCCAGAAAATAACAGCAAGAGAGCCCGTTGCCCTCTAGGTGCAGGGAAAACCAACCCCAGATGTACTTTGATGCTGCTACAGGAAAGGAAAAAAAAAAGAAAAAACCAAACCAAGCTCCCGCCTTATGTTCACTGAAAGATATTTCTTTTGAGTGTCATCTTGGCAGACCTGTAACCTGCTGGTAAGTGCTGAGGTGTCCTAGGGCTTTTCTGCCTTTCTGCTGCTCGTGCAGAAGCAGCCTGGCTGCAGCCCTGCTGCGTGCACAGAGGGGGTCCACACCTGGTGCTGCTTTGGGAAAAAGCTTCTGTTTCTGGGCAAAATCAGGTGGCTCTTCCAGGAGTGATAACATGGGTGCAGACCAGGACTCCTTGCCATTCCAGGAATCCTGCTGGGCTCTTTTGTGGCAGAGTCCCTCTGTTCTTCGTAAGATGTGAGTCTCTCCTCTGCAGAGACAAAGTCCTCTCTGAAGGATTCCTCTGTGTATTTGGTAGGTGGAAATTTCCATGGGGATTGAAGGAGCATGGAGTATTATCAATATCAATGTCAAGTGACATTTTTGAGACTAGGCAGTGTTTGAGTGCTGAAGACTTGAGAGCAGGAAGCAGCTATGCACAGCTTACTCAAGATGGAGCAACCCAACAGGCCTTCTCCTTCTCCTGTTCCTCGCTTGTTTGAACTTTTCCCGCATGTTTGTGTAAAGCAGATGTGGTCTAGCAAAGACAAGCACACCCCATGCTCAGTGGCCAAGGCAGAAGGAGCTGCCCTGAAGGAGATGTTGGCTGGTGGAACAAAGTGGAGCTCTTAGATCTTCTTTATACTGGAGATGGTGCCCTCTTTAATGATATTTAGGTCATTGTGGATGATTTGTGGACAATTGTGGACAACACTCCATAAATTCCAGACAGATAGGCAAATATCCCCTCTTTATGGTCACTGTTAGAGAGCTTTAAAAGGCTTAGATAATGTTCATGAGGAAGCTGCTTGTGTTCTCATCAGTGACCTACCAAAGTTGTCTACAGGAATATTGATCTGGTCGTTTTCATGGCAGGTCAAAAACATGTCAGTGTTGCTGTTCTTCCACAATGGGGGGAGTTACAACGCTGAGGAGGGAAAGGCAACCCTAGATGGATCCTACCTGGCTGCCATCGGTAACGTCATTGTCGTGATGGCAAACTACCGGGTCGGTGTCTTTGGCTTCCTGAGCACTGGTAAGTCATGGATTTCCAGAGCAAACACAGTTATGCATTCTGTAACACTTCTCTTTCTGATTTTTATTTTTTTAAATTATTTTTTAACTTGAGAAATCTTTCCCTGATTATTTTAATTTTTGAAAAAGTATGGCTGAGAAATGGTGGAGACTTGATCAGAAGAGAAAGGGGAGAGGCTGGGGGAACAGGGACAGCAGCAAACCAAACCCAAGTATCTATATCAAAGCATTGGCTAGACTTCTGATTGCAGATGAGATTCTGGATATTGAGTTTTGCAGACACATGTGAAGATAGATTAGTCATCAAAATTCATGCTAATTCCAGTGGCCTACCATTGTGGGTATGGTTTTCAACGGCTCCAACTTCCAACCTGTTCCATCCATTAAATTTTGCTGATGCTCTCCTGTGCCCATGTCAGAGTGGGAAGAGGCAGAGACAGATAACTTCAGGTTCATGGAAAGAAGGGTGTGAAAGGATGAAAAGTATGGCACAGAGGTAGTTGGTTGGTTCCTCAGCAGTTCAGCCTGAAGGACTTGCACCATTTAATCTGAATCTGTACTGTCCTGGATGTGACTGTACATTTGCATGTTCTGTTTGCAACCCTTCCCCATGTTCCAGTGTAAAGGGCTTTTGCTCCCCTCCTGCCTCCTAATACCAATTGCCATTAAAAATTATACAAATCCCCATTACAAAAAGGATTTTGTCTTGTACAAAGAGGCACGTATGCATGAAAACATATGTTCAATCTTCCTAAACCTTTTTGGTTGTGCCATCTGGTCTCGGGGATTGTTTATTTTTTCATTTTGCCTTTTTTTAGCCTTCCCTTTTTAAGCAAGTAGGGAACACTCTTCTTTCTACCGTCTTTCACTTCTGCCTGGGGCAGGGGAACTTAAGGTAGAGACTCATGGAGAGAAAATGCAACAATTGCAAATGGAACTCTTTCAGTCTGGTGGCAATCCTTGTCTCTTTACTGTGCATTTTAATACATTTATGACCTTTAGGAGGTCATGTTTGCCATGTTCGAAAATACCTGACCTACATACTTTTCCTCATGATTCTTTCAGAGTGTTCAATGCTAGTGATGTTGATTTTGCCGAATTTGAGGTTGGAGCTGCAATTATTGGTTATTGTTGCCCTTCTCTGCTTACTGTTTTGTTCAAAGCTTACCTCCAGCAAAGCCTGTCTTTCATTCTGTAAACAGAGATGGCACTACAAACTCCTTACTTATTTAAATTAAAAGTTGGTTATGGGTGTATGCGGGGAAAAAAAATCACTGTTTTCATAAGTGCAAACCTGATGTTTATGAAAGTGATACCATCCTTTCATTTTATCTAGAGCCAAATGCAGTGTGGATGTGTGCTGTGGGAGCTTCCATTACACAGCACTGCCCACACGTTACCCACCACCCTCCTTCAGCCCTGTGAAACTCACCTAGATTTCTTCATAAATGGAAACTGCTGGCTGGGCTGAATATGATGTAGCAGTATTTGTATGATGGTCCATAATTTAGGGGTCAGGGAAATTATCCCGTCTCTTTTTCACAGGGTTCTGCCTGCATGTCCCAAAATGTCAATACATGGGCTTGGTGTACATGGTTGGCATTCCTGCAAACCTTCAGATAGAGGTGATGCATTACAAGCAGGGATTTTTTGGGGATCTTCTCCTGCTCCTCTGTACTGTGGAGCTGTGGCCAAGGAAAAGCGCAGTCTTTCCTGGCCTCTTCCTCTTTGGGAAGTCCTTGATGTGTGTTTGGGAAAATCAAACAGTCCTAGACTCATAAAATATCTTGAGTTGAAAGGGATTCACAAGAATCATCGAAGTCCAACTCCTGGCCCTGCACAGGACACCCCAAAAATCCCACCATGTGCCTGAGAGTGTTGTCCAAACACACCTTGAGCTCTGTCAGGCCTGGTGCTGTCACAACAAGTGGGTGATTATTTAAGTCATTAACCATTAACTTTCCAGTCTCTCGCCTCGTCCTTTGAAACTTTTGCTGTTGGGTTCAAAGGGGGCAGAAGTTCACCCTTAGGACCTAGAAACAGGACTGCTAGAAGGCCCTACAGTTAGAAATAAAAGTTATGAACTTGTGAGGAATATTAATTTCATTGTCCAAAGTGCTGAATCCTCTCAAGTTGAGTTGTTATAAATTGCAAAACTAGAAAGCAAGGAGTTAAATGGATTTTTAGGGAATTGAAGGGTAGTGAAAACAACAGATTTTCTTTTGTTTGGATGGAGTTTTTGTTGGTTCTACAGTTGTTTTGGTCTCCCAGTGGCAGGGCTTTTGCAAAAAGTGAAAGAGCTCTTTTTCTTCTAAGCATAAAAGATGTTTAATTTAATTTGCTGTCACTCATTAATCTGGCAAAAAGTGATGCACATTCTTACTAGTGCCTTCACCTCTTGCTTTGCATTCAGAAAAATTAAGGTGAGTTGCCAGTGATATGGATGGTAAGAGTTTGGAGAAAACAGTCATGTTTCTAGGTTTTATTCTTTTAAGTTTCCATGAAGTCATATAAAACAGAATTATTTTCACGCTTTTATTTAGCACTATTGTTCTTCTTCTGTTTAGTAAAAACAGAAGGAAGCACACAAGGACTCTGGTTTCTTTTCAGTTTCCTGTGGTCCTCAGGAATGTGATCTCTTCCTGCAAAAAGGCAGTGGAAAAGATTCCTGGCAGACATGTTTCTTTCAGTCTAACTCCTATGAACGTCCATGCATGCATCTGTTCTCCAGTGTGGTATATTTCACAACCTGGTTGTGGTTTTTGCCAGGGAAAAAGGAACTGGTTATGTTTCCCTCTTAGGTCTTTTTGTTTAGTATACTGGTAGCAAGGCAGATTGTTTGGCTAAAATATTTACATGGATCTGCACACAAAATTTTCTTCACCAAAGGGATTGTAAAGCATTGGAACAGGCTGCCCAGGGCAGTGGTGGAGTCACCATCCCTGGAAATATTTCAGAACATGTAGGTGTGGCACTTGGGGACATGGTTTAGTGGTGGGCTTGGCAGTGCTGGGTTAACAGTTGGACTTGATGGTCTTAAGGGTCTCTTCCAACCTGAAGGATTCTATGATTTCACTTCCTTTGGAGTAGTCCCAATAGGAGCGGAACAAGCCCTTAAAATGAGATTTCCTTTTTAAAAAGTGGGTTTAATGCTGGATTGAGAACTCTGGGAACTGGTCATGGTGTGCAGAACAAACTGAAAAAAACCCAAAAAAACAACCACAAAACCAAAAAGACTAAGCAGGGAAAGCTTTTCCTCCATTGCTTCACTGGTGTGGTTTGGACTGATCATCTGAAACAATGGCTATAGGTCATAGGTTTTTGGGCCATTCAGTTTTTGGCTGCTCTACTGAAAAGGCTGTTCATAACAATGGCTGTTGTAGTGTGGGCATCTCTAAGCTCTGCAAGGTTACCAGTAATCTGTTCTGCTCTATATTTATTCTGCTGTGTAAACGGGTGTGTTTGATACCTCAGTAATTCATTACAGCAGTGCAAAGGATGTGCACTTTAACTGCTCTTTGCCCAAGACCTGTCCAAAAAGTGGCAGCTTTTTATTCCACACTCTGTTAACTTTCATTCACTAGTTTCTGAACCTACCCTTATTTTAAACTTGCACTATTTGGTCTTGGCAATGGGAGAAACAAATAGTTTCAACTGTTTTTCTATTCACGGCTTTTCTGTTTTATCCTGTGGGTTTTTGGTTTTTTCCAAGTTTTAAATGTGAAGAATTTTAAAACTTTGAAAATGAATGGCTCATTGTGGATTAAAAAGAAGCAGACAGTGAATAATTATTTTCTGTTCCTTTTTTACAGACCATGGAGGAATTACTTATTTCTGCTTTTGTTGACATGAAATCAAGCTTACCTACAGGGTTGCATCATTAGATGCTTTCAGAATTGCTTCCTTTTTAATCAAAGTATCAGGTTACCACTTGTCGGTGTTCAACAGGAAGTGGTCATACTTAGGCAGGAGAAGCACATGATTATTTATTTGTTTGTTTTTATGTTTAAAAAAATATGAATATCTATATATATCAGATTTATATCAGATAGACACAGAACAATCTCAAAGGATATAGACAGAAATACTATAAGTTTTAAAAAGATATCTGTAAGAGTGTAAAAAAATTCAGGATGTTGTGATTTATAATGATTGGGTAGACAGGACAAGTGTAAAAGGCATGTAGGAAGGAAACATACAATCAGATGTACTCCAGGGAAACTAATTCTTATAGGTGCCTTCCAACTTGAGAACTTGGCAAACACACAGATTTTTTTTGTTTGCTTTTAATTCATTTTAAGATTGAGCTATTTATGTAGAAAAATAATCTTATGGCTAAATCTATGCATACTTGAGCCTGGATTCACATCCTGCCATGATGTGTCCTAGTGAAGCTTAGAAGTTGGAGGGTTATCTTTCTGTCTGACAAAGAGGCACCTCCAGGGCTGCCCTGTGGAGTGGTAAAAACTGAAATGAAGTTGGTGTTTAAAGTGATTACCTTGGAAGAGACCACCTCAGACTTTTAAACCCTGGTATCAATTTTGTCAAGTTTCCGCTGCAAGAGCTGCTAAAAATGTAACATTTACTCAAAACCTCAGTGTTTATAGTTTTCTTTTCAGCCGTATTTTGTTTTCTGCACCAGGTTCTGCTGAGGCGAGTGGCAATGCTGGCCTTTTGGATCAGGTGGCAGCTTTGAGGTGGGTGCAGCAGAACATTGCCAGCTTTGGGGGAGATCCCGGCCGGGTTTCCCTGGGAGCCGACCGCGGCGGGGCGGATGTCACCAGCATCCACCTGCTCACCAACACAGCGGATTCGGACCTTTTTGGGAGAGTGCTGCTGATGGTAAGTTCCATCCCTGCCTCAGCTTCACCTGCGTTGTGAAAGGATGTTGTTACAGAGATGAGGATGTTGCAGTGTGTGGGCGCTGGTTTTACTTCTGCCGTACCTTGACAGCACTGACAGGGCTGTTATTGCTGTAGTTATTTTTCATCTCACCTGTGACTGTTATCTCCAGGAGCTGGATGCTTCACCAGGATGTACAAGACATGCATTTTGGTGTTTGATTTACTCATAGTAAGAATCCAGTTTTCATCACTGTGGTTTTTTGTGTGTTACATAAATAACCTTGTTTTGTAACCTGTAGGTACAACAGTTTAGTTTCCATTCCATAAATATGGTTGCTGGTCAGCAGCTTTTAGACCCTGAAACTGATGAACCAAACTCCCACATGTTAAGTATCCAGTCTTTTTATCGGATCTTATGACAGATTTCATTTAAAAGAAAAGCCGAGTTTCAGAGAGTAAAAATCGGTTTACAGATGGGGTTGTTTCCTGTCAGCTTAGACCATTTTCTCAGTCACTCCAAGTGATCCATATTATTACAGCCTTTGCTGTGTTGGATCTCAGGACTCTGAGATCAGTTTTGTCAGCATCAACACTGCCATTTATCTTCACAGCCTCAGATAAGCTCAGTGTGCTCTGAAGTGAGGCTTAATCACCAGAGGAAATTTATACATCCAGCAGAAACAGTACTTGGACGAAATGATCTCTGCTAGCAGTGTTGCCTTGGAACAGTGAGCAGTGGGACAGAATTCTTGGTTCAGGAAGCTGAGGGCCCAATTAAATAAAATCTTGCCTTGAAAGTAATGACATCTTAATTCAGTACCTAATTTTTCTTCACCGTGCCCTTGCCTCAGGAAACATAACTTGCCTTTTGCATCCCCATGGCTCAATAAGTTTATTTTAATTGCATCACTCTAGTGGGGATGGCAAGGGAAGTTTTTGAAAATTGCTGCTCATTAATTGGGGTTTTTTGTTTAATTCTCAGATAATTCCTTACACAGTTCCTAGATTTTTAGTCAGCTCTTGGAGTGGAATTTAATTTGCTAGAAGACCCAGAGTCCTTTTCTCTCAGTTTCATCCTACTTTGAAGTCACAAACCCTTTACTGACATAGCTGAGGATGGGGCCTTGACACAGTGCAATTTAACAGCTGAGCCTTGTGGAAGAGACATGCAAGGACCTCTTTTCTTATTGTTGCTTCTGTAATGTAATTCCATGTTATATCTTTTCTTTCATTAAAAAAAAAAAGTTTAAACTCATTCTTTCTCCTACAGCAGAGCACTGAATAGTGGAAAACCATGGCAAGTGCAATGAGCAGACAGGTGCACCAATTCTTCCCACTTTTCTAGTGTTTATAACAATTTTCTTCCTGGGACTGTGCAGACCACTGTCTTGGCAAAAGCAGCATCTCCACTGAGTTCAGAGTAGTGATAATTTCAGTTTTCAGGGTAGTGTTAATGATTTATCCTGACAGCCTCACAGTGGATTTAGTTTTCTTGTGAAACACACTAACAAAATAAGAAGTAGGCAACAACAGCAGTAGCTTGTAGCTTAAAACTACTTGATCTCTCTTGGTTTTTTTTTTTTTAAGTGATGCCAGAGTTGGTTTTTTACTTACAGCTCCTGTAAAGGGACGTGTCTTGCTTTTGTTCCAAGACACTAACAAAATTCAGTACTTTTAATTTTACTGTAAAAAAGGACGTGCACACAGACTAAGAATAATGAAGCTGAGAATATATACCAGATATAGCTTTCCTGAAGGAAAATCTCATGAAGCAATACAGCTCTTCTGCAAAAGTCAGCTTTGTGCTCCTTGTGTCTTTGTTAGGCATGATAAAACCATGCTGTTCCTGAGCACGCAGAGAGGTGTGGTGTATGAAACTTTCTTAACTAGAAAATGTGCAACTGAAATAGCAAAATGCTTTTGAGTTTCCTGTGTCTGCCCTATAATAGCTTTTGTTTGGAACAAATATGAAAACAGATTGTACAAATCAGTGCAAAGCTATCTGTCATTGGGACTTTTTTAGAATTTGTTTCATCTTTCAGTAGTATGATCAGAAATTAGTGGTATCGATGATTATGGTCTTTTTTTAAATGGTTTAAGAGTATTAGCCTGGCATTTGACTTCATCTTTTTGATTAATTGATTTATTTACCAGTGCAGTTTTGATGTAGATGACTGGATCAATGGTATGGATTGCAGAACCTTTCTTGTGTTAGGTATCCTCTCCTGGCATTCCTGGTGGGTGTCAGGGGCAGCTCCCAGCCTTCTTCCACCCAGTGCAAGGGAGGACACCAGGTCCCTCCTGGCCATGGAAGCAGACCAGACAATAGTGGAAAGAGAAGGTTTATCTCCCTTCTGAAACTGCTGCAGTCAGGTGCAGGGCTGTCTGACATGGACCCTAAATATCTCTGATCCTGGTAATTAGCTATTCTTTAGATCCCCTTTCTTCCCTCTTTTTCCATCTCCTTTTTTTCCTCCTTTACCAGTCTCATTCCCTCTCAAACAAACCAACCACCTCTCTTGGTTACTTTTCTTCATGATCCCAGTTTTGCTTCATCCCTACCTAAATTTTGTATTTTTGATACCATTTCAGGTAGGTAATGTCAGATTTGTATAAAATCACCTTGAGGCTGTCATCCCTTGCAAGTTCATGTTTCCTAAAAGGTTCTCAATATAGTCTTCAGTTAATTTTGAAAATGGCCAGATCTCTCAGAATTTCCCCATGACCATCTGTGAAATCCAGCCATCCCTATGGCACATTTAATTAGTTTTTGTCACTTTCTCATGTAATTACTGTGAGGGTGACAGAGTGTCTGCACAGGTCACCCAGGGAGGTTGTGGAGTCTCCATCCCTGGAGATATTCCAAAGCCATCTGGACATGATCCTGGGCAAATGGCTCAAGGTGGCCCTGCTGGAACAGAGCAGGTTGGACCAGAGGATGCCTGGGGGTCCTTTCCAAGCTTAACTGGTCTGTGATTGTTGAACCTGTCAACATAAGAACATATCTTATCCCCTTTTCACAGAGTGTGTCCGAGTTTTGCCAGTTGTGTGGGTTCGGGGATTCTTTTGTCACCTTCCACCAAAGAGACCTTCTGGTGCTGGCATTGCAAGGCTGGGTGCTTGTACCAGTTGCACACTAGGTTTTCAATTTTCTAAAAGCAACACAAAGTGACTACTGAATATTATTTTAATGAATAAATACAAGTCATGACTTAGAAATCTGTAATGCACCCCATATACATTTCATGGATAAAATGCAGTCACCATAATGTATGAATAAGCAGTAACAGTATTTAGATTAGAAAAATGCCTAGAGTTCCTGAGTTTCTTTTGCTTTTGGGGGTTCAATGTTTATTGGCCAAACTACATTTATCCTTTAAGTTCTGAAATATGTTTGCTGTGAAATATTTTGATCTCTGAACCTTTGTTGCTAGTGCAAATGACCTGATACAAGATCTAAAGAGCAGGTAGATTTTTCCTAAGAGGTGTTGACAGGTGAAATATATTTTTATATAATCTCTCCAATTCTCTATTTCTCCAAACCATCATTATCCACATCTGTGCAAAAAGGTACAAGAGAATACTGGATTGAAACCAACTTGGCTTGAGAACATAGGTTGCAGCATTTTCCACGCTCAGACATGAGCAATTGCTCCGTTTAGAAAGCAGTCAAAAGGCAGGTTCAAAGGAACATGCTACCTGCTCTTTTATCACTTAGAGAAGGGTACACACATGTAAAAAGATAAATTAAATTTCAGAAAACCCTCTAATCCTTAAGTGGTTTGATGGAAAGTATAATTACTATTTGACATAACTCTCTTCAGACAAGAAATTAGGAAAAATCTCTAACATCCACTGTTACTGATTTGTTCTCTTAATTTAATTATTTAAAAAGCTGCTAGTAATATAAATATTATACATAAATATGTGGCTGACTTTAGAAGTTGAAGGTAAAATATCTTCCTGTACACATAAAAGGTCACACCTTTGCAAGCCAACCTTTGCAGTTAGGCACATTATTATCACATTTTACTTTTCACGTAAACACCCCTTTTTTCTCTGTTTTATCTGCTTTACTATAAGCAGCTGAGTTACATTGTTTGGTATGCCTGAACTCCCACTCAGCGATAGGCAGGAACTGCTTTTCTCAGTGAATTAAGCCTTTTCTTAATTTCATTACTATTTTATGACACTGCAGGCAATTGCTGGCAGATAATTAAATGCTACTTGTAAAGTCAGTGATTTTAATTTTTTCTCCTGAAAGGTAACTATGGAGTCAGTGTAATCAGGTGTTTCTTGGATGCCAGATGTTAGATGCTTTCTTGGGGTTATTGACGTCTTTCTAACCCATTCTAGATGGCAATGGATAAGTCTATCTTGAGAAGAAAAAGGCTTCTTTTCTCAGTGTAGATAGGTTCTGTAAAGAAGGTTTTCAGCCTTATGGAGAATACCAGAGTAAGACTTAATTTAAGTTCTTGAGCTGTAGTTTGTCCTTCCCTACGCAGTCACCTTTGTACAATGCTGGGCATTGCCCCTGCTGAAGAGTCACCTGCACCACTTGGCTTTTGACTGAGAGTCTCTCTGCATTTATCCTGCTTGTGAGCCATTTCTGGTGCACTGGGAACACTCCTAGCATATGCCATGGCTGAGATAGCCTTGAGAAGGCCTCTGGTTACCATTCAGAAGAGGAAATGCAGAAGCGCTGCTGGAGTTTGGCCACCAGCTGGGCTGATTGTATTTCTCAGCTGTCAAAGGACTGCAGGCCCACAGGATGCTCTGGTTTCTCTTCCAACTCATCAGTTTGTGTTTTTTTCCTGTTTGTCTTATATTTAGTCTTCATAGTATGAAGGTGGCAAGTGAAGGGCACTCTTACGTTTGCTCCCGGTGTATATGAGAGACTGGGATTTCTTCTTTCTGGCACTTGCAAAGGAAGAGTTGTCATCCTCTGTTAGGGAGAGGTACGAAGCGATGCTTTCTCTCAGGCCATAGCTGAGGCAAGAGTCATCTATTGCTGCCAGGGTGCTTTTGGTATCTTCAGTCACCTCCAGCCTTTAAAAGAACAAAATTTTGTTACCATTTCAGCTACTTGGACTGAACCTCTTGGGATAATATTAACAGTTGTTAAATGTCATAATGTTGCTTTTGTTGTGTAAAAACATTCTTGCCTCATACATCACCGAGCATTTCTGTCACTTAGCATTTCTCAAAAAAACAGTACAACACTTATATCTAAATATTTTTTGGCACTTGAAAAGGAAGTATCATCTATAGTCTCTTAATCTGTAGGAAAAATTACCTCAATACTGCACAAAATTTTCTTGCCTTCGTAAGCACATGAATGTTTTGTGAAGGAAGAGTAATAGAGGGAAATTTACACTTCAAAAGTAAAAAGTGCTTTTGTTTCTGAGGGTGGTTGTTTCCCCAGCTTCTGAAACCTGACCTACTTTCTCTTGTGGCAGTTGTGATATTAGAAAACTCACTAATTGGGCTGTGTGTTGTGAGAGACACAACAGGAAAAGTTTATTCTGGGATAATATGTTCATTGCACCTGTGCTGCTTCCTGGGTGTGTGAACAAGGGGGAGCCACTTCTGCCTGCCAGGGCTCTCCTGTGAGCCACTGCACATCAGTGGGGATGGGTCAGCAGTGGTGGATGTCACTGGGCTTTGTGAGCTGGCTCTCACTCCTGCACCTTGGTGAAAGGACTCAGGAGTCACAAAGGGACTGAATGCATGGATATCTGGATAGGAGAAATGATTGGATGCTAACTGTGCTTTCTTCCAAAATTAAATCTAGATTATCAGTTAGAGAGCTGGGCTTTTGGTTTTCATGGATTAGCTTGATGTCAGAAGATTGTCCAAGCTTTAAAACTTCTTTCAGGAGAAGGAAATAAATAGCTATGTCTTCTGTGTTGCTAGTACAAGTATATACAAGGCTGGAAAACACTCCTGTTGTTTCTGGCAGCCTGTGTTGTATGTGGTACCTGTGAATGTTTCTCCAGTTGAAATTTTTATTCCGCATCACCACAGGAGGAACTGGATCTGTCACGGTGTTGTTGTTAGTGCACTGGGTAAGACAAGGTGTTGTAAGGACACAGCAGAGACCGTCAGCAACTTCTGAACAGGGAAATGAATACACAGTTAATACCTGCATGCTCAAATAAACAGTTTTGGTCTCAGCAGCAGCAGTCAAAAAATTATCTGTTCTCAGCAAGGACACAGTAACACAGGCTTAATTTTTTCCTTTCTTCATACATTTGCCTTTTAGTTTATCATTGAGGATATTTCATGCAGTACAAATGAGCAACTGAGACACAGAAAGACAAAGTGACTTGCTCAATGACTAGAAGGAAGTTTGTGACAGAGCAGAAAGTTAAACCCAGTTTTTCTGAGCCCTCAGTGAGTTCTGCTTTTGCCTCTTATTGTCTCAGCCATGAGTGCAGAAAAGATCAGATTGGATTGTGTGTGCACCTGTTCATCTGTGGAACATGAGTGTGGAATGAATTGAGGTTCACGTGTTACTTTCATCAATGTTTCTGCTCTCTACACTCTTCTTACTCCACTAGGAGCATCAAAGATATTCTGCCCAAAAAGAGAACATTGTGGCTGAGTGCTGGTCTTCTACATCTCTGAGCCTTATTTCAGGGTGAGATTCTGTATCATCTCATGGTGGGGGAAGAGGGAGAGCTAAATCTACTTATGTCTCCTCTTACACCTATAACTCAAGTAAAAATGTTAATTGTTACAAATTTTGGGTTCTCCCCCACCGCCGATTTTAGGCTTCAATTGTTTGCTTATTTCTAAATGGTGAAATATGTCAACTAGTTAACATGTAAATACAAAAATATATATCCTGTCCAAATTCTTACTCTTCTCTTTATATCATTGGACTTGAAAGTTTTATTTGCTTCTTTTGAATGTGTATGGCTTTTCTCCTTAGTTTATCAGTGTACTCTTTGGCCAGCACACTTTTTGTTTTACCTATGAAATACTCAGGTATAGCAACGTCACACTTTTAAAATTACACAGTACCCATTGCTTGTTAAAGCACAGAACCTATTGTTCTCTTGTAACTTTTAGGCAATTCATTTTTTGCAATTTCCTTCCTCATTTTGGAATGTTCTCATTATGTACATCTCATGCTGTAACTGCAGCCACTTAATTGTGTCATTTGTCAAGTTACCTCTCTGACACAGGTTAAATTGCCACAAATCTGGAAAACTGTCATTGAAAAAGGTGTCATCCACTGGACTGATATTAGTAACAGTGACAGCTGAATCTACAATTGAGCGAACAGCATGAGCCCCTTGATATAAGTTCTGCTGTTAAATTCCAGCCATATGCTACTTCTAAAGTGATAGGGAAGAAGCTTAAAACATTTCTGAAAATTTTCTGCTGCATATAAGGTTGTGTGCTCTAGTGGTTCTTAAGAGAAATGTGCATAGAAAACCTGGTGTTGCATGCCCTGGTGCTATCTGCCTGTCTATATGGCAAATAAATGAATGGCAAACATGTTCATGTTGGCAAACAGAGTCTGGAACCCACAACTACAGATACATGGCATCTGTACAGCTGAATTTTTGTATGCTCACACTTTGACTTTAGGTGTGCTCTGAGAGGGGCTAGGTATCCCTGTGCTGACCTCCCAACTGCACTTGGAAGTTCTCTAGGAAAGTGCGAGACCCTGGTGTTTGGCCCAAATAATGTTATTGACATGGCCATATAATATCCTGTACCAATACAGGGAGAGCCCATCTGGCTTTATTTAGCTGAGTTCTTGTATTGATTTCAGTTATTCTGTTAAGGGCAGCATATTTTTACTTAGGATGAAAAATAAAAGTAAAAGGTATATATCAAAACTTTTTCCATTGCTTGTTCTGTGGTAGTATTTGCAAATCTTGGACGTAGGCAAAACTTTTTGTTCTGGACCTTTGATAGATAGTTTTACAGTTGCCAATGGAAAATGTTTGTTCTGCCCTTGTTTTTACCTGAGTAGTGGTTGACAAGGTCTTCAAGGCACTGGAAGGTTTGCCGTGGAGAGATGTAATACCAGTTATTCGGAAGGCGGAATATCCTGTAATGTTTCACTTGTCTGTGCCTCACTGACAAGGAATATAACCCTGGAGAGAGAGAGAAGAACTAATTACTAAAGTAGGGCTGCAATTCTGGTTGGGGATCTGTAGCAGAATAGAGTATCTGTAAGATGTGGTGCCATTACCCAAAACATCTAAGAGCTGAAAAAACTTGAGTGGCCATCCTAATTCATGCTTTTATAGTATACTTTATGTATAGGTATATATAATAAAGGGTATAACATGGCCTGAGATTTTGGTTGAGTTTAAATTTCTGGTGTGCTTTTCCTTTTTTTTTGCTGGTATGGGATCTTTTGAAATGGTGTAAAGGAAATAGGCCCTTACAGAAGTTGTTTGCCTTCCACTGAATAGGGAGATCAGACTCACAGGCTGGTACTCTGATTTAGTCAGCTGCGAGTAATGCGGTACCTGAGACCTGATAATGCAGACCTGGCAGGAAATGGCCACTTGGATTTTTCTGTTTCTTTGTTTAGAACGGTTTTGCAGCATTTACTGGCAAGGACTGAATGGTAATCCTAAATTTATTTGAATTTAGTATAGATATCAAGAAACTGTTGGCATGTGGTATGCAAGAGGTCAGAATAGATGATGTATCATTCCCTTTCATCTGTAGTGTTATGATATTAGGATGTGTTCTGGTGCTTCAGAAAAGGAAGACAGCACATTCAACATGGGAGATTTGTTCAGCCTGGAGAAGAGGACACTACGGAGAGACTTCATAGATGTATTCAGCTTCCTCATGAGGGGAAGTGGAGGGGCAGGCACTGATCTCTTGTCTCTGGTGACCAGTGGCAGGACCCGAGAATGGCCTGAAGCTGTGTCAGGGGAGGTTTAGATTGGATGTCAGGAAAAGGTTCTTCACCCAGAGGGTCACTGGGCTCTGGAACAGGCTCCCTAGGGAAGTGGTCACAAGCCTGACAGAGCTCAAGAAGAGTTTGGACGATGCTCTCAGGCACAGGGTGGGATCCTTGGGGTGGTCCAGGGCCAGGAGTTGGACTCAGTGATCCCTGTGGGTCCTTTACAACTCAGGATATTCTAAGATTCTGTTTCTGTGTCCCCATTGAAGACAATGAAAGTATAATATTGTTACAGTGTAATTCCCATGTAGCAAAAGAAAGAAAATAAAATTGTAGGCCTGTCATTTTTTAAAAGTAAATAAAAGACCCCCGTGTTTTTATAGGAAATACACTTATCAGCCACCCCCACTACTAGGTGTGCATTTTCCAGCTTCTTGAATCAATCTTTTGTGGACCAAGGCAAAGCTGTGACTTTTCCTCCATTGAAAAGTCCCACTGCCTCCTGAGGTTTGCATGCGACCAAAGTAAATAATAGTGTTTAAACAACTGTGTCTTGTTTGTGCTGTTGCCTGTGGAACTTTCCATGGCCATCCATAACCCTGTTTCCAGTAGGTGACTGGTGAAGGCTGGCACACTGCACTGGGTGCCTTCACCTTCCCATTATATATGCTTTCTGGTTTTGGACTGAGCCATATGAAAACTGTTAATGCCTGAGACCAAGAGGAAAAAAAAAAATCTGTGTTGTCTCACCTTTCCTAGTTTCACTCTCTCTGATCATGAAGGATCCGACCTTGGTGTTGGGTAGCTGTAGAAGTTCCTCTGCTTTTTCTCTACCCAGCCCTTCAAATAACCAGCTGTGAAGCAGGAAAAAAACAAATTCTGAAATTTGGACACCAGTGAAACAGAGAGCAGCATGTGGCTGTGAAAGTGCTGCATTAGCCAGGAAAAGAGACTGCAAAAATAACACTGTGGCTTTCTATAGTTATTCTCTCAACTATGTTCAGGCATATTTCCCCAGTTTATGGAGAAAATTTTGCTGGTTTTGAGTTCCATTAGCCTTTATGAGGTTAAGAGAAGTGTCGTAGGATTTGGACTTATTAGGGCAAACAAAACTTTTTGAGCTGCTTTGATCTGAGTTTCTGGGGACAGATCCATGTGGTATATTGATGACATCTGTGGCATTAGTTAAATCTCTCTTTTTCATTTAAACCATTTTTGTTAACCCCAAATTGTATCATGAATAAACCCCAAATAATTCTCAATTATTTTGCTTCATCTAGGGAACAGTCCAACCATTTAAGTTAATGGGCTTTGTGGATAAGGGAAAGTGGAATTAGTCCTACAAATTTTCACCATAGCTTGGTGCACTGCTGTGTTTTGCCACAGCCAGTGTCTGACCATGCACCTGGGCTTGCTCAGCTGGTCTACAGTTACTGGCATTTTATTTTAAAGTTGTTCTCATGTCTTTAACCCAGTCTGCTGTCATAGAAGCTTCTGACAGTAGGTTCCATTACCCCCCATCTCTGCCCTGCCTTTGGGAAAGCTTATTTTTTTCAGGAGGATGTAAAAGCATGTTAAAATTTAAGCACTTGCATAGTTCACAGTGACATTCACAGTTCATATCCTTAAAATTAAACAGGTATTAAAACATTTGCCAGAAAACTTTTAAGTATGTGCTTTAATGTTTTAGGTTTTTTTTTTTTTCCTGAGTGGTGTCTATGGCAACAAGAAATGTCTGAAATTTCCTTAGTTCTTCCAGTGAGAAAGTTTACATTCTTGAATGACTTATTAGTGTTTCTATTTGTTCTTTTTGGCCTGTTTTTCATGAGCAAACCTAGCTTAAATTTTACTCTATGTAAATATTAAAAATCCATACTAAATAGGCTCTCTTCATCAATGTCTTAGAGATCAGTCCATACATCAGAAGTATACTAAATATCTTATATGCCATTTGAGGTGGTTTTGGCTCTTTCCAGCATTTAAAAGAAGGATTTTCCTTTCCATTTAGTCTAAATTTATATGTGGATTTGATGTTCTCGGTTTTCAAAAGAGCTTTTTTAGACCGTCAATAAATAAAATTTCTGTCAAGTCATTATTGGCATTGTTTGGATTACAACTCTGACTAATCAGAGGAGAATATGTAAAAATGTGGTGTTGAAAGGCTGTGGGAAATGCATTTACTTACCCATGATAAACCTTTGCTACATATTTTCCTGGAATATAATTTTCTCGACCTGTTGTGAGGGAATGGACTCTCCACCAGCCTCCTTCACTGTGTGAAAACAAGAGAAGGGATATTTTCAGATGTATTTTCAGAGTTTGTCATCATTTTGGAAATTAGAGAAGCCATTCAGTTTAGCTTGCAGTCTTCTGTGTGTGCTCCTGAAACTACGTATTCAGAAAGGAACCCAGTTCAGTTTCATTTAGAGTAGTTCCATTTCTAAACCTACTTGAGAATTAAATTTGGACACAGAAATAAGCTACATTTGTTCCATTTAAATTACGTAAGTAATAAAATACTTTTCTGTAGTTGAAAGAGCAAGGGTAAATACTCAGTGGTTAAACCATGCTGTGCTCTGCCTTCCCACAGCTAGACTTGTACTGGTGTCCAAGATACTCGGTTTACAGCTGAGTGTGTTGTGTCTGGACAGCCCTGTGACACCAGGGTAGAGGTTCCTGGGAAATGGAGCCTGACTGCTTGGGAACAGGCTCTCAGTCCAACAGAATCTCGTTCGTGGTTTGCTCTTTTCCTTGTCTTCCATGAGTTGCAGACAAGACTCCAGTAAAAAAAGACCTTGTAGCTGAAGCTGCAGACATATGTATTTTCCCCAGTCTATCTTAGGTTATTGCTGTGATTCTGAATGCTGCCTTTGGCTCTTGAATCCCCTCAGAAATACAAGGTACAGGGAATTTTCACAGGGACGTGTAGAGCTTTAGTCATAGTGCAAGGATGCTGATGACTGATGGCTTCTCTCCACCTTCACTTCAAGAGTTTGAATCCAAATAATAGTGTCTGGTATTTGAATGCTTTTTTTGTGGATGTTCATATAAATGCTCCCAAAATAATGTCCAGACTGCAGACCAGAGTCTCAGTATGTGTCAAAACAGCTGAGTTGAAATCACTTAGGTTAGATGTCATGAGTTATAACTGTTGGGACTGTGGTCCAGAATGTCTGTGCTGAGGGAAAAAGGGAAGCATCTACTGGTCAGAGCTGGAAATTTCAGGATACCTCAAAAGTTTTGGGTTTGGTTTTCCAGCTGAAGTGAATTTATCTATAAGAACTTTAGGTTATTTTAGTCTTTTTTTCTCCCAGAACTCTCCTAAACAAAGACTTGCAATAAGACAAAAACCAGAGAGACTTGTCATCTCTCTCCCTCCAAACTTTAATATTACTAAACCTGAAAAATCCCTATGATGATTAAAAATCCCAAAGCACCACATCTCTCCTGGGGCAGGAACTACAGAAATTATGTAGATTGGGGTGAATATTGGAGGACATTTGGTTTGACTACTGCCAACCAAATGCCGTTGTTCATCTGGTAATGAAAGGTGCCTGACCAGTGTGGGGAGTGAGAAGCTGTGCCAGTGGTGCTTATCTAATTCTGCCAACCCAGAGCAGTCACAAATGTCTGTGAGGAGTTGCATCTCCTGTGGAGTTTGCATATGTCCTGTTCCTGGCAGGGCTGGTGAGGCTGATACCACTACACATCATTACTTTGGTAGAAGGCTGAAAAGCTGCTGTTGTAGCAGTAGTAGGTGCTTCCTGCTTATGCTGACTCCTCTGTGGTGACTCCTCATCACCTGTGCTCTGGTCATCCTGTGCTACTCTTGTTTTTTACTGTATTTTACTTCTTTAAATGATTTGGGAAAAAGAATTACAGCTTATGAGTGGGAAGAGGCTGCAGGCAAACAATTCTTACTGGCATCAGCATGGGCCCCAGTAGGGGAGAACAGGTCCTTCATTAGGACACTGTGGTTTGCACAGAGCTTTGGACTGTCATGTCTTCTGTCAAAAAGCTCATGATTCAAAACAGGAAGAGGAAAGTTCCCATCAAGGCTTGCTTTGGCTCTTATTTATCCATCAGGAGACGTCCTTGATCACTGCACAACAAATACGTCAAAAACTTCTGCTGCAAAAGCCTGTTCTTCTGGAAGTTGTTCCTGCAGTAGATTATACTTGGCAGCATGTGTATGCACATGATGTGCCACACATATAATTCCCATTGATATGGGCAAAGGCAGTCATGTGGTGGTCTGAGGGCCTGTAGCTGGTGAAAGCTGAGTGAGGCTTTAAGCCGGAATTTCCAAGTTAAAGCAGTGGTTGTACCATGTCATGTATGTTCTTCAAACTGCAGCAAGGTTTATACTGCTAGAAGCTACCAGAGAAGAATTCCCCTGGTTTAGAGGAGCTCTCCATCAGCAGAAATTTTATCTGGTGGTACTGTCTGAGCCTTGGGACTTTTAGGTTCAGGGAGGCAGGGAAAGCACTGTGTCAGCAGAACACAAGTGCAGCTATTCTGGGTCAGACCAAAGGTCCACATAGGTGTGTGTGTTGTGACTGACAAAGGCCACTGCAGGTCATGGTGGCCTGGAGAAGAGTCTGAGAATTCATCAGTTGTCTGTGATGAGTACCTCTCTCCTCCAGCCATTTGACTCTCTGGTTGAGAATTTTTAAACTGAGTTTAGAAGTCCGCAGAGGATTTCTCTGCTATTAATGTGTCTGGTCTCCCGTTGGATCCATCTGCTCCACCAGCTGCAAAAATGAAGTCTTTTATTTCATTTTGAGCAATGCAAATAGTGGCTGTGGGGCCGAGTAACTTCCAACAGGTCACTGTGTGCTGATACAAGTTGTGCATAGAGAACATCAGAGCTGCTGGCTTCCATTTTTCAGGAGCTGCTCTCATTGCTGTGTCTGGCAATATTTGTGTTATGCTTAAGGTCAGTCTGAACTAGTGCTCTTAAGCCTACTTCCTTCTGGGGTTCTTAAACTTTTTGAATGCAACTGGCTGAGAAATCTCTGACTTCTTTTTTTCCCTACTAAGAAAATGCAGAATCAATGAAAAAAAAAATAGAAAAAGAAGAATAAACCCACCACTTTTTATTTTATTTTTGTTAGATTTCCTTAAAGCAAGATGAAATTCTAAGACTTAATCATAATGGAGTTGTTAGATTAAAAAGGGCAAGAGAGAAAACGATAGACACTCTTGACAAAGATATTGAGAATGATTTTCCTTTTCTGTGCAATTCAACCTATTTTGGCTCTTACTCAGTTTTCCACTGACATTTAGAGAATACTTTCTCATAAGCATTTTTCAAAGCAGAATTCTATTCTGAGTCTTATTTTAGAATAGAGTCTGAATCCAGCTTGAGAAACCTTAGAGAAATCAAAGGATCAAAGAAAAATCTGTAATCCCAAATCCTTAAACTATATGGAAATTTACCTTATGGCTAAGCATGCTTACTTGAAAATTCTGAACCCAGTTCATTTTGCTGAACTGCATCCAGTTTGGGCCAGGTGCAGAAAATAGAGCTTTGTTTAATTGTAATAAAACCTAATTTAAAAATAAATGGATCAACTTACTCTGATAGCACACGTAGTTTTTCCCCTACATGAAATATAGGTTGGCTTATGTCTGCTGAAGGATAGTCATAGAGAACAGCAAGGAAGTCACTCTCCTGACCTGTGAAAAAAGAAAGAAAATGTCACTTAAAAAAAAGGTAGAGTTCTGAAACAGAAATCGATTTTTCATTAAGTATGATAGATTTTATGTAGTAGGTCAAATGGGAGAAAAAAAATCTCTGTAATGTCACTTAATTAACATAAAGAGCTAAAGATGAACCTATAGATGTATGAGGAATGTGAAGATACTAGAAATGAAAAAAGTCACATGGTTAATTGTAAGCAACTAAATTTAGACCCCTTTTTCTAGTAATTACCATATTTAAAGGACATATTCAGTTTGAAAGTGAAAAATTAGTAAGTGTTTATAGTATTAGGAAGTAACCCAGTTTGATTAATGCCACTGTCTCTAATTGCCTACAGCTACAGTTTTGTTGCATTGTATTTAAGAAAAGGAAGATGCATGTTGCCTTGTTCCATCATTTAACATCACTGATACTTTTCAAAGGTGTGAAATTAGTTTAGATCAACGTCAATGAGAGCATGGCCATCGTTGCCCATTCCCATTACTTTTTAAAGGAGTTTGATGGACATCCACTGCACTTTGTTCTCACCCTTGCGTGGAAACTGGTGGTAGCCCAAGATGCCCTGAGCTTCAATGGAAGAAAAGAGGCACATGGGTGTTTAAGATTAAAGCATTGTATGATGGCAATTTGCAGGGCTGAGATCAGCAAAGAGATGAGAAGACTTTTTACATCAGCTGGGATGACCCTGGGTCTTGCAGCCCTGTGTAGGATACGTGCTGGGTCTCCTTGTTTTCTGCTGCTGAGAAAACAAGGCACTTTACGCAAGACTGAGACTATCAAACATAAATGCTCCTTCCTCATCCTGCTGGAATCTGTGGTACCCAGTAAAAGCTGGCAGCTGGGAGATACAGAAATGTGTCCTGCTGGGTGTTTTGAGCTCTTTGGCAGAAGTCCTGGCGAGAGGGATTGTGGGATACACTGCCTGCATTTCTCCTGGAAGCAGTTCCTTCCCTCTGCACGTTGCTCTACCCTCCACCAGCTCACAGGGAGACAAAGCTTCACTCTGCCTCCACCAGGATCAGTGCCCTGATCCTCAGGAACACCATCTAGCAGTACATTTGCATAGCTGGTTTGATTTCCATACTTCCCTCTCTGCGCAGCCCAACATGTGCAAAAATGGGTGTGAATTCAGGGTAGGAGAGAAAGAAATTAGAGAGATAGACATATGTTTCTGTAGATAGCTGTATCTTGTTAGTTGTTTCTCATTTAATATAGATTGCTTGCCAACTTCCCTTTAAGAAAAACAGCTTTCTAGGGAAACCTAGGTGCAACATCCTGAATGAATGCTGAAACTGGCTCAGCGTTTTCAGCCTGTGTGTCTCAGGACCTTAGAAACAACTCACAGTGAAAAGAATAAAAGGCTGAAGGGATGCAGAAAAGAAACATAACAGGTTGCCCAGAGACATTGTGGATGCACCATCCCTGGCCAAGGCCAGGTTGGATGGGACCTGAGCAACTTGATCTAGTGGATGGCATCCCTGCCCATGGATCCCTTCCAACCCAAACCATTCCATGATTATTTTGAGAGTGTTTTTGGTATTAGTATTGCCATGGTTTCCTTAGTTGATCAGTGTCACCATTGATCAACTAGACTAGTCCAGTACAGCCAATCACTGTGATTTGTCTAATACAACTTACTGTACACTTAGTTCAACCCTGCTGAAAAAATTCTGTGTTAAGCCTATGATGGCTTCCTTGTTCTGCACAGAAAATCTAGTGGCACCTTCCTGTCTATGAAACTGCTTAATACCTGAGGCTAGTAAGACCTAAGCATTGACACTGAGTCTTTTTTGACAAAACAAAATCTTTACCCAGGGCTACTACAAGAAATAGAGGCCAGATGGTGCATTTTAAAAATAGCAAAATGAGGATAAAGTGCCATCACTTAATTTTTCATTGCAGGTTGTAATACAACATGTAATACTACATGGAATATAACTTTTTTTAGCTTAAGGACAATGTCTTTAGCAATGCTTTTTTCTTTAATTTATGCTGTATATTTATAAACATTTTCTTCCATAATGAAAGAGTGGAAAACAAGTGCTTTTCTGCTCTCCTTCCTTGCGTACTGGTTATTTGCATTTTGTTATGCACTGTGGGGTACATGACTCTTTCTCTACTCTAGCAAGGCCTCTGTTACTTTGCTTGCACTTTCATATTTATATTAATTTTTGTTTCAATTTTGCATGCCAATTTGTAGTTCTGAAAAGGAAGGAATTTATCAGAGTGCTATCTTCCACGTGCATGCAAATATTACCTCTTAAACTGCATATAGTTATATAAAAGTGTAAGGAAAGGAGAGAACCCCCTCCTTCTTCACTTCATTTTGATTGGTATTTAAGTCAAACCTCACTGGGTTTTTTGGTCATGCAAAATACCCCACCACACTCTACAACATTTCACAGAACCTGTACTAGCTCCTTACAAACACAAAAGCCTGGAAACAGGAACTAAACAAATTACACTCTTTCTCCACACCTAATTTTCACAGTGATCTGATACATTTGATCTCATGAGCTCCCCACACTTTCAAGATGTAAAAGAAAGAAAGATTTGCCTGAGTTTATCTAACACAAGCTCTCCTCCGCAGTGCAAGCGTAGGTTACGTCTGAAATGGAACAACTCAAAAGTTAGAGTGGAAAGAGCAAAGCACAATCATTTCCACTGAATCAGGTGTTAATTCTGGGTGGTTTTTTTAGGAGTAGGAAATGAATGTGAAATACATGCTAATTTTAGATGTCTTCACACCTGCATGTCTTGCAAAGTGTGAGACTGAATATTATACCCTTCAAATTATTCACTGGGAATGGACTGTGAAGCATTATTAGAGAGTAGGAAGAGCATAGACAGAGCATCCAGATCCAGCTCATCACCCTCAAAATTCTGCTGTGCTGTGCACTGATGTGGTCCGTGTCCAGGGTGGGAATGAGCTGTTTGGAGTTCAGCTCCATGCATCATCCAGCTTTACTGTCCAGCCAAAGTATTATGATTTATGGCATGGTGTGCACCAAAGGGGGTGAAGGAGGGCACTCACGTGCATCTGGGAGTCTGTGCAGCACCTCAAGGTGCGGCTGCAGGGTCACACTTTGGTACCCAAGCCAGATCTAAACAAGCTGGCTGGGGAGCTGAGAGTTATGCAGGTGCAGCCCAAAAGGATTAAGCCTTGATTGAGGGTCCCAAAGGAAGACAGAGAGGGGCTCACGATCCTTGATGACCCCTCGCTGCTCTGGCTACTCTGTCATCAGTCCCTGGGTTGTGCCAGGGATGCCTGTACAGTGTGCTGGCAGATGGGGTGCAGTCATCTTTGGGGTCCAAATGCCTCCTTGGGAAATGCACCTTATGCACTGCTCCCTTTCTCAGGACCAAGACTGGCACACTGGTGGTGAGGAAAACACAAGGCTTTGCTTTCAGTGCAGCTTTCAGGCAGCACAAGGAGCTGAAACAGGTCTGATAAACATTCACTCTGCAGATCAAGTCTGCAGGCTCCAGTTATCTGTTTTCTTCCCCCTGTCTGTTGGACACTATTTCCTTTCATTCTTTCCCTTCTGTTTCAGTCCTTTGTTTTATTTAGTCTCACTGAAATGAGCCAGTGCCAAACCTACGTCTCCTAATAACTATTTCGACTATTGAAAGTCCATGGATTGGATCCTCCACCTCAATTAAGTCAAGTCTGTTCCTGGCCTGGTGGAAGTCTTCTGTGTTTTGTGATGTGATTTGGAGTTTGATCTGCTCAGGGAGGCAAACAGGTACAAGCTCACTGGATTAACTCCAGCACACACATAGTAGTGGGTTCATTTTTAGAAGTCTTTTTTCATTGGATTTGAATGACAGTACTGATGTTTGAATTCCCAACTGTCTTTAGCAACATCTAACCCATTATGTAAGATGCTGGTCTGATCCAGACTAAGACATGGATGGATTCAAAGGGCTATGTAGGCTGATCAATCTTAGAATCATAGATTAGCTTGAGTTGGAAGAGACCTTTACAGGCCACTAGTCCAACCCTCGGAAATGAGCAGGGACATCTTCAACCAGATCATGTTACTCAGAGCCCCATCCAACCTGACCTTGAAAGTTCCTAGAGATGGGACATCTATCACCTATCTGGGCAACCTGGTCTAGTGTTGCACCATCCTCACTTTACAATTTCTTCCTTATATCTTGTCTAAATTTACCCCATCTTAGTTTAAAACTATTATCCTTTGTTGTATCACAACAAACTGCCATAAACCCTCCATCCCAATCTTTTTTATAAGCGCCCTTTATGTACTGATGACTGCAATGAGGTCTCCTTGGAGCCTCCTCTTCTCCAGGCTGAATAACCTCAACTCTCCCAACTTTTCCTCACAGGAGAGGTGTTCCATCACTCTGATCATTTTTGTGGCAAAACCCCTGCCTTTGGATGAGTAAACATAGGTGTCTGGAGCAATTTCAGCTGTGAGAGTACCTGAGATTTCCCTATGCCCTTGGCAGGTGCCACTGCAGCTACAGGAGACTTTTTCTCTCCCCACGTGGTAGCAGGAGGTCAGGCAGGATTAGCACCACACCTTTCTAGATGTGCTAGATGTGTAGGAGAGTTCAAGTAGATTGAGTCCTGAATTCCTAAATGGATATTTTCCCCTTGTAATCACTGTGCTATCAATTTTTACTGAGTTGTCTTTTAGGAGTATGCTCTATTTCCATCACAGAAAGGGTTGAAGTTGTTTTTAGCCCTGCTAAATTCTGACTTTTAGCATGTGCAGGACCAGTACAAACTTGGTCACAGCCATGGCATGCCCATCAGTGAGATCTTGCTCTGAGTGAGTGCATGTCTCTGTTTTGGTGTTTATGTGTGGTATTTGTGTCAGCAGTTGTTGGGAATAGCAGCATAAGGCACTCTTCTTCACAGAAAAAGATATATTTAGTAATATGCTGAGTAGTCTCTGGTCTCTGCTATATTAGGACCTCTAGGGCTGCAAGGCTGCCCATCTCAACTAGTTCCTGACCATACTAAGAGCTGGGCTGGGTTTCCTTGCAGCAACAGTGAAACCAGACTGATTCCATATCCTTATTATTATGAGCAATCCAATCAGAAAATCTTTCATGGAAAAATCCAAAAATTTTGATTAATGCCTTCCCCCATTCAAAAAAAAAAAAAAAAAGACAACTGAAAAAACCCCACCACAAACCCAAAGGAAAACCCAAAAATTGTTTTCTCTTCTTCACCTTTGGGGAGTGATTTATTGCAACTCTTGTGCCAGCTGCCTGTATTAGTGCACCATGAGGGCTGAGGCTGTACTGACTCTCCACCCACTCACTCCTTGTTTGTAGCAACAGATCACCAAATCCCTCTTTCTTTCCCCCTCCGATGCATGACCTCTACCAGCCGAGAGAGGTGGCAGGGAGGGATTTGCAACCTGATTTATTCACGTGTGGATCCAGAGGGCAGATGTGCCAAATTCTGCTTTGGCAGCTTGCCCTGTGAAACTTGTATTCGTCTATAGCCTTTATGGATAAACCTGGTGACAGGTTGGCTGTGTGCTACTTTTAATGCAATTATCTGACAGTGGATGGAAACAAGGTTCCGTGCAAGCATAACATCATTAAAATTTTTAACCTTAAATGAAGGAACCCCAAATTTCAAGAATAAATTTGTATAAAATATCACATGCAATTATGTCAAAACACAGCATTCCTGGTTTCTGAAGTAGCATTTCAGTGCTTTCTGATTTGGAAGGAACGTATTTCAAGGAGCACCAGCAAATAATACATTTAACATTTGGGGTTTTTAATTAAAGTGCTTCTTGAAAAATGAGCTAGAATGTAGCTAAATATAAGCACTGTCTTGTGGATGCCCTCCTTCTCCCAGTGCAGCCACACACTTGGCTGCTCTTGTCAGGAGGGTGAAGACAGACACATGGCTGTGTCTATCATATATCATGAACATCTTTTTCTCTCAAAAGGAATGAAATGAGTGCTTACCCGTTTGGCTCGGCATGTTTGTTTCCTCAGATGCTCTTGGAATTTTCACAGCATTTCCCATTGTGCTCGCTAATTCCGTCAAAGTTCTTCGGAACTAAATCAAAGCAGACATTGAAATTTAACATCACCATAACACCTGCTGTGCCAACAGATGAGAAATGACCTCGTTTGGGCGTCTCCAATTTCACAGTTTTGCTTTTGAGAACTCTTGTGTCAAATTCATGCAAGGGTTTTACATACTTGCTAAACTCTCACCACTCTGGTGCTTTTATCAGGGGAATAGCAGAAAACCACAGCTAGGGAAGTTGCTCAGAAGAACATGATGTAGTAAAAGTTTCCATTACCAGTACCTCAGCACAATAGGAAGTAACGGCAGAGCTGTGCCCATATGGGCATCTCATATACAAAATGTGTTTTCAGCATTTGGGGTTCTGAGGCTACAAAGGATCTAATTAGACTGACATCCTTGGTTTTCGGCACTGTGTGTATATTATGTTGGTTTCCTCCTGAACACAAAGAACATAGCTTGGTAGGTCTGGGCTTTTTTCTGATGCAGTTGTCCCCTCAGCAAATGTGGGTAATTTTTTTTTTTTTTTTTAAAGTAACACCTTGCCTAAAAAAATGTTTGCTCTCAAAACAGTCCTTCAGCATAAAGCCAGCAGTGCAAATTCTTCAGATACTTATCTTCAAAAGTTTTGGTGGTTGTACAAGAAAGAGTATCAGACAATTGTGGAATTAAATACTGTGAGAGGAACAGTTCCTTCTCACAGTTTTGCTGCAGCCATCCTAATTCTCCCTGACAGAAGACAAAGAGAAAAACATTTTGAATGTGGAGGGTGTCTCATGCTACAGTATATTTTCAGAGGCAGAGGACAATAAGCTATATCTATTTAAAAACTGTACATTAAAGCAAAATGACACCAGCAGCTGGTGGGCAATTATTTCCTAAAATATATATATATCTGTCCATTGCCCTGTGAAAATGCTAACAGGAGCTCTAGCAGCATCGTGCGAGTAGTCTGCATCTTGTGGCCTTTTCTAGCTTAAATATTTCAAAGATAATTACTGACTTTGGTATGCTGCTCTTCACTTGCACAGGCTAGAGCCTGATGGGGTCAGCTGGAGAGGTGTCCAGCCTGAGAAGCAGAACTGCTGACATCAGCAAAACTTTATTGCTAATCGTCTTTTGGAATAAGATTGGCAGAATTTCAATATGTTGATTAATACCATACACTTTTAACATCTTACAGGCAGTTTAGGAAGACATCCTACAGAATAAAATGCCATTCAAAGGAAAGAAAATTTGTCCCTTATCAAATGCAAGGAGCTCAGTGCTAGAACAGATGGTAGTGCACAGTTTGACTCCACCTCATCTGCTTTCCAAGCTTCTTAGTGCTTGTTCCCAAAGGCTCTTTGCTAGAATTCTATATTTCACTGGCCAAATGGCACATTACCCCTTCTCTTTATGCACTCAGAACTGGCTTGTGGCACATCTGGAGCGTGCAGCTGTGCCAGTGTCTTTCTGACGAGCATCTGAAACCTACTTTCACAAGAACAAAAATGTGTTTCATTGCCTGATAGAAGCCTAGAAGCTGAATAAAACAGCACCCTCAGATTTAAATAAACTATTTGGGTATTCATGTTTTAAAAAAAGGTCTCTTGATACAAAAAAAAAAATCTTTCTCCATGTAAATGTACCTAAATTTCTAAAACTGAAACCAGAATTCACTTTGTCAGGCACTGTCTGCTTGCAAGGTCATAATTTCCTGATCTGATTATGAATATTTTTCTGCAAGACTCAATTTTAATTTATTGAATATTTTTCTTACTTTTATCCCATCAAGGATAAGAGGTAAGCCCATAGGAGTAGTGCAGCCAGTACTTTGGCTCAGATGTTATAGATATTCCTGGCTCATCTTCAAATTAGCCAGAAAAATTTCCTGGATGCAGCAATAGAGCTCAACAGGGCTGAAAACATCAGCCAGGATAGTGAGATAAATACCTGGACTGATGACCTCTGCTGAGCTCTGTGCTCTTGTAGATGCATTTTTGCAGTAATTTAAAAGGGAAGCTCAAATCCTGCTCAGTGTATAGAATCTAAGCTGCAGTTACCAAAAATATTGTACAAGTCTAGATAGATGGTAAGAATGACAGCATAAACATCTTATATCAATTTTGACACCTGCTTTTGATATTTAGATGAGAATTGCTTCAATTTTGTGTCCCAAAAATCTGGGGGGAAAAAAAAAAAAGAGTCCTACATCTAAGTACCACTTCATGCTGGGATTTTTTATTTGAAGGCCGGGGAGAATGTCATCCTACAAGTGTCAGGGTTGTGACCAAGGGCCTTTTTCCTACTCCTAATTTCAGGTGTGCCTGAGTCACTTTGGAAAGTGATACGTAGTATTTATGCGCGGTGAAAAGACTTCTGAAAATTTTACTTTAGGCTTTCAATCTTTCTAAAAGCACAGCACATTTCACCAAGACACCTTCATTTTCCTAGGTGGTATTTAAAGGTCTAAATTCCAAACATTGCTTTAAAAATACCTGAAGTGTTTCTTCAGGATTGCTTGTACGTTGTTTGCAATTAAGCCACTGTCTCGTCCAGAGGGATTAAATACTGGACAACAGGCAAGTTCCTACTTCGTATTTTTGCAGAGCACAGCCTGGTTCACTTCTGCCATACCAGGTATTGTTGTTCTTGAAGGACCTCTGAAGTCACCAGGACAGAGCGTGCAGCTTTGTGCTGCTGCCTTAGATGTGGAAGAATCTGACTTGTGGAAAATGCAAATGTTGTAATGTTCTTTCAGTAAGAGTGAAGGGCAGTGATGTCTTGGGCTTTGCCATCACTAACGTGGCACTTTGCTGAGTCTCATTGCATTTTCTGTGCTCTTTTACTGTCACTACTGTTGGTAGCATAAAGTTGTGAAAGGGACAGAGAGTTCAAGATGTTCTTCAGACTCACAGCAGAGGTGCTCAATAAATATAAAAAAATGGAAAGTTCTGGCCCTTGCTGTTAATTCACTTAACCAAAGCGAATAAAAGGAAAATGAGGCATCAAACTAGGTTTTACTACTAAGGCCACTTGTCATTATGCATATGGACAGAGTGAAGGTTCCAGTAGTCCAGTCAAAGGTGGTGGAGTGAATGTTCTGAATGGGGTGAAAATGGAAGGAACTGGAAGTTTTGTTTGCAATAGGGCAAGCAAAAGATAGTTTCTGCTTGCTTGCTGGCAATGGCATATCTGTTCTAGACTGTTTCTAGACTAAGAGTGTACAAACTGGAGTAATATTTCTAAAACAATGTTGTTTCCTAAAACAATTTACTCTGTAGTGAGTGATAGAACTTGGTGGCTGAAGTATCTTGTGCTTGTGTTGAGTTATTGTCAGCACAATACAAATCCATTCTATCGCTGGGTGATAAATTCTTGTGTGGTTTTCTGAAATTTTGAGACACTCTGCAAAACTGGACTTACTGGAAGCTTTAAAGAGCTTGTGAACCAATATTTTTCATTGAAATCAATAGAACGGTAACAGTTTTATAGGTGATAATCTTCTGAAATAGCAAATTTGCTCCAGGCACTGCATCTCATTTGACCTTATTGAATCATAGAATAATTTGGGTTGGAAAAGACTTTTAAAAGCCACCTAGTCCAACCCTCCCTCCATGGACAGGAACATTTGCAATTAGATCAGGCTGCTCAGAGCCCTGTCCAACCTGGCTTTGAATGTTTCCAAGGATGCAGCATCTAACAGCTTACTGGACAACCTGTGTTTCACCCCCTCATTGTAAAAAATTTGTTCCTTATATCTAAACTTGATGGAAGAGTTTTGTTTACAAGTAGAAGTGCCATCCTTCCATCGCAGAAGCAGATAATTGTGCCAGATCCAAAGAAAATAATTCACTGAGGATGATTTGGGAAGAATTAAGGAGAAATGATAGACTCTAATCTCACTGTGTCTTATCTACCCCGAGCCCTGCATGGAGTGCAGCTGCTGTTCAGCTCAGAGGAACCACTGGGCTGCTGGGACCCAAAATCTGCCTGCAGCTCTTCTGCTCACCAGCCACCTCCTCAGTGAAAATTTGATTTTAACTATTAAGATCACATTTGCAGTGTTGCAAGCATTGGTCCTTCCTCCTTTCCCTTTTCCACCTGTGCACATGGTGTTCAAGGAAAGGCGTCCTTGCAGCTGTGGCTGTTTGCACACAGCTATCAGGGCTTGGGGATCTTTGCTGCCGAAAGGAAGGTGAGGAAACATCTACAGTCCCAGTCCAGCTTTGTGTCTTATTTATCAGAACTCTCAGCAGATATGAATTCTACACCTGTCAAGACTGGAATCCCACTGACCTACATGGTGTGACCCAAAAACTTGTGGTACAATTTTCCCCTTCCGTTCCTGTGTGCAGCACATGTAGCAATAACTTCCTCTTGCAGAATTTGCTCTCTGAGAAAACGTGCTTCTGCAGCAGTTAAATAGCATGGAACATAAGAAAACCTGCCACTTGGTGAGAATTTTTTCAAAGTTATATTTAATATGGTTGAGAATTGGTAAATATAAAGAAATGAAAATAATAAGAGGAATAAAAAGGCAAGATAAGCACATGAGTAAAGCCCTCCTACAAGGAATACAGTAGACTAGTAAAATTAGAACATTTATCATTCCTGAGATGCTATACCCTATTTTATTTTTGTTTACTGATATTCACATCTATACTGCCAGGGTTTCATGATTTAATTCTCAATAAGGTTCACAGGTAATGTCTGAATCTCATTTAGCTTGAATATGAAAGCACCGGCATCCTGTTATTTTTCATGTGGGGAAAGAAAAAGCAAAACAACTTAGATTTCAGAAGCTGTATTTTTTTTTTTGGTGAATATCCCTTAATTTATCATTAATCAAAATGAACATCCTTTCAGCTTTGAGGCTCTTATACCTTTGCACTTAGAAAGAATAACATAATACTCTCATCAAAGTAATTCATAGACATATGCAAACATGAAAAAACACAGAAATACCACACTACGCACACTTCTAACACTTTGAATAAAAAACCCACTAATCTGTGGGCTCATATTTTTGTTATAGTGAAATGCACTTTGCCTCAGCAGAAGGTCCTAAGCATCTATCTTACTCTGAGGTTTCTGAGTAGAAATACTCCCTGTCCTGTCTATCTTTAGTACCACTCCTTATGAAAAGGATCAAGGCAGGCTCTTCTATTTCTGCCTTCGCTGGTACTTGAAATCCACGGTCTGAATACTGCCACTGTTAATGAAATAGAACACCCTTGTATATAAATAAAATTGAAACATTTGGTCTCGTACGCAGATAATCTAAAATATATCACAGCAGTGATTACCTTTAAATGCTAGGCATGGCATTCCAGGTTGCAGTATTTCTGAAAAAAGCCGTAGTCATAGTACTGCTCTCATGCTGCCAGCAAGGTTTAGCTGATCAAGTCGAGGAGCAGCCGGTCGAATGAGTGTGTTGTGAAGTTCACGCTGTCATGTAGAGCAGCATTTGCCAAACAGGCCACATACTTCCTCTCTGAGAAATAAGGAAGGCTCAAAGTGTTTGCAACAGATGAGGTTCCTGTTGCAAGTCACTACTGAAGGCACTTTTTATCTATGGGCTGAGAAAAACAGGGAGGTTTTCAATGTATTGCATCAGGGCTGGTTTTAGCAGATATAAAAAATGAGGAAAATAACCCGGTTTACATTACTTACACAAAAAGGGTTTATTTTTTTTTCTTCTTCTTCTGAATTTATTTATCCAGTAATGCTCATTCCACAACTGTTTTGTTTTATGCAGTTTTGCTATTTTTTTTTTCTGACAGACAGGAAGAGGCACAAAACACTGCTTTCACTCTTATTGAGTCTCTATAGGAATTCAGCCTTTGCATTATGCGTCACTCTGTACCCCAAAATATCTGTCTGCAAATATTTGAAGCTTAAGATCAGCAATGAAGAAATATGGATTGAAAGCCTGTCTATTAAGCCCATTTTCCCATTAGCTGTAAAAAGTAAAAAAGCCTTGGGACTTTCCTCATCTCAGTGTCTGAGATGGAGGAACCAAGATATTGGCCTGTTAAATTACCTGAATAAAGGCACTGAAGAATATTGTACTGTAGATATGAATATAGAAGTCAAAGGGATTTATTAAGGTTTGCCCTTTGCTTTTATAATCAAGATGTGATCTGAAAAACTCATATCCCTAACGTTGTATAGGAAAATATAAAAAAAACCCCTACAAACCCAAAGGAAACAAAATAACCCACGAGAAAACCCAACAAGCCCATGCAGATTTCCTACTTCACACCAGAGTAGCTCCAAGCAGGTGCTTATGTGGGAGCTGTTGTGTAACTGTTATTGAAACCAGGAAACACTGATCAAATCCCCAAAGCTGTGCCAAAATTAGTAATTTGCTAATTTCAGAAGAATATTCTTTCTCTTTGATGGGCTGTACTAGCCGTCCTCAGTCTGAAGGGACAGGAAAGCACAAGGGAATTTGATAAGCTAATCAGTCCATAGCACAGCTCCATGGTTACCCTGGCCAGTTATATTTCGATTGTTTAGGACCTTCTTGCTTTCTTCAAATCACAAAGATGTGATATGAATGTCCCTCAATGGCATTCACCAAGCTGATGAACAGAGTCTCTGGAATTACTAAAATATCATGGGTTAGGGGATGTCTGCATGTGGGAGTAGGCAGAGGCAGAGACTTTTGCTGATCCTTCTCACCACCCTCTGCCTTAGGCTGCCTCTGATGATCTTTGTGTCTTTACAAGAAGTAAGGTCACATCCTAAGATGCACGTGGGAATGGGGCAGGTCTCTGAGCAGGAAAGATTGGTCACACTATAGGAGGGGCTGGACTTGCTTGATGGAACATGATCCACTGGAAACACAGCGAATCTCAGACATAGTTTGTACCGTGCTTTTAGAGGAACAGATGAGTTTGCAGAGGAGGGAGGTCAATAGAATTCTCCATTTCTGTGTCACTTCTGCCTGTTGCTGGTGGCTGTCTGCTCTTGTGTAATGATGAGAGCTGGTTTACCCTTTCAGTGCATTTAGCTAATACCATGTTTTAAATAGGATAATTGATAAGGTAGTGTTTACATCTAAATGGAAGAAAGTGCTTATATGAATTAAGCGGGGCTTTTTATATCATCTTAGAAGTATTCATATCCTGTTATTCAAGTCACTAACCTGACACAGGCACTCATGAGTCACTCATGAGAGGAACATTGCCCCAGCAGGGCTGCCTCTGATGTCAGCAAAGGCAGGTTTGCAAAGGCTGATATACAAGAAAGAAATCTTCCTTCTTCAAAATGTTATTTTTGATATAAGAGAGAAAACCCTTGCCTTCCACCCATTCTTATATGGAATTTACAGTCTAGTAGACAATTGTGGATGGAAAAACATTTGTATCTCAGTCTCCCTTTCCATTGCTGGACTGATCTGCCAATTCCCTGTTACACTCCCTGTGCTGGTGTTTGCCAGGTGTCTGCCAAATGTCTTCTTAGCTGTGACAGAGACTCCCTAAGCTGGTCCCAAAGTTTTCTACTTCTTCAGCCTCCTGAAGCCAGACTTCATGAAAGCCTGGAAAAGTGACATTAATGTCATCACATAGAGCCCTGCAACCCTGGTGTCTTGTAAGCACTTGTCACTATGCAGAATTGGATGTCTAAGGAAAAACAGTGCAGGATACTGGAAAACAACCCTGCAAGAAAGAACCAAATAGGCTCCAAATTAAAAACAACTTCTGAAAATATTTTAAATCCCACCTGTTAAATCTCCTAAGATCACTGGAAAAGTGAGTCAGTGGTCACTTGCATCTTGTTTATTTTTGCAGGGAGAAAAAACAGGATTTAAACAGTATCTTTAATCTTTAACTGAAACTGAAGACACCCTCAAACAGAAATAAGGTGCTGTTGTCTGTCCATGAAGTGATTATCTTTACGCACAGACTGCCAAGGAGAAGGCCGTGGTATCCGTTTCTCCATGTCTGAGCCCAGCTTAAATGCTTCATGCAAGATCAGGCTTTAGTCAAACATGAGCCATGCTTTAAGTGATAGGAAGCACTTGAGCTCAGCAGTCAGGAAATGGAAGAGCCCTGGCTGTCCCGGAGGTCAAACCAGATGGTCTGACAGATACTTCTGGCTGGGAACTGTGTGCATCTGAGCCTGGAGAGTGCCTATTTTTAACAAATAAAATATTGCTGTACAGCTGGCTCTTTTGGGAAAGTAGAATTCCCAGGACTGTTTGCATTAGATGTCTTTTGATCTCATTTTTGGGTGGTGTTACTGTAATTGCTGTTTGCATTGCCTATAGCATGGTTCAGGGCAGACAGAAAGCCTGCTTTGGTTGTAGCCTTCAGACAAACTGCATTCACTTGCAGGGAGTGCGTGTGTTGAGGAGACAATGTGGCTCAAGGAAGAATTTAATTTTCAAGTTAGTTTGGAAAAAACCAAGAAGTCATGATGTGAGGAGAGGAAGCTGGGTTTGGGTTTGCAGAGTGTGGTGATAAAATCTAGTTCCAGTGAAGTTTCCAATCATTAGATGTGTTCTGAATAATTTTTGAAAAATTTTGCAGAAGCGAGCTTCCAAACTAAATGAGGAATCAAAAGACATTCAGCACTGCAGCTTATATGGCAATTGTCTTTTCCAGATATATTGTGAGACAAAGGTACAGAGTACAGTGATAGTACTGTGGTGGGTTGACTCTGGCTGGACACCAAGTGCCCACTAAACCTGCTCTGTCACTGCCCTCCTCAGCTGGCAGGGGAGAGAAAATACAATTAAATTCTCGTGGGTCAAGATAAGTACAGGAGAAGATCACCCACTGGTTACCATCACAGACAAAACAGGGAAGTTAGTTTAATTTAATTATTTTAATTTAATTTAATTAGTTCAATTTATTACCAATTAAACAGAGCAGGATAATGAGAAATAAAGCATGATTATGGCCCTCTGGAATTTTCCACTCTCACTCTTCCTAACAACACTGCAATTATTTCATTTAAGCTCCCTCACTACCAAAACTTGGCCACACAAACCAAGCACAGGTCCATATATTCTTTTTTATCATCTAATCAGGATAGCAGCAAGAGCTTGTGGAGGAAGAATTGGGATGGTCAGGATAGCACCAATGAAAATCTGTTGAGCTATGATGTCCCAAAACAGAAGTCTGCAAGAGGCACCAGCCCCAGTTCAGCTGGTCACAGCCTGATATCAAAGTGAGAATTCACCTTCACATAATACTGATTCATCAGCTTCTCACCATTGTCAGCTGCAATATTTCCTAGTATCTGAATTTCTAATGTGTAGCTGAACCTCTAATATTGAAAAGAGAAATAAGAAATACTGACAATACTCCTGGTCCCTGAACTAAATAGTACTGAAGGCTTTGCCCCCCATTTTCAATGCCTTCACTTGTTGCAGCAGGTGCTACTGCTCAACACCATAAAGTTCCTCCTATTCTTACTCCTATGAATTTCGGAGAGCAGTGTAACAGTGCTGTTGTGGATTGTGTAACACAGCCACAACTGCTTCTTAGCAGTTCAGTACTGAACACTTTCGACTGGGGCATTGTCAAAAATGTCATCGGAACTTCCTCTGTTGACAGTGGGTCCATCTGTGAGGAGAGCTAAAACAAGAAGTGTGTGTGGCTTCAGTTCCCTGTAAATCCCTTCTAAATGATGCTGAGCTAGGAAATTCCCAGTGATGACAAGGTGGCTAATGACTACAATTTTATTGTGAATGTCATTTTTTTAGAGGTTCACTTTCAAAAAACAACTCTGCAGGAATATCTGAAGATTTCACTTGTTAGTTTTAAAAGTGAATTTTTTAGCTCTTGTGTTCATAGGTACAGGAGAATTCCTGGAGAATTAAAAAACAGAGGACTAACAAAAAGAACACAGTGTTTGTTATTCTTGAGCTGATCTCATGATTTTTGGTTTTCTGATTCATGATTCTGTCATGTTGATGGTAATATGGGTGTCATGTAATGGAAATAAACAAGCCCTCCACTATTTCTGCTTCTGCCTAAATAGTCCTATTTTTCAAAACACATAAGTCCTCTATTACTGGTTTCTGGGACTAATCACACAAATAAATTATATTTTTATAGGAAAAGAAGGAAATGCTAAGTGTAGCTCTGTTATGTTCTGTGTCCTGAGGCTGCCTCTATTGTGGATTCAGTGTTTAGGGAAGATTTCTGTTTAATGTGAAAACTGCAGGCTCAAAAAAGAAAGAAAATTATTTCTGGGCAATGCCAGCTTCTGTTCTCACTTATTTGTTCCTGAGTGGGTTTTTTGCAATGATAAAGAAACAAAAACCCTGAATTTTGATGTGAATTTGAAAAGCAGAGAACTGGTACAGTTTTGCTTGTGTAACTTCTTCCCTAAGAGGAGCCATGTTTCTAAAGCCTGAAACATTATTTTGGAAGCACCTGGGGAGGAAACATAATGGTATTGTTTTCAAATACTGCTTGAATGATGCCTTGTGTTTCTCTATCACCTGCTTCCAGTCCTAGTAAAAATTAAAACATGATTAAAAGTTGTAGATATCACATGTCTTTCAAACTCCAAAGATTTGGTCTCTTTCAAACCCCAAATGTCAGACTTGCTTCCTGAATGTGGGTGTTACCAAAAAAAGCAAACTGAGGAAGTGGCCACTAACTTGGAAAGTGGAAGAAAAAGTACAGAATAAAGAGCACATAAACCTGTTGCAACCACTCACAGAAAGATGAGAAAATATCCACAGCCAGAATAAGGCTCCATTGAGCTTTACTCCCCTCAGAAATGTATTTGCAGAAGTTTGGGGTTTTTCTTTTACTCTTCGAGCTTCGACCATATCCACTGCTAGCCCATACGCATCCCATGCTGTGATGTGAAGATTTGCCTGCCCAGGCTTTTACTTCTGCCCCCACAGTAGAGAACCTCTGGGACACTTCTATCCAGAACCTTTTGTAGTCTCTGTTTTACTCAGTGCATGATCTCAGGGCAATCTTTCAGGCTGTAGATATCTGAGACAGGGAAACTTTGCACAGCTTTTAAAATCTCCAGGAGGAGATGTGTTCAAAATCAAGCACACACCAGGATGTTTTGGTCGGTCCCAGTGAATTTTTGGATTCCATATATTATCTGATCTCAGTATTCTTTCCCTACCAAACTTGGCCTTTTAATAGGGCAACTTCAGAATTTCCACAGAAACTTACACTCTCAAAATTTTTGAAACTTTTGGAGTTGTGGAAACTGAAGTCCTTCAATTTATTTTATGATTTTGTTTTGCTTTGTTTTAAATAAATGCCATTTGGAGGTACTGGACACTTGATAAAGCATGCTGGTCACATTCAGATCTGATGTGGAAGAATATGTTTGCCAGATTAGTGCGTAAATATTGTGCAATCCTGGATTTAAATTTTCTGTTATATTGAGGGTGCTCATAATTCCTTACTCCAAATGAAATGCAAGGAAACTACTCTTCTGAGGTAAGCTGACATGTTTCCAGTCTCACTCATCGTAGCTCTGGCAAACATGCTCTTCCAGAGGCCAGGTTAAAATAAATGGTTCTCCCTCCATGTGCTGGGAACCCACCCACAGACAAGATACTCTCATCAAAGATATTTTTCTTTCTCTCTCATGACCAGCTGAGTCAGTGCACCTAGTCAGCAGCTGGCAAATATTGTGCCTTACAAACACAAAATAGGCCACTGCAAATCCCAGGAGAGCATAAAGCCCATTGCTCACTTGAGTTCTCATCTCAACTGAGTGCGGAAGTGAGGAATAAGACCAAGTGGTGTTTATTTCTTCTTCTTTAGTTCTTCTACCCTCTTAAAACTCAAGATGGCTCTTTTAGTGGCCCAGGTTAAAGAAACAGGCTTTTCCTTTGCTTATCTGCAACCATCTGCATCTCAATCATTAAGCTAATAACAGTGCTTGTTTTCCAGATCCATTAAAAAATAAGAGAAACCTTTCAGGAAGGTAGCAGCACTGGAAATTCTACATGCAGTGAACTAAAAAGACTGTCTCTACACCCAAACAATAACCTCTTTCTCACTATCTTTGGAAACCAATTTCTCCAGTTGTGAGCAATGGTATCCTATTAGTATCAATGGCTCTGCTTGTTTGAAATATAAAAAATGTTCTGGGTGCTGGCCAGGGCTGCATGGAGTTCTGCAGGCTCAGAGGTTTGAGACAATTTCAATTTAAGGATTTGCTGTTTGTTTTCTGTTTCTTTTTAACTTGCTTTTGCAGACTTGTAGTTATGCTTTGAGCAAATTCAGTAAGAAGTTAATCAATTCAATAGATCAGAGTCTTTCATGTCATGCACCTAGGGTGTGGGGTTTTTTAGAGGACAGAAGCTAATCTTAGCAGCTATTATAGTAAACTGATGCAAATGTTTGGAAATTAGTCATTTGAACCATGTCAGAACTATTCCAGCCTTTCTGTTCTAGGTCAGATCTTATCAGATTTAAGCTAATTTATCTGCATTTTCAACAGGTAGTTTTCTTGTTTACTCAAAAATGTTGTGCCATCCTTTCTTGTTAAGAACATTTTCTATGTTGGCACAGCTGTAGGAAAAATATGAAGAGTTTGGGGTAGAGACTGGACTGCAGCCTGTGCTCTGGTTTTGATCTTCATGCTCTGGTTGATCTTCTGCAGTTTCTTTTAATCTTTTGTTCTTCCTTCCTCTGTTCATAGCACTTCCAAACCCTCACTGCTCCTTGTGTTAGCTATCTTCGGTTTCTAGCCAAGATTAATTTACACTCAATGTGAATACTTAGTGCTCATTTGTCCTTTCACCAGCATTGTCCCAAGGTAGAAATAGCTCTTCTTTATGGACATCATGCCTGCTCTCAGTCCTTGTTTATCAGAGCTATGATAAAACTCTACTTAACCTCCTCTTGTAAGATGGGCTCTCCCTTCCCTCATGTGCCTCACAGCACCTTCTTTATATCTGCTTCTGTCTCAATGTTTTTCCTTCCAGCAAAGTTTTCAGAAAGATTTGTGATTTCGTTAGAGACATAATATAGACACTTCTCAGAGCTTTTCCAAAATAACCATGGTAGAGCTGGAAACAGCCAAACTAAGCCTCCACACCTTTGCTTTGATCTTTAGAACTTGCTTATTTTGATTTAAAAGCCAGTGTTTTACCTTCTGCTGCTGGACAGATTTTTCTTCTCACCTCTTTTTCACCAGGGAGCCAGGTGTTCTGACACCCTATGTTGACTGATACTGTGCATTTTTTTTTCTAGGGAGGCTCAGCTTTTTCTCCATCATCCATAATTACTACAAGGAGAGCACAGACCCAGGCAGCAGCCCTGGCTGAAGATGTAGGATGCCCTTCATCTACCAGTGAGGAAATTGTAGCCTGCCTTCGCCAGTTGCCTGCTCGTGTCCTCAATGATGCACAGACTAAGGTACAACATAGCAAAACATATGCCATTGGCAAGAAATCAAAAAGTTTCCATTCACACAAAGCTGTGAGAAAGCTTAAAAAAAATAATTTACTCTGAATCCTTGTGAAAGAGGAACTGGACTATTTTTGGTGGAGGGAAGTTGCTGTCCATGACATCCAGCTCTGAGCTATGAGTACTCACAGTTTGATTCTCTTTTAGACTAAATTCCTTTTACACTGCTTTAGTCATGTCTTCTAAAATAAATCTAAATATAGTTTTTTGTGTTCCTTCAGTTGCGCCTTTTCTGCCCCTGGGTGTTACCCTAGAGGAGAGTCAAATGTCTGTAGCTTTAATAACAGAATTTATGCAGAAAAAGCAGGGTGGGATATCAGTGTTCTGTATTTGAAGTGGGAGGCTTGTGAAAGCTGCAGTATAAATAATTCTAGAGATGGATCCTTTACTCACAAATTAAAACACCCACTGCCAATAAATTTTCTGATGAGGACCAGCATAGAGTCAATCCCTACTTTAAAATAACATTTTTATGACTATAAGACCATCATTTCTCATGGTCTCTTCAGCTCATTTCACCTACTGAGACTGTCAGCAAAATCATTGTTTCCTGCCAATGATGAGTTTGCATTTATAGTACTTGGTAACTTGTTCACTTGAAGGGTATCAGATCAGTTGAAGTAAGCATAAATAAAATAGTATTTAAAGGGTAAGCTAAATTAACTGCACAATTCTTGCTTTTTTTTGCCAACATAGCTGCTAGCTATAAGTGGCCCATTCCAGTACTGGGGTCCAGTGATGGATGGAATTTACCTCCAGGAATCTTTGGCTAAGGCTCTGCAGCGCCCTCGGCTTCAGAAAGTAGATCTGCTCATTGGAAGTGCTCAGCAAGATGGACTCATCAGCAGAGCCAAGGCAATTAAGGTGGGAAGACATTCCTTGTTAATGAACTGATGGTGTCACTGTGATTATGGTGATGACAGTAATCATATGCAGCCTGGAGAGATGCTTTTTGATTTCTACAAGTTGTGAATTATGTTCCATGGAAATATGCAAATGCATTGTCCTTCTCCAGCCAGCCATGGTCAGGATGACTAATGGCATAATAATATTTGTTGATTAACACTTCTATGGCATATATGAAAAGGTAAGAGATCAGAAGTGATTTAGCATTTATGTTTTACTGTCTTTAAAATCCTATTTATATTTCAGTCTCAGTGGTAGCTCACAAAGAAGAAAGCAACTTGATTATGAATTCCTTCACTATGCAGCAGAATTAAGTCAGCATTTTGGGGGTTTTTTTAGCAACCTGTTTCCTCTGTTGCCTCCTAGAAGTACATTTTCTTGTAAAGATGATTCTGAATATGAACTAACTGTAACAAAGAACAGCACTAGCTTGATGTGTGAGCTAAGGTTTCCAGTCATAAACTGATGAAACCAAAAAGAATTGTGTCCATGCTGTACTGTCTGTTGCTATCTTGTGATAGCTGTGGACTTCATCTCTTAGAAGGCAGTGAAAGGTCAGTCCCATCTTTTCTCTGCTGGTAGTAACAGCACATAGACCAGTTTAATTCAGAATTAATGACCCACCTAAATTAAGTTCACATTACTTGTTTTTTCTCTATCAGAACTTTCCTGCTCTTATTTCATGTATTTTTCTCTTTTGGAATCAATTGCAAGAGAAAGTCATAGGAGAAAGGCACAGAAGATATAGTGTGGTGCTGGAGGCCTGCAGATAATGATCCAAACCCCGTGAGAGGGGAATAAACCTCAGTGACCTCATTACAAGTCCTGTGATGAAGACTAGGAAGTGAAATTCTTTCCTTTACCACTGTTTCTGCATATTACAGTTGTCTACAAAATTGAGATGAAATTCCATGATGTATTAAAAATTTTGCAACAAATCATGGTGTTGGTTAAAGGCACAATTGCTAAATCCCAGCACTGTCAGATTGAAACGAAAAGATAAAACATTTGCAACTGAGAGTTCTGCAGAAAAGTGTTGCCTGTCCAAAAATAAAATCTGAAATATTTTTTTTTATTTAAAGGCTTGCAGAAAATAAGATTGGAAGGGAATTCAGTAAGTTGGTGCAACTCAGCTGTAAGAAAGGGTCATATCTACTGATTATTTTTTTAATGCATATTTTCCCCTGTTTCTATTCTCCTGTGGTTTCATGCTTTTAGGACTTGAGGGAATATGAATGCTTTGACCACTCTGTCTTCCTGTCTGGGTTGTTTTCTTAAAGACCTGCTGTAAGGTTAAAGTTTCCTGATTTTTCCCTTGTTAACACAGTTAGGGCATTAACTGCTGGGAAGCAGTAATGCTCCTTTCACCACTGAGCTGTTGAAGAACGTGCACTCTCCAGGCCCTCAGCAGTGTTTCTAGGTGCTAGCCATGACCATGTATGGTTGCAGTCAGTCTGAGGATGAAGTCCTGTATAAGCCAGAGATGTATTTAGCTCCAGTGACAGAAATAAGTGCAGATGGTGTTTGTTACCTGGAAGTCTGTGCCCCATTTCCTCTGTCACAAGTGTCATAAGAGATCTTTAACTTGTGCTAAACGTCTGCTCCCCACAATGGACTTCAAAGAAGGATTTGAGACAACCCACACCATATCCCACCCATCTACATTATTAATTTTAAGGGTTTCTGTTGTAATGTATTTGAACCTTGATAGTGTGCCCCAGCCAAACCATCTTTAGTTATTCTTATCAGAACCCTCAGGAATCCATCAAGGCTACTGAAATGTAAACTGCCCTAAATTGGGAAAGGAAAAGCTGAAAAACAGAATACCAAGACAGCAAGAAATAGATAAAGAAAGACTGTGCCACACTGGACTAGAACCAATTATATTTTCTGAAAAGTGCATGCAGAGCATGTGGACAAGATGGAGGGACCAATCAAGTAATGCGTGATCATGTGTACAGCAGTTGTAAAATGTATAAGAGTGTTATGTAAACAATAAAGGGGCTTCTGCGAAATCATATTGATTCGTTGTTCGGAAGTCCTGAGCTCCCGCAGGTTTCTTTGAGGTAAATCTGACTTGCACCTCTCTAGGAATACCAAAATCTGGTTTTACTGGTACACTAAGGACTGTGGAAAGGCTTAGGTGGTGGACAGAGCACTGAACTGAACTTGGGGACCCAAGGCATTAGTAGTTTGCCATTGACTACAACCAAAGTATTTAATCTGTTCTAAAAAGAGGGAACCAAACCTCCCTGGGGTGAAAATCCGCCTACGGTTGTGTTCCTGCTCTGTGGAGAGAAGAACCATGCATGTATTTCAGTAGACAAACACAGCAAGAAGGTGCTTTGACTAGTGTATGGAATTGGCAAAGTCCTCGATTTCCATCCTCTTTAGGATGACTGATTTCAGTGCAGACAATGCAAAGAGTGAGGGGTAAAAACATTTGACCCCTCTAACTTGCTCCACTGGTTTCTGGGAATAACTGTGCTGGGAAATTCAGTCAAGGACTTGCTCTACTAATCCTAATCTCTGTTAATACTGATCCTGTAAATGATAAGGAGACACTTTTAGCCATTTGGATGTAAGCAAGCTTCAGACATGATGCAAATCTTATCATCTTAGACTGGAGCTGCATTCAAGTTTTATAAACTCTTCGCACTCTTCAGATAGAAGCGAGAGTGAAACCTCCAGACCAGAAGGTGGAAAATCCAGCTGGCACCATGTTGTTCTGTTCAGGGATGCTACTGGCATTTGGTTGTGCTGGGTGTCTCTGTACTCCCACTGCAACACTGTGCTTGTGCCTATTAAGGTCTTTGCTATTAAAAATGAAACAGAAAGACAGAAGGCACCACTTACGTGCTAGCAAAACATTTATGTTTGATTTGCTTACAATTAAAGGCTGAGGTCTCTCAGTCATGTTTGCAGCAGAGAATATGCTGATGAAATGTCCATTTTATGGCATTCACTGAAATGCTTATTCATGTGAACTGAGACAGATTTATCACTTCCTGGAGCACTTCCTACTCATCCCCAGTGCAGCCATCAGATGGTTGAAACTAAGTGAGAAACAAAGCAGAGTTTGTTAAGGGAATGGCAAGTGGTACCAAAATGCATTATTATGTGACATATGGAGTGGTTAAGCCTGAACCCATTCACTGCAATTCCCATGGCAGATCTTCAGGGAATATTAGCTTTAAGCAGTCATAGATTAGGGCAGCTGAGCAGAAACTTCTAAAAATGTTGATTTCAATTCCCAACTGGACAAAATTTTATCCCTGTCCTATATGTGATGCTCAGGTGGGAGGACCTAATGGCATTAAGTTTATGGATGCACTCATGCTGCTCTATGTCTGTGTTTATGTGCATGTAGGTCAGTATAGCCCAGGCTGTATCCTCCATATGTTAAATGCCTACTATGTAATCTCCACTTTGCAAGGATTTGGTTGAAAGACTGAGCTTGTACTTCATGTGTTTTCTTTCTTTTTCTTTCCCTCAGCACATTCTAGTGGGGTGCAGAACCCAAATCCAGGACATAGGGGAGTGGGTAGATAGAAATCTAGTTTATTTACCTCATGTAAGCAAACAGATCTGTTCAGGACAGAATTTCCATCCTGCACTGTATTACAGTCAGTTAATTTATTTATGGAAAAAGGTATTCAGCAATACACAACAGGTGGCAGATATGTGTATATTTGTTGTAATGACCAGGGCAAAAGTGTTCTCCTAAATGCCATCAGTGAGGAGAATGGGCTGAAATCAACTCTTTTCTTCATATTGAAACTCGTTGGAATTCCTGGAAGACTCTGCTGGCAGATCTTTCACCATCTTTCATGACAGTGTTTGTCAAAAGCCATTTAAGGCCTGAGATCTGTACATATGCTGTTAGTTAGTGTTATCACTACTGCAGTTTGTTGGAAAAGTACATTTTGTCCCTTGGAAGATGTAAATATTTGGTCTACCTACTGCTACAATTTCTTTTTAAGTAAAACACTGGGCCAGATTCACTCATATGCTCCATAAGCTATCCTGCAGCAACAAGAACAGTAAGCATTATTTAACTCAATATTTAGGCAATGTTCATTATGTTTTTGAAAATCAGAAAAGTAGAAAAGGGTGCACCTGCTGCCTTTAATTATTTTCTTACATACTTTCTTAGAAAACCCCACTGTAACTCTGAGGCCACTTCCTAATGCCTCCTTAAAGGGTAGCAAAATGTAAATTATTTTACATAATGTGCAGCTGTTTCTATTAATCTGGTAGCAGCTGTTGTATCTACTGTGATTTGAAAATTGTTCCTTCATGTATTTTCTAATGGGAACATATGTTGGACATGGAAAATCGGTTGAACTGAATCTATTTCTGAGAAGTTAAAGTATTTTGTCTTTTTAATGTTTAATGAATTTCATTTCTAATGTATTGCTTTGGTTTTGGATATCATGTTTAAGTCAGATGTTTAAATTATACTGTAGCCAAAGCAACACTTGAGAAATGGATTCAGGTTGGGCTATTTTAGTGCTGTTTGAGGGATGAAAATTCTCACCATCTCGTACAAATGCTAGTTCTGTTTATCATCCATCTCTGCCTGCTGAGCCCTCTTTCAATCTGACTCAACATGTCTTGGGGGCCCCACAATATTAAAAATTATTGCTGAGAAAACTCTGAAAATTGCAGAGTTTTCGGGGCATTTTGAAGACCACAGAAACCAGTACATAGGCACAGTGAATCATAGAATCATAGAACGGAATCATAGAATATACTGAGTTGGAAGGGACCCTTCAAGATCATTAAGTACAACTTGTGTCCCTTCACAGGACACCCCAAGAATCCCACCATGTGCCTGAAAGCATTGTCCAAAGCCTTCTTGAAATCTGTCAGGCTTGGTGCTGTGACCACTTTCCTGGGGAGCCTGTTCCAGTGCCCAGCCACTCTCTGGGTGAAAAACCTTTTGCTGACATTTAACATTAACCTTCCCTGACACAACTTCAGGACCCATTCCCTTGGGTCCTGTCACAGGTCATGAGAGTGAAGAGATCAGTGACAGCCCCTCCACTTCCCCTCACAGGGAAGCTGTAACTGCACTGAGGTCTCCCCTCAGTCTCCTCTTCTCCAAGTGACCTCGGCTGCTCCTCATACAGCTTCCCCTCCAGACTCTTCATCATCCTTGTAATCCTTCTTTGAATGCTCTCTAAAGGCTTAATGTCTTTTTTATATATTGTGGTGCCCAAAACTGCACAAAGTTCTTGAGGTGAGGCCGTCCCAGTGCAAAGCAGAGCAGGGACAATCCCCTCCCTTGCCTGGCTGGAGATGCTGTGCTGATTTAGTGGCATCAGCAAACTTTCTTTGAGTTCTGTGTCCAGGTCATTAATGAAGATGCTGAAAAGAACTGGGCTGAGGATGGAGCCCTGTGGAACCCCACTAGTGACCAGTCACCAGCCTGATGTCACCCCATTCCATATATCCCTTGGTGCCCCACCCATGAGTCAATTGCTCACCAATCACGTATCACAGTTATTCAGGTGAAAGCTGGACTTTTTTTTTTTTAAGGATTGTGTGAGAGACAGTGTCAAAATCTTTATTGAAATCCAAAGAGGTGGCATCTACTGGCTTTCCCAGACCAGCTAGGTGGGTTACCTAGTCATAAAAGGAAATGAGGTTTGATAAACAGGACTTTCCCTTCATGAAGCTGTGCTGGCTGAGACCAATGACTGTGCTGTCTTTCAGGAGATTTTCAGTACCTCTCAGAATAATCTTCTCCATAACTTTACTGAGTACAGAAGTGAGACTGACAGGCCTGTAGTCTCTGGGGTCCTCCTTTTTGCCCTTCTTGAAAATCAGGACAATGTTCAACAGCTTCCAGTCAGCTGGGACTTCTCTGGATTCCCAAGGCTGCTTAAAAATCACCAAGAGAGGCTTTGGAATGACATCAGCCAGCTGGCTGATGAGGATTTTGATGAGAATTTTCATCTGAATCCCATCAGGCCCATAGATTTGTAGGGATCCAGCTGAAGCACGAGATCCCACATGATTTCAGAGTCAACTGGGAGTTGATCATTCTTACAGTCATGGTCCTCCAGCTCAGGGCACTGAGACCCCCTTGGTCCATCAGCCTTTTTGAAACAGGGACAAAGAATGTATTAAATGTCTCTGCCTTGTCCATGTCCCTGTGTGTGACGTGACCGTCTTTATTCTGTAAAGGGTCAATGTTATTTCTACACTGCCTTTTGCCATTAATATGTTTGAAAAAAACTCTTCTGATTGCCCCTCACATTTCTGGCAGCTTCACCTCCACCTGAGCTTTGGCCAAATGAATTCTCTCCCTACTGCGGCAAGCAGCATTTCTGCATTTTTCCCGTGTCACCTGATCTTGTTTCCATTGGGCATGCACTTTCCTTTTTTGCCTTATTTTCAAGAGAGGATCTGTGTCCAGCCAAGCCAGCCTCTTGCCTCTTCTCCTTGACTTCTGACATTAAATACCTAAGGCTGACCACACTGAGTCAGATCAAAGGACTGTTCAGCACAAAATCTTTTCAGCAGTGGTTAAAATAGGCTGTTTGTATGAATAGGGTAAGCAAATCTGATACTTCTGGTAAATGCTCTCCAAACCTCTAGCACCTTGCAGCTCAGGGACTTCCTATCCTGAATTGATCTTCCTGTATTTAAAAACTATCAAATTATTTGTTTGTTTGTTTTTGATTCAAAAACTTATTTATGAAACTTCACCAATTTTTGACATCCACAAAACCGTGTGGCAGGGAGCTCCTCAGCTGAACCATGTGTTTTTGTATGATGATCCATCTCCTTTTCTGTGATTTTCAACCATAACTTTTATTTGATACTTGACCATGGATGAGACAGTGATGGATCAGTTCCTAGGTTACATAATCAATACTGTAAGGTTTTTTCACTTTATTTCTCTCTGGTTTAAGTATCCATGACAAGTGTAGAATAAGGTAACAATTGTTAAAAAGCCAACAAAATTAAAGTCTTGCATGAAAGTTGCTTGTATGGGTTGATTTATGCACAAGAGATTGGGCTTTGCACTGCCACAGAAAAGCATCTTTTCTTACCCACAACTGCTAACCCCAATCTCCAAATGAAAGATTCTTAGCTAGATAAAGCAATGCTTCTGCTGATTAGTAGGAACCTAAACTAATGTGTGCCGAAGCTGTGATGGAAAAATTGCTTTTGAATTCAGAGAACTTGCAGTCAGGTCTTCAGTGATCATTTCTATTTCCTGCAGAAGAATATACGTGTCCTTGCTGGTTTTAAGCTGAATGATTCTGCAGACAAGAGTGCTGTGCAGTTTCATATGTGGCATTTGTGCACATGAAGTGACGTGTCAGGAGTGAGCTTCCCATCTTTTTTGAAATACAACTGTGTTACTAAAGCTGGCACCTCATGACTCTTTCACATTGCATGGCCCAAAATCTAGCAAAAGAAGAATCTATTACAAATGCAAGGAAAATTGCCAAGATCTTCCTGGACCTTGGGATACTTGGTGGAGTTTTGAAATCCCTTAAAGTCACTTAATTAAAATGCACAGAGCATTAGTATTCTAAGGACAAACCTCATGCTCAGCACATGGGAACTTATTTTCCATCTTTCATTTCTGTGAATCTACTGAAAAGTTATTATTCCATCTGTACTTTCTGTATAGGGTTGTGGAAAGACCTTCTAGCAGCACGATGAAAAACAGCTGTGGGCCATCAAAATAATATATTAAGTAAAGCATCTACAGTAACTAAACTGGGTAGACACTGGCCTAGTTTGCATAAGACTGACTGCCCAAAATAATAGAGGTGGTTTGTTAGATCTTTTTCTCTGAAATTCTTATCCAAGTTTCAACCAAATGCACCTGTATAGTGCCCTCTTTAGAAAGGACTTGATGCACAGGAAAGTTCAGGGTTGATATTTCTTTTCGTGAAGTTGTTCTGTTTCTGAAATTGAAATAAATTTTTTAAAAGAGTGAAAAGTTTGAATTGATAACATAAAAAACTTCCTCAAAGAAAGATGTGTTGAAAAATTCCAGCAGTGTTTAACTTTGGTAAAAATATGTTTGGATACACAGTTTGGCATAGAAGGTGGTCCCTGTGACATGGGCACTTTGCTCTGGGGAACATGCCTTCATGTTAGGAAAACTTTCAGACCACAGATCTCAGGGAAAGGACATTTCACTCTCTTGGTTTCTCTGAAAGTCCCTAAGGGTTATGAAGTTTTAAGATCATGGCTGTTCCCTGCATTGGGATTTGCAGGAATGGAATTTCTCTTCCAGGTCGAAGGCAAATGTTATTCCAGAAGGGACCTAAATACTGAACTTTAGAGCAGCCATGTTTCTTTGTAGGTGTTCCCAGAAGAGGCAGAGTGACATAGCTGTGAAATGGCTATGAACGTTTGCTTTCTGGAATTTTCAAAGGAAAAGATCAGTATCTCCCTCTCTCCCTTCTAGTTTTCTTTCAGGGAGACCATCAGAAAGACAGAGTTGGACACACATGCAGTGGAGGATTTTCCCTTGGAGCCTCTTCTGTGAGAGCCAGCAGGATTTCTGTTCTATCGGAGATCCATTGGCACAGCTTGGTACCTATGATTTGGACTTACTAGATCAGGATTTCTGTCCTATAGTATGTCCAGAGGAAGCCAATACTTTTGGGTGGTGACTGTTTTGGGAAGGCAAAAGTAGGACTGTCCCCTACTCAATCCCCTAAGAGTCAGAGATCACAGCAGAGAGGACTTGTTCCAGCAGAGGGAGATCTGAGCCTACCTTGTTCCACTAAAAAATTTATCTTTTGGTTTTCTTTCTGAATTCCATGTTCCACTTTTTTCCTCAGAAATTTGAAGAAAGTCAAGGAAGAGTCAACAGCAAAACAGCCTTTTATCAGGCTCTGCAAAATTCTCTAGGAGGGGAAGAGTCCAACTCGTTCATTGAAGATGCAGCTACGTGGTATTACTCCCTTGAACACTCAACTGATGATTATTCATCCTTTTCCAGGGCATTGGAAAATGCCACCCGGTAAGAAAGTAATTCTAGGACAACTGTGTGATTGGGGTTGAGCAAGGTTTCTTTTGCTTATCTTGGTTGTGCATTTATATTCTGAAAAACTTGAAAAATTCTTATGCAAATGAACAGAAAATGGGGAATATGGTTTCATTTTCTCTGAGGTTTCCAATGTCATCGAACTGATTTTTATACCTTGTGAAATTTTGACTTGTCCTTCTAGAACTGCGTATTTTGTTCAGATTACTAATGCTTCTTTTTGCATTTTCGTATCATAGATGTCTGAGTTGCTTGTACACTGTGCACCAACTGTTCATTGAGTTGTCTCATCCCTGTGACAGTAGAATTAATAGATTGCCTTTTATTCCCAGTACCCTAATTATACAGTCAGATACTTTTCCTTGGTGGTCAGGTTTGAAAACTTTAATATCAGCAATTATATATATATATATAAAATAAATAAAACATATAATAAAAATATAAATATATATATATATATAAATAAAAGAAAAATATGTAAAAAAAATAGATAATAAATAAAAATTTATATTTTAAGAAAACCTCCAAAATATATTTCTTCACAATGTCAGGCGCAACTTGAAGCCATTTCCTCTTGCTTGTTACTTGGGAGAAGAAACTAATTCTCACCTCACTACAACCTCCTTCCAGACCGTTATAGAGAGCAATAAAGCTCCCTCCCCCTGAGCCTTTCTTTCTCCAGGCTAAACATCCCCAGCTCTTTCAGCTGCTCCTCTTCAGGCTTGTGCTCCAGAACATTCCCCACTCCATTGCCATGCTCTGGACATGCTCCAGCACCTCATGCATGTCAGAAGACAAATGAGCAACTTGCCTCCAGTAAATGCACTCCTATCCTTTGCATGGAAACATTGCATGGACCTTTGAGAGGTGGAAGTTGAGCTGTGGGCCATGTTCACACCACCTTGTGTATGTGCGTAGCTTTGACGCCTAAATGACATCAGGGTCCAGCAGTTCTGGATAAGTCAGTCTGCAGAGTCCATTGTCCATTGAACTAGGACTCACAGCAGTCACGACACCTTTGGTCAGCCACAGAGCCTGGTGGATGTCTTTAGCTTGGGTCACACGCTTGTTTGGTCTGTGGAGAAGACTGGAGTTTGCTGTCTTCCCCATGGGCAGCCAGTTTGCTTCAGCCAGTTACAGATCTTAAACTGGGGGAGTGGTTCAGTTTTTCTGAAAGGAGACAAACTGAGGAGAAATTTCCTTCCTTCTCATTTCCTGCCTCTGAGCAAATTCAGGGACTGAATGTTTAAGTGGAACAGATTTTCCAAAAATGAATCAAAAAACTCTTTCCCTATTCCTATCTCTGCTTCATGAGCAGATACATTATGAAAACTCTTTACTTTTCTAATGTGATGTGGTTTATAAACTGGTAGCTTGAATCCTAATGGGCCTGTCCAAGATGTTTCACCTCTGTTCTGAATTGAGACATCATAGCTACAGGCTCCTGGTAGCTGCACTCTCAGTGTTAAGTTTTCTGTCCCACTGTGAGCCTGTCCACAACACCTCAGAGACAGGATTTTTCTTTTATTCCTCCATCAGACCTGCAGAGCATGGCTCTGGGGGAGCCTCAGGGAGCAGGAGATGAACAGGAGCCAAGATTCTCTTGGAAACAGCTGATCCAGAAAGTGGACAGTGGTTTCTGGGTGGTCCAGGTGTGCTGATGCACTGAGGTCGTGGAGTAAACAAGCCAGAGGGTTGTGGGCTGAGCTTTGTGCCATTTATCAGCTCACACATCTCATCACATCTGTCCTCCCCTGTAGCCTGTCCCAGGGATGGGCCTCCCATCTCCATGACATCTGGGGCCACTGCCTGCTGTACGCATGGAAGCACTGTGGTTCATGGGCATCAAAGCCAGAACTTGTCTTCAGTCTCCTTCCATCACCACTGTTACCCATAGGGGTAATTCTTTAGATCAGTGATGTTTTAAGCCATAATAAACCACTGTAGGTCTTACATTTTAACCATTCTTCCCATCCAGAGATCCTTCTATAAGGAGCTGTTACAACACAGGGCTGTCATATTTGATCATTGACATTCAGCCCAGGGCTCAGTGTGCTGCAAACATTGAATTTTGCAAAGCTGCAAGGGCTGGCACGCCACTCATTTCCAGCAGGAATAGGATCCACCAACAGCTCCTCAGGCTCAGCAGCCTCCTGGGCGTAGGGATTACCTGCTCCTTTATGATATGGGGCAAAATGCCTTGGCTAAGGAAAGAAGTGAATGGCTTATTCTTGAGCAAGCAGAAAGCTGAGTAGTGAGAACAGGTCATCTGATGATAATACTTTGCTTTAAAGACTTTGGAAATTACTCCAGCTACAGCAGAAAGTGAGGGGAAACAGTAGGTGCAGAATGAGAGTCACCTGTATCAGCACCACATACATGGCGGAGAAAACAGGGAATTGGTTCTGGGTTTTTTGATTTGGTTTGGTTTTGGATTTTTTTCTCCCTTATTTTGTTCTTTTCAACAAAAAACTTACTACCGGCACAGATGTGTAAGCCAAGAAAAGTTTTATGTCAGGAATTAACTATTAAAGTTTTAACAGGATTACAAAGTGTGATAAAGCATAAGTGGTTGTTATATACATTGTGCATATTTTGTAGTTTTAGAATAATTCCACTTGTTTTAGCTGCAATTCTCTGGTATTTTTTCCTAAGTGTAAAATTAGTTTCATTTTCTTTTTCTTTTTTTTTTTTTTTTAACTCTGGTATTCCATGCCCGTAAGAGACAGACGTATCATTTTTGCGGTTATTATGTATTTAGGGTTTTTTTCTACTTCCTCAGAATACCTAACTTTTTTTTTCCCTCATAGCACCAACCGAGAATCAGTTTTAAATGGTGAACTGTATCTCAAAACATTTCTTGAGAGCTATTTCTCTCCCCAGACTCCCTGGTTTTCAAAGACTATTTGCTCCTCTAAAGCCCCATGCTGGTAGGCATGTGAAGAGCAGTAATTTTTGTTTCATATGGGTGTTGTCAACCATAACTGTCAAAGAGCCCTGTGGTCAGTCAACCCAAAGCCTGTGGTCTCACAGATGAGCTTAAAATAAACTCTGCTGAACCAAGATAGCTACCCAAACAGTGCCTTTCATAACCATACCAGTTAAAAATAGCGACGTGTTTTTATGCTTCTCTGATGCTGTTCGTTCCTGCACCAGTCTTTTTTTTTTCAACCTACCAAGTCTGAAGGAGAAGCTGCTGTTTCAGATTCACTAAACTGGGAATTGAAACCTCCCACTTCCTCAGCAGATATGTTTGTGTGCACTCATGTAGGTAAAGGTGAATAAACGCCCAAAGCATGTGCTGAGTCCTCAGGCACATGAAGAAAGGGGAGTGGTGCTATGTGTATATATAATATTGCCTTAAGGAATCTAGATATATTGCAGTAAGGTCTTCTGTCTGCTCCCTGCCTCTCTTGAACTGCTTGTGCTTCTTCCAGCTACTGCTCACCCCACCTTCCAGCCCCGCTTCTTGGGGCAAAGGAAGGCAGGAAAGTTTGGATACATTTGTTTCACTTGTACCTTTTAGACCTGGTGTTAAATTGATCATTTAACTATCTCATTGCGCTCTTTTGGTTAATCTCTCTCTCCCAGACGTGTTTCACTAGGAATTCCATATTGATGAGCCCTGCAGGTTATCTTCAAAAGTGGTCTCTTACCTCTTCCAGCCCTGGAAACTCTACCCAAAAAATCACACAGACACAAATTCAGAAATTACATTATTAATCCTTAACACAGGAAATATATAAGACCTTATATTAGATGCCATCGCAAACTAGTGGTGCCAGCAATAACTTTAAACTATTATAGGCATGAGCCCTTATAAACTAGACTAAAGTAGGATTGGATTTTTTTTGCCAGGATATTTCTTATGTGTCAGATCTGGTGTATTTACTATCACTGTTCAACACTCCATAAAACAGCACTTTTAGTGAATTCTAAGCAGTATTGATCTCATAGAGGGTGAATGTGGTTTCCTTCAGATGATTTGAAGGCAGAGATATGAGCTGTTTTGGAAAATTTAAAGAAAACTATCGACATAGAGAGAGGTCTGTTGCTCGTGTGGGTTCTTCCCTTTTTTCCTTCACGCAACTGTGTCTGTTCTCTACTCCTTTTTTTATCAGTGACCAGTTTATCACATGTCCTATCATAAACATGGCAAGTCACTGGGCTGCTGCCTCTCGAGGAAATGTCTTCATGTACCACGTACCTGAGAGCTCCTCACAGAGCAGGTAAGGAGTTGGATTTTATTACATTTCTTGGATTATTTAGAGTTTGTACAACCAGGGCTGACTTCTTGGGCATGGCATGCTATAGAGTAAATGAATAGATGTAGGTATCTCAAATAAACAGTTCAGATGAGCAAAGGAGGGATTGGTCTCTAATAAATTCTTTGACTATACAGGAATGCTTTTTCTGAACTGAGGTACTTCCCATTAGTTGTCTAAATTGAGTTTCCCTTTTCCAACTTACCTACCTTGACCAGTTCCAAAGTCAGCCTTTCAGATTTCTACTCTGCCTCTGATAAATCTCCCACAAAGAACCAGAATGTGGTCCAAGTCATCGGGAGTCCACAGCTCTCAAGATAAATGGGATATCATTTTCAAATAACTCAGCATTAATATAACACTGCCCTTTTTTGAGGTCAGTGCAATTGTACCCCAGTTGTACTGACTGGCCTTCGGTGTGGACGAGCTCTGGGATTTATTCCTTCCTGCTCCAGCACTCCAGACTGGTGACTGGTGCCGGCAGGCTGTCTCATGGGAAGAAAAATATTTTTGCACATAAGCATTTGTGGACTCAGGCTCTGTGTCATCCTTCATTTTAGAAGCTTACTTGAATAATTGTCAGCAGGACAATTACATTTTAGGCAGAAAGGCCTAAATGGCTGTGGGAGATGCAACGTCTTGTTGGGCACAGAATAATCTGGTAGGCCTTTAAGGTGACCCTCCCTGGCTGTATTTTAGACCCAGCCGCTCACAGAAGTCAGGAAGAGGCACTGATGTTTGCAGGCAGTGGTCAGCACTGTGGGGTGCCTTGTGACTCACCAGAGTGGCTCCTGCTCTCAAAGGCTCAGTGACCAGAAACTGCAGCTCCTGTTCCCTGGATCCACAGCCCAGGGCAGCAAAGCAGACAGGGATGCTTGTCCTCATACTCTTTCCTTATGAGGAAACAGTGCTTGCTCCCTGCTCCCTGTACAGCCCTTCATCTCTCTCCAGGAAGGCTTTTTGAGACCTTTCCCTTTTTCTCAGGCTTCCTCCAAAAGGGCTCAGGGGAGGAACAGTGGGTTCCTACTGGCACCATTTGATCCTGTGAAGTTCCCTGCAAACTGCGCCGGTTTTTTCCCTTCCTGATAGCATAGTGAAAAAGCACTTGAAAGAAGCCAGCCCAGATCTAGGTTACAGATGAAGGCCATTATGCTGTGGTAACACAGGCTTGCTTTCTTTTCAACTGAGGAGTTAATCCTCAGGGAGCCGTTATTTCTCTGGCAGCTCCAGCGGGAATGTTCGCAGTGCTCCATTTGGCTACTGATAGGCCCAGATAAGTGATTTTTACAAGGCTCCAAACAGGGCTGAGCTGTGGTATGCCAAAAATCCAGCCGCACAAAAAGAAAAGATGTGTTCTCAAATGAGCTAGCAAGTTTTCTCTTGCTTTGAAGAATGACAGTGACCCAGTCATCTACGATTAGATCTTATTTGTAAGTAGATTAAATAGTACTTATACAGCTTAGACTCACTGGCTTTGAGGCAGTGATTTTGAATTGATAAGAATTTTCTCTTCTATCAAGCCCTATTTAAGATTTCTCTTGTGCTCATGTTATTTAGCTCTCCTCATGCTCTCCCGTGCAGCAATAGTTTACATAGCATGGAGCTACACATTTTAATCATATTTATGTTGACACTGGTGTTCAAAGCTAATTACTTTAACTTTAGTGCTAAAGTTATTAGTTTGCTTTTTCATAACCCTCTTTAAAAGAACAAACAAAGCCAGAATGCTGTCTAAAACTTGCAGGAACGTGACGCAGAGGCTCAATTGCCTTAAGTTAAGCCACTTGCAAGGAGAAATGACCCAATTTGGTATGCTGCATGACATTCCTACTCTTTTTGTCTTTATTTATCCTTAAGTGCCATTAAAAGAAATGCTGTTTGGGTTGCAAAGGCAAAGCAAACACTTTAACAGAAGTTGCAGAATTCAGCTTGTCTGTGTATGGGAGGATCTCATGTAACACTACAAGGTGGCTATTTATGAAGTGATACCCTTGTTTTCCCAAGGGACCCCACACTAGGTCCTCTGCTGAATACGCTGCGAGTGTTTTGTTTAAATATTGTTATTCATTTATTCATTCATTCATTCCTAAATGAATCTTCCTTTATTCTTCATCTCAGTTTTGCCATGACACCCTCCCTAGAGCATTCCCCCCTCCATGCAGTGTAGGTGCATTGCAGGCTGTCCAGCAGCCTCACTCATGCCAGTGCTGTGATGCTGTTGAGAGAAGGAGCTTTGCGTGGGAGGGCGGCTTTAACTCCTGAAAACTGAGAAACCATCAGGAATCTGGAACCAACAAAACATAGTGCTTGGGAATATTATTGGTGATTTGTCTTACCAGACTAAAACCAGTGATGTTGATGAAACAGCCTTCAAGTAGAGTATATAATCTAATCTTGGGCAAAGATCTAGCAACCATATCCCCACCTTCCAAGGGACTTCCATAACCACTGGAACTGAGTCCTGGCAGTTTTCAACTTCTTTGAGAAGTGTGACTCCTAGGAGGAGTAGCAGAGGTATATACTCTCCCAAATAACCTACAATTGCTCCAGCTTAGGCTGGAAGGCAGGATGTGTGCATTTGAACTTGCTCACCAGAAGTGAGAATTGAACCCTGCAAACACTCTTCTAAATGCCTGAATAGAAGAACCCTGTTACAGCCATTTCTTTGTGTTAAAGAATGCAATAGCCAAAGTATGATTTGCACATGGTAGTCGTGTACAGGATATTCTGTTAGTGCACACACTGGATCAGAATCTCCTTGTGCTGGAGGAAAACGTCTTTAGATATTCCTTATCACTCATAGGCTTTTTGATAGAATAATGATTTCTCAACCAGTTTGCTGACATATAAACCTTCACTTTTAAAATGGGAATAGGATATCATAAAAGATAAAATAATGAGGGTTTTTTACTTTTCTAAGTTGTTCCTAAGAAGTCAGTTTACACAGGAGATGGCCCTTCCCTCTCTGTGTTTGCAATCTGTATCGTAAAGATGATGATAATGTAATTATATATAACCTATAATAATTACTAATGGTTACCTCACATGAGTATTGGAAAGAGTACATAAAAATAATGTTCAGATAACTGCAACAATAGGAGACTATTTACTCTTGGACAAAATATTCTGTCTGGGGAAATAGCCATTCTCTAGTTAAGATAAGGCTCCATATAGCAACCCATTCTCCAATTTCTACTTTGTCACCTCTCTCCTACGTTGTGTGTCTCCCAAAATGCGTAATAGAAAAGAGAGTTAAAACGCAGGGATGAAAACGTACTGGTATTTCCTCTTGTTTCACAAGGAGCAGTCACTTAATAACTAACAGCAAGATAAACAAGAGGGAGGGAGAAGTCAGCCAGTAAAGACAGACTCAACCAGAATGACGCAAAGTGGACAAAAAATTATTGAACAGGGAGGAATTTTTACCAGTGAAAGTCATTAGCCAAAGTTTGTCTCCCAACTGGATGTTTCTAGGATGTACACACACACACACACACACACACACACATAGATATGGGGGTAGGGTTAAAAAGCCTGCTCTAAGTTGATGTCTATGACATATGTGGAAAATCACATAAAACCATGAACTGAGAGTTTTTGTATAGATAAATGGATCTTGCAGAGAGCAAAATAATATCTCCTTCCACGTGGTAGCATTCTCCTGAGCTTGGCATTACACCGTGTCTGCTTTAGTCTTCAGTTCCCATTTGAATGAGGAGCCAACTCCCACATTAATAATCTGTGGTAAAAATATATACATGACCCAGCTGCCATTTTCTCACTCTCTCTTTGAGAACACTTAGGCCTTGGAGTAAACATTTATTCTAAACAATGCAGGAGGAATGTGACTGCTCAGCACTGCCTAGGATTAGTGGGGAGGGCTGGAGGATAGCTTTAGTTATGGTAAAGAAATGTGTGATAGGAGAAGTATGTTTTGGCAGGGATATTATTAATTGCACAAAGATTTGCCTTGTTAACCCTTCAAGAGGTTTCTGAGGGATTTTTGCACATTACATGAAGAAGCATTGCTTGCCATGCCAGCACAGTTTCCAAGTCACACTGTGGTGCCAAATGTTCTGTCTTAAAGGTGGTTAAAAATCAGTGCTCTGACCACTGAGAGGGCCTGATCATCAGCTGCAGGAGGATGGAAAAGCATCATAGTTGTCACTGAAAGAGTCTAAACTGAGACTTAACGAGGCTTTATCTTCTAATCATTACCATGGCTATAATAATTGTCATTAAAACTTTTCTTAACTGTGCATGGGACAGATTCACCCAAGATTAAGGAGCTGCTGTCTTTTTTGAGTCATTTTAGTCGGGGCTGTCTTTACCTCCTGACTATGCACCCTTGTGTACCTTGGTGTGAGTTGTTCAAAGGCTGCTCTGTGCCAAGGCTCTCATAGTTGGCTGTGTTTCGGTGACACTTCTTAAGATTGCTGTAACTGAAGGAGAAAACTCCTGACTGATAAAACAAAAAAATGTTTGTTTATAAACCCATTCAGCTATGTGAAGTATTCTTGGTTTTTATTTATTATGGATGCTGCAGGAATTCTGGCTATACTTCAAATCTCTTTAATTAAAGGAGATTTTTCTGCTCTTTTCATTTCACAACAATTATATCCCTGTCCTTTAATCTGTCCACCACTTGCTGTCCACTTGATGCTCTCCTCCTGTCTGTAGCTGTTAGTCCATGAGCACCAACACCCCCCAGGTTGGGGGACACAGTCTAAACTGGTTGCTCTGCGGGCAGGCAGTTGCCTCTGGGCTTCAAAGAAAATGCTCTAAACACAGAGGGCAGTAAGTTACCAGCGGGATGGTGACAAGGACAAAATGAATGTTGTTCCATGGCTGAGCAAGCACCACAATTGCCTTAGGTAGCTCTGTCCACTTGCTGCAAAAACAGCTTGTCATTGTGCTCTGTAAAGCTCTGCTCCCAGTCATCTCCTAAAAGCTGTTGTTTTGGAAGTGCCTCTCATTCCTCTGGCCTTATCCATTGCCTTGTGCCAGCTGCAGCTATGAAAACACTGTCCCACTGACACAGCCACATCATGCCATGCTCAACTCTTTGCAAAGTTTATATGTTTCTAAAGGCTTGGGGTCTGGACAGTTTGTTTTTTCTTCCCATGAAGTAGTTTAGAGGCCTTTGGAATTCAGTAGATTTTCCAGATCTTGTAAATTAGCCATAAATATGCAAAGGCAAAGTACCAAACTCAGAAAAAGCAGAAAACAGCTTTAAATGAACCAAAATTCAGCTGAAAGACTCAAGAAAGTACAAAACGATTTTGGAGCTGCATGGGCTGCACTGGGACAGGCAGGTCCCATCAAATGTAATCTACAAGATAAGCACAAAGTCGATGCATATTCAGCACCATGTTTTCCTTTGTGCTCTGGGGTCTTTAGATGTACACATCACCTTTTTCTGGAAATTCATCCATTCATTCAGGTTAGGAGTAGCCACACTGAACAAATGTATGAATTTCTGTCTCACAAAGTCCACTCAAATGTCAGCATGCCTATTACTAGATCTTAAATACAGCAATTCCCTGACAGATTTGTGTAATCGATGCTCTTTAGGAGTTCTAACAAATGGATAAAAGTGCTTTCTTTCTTCCTGCCTCAAGATCTATGATACTTTTTTCAATTTATGCGGGCTTTCAGGCTCTTGAATTTACTATCTGCTACTTCAATTTTATTTTCTTTAATTGGCACAGCTATAATGCAAAGTGGAACATTGTGTGTATTGGGAGTAATTCAAGTGGAAAAGACACAGCAAACTCCAGAATTCTTTTGCAAGTCACATGTATCTATAGGGCTTTTTTGGTACAAAGATGGATAAATTTGGCGGTTTAATCCTGTTAGGAGTTAAGCTTTTTCCATATGTCCTGATTTTCCTGAAAAGAAGAAAGCAAAATGTTCATCTGTTTTTCACATCCTTTTCCCCATTTGTTTGGCAGCAGTTCATAATGAGAGGAGACCAAGGAGCCAAATGCATGCCTAGAACTGCAGAGGTCACACCAGGCCTCACATTGGCTCATTGAATTTCTATAAATATCCAGCTATCCTTTGATTATTTTTTTTCTCCCTGCAATCACATACCATTTCCTTTCATAAAATGTGTGGATGTATATAATTTTTTAATTATTTTTTCTTGGCATCAAAATGAACATTTCAGTTCAGGCAAAGTGCACGGTTGGTAGGCTGCTCCTCTCCCATGAGACAAAGTGTGTTCACAGCTCAGGATACTGGATCTGCAAATATACTCTGGAAAAATCTGCTAGTATTAATGTCAAGATAATGCAGATGGGTGCAAATAAGCACATTTAATATTTCCAATAATTCTTGCAAAAAATAATTTTAAATCCATTTACTGAAAATAAACACAGAATGAGTCCAGAAGAGTGTGCAGGCAGTGGCACATTTTATGTAGATCATATCCTCTTCTCCTGGGACCAGGTTGTTATGAAATCCTATTTCAACTCAAATCAGCAGGAGATTCATCAGCAACCTGTGAGTCTGGGTTTCACCTGTGCTATTCAACTCATTCAGCATGTAAATAACCTGTTCTCACCAAAGCCAAGTGACATGGAAAAGGTGGGGATTTTTTACTTTCCCAGTGGTAGGCCTGTCCTTGCCAATGGGATACTGAACAGGGCCTTGACTATGAGGCTGGGAACTCCAAGCCATGATCCCTTCTCCAACACAAAATCTTTCACAGAATTGTTAGAATAAGCAGTTATTCTCATAAAAGTTTACATTAAAGGACAGATGATTTTCTTATCTCACCAATCTGTCACAGATTGCCAACATCTGCTTGGTTTGGTGACTGACATGAGTTTGAGCACAAAATTTCTTCTCCATTTCTCAGATGATCACTGGTAATTCTGGCTGAACTCTAGCCAGTTATATTTATCTTGTTATTTTAAAATTTAAATGATTGAATAGCAGTGGGGTGTTTTGGTATCATATTGGATATCGTTAGAACTTTGAGCTAATTTACATTGGCTTCTATCTGCATGTGGAGGTTTAAAAAAGAACCAAAAACTACACTAAGGCAACTAAGAATAGAAGCTGTGACTCAAAATGCTTTGAGATTAATTGAAATTAGTTGGAAAGGAGAGTGAGGACTATTTTTAAATGAAAGGAAGAAAAGAGAAATATTAGGCTAGAGTAAGTCATTAATCATCAAAATGAGTTTCCAGTATGAAATAATTAGCCAGACCTAGAACAAGGACAAGGTTCAAAATGAGATCTATGTCCTAATTTACTGTGGATCACACTGTGAGGTCCCTGCAGCCCCAGCACCGAGATGTGCATTCAGTCCTAACATAGAATAGCATGGTAGTCTGCCAGACCATATTCTTCTGTTCTGACTGCCCTGATTATGGATTGCCAGTAATGACAATTCCAAATTTTTTTACAAATTTTTTGACAATTTCTGAGTTGGGGTGGTGGTGGTGAGGCAGTTTGTTTTGGGGGTTTTTGGCTGGTTTTGTTTGTTAGTTGTTGTTGATTTGGCTTGGTTTTTTTCTGTTCCAAAAACTGTTTATCTGTTCTTGTGATTAAGATGTTAACTTCAGCTCTTGGACATGGAGCCTTACACCTATGATCTGTTTGATTTGGAACCAGAATTTAAACCAAATCAACCATAACCAGGGTGATTTTTGTTCTAAATTCTGATCTATTCATCTTTTACTCTTCCCTGTTGAAGCTGTTCCTTGTACGTGAAAGTAGCCACAGCTCTGTAGAGAGGGCAGTGGAGTAACTGATGGCTAAGTAATCACTTTCTGTCTTTCCCACTTGGAAATTTAACTGGAAACTCCATCTTAGGTTTAAGGAAAATTTTCTCAGAACCTATACCTTCCCAATTAAATGGCTTGGCACTGGATAATGAAAATTCCCAGCAAATGATATTTCAGGGTCTGCTGTTAAATCATTGGTTATGAATGTCACAAAGTTTTTGATTTTACCATCTGTTTTTCTGTAAACTGAACTCCAGTAGCACCTTCTTCTGAGGTAAAGTAAGAATTCCCCAGGGAGAGCTCATTTTAGTGTGAACAGAGTTGTAGAATCTGGCTCCTAATTTCCCCATGGCTAAATTTACTGGTCCGCCAAATAAGAAGAGCTATGAATCTGTTTTTAAAAATATTGACATCTTAAAAAGCAAAGCTATGCAGAGAAGATCTGATGCGACACCTTTGCACAAAGTACTATTCCTGTGAAGTCACCAAAGCCAAGACTTCATCCTCACACATAATTGCATTCACTGCTGTTATTAATATAACAGATCTGTTCCTTGAAAAGGGACTTCGGTAGAGGAAGTTAGTTGGTATTATTTTGGTTTCCTTAAAAACCTTGTCCCTGCAGTCCTCCCTTTTATTGAACTTTTCTCTGAAGCCCAACAGTTGTGGGGCCTTCATATCTCCATTCTGAGCTGCTGCTGTTGGGCACACGCATGGTATCCTGGGAGTGCAGTTTGGAGCAGCTCAGGAAATAAAAACCTCCCTTCAGAGCTGGCAGTGTACAACAGCAGAGCTATAAATACTTATTTGTGTCCCCTTCTTTCTCTCACTCCACATTTCTTCCAGTGAAAATAGTGTCACTACCTGGTGCTACCTTGAGTATGCTCAGAGCTCCTACAAGACTCCAAAATCCTTGTTTGGGCATTCCTGGCCATTTTTCACTTCCCTCTGGCCCCTTCTGACCCAAATCATTCTATGATTCTGTGATTCTATGAATCTATGATTCTGTGATTCTATGAATCTATGATCAGTTTGAGGAAGGAGACAGAAATATTCTCCTGATATTTTCCGTCCAGCTGCCATCTAGGTGTTTCCCAGTTTTCTTTCCTGGTATTCTGTGCATTTATATATGTGCCTCTTTCCCCTCTTAAGCTTAGGGTTTTTTTCTCATCCTCATAGTTTTCTTTCTCATCAACCAGAAATATTGAAAGCAGCCTGTGAAATTGTAGGGTTTTGTATCACTTTATGTCTCTGTATCAAACCAAGTACAGCCATACAAATAATTTTGAATGAAATTAATTATGAGATTGCTGAATTTTTAGTATGGGCTTTGACCTTAACAGTTCTCACCTCCAGAAACATGACGGCTGAGAACAAAGTCTCATTTGGGGGCAAACCCTCAATCCCAGCTCACTTGTTTTAGCTTCACAGCTAAGTTCACCCCTGCTATGCCTTCCCTAAATGAGTACATTTGTCTCTTCATTGCACCTCGACTAATTTCATGTCCTCTAATCTAATCAAAAGTGACTCTTTGCCAAGAAAATTGCCTCTTTAAGTATATAGTACCTTTGCTGCAATACTGACACTAGAAATTGCTGTTATATTCTGGGCCAAGCAAATTATTTTTAAGGCAAAATTATTAAACTATGATCTTGCTTAATCCTTCTATAAACATTTGGGGAAGAAAAATATGCTTTAATCTTGTTTCAGTTCTGCATTTTTTGGTGAATAATCTGTGAATAATTCACTTTCCAGATGCAAAGTATTACTGAGGTATTATGATAAGACTAAGGAAAACACAACCAAAGATGTATTTAATTTAGAGAGCTGTGTGTTTGCTTTTCAAAATAGAGGCTTTGGTGCCACCACTCATAAAATGTAAAGCAGTCATCTTGCTTTCAGACCACCTGCCCATAATGGTTTGAACTACTCTCCTTGTTTCATTGGAAGCAGTATCAGGGTCATACCAGTGCTGCTGCATTTCATGTCCAAAGATAAAATAGTTGCAGTTGTGCTACCTTTTGACAAATGCCACTGCAGATGAAATCTTGTTGAGTGGATCTGGGATTTTTTTATTCTTGCCTCACAGACATCTGTTCCTTCTCCCAGGTCCCCTGATGCTGTCTGTCTTCATGCAGCATTAAACCGAGTCAATAAGACCTTTGTCTAAATGTGGAATATGGAAAACACAGTTGGACCAGGCCACAAATATCTCTTCCTGAGCTGTAGTTCAAATCTATGTGTAGAACATAGTTCAGTTATAATTTTATTAGTAGAAGTTGGCCACTGTTTTTCTGCAGAACTTGGCCATGTTGAGGTGTGTAATGTTTGCTATTAGGTCCTGCAAGTGTTGGGGTGTTACCTGGCCAGTCTTGTCTCTGAATTGTTGAAATATTCCTTATAATATGTTACGTGTTACGTGGAACTACACAGCAGTTGTTCTTTCTTAAATCTGATCTAGGTGATTACCTCAAGCTGTTTTGACTTGTCTCCATATAAAAACTGGGGAGAGCAGAGTGTATGAACCAAAACCACCCAGCCAGCAGAGAAATTAGATTAAAGCTATGTCTAAGAGAAATCTTCATAAACATCTCCTATTACATCTTTTCTTATCCAGAATCCTGGCCACAATGAAGTCAATGGAAAAATTCCAATTCCTGCTAAGAAAGGCCAGAATTTTATTCCAAGTCTGTGAAATAAGCCATAATTAACCTTCCGTTGTTGCTGCCAGAATCCATGTCACCACTTGCTTCCACTTTCTGAATTTAACTGTAGTGAAAATGTGTCCAAAACTTAAGAGGCATTTAAGGAATACCAATGTGACTTTCTCCCTCTATCACTCTCCCTTATACACCCAGTTAATTTAGGAAATGTGCCCTAACGCCTTCCACAGTTTCCTTTTGTAACAAAGGTTAAAGACCCTGCATTAAAAATAATGCAAATTCTCCTTGTTATTGCTTGCTCTTCTGTTATGTTTTGGATTGAAAAACTCCCACAGCTCACCACACTCTAATTAATTGTCATTAATTATTTACAATTTTGCTTTATTCTCTGAATTAATTTATTTCCCTCTCTTCCACAAATAAATAAATTATGGTTTTAATTATCTTTCTATAAATATTTGGTTTAGCTCAGGTCAGGAGCTCCTGCTGGATGTTCAGTATGCATTTGGCCTGCCATTCTACCCGAAGTATGAAGCACAATTTACTGAGGAAGAAAAGGGCCTTTCCTTGCAAATTATGCAGTATATCTCCAATTTCATAAACTCAGGGTAAGTGTGGGATATTTAAGAATTGCTGTGACTGGGTAGATGGTGAGAAACAGAGGGAGTGTAGTCATTCCAGACCCTGCCCTCACTCAATCATTCTCCATTTCCTCTACAACTTGTAAGCCTACAGTGGGATTTAGTCCACATGGTTGGAAAGTCATGGCCAAGTTGTCAAGCAGAGCAGACACCAAAGATTTATAGTGAGACTCAGCTAGGAGGAATAGACATTTTATCTCCATCATCCAGCTGCAAATGCTACTAAAGTGCATGCAGGCTTCAAAGGCCATGCTGTTGTTTCCAGAGCTTAGTTCTAGGACCCCAATTCTGAAACCTCTTGGCTAAGAGTTCTCTTTTACCCAGTAGAAAGGGGAAAACACAGGAAGACATAGTGCACCCTTCACCACCTACTCTGTGGACATCCTTCTGTTGCTACTATGCTGTGGCCGTGTTTGAGAATGAGGAGTATCTCTGGAAACCTAGTGTGGGAATGGTGGGAACAGTGACTTGGGGTACAGTGCTTGGTACAACAGTGCTTTTTGCAGTATCTTGGGTTGTATTGGGATCGAGGGCTGTTGAGGGTGTTCATAAGCCTGTGTCTATACAGGTTCTGTCTACCTGTTCCTTAGGAAGTGAACCAGACCAAAAAGTTACTGTCAGATGAGGCATCATGAATGATTCACCAGTCCGGGCTGAATTTGAACCCCACTGGTCAGAGGGACTGGATACACATTTCCCTGACCCAGCCAATCTTCTTACCATTTTACTGTTCATGTCATTCTTTTCTAATGATAATTTCTCCCACTCCCTTAGAAATCCAAACTACCCCCACAGTTTCTCGAGAAGAATGTTGGGGGTGATGCCTGCCTGGCCTTTGTATCTGTCAAGTGATGACGGCGATAACTACAAGGAATTCACCGTATCTTTGCCGACTCTTAAAGGACTGAAAAAAGCAGACTGTTCCTTTTGGTCCGATTATATCAGGAGGCTGAAAGCATCCACAGGTGAGAAGAATGCTTTCTCATATTAAATAAACACTTAATTCCCTGCTTAATGTTTTTGTCTGAATGTAGTGCTGTTACATCTCTGTTGAAAAAACACGTTTCACAAATTAAACATCTTGCAATGTCCAGGGTATATAGTTAAGGATGTAACAATAAACAAATTTATTTTATAGCAGATAATGTGTACTAAAGTTTAATTGTCCCGAAGTTTAGCTAGCTAGAGAAATCTTCCTGTTATGATAGAAGTTATGAAAAAGCCCTATCTTCTAATAGTTTGCTCTCTATTTACAGTCATAATATGGAATTTGAGTAAACTGGAAGGCTGCATATAGAGGCCTCTTTTGTCTACTGGAAGCACCTAACATGAGAATGTTGAGATTTCTATGCTTAGGAGGAGCACAAATCATTTCCATCCATTGTAAAGTTGCAGCTGAGGCTTTAGTTATATCTCATTATGGTTCCTGCATGCTTTGACTTTTCACTAGATTAGTTTCTTTGACTTTTTTTATAGCTGTGGTGATTATGCCCCTTGCATGTCTCCTTTTATATTTGCCATAAATTTCAATGAAGCTATCACAGCCCTTCAATATTTTCTTGCTCTTAGGACAGTAAAACCAACTCTGCTGAGATTTCAATCTGCTGCCTGTCCTGAATTTATGCTAGTAAATAAACTCCCCTTCATATCTGTATATCTTGTAAATAAATATGGATAGCCTCAAGCAAAGCAAACAAAACCATCCCTCTTTGGCAGGCAGAGATGTTTTGAATTGTTCTTGGAGGCCTGCAAGTTTGCATGTGTTTTTTATGTCCTAAGGATTCATCTTCACAGTGAACACAGTTCAGGCTCTCTCTGTTTTGGGGGCTGTTGAATTTCTGAGAACAAAATGTACTTTCCAAGACGTGAAGCTACCCAGGCTATCTATGCCTGACACAAGACCTCAAATGGTCTGAGGCTGATATTTAAGTGACACAAAATTAAAATGTCTCAGAATCATCAAGCTGGTGGTTCTGATGCAAACACAGAGCAACAATTCTCCTGTTCAGTAGACATCCTCCATCTTTACTCATGGTCTTTCTTCCAAAGTGGAGTCAAGATTTTGTTGTCAGCCTTTTCTCGGTTTCCCGGTATCCCTCAATGTCTTCAGGTTCAGAGGGGATACTTTGATCTCTCCAATGGCTTTGTGCTGATTGAGATAGTGCTAATTTTCAAAGCTTTATTCTGATATTTAAACAGTCCTGGCAATAAATTCTAGATCCTTTCAGACCTCACCTCACAGCCTCACCTCTGGCTGTGTAATGCCAGACTGAGCTGAAGTCACAGCTCTGGTAGAAGGACTGCTGACCGAGCACCACGGACAGAGACTGTTCCCAGCACCTACGGAAATTCCCCCCAGAGGTGGCAAACATCCACCAGGGCGTATTGTTTTTGACATAGACAAGATTTAAAACTATCCAAACTGGCATAAGAACACAGCATTCATGTATGGGTTAGTCCAATGATCTGTCTAGCTCAATAGCCTGACCTTGTCAGTGGCCAAAGCCAAATACTTGAATCTTAAACACAAAAATAGAGGGAGGGAGAGAAAAACACATTTGAAGAGTTCACAGAGTTGACTAAAATTTTTGAAAATAAGCCATAAAGTGTGAAATTTATGGAGTATGGATTGTCAAGGAAAGGTTTAAAAAGTACATGTCAAAAGTACATGTTAATCTTCAAGCAGAACTGAGTACACCCAGCTGGCTCTTTAAGCCAGTATTTGCTTGGCCTCAGCACCATGGTAATGCAGTTGCATGGCTGACTTCTGCTAAATTCCGTCTCACAGCAATTTTGGCTTGACACTTTGCTTTGATAGTATTTTTTAATCTCACCCTGGAATACTAAAATTTCTCATACAATTTAAATAGATATCACATCAAACCCCTTCCTGCTCCAGACCCTTTAGCCTGGGATGGTAACAGAGACACTGTAGGTCTCTTGATGAGAATCTTAGAGCAGTTCCTTATGAAAAAAGATTCATAATGTTCATTGGTTCACTTAAAAATATTGCATAAAATTCAGATGGTGATTGCTAAACACCCTCTTTTTTTTTTTTTTTTGAGAGGATGTTGTGCTGAACTTCATGCCAAAGCAGTGTTAGTTTATCAGTACAAGTTCATCACTTGCATTGCTCCCAAAAATTGGATTCTACAGGAATTGGGTCCCTATGCATCGTGTTTCTACCTCCTTGATGTGTCTCCTTGCACCTGAGGTAGTTTGCTGTACCTCCCTTCAGAACTGAACCTCTGTTGTTCCCTGACTGCTCCAGCCTCTGTTCCTGAAGTGCTCTCAGGCTGTCCTGTGGGACCTTGGCATATACTGAACACCAGATTTGAGAGAACAATGGTGCAAACCATTTTTGGATGTTGTACCTTGTACTCTTCCCTGAGGGGGATCTGTCAGCTCTTTTAGCTACCTTGAGATCCAATCTATCACTTTTCTGCCTTTCAGTAATTATAAATGTTCATAGTGTACTTGGATTGTTATTGTGGATTGCAGTTTGTGGCCTCACACCAAGTAGATGGAGTTTACAAGTGTGCCAGCAAGAAGCACGGATAATGAAACATTCCAGTTTCCACATCTAAGCACAAAGATGAACAGGATCTAGTCTGATGCAATCTCAACCAGCTGTGATGAATCCTGTTTTATCCATCTCATATTTTCCTTGAAATCAATATTTTTACAGCTTCATACATCATCTGGGATCTATAAGCAAAAAAACTCCAATATATTTCAATAAAATGAAGAAGAACTGGACAAACCAGTGATCATAAAATATAACTGGAACTGGCATTTCGAAAATTTTTCCTGATCCTTTGCACACTTCCATGGGAAATGTCTTGACTTGGAAATGTCAAATTAGGGATGACTAAAGGCTCAAAGCTCAATATCTCAGTCCAACAGAAAACTGAGGCATTCCTTGCTGTGGTTTAAGCTAAACTCATAAATTTCAGTTTCTGGAATAAAACCTCTTACATTTAGAATCTTAGATGTTTTTTTAGATTATTCACTGCTGGATCTAGAAGTTGTTTATACATCCATCTTAACTGTTACCTGTAATTTTCTTTCCATTTAGTAAAAATATTGTCCAAGTTGGTGTTTCATTTTGTGGTCAGGCCATGATACTTAATGACAGAATGTATCATTTGTTCCTGGCACAAAACTGGAATGTGTGTTGTTGCATTTGAAGATAATTTAACAAAATTCATGTCATAAATGCAATGATTCATCATAAAATTTGCTAGCAGTGCCTTTACAAACTATGGAGGGAAGTTTGAATCTGTTTCATTGCAGATGAACTAAAAATATCTTGAAGTTTTATTTGGGACCAGTTTGTAAAGTTGACATTTTGGGAACGGGTTTACTTGGGGAATTATGGGAGTGATGGTGCTTGAAGACATTTGGATTTACTAAATGAAGTTCCCTTGGTTGCATTTCAAAGACATGCTTTATATTTTGAATTATGACGGTTTCCATGGGAAACATCTAAATGAGAAACAAGAAGAGTGGCAATTGTGGAAAAAAAGAGCTGTGGATGGCTTTTTCCAGGAAATGTGTTAATAACTTGAAATTCAGTTAAAAACAGGAGCTCTAGAATGTTTATGTATATTCAGACAGATGTCTGAATGCTAACATTCCCCTTACATAGTGTGGTGGACTGTGTGCCTGACAGTGAGCCCCTTTATAAAGGGCCTCTCACTGCATCCCAAACAGGTGGAGTTGGATCCACTCTACATCTCTTACTCCTGTAGCTGGTATCTAAAAAGAAGCAGTCCTGCTAAAATGCGTCTGTAAGCAGTCTTGCAGCTGGGGAGAAAGAGCTACCTTTAGTGTCTCACTGAAATCTTGTCTGCCCAACTCATGTGCCTAAATTTCAACCTTTAGGCATATTTTACATGCCCAAATTAGCCAGATCGGGCTGTATATGTGGAAAATTCAACAGGTAGCAAAGCTGGAGCCCTTCTTCATGAGCTCTGGGCTGCCACATGTAGCCAAACAAGAGTCCTAACAAAGTAAGAGTGTTTACAGTTCAGACTTGAATCAAAACTGAATCAGGAATTTTGTAGTTAGCATTCATCTTTTATCCTTTCTGTTGACACCTTCTTTGTATCGCAAGCAGAAAACAGATTCCTTTAGTATGAGGGACATCTGTGCAGCAGTGAGAGCACTCTGGCTATGAGACATTAAATAAACACTCTCAGTACACTTTCTTGACACAGTTTTGTGGTGTTGAGGCAACTGCATCACTGAAATAAGGTTGAAGCCTAAAATCACAGAAGGTAAAAGATAAAAGATCTGTTGGAGGTGGGTGCTTGGGGATTATTGTATTACAGACAGACAAAAAATTACTGTTCCCCACACTTCCTACCTGGTAGGGAAGTATCAGGAGATAATACAAAACTAAAGTCTTGCATGAGTGGAGAGAAAACTATTATGTATTCCAGTGGCAATTTTTTAAAGCACAATGCTTAATTACCATGAGGTGATTTGCCATTACTCTAAAGCACTTTGCAAATGGACTGCAAACTTAGAAAAATAGCTTCCTGAACATTTATAGGTCCAAAAAAGGTTTTTAGGCGTCATTAATAAAGTGTGCACCTTGCAGCTTGCTGCCTCAAAGATATGACATCTATTTTAATCTTAATTGTATTGTCTTTTCAGGAGCTTCAATTGATGGAGAGCCATCTGCAGAAAACAGCCCTGGTGAAGCTCCCAGTGAAGTCACCTCCCTGGAGAGCCAATCCCTGAGAGCTGAGGTGGCTTACAGCAGATAGGAAATCACAGGGCTGTGGGGTGGGTTTGTCACACAATTGTGCATCCACACAGCCATCTCACACCAAATGAATAATACTTCCTTTAGTTAACTTTCTCAACAAGTAAAGCAGACCTTTCAATAAAGTAGTTTTCAAGAAAATTAGTGACTATGGCCCAAAATAAGCACTACGTCTATTGTTTTAAATCAAAAGAGACTGTACTTTGAAAAAATAAAGTATCAATAAAAACTGCAAAACCAAAACAAATACAATTGGTCTTTCTTTATTTCTTGCAACTACACAAATGCCAGCATATTGTGGTACCACCAGCCAGAAAAGGACATACATTAAAACACTTAGAAGTCCCTCATTGATGAGGCTCAGATTTGTTAGATGTCCTATTTTTGTCTTTTTTTATTGCTCATCCTATCACAAGCTGCTGGTAGGAAAGGGAGCCTGGTTTGGCATTCTAGAGAAAACTAAAGAACTCTAAAATGGAAAGGAAGAACAATTTAGGAAGGGAATCATGAGTATGCATTGAGTCATTCACATTAAGTCAGGCACATGCTATACTCAGCTCATGATCCCCTGAGAAATTATGTCCAAGACCATTTGGGTAAGGCAGAGCACACAGCAGAGATAATAAATAATATATTAATTACACCTTAGGTAACACCGTCCTTGGAACATTTATCTTCTTTTAAGAAGAACACCTTCTACAGATACACAGTAGTTTTGGAAGCATAAGGAAAATCATAGGATACCTCTAATGGCTCTGAAGGTATTTTGGATCATGTTGTTAATTCATTGCTGGGACCATTAGGCAACAGATAATCTTCAGCTGATGATATATCATACACTTGTCCATGAAACCTCACAAAAACAAAATCAAGGTTGCCCAGGAGGACACAAATTTCTTGTGCAGTGGTGAAATGATTTAGTAAAACAACTCATAAGGTTTTGTTTGCTGCTTGAGCCCTCTGCCACCACATGAGCAGCTACTGCTGTCTGCTCTGGATCCAGGTTTCCAAAGGTTCTACCAAGACAGAAAAAAAACCTGTGTAACACTCCTAGTTTTTATACTTACATCCTGTTCAATAAACAGTAAAAAGATTGGAAGAATCAAGAAACTTGTTAACTGGCTAAATATAAAAGAGTAAAGATGGAGAACTCAAACTGTGTTTTGCTTCATTAACTTCACCTAAACTACATAACTGGTAAAGGAAAAAAAAAAGAAAGAAACTGTTTAAGAACTTCTTTTAAAGCCTAGATCTTAAACACGTATCTCAACAGAGGATGCTTTCTTTGCAATAGCTATAGATACAGCAGCTCTGATTCCTTGGGCAAGACTGGGTTTATTTTTGCCCTATTTGAGAGCTAATTGTTGGTCACAGCAACTCCAGTATTATTCTGCTGCACATGGAACTGGTAAACAGAGGACAGATTTAAAAGGATTCAGTATTGGCTCATACTGATGAAAGCCAAATATATAATCTTTTCCCACTCACTATTCAGCTCCACCTTAAGCGCAGAGATGTCTCAGGAATTTGAGAAAAGGTTTTCATTTTGAGCTAGGAATGCAGCAATGTAGCCTTGTAGCCTCCTAATTACAGTCTTGGCCATCTGATAGGATTAGTAGATAGGCAGGTCTGACTGGGCTTTTTGGTCACCCCTCCTGAGATATCCAGCTCAACTGTCAGTTTGGTAAAAGAGACTCTAGGTACAAAATTTTCATAAAATATCTTTATTTCAGAAGTGACTGACTGCTTCATCCCCACCCTGTTAAATGGATGCAGCTCTTTAGGCTGTTCTGTCTCTCTACAAATTTCCTAGAAACCTCTTTTCTATAGCCCACTGTTGGTTTCCTCCTTTAAAGAAGCATGCAAATGCTCTTCCCTCTTCTTCCCTTCTGCTAGTCCTGCTCACTCTCCATACCTCTTTAAACTTGCTTCTGTCAAGGTACATTTTGATGCAGACAAATGCGGTCTCATGATCCCTGGTGTTCCTGTAATTCCACATTTCCTCATCTTTCCACATCTTCCATCCCATATCCTTAAGCTCAAACATCTTTGAATTCTGAGATAACTTTTGCAGCAGCACAAGTGCTTCAGTCTTTTTGAGTGTGAGTCTCATCACCTGCCTGACTTTACTCCTCTTTCTTATGAGGAACCACACTGTTAGAAATATCCTGGTCAAATCCAACAGGAGGTTTAATTAGAAAAGCGTACGTGTGGACTGACTGAGAGAGGTCAGGAAACTTCAGCCTTAGTGATACTGAGAGGCCAAGTCTGCTCCCACATAGAATTCCTAGTAAGAAAAATACATTCCCAGACTATTTAGGTCATGGCTCTTTAAACTGAAATACCAAAGACTGCAGTGATCTGGTACTGAAGCAATGCTCAGAAGCACGATGACTGGAGCCATGCTTTCCTCCTTCCTACTGGAAATGGCTATAATTTTTTGAAAGCGAAGCATTCTTTGAAACTTCCTATGAACACACATACAGGCAACTCAAGTTAATGCCATTTAAGTTATTCAATCTGAACTTTTTGAAAGATGAGCTGTTAGAGCATTGCTTTTAATACTTGAATATCTAACCTACAGCATTTTGTGTGATTCTTTTGCACAGGAGATATTAAGCAACAGAGAAAAAATGTGGAGTATTAGAAATATTTTACCATGCAGAGTTGGAAAGAAAACAACTGACTAAATGGCAATGCTGGAACATTGGTTGTTTTCCTAAGTACTTGGCACATAGAGCTGGAACCTCACAGTTGTCATCCTGCTATTACCCACATCATATAATTCCCTTGGCTGAAATTAAGGACTCAGTCTTTCACCGTAGCAGCATCATAGCCAATGTTATGTATTATATAAAAGCTCACATTCTCTCCAACTTGCTCCAGCTACACTCTATAGCAGTGGCTTATACAGTAGTGATTAGATATTTATGGATAATTGCTCCTCCCTTGTGAAGCTGAAAAAAAATAAACCTGATCACAAAGCCAAAGATCCTCCACATGGTTCTCATTTGGCCTTTGAAACACAGACACCAGCCTGGCTGGGATTTTATATAAGTTTCAGGTGTAAGAGAATTTGGGTAATCGGAAGTGTGATAGTCAGGGCTTTCAACTCTTTCTATTTTTTCTGGTTTTATGTTTTCATGTGAGGTTGATCCGGCCCAAAGCAGAGGGGTCACTACTTCCTGCCCCTGCAGATGTGAATCCTCTAGCGTGGCCTTTGGTCATGAAGGTGTTTGCCCCTTTTCCTAGTTTTCCAGCTGCCCAGGAAAGACCTTTGGATTCCAGCACTGGCTAAAACTCAGTGAACTTCAGCTGAGAGCTCACATGCCCCCAAGGACAATTAAGACAGTTTTGCATCAGGATTTCTGACAAATCTACCCACTCTATGAGAGGCTGGTGTTTGACTGGGTGTGGAGAATGCTGTTCCACAGCACAGGTTTTGAATCATTACAAAAGCTGTTATTTTCTTGTTTTAAGGAGACCTCCTTTTTCTTCCTCTTGTTATTCCTCATATATTCTGCCATCATGGCACGAGAGACAATGTCTCAGGATTTTATCCTTCCTACTTCTTACACACACTCTACAGAGGGTCTGGTGAGCACAAGTCAAAATAACTGATAGTATCTTATAGGCCTCTGATCGAAGTCAGATGGGACTGGATATTTTTAAACATTACAGCTGTTTTTCAAAGCTGACTAAGGAACTCTGTAAGTCAGATCCCACTAACCTGTAGGGAATTTGGATGCCCGGTTCCCATTATGGCTTTGAAAACCCCACCCAACATCTGTGCAATGGTCAGGGCTCATTTAGGAGCCTTTTCCCTTTCATGATGAGCGGATGGCCTCAGACAAAAACACCATTGCAATTGGCAGCAGTTCATTGACTCACAAAGGGAGAATTTAGCTTGTTGTTTAGCTTCCCTGGTTAAGACTGAGATCTTTAGCAAAACAGACCAAGACAAACTGGACTTCTTTTTTGTTTCATGTGAATAAGGCAGTGGCCAGTTTTCAGGGGCAGCCAGCATTTTCATGACCATTGGTAGCACACAGGTACGGTATCACACAAAGAAGGAATGCACACCTCCAAAGGGACCCACAAATCCGTGTTTTAAATCCAGGAAAGAATTCAGAGGAGTCAGAATCAGTTTACAGCAGCATTTTATATGTACCACTGAAAGCAGTGATCTGCTCTGCATGTGTCAGTTAAGTGAAATGAGAGCCCGAGTTCAAGAGCAAAGAGACTGGATGTTCTTCTACATTATGCAGTCCCAATTGCTCAAATATGTCAATTTTAAATAATAGAAGGATGACTATTCAGTGAAAAGTCTTTTGTTTATAAGATTTTGGCTGGATACCTTGAAAACAGGATACCTAGGTAAGGCAAGGATTTACTCCGGTTCTGAAGAGTTTACTCAGTACTTGTATCCTAAAACACAGGGAACAAAAGTCTACATTGATAGCTGCTCTTTGGAGTGGCAATTCAAAAGTTAATGGCAGGATGCTGACTACCTGGGAGATTCAGTTCTGAAGCAAAGCCCAAGTTCAGGTGAAAGATCCGTCAAATAACTAACAATTATGGTAGGAAGCAGCATCATTTACATTCAGCATCTCAGATCAGCCTAAAGTGCAAAAAAGCGTCCAGATGGGTGTTTTTCATTCAAAATGCTACCTTGCAGAGGTAAGGTGCAGTGCAGACAAAACCAGGACAAGAGTAAGGTGTAGGGCAGTTACACGTCAGATCCTGTTTCACGGGGTGTGGGTCAGCCTGGGGTGGTGACCAACAGCACTTTGTTCAGAAGTAGTAGAGGTGTTTCCAGAAATGCTTGCTGCAGGGGAAGGATGGACCTCAACCTGTCTCTTCCTTTCATCCATAAAGGAGGCAGTCACTTCCCACCATGTGCTGAAGAGAGGCCTAAGTCATGTCCCCATTTGGTCCCTATTCACAAAGATGTTTAGGCACCTAACCTAGCACTCTGGGAGCTGAGCCTAACACCTTCTGTCCTAGTCTTCATTCTTGTCAGTAACTCCTACAAGATGTGGGTGTGGAATAAGGCTTTCAAGACCAGCCAGAGTTGTGCCTGACAGACTGGTTTCTATGACTCCAAAGCTCTGTTTTCTCACAGTTTTTGTTGCAGCCTCCCGGGCTGTCAGAACTCGTGGCTGCGAGATGAAGGTTGAATCCCTTGGACAAGAAGATGCAGGGGCTGCATGCCCATCTGTGGGAACACTCAAGGACAAGCACTCTCAGGAGACTGGGTCCCATGGAGCCAGTTAAAGGATCATACTGAAAAACTGTTTCTGGCCCAGCCAACACAGTCAAAAACCCTGTGACAAGCCTGACTGCTTTCAAAGACAGCAGTTGGCTGGCAGGAGAGAAGGCAAACTCTGACAGACGTGTTTGTTTCAGATCACTTCCATGGCAGTTTGCTCCTTTCATGCCTGGTAATAAACACCTGAGCAAGGGCTGGAGCTCTTGAATTTGGCAGTGATCATTCTCTCAAAAGCTGTGGGCCTGCCTTTCAGCTGAAGTCAAAAATGTCATCAGAGCCAGAGGCTGCAAGCTGCACTGATTCACACCAGTGGCACTCGGAGTGGTGACTGTGTTTATGAGGGAATGGATTATTCCTTTGCCAAGATGCCACAAGTGCTCCAAAAGAAGCACTCTCTCTGAGAAGCCATTTTTCATCAACCCCCTCCCCACAACCTTCCAGCCGGGAGTCCAGCTGCAGATTTACAACCTTTTAATCACCTTTTTGGAATATTTTAGCATGCTAAAAATAGACCTCTTGGGCTATGTTTAGCTCTCAGTAAGGCCATTGTCTCACAGACTGGATCTCAATGAAGCCTGGTGGAAGACTAGAAAGCTAAATATTGAGTATGATTCCCAGGGATCAGGTGCTTAGGATCTGCCCAGACAAATCTAACCTACTCCTCTAATCCACCACCTTTTATTTTGGGTGAAATTTGCCCTTCCCATTATTCTCTCCCTTGCATACAATTCTCCACAGCTGACCAGGTTGGTTCTGGTGGAGGATCTCCTGCTCTCCTTTGTGTACCTCTCAGTGACCCAAAGCTAGTGACAGTGGTTTAGCTTCATTCCAGTTCCAATGAAAGGCTGGCTGTTCCCAAGACCCCAGACACCCCCACATGGGTTTCTTTTATCATTTGCTTGAATCCTCTTTTTCCATCACCTCGTGAGGGCTGCAGGACAGGGATGGAGTGGAAAGGCAGGTAGATTTTAGGGTACAGCAATGTAAGAAATTACCCACAGGAAAAGGTAGATTAGAGGCGACCACATTCCTACCCTGCCCATGATGCTGCCATAGGTCAGATTTGTGTGAGAAACTCCTGTTTATGAGGACACTGGAACTGGGGCAGTTATTCCAGACAGATCCTTCTGCACAAATCAGCTTGTACTAGTGAAGAAGTGCTTCTACATCCCACAAACCCCCTCCCCCAAGAAAAAAAAACAAACCACTTTTCATCTATAATGGTGGTGCTTTTGCCAGCACAGAAGTGTATCAAGAAATCCACATTCCCCAACTGATTTTGGTTTCATCACAGCCCCTGAGCCGACGGGAAATGCTATCCTGGAAGAGTCCTGCTCCATGTCTGCAGCCCTTCCTTGGCTGCTGAGGTTGAGCTTGCCAGCACACAGCCTCTTTCCTCCCCCCTCTTCCTCCTGCCCTCTGCAGGTGCTTTTGCTCTTCTCTTTAACCCCTAATTATTTATGTCCACTCTATCCCATTTCTTCTCACTGTCTATGTTCATTTCACACAACTCTTCTCCCTCACCTTCAAGCTGAGCCTCTGATTCAAAGCCGACAGCTGGGGTGCACTGCAGAGTCCCAGTAAGAATTTCCTCTGCTCTCCAGGTGAGAGTCCTCACTTATCAAGGTCTCCAGTCCCTGCCCATTTTGGTTTCTGTGCTGAGATTCTGTCCTTAACTGCAGCAAACACTAAAAAAAATTTTTTACCTGCTGTGGGTAGAAGCTTCTGCTAAGGGAACTCAGACCTATTCCACTTTTCCCGAGATTTACTTCACATTTCATGATGAATTTGAATAAAAAAATAAAATAGAGGGAGGAAAAAAATTCAGATTAATATAGTGTTTTAAATGTTAAAAGATGCTTGGGGTTTAGTGCTGATTAAAGGAATGGAGCTCTGCAGAAAGCAGATGATTCACAACCCCTAAGAGCAACATTTAGGGATAGTAGATAAAATCTAATGGTAATAGTATAAAGGAAAAAAAATAAACAAATTAAAACTGCACTGCAGTGCTGCCTGAGACACCGTATCTTTAATTCCCACTCAGCATTTTCACTCAACCACCACAGAAAATAGGTCTGTGAATGAAAGTCTGCTGAGATAAAAGAACCTGCATAACAGCTGACATCAAAAGAAAAGCCCTTTTCTTGCCTAATATATTGGAGACGTTTTTGAGAACAATTAATCCAAATGAAATTCTGGCCACTTGTACTGCAGCCAGATCAGAAACGCTTCCTGCAACTGGCCAAGAAAGTGTCTGGCCCTGGAAGCAGCCTGAAGTTCTTGGTACTTTGAAAGAAAACACAAAGTCAAATAGAGCTGAGGCCTCCTCCCACTGAAGCCCACAGCTAAAATCTCTCTGACTACAGGTCTGGCTTCCCTGGTGAGAGCAGTGGACAGGGAAGAGCAAAACAAACTTGCTGACACTGCAAGACCACCAAGCCCCAGTCTTAGAAAGGGGGAGTGATGCAGGGGTGAACCTGGTCCATGGCTAATTTAGAAACAACTGGGGCAAAATTCCAACCCCCCAACACCCTGTGGCTGCAGTGCAGACAGAACCAGGACAAGAGGTAAAAGCATCAAACATCAGATCATGATATTTGATCACTAACTTGGGTGCTCACTTATTGCAAGAGGAAGGACCAGAGATCTTCAGGGACAATGAGAGGGGGACAGAAGTCCACATTCAGCGAATGAGTGGAGCTTTTGTCAGAGCATCAGCTGGTGGTACTGGGGAGGAGGAGGAGGGCCAGGGTTAAGCAGGGTGAACAGCTGACCACAAAATTCTCCCTTTGTCAGTGCAAGTCTCCTTCCAAAGGTATGCACCATGAGACAAGACAGAGGCTCAATGCAACTGAAATATTGCTATGATTACAGAGGGAGATATAAATAATTAGCTATTTGCCAAGTCCCCCTCCAAGTGCAACGTGCAACAGGCTTGTTCTGTGCCATTTGCTAGTATCTTTTAAACAAAATCCCAAGGTACAACACTTTCAGCCAATCCTGGGCAGGAAGAGTGTGCTAGTCTCTGTTAGGAAATGGTACTTTTTATGTGTACACACATACCCACAATAATTTGTCACCCTATTAGGATACCGTGTAAATTGGTCCCCATGGCAGTGAAGCCTTTACACCACTTTTAAATGCCCAGCTAACAGCCCAGAAACACTCTGAAGGCTTTCTTTTGTGCATCATCATCTCCTCATCTTTCACAATGCCAGACCATCAAATTTACTCTTATATATTTGTTTTGTCCCAGCTGTCACTGGGCACTATTTATTCGGCTGTGGTCTGAAGCTGTAGAGTCGGTGGCATGTGAGGGACATTAATTTTTATTACAGCTCTGGGTCAATCCCTGCAGACAGGCAGCAAATACGATGAATATGGAAATAAGTTGCAGATGCTAAGAGCTGCATCAAGACCTCTTATCTTAAATTCCCAAAATACAGAGTACCATTCGTAGCTAAAGGGAATCTTTAAAAGCATTTAGCAGTGGCAGGTTTCTCTGTCACTCTTCTAGACAGCACTACTCTACTTGCTCATGCCTGCAGAAATTGCAGATGCCACAGAGATCCATGGATCCACAGCAAAATCCCAGTGAAGGAGCTGGGAGGCTCTGCACCAGTGCTGGGGTGAGCTGATGTGATAAGGGCTATGGAGCCAGACATCCTTCTGCAGACTTCTGTTGAGTTTTTGTTATTAGCTTTCAGAGTCTTCTTGTGAACAATTTTATTAAATTAAATGTCCTCTCTAGAAACAGTGTTAAGTGACATAAAAATAATCAACATAGTTGTGACTAAAGCCTGAACAGACGAGGTTGTTGGCAGTTTCAAAAAAGCATGTATCATCTCAGTTGTTAATGGCCAAAACTGTCAGGAGGGTTTAAAACTTTCCAGATTGTCATCCAGTAGCTGGTGAGTCAGACAAAGCCTTAAGACGAAGAGATGAAATTTTCTTTCATTTTTCTTCTCTGCTGAAGGAATCCAAACATTCAAAACTCTGAAAAGGCTCAGGCTACCGTTCAGGGCTCCTTTGGGATTAAAGGTTGATTCTCAATGAAGAAAAATGAAGTGTTGGTAGAACTAATTGCTGCACAAAATGCAGAAAAGAGAAAAAAAGAGGAAGGATATGGCAGTGTATTTCTTTTTGCATAAGGCCTTGGCTATTTGGGGAGATTTTTTTTGTGGAGGATGCAGACACTCTTCCACCACAAAGACCAAGGCAGAAATTTTCAGTCTTCAGACTGTTAATTTGAAATAGTAGAATATTTTCTGTATTCAGTTCCAAAGAACAAAAAGCATAATAGAAAATTTGAGTTTCATTTTTTTCTATTTAATTGACTGGGAAAAAAGTCTGTCCAGCAAACAAAAGTCCCTGTATCATTTGCTTTTGCAAGCTACTCAAAGGTCCTTATTTCATCATCCCTCAAGAAATCACCAACAATCTGGGGCCAGGTGTTTCAATACTACTCCAGATTGTCTGGATGACTTCAATCCTGTCTGATCTTCATCTACAGAGTAATTTGAAATGTTTTATCCTGACCAAAAATATTTATGTTGTCTCTTCCTGTGTTCCCTAATATTATTTATTGTCTCTCAAAACTAATCATTCTGAAAGGGAGGACAAGGTGAAGTCATGGTGACATGGTGGCAATCCAGGGCCAGGAAACACAGGAGCAGTTGCTTGTCTTGCACAGAGGATTCATCAGGGTAGGAGGTCAGAGATAAGTTCCAGATTTATTTAATTCACTAATACAGCTGTAGCCACTGTAGATAATGGAAAGACTTAACTACAGAAAACTACATTTTCTAAGATTTACTTATAACATCTCTCAATTCTTTTTGCCCTATAATTTACAAAATGTCTGGACTAAGTTTTTCTGGAGCCTTTTGAAGGTAATGAGCACCCACAGATGTTGGCAGAGGATGTGCCTCCAGCTCAGCAGGTTCCTTTTCAGGAGAGACAGAGCAGCCTAGAGCATAGACTGAGGACTTCTTCCAGGGCTGATGCACCTCATGGATCAGGTGTTTCATGGCCTAAAAGTCTACCAACTGATTATCAGCTATTAAGGGATTCTTGTCAGACACCCCAATCTGGCTCCAGGACTCTCACGTGATCCTAAAATATTCCTGTGAACAAGGGACTTCCCAGTTCAGATTGTCTCTCTTTTGGGATGAATCATCAAAGTGAAATCCTAACAGTCCCATCTGCTGTAAGGACTGTCCACATGCCAGTAAAAATGTTACCTATCCCCAGTCTCCTCTTCCTTCACTTATCCCAAAGACAGAGATTTGAATACATTTTAAATAAAAATTTGAATGATGGGTTTATCAGGATTTGATTTTTTCATCTTAGTAATTTTTTTTTTAATATGAAGAGTTATTTTTCCTTTGAGCTGTGCCTGAGTGTCTCTGTCTGAGACAGAAAAGGAACTAAGAAAGGGGCAAGGAATTACTGAAAACACAGCTGAAAGATGCATTTCCAACTCAGGCTTTCTCTTGAAGATCAGTTGTGGGGCCTCTTCTTCAGAATAAAGATTCTCTATTACCTGACTACTCTACAGCTCATCAACATCAGCCAGTTATGAATGCATGATATCAAGGAGTTCTTGTCTCGTTTGGTTAATCTCTGACTGTTTTCTGTTGTAGTTCCTTTGAGAGGAGCCCTGGTTCCACATCATTCTCACAGGCACAGTAGCCTGACCTGCTCTCTGAGCAGCTCCTCTGACCTCTCTGGGCCTGAAGACATTCCTTGCCACGAGCATCCCAAACACTCTCTCCTCATCTAATGTGCTCACAATCAGGATTCCCGGCTTGAGGCATTTGGCTCAATCACAGCTGCTAAGATTTCTTGGAAATTCAACCACAGTTTCATAATTCCAAGGCACGCGTTCATTTTTTCTTTCGTGTTGAGAAGTGAAAACATGGGTTTCTTGTCTGCTGTGATGGAAATTCCATCCTGCCGATGGCCATATGTTCCCTAATCCCAAAAATGCTGGATGCTCTGTGGGCTTCTCATGTGATAAACACAGATGTATTCTCAATTATGTTCAGTGCCTGCATTAATGAAAAGATTTTCATTTCTACCAGAGCTAAATTTGTATTTTTTCAGTAAGGCATTTTGTTTCTAAGTGTTATTAATTCCACTGTGACTAATATAACCTGGAAACCTGGAAGCTGAACCTTCCCTTTACTCCAATTTTTCACACAGCCAAGTTCAGAGAAACTTCTACTAAAGAAGCAATCGACTCTTGGATGTTTCCCCTTGTCATCACGTCACCAGTGTTGATGGTTGTGCCCAGTTACCTTTGGTAACAGGCGAGACACCACTAATCCCATCCTGGCTGCAAAACCTTTCAGAACCTCATGCCACTGTCAGATGTATTTGGTTGAGTGAACTGATAAACAGTGCTCAGATGTGTCAGGGCTAAGAGTTTTGGAACTGAATAACAATTACCCTTTTGAGGCTGAAGACAAAATGATCAGCCGTCCTTACTAAAGACTGAAGAATTTTAGGCCATGCTCTTAACACATTCCATTCATTACTTCTGTCTGAAATTGATCAATCCATAAAGGCATGATCCTACACATGTTTTACGTAATTTAGATGTAGCTAGGAGGCTCAACACCATGTTTGAAATTGGATGCTTTTGAAAAGCATCCTAAAGAAAAGCCTACTGTCCTTAAACACTTAATGTCTAACCTTGGCTACAAAGGCTTCTGCCAGGCTTAGAAGTAAAACTAAATGGGATTTGTGACTGACTGCAGTGGATTAATTGACCTGTTTAAAAATGCTCTTATAAAAAATTGTGCAGTTCTGTGTGCTGCAATGTAAGAAGGCTATACTGTGTTAGAGAGAATCCAAAGGGCTGTGAGGATGGTGAAGAGTCTGAAGGGGAAGCCACAGGAGGAGCAGCTGAGGTCACTTGGTTTGTTCAGCCTGAAGGAGAGCGAGGGGAGTCCTCAGTGCAGTCTGCAGCTTCCTCAGGAGGGGAAGCAGAGGGGCAGACACTGATCCTTCTCTCTGATGACCAGTGACAGGACCCGAGGGAATGGCCTGAAGAAAAGTCAGGGGAAGTTTAGGTTGGATATCGGGAAAAATTTTTTCACCCAGAGGTTGCTTGAGCACTGGAACAGGCTCCCCAGGGAAGTGGTCACAGCCCCAAACCTGAGTTCAAGAAATGTTTGGACAATGTTCTCAGGCACACGATGGGATTGTCAGGATGCTCTGTGCAGGGCCAGGACTTTATTGGCCCTTGTGGGTCCCTTCCAACCCAATGTAAGATTCTGTGGTTCTATGAAAGATGATTCCACTCCCCAAGGTCTTAGTGAACAAGTCCAATGATGATTTCTCTACCACACTTTTTTCTTCTGGGAGAATTTGCTGAGGATAGTTTTTCATGCCACTGCTGACTCATATGGAAAGACACATTTCTTATGGATTGACAGACACTCTCTGCATTCATTTATGCCCTGTAAGATATTATTTTTTGCATTCAAGTTTTTTAGACAACATAATTTCCATTTATATTTCAAATATAGAATCTCAGTTATAGGATCTAAATCATCAAGTAAACTATGGTTTCAGGATGCCTGATAAATACCAAGGATCCAAGAAGCCTCAGCTTACTTTGCCACTGCTGAAATATCCCCAGGAAATTAAACTTTGGACACATTTAAATGACTTCTTTAAGTTATTTTTCATACATTTTCTTTATTTGAAAACCTAAAGTTTTATGGCAATCTCTATTTACAAGTCATGAATGTGAAGTCTATAGCTATGTCTGCATATTTGAACTATCCTTCAAGCAGGGGACAGGGGGAAGGGCTCCTGCAAAAAAAGTGAGACATGCAGAGAGGAATTACAAGTTCCCCATTTGCAGAGAGAAGAGCACCTGGCACACTGCTCTTCAAAGCCTTTTCTAAGCTCTGAAGCATAGAATCAGTGACATGATGAAAAATATTAAACAAGTGTCTACAAGAACCAGAGTCTGAACTTGGACTCCCTTCAATTTCATATCTCAGTCATAAAACAATCTTTATTTTCCATGCTTTGCTTAGACAAATACACTTTCACAAGGTCCATTTGCCATCTTTACTCTTCTTGAATTTCCACCCACCTTGTTTTTGTTACAGATTTTGTTTCTAATCTCTTTGTCCGGCAATTTTTTTCTCTGTCAATGCATGGAGGATCTGCTTTCCTGGTGATTCACAAGCTCTGGGACCCACTGCCTGGAGATTGCCACTGGATCCTGGCCAAGGGCTGTCTTAGAGCTATGTCTGCAAACATGGGTCAAAGTTCATGTTCATTGTGCAGGACTATAATTAGCACAGCAGGTTTAGACACAAAACTGCTCCCTCTAGACCAAATTTCAAGGCAATTAGGGTTGTGCTTTTTCACCATGGTGCTTCTGAGCTAGACTCTGTCTGTCCCACAGTAAGAATAACATGGGAAGCACCCATTACTGAGTATTGTTGTGGCTTGGCATGAGGAAAGAAAGCACAGGTTCTATTTATACCTCAGCGTCTGACCAGGGGAGATTGTGGGCAAGATTTTCAGTGGGTTTCTGTTTTCCAAAGATATTGGCACGTATATGTACTGCAAGTAGGAATCACTTGCACAGGGCAGAAAATCCTCAATCCTCAGTTTTAGGAGGTGTTTCCACTGTGGATATTCTGCCCTTCCAGTACTGCTCCAGCACCGGGCTCTTTGAAGATGGCCATGTGTGTTATAAGAACTAATTTCATAAGTGAAATGTTTTAGCATCATTATCAGATCCCAGAGGGCCTTAACATCCAAAGTTCAGGAACAGGACAGGAATGAGAGGGTGGAATTTGTCCTTGAACAGAGGACACACATTTATTCCTGCTTCAATGCTCTTTTGGAGCACTCTTTAATGTATGGTGTCTGCTCTGGCCTTTGCAAAGGTTGGTATTTTCTCAGAACATTTTCATGCTGAAAGGCATGCCACGACTTGGGTGGCTCTACTGAGGGCATATAGAATATAATTAGGGTCACCTACAATAATTAGATTATACATCTGTTATGCCCGTATTCCAAATGGTGAGCTAGACTCCCTCTTCAGTCAATCCCAGAGGGAAATTGTTCTCATACTAAGATAGGTGTTTAAAATAAATTGGCTCAATCCCCAATCCCTGCCTTCTTCTGGTGACTCTGGAATGTTGACACAGTATGATTATCTTAGCTCAACCATCCTAACTTTTATGTTGTCAAATTGATGAACTCTGCCTTTTTTTCCCATCCTGTGTTGTATTTACCAAGAGTGGCAGGACCAGACTTTCAAATTGGTAAGAACAGACCTTGAAGAAGAAGATTTAATTAAAAGACCCATAATTTTTGTTTTTCTTCAAAAGACAGCTTTGAGGTCCTGTGATTTTGCAAGGCTTTGCTTGTTCTTTTAAATAAAAGTACACTTCTAACCCTTATGGTTCGGTTGAAAAGGCAAATTTGTTTGAGTAAAAATGTGGCAGGCAAATTAAAACAGTTCCAAATTCTGAGTATGGAGCAATGTTAGCCTTGTCCTGTAGTTTTTGAATCAGTGGTGGAACTGGGATTACTGGTGAAGAACTAGCAGAAAAAGAATCTGTTTACTGTAATATGCTTGTCCTCCATGCCATGACTGAGATACTGTGTTATTAAATATACCGTGTTATTAAAGAGCAGCACTTGGAGCATGGACAATAATGCAGATTGCAGCCATATCTTCTTTTATTTTCTGCCTATTTCTGTGATATTTAGCTGAAGGGGATTTTATCCCTAATTCTTGAGCAAATTATTGTGATTAACAAATATTCAATAACAAGAGTTGCGAGATTCTGGATAGGTTTTCTTTAGGAAAAATTTATATTCACCACACAGTAAAGAAGACAAAAGAAATACAGAAAATCTCTTCTAGAACAACATGTTTATGACATTAAACCAAATATAATTAGTCACAGATGAGTAGCTTGTCCAAATAAATTCAAATCCTAGAACAATAAATCATAGAATCATATGTAAAACGTCTCCATCCTATTCACTATAAACAGTGATACAGAAACAAAAATAAAAAGAGGACACAAAAGGTTTTCCATTAACTGGCCTTATAATGAGAAAAAAAGAGAAACTTTTACTAAAAAAGCAATCAAATCTTGGATGTTTCCCCCTGTCATCACATCTGATGATTTGATCTTTCATGGTTTCAGTCTATGATGAACTTCTCATCCCATGACTGGGCTTGTGCTTTATTTTGGATGACATGAGCAGCTTTAGTTCCAGCAAACCCCCATAGTTTTGTCTCAGAAATGCAAGCTGGCAACACAGGTTCTACTTTTGAACTTTAATTCTGTATTTAATTTTTAGGATGAAAGCTTATTTTAGCCATCATGGGGCTTCAGTTGAGTAAAAAAACACTGCCTGCCTTCCCATCCTTGATAAACACTTCCTAATCATCCATAGGTTAATTTTTTATTACATCCTGCCCTAAGAGAAGAGACATTCTAAATCCCAGAGTGCAGAATATTTCAGCATCACAGTCTTTGTTGTGTCTTCCCTCTGCAGGGACAGAGGGCACCTTATGTGAGGAGCAGCTGCTAAACATTTAAAGATGACAACTTACATAAATGTTACACTCCACACATCAATATTTAGCCAGTACAGTCCCCTATTTCAGTGTAACAGACATTCCATCATCCCACCAAACGTCCCAACCAGTGCTTTTATTATTATTTTTTTTTAAGGAGGAAAGAGAAGGAAATATTTTGTAATCATGGAAGGACAGTTAGCTGTGGAAGGGGAACATAAATTATCTGTGCTGCTGCAGAACAGTCTTAGATTACTGTCGTGTGAGACATCTGTGATGCATATATGGAGTGGGAATGAACACATCCATTCCTGGCAAACCGACCTCTCTTTGTCTTATGTCCTGTAAAAATGTGAGCCTCAACTGCCATGAAATAACACTGCCTCATGAAATAACATGAGGTCTTAATAAAGTATGACCCTTTGGAATTTTCAGTGTCTATGCTAACCCTACAGGCATTCATCAGGATTAGGAACATCAAGCTGGATTCAGGCTTGTTTGTCTGGCTACAGCTGTAGTGTTAAAATAGGAGAATAGGTCTAACTGTGCTGTGGTCATACCTAAAGTTTAATTGCCAGCACTAAAGCTGTTCCAGTTTTGTCCCATGCCAACCAGCACTTCCCTTCAGGAGTGAGTAGCTGCCTGTTGATGGCCTAGGGGTGGGCTGGTGTATCTGCCTGGGAAAACAAATCCACATTAAAGCTCTGGGCTGTTGCTCCTTGTCCTACTCTATTTTTAAAGTGTATCTGAATAATTGCAGGCTATGTGGTTGTCACTTGATGTAGACATAGCTCACAAACCCCTTCAAAATGGAAATTAACTTCAGAATTGAAATTAGTTTCTAGACTCACTAGGTCTGGGGCAGGAAAAGCCATGCACTGAGGAAGTTGGCAGAACCAAGATATGACAACTTGGTTATAATAATAGTTTATTTCAGTGGGTTCACTAAGGGCACAAACTTCTCCTAGCAGAATGTATACTCTTTGTACAAAGATGTCCTTTGTTTTGGGAACCCTCACAAGTCTAGTGGTTTTCCCCTGTCTGTCTACAGCTCTGAAGCTTGGCTTGATGTGCTTTGGGTTTTAGTGATCTGGATGTAGAAGGGTTAATCCTCTGCTTCTGTCATGTTGCAAGACATGGGAAAAGAAAAACACTGTCCTTGTAAAAATAAATGCAATTGTCAATAAAAGCTAAAATATCAGTGAAGTAACTTTATAAAGCCAAACAGGTCACATTGAGATGGTATTAAATTTGCTATAAACTTGGGCTGCTATTAAAGTGCGTGTGTGTGGTAAATACCAATTTACCATGAGCAGCAGGATGTCAGTGGATAAATTGTAATCTTGGACAAGGCCACATGAACCAGGCACTAACAAGAACAGCAACAGCAAAGTTTCAGCTCTTCTTCAACTGATCTGCTGTGCTTCTCTGGGATGCACTGTTCATCCGAGCAATGCCATAGCCAGGCTGGTCATCGTGGAATCATAGAGAACAGAAGGATCTTCTTGTTCCAGCCCCTCCTGCCTTGGGCAGGGACACCTCCCACTAGACCGGGTTGCTCAACGCCCTTTTCAATCTGATGTTGAACACCTCCAGGGATGGGTCATCCACAGCTTCTCTGGACAACGCGTTCCAATGTCTCACCACCCTCACAGTAAAGGGTCTTCCTAATATCTATCTAAATTTACCCTTTTTCAGTTTGAACGGATCTGAGCTATCACCCTATGGAAGTAATGCACACAGGCCAGGGAAAAGCGTGTACTCTGTGTGAGTTTCAGGATCATATGCACTTCATGTCCTACTGACAGGACTTGCATTGGAGCAGCTGAGAGACTGTGGATGCAGCATCTCTTGATCTCCAGGGAATATTTGTTACAATGTTCCCCATTACACAAAGGCAAATATTTACCAGTTACAGATCAGCTGCCTGGAGACATATACCCAAATGTCTTTTATTTAGTTTACTTTCTGGGCCGAAGCTCCTCAAGCAGGAAAGCAGCTGGCCAAGGCTCCTGCAGATTTCAAAGAAGGTCGGTCACCTGGATCATCCTCATTATTGCTTAATGAGCTTCTCTCTGAAAGCCTCTACTTCTTTTTTTCCTTCTCTGTCTTTCTCATCCTTTGGCAATGTAGGTAAAATTAAAGCTAGCTAGGCTAAATGTTGACCTAAGCGATAGTTCAAAGTCACCTAGAAACCTTGTGAGAAAGTTCTGTCTCCTAAGACCTTTGTTTAGTGCTTTATCCTTGTATATTTTAGAGATAGAAGGAAAAATATCAAGCAGTAACGTTTAACAGCTTTGCTAATAACATTGCCATATTTAGGCTGCCCTTGAAGTATTTGAATGTTATTGTAAAAACCAGAGTCTACTACCCAGATTGCAGTATTCAAATAACATTAGAGATCACTCAGAGCTCATAAAATATTTTCTGATTGACCCAAACTGCCTGGGTGTGGAGGGACTCTTCAGTCCCTGAGGGATCTCACTGTAAGCACAACATGACACATATGCTGTAATACTTAAGCAATGTGGAGTGAATTAGAGGTAAACTGGAAACCTTAATTAGGCATTTTCATTACGGTCATGGGTTGCAGCCAGGCCTACAATATTATTTAAACATAAGGTTTGTGGGATTCATTTCCATGACCCCTTTCCAAGGGAAATGATGGGATTCAAGTAACAGAGGATGCTTCTAACAGTGTGTAAAGAGCATGATGCATCTCAAATAACATTCCCATTACACTCTGTGAAAATAACAGTCATTTTTTGGTGTTTGGATGGCTGTTGGGGATTCCAGGGTTCTTTCACCATTTATGTATATTCTTTCACCATATATGTATATTCTACAGCACTGGAGGGGGAAGCTTAGTGAAAGATCAAGTGGGTTGTGTATGCTAGACATGGATTGAAAAATACTGTTTGGTTACTTCAACTTTTAAAATGTTTACTATGAATAATTTATGAGGAACACAAAGATTAAATCTCTCTTAAGCCTAGAGAAGTAAACACAAAAGAGTCAAATGGGAAGACCTCATAAGTTGCACAGGCAAGGACATTTCAGGATGCATGTGTATTAAATGGGTCTATTATAGCCATTCAAGGGGTGAATATGACCCCACAGTCAAATGATGCAGAAACCTTGTGCCCACATCATTCAGTGCTGGCACTCTGGTTGCCACGGTGCACAGCATCTGGCACTGGTGTTTTCCTGGCTTCAGGTGCTCCATGTCTCTGAGATCTTGTTACCAACTCATGTGCATTAGTTTTACTTCAGCTGTTCAAAGCAGTTTCTGAAGCACTGCGTGGACCGGGGGTGTTTTGATGGAATGGGCCTTCAAACTACATGACCTGCCTTGGAGGACTGTTTGTGTTGGAGGATGCAGGGCTGGAGGGTTGGTGTGATGCTTGGACCTATGTACATTGCAGATTGTCATGGTTCGACACTGGCCAATGCCAGGCACCCACGAAAGTTGCTCCCTCACCTTCCCCTGCCACAGCTGGGCAGAGGAGAGAAAAATTCAATGAAGGCTTCATGAGTTGAGATAAGGACTGGGAGAAAATACTCCAAGGGTAAAACAGGCTCAACTTAGAGGTCCAAAGTGAGTTCATTACTAACAGAGTCAGAGGAGGATAATGAGAAGTAAGCCCTTAGAACACCCCAGCCCCTCCCTCCTTCCCACCGACAGCTCAGGGAGACAGGGCATGGAGATTTTGGTTCGTCGCCTGAGGTTTTCTTCTGCTGCTCTGGGAGAGGAGTCCTTCCCCTGCTGCACCGTGGGGTCCCTCCCATGGGAGACAGTTCTCCATGAACTTCCCCAGCGTGGGTCCCCTCTCAGGAGCAGCAGCCACACCGCCCCTGCTGCAGCGTGAGCCCCTGCCATGGGCACACAGCCCTCCCAAAACTGCTGTGCCAGGGCTCTCTCTTTCCACGGGGTGCAGCCCTCCAAGGACAGGCTGCTCCAGCCTGGAACAGGGCCCTCTCTCCATTGAGTCTCCCACTGGATCACAGCCTCCTCCAGGCATCCACCCGCTGCAGCATGGGCACCTTCCCCACGGGCTGTGGGTGGATCTCTGCATCCCCCGTGGATCCCTACGGGCTGTGGGTGGATCTCTGCATCCCCCGTGGATCCCCACAGGCTGCGGGTGGATCTCTGCATCCCCCGTGGATCCCCACAGGCTGCGGGTGGATCTCTGCATCCCCCGTGGATCCACACAGGCTGTGGGTGGATCTCTGCATCCCCCGTGGATCCCCACAGGCTGCGGGTGGATCTCTGCATCCCCCGTGGATCCCCACAGGCTGCGGGTGGATCTCTGCATCCCCCGTGGATCCCCAGGGGCTGCAGGTGGATCTCTGCATCCCCCATGGATCCCCATGGGCTGCGGGTGGATCTCTGCATCCCCCGTGGATCCCCCCGGGCTGCAGGTGGATCTCTGCATCCCCCGTGGATCCCCATGGGCTTCAGGGGCACAGCTGCTTCACCATGGTCTGCACCACAGCCTGCAGAGGAATTTGGGCTCCGGCACCTGGAGCACCTCCTGCCCCTCCTTCACTGACCTTGGTGCCGCCGTGTTTCTTCCCTCACATGTTCTCACCTCCTCCTCTTCTCTGACTAGAAGAAAAAACTGTGTCCACTTTGTTTTGATTTTCTTCTTAAGTATATTATCACAGAGGCATTACCATCATCTCTCATTGGCCCAGCCTAGGCCAGCAGCATGTCCCTCTTCAGAGCCATCAGGGATTGGCTCTGCTGGACACGGTGGAAGCTTCCAGCAGCTTCTTACAGAAGCCACCTCTGCAGCCCTCCAGCAACCAAAAACCAGGCCATGCAAAACCACCACACAGACTTACAAAACCAAAACATGGCAGGTTTTGTGTTGCAGTAAGAGATAGTTCACTCCAAAAGAAGGCACAAGTTACAATCAGTATTAAGTCAAAGTGAATGATCAAGGGAGCAGACCCGAAAGTATATTTTGGGTGGTGTTATCTGACAGTGGGAATTTATTCCCCAGTATTTACTAATCAAGAGTGGAAACAGACAAGTACCTCACTCAGAGATTGGGGTCAACCAATAGGTCGTGTGACTCTTGGTGGTATCATTCATATTTTGCATCCTGCAAGCTGAAATCATCAAAACAAGATCATAAGTGTGGGATTAGTAAGTGGCCTCAGAAAAAAAATAGAGAAATAAACACAGAACTTTGAGTTGCAAACATGTTGCTTGCAACTCTTCAAGAAAATTTCCAATAAAAACGTATTTTCCAGCATCTTCTGATCAAAACCCATTTAAAAAAATGCTGAGGAAAGTCAGGAAATACAGCCATGAGTTTAAGTTTCCTATACAAAACCTGTAATTAATTTGAATGACTACAGAAATCACATTTTCTAGTAGTTTCCTAAAAAGTGCTCCAGAGTAGAAGATCACAGCTGGTGGCACTCAGCCCTTGAAAGAACAGCCAGTGATGGCTTTATGGAGAGGAACGTGACCTGCCAGGAATAATCCTATCATCTGCAAAGAAATCCTCCACAGATTTCAGTAGTCTCCTTTGCTCCCTGTGTCTCCTGCACTGCCTTCACAGCTGGTAGGTCACAGCATGCTCAGCAACAGCCTCTGTGGTGATGCAGCATGAGAGTTGAGCAACACAAATATTTAACCTAGCCTTGTCATAGCACAGGGAGAATTATAGAGACATTTGTCAGACTTCCTGCACTATTCTAATCTTTCTGAGGAATGCAGGAAGAGCCTTTCTGTATGCTTGTCTTAAAAATTTCACTTCAAGGAAGGCTAGGGTTAAGAGATTTGCCTGTTTCTTTCATTGTGTGGCATTCCAGATGTATTCACCTGAGCTGCAGTTTAGTTATAAAACTGTCATTTTCTGTCACAGGTGATTCTCAAGAACATTCTGTGAACCTGTTAACAATGCTGGAACATGAATGTGTGGCCACATATATTCTATGTTTTACACAGCATGACCTATATCAGTAAAACCCCACTGACAGGAATACAGAGACATAAAAGCAGGAGGCAAAGAAAGACAAGATCTCTCTGTAAACTCACCTGTGCCCACCACATCAGGCTCAGCAGCACAGCACTGCTTGACACCTGGCAGGCTGTGGCTCAGAGGTTTCCTGCAAGGGCTTCAGAACAGCTCTGTCTCTGCTCTCTGCTCCAGAGCTTGAGACACAGCTCGAGCTGTGCTGCTGCTGCTGAGCGTGGAGACTGATGCAAAAACATTGTGGGATTCTTCTCTTACCACAAAAAAAGGAGAAATTCATGGGAGCAGCATATTAGAAAACCAAGCAAACAAACAGCAATGTAAGAAAAGAAAGCTGCTTTCTTCCTTCAGTAAAAAAAACCAAATTCCTGGGAAACTGCATATTAAAAAAGCAAACAAACAAGATGAAATATGCAGATAAAAAGTTTATCATTGCAAGTTAAGTCTTCAAAACTTTAAGAACATCAGATTTATGATTGCATCTGCAGCCTTCACTGAACTCTTCTTAAACACAGATATTTACTATACAATTTACTTATTTTTATCTGTTCATTTTCAAAGGACAAATGCAGAGAAAAAGTTGACAGTGGTCACACAACCAGGCAGTGGCTTAATTATCCTAATAATCAAACCAGTACCCTGTGAACTGCTCTGATCCACTCAGGTAGATTCTTTAACACAATCACTAATAGATTGTTTATATTGATTTACATTTTTTACTTGTTATTTTTGTATGCTCCATGTGTTTGTATGCTGGGAATCTCCTCCTGAAGTTTCAAACTCTTTTTATCACTTGTTCAACATTTCTCATAGCAGAAATGGAAGCAGTGAGGTTTGCCCATAAACTTGAGAATTGCAACCAAAAATGCACTAAAAAAAGAAAAGTCATCAGGGATAGCAGTTGGACTTTATTGATAAAAAAGGTGTCAAAACATCAGAGAAAAAAACACATGCTAATTTTAGTTTAAAAATACAATTTTCAAGTAAAAGCAGTGAGTGAAAACAATTTAAAAATAAAAATATTACAAATGAAAAGGTTGGGAATATGTTTTGGGATTTCTCTCTAATTAGGTGGTTGATAAGAGAAGCTGGACACTGTTCAGAGTTAAAAGGGTCAAAGACGGGAAGAAGGAGAATTTTTTTAAGTATATCAGGAACAACTTAAATGCCAGTAGCAATGAAGGTAGTGTGCTTCCAGTCTGTATTTGGGAGCAAGCAGGGGGATACACTGAGATCACATGAGGATGACAAACTATCTTCTGAACCCGTAGTGGTTCAGAGAACAAGAAGCAACAGCAGATCTGGATAACTTTGACTCAGGCATCTTAAAGTGATGTGGTGTCTGGTTCCGTGATGTTTCCTTTTAATCTCACAATACTGGGGAAACAACAAATGACTGGAAAAATGTTAATTCACTGCCAATGTTTGTTGAAGACAAACAAGACAATGCAAAGATAGGCTCAAAGCCAATGAGCTGTTTGTATGAAAAAGAGACGTTCATAAATCAACAATAAGGCTCAAGGCTAGGACTGAAAATAATGACTGTTAATGACATGTTAATATGCAAATGGCTCTTATTTAACAAAACTGGTGCTTTGTATATGGCAGTAAACTGACTGAATAAGGAGACTGCATAGCTTGAACACTCTCTAGACATTTTAGGACTGTAGTACCACATAATATTCTAAAGAAACTATGATAAAATACGCCCTGTACAACACTGAAGCACAAATATGAATGGATTAAAGATCCACTTAACTGGCAGTTATCAATTTATTTACTTTTTTTTAGTGAGTATATTTTATCAAGCCATAGATCTCTTAGTGGATTTCAGAGATTGGTCCAAACCCAAGTTTTTATCAGCACCTTTGGGGTTGAAACTGGAGCTTCCCAATGGCATAAATCTTGTCAGATGTCTACATTTTTCCTGTGACTAGGAAATAAAATAGAGATGCTGGAACATTTCGTAAATTAACCCCATTCTAAGTAAATGCAAGTGAATAAATGTGGCAGCTGAATCCTATGAGCACAGACCAAGGCAGACCTAAAGATGATATTGGATACACAGGTGAATTTGAACCTTAAGAGTGATGCTGGGGGAAATGACATCACTAATGTCATCATCAGACATACACAGAGGAGGAAAGTGAGTAAGAGAAGGGATGTGATTTCTACCTAGTTTTGTAGCACCAGTGTGTATTGGAGTACTACACCTTGGCCTGATGACTCTGTTTTTAAAGGGATGCCAAAAAATTGCACAGGAAGCAGAGAAAAGCCATAGAAAAAAACCCAAAAACAATAGCACAGCAAGAAAATATCTTACAATGAAATAAGAAATTTATTAGAAAATTTGACTTTTGTAAGTTACTAGGTAAGAGGAATGGGGTGCTTCTTGGAGGCATGGAGAAAAAACCAAGAGAAGCTGTACAGAATGCAAAAACTGTCAGTTAACATGAGACAAGCTTAGGGCGGAGGCAAGATCTACCAGTCTCTCCAAAGGAAGATTGATTAGATTGCTGAAACAAGTCAGTGAGTGGTGGCTGCTCAGTTTCTTGGTGTTTCCAGCCATAAATGGATGCTTTTCAAGATAATCCTTTAGCGTGATCTGATTGCAGGCAACTGGGTGTTATCCTGTGACTTGTAATTGACAGGATGCAAGAAAGGTGGTTTTAAATCCTGTAAAAATGGCCCTGCTCTGAGCATTTAATACATAAAGTGTATCTATATATTACTGTACAGAGATTTCAGAGCCTACTTCATTCATACATGTAGGCACATCTTGGTTTTTAACAAAGGATTGTGAAGCAGGATATATGAGTTCCCCAGATTTTCTCTATTCTTTTTGACCTATTTTTCTTCATTTATTGGTAGCAATCAAGCACATTAAACCTGGCTGGGAGCTCAGACTCCCATGTATGTATCTGGCATTGCACAACCATCAATGAGTCATTTCCACCACATAGCAGATTTCCTTATGGAAAAAAACAAACAAATCCAACCCCCCAGACCATTCAGTTCCATGGAAGGGTGGCTTCTGCAGATTTCCACAGCAGTCAGTGAGTAATTCTGAGATCACATAGAGCACGTCTCTCTATGTGACCAAACCAACGCAGGTTCCCTGTGTGGTCAAACTTTGAGCCACCTGGTCTAGTGGAAGATGCTCCTGTCCATGGCAGAAGGGTTGAAACTCGATGATTTTTGAGGTCACTTCCAGCCTGAACCATTCTGTGATTCCATGACTGTGATTCCATGGAGAACCAAGCCGTAGTGTCCATGGGGCTGAGGGGATGGCTCATCCTCAGAAGTCCACACCTGTGTATGGGTGGATAAACTAACCCATGAACTCCCTTGGCTCAACTGGCTGTGACTGCAGACCAGACAGACAGCTCAGGTTGGCTTCCTGCCATGGCAGATGTGACGAATATGCTTTTATTTGTCCCATAGATCTTCCCTATTACTGAGGCTTTGGTATGAGTACTATATAGGGCCAAACTGAATGCACTGCTCTGGCCTGCACTGCAATTACTTTTATGTCATATAGTAAAGGAAAATAAGTATCTCTGCTTTTTTGAGGATACAGCCAAGCAAATGACTTCGACACATGCATAAACTGGACTTCATTCCATAGAAACTGTGACCAAATTGGGGGAAGATGGGTTTGTATTTCTACCATTGTACAACTGTCTCAGATGAAAAATTATTTTAAAAAATCGAACATTCTACCTTGATACAGCTCTGCCTGTCAGTTGTTTCTTTCCTCTTTTTGCCCTCATCTGATCCTGGAGTTAAGGAACAGCTCCCAAAATTCTGGCCAACTGCACATGATAATATGATGATGTAATGAAATTTCCTCTCCGTGGTCCATATGTGCTAAGACAGAGACTATGCAGATATGCCATATTTATAGGATAATGACAATATTTCCTAAAACAGTGCAATTTTTTACTGCTTGCGCTGGGCTCCAAGTCATTACAGCATCTTTCAAGCAGGATTTTCTTAACCTCATGATTAGAAGGGTGAATGCAAGGAAGTACTGCAAGGAATTGCTAAAGATGAGAGTCATTTATACAAAAACTCCTTTTTTTTCTGTTTACAAAGAGAGAATATGGCAGTCACATAATCTAGGCTTGACCTCAGATCAGCATGTGCAGAATGGCAGGGATATTCAGCTCCTCTACATGTACTCAAGCCTACTGGAAAGGCAGCTCTCAACGGGGCACTGCTGTCTGCCAGCAATGCAGCTGGAGAAAGGCTTGGCCTGGATCCCAAATGCAGGGTCACAATCTTTCATACGGTGGCAAGTTTGAGTCCTGGTTCAAGTCCCAGGATCTCCTGGGAAAAGGGAGCTCTGCTGCTGTCTCCAGTGCTGGCTCCTGTCAGCCACTCTGCAGTAGGTATGAAAGCTGCGCAGCAAACAGAAAGAGTAGGCTGAGGATTTGGTGTGCAAATCTCTTCTGAGGGCTCAGCCATTCTGCATGGGCAGGCAAAAAGCTGTCTCCAGACACATCTTGTATAAACACCTTCAGTTCGTAAAAAGGTGTAAGCAAACATCATCAGCTGTAACCTACCTCTAACCTTGAGCCCACCGTGGTGTGAAAAGTTGGACTGTGTGATCTAAAATCCCTTTGAGCATTATGTCTGTGATTTTAAGGGTTGTGCCTTTCATACACCAGAAACTACTCTCTAAATGCTGGAATCTCCAGGGAGCTCCAACTCCTTTATGGTGCTTTGGGGAAGCAGAGCAATTAACTGCTTTAGCTTGCTTTATAGCTGCTTTGTGTCCCTGGGGCAGTGCAAAGGGCTTTGATGCATTTTCTCCTACAAAGCCCAGGGCATGCTAATGGTAGCTGTAAGAATAGACCTTCTCATCTGGGACAAGGCAACAGAAACAATCATGCCCAAGAACCTTCCAGAGACCTCGAGCACACTGAAGGACACTGAGCTTAACATTAGCTGAGGAAGAAGGAGTATACATTTTATGGAGTTTTCCAAATAATTTGCCAAAAGTCACACTTCCAGCTAAGAATGGGTACAGAAAATGCTGCTGGATGTGCAAAAACTAGCACGTGTGTGGTTTAAGGGATAAGCTGTGGAAAAAACTATATCATCGGGAGCTAGATTTGGGATTTATATGCCCATTACAACTCCTTGTTCCATGCTGTAATAATATTTGATTATCCCACCAGCCAGCAGCCCAAGATCATGAAAAGTTCATGCATAAGAAACATCTGTTTTATCATTCATGACAATAATTCAAAGAGCAGATAATTTACTCCAGCACTTTCTTCACCACGCTTCTCCACAGGAACACACAGTGGAAACAGCTATCCCTCAATAAGTACTTGCAGCTCCCAGGGGAGATGACACAAGAAATGCCAGAGTTGGGCTTGTTGGTGTGGATGTGTTGCCATTATGACTTTTTCTAGAGCAAAAGAGCAAAATTTTAAGAAAAGGTGGGAGAGGATTCATGAACAGTGGTGTGAGTTTGGGACCATTTAATATCCCACTTCTCTTCAAAATTCCCATGCCTCAGTTTTCAAGGAGAGTGTAAGAGACATCTATAACTGAATTCAGAGGGTTGACATCTTTCTGTCATTTGATGGCACAACTCTTTTTTAGGGATCTGCTTCTATTGAGGTTTCTCTTTGCTCACAGAAGCTACAATCCCAGAATATTTCTTCAGGTGGAAATGAGTTGTTAGAGGATCCTGGTTTCTCCCAGTCTCCAGCCTGGAGGTGAATCACAGCCTACACTGGTATCCACTGGCAATTCCATGCACCAGCCAGATGCTCAATGAGGATATGCAAGAGGTGAAATTAGCTCAGTTTATTAAAGATGCCTATAAAAGAATTCCTGGAGCATGTAGGGACAAAATCATAAAAAAGCCAAAGCACAAAACAAAACATAACTAACAAGGGAAAGATAGCAAAGAGCTTCCCATTAATATTTCAGCAGAAGGAAGAAGATGAAGGAAGAAGCCGGTCCTTCACTTAGTGAGGAGGAAAACCAATTATGCCTGGAGGGCTGAAGTGGTTAATGCCTTTCACCTTTCAGCCTTCCCTAAAACTGCAATGAGCCCATAACTAACATGGTAATACCAGGGAGTGGGGAGGAGCTATTCAACTGACAGCAGGCAAAAGGCAGGCAAAGGGATTTCATTAAAAACACAGATTTTTTTGTTTTGGTTCAAATTGCAAAACTGGCAAGCCACTCTCTTGAAGGATATGGGAGTCCTAGGAGGGAGAGAAAAGGGCAGATACGGGTCTGATGTTCTGAAGGAAAGGGAAGAGCTAGGGGATTGTCAACCAATCTGCATACTGTCAACACCTAGAAAAAACATTGAAACAGTGGAACAGACCATTTTGGAACACTTGGAAAATTTAATAATGATAAAAAGAACACCAGACTTGACAGATCTTGAAGGTATGGGCGACAGAGTATGTGCTGTAGAAGAGGGTGAAGTTGCTGTGATGTGATTTCACCTTGACTGTAGGAAGGCTTTTGCCACTATTTCATGTGAAATTTGCTCAGGTGGGTTGGGAATTTAACCCAGATTCAATCCTGTAGTGGGGATGGCCATCTGGTAGGAGAGCTGTCCTCAGTAGCAGTTTTCTGTGCTGCTCTCCTGTACTGGAGGAAAAGCTGGAGAGGGGCATTGGAATGTAGCCCAGGGTCTTTCAAAATATTTCTGTCTTGAACAGCAGCACAGAGGGGCTACATCTGCTGATGGTGCAAGTCTAGGTTTGAAAATAAAAGACCCCACGGAGATCCTATGAAATAATTATTTAATGAAGGCGTTCAGGACAACAGCAGGTATGGGGTTGCCTCAGGCTCCTCAGTTGTATCAACAACACTGACTCAGTTATTTTCTCCAAGGATGCATTAACGTGGTTGATGTGCATTTATCATATGAAAATTAACACAGGGGAAATAACAGAGATGGGGAGATTTAAGGGTCTGCAGGTTACTCATCCTGCCAGGGCATATCTGGGGGTGGCTGCTGATGCTGAGATTTTGTTGCTTTTGTCAACTACATTATCCCAGCAGATTTAAGTGGTGTTGCAGACATCCTTCCACTTCCTCTGCAGTGGTGACCAGACTGGCTCTCCCAGATGTGAACAACAGGGTTGTGGCTGTTCAGCTGAGGCCTGTTTTGGTTTGGCAGTCATTGACCTCAGAGGAAGCAACCACTACAGTGGGAATAGGTGGCTTCCTGCAGAAACAGTCTAGGCCATGAAGAAGGAAGTGGGAAGTGAACTCTAGGAAGTATAAAGAGGGGTTGTCTGTCTAGTCCCAGTGCTAGCTGGTTTGGGGCACCTCAAAGAAAAAGACAGAAGGCTGCAGTTGATATATGTATTGTGTTTATAAACTCACTGAATTCTGCAATGAAGATCAAAGAATTATTTTTTTTTCCCAGTGTGCCCAAGAAACAGTGGACCTACACTGCAGCAAGAGAGATTTCAGGTAGAGATTGGTCTTAGGTCTCTGAGGAGAGGGAAGGCTTGGAACAGGCTGCTGCAGAGACGGTAGAGGGAAGGAGCTGTGCTCACCAGAGACAAGGTTAGACAACCATCTGTCTACAAGAGTTTAGTTAATGCAAGTTGTGCCTTGGGGCAGAGGAGTCATGAGAGGAACCCTTTAGTTTCTTCCAGCCCTCTGACTGTGTACTCAGGTGTATCCCCTTACCTCCCTTTCCCTCCCATATTTTCTCTTCATCTCCAGAGTCTACTTGCTGGAGGCTCAGGGCCTTGGCCCTGCTCTCAGCCCACATCCTTCGCTGCTCCAAAGAAACTCGAGTCCTGAGGCAGGAGAGAGGGTGTGATGGCTGCCACCTGAGGAGGTGCCTTGCCAGGAGCTGTGCTCTGTCACTGGTACCCTGATGGAAGCCAGGCCTCTCCATCACCTATGTGGACCCTTTCCCTGGGCACATTTTAAGGACCCTGACCCGGCACATGGTGAATAAATAATGCCAAGAGGTTTCTAACATACAAAAGGTCTCCTTGGCCACCTTACTTGTAATCTCAGCAACTGCCTTAAGCCTACCAAATGGGTCAGATATTTTTCTACCTGAGTTGCCTTTGGGAGGTAAGAGAAGATGAAGACAACCGTCCCCACTGTGCAAATAAAAAGGTGGTTTCCTGGGGGAAAACAAACAAAAAACCAAACCAACCAACCAAAACCAGACACCATGCTGGCCACAATTTTTGCTCCATGTGAGGACTACAGGCTTTACCCTCTATATATTTTTCTAATGCATAAACCCAGAGATAATGCAGCCTAAGAGGCACAGTGTTGTGGATCCCCTGTGAGGTCTCACACAGTGTCCCAAAATATATCTTCTTTGTCCAAATTTCTTTCTGGAGGCCTGTCCTGGCTGAACTTGTGCAGTCCAGCAGTTCCCCAGGGACTCAACAGCTTGGGGTGAGATTAAAGGGAGATGAACCAAAGCCATATTAAAGGGAAAGAAGAACTGCCAGAGTCCATTTTTTCACATGATGCAGAAGGAAAGCACTGCTGGATTGAGATAGACATCAACTGCTCCAACCTTTCTCTGAGTATGTGGGGTCAGTGCCTTGATCCAGCCTGTTCTTCTCCTTTTCCCTCGGGTTGAATTCAATTCTATATCATGTCTTCTGCTCCAAAAGGGTGACAGGAGAAGAGGAAGGAAAAATAAGACCAGAGGGAAACAGTGATCACTGTGTGTGGTGCCCTCAATCCAGGAGAAGGTGGAAAGTTTTATCACACTGGACAGGGATGGAAAAAAGTAGAATTGATCACAAAGATCAGAGCTTAGGGCAGTGATCTGCTCTGGCACTCCAGGTGTGATACATCCCCTCCTGTGCCCTGTTTCCTTTCTTTGCATCAGGATTGTTGTTTTGGCAATGGTGTCCAAATGAAATTAGGAAACAGAGTCATAATGTTCTTAATTTTCTAAACTCGACATTGAATGGTAGCAGACATTGTGGTGAACATTTTCCAGGGCATGGAAAAGTAGTTTCTTATCTTCATTATCATATTTTTTAAGTTCTTCAAATGCAATTATCAGTGGTAATAAAAATGTATATATTCTGAATGATCTCCATAGGTGAGATCTCCTTCTGCTGAGGAGAAGAGGTCTAAAAGAGCTCATATCATTAGACCTTCAATTTATTCATCTTCTTGAGGCAGAAACACTCTCTATCTACTGGAAAGTGACTGTATCTTTGCACTTTGAAAGCATCCAGACAGGAATTTGGAATGGAATTAGTATGTTACTTCCTAAGGTGGTAGTGTGAAAATGGATACCTTTATTTTCAACTCTTTTGCTTTTGTAACCAAGATCAAATTAAGGACAAATACTGGCATGGGGTGGGAGAAGAGGAAGTGTAAAGTTCTGCTTGCAAGAAATAAAAAATAAAAATATGAGAACTTGAGAGCATGTGGACTATGTGTGCCTAAAGTAGAAGTATTTTTGTGAGCACTACATCAATAAAGCCGCTTTCCCCACAGATTTGTGTCTGGTGGCTGACTGCAAACTCCAGCTGAAGCTGTTTTCCTGCAGTCTGAGAGGTCTCAGCTGCTGGCTTCTCTGTCTCTACGGGTGTGTGAGTAAACACCACTTTTCCCAAAGGTGTGATACTCCAGTGGCCTCTCTTATCTTCCTCACTGCCTCCTTTCACAAAACAGCAATGCCATCATCAGTGAAATACTTTATACACAAAACTTTATACACAAAATTTGGCTTGGATTTGCCCAAAAGGCTTAAAAAATACTATGAAGGCACACAGACAGACATGAACACGTACAAAGTGATTGCATAAGCTCCATTTCCCCAGAAAACACAGACTGAAAGCAGCTCTGTTGAAAGGGAAACGTTTACTAACCAAATACCACAGGAAACTTTGAATAAAATCTTACCAGAGTTAGAATGCAGAATTTGGATAGTTGGGCCATGGAGGAAAAATATTTGGTCCTCAAATATTTCATGTTTCAAACAGGTTTGATCTCTTGGGAATTTATTCATAACTTTTCTAAACATCCCACAAAGCTTCACTATTATTTTCTTTAATAAGAGAAAAGTATGATTTGTCTGCATTTATTAACAAAATATTTTAAAAACAGCACTTGGGCTAGAAGAGGAGACCTGCTTTCAAAAAAAAAAAACCAAGGACATCTCAGATAGGAGATAGTTCTGTTTTATAGTCTTCATTTGTTTCTTGTACATTTAAGGGAATTTCGTGGGCTTGTTTTGTTGGGTTTTTTTCCCAGCACATATATGTGTAATCTAACCCAATCTTGGAAATTCACAGACATATCTACAGTTCTGGGAAGCCTCAGTGTGTGACTGGAAAGTTCAAGTCTGAGTCTAGTCTTCTCTAGACTAGAATTTCCAGGTGAACAGAGGAGATTTCCCTTCTCATGTAGCCAATTCCATTGTAGCCAGTCCAGAGACTGCAGAATATTGCAACGCTCGTAGAAATAAAAAGTGCCAGACTAATGTATAATTTTGCAATTCTCTGGTTACTGATCTAGAGAATAGAATTTCCAGCATGTGAACATTATCTGCAGTGAGTGACATAATTTTATTATAAAAAAGTAACTTGTCCAGGAGACCGTGATATGATGCTGACAAACCAAAGTGAGCAGGCTGTGCCATTTCAGGAATGTGTGCAATATTTGTTTGGGTTCTTCATCCTTTCACAGTTTGTTAGCCAATGTATTTACCTCTCTTTTAATGGGCATCAAGAGAAGCATCTGCAAGAGGCAAGTCCGAAGATTAATTCCTCCCCTGCACTTGCTGCATTTGTTCAAATAGTCGAACTAATATTTATGAATAATGCATTGCACCCATGAATGCCACAAATCAATGCAACTCCAAGGGCTTCATACTTAAACCAGCTGAGGCTCACACTCAGTATGTATTATTAAGCCAGCTTCTTTTATTGGTTAGTAAATATTTTGCAAATATTGATTTCCAGAAGACTACTTTTCTACTGCAAGGAATTATTAAGAGTTTGTTCAAATTTCTGGCAGTTCCCTCATTCTTTATGGCCTATTCATTTTGGTCATTAATTATTTTTAGAGCTTGGTATCTTACTTGTGTGATGGTTTTGTGTTTTTGTTTTTATGGGGGTTTTTTTTGGTGTGTTTTTTTTTTCTTGGTTTGTTGGGTTTTTTTTGTTTTTTAAAATTATTGTTACTAATTTTTATTTAAAGCTTTATTTGAAAGCTTTAATTAAGAAATTGGTGGGGGTTTGAGTGCAGATGTTAAGACAGACAATTACTCAAGAAAAACACTGGATACTCCAGGGTACTGTTGTTGTTGTTACAAATGCCTGGTACTAGTTCAAAACCATCAGAGTATGTGTTTTGCCCACATAAATGTCCATCAGGAAATTATGAGAATTTAAGAACAGATGAACACAATAGTGAGGCCATTGCTTTTGAGGGCAATGAAGAAAATACAATATGTCACTGTCATAAGTAACTAAAAATCTAATATAACACAGATTTGCAACCTGATATAAAGTTCTACAACCTTTTAAATGGGAAACTACAGAAAAGAGTATTTTAATGACTTGTTTCTTAGCTACTGTCATTGATGCCTGTACAGTTTTGCTCACAGTGGAACAGCTCAGCTGCTGTCAGCCAGATTAGTACTGCTGAAATCAAGGGAGTCGCACAGACTGACACCAGCTGAAGACCTGTCCTAATAAATCTGACTTTATTTGTGGGGGATGAAACCACAGTCATGTCTCCTCAAAGGCAAGTGTCACTCAAATGGAGGGAATAAATTGTTTTGGCTGCATGAATGAATTAAATATTGAATGTTCCATTTTTCAGACTTGGCTGCTGCCTCACCTAAATCAGTGGAGCTGATTTACACCAGCTCTTTGGAGAAATGACCAGCTGGTCCTGGAGTGCTGACAGTCAGGCTGCTTTACCTGGACCAGCTGATTTTCTGTTTAGCAGCTGGGTGTGTGATCAGCCTCACAAATATTCTGGCGTGAGGAGTTCAAGCCACACAGCGTGGTGCATATGCACTCAGTAATGGAAACCTGGGCTGAGTAACATTCCAAGGCAAACCCCTTCATCTGGCATTTTCTAAAGGACTGAGGGAATTCAGTGCTGGATTAACCACCTTAGCTCCTGGAAACTTCTGCATCACTGTATCAGGGGGACACAAGGCTGAGCAGGAGCAAAGGAGCTTTTGGCTCTCTATCCACAGTGTGATTCCTGTCCATCTGCTTCTTTGGGAAGATTCTTTAGACAGCAAAAGAGTGAGTCCTCCTGCAGTATTGCAGCTTCTTTCACTCAGGTGTCAGATCTCATCTGCAAAGGCCAGCAGCTCTGAAAATGAGATATTCACCTGTGCTGAAGTGGGGCTGGCTGAGTGTTCAGATGCTTGATGTTATCAACAGTCAGCTAAAGCAGAAGTTTTCATGCACTTGTTTCTAAAGCTTCTTTGATATTTCAAAGGCCCAGGCTGATGTAACTCTCCTTCCCATCACCTAAGTAGTGACAATAACAACAATAATAATTGATGGTGCAGTTCCACCATCTCCACCTCCCTTTCCATTCCAGTATGTTCTTCCTGAATCCCAGCCTTCCTGCTGATGAAAAGGGCTGTCACCTTCATCACTCTGGCGTGGAAAAAAGCAGAAGAAAAAGTAGTTTCCTGATAGGAAACTAACACAGCCACTTGTTTGGCTCATTTAAAAGTCAGATTTGTGACACAACCTTTACCTTTTATGAGTCAGGAAAGTCCAAGGTGTTCTATTTTTTTTTTTTCTTGGACTTGTAGGCAGACTCTGATCTCACTTATTTACAAAGCAAATCATCTACAGGCAAGGAGCGATTCCTGCCACACATTTGCAAGAGAAAATAGCACCCATCCTCCCCGAGCTCTCTTTCTCTTCTTAGTAGTCCCTGTGTTCTCTGGCTGGCTACCGCCTTCCATAAAAGTGTCAGACACATCAAACAACATAAAATAAATCAATATATTTCTCAGTTTATTTGTTCTAAGAAAACTATAAAATGAAGTCAAATTGAGACCTGCTTATGTGTTTGAGAGGCATAAGGGATGTATTGAGGAAGAAGTGATATTAAAGTGTTAGCCTGACAGAATCAGAGCGAGCTTCAACTGGGACATGCTGCCTGTTTCCTGTTCACTGTGGATGGCTGTAGAGTGATGGATAGTGGCTTTCACAGATACCATGTCCACAGAAAGGGAAAGGTAAAGAGATAAAAATCATAAAACTATTAAATTCAAGGTCCAAAAATCCAATTCAACACTGAGAATTCAATGCAATGTGGCTTCCTTCTTTTATTAAAGAGAAGAGTCAGCAGTGATTTTTGGAACCTTTGCATATTTATATGTTGGAAGAAGGGGCTGAATCCTCATCGGCCAAGCTGACATTGGCAGAAAGATGAAACCAGCAAACTCAGACTGAAGTATGGCACAAATATTTAATAGTGAATGTAAGTGAACTCATCAAATCATGAAGTGGTTTTTCCATCATTTGAGTATCTTAAATTGAAGTCTTTGAATTAGACAGAGAAGTGTCTTTAGAGCCTCCATTTATTGGGGTCAGTACAAGACTCCCCAGGATCAAGGTGGGGTGATACAGGATTGCAATGATCTCTTTTAGCATTGTCATCCTTAGAGGGCCCTGAGAGCTCGCAGAAGACCAGGTTTGGGCTGCTCCTATCAAAGAGCTCAACAAGAGCTGAAATGTCTCTGTCATTTGGGATTTAGTGAAATAACTTTACACCCAGGCACAACTCTAAGTGCACCAGTGTGCTATATCCACACAGGAGTCACTGCCAGAAAGGCTGCTCAGGCAGATGGATGTCTCAGCACCCCTGTCCTGGGGCTGCAGGCCCCAGTTCTTGAGCCCTGTCTCATCCAAGCTAAGACAGTGTCTGGTTTATGATTGCCACAGGACAGACTCTCACAACCCAAGTGAGGTGTGCTGTGGAGCTTCAAACAGCCAGATGTCCACATCTCCATGACTTCATCCTTGCTGACACACTTGACCACAGCATTTTCTAAGGAATTCACTGAGGCAATGAAATATGCTAAGGAAATAATCAGAGTGAGATAACCATATGTTTCTTGGGAAAAGACCCAAACCAACACAATGCCATTTTTCTATCATTTCTGAAGTGCTCTTTCCCTTGATGTTGTCGTCTGATACCACAGGAGCTTTGAAGTCTTGTTGCTCCTTCATTTGGAAAGTTATTTTTGCTAGACCTGCTATCATGGCTCCTTCATCTCCAAGCCAGCAATCACAATTTATATGAAATATTAAATATTAGCTATCAGATTTACATCTGAGATATTTACCCTAGGCTAACCCAACTAAATTAATTTTTTTTTAAAGGCCATTTTGCCTAGGACAGGGGAATGGCACTCTCAAAATGCTCCTTTCACTTCACAAAGTATTAGAGGTTTGAACCCCAAAGTCTGACAGTCAGTGGCATCCACATGCAGATGAACACCACCTGAGTGACACCAAGAGAGCAGGGTTTGTTCTAAATTACTCAGCAGATAAAGAGAATCTCTGTGGGTGAATATCAACAATGTACAAGGAAGGAAGTGCTGGTGGCAGAAGGGTGAGAGAGAAACATTGAAATAGAAAAAGCTGGAATGAACAAACAGAGGAGGAAATGAGGAAAAAGATGTGGCTATAGATGAGGGAGAATAGACACAGACTTGGAGGAAACTAACAGAAAACAAAGTCCTGAGCCTGATCTTCAGGGTAGTGAGTCCTGGGAAGGGGCTGTGGTAGGGGTGAAGGTGCTGGAGGAGGAAGACAGCTTGTGGAACTTCCTTCAGTTTGAATTTAATTCCAGTTGAATTGTCTCCTAGAGCAGCTGTCTGTCCAGACTGTGACACAAATAATCTGAGCTTTTAGAGTCCCCTGATCCAGCTGGTGTAAAACCTTTAAACTGCCCATGTCTTGTCACACCGCATGAAGGGATAGAAGTTGTGACCAGAAGTTGTGTGTGACCAGAAGTTACTGGAGCACAAATTCCTCACCCTCCCTACCCCACCCATCAGCCCCAGCCTTGACCATTCAGCTGTGCCAAGTCTGGGGAGCAAACCCCACACAGCACCAGATCCCCAGGAGGGCTGGGATAGAATCATAGAATAGTTTGGGTAGGAAGGGACTTTAAAGATCAGCTAGTTCCAACCCTCCTTCTGTGGGCAGGGACATCTTCCTCTAGACCAAGTTGCTTGGAGCCCCATACAAGTCCAGAGCCCCTGGTGTTGAACGTTTCCAGGGACGAGGATTTCACAGTTTCTCAGGACAACTTGTTCCAGTCTCTCACAATTCTCACAAGAAATAATTTCTTCTTAATATCTAATCTAAATCTTTCAGCATAAAGCCATTTCTCCTTGTCCAATCACTGCATGAAGACCAAAGGAACCTCCCCTGCTCCCTTGAAGCCCTTTTAGGTCCAACTATAAGGCTCTTGGTGCCTTCTCTTCTCCAGATTGAACAACTCCAGTTCTCTCAGCCCTTCCTCACAGGAGAGGTTCTCCATCCCTCTGACCATCTTAGTGGCCTCCTCTGGACTCACTCCAACTCAACTCCATGTCCTTTTTATCTTGGATGGCTGCTTAGGGTGGAGGGCTGGGAGTGGCTCAACACAGCCCAGCCTGGCACACCTGAGTCCCAGGAGGCAACCAAAGCTGAGCAGAAGCTAAGGAAACATCTTAGTTCTAGTTTGGCCATCAGAGTGATTCACCCACCCGTCACTGCTGAGCCTGTCACATCAAGCAGAAAGGTTTGCCTACTTTTAAATTTACCTTGACATTTATTTTATCTCCTGAATCAACTCTTTCTTGTGTTTAAGATCTGTGAAACTGTTTAACAGGATTTTCATTCCCTTTGCAAGTACTAATTTTTCTTATAATATTCTACTTCAGTTTAAGGATGAAAGAGACTTTAAATCCTTTCAAATTCAGATTAGACCAGTTGGGGAAAATACTATACCTATGCCTAGGTAAAAGGAGAAAAATACATCAGAGATGCCTCAGCTAAAATCAGGATATACATCAGCAGGGATAGAGGTGATCAGAGAGTTTGGGGTGGGGTTTGAGTTCAGGGTGGGCTTTTCACTGCCGTGTACCTGGACAACATTTGTCATGCCCACTGCTGGCACAGGATAGAAGTATGACTGGGCCCAGAAATATTGCACACTCCTAAACACTGAAATCATGGAAGGTATGTGTGGCATGGCAGGGGACCGTGTGAGCCAGGGTTGCTCTGTAAAGAGGGGAGTCCCAAAGGAGTCGGCAGACTGCTTCCCACAGGGTGTGCTTGCAGGACAAATGTCCTTTTGCTCTTCAAATGAAGTCACTCTTTTAAAAGATCAAATAAATCAAACATCTGTGAATAATTGTATACGTGTCATGTCATTGAGTGTAACCAGTAAAGCCAGATCAAACATTTCTTGCTGTACTAGCTACATTGCAAGAGTCTGAATGCCATGAGCAACATGAGGGATGAGCTCCGAGCTTTTTGGAGCTGTGCTAAAATCTCAGCGTGTCGGACCCCGGCGCTGCAGCTTTCCCTTTAAGAGCCCTTTGGCTCACGGCGATGCACTGAAATGCAGGAGGTGGGACAACACCGCACACAAAAATGAAGAAGTGAAGGCAGGAAAAGTTTCTCCAGAGGAAAAATGCAGGGCTTGTCCTTCACCGTGACGTCAGATCTGTCTTTAATAAAATCCCCAAAGAGCCAAGAGAAAAAGGCAGAGTGCCTAGGCTAGGTTGCCAGTTCAGGATTGCTCTGCGTTCCCCAAAGTGGTGTTTTTGTTCAAAACGGCTCTAAATCTGGGTTCAATCAAATGTATTTAATCCCGGCTTCCAGGGATGAGGTGGCTTTTGCCCTGGATTCTAGCAGCAAGCAGCATTTTGCAGGTGAGTTTGGAAACTGCCGGGGAGACCTGTCCTCTGCAAACACACCTGGGTTCAGTGCAGGGTGGGCTGGGAGAGCCGAGTGCGGTGCGTGTGGGAAGGTGGGCACTGGAAAGTTTTGGGGAGGTGGAGGTGTGAGAGCAGGAAAGGTGAGCTGGGGGGAAAGGAAAGGAGGAAAGGAAAGGAAAGGAAAGGAAAGGAAAGGAAAGGAAAGGAAAGGAAAGGAAAGGAAAGGAAAGGAAAGGAAAGGAAAGGAAAGGAAAGGAAAGGAAAGGAAAGGAAAGGGTGCAGAAGTGTCTCAGAGTTGAGCTCTGCTCAGCATCCAGGTGGATCAGCGCAGAAAACTGACAGGTTTTTTTCTTTGTACTGTTATTATTTGTACCTTGGAGCAAAAGAAGGATGAGGAGGCCCCCCACTGCTGCCTGAAGCAGCCCGGCTGAGGCTGTGAGGGGAAAGGGCGGCGGTGCCCAGGGGCAGCCCCGGTGCCGGTACCGGGGCGGGAGCGAAGCCGTGCCGGGACCGGGAACGGGACCGGGGACAGAGACGGGAGCGGATCTGGGTCCGGGAGGTGCCGCCGGCTGCTCCCGCAGGTGGATCCGCTCCTGCAGCTGCCTCAGGGCCGGAGAAAGAGGAGGGTTTCATCCCCCTTCCGATCTCCCGGAGCTGCCTCCCCACGCGGCAGCAGCCGCTTTCCTCCCCCTCCTCTCTGGAAAAACCTGTCCGGGGAAGCCGCTTCTTTCCCAAAGGTGCAGGAGTTTTGCTTTGCTTTTCCCGGTGCGTGGCCGCAGCTCGGATAGAATTCCCGAGAGAGAGGGCTGGACTGAGAGCAGCCCTGGGAAGCGGTGAGGGTCCGGCGGGAGAAGCAGCGCCTATTCCCGGAGGGGGAGCGGTCCCTGTCCCCATCCCGCTTCCAGCGCTGGACTCGGGGCTCAGGGGGCCGAGGGGACCCTGGCAGTGAGCGGGGTGTTAGGGACCCGTTTGGGCTGCCCAGATTAAAGTGGGGTGTTCCCTGGGGCAGACACGTGTGAGCTGTGTCTGAGCATCCCTGTGCCTGCAGCAGGGTGACATGGACTGCTCTGCACAGGGCATTTTGCGTGGCCGGGCTGCCGGCCCCGGGACCGCTCGTGTGCTGTGAGATACAGCGACACTTCCAACCAGGAGAGCACGCGTGGTGAGGCACAGCAGGCACACCTGTGTGACAGCAGATGGCACAGACATAAATCCTGCCTGGATGCCGAGACAGACTGATAACAGGGCCTCTTCTGGGAAATAAAACACTACACAAAGCTGGCAACCAACAAACTGCACCTCTCGTGCTCCTGAGGGAAGCTGGTTCTTACCACAGCTGATTTTTGTTCAGCAAGAAAAAATTAAACAGAGGGAGCTGCCCCCCACCCCCCAAACACTGTCACTGGAGGAGATGTGTGTGAGCATCGTAAATTGTAGAGTGGTTGTCCTGGGTTCCCTTGGTATCAAAGACTTTTGTAAAAAACCTGCTGTGGCATGAAAATATGTGTGAGTGTGTGAGAGCGTGCAGGCACACGTGTTTGCTGAGGGGGTAGGCAAGTGAGTGCAATCCAGATATTGCTAGCAGCATGTTTGGTCTAAAGAGTATCTAAAAAGAGTTCAAAATGGTATAAAAAATAGCCTAAAAAGTCTGCTGGGTCTCAACAGTTCCAGCTCAGGCTCTCCATTGAACAGAGCAGGTGAAGCTGCTCTCTGGAGCATTCAGGGACACTGTCACCTCCTGAACACATCCCTGGGGTTGGACCTTGGAAGGCTGTGCTTAGAAGCTATTGAGTAGGGATAATTTCTCCCCAGTAATGAACTGGCTTTCTCTGGACCCTTTCCATGCCTGAACTGGGATGTGATGGGGGATTGGTAGGCTGATGAAAAGCAGGTTCTGATTTGTCATATATAAGGGAGTGGGGAAATAGGGATGAAAAGAGTGCAGAGCATGGATTAGTGAGAGAGGCTGGGGAGAGCATCTGGGAGGGAGTATCAGACTGTCTAGTACTTAAAGGGCTTTTGGGAGCAGAGAAGGCTTAGTTTGGTCTGATTAAGGGTGATGTCTGAAGAAACAAGGAATATTGCAATTATTGTGGTATATTGTGAATATTTAGCTGGCATGGCCACCCTGCTCATGAGATATTTTAGTTAAGTCATGAGAGTCAGAACAGAAGAGTCCTGGTAAAGCTCCAACACTGCCCCACCTCATCACCCATAGTTTTTGTCTTTGCTGGCATCATCACAACAGTGATAAAGATCTTTCTGACTCTGCAGTGACACCCATGGAGTGGTAGCACCAGGCAGGTCACTGTGCACATTTTGCAAAGCCCTGTGGTCTCCCTGGAGACTTGTTACTCTTCACGTATAGGAAGAACTATGGACAGAAAAAGATGTTCCACTGGGAGAGGAGAGGGTTGACTCTCTGGGTTAGACATAATATTGTTCCAGGGAGAAAGGCAGAGGACATAATATAGGAAGGTCAGGCAGGGCATTTCTGAAGGCAGCTCTCAGGTTCTCCATACCCTACTACTGTTTGAAACTACAAGCAGTTACTGAGTTCTTTGAGTTTTATCAATAGGGGCTTTTTATTAGGGCAAAACTGCACAGGTGATGGGCTTGTGAAGAAAAAAATAACTGAGCATAGATGGAATTTCAGGCATAAGTTTTGAAAAATGTCCTGAAATCTTTTTTTTTTTTTTTTTTTTTTACATAGATGTAAGGACAGAGACCATGGGAGCCTAAGTCCCTTCAACCAGGCTGAGATTCCTCAGTGCCTGAGTCATTTTTGCAGCAAGGACTTTAAAAGTGGCTCCTTTCAGTGTTGCACATTGAGGAGTCAGAGCCAGCATCTTCAGTCTCTAGTCCTGATGATTCAGAAGTATGAGACCACTTGTTCAGAAAGGACAAAATGTCCTAAATCAGGGTGAAGATTAAAGAAATTATTCTGCACTTTGTAGAAAATTAGTAAAGGAGCTTATGTAGGAACAGCATTGGGGCTTTCTAAAACATTTGAAGTGGAGGAATGGGTGGTGTGTGGAACTGAAAATCTAAAATAAAAAATAATAGGGTGAATGCAAACCGGCAGACTTCTCAAATAGAGAAAAAAGCAAAGACTCAAGTTATTCTTCATCACATCAACTAGTAGGCAGGTATTGATCTATTTGATGTGATGGCAGTCATGGGACACAAACACAAAGCTTTTGGCTTTGGTGGATGGGAGAGAAGAGAGATATGCTTAAAGATGGGTTTTTTTGGCACAGTCTCCTTTGTGGACACCTATTTCACAACATAGCAACTGATAATGACCCAGGCTCAGGGCTGCCTCAGGCTATGTTAAGAACCACAATGTGTTGTTTTTCCTTCTTTTGTGAGATTTATCTGTACAGATACAGAGCCAAGAATTTAATCTTTAAAATATTTGGGTTTCATAGCAGGAAAAAATTATTAAATATCTTTGGGCTCTTCCAGGAAAAAACTACATTCTGACCAAACATAAACAAAAAAACCCTAAACAAAACAAAATAAAACATAAAGAAAAGAAAAAATGGCATCTTTATTCTTGCCTGCAAAAATCCCATGGCTCTCCAGGGAGGGTGATCTGAGGTTTACCTGTTAAGTGCTTCTTAACAGAAGGCTCCAGGTTTGCACCATGGCAAATGAGGTACAGATAATCTCAGGCAGCACAGGTTCAAAGCTGCTGTGCCTTGTCCCTCACACCTTCCCACCATTCCCTCTTGCTTGACAACATCTGGTTACCAGAGATAGACTGGATACATTTCTCTGTAGAAGGGCTCTTATCCTACACTTCCATTAAATTGTAGATGTCAATTAAAATTGGTCTGGTTATAGCAGCTGAAGATTCAGCTATGAAAATTAGTGTCTTGAGGCTTGAAGCTGGCAGACACAGCTCCCATGGGCATGGCTGCATCGTGCATAGGGCCTTCCCAAAGCTGATCCTTCATTTGGCAGTCCCCCTCTCACATCCACTTGCAGAATGAAATCATGGCTAAGGCAACATCCTGAAGGTAGCACTGAATGTTCTTCACACAGATCAGAGGCCCACACCCAAGTCTGTTTCTGATGAAGATGTTTCCTAAGTACACACACACACACACACACACACACACATATACACACACACAGAGTTTCTGCTGAGAGAAGCAGGACCTGATGCGTTTTCTTCATCATTTCTCCTATTTTCTTCCAATTTCTCCTGAATTTGCTTTGGTAGTGTGAAACAATCTCTTTTCCAGCATCGGAGCTGGAGACAGGAATTGGCTTCCTCACCCTCCTCACAGTTGTGCCACTGCCTGTTTATGTCCCCTGGGGCAGGTCCTGTCCCCATTCCACACTGCAGCTGTCCAGCCTTCAGGAAAAGACATCAGTTATAAGTGATAGCTATGGATTTTAGCAAAAGTGTGAGATTTATATGATGATTCTGTGTGTTTGTCCTTTTGAAGAGTCATGCATGTTTAGTTTCTCCTGCCTTCCCCAGGTGCTATGGTCAAAATTTTCAGAAGTCCTCCATACACCCATATAGGACATTTGTCTTCTTTCTTCAGTAGCCCTGGGCTCCCATGTTGGGATGTTAACAGTTGCTTTAACATCTTTCCAGGGTTCAGCTTACTGAGAACTGCTCTTTTTGGATGTCTCGGTGTCCCAGAGGGGTCTTGAGCATTCCTGTCTGGACAGCCCTGGCTCTCATGCATGAGTGGAATTGAAGCTGTTTATAAACCCAAAAAATAATGTTGTGTATGTGAACCTTGGCAGCTGCAGCCTGGCAAAAGCTGGACACCCACAGCCTCAGCTGAAGATACATTCATGTATTGAACCTGACAATGTCTCATGTTGTGGCCCAGAAAGCAGGGTGAGGTTTCCTCAGTCTTTCAGATTTGCCAGTAGGAGGTTTGGGTAGGTACCCTGGATGAATTTGTTCCTCCTGCTTCCCCCTTTGCTTTCTTATAATATAGTTCAAGCATCCTCCTTCTTATAGTCCTTGTCTTAAAAGCACAATTTTCCCTTTCTGCTGAGTAGAAACACTGACTGGCAGCTGCTAACTTGGCAGTGATAGGCCCAAAGAAAATATATCCATTTGTTTCCTTTCTGTGTTCTGATGTTCACCAAGAATTTGGACCCAGTTTCTTGGACTGGTCTTCCAGCACCCAATTTTCCATCATTCCCTCTCCACGTGTTGTGCCACCCAGGATTTGCTGCATCCTGAGGTGAGTTGTCATCAGCTTCCCATTGCTGCAGGCTGGCAGGAGATCGCAGATCTGATTTTTACAGATGTATTGCAGGGTCAAGGGGCTCTCACTGCTGCTTTAGCAACTCTGTGCAGGTATTCTCCAGTGCTGCTCTGAGTTTCCTCAGCTGTGGGTCATGGGTTCTCCTGCAGCCTGGTGGTCTCCCAGCTTTGGGATGTACCTCTGCTGGTGCTCTGTTATTTATTGCATCCATACTGAAACCTCATGTGTGTTCTGACATCCTGGGTGAAGCTTCTGGAGTCCTTGTAATCCCTTGCATCTTCTCATAGACTGCTGCTGGGCTTTGTAATCCTTGCATCTGGGCTAGGTGTGGGAAAGTAAAAGGGAAAAAAGGCATTTTTACCTCTGCGGGTGCCAACCACTGGCTCTGGCCCACAAGTAAATATTCTTGTGCTTGGGGAAGGAAAGGAGAGCCTTTAGGCTGAAACAGCTGTGGAAGAAGATAGCACTTAAGCTGAGCTTTGCAGCACAACTTGAATAATGAATTTCTAATACTTGGGTTGGTAATGCATTCCAGGACTGTGTGGTCATCTCAGTTCCTCTTCTCTTTCTCAATAGCTCCCATGTTGTTCTTCTGTTTTATTAGTCTGGGTCTGTCATTCCACTTAACCTATAAAGCAAACAAGAGATGAGCAAGTTAGAAGGCCAAATTTCATGAAATCCAGGATGGCGTGCAATGAGCCCAAAAGGAAGCCTGAGAGGTATTTGCAGAAATAATTGTGGGCTCATCCACAGAGGCTTATGAGTCACCTGGATCCTGATGTTGCTGGACATCTGCACAGTTAAGTCTTTGCTGTCATGGAGCAATTCCAGCAAAAGGACCTTATCCTAAGAGCTTGCCTTGCAAATTCACAGAATTTCCTAGAAAAAATGTCTCATGCTTGGTGATGGGAGGGCACAGGAAGATCTCTTGGTCCAGCATTTCATTGACACTCGGATAGAACACACAACACCTGTAGTGCTTTGGCTGCTTTTATACCTTTTGCTTAGAGCTGAAACAAACTCTTCCTACTCAAAGTGAACTTGGCCTCTCCCTTCCAGACATTTTGAAATAATCTCCAGTGAAAGGCTTCCAGGTAGATATGATGGGTTGGTTTTCATCTCTAGCATGTAACTGTGTAGCTTTACTCAGTATTTACACTAGATTCAGAAACATGTGAATATCATGAGTAGTCATAGAATTATAGGATGGTTTGGGTTGGAAGGGACTTTTAAAGGTCATACTGTCCGACCCCCTTGCACTGATCAGGGGCATCTTCAACTCAACCAGGCTGCTCAGAGCCATCCAACCTGACCTTCAGTGTTTTCAGGGATGGAGCATCCATCACCTTTCTGGGCAACCAGTGCCGGTGTTTCTCTTGCAAAAATCTTCCTTATGTCCAGTTCAAACTGACCCTCCTTCTGTTTAAAACCATTACCCCTTGCACCCTTGCAGTATTTGTATATAAGGAAAAGAACACAGTACGATCAGGAGTACTAATCTACTTTGTAGTTCTGCACAATACCTGACAGAAAATCAGCTATATGCCACCAGACACAGGGCAGCCCACACAGGCTTCACAGCTTTGACCAAAATTGCTCTGAATGACTCACAGACTATTGTTATTAAACATTTCTTTTTTATTTTCATTAGAAGGTAGCAATATTTTATAGCTGCATGTGAAGTGTTGCACTTCCCCTTTTCTAGAATCTGTAAATGCAACTCACGCTTTAATTTCTGAGTGGCTTAAAAGTTTTGATTCCTTCCATGCTTCTACCAGTTTTCCAGACTACCATCCTGCTTTTCTTTTAGTTGTTTTCTTACTGAAGCTTTTTGAGTAACAAGTGATGGCAGGATGGGTGGGGGTTGTTTTTTTCTCTTGCTGAAGTTTCCTCTTCTCCACACACATATCCTTGGCCCATGAAAAGAAGCATATAGAGAAAAAAATGGAGCATGACATTGATGAAATACAGTTTGATGCCTTTTGGGCACAACACTAATCACCCAAAGCAATGAGTCCTAACATGTTTTATCCATGCAGGGACCAGCCTTCTTTCACTGGGCGCACAATACTATACCAGGGCTCTGCAGAGAGACTGGGGACTTCCCTACAAAGTGCCATGACTATCCTATAGCATCTCCTGGCCGTGCTCTACACCCCTGTGCCATTATCACTGCCATGCCTGATGTGTCCTTGGCATTCTCATAGCTGTGTGTACACGAGGTCCCTCTGTATCTGAGGTTTTTGGACTTGCAGATCATCCTTTCTGTTTTTTACACCAGTATATCCCTGGATGTATGTGACCACCAAATAGGCTATAGCTTGCATTTGTGATCACCAACTTGTACCAGCTGTGACAGAGGGAACTCTCTGTATCTGGGCTGATAGGCAGGCAAAATGTCGAAATCCATGCGGGGAGAATTAAGTTCTCCTCTGAATGGCTGGCACATGCTCCTGGCTGCCCCCGGGCTACCAGTTCTCTGCGTTTAGAGTAACAGCTGGGTCATTTTAGCTCTGTAGCAAGGAAGGACCAAACCACAGAAACTGCAGCCAGTGCTAAGAATCTGCAAGTGGATTACACTATAAAACCCTTTGGTTACATTTTAATGGGGTGGGGGGGAAAGGGTGGAAAACAATAATTAGGAAAATATCCAGGTTCCATTAACTAGTTCAGCCATTCAGCAGGTGATTTATTGATAAGTACTTCTGGAAATATTTCCTGCTGGACCTTGTACTTACAGTACTGGATCATACCCACAGCATCCGTGTGTGGGCTGATAAACATTGATGTAAGAGAATGAGGGCAAATTCAGTGGGCTCCTTTCTCTGAGTTTTATTTCCACATTTGACCTTTTAGTTAAATATAAAATGGCATCCCTGCTATTTAATACTGCAGTTCATTTATGGAGGCTGTTCACTATTAATTTTTACTGTTTTAGTAGAGTCCCAAGGTACATTTTTAAAATTACATTTATTTGAACATTTCTGTGAAATGAACATACAGCACAGCAGTCTGAGAGCCTGACAAAGGGGTCATGGGTAGTGGAATTCTGGAGGTTGCTTGACTTATATTACCAGATTTTGCATCAAAACCTGTGCTAATTTTGCTCAGTACACTGGGGCTCCTCACAGAGGTGGGGTTATCCTGCTCATGAAGGCTGGTGAATTCCTGGCCCACCGAAGCTGCCTGGGTGTGGGTGAGCTCCAGGGTTTGTGGTGGAACAATGCATTACATGCCTAGTTTCAGGCTCCAGTAAGATGCTTCAGCTTTTTTAAGATGATATGTGATATGCCTAAATCTGTGTGGTTTTCACATGTGTGTATATATATATACATATATTAAATACACATATGTATATACCCATCCCCCTTGTATATTTTTTTGTTTGTGTCAGTTTTTCCATACATATCATACAGAGAGTCTGCTTGCATTTGAGGAGATGTTTGTGCCATATTTTTGACTGTTTCCCCCTGTCCCAGCTATATTAAAATGCTTGCCTGAGTATCATCTGGGAGGCTGGTGTGTTTGATTAGAGGAGTAAATGGATATTGTGGCAGCAAAGTTGTGATTCCTTTAAAACCTCTGCATCCTCGATAACTGTAACATTTTATAGAGCAATTATTAAATAATTGAATTTATTTCATTCCCGTGTGGCTATATGACTGTAAAGGGGTTCATCTTGGTTTCCTTGCTCAGCCTCTAACATATAGGGGAAACTTCCTTAGAAAAACTGCCTCTGCAGTGGGAGCTGAGAGGATATAAATATCCTGGCTTAACACCTCCCTCCCCCTCCCCATACGCTTCTCAAATGTGGTTTTTCTGGTACAAATGGTGTCTGCGGAGCAGCCTTGGCCCAGGGGGATGCTCGGGAGAAGCAGGGCTCTGTGCAGGGCTGCCGGGGAGCACCATTTGTGCACCAACACTGCCCTCGCGTGTCGGGGGTGTGGGAGACCAAAATGTCAGTAACCACGTAATTAGCAATTCATCTTTATCCTCCGAGAGGCAAACCACACAGCTGGTGTCCTCCTCCATGGGTGGAAGCAGCCGCGTTAACTGTTTAAGGGCTGAGATGCTGCCGCTTTCCAGGCTGGCATTGTTTGGGATGGGGGAGTGGCAGCAATACCCTGGCCCGAGCAAGGTTGTGTTTTGTTTTGCTTTGTTTTGTTCTATGTTTTGCCATTCATAGTGTCAGCAGATCTCTGGATCACAAACAGGAATTTTGTCGACTGCTTGGTTTAGCCCCAGGCCCCAGCAGTATCACAGCTGCCTGCAAACAAGAGGGAATCATGTGTGAAAGACCCATTTCATCACTGCACAGATCCATCAAGCTATAAACTGCTATCACCACGGATGTGTGGGATTTGAAGGTGTTGGAGAGGTGAACGAGTTCTACCCTTTTGCAGGCATCAGGTGCATGTGAGGGTTGAAACCCAAGCACTAAGACAGTGGCTTTGCTGAGCTGACAGCACCTGAGAGGCAGCTCAGTGGAACAATTTCTTTTTTGCATCCAGTGAGAACTCAGCGACTTGGTTTATTAGCTGCATGTAGGAGGAGGGATCATGGTATGGTTACAGTGTAGGAACAAGAAAACTAAGTGCTATTTCTGGCTCTGCCACAGACATCCTGTCTGCCTTTGGGACAGTCACTTCACCTCTGGGGCCCCAGATTAAAACAGAATTATTTAATAATATCACCCTCATGAAAGTCGCTTCATTCCACCATGAGTAATCCCTCCTAGAAACAGAAAGTGACACACTCTTCTGGCTTGTGCAAGTGACACATATGCATTCCCAGTTGGAGAGCTGATACCTTTAAGTATACCAGCCTTCATATTTAATTCTTCCATCAGTTTTTTAGGTTAATTCTCTGGTGTCTCTTTTTACCAAAGCCCTGAATTTCAATTCTGTTTCCACTGACCTTGGGACCCAGGCGATTAATTCTCTGGCTAAATTCATCCTTTTTCTATGGTTATAATTTTCCTCCTTTTCTTTTTTTTGTTAATGAATTTGTGCCAGGAAGTGTTCTCTTTTCCGTACTTGTAGTTTCCACTGTATTTAATTCAAAAGCTATGGGTTTGCCCCCAAAGTCTTGTAAAAGTCAAGGCCTCTCTCTATTTTCTTTCTTCCCCATTTGCAATGTGTCAGCTTTTGTTAGGGGTGGTAGGGAAGGCACAGCTGCTTTTTGGGGCTTTCTGTTGTGTATTAAAAGAGGATCTGAGCTTCAAGCATATCTGGAATAAAGTCTGTAGAGCAGAGCCCGGGCTGGCTCAAGAGCTGGCTCTGACTTCTTCTAAGCCCCCTCATTCCCACTACACAGATTTGCTCTTTTTGGTTTTTCCAGGCCAGATCTTCAGGAACAGCCTGTTCTCCCTGCTCAGGGACTCATCAGCCCCCCTTCCTTCTCCTTCATAGCACATGGGACAAGATGCTGCCATCACTCTGCTGACTGCTCCTCCACAGCAGTTCTCACTAAAAAAAATTAAAAATACCTCTTAGAAAAATTGTTTGTATCAGCCCATCAGCCAATCCTCACATGGGAGACTTATCTGAGTGATCTTCTCTCCAAGCTCCCTTTGGCTCTCTCTCCCTGCTGGCTTCTCATCCTTGATGCTCTGCTCAGCTGCTGCTCTGGGCAGCCAAAACGTGGCTGAGAGAGCCCCGTGGTGTTTTCCTGTCAGCACCAAGGACTCGCTGCTTCCCAGGGCCACAGCATGGGGCTGCCAAGGCAGATGGACCCCAGTCAGTGACCTCGGGGCCTGGGCACCCACAGCCCCAGGTGGCCTCACCCTGACATGGGGCTCCAGGGTGGGAGCAAACGCCTGATTCAGAACTGGGTCACAATGCAATGGCCACGAGAGCTTAACCAGCTTTAGCCAAGCCTTGCACGCCAAATATTCTCAGCCAAATGCTGCTGATTTTCAGAAAAGGAAAGAATTCTTTTCCCAGCCATGATCTAGCAGCCAAGAGAAGGAACTTTCCTGTGCCAGGTGTGTAGAATTTTAAATGTGAGCTCTATGGAAATCCAGACCAACAAGGACTAGATGTGGAGAAACTGCCCATGATGCAGTAAGGTAACTTTACAAATCTGAGAGAACATCAGGGTGAAAATTTTGAATCTGAATTCAAGGTTTTCTTTAAAGAATGCTATCAAGCAGCCAAACTATTAAAAAGAGATTTCCCTTAAACTGGAGCTGCAGAGACAATCTCAGAACATCTGTTGATGGGAACTTCCTCATGAACCCCAGTTCAGAGCTGAGGAAATACCGTTTTGGAACAAAACCATTCTTTTATTCCCTTCTCACGAATGTTGAATAAATCTTTCTGAGATATTTGAATAGTAGTCATTCTGAATGATCTTAATCTTATAAACATACCTGCTGCCTCCTGGCAGTTCCCCTGGATTTTCAGCCTCTGCCTGTGGAAACCCCCAGTGCTTTTTGGTCTTTTTGTTATTTTTTTAATCTCATAATATTTTGTGATCATCTTATTTCCTTTTATTGCTCTTAAAGTGTAAATTATGCACATTCCCTACAGGTTTTGCTCTTTTTTTTTTTTTTTCAATTTTTGTCAATCTATGTGGATTATTTGGTGCTATTAAAATCCATGGCATGAAATGATAGATCAACATTTACTCTGAGTTGGATAATTACCTGAAAAACAAACAAACAAACAAACAGTTTATGGATTTAAGTCTCTCTTAACAATTGAAACTAAGGTTAAAATGTAGCAGAGTGAATGTAAAACCCAGGCATCCTCTCTCCACAACTACTACCAAGCAGGTAGTATCTGTTTTCTTTTCTGATTTGGGGTGTTAGTGGTTGTGGGCTCTGTGAACATGGGGTGTGAGACCCTGGTCCCTAAAGGTCAGCCTTAAACTCCCTTCAACCACCATGAAGTTTGTAGCGGACTTGAAATTATTAGTTCTTGGCTTGTAAAATGAGTGTATTTGGAAAAATAAAATGTTGTTCCTTCTCATTTTGCATCAGTCTCTTTGTAACAGGTTGGCTTGCATGTGTGTCCGTGGTTTGATTTTCTAATAAAAGAGACTGAATAGGAAGGACCCTACAAGGGCTGTGTAACAAAATTCAGATTTTTTACTCACCCTCTGATAAAAATGCAAATGCACTTCCTGCCATTTTTATAGAGTTCTGATGGACTGTATCAGAAGCGAGGGTTGGGGGAGAGGAGGAAGAGGACGAGGAAGAACAGTTCTTTTGTATCACAATTATAATGCTGAATTCAACTGTTTTCTTGGAAAGCTAATGGGAGCTCTGTGTAGGGTCAGGAACCTGAGACAGATCCACACCAATGTTCTAACATCTTTTTGTTTTTCTCCACTTTGTGTCTGAATTCCTATTGAAACCAGTGAGACTTGGATATTCCTCTGAGGCTGGGAACTTGGCTAAAGGAATTGAGAAATAGGAAATTGAAATTATAACTTCTTAAGGCTATTCAACCATGGAGAGTAGGGGAGGTAGGAGAAAAGTGGCCTGGAGATCTGGCAAAATGTGGGGATGTATGTTGAGAGATGGACAGTCACAGAGGCCTGGTCCACAGCACTTTGGCTGCTTCTGGCTCAGCTCGACCTAAGGGCCTGTCAGTCATCCTCATGTCAGTAAATTCCCATCATGTGAGACTTCCTCCAGCCTTGAATAGGCTTTATGTCTTCATGGTGGGCTGGAAAGTGGATGCTACTGCTGGTCAGTGCTGTGCCAGCACACAGGAACCTGCCCTCTCCCCTCTCTCTCCTTTGTTGCTGCAGAGTTTGCACACTTGAGGTCTTTCTTTTTTATGTTAAATCTCCACTGTTAATCTCTTTGGACTGTTTGAGAAAGAAAAGGACAAGTTTAAAAATGCACTTCTGACTCCAGATTCCAGCTTCCTGTTGATACAGCTGTGTTTCCTACTGGATGGCTCTGTAAACAGACAGTTTAACCCTTCAAATCTTGCAGTTATGTTTCTTCAGCATCACCAGTTTCTCTCCTTAAAGAAAATTTAAGGAGAGAAACTTATCTGTCCAAGAGCATCCCTTTTTTTATCCTTCTTCTTTTTGCACATCCCACACATTGCACATCCTGCTGTGGCTTAACACTTCATTCAAAAAGAACAGGATTTCCTCTTGCTGCTGGTGAAAACACTTCTGTCCTTCACAATCCCCACTTTGTCATGTTGTATTTGTGGAGGGGAAAATAATTACACCTTCTAAGTTTAATCCACAGTAATTGAAATCTTTAAATTCCCTGGCAAGAGCGCCAGCAGAAAACCAATGTACCAGAATTCTGTATAGAGAATAGTGCATGAGATGAAAAAGTGTCCAGCAGACTTCAGCTTGGGATAAATTACATGCCAGGGGTATTTCAGGCCTTCATACCAGAACACAACCTTCATCTGTGTCTGTTTTCATTCTGCGTCTGTGCACTATTTAATAGATTTCATTGGTGGTATCATGCCCTATTTAATTAGTGCCATTGGTGGTATCACAGCCATTGGTGAGGACCAGGGAAGAGAGTTACATTCCTTTTGCTTTTTAGCTAGTTTCTTCTTCGTTAGCTGAAGTAGGGAGTCCTGGGACTTTGGCTCCTTCTTCTTCTTCTCCTCTGGACTGTTCAACAGCACCAGAAAATCGGCCAGGAGAGCCTACACCTTCAGCCGGAGGGGCCCACGCCAAAACCCCAGCTCGAGAGAGGAGAAAGACACACCCACAAAGGACTCTGAAATCTACCCAGGTTCTCTCCACAACAAGAGGTTTTATTATTTAGCATTATTCTTTTCCCGTGCCTGCGTGCATTGTGTTTGTTAAATAAATAGTTTTTTCCTTTTCCACTTTCCTCCAAGGAATTTTCTTTCCGAACCTGATGGGGGAAGGTGCGGCTGAAACCTGCCTTCTTTGGAGGGGATGTTCCTCCCAGAGCATTTCCCTTAATTTGTCTCAAACTGGGACGTTTATTCACGCTGTTCTGCCTGTCATTTATCCTTTGCAGTGACTATGAGAAGTAAACAAAATGCATCCATGTGCAGTAGCCACGTGGCTTTGTGGTCTACATTAGAAAAGGAACTTCTGTTTTGTAGTCTTATTTGTAACTGTATCTTACTGCCTCCAGGTCCCAGTCAAAACTGATTTCCTCCCTTTCTCCTCCTCTCTCCAGCTGTGTCCCTCCAGCTGAAAGAGTTGGGGTTGTTCAGCCTGGAAAAGAGAAATCTTCAAGTGGATTCGTCGTGGCCTTCCATTACTTATAAAAGCAGCTCATAAAAAAGAGGGACAGACACTTTTTACATGGCCAGATAGTGATAGGGCGAGGGGGAACAGTTTTAAATCAGAAGAGATTTAGGTTTGATATTAGGGAGAAATCCTTTACTATGAGGGTGGTAAGGCACTAACACAGTTGCCCAGAGAAGTTTTGGATGCCCCGTCTCTGGAATTGTTCAAGGCCAGGCTGGATGGCGCTCTGAGCAACCTGGTCTAGTGGATTCTTGCCTTTTCTGAGGGAAAGCTGGTCAGATATCCTCTTGGTTGTGTAAGAAATTAATAACCTCTACATCCACAGAGAAGAAAATATTCATTTTGTACCTCTAATGGGACGAATTGACCCTCTAATTGCTGTGTGCATCAAAACCTTGCCCTCCAGATGGGCTCGTCTTGAAAGCAGATTTTCTTTTCCTTTCTTAAAGAAAACGTGGAGGTTGGTTTGTTTGTGGCTGGGCTTGTAGCTTACATGAAGTTTATGACAGCATTTAAAAAATTAATAATATGTAAAAACAAGTCATGTTTTTACACGTCTTATTAGATGTTCTCTTGGAAATGCAGAGCTGGTGTTGATTTCTAGCATGATCCCCAGATAGGTTAAAGTCTCTCCTGAAGAATTCATCTCAGATTGGTGCCAGCTTTAAGGGATTAGTTTTATTCTAGATGGCATTCAGCCTGTGGGCTTCTGAAGTCCTTTTACATATCTCTTAGATTCAGGTACAATACAGCATTTCACACCTGACCATCCCTGAGACTGAGTTGAGGAGCTGGGTAGGAATATCACCAGATGTTTTCCTAGAGTTCAAAGAAAGAGGATGCTTCTTTCCAACATTGTCTTTTTTGGTAGACTACAAACTACTTGTGCAGGCTTGTCACTTGTGACAGATCATGTAAAACTCAGCACAGGGGTGTCCTGGATCTGCTACATGTGGTGATGAGTACATTAAGTATCTGAAATTTACAGTCTCCTCCTTTCTGCTTACAAAACCTATACTCCAATCTACTTCAGTGTCTCAACTCCCATCTAGAAATTTAAAAAATTGCAGATTTTTTTACTGTTCCTTTCCATCCTCGTAACTTTAGGCCTAATGCTCTTTGATATCATCATTGGGAAGGGTCATTGTGTACATATTTTGGCACGTAATGTCTCTGCTCCACATGTTGAGCTAGTAAATTTCTTCAGATAGGCTGGGCTTGTTCCAGGGATTTAGGCAGATAAGCTCGGCAAAGCTTGGGAAAAGCAGGCCTCTAGCTAATCACAGTGCTCCTGCTAAATGATCTCACCATAAAATTGGCAAGGTTGTTTGTGCTGATCTCAGTTTAACTTCTAATATGAGCTTACAGCAATTCATCATTTCTCTAGCTTATGGACCACCCTGTGTCTGGCTTGCTGCCTCCCTGCTGTGCATGGGCTCAGACTCCCTTCCAACCATGTTCTTCTGTACACTTGAACTCATGCAGAGCTTACAGCTACACTTCTATTGAATCTACTGGTTTTATTTAAAAGTCCTTAGTCTATTTTTGCATGTGTGTGTGTTGTTGTTTTGTGGATTTCTGCGTTTTAAGTCAGAAGAAAAAATGCTCAGAAGTGTGTGCTTAGTATTCTGCTGCTTGCTCCTCTTTTTAGGCATCAGGTGTCACTGCTGCAAAGGACTTCAGATTTCCTTTGGAGAAGCTTTCCTGCACATTCTAAAGCACAGTGACAAAATACATAATTAAATCTGTTGGGGGGATTTTAAGAGGCAGTTGTTTGACATTGGTACCCTGTGATATGGCTAAAAGCTTGATACCAGCTTTAGGAAGAAAACAGATTAGGAACATAATGTCTCTCCAGGGAATTCTCTACTTCAGTTCCTTGAGGATGTGATTTAAAGCAGCATCTGCTCTGTGCTGTGTATCATTTCATACTTTCCTTCAGATCCCTGAACTGAAGATTGTTTAGATGTGTGTCTGTGTGAATAATTTCATAGTGTATTATAGAGAAATGTCATGGGAATACACGGATTTTCAGAGGCAGAAGGGACTTACATGGTGTCCCACCCTTAAGGAAAGGGGAACACCCAAGATTCTTTGATGTTCATGCTGGAAAACAATGACAAAAGTCAAAGGGTCCACAAAAGTTGACAAAGTTTCATTGGTAAATTACTCATTTTGCATGGAAATTGGTATAAGTTAGTCCCTGTTCTCCTACTGTAAGCACACGGCAGTGGGGTTTGGATAAAGGGATGAAAGAGAAAAGAGAGAGAGAGGTGGATTGGATTAAAGAGGGGGACAGAGAGAAAAAGGAAGAGAGGAGGGAAGAGAAACATCACCAGTCCTGGTGATCCATCTGATGGGGTGTCCAGGGTCCTGGGGGCACACACACCATGGCTTCATGAAAGTACGATTTTGTTGATAAATCTTCCCTGCCCTGGAGATGAGTTTCTCACTTTCTATGGAAATTATTTAGCATGCACAGGCAGCTTGTTTTTCTCGACTTTTCTGGAAATGGGTTGGAGGGCTTTGGGGATCTTTTGTGGTCTTGATTCCCCCTACAGTCCATACCAGTTTCTCAGCCTCATCCCTGCCCTTGTGCTGTACTGCATTGTGTTAATCTCCAGGAGCCAGAACAAGGACATTTATCCCAGAAAAGTGCTGCCCCTACCTGCCTATGATCCCTTCTTCAGCCACATCCTGTTCTTTCTCACAGTGTGTAATTGCCAACACCCTTGGTTGGCTCCACAGCTATTTGGCTGCTGGTGTTTGAGACACCCACATTAGCCCCTTATCTTTGGTGATTCTGTGACTTATGTAATAGTGAAGGCAGAAAACTTAACCCTTGGAAGCAGCAGTGGCTATGGCACTGTTTCTGTCCTGCTGTCAGTATTATCAGATGCCCCTAGAGGGTGATGGGGGAAAAAGTAGGTGTTCAGTTCCCTTTTCCTCTTCATGACAACCTGGGCACTCCAGCTATCCCATGTTCATGGTTCCTCCCTCACCCTGCCTTAACCATGTCATATGACTTTAACTCACAGGGAGGTTTTGTGGTTTGTCTTCTGTGTGAGTCTCTTTTTCCTCTGCACTCTCCATGTGATGACAACACTCATTCACTTCCCAGATGTGTTAGCACTGCCACAGTCCTGTTTTCAGGGATTTCCAGATGCCTGGTGCTTGTTCAGAACATCAGAGCAACCTCTTGCTGTCTGGATGCATCTTCAAGGCCTGTTTCCCTTCTTTAATTTAAATACAATTTCATTTGATCTTTGGCATTTAACCTCTTTTTTTTTTTTTTTTTCTCAGAGAAACTCATGGGGGGATATCAGCTGAATTTTTCACAATACAGATGTGAAAGTATCACAAGCTGAGCTGAGCTGTGGTGGAGACCAAGGTGCAAGTCTTGTCCTTGAAAGAACAGCACAGCAATCATGGGTGGGGTTTGCTGGTACTTAGAATTGCACTAGTGCCATTATTCTTTTCCCCTGCTTGGTGTAAGATAAAATCCTCTCCCACTGTGTGTTTCACTACTTTCCTGATTTGGTTTTCTAAAAGTAGCCTTAGGCTGTTAAAGTCTGGTCGAACATTTGGACTCCCTAATTCTGTGAAGAGAAGCTGCTTTCCTCACAGAAGTATGGGCAGACTACACCCAGATCAGGCAAACAACCACTGTGCTGTGGATGCCTTTGCTTCAAATATACAAATGCTGCTTTACTGATCCTTTTATACACGCAGAACCAGCTCACTTCAGATGCTACAAGAGACTTTTGCCATGATTTTGTCTGGCAAAGGGTAAGATAACATATACTACTTCAATCTGGATCATAATGTTCTGCAATCAGACTCTGGATTAGTTTCAGATCCTCCTCGAGTACGCAAAAGTCTGGCATCTTCTGTTGGCCCTAAGGATGTTGCTGACCTATGTCTTCCATCTCTATTCTCTGTCTAGCAGTTCTCATAACATACTATGAGCCACAGTTACCAAAATATGCCATGCTTGGCACAAAATATCCTTTCGTGGTGGGGCTCTATATCTGGAAATGCTGCTGTTTATTCAGACAAGTTGTAGGTTCCATCTGTTTTTTACTTAACCACAGGGATGTAGCAGTGCAAAGACTGCTCATCTTTCATTGAGAGTTTTGAGGTGGCTTTGATATAATGATACAACGCTGGCAAATGGCAGCTATGTTTTTTGGATGAAGCCATGCATACTATGTGTTCCAAAGGGGCCATTGAAGCTGTAGCAGCAGCTCCTTTTTCCTTCTGTTATCTTGAAATCTTCCACCTACAAAACCAGATTAATGGTAGCTTTCCTATTATCAAATAAAATAATAATTAGCTGTCAAATAGCTTTTCTTTGGCTGGGCTTATGATAGGGGATGGGATGGTCCTGAAAAAATAGAATTCTTCTGTCTGCATTAAATGCACCATTTAACAAATAGATTAGTTTTTATTCCCTGAGCCAGAAGCAGACTTTAGGCGGCACAATGCAGAGCTGAACTGGTGAAGATGCCTTGTTGGTGGTTTGTGTTTGTGGGCATTTTCCACCTGTGGATTTGGCAAGGTGTGCACACAGGCTGCCAGGAATGCTGGCTGTCCGTGCCCTTTGGAGGTCTGAGTGCAACACGTGAGGATGGAGAATCCAGAGCCTCCCTGGAGGACCTGTGCTGCTGGTGCATTGCTCTGCTAGTAAAGAAGTTGCCTTCCTGGTCTTCAGAACCCCCCCAACTATATTTTGTGACTGCTGCCCATTGTTTTGCCCTTTGCTACCACGGGGAAGAGTGGACTGAGAGTAGCCCAGCTCCCTCAGTGTCTTCTCTTTCTGTTTCTGACCACCCTGGTTGCCATCCCCTGCCAGCTCCCAGATACATCATTTAAACTGAGGGTTCAAGACTGCAGCCCAGGAAATTAATTGATCTGTTAATATCTCACTGAGACCAGATTCTTTTCCATATTGCATCTAAACAAACTATCTAACAATTGCAAAATGAGAGCAAATACCTAGCCTTTAGTATGGATTTCAAGGAGGAAGGAACTTTGATAGCTGGCAAATAAAGTGACCAACTCAGAAATTCAGAGCTAGAGAGAAATAGTTGTGGAAAGATGATATGGAGGCAAAATTGCTATTTAAGGGAAATACTGATGCATGACTTCATCAGTTCATCAGCAGCTCTAGGGAAGATCAGACATTAGGTCAAGCAAACTGTTTCAGATTAGAGAATTTAAATAACATTGAAATTTAAAAATGAAAAGTCATTTTAAGTCAAATTTCTCTTCATTGGAACATAAACAGAAAATTCAGATTTATATTTTTATTTTTAAAAAATAAGGAAAACCAAGATAATTTTGAAGAACTTAATGAAATCTGCACTGTTCTTGCCATGGGGAAAAAAAACCCACAATCAACCAAACAAACAAATAAGTGGAGCTTTTTAATTTTTATTTACTTTTTGTGCTCAGCATGGAAGAGTGTCCTCAAGAGGGTAAGAAGATGAAAAGTATCTTGCTTTTGATTTCAAAGGCATGACTGAAAAGGAGATAAGCAAATGCAGAACAAGGCCACTTGCAAAGTAAAGCCTCTGCCAAAGCAGTCTGCTCTTGTCTGGCAGATGGAACTGCTACTGGTTTTGCTACCCAGCTTCTGGCTGATACATCAATATCTTGTACTGTGCAGTTTTAGCATGGTTCCTAACTCTGTGATCTTGGATGGTCCACACACACTTTCCCTTTTCTACAAGTGAAGTCTGTCTGCTTGTACCTTCTGGAGACTTCTCTCATTGCTCCTCCAGATGTTCCCTGTTACTTTTCAGACTCCAGTTCAAGCTTGTTTCACGGGATGAGCTCATTGCAGCACAAGACATTAAAATGCTCTTAGAGCACAGAAATTGTGCTGTTTAATATCTCTGTTTGTGGAGTCTCAATTTGTTAATGATGCCCAAACATTTTTAGGTCACCTTATTCTAAGTAAGTGCTTCTTCTACTGGGCCACAATCATGAAACATCAGGTTGCTTTCTAACAGGGGAGTTTTTTCCCTCTGAATACTCCATGGAAAAATATGAAGAAAATGGGAGGTCACACTGAGTTTACCAGTATAAGGAATTTTTTGGCAAAGAGATGTATGTAATCTTTACTCTGTAATTGTCTAAACTGAGTTAGAAAAGTCTATTCCAAACATAGTCTACATTCTTTCCCACAGATACATTTCCCAGAATAAAGTTATGGGAAGCTGATTGCTCATCATTCATGGATCCACAGATATATAATGGTTGGTTCACTGGGGATATTTTATTTTCTTAGGTTACTGAATGTTTTGCTTCATGCAGAATGTTCCTTTCTGCTGAACCTACCATGCACAGCAAGAATAAATCCAGCTGGCACCTGACGTCTTTAAAACTGTCGTATATTTTCTGAGTTCAGAGGCTGTTATTTCACAATATGTCCTGGAGATTTCATGTCTGGGACCAATTTTAATGACCTATCTAGAACCTCATGTGTGGGGAAGCTGAGCCCTGAATAATAATATTTTCCTCTGACCATTAAATTACGTGTCCTGCAGAATCTGATTTATATCTCTGTCCTGACGCTACTTGTCCCTAGCATTAGCTTGTGATAGTTTATGAGCATTCGTGGGGACTTAGGGATTTGTTACAAGAGTTTAACAGCAAGGAAGTCCTGATGGTACTGTGATTACTGCTGATCTCCCTGTAAGAACTGGCTCTCTGTTAACCCATCTGTTTTGGGTATAATGATAATGCAAATATTCAGAAATATTCAGCACAGAAGTTTCAGCTGAGCAAAATCAAGAACAAACTTCTACCCTGAGGGCCTGATTTAAGCCTACTGATGTAAGCCAGGTCTTGTTTTACATTGCCATCTCTCTGACAAGCATTATGAGTTTTTAACTTCTGTCAGCTCTGGGATGAAACTAAGCAATCTCTATGCTTGCCCAGAAATACAACTGAGGGATGAAAGGGTACGTGGCTTTATTTAATGGATTATTTATATTTCATTTTGTCTTTTCATTTTTTACTTATTTATTGAGCTCCAGATGCTGTGTTCCTCTGGGAACCTGCTACATCAGGTTAGCGTTAGCAACTCTGGGAAAGTGCATGAGTCTCCTGGGGTGCCTTTAAAATCATTTTGGATAATTGGAATATTTAGGGTGGTTGGTGGAACTGGAATTGGCTCTACAGGCATTTCTGCCTGTGCTGCCTCAAAAGTTCAGCCAGTAGGTGGAACCAGGGGAAAGCAGATGTGTTTTATGTACAAATTCTCAACCCTTTCCTAGGAGATGCATCCCAAGATGTCTGCATAAAATTGTGTTTTTAACTTCAGTGTTCCTGATTAGAACAGTCAAACTCCAAATCTGCAGTTATTTCTAAACAGTGACAGGATGATGTTGTCAGACCCTGTAGTACGGAGAATGTTTTATTAAAATTTCCTCACTAATCATTTTCACTTGTGAAAATATGTCAGAGATAGAGACCAGGGGATAATCCAGATCACATCGTATCCCTCCATTAACGACATCTGGCATTTGCACAGAAAGGCAGTATCAGGAATGTAGGTTAAAAATATTTCTTTAGTGTGTTCTGTTGTGAGAAATTAAATGTAGCCAACCCAATGGCGTGTACCCTGCAAAACACGGCTTGGGCAGCTCTGAGTGAACTAAAAAGTTCTCCTTTAAGATCAAATTGCCACCCAGGAGAAAACAGTAAGAGGTGATAAAGTACTGAAATTTCTGCTACTGTGGAACCTTTTCTCCAGCTCTTTTGATAGCCAGAGGAATCCAATTTAGAAGTCCCCATCTTTTCTGAACATTTCCCATCAATAAACTGGAAAGGAAGAACATGGATAGCTTCTCCCTACTTTCACCAAGCTGATGAGAAAAATACTTGAAAGATGCAGTACCGAAACAGTAAAATCAATACACATGACTATATTTTTAAACATCTGTAAAAACTGTAAGCAAAGGAGTATACTGTGATACTTTGCTGCTTTAAGGCTAAGGTGGAGGTTCCTCATGTATTTTGTAAAAGTGCTGCAATAAATCTGCCTGGCTCGTAGTTTGGGCTATACACACTAATGTCAACACCATAGCTTGGTTTTTCCAGTTTTCAAAACTAAAACATACTTACAATTGCAATATTTTTTGACAGATTTAAAATATACTTTGCCAGTAGGGAGAATGTGCTGCTAAAATGGTTCTATCCATTTTGTATCTTGAAATATGGATAGTAAAACTCCTGGCTATTAAAAATACTGAGTTTGTGGCTATGGCAGACAGTGGGTAATTTTTTATTTTCTCCTTCTCTTCTCTTGAATGTGAAGACAGAAATTAGCTGGAAATTGTTGCTAGCAATCTGCTCTGCAGATGCAAAAAGAAAGTAATTTTGGAGCTTGCCAACCATAAATCAGGAGTGATTTTAATAGAGAGTTATCAGGCATGGCAGGGAGAGAAAGGCTTCATCTTGTTTTAATGAGAATGGGCTTGTACCTCCAAAAGCAGAAAAATTAGAACTCATGAATAATTTTGGTGGAATATTTTCTCCTTGGCATCCAAGATAACAAATCTGTAGGCTCCAAGATTGAAGAATAATTAAATGAAACAGGTTAATTACCAGTACTTGGGAAAATTAATTTCCTAACAGGCATATTCTTTTATCTTTCTGACATTTAAAAATAAATTTGTCAAATCCCCACTACTGTGACTTTTGGTGTTCATTTTCTCTTTGCTCTCATTTCAGACTTCTTACAAAATCGTTGTCCTCCTATGCATTATATTGACCGTAAATACATGATTCCTGAAACCTTAAATTACATTTTTTATTTGTTTGTTTGTTGTATTTTTCTAGTGAAGGATGGCCATTGGGGAAGGTCTTTGCCGTGTGATTTCCTGTTGATAGCACTTGTGGAAAGCATTAGTCATGATGACTTAACCAACATACTCATTAATAAGGAAGTGTCTATTTTCTAAAATGTTCTGGGACGTTGAAGTAGTAGGGCTGAATGACTTCTCCAAAGGGACTTAGGTATTCCAGTGATGGCAGCTGACCATGGAAATGGGAAAGCCAATACTTTTATAAATCTACAGAATTGTTTCTCCCATAGTGAAGGTCTGAAGGACTTAGGAGGGGAGAGAGGAGAGCCTGGAGGCTGTACAAGTTCTGAACTTTTAAAGAGTCCGGTGGACAGCACTTTACAAAGGCTTGGCTTTGCTTAGGCGGTGATGGAGCCTAGGACATGAGGACAATTCCATCACTCCATGCCTTCCCTGTTTGTAAAACCCAGGAGTGGTAGTACTTTGATGCCTGTCCACACTGATTATCTGAAGATGCCTATGTAGCCCACACTGTGTCCTTCCAATGGACTCAGCCACACCACTGGACATTTCAGCCAGCACATCCAAGAACCACGACAGGTCCTTACTGTAAGGACACTGGAAAGGCTTTGCTGGCCAGCTCAGCTTTCAGACATAAGGAAGTGCTGTGAAATACTCCAAACTCCTCCCAAGCCACCAAATGTCTCCCAGCTATTCAGTCCTTTACAAGAATTCTTCCTCAGTCCTTCACATATTAACTAAACCCACGGGAGTATCAGGGCTCCTCTTTGCTACGTGTGTTTGCTCACAGATGCTTTCATTTCTGCACAGGGAGAAGCTGTTTGCTTGCTCATGTTGACAATAGAAACAAGGGACGGTGAAGGGATTTACTTACGGGGTTGGGCTGTGGCAATGAGCTCTTTAAATAGCTGTGTGACTTCTGTCTGTGTATCTGGATCTGATTATTAAGTATTTTTTTTAATGATCAGCAACAGAGTAAACAGGTTTATTGCACTTGAGGAGGCCTCTCTTCTCAAGTGGCAGATTATTGCACCTACTCAAATGATTGTGAGTGGAATGAAAAATCCTACGATTAAAAGGCCAGGGCTTTCCATCAATCTGAATGTTCCTCTTTTAACAACTCTGACAGCATCAAGGAGCCTTAAAGTGGGAGTAAATTATATTGGTATATTTTAGTTTAAACATGAGTTTAAAGGTGTTTTTAAGCCAACTTTCTGGCCAACGGTTTGTAAAAGGGGCCTTAATGGAATTGGGAATTATGCCCAGAGCAAACACATTGTCTATTTTGCAGTGATTAGCAATGTGTTCGCAATTTAGTGTTCCAAATATAGGACAAACAATTATCAAGATATTTAAATACACCTTCCGATACAACAGTAGTGGGTTTAGAAATGTACTTTAATAAAATCTGAGCCCACTAACTAAGAAACTGTAAAAACCAATAAGGGGTCTTTGCAGAGGTATCCTGATGGACAGCTCACCAGCTGTGGGGTCGTAATTCTTGGGGATGTTTTTTCCCACAAACTCCTGAGTGAGGCATTTTCATCATGGAATTTGTTGGAAAGCCTTTTGTTTGAGACATCTCAAACTGCAAAGAGGACAAAACACTGGGGATACAAATAGTACAGTACAAGGAAAGCAGGAATGGATGGAATTGCCTTGGCAATTTCTAGAGCCTGACTTTCCTTGTCTGAAGTTTTTGGGGTTACACACTTATTTTTTGCAGCACTAGAAAGGGCTTCTAGAGCACATGTACCCAAGCAGTGCCATGTTCCATCTGCTGTTGACAGAATGTGAATAACTCCATTTGTTTCTCTGCCTGAGATACGGTGCCCTGCTGGACCCTCATGTACAGCACAGGTTTTCTGTGCAGTGATCCTCTTAGGAAAGTGAAATCTTTGCTTTGTCACTGGGCTGATTTGCACCCTTCCTGCACCACAAATATGGCTGGTGCTGTTAAATGTCATCCAGAGTTTGCTCTGGGGAGCAATCCAGAGTTTGACAGTGCAGAATGTAATGAACCTCTACCTTCTGTGGGTTTTGATATGAACTATGGTGTCCCAGTACTCCACAGTCTCAGTAACAGTGACCTGGAATTGGATCACTGTGTTACATGAAATCCCTTTTCAACCTTGATTAACCTCGATCAGGTTTTTTATCTGATTATCAAGTTTTGAATTGACTTGCAGGCTGGTTTGTTGGAGTTTTTTGTTAGAGTTTTTTGTTGGGGACCTGAGCAGATTTTAACCGAGGACTAAGCACCACAGGGTTTTCAGCCTCCATTTCTCTGTGACGCTCTCCAAGCTGTGTTTCTTTATTTGCAGGCCACTGCCCAGACCTCCCTCACCATGACCAGCACTGTCCCAGCCACGACAGAGAGCTACACACGGACTCAGTACTGCAAGTGGCCCTGCGAGTGCCCCAGGTCCCCACCGCGGTGCGCGGCCGGCATCAGCCTGGTCACAGACGGCTGTGACTGCTGCAAGACGTGTGCCAAGCAGCGTGGAGAGAGCTGCACAGAGGCTGACACCTGTGACTTCCACAGGGGCTTGTACTGTGACTACAGCGGAGACAGACCTAGGTACGAAATAGGAGTATGTGCACGTAAGTGATGTACATATATTTTTGACTTAGATATACACTGGCACCTCTCGTCAGCCTGAGCAGGGGCTGAGGTTTATCTCATTAGATACCTGGCTGTACGCTCATCAGCTCCTCAGTGCATCATCTTCCATTCCCTTGTAGCCATCTTTGTTCTCAGGGCAGTTGGCTGGATGAGAAATGACATCTGAATTCCTGCTCTTTGATTTGGCTGCAGCCACGAGCAAAGACCAACCTTTGAATTTGAAAGTCTCCATATGTGCAAATAGATTATTCTGTACTCCCTGTAACAGGAGAAGGTGCTGTACTGGGTTGGGGGTGAAGGAAGGATAGGTGGGCAGCTGGATTTGAAGACAAGCAGTATGGGCACCTACATTAAAACCATGACATTAAGAGGACACTTTTGGCCTGTTCCCTATAGTGGATAGCTTGGAAGGATAGCATGTGGTCTGTAGAATACCCTGTCAAGAGTGTCAGGAATGAACTATCTCCTGTCAGAGCTTGTCAGTTACAAACTGAGGTCTAAGCCTTAATTTTACAATGGTTTCAGTCAGGTTAGCTGCCATGAGGCAGAAGGATTTCTTCCTGCCTGCCATAACAAACTCTTGGTTCCATCTGACTGGAATGCTTCCCAAGAGGAAGTGCAAAAACAAATTAGGTAATGTTTTGTGTGTTGAGAGTATATTCACCTGTTCTGAGTTCCAGAACATGAGGGGGAATCTTATGATCCTCTCTTAAAAGTCAGAAATTAATGAAAATCATTGCTCTAGGAATGATTAAAAGCAGAAGGATCATGAGCACAACCACACAGATTGCTGATTGGAAAGGCTACTTTTTAGCAGGTTTTTGGAACATATGGTCATGGCTTTAGGTTCATAAACAGGAAAAAGCCATTTAGCTGGAGGGTCTTCTGGGCTGGGACATAACAACGAATGATCTAAAAGAATATGTAAAGGTGAAAGGAAACCTGGAGGAGAGCTGACTGTGAGGTGGACAGACAGAATAACTGATCCACAGAAGAGGAAAAGAATTACAAACTGTGGGCTTCAATAAACTTAGAACATGAGCAGAGGTTACACAAGGGGCAGGTCTGAGGAGTTAAGAGGCTCAGGCTAGCTGGCAGATTCTCACAGAAGTGATACTAGGCGTTGCTCTTCCTCAGCAGAAGGGTGGGAAGACTACTAAGAAATGACCTTGGCTTTGCACTGGCTCAGCCACAAAAAACAAAACAAAACAAAACAAACAAAAAAAAAACCCCAAACAAACCAAGCATGCAAAAAGTGCAGTCTAACCAGATTTTTTTGTCGTGTACAGGCAAAATAACAACAAGAGAAGTTACGTGCTAGGAGCTGTAAGCTTAAACAGTGATTTTCAAGATTAGAAAAGATTAAGGTTAAGAAAAGAGGATATGAGATCATTCAAATGTATTGTCTGGAGTGCGTGTAGAACATTCATGGGAGGTCTGTAAGAGCAGGTTAGACAAACATTGTCAAGAATGACATCGTTACAGCTGGCCCTGTGCTGGGAGAGGAAAACAGGCTGGATGTTGTCTCAAAGCTATCAGCCTTCCTAGGCCTCTTTAAAGGTCTTCATGTTGCTTTGCATTTGTTTATTTATTTAAAATGGTTGTTTTTTTAGTTGGCTATCTCTTGGTTTTTTGCAGTCCTCCCACAGATCACAGGCACTCAATGTGCCTGTGGCAGCAGCACCGTGATGAAGGAAGATTGACCCCCAGCTTTTCCAGTGACTTTTGGAGGGATTCCCAGTCTGTGCTTTCACTTCCCTGCTGCCATGACAATATATCCCATTATTTGACACTTATGGGTATTTGGTGAGGGGCATTATGGTGTGCACAGCTGAGGAGAACAAGAGGAAGGTCTTTCCATGATTAGGATGTGAAGCAGGTTGTCTCTGACTGCCAGAGAAACCTGTGGCCTTTCCCTTGTTTTCAGCACCTGGGTAGAGGCACATGACAGGGTCTGCTGACATTTTTTTGTACCCTGGGCCACAGATAGGCTGCATCACCCCACTCTGAGCCCACCAGCTTCTGTCCTGACCTGGTGACTGAAAGCTCCTGTGAGTGGGAGTCCTGTGCTGGGTGTTGTTGGGGACTACCTGCTGTGAGGAATTGGCTTTGAACATGGGTCCCTTAGGCTAGATCTAGAGAATCCAGGGCATGAAGGGACTACCTGCTGTGAGGAATTGGCTTTGAACATGGGTCCCTTAGGCTAGATCTAGAGAATCCAGGGCATGAAGGGCTACAGAAACAATATAATTTATAGAAACTAAAGATCCTGAAAGAGTTAGGAACTGGTGCTGGGGAAGGTAATGGCGTCAATCTGGGGGAAATTCAGGCTGTATCTGGACTGGCATATTGAGGTGTGACCTCAATCTAACCTCCCAGACTCCAAATAGGAGCCTGCTGGGGGTCACTGCACCACTCCTTTTCTTGTTGGCTTCTCTCTGCACCAAAGCAGAGGCAGCAGGGTGCTGAGCACAGGCCCAGGGGATGAGGCAGGTGATGTGTATGTTGGGCTGGGAATAGGGTGCCTCCAAATCGCTTTATTTTGATGCAGACTCAGGGAGGTTCTGCATGAAGGCACTCAGCAGCCCCACTGTCTATGTTTGGGGACGTTCTCATGGTGAACCTCTGGGTTTGTGAGACCTGCAGGAAACTGAGTTAATCCAGGAGGAATATGCTCATAGGAAAACACCAGCAGATACAACATTTTCTTGACCTCTCATAATCTGTGGATAACTAGAAGACTCTCTGAATTCTCAGGCCCAGCCCCAGCACTGAGTGATAACTTTTCAGTACAAAGGCTTAAGCATTGCAAAAATTGGAGCTGAGCATGAACTGGAGATCTAGATCTGTGCTGCAAATTCCAGGAGCTCTCATTTTTGTGCAGAAGAAGGGATTTGTGCTTGATGTTTTCATTCAGCTCATTCTAAAAATAGGAAGCCTTTGCAGAATTTTAATCCAGCATTTCAATTTGTGTTTTCCTGAAGCAGCTCCCTGTCTGACCAGACTCAAAACATAAGCAACCCAGCCAGTGCGTGTGCACCGCCTCCATGTTACCAAACAAGAAACTGAAGTTTGAATTTTCCATTGGAAGCCACTGCTTCCAAATAACTGTCCATAATTTGCAACAAAACGAACCAAAAAAGCTGCTGTGTGATTCTTTTACATGGGCAATCAAAAGGCTTGATATTTTTAGGGATTTTATAAAAAAGAATCAAATATTTATTTTCATGGCTTTATAATGTGTACCTCATTTTCCAAGAAAACTGCTCTGTGATAAACTGGATAAGATCCAGTTTTCTAAATGTAGGAATCCAGTGCCATTTAGGTGCTCCTTTGCTACCTTGTTTGTCCTCCCCTTCTGCTTCAGATATACACAGGTGTTGTGAACAGCTGTGTCATATGTGCAACTCCATGAAGTCTCCTCATATGTCTCCGAAAACCTCAAACTTCACTCAATATCTTTTTTAATTACTTTGATTTCTCCCCCATGAATAATTCCTATCACCATGCCATTAAATGTTTTTTGGTTTTTTTAATGTAAGAATTTGTGGATAAAACTTGTTTTATTTTCTAACTTATTTTTTCATTGAAGCATTAAGAGGTCCTCTTGTTTTTGCTGTGATTTAGAATGGAAACAGTTTCCTAGATGGTGTGACTACACCTGATTCAGCATCAGGCTGAACATGTCACCCCACAGCACTGCCAGCCCAGGGATGAGCTTGGTAAAGGAACACAGCAGAGCTGTTTGTTGCCAGCATTATTTTAATGGTGCTCTGTGTGTTTTTCTCTCTTTTTCTTTCTTTTCAGAGATTGTTGGTGTAGGATGTGTCCTCAATGGAGTCAGGTATAAGAACGGGGAGACGTTTCAGCCCAACTGCAAATACAACTGCACGTGCATTAATGGGGCTGTGGGCTGTGTTCCCATGTGCACAAACTCACGTCCTCCACTTGTCTGGTGCCCAAACCCCAAGCTGATAAAGATGGCAGGGAAGTGCTGCGAGCAGTGGATTTGTGATGACTCCAGGAAAATCAGGAAGACATCTCCGCGTCACATCTCCTCTGCAGGTATGGTGGGAGCGAGGCAGATCTCTCCTTTGCCATCTGGCAGAGTCTACAGGCAAAGTATCAGCTTGTACTGCCAGACCTGGCAGGTGTCTAACCTTTGTGAGGGAGACAGAGCCTCCCACACAGCATGTGCTGAAGGACAGGACAGGCAAACACCAGTGGTGTGTTAGAACTCCTTAGCAGCAATATGGATATGGATGCCCCATCCCTGTTCAAGGCCAGGCTGGATGGGGCCCTGAGCAACCTGACCTAGTGGGTAGCTGTCCATGGCAGGGGAGCTGGATTGAGAGGATCTTTAAGGTCCTTTCCTACCTAAACCATTCCATGAGTCTATGAATATTATATTCATCAGTTTCATGCAATCATTCTGGAATTCTGTGTGCTAAAGCCCTCTTTGAAGGACACATCTGCTGGAACTCTGAAGATGTCACAAGTCCTTTTTAACTCTTCATTTTTATTTTTTTTTTCTCAGTCTGGACGCTCTGCAAAGAAAATTGATTCAGTTTAATTTAGGACTGAAGCTTTACATCTGGGTTATATTGCTATTGTAGTGCAATTTTAAAGCCTCTGTATCTTAGGAGCCTCAAACTTACACAGCACCCTGAAGGCAGTTATTGTGTGGAAGCTTCACTGTGAGTTGCGCTAAATTGTCTTTGTGGTAGTATAACTTTTCATCAATTCTGAACTGATGACATCATTAAACTTTCTTTCCTCACACTCACATTTACAGTAATGATCACTTAGTTCACTGCACAGAGGTGATGTCATTTGCCTCAAGCATGGTCCCAAATGCTTAAGATGGACTCAGCTTGCCATATGTCTTAAATTTATCATCAAAATGTCCTGTGATGCACTGTAGTTACAGTAGCCACATTAGCTCCATATTTTAGACCATCTCACAAAAGCAGAGCTCAAGGAGTGTAGGATGGTTGTTGTAATCAAAGATTTTGGTTTCTTGGTGGTAAGAGTTTTTTCCCAAACCTTGGTCTGTACTTTTGTTGCACAAAACAAAGCCTCCCTCTTAATTTTGTGAGTTAAAACCTCCAGAGTCTGGCCCTCCCTTCTCTGTTCCTGATAGCTCCGAAATGTGAGGTGGGTCCAGATTCAAAACATGTACTACTGAAACTGACCTTATGTCCTCATGGCCTGTGTCCCAAAATGGGCAAAATATCTCTTTGCTTTCCTGACTTTTCTTCTGTAAGAAGTCTTATAGAAGTCAGACTAGCATTTATTACATTTAATATAATAATTAATATAATAATAAATTTAACAGTGAGCTAGCTCAATGCAGCAGTTTCTACCAGAGTTTTGCCTGTGGACTGTCGTGTGAGCTGTAAAGCAGTGGGGACTTTGGCTGAGGCTGGGACAGAACCTGAACTGGGGTTGTTGGCTCCTTTCAAAACAGAGCCCACCCTCTCTTCAAATGGCTGCTGAGCTCTCTGAGAGCTATTGAAGCTGTTCTTCCTCTCAGTGAAAGGCTGTGGCTGCTTCCCAAGCCCTCTGCCATCCAGCAGAGACTGTTGACCACTTTCTGCTACAGGGAGCCAGTTGAATGGGCTCAGTACAAACCTTCATGGTGAGATCAGATCTCATCCCCTTTCTCCACCCGCTGGCTCAGGCTTCTGTAATTGTTTATATTGTGGCAGCACCTGGGGGTCCCAGACAAGGACCCCCTTATGTGAGGCTGTGAGGGGGAATAAAGGAATGAGCCCTGGCCCCAAGCGCTCGCAGCGCTGGAGAGTCTGACACAAATAGGTCAGCACAAAGGGGGTGGGATGAGGGGGTTCACAGGAATGCTGAGCCACTTCGCTGTGCTTTAATTATTTGGGTTAGTGGCCTGAATGTGCAATGAGCTGGGAAGAGGGTGTTTAATATGTAAAGCTGCCCGGGCTGAATAATGTGGGGTTAATCTGTCTCCGCAGCGTACGAGGGAGAGGATGAAGCCTGGCAGAAGAACTGCATCGTGCACACCTCACCCTGGAGTCCCTGCTCAAAGACCTGTGGGCTGGGCATCTCCACCAGGATTTCCAATGACAACAACCAGTGCCGGCTCCTGAAGGAAAGCCGCCTGTGCAACATGAGGCCCTGCGAGGTGGATATAACCCAGCACATCAAGGTGGGCACTGCTTCTTTTTGCACCCCTTGAGCTGGACACTGAGTCAGCCTTTCTTTGGCAGCATTCGGGCCTCATGAGGCTGCACTTGTACATGGACTTACTGTGCTGCACAGAGTTCCAAAATGTGACCTGCCTGTGCTGGTATGAAAACCTTTCCCTGAGAGTTTTAGCTTCAGCCAAAAGGTCCTTGCAAGGAAAGCCAAGCCAAGCCTGCTGTGCTCGATGCTGGCTCAGACAGCCCTGTACTCAGCTGGCAGAAAAGCAGTGGTGCACGTCTGGTCACAGCTATGAACTCTATTATGCAAGTATCCTACTTGCAGCTTTTGGGTTCACATGTCTAAACGTGTAAATCTTTCACACCCCCTAGTTCAGGGCTGTAAAATTCTTCCTAACACTTACAAACCCCTTTAAACACAGGAATCATAGAATAGAATAATAGAATCATAAAGTTGGAAAGGATGTCCAAGATCAGTAAGTCCAACCTTCGACCGAATACCACCATGCCCAATAAGCCACATTGCAAAGTGCCACGTCTATTTGTTTTTTGAATACTTCCAGATATAGTGACTCCATCACTTCCCTGGGCAGCCTGTTCAAATGCTTAACCACTCTTTCAGTGATTTTTCCTAGTACCCAACCTGAACCTCTCATGGTGCAATTTGTGGCCATTTCCCTTTTTCCTATCACTATTTACCTGATAGAAGAGGCTGAGCCCCCTGTTCCTCCTGATCTCCCCCACTTTGCCGCAACCTCCTTTCAGGTAGTTGCAGAGAGCAAGGTGGGATTTATGTCCTACCTGTGTCAGCACTGAATATTAACCTCTTTGTTTTTATTTCCTTCTCTGATTTAGCCTGGGAAGAAGTGCTTGGCTGTCTACAGGGCCGATGAACCCATGAACTACACCATCTCTGGATGTGTGAGCAAGAGCCCGTACAGGCCCAAATACTGCGGCGTCTGCACAGACAACAGGTGCTGCACCCCCTACAAGTCCAAGACTATTGAAGTGACGTTTCAGTGCCCAGATGGAACTGAGTTTTCCTGGAAAATCATGTGGATCAATGCTTGTTTTTGCAACCTGAACTGCAGGAACCCCAATGACATCTTTGCCGACTTGGCTCATTACCATGATTACTCTGAAATCGCTAATTAAATTGGCTGAATGCTGGAATTGACCTGATGCTCTGATTTTACAGAGGTTTTAAAATAAAAGGAGAATCTTCATCCACTGCCAATGTACAATTTGTTTTTTTCCTGAGTTAGGATGTTAAATCTCTTTGTTTTCCCACACTGTTTTTGGAGATGCCTTGAGCAAACAGGATTTTCAATTCTAATACGTCTTCAGCCATTACCAGCAGCCAGAAATTCCTTTATGCACAGACACTGAGACTTAAATGACAGTTCTGTTGGCACTGTCATTTACTAGGCCAGCAGTTTAATTGCCCTTAGGAAGGAACAGTACACTAATATGACAACAAAAGTATGGCTGTCATTAGCTTAAACATAAGATTCAGACATCCTTTTTATCATTTCTTGAATGTTGTTGTCTAAGCTGGAAAACTGATATATATGTTTTATATTCAACATTAGACACCAGAATTTGATGGTCTGACCCTTGCAACTAAAGTCTAGCATCTGTCCCACTGAGATCAGTCCTAGAATCACCTATTATTCTCAGTCAGATCCTACTCCATGGTGAATTTCATGGGAAAAGCCTAGGGAAAATGTTTCTCCTGAAATCTCTGTGTCATGAGCCTGTCACTCACTACAACAGGCTGGGTCCAAGAACTTCTGCATCCTACTCTCCTTGCACTCACCTCAGTTTCCTGAAGTATCTTGTGCCAGGAATATTTTCACAGTTCTCTGCCTGCTCTGATCTTGAGAAGCCTGAATCCAATATTGAATATGAATTGTCTGAATCCAAAACAGTCACCCCAGAGTGAAAATCTAATCCACAGGTGATGTATAGGCTATCTCTGCAGATGAAATGTAGAGAGCCAGATAAGAGATGAAGGTGAAGACCTCATGCACCCATTTATTCAGACAGAAGTTGTGTGGTCTGTGTCTGGGGCCTACCACTGCCTCCTGCTCCCCACGGTATTACCAGCACGCTGCTCCCTCTTCCCACTGCCACCTTGTCAGCAACACAAATCATTGTTTTACATGACTGGGGTAGAGGAGGGGAGATGTGCTGAATGAGAAAACTGGTGTTAGGCTTCCCATCAGCTCTGAGAATGTGTGGATACAGAAGGAAAGGCAATGCTTGGCATAGCTTCTGGTGCATTAATTCCAGCAGGGCTTCTGCTCAGAGCAAACATCAATACAAACATTTTCTACAGAAGTGGTTTCACATGCAAATGTCAGCTAAGTGAAGGAAAAACCCTGTCATTACCTTTCCAGGTAAGAAATTTATCATCACTGAAGGATGCTGGAGCCAGTTTTTTCTCCAATAAATTGTTAGTACAGCAGCCATGCCCCATGGCACATTTGCCATTGCTTCACTTGGGAGAGCAGAATTGTGTTTCTGCATGAAGAGGAGAGCTGTAGTATCCACTTCCAAAATCCCTGGTGGCACAGTAGAACTTCTGAGTGACACTGACCAGTACAGAGCTGAGCTTGGGATGATGCAGTTGCTTGTTTTGCTTTACTTTCAGTTAGCAAAGTGTCTGTCTTCATCTTGATAACACAGCAGAAGCTTGATTAGTTTCTGGGAGACATAAATTTTTCTGGCTATGATGAACTAAAAGTTCTTGTGAGTGGGCTGAAAATAATGCTATGCCTATGTAAAAAAATATCAGGAAAAATGTTTTAATCTTCAAAAGGTGTTAACACCAACAGCATCTTAGTTCTTATACAAGGATTTGGCCCAAATATTTTTCATAGAGCTAGGTCATTCCTGAATTTAAAGCTTTATTTTTGTTTTGAAACTTCCATGAAATCTCCAGTGGCAGAAAAAAGGGTGATCCCTGCCCGCATGTTCCAGTGAAAGTGCAAAGCGCCTCTTCTCTTTGTTTCTCTGTTGGTAAGGAACCTGAGATTCAGCCTCATGATTGCCTTGGCCTGGGTGATGTGACAGCAGAGGTCATACCTGACTTATTTGCCTCCAGTCAAATGAGACCTCAGCACTTGCAAGATTGAGAATGTTACATTTCAAACTACATCCCTTGGTAAAAAAGTTCCATGTGAACATACAAAGAAGAGGCCTTAGCCAAGAAGATGACAATGCTTTCCAAAAAGAAAAATGGTTTGTATTGAGATGCTATGGGGAAGGAATACTAGGACCTCTTTCTCAATCAGATCCCCTAAATATGGCTTGGAACTGTGTGTTCTAACTCTTGTCCATCTTAAAATGCCAGGTATATGCACATATGTATTTATATACATATATGTATGTGCATATATAGAAATAAATACATATATACACATTTATATGTATATATATTCACCTACAAAATATTATGTGCAGACATCTATATAATGTTGTATATAATATTATATACAAAACCATATAGAAATATGCCCATGAATATATATAAAAATGTGTATATTTACATATATATATTCCTATGGTGCATAAAAAGGAGAGCATGTGTAATATGTGTTCATATGTACAGTCAGTCTTTCTCTGTCTTACATGTACACATAAGGAAGCAAGAAAACAAGACCAGATCATGTACAAAAAACTGTGTCCCTCAATTGGCTTGCTTTGCTTTGCAATTAGTTAGTGCTGTAACCACAGCAATCAAATGCCACAGTGGCTGTAACATACGGCTTTCACTGCGAGATAAAAGATGCTATTGAAAGCTAATGCATGACCAGCAGCTCCAGTGCGTGTCAGTTTTTAGTGAAGTGAATGCCTGGAAACCACAGATCTTGCCCAACGCACCCAAGATGTTTCACTTTCTAGCCCGGTTTCCTAAGGAAACCAGGCATATGCAGCCATACTGTTCATTTGTTTGTCTGTCAGGCAGTCCCTTTGTGGGAAATGTCAAACAAAGCAGGCAGCAGTGTAAAGATCTCAGAAGCATTGCAATTCCTGCAATAAAAAAATGAAATCAAAGAGCAGGGCAGGGAAGTGGCCCACACATTGTCCCTGTCAAGCCCATGCACACCTTCCAGGCACTCAATGCACCCAGCACATCTGCAGTGTGGCCCAACCACCCCAGCAGCAGCAGCATGATGAGGGTTTTGAGTGGATTTGCCAGCTGGAAACAAATAGCCATGGAGGAGGCAGAGCTGAAGAAATCACGGACAGGGAACAGTGGTTATTACACTGCTGTAAAGGAGTTTTGTGGGGACATTGGACACAAATCTATGGGAAACCAAGCATTGTTAGCTCTATTGCTCTGCTTGTGCAACTGGCTGTCTGTCCAGTGGCTCTGAACAGGGAAGAGCATCACTTGTAGCCAATTAACTTGATCTGCACTCTGTGGTGCATTTGAAATCCTTTGTTTTAATGGATGTTTACAAGCAGATTAGCCTAGGACTAAGGCAACAGACCAGCTTTAGAGTCAGTTCCCTGGCTCCCTCTGCGCCTGGGCAAATCATGTATCTTTACAAAAGTACTTTTGTGGTTACCGTTTTAATTCCTAGAGGATCTAGATCCCCAAAGGCTTTCATTCATGGATCCAGCCTTTGCTTCCCTTTTCCTCAGGACTTCAGAGCCAGAACAACAAGGCCCTACTGTTCATTGCCTCTGCTGAGAGTGAAAACTCCTCCAGCAGGAACTGGTGCTCATTGTACATTTGTGCAATGGGCTTAGGTGTCTGCTGGGACCAGAAAGTGATGCTACCATCCAAGGAAGAACAATTATAGCACTGAGGAGATAACAGGATCAGACCCCTCCGCCACAATGGTCAAAGGAAAGGATGAAAGTGACAATTTTTCAATCCAGCTAAGCCAAGACAGTTTGGCACATATCCAGCTCATGGCAATCATCCTGTTGGTCCTGTAGGCTGGGTCAGGATGAAGGGTGGGATTTTGAAGATCTGATCATGTTGGTATAAACAGCAAGACTCCAGCTATCTCCAGCGACCATAGCCATTAGCCTTCTGTGGAGGCTTCACCAGAGTCAGAACAGTAGCTCAAGCCACCGTGTTTGGGAGCCCCAGAAAGCAGATTATCTACTCACTGAAGAACCAGGCATGAAACATATTAAAATGCCTTTCCACGGAGTGTTGGCTGGAATTTAAAACACCATTTTGGTGTGCATGCAACTGGACACAGGGTGTAGTGCAGTTGTTGTACCTTTGATGTGTTCACTAGGGTTGTGCTGTGCATATGTAATATTCCAGGAAAACCACAACATTCAGGAAGACTGTGTATATCTTGTAAATGAAACCCTGGGATTTTTTTGTCCCAGCTTTCTTGAAGGAATTTTGAAACAAGCAGCTTACTAAACTGATAGAGACAGTGTTCTCACTGTCCAGAGGCACATACCCATACATTTACCTCCTCAAATTGTGACTTTCCAGTTTTAACATTTCCACAGAGCTATTTCTGTAAGCTTCATATACTGAAATACATGCAAAATTAATGGGAAAACCAGATTGGTTTGGCAGTGTCAGTCTGAGTTACTCCAGCTATATAACACATTACTTGTTCGTAAAGCATCATGGTGAGGTTTTTTAAGATGGCATGTTGCTGCTGTGGTTTAAAGATCTTAAATAAGTGGCAAATGGTTAATGAATCTGTGACTGACACCTCGTTTACAAGTTTAGGCAAGCAAATGAAGGTGAAATATGTCTGTGACTGAAATTTCTTTTGCTTTTCCAATCTCCTTGCCTGGCCAATGCCTGAGTGTGCATTTGCAATCTGTGACAAAGCTGTGAACTGGAGGACACTTAAAAGTAAAGAGCCAGTAATGTGGTAAAAATTGATGGTCTGAGACCCTTTCCTCCATTGTGAATATTTTGGCAGCTTGGGAAAGCCAGTTATTTCCCAACTCACATTTCTCTGCTGGTCTGTTTCTGGCTCAACATTTGGGATGTTTTTTCTGCAACACTCTACTGGACTTGGGACAGAGGTCTAGAGCCTTTGAGCAAATTGGAGTGGGTTACTCAAACTGCCTGAGCATGTCTTCATTATCAGCTCTCTTGAGAAGTTGCAAGAGTAACCTGCTTGCAACAGCCATACAACTGAAATTGTTCAAACAAGGTTATTAAAAACATGGGGAAAAGCATTTAAATTAAAGAATCATTTTTTCATATCCCTTAGTTTACATGTCCTCAGAGCTAACCCCAGTAAGGATTCTACCTTTTCATTCTAGGAAAAAATATCTGTAGTGTTTTTCCACAAATCGAACTTGCCTTCCAGCCTGAAGTATGTTACTTGCCTTGATAGGAACGTAAACACTTTGAGTGGCCGCCTGTCCTGGACTGAGATGGGTTAGTCAGGCTTGTGTGTGGTGAGGAAACACCTTCTCCTTATTCTCCCCAGCCTTCTCCTTCAGTGTGCCTTTTTTTAATATTTTTTTCTTTCCAGGAAAGAAAACATGAAAACATATGCAATACAAAACATATGAAAACATATTGCAATCATCCAGTAAGCGACAATTTCCCAGCTGGAGAGATCTGTGTGGGTCTGAGGTCCAGCAGGGTGGTCCGACTGCATCTCACTGCTCTGTGAGGGGCTGGGTGGCACCTTTGCATGGGGTGGGCTCGCCAAACCCTACAAGTAGGTTGGCTATTCCCTGAGCCAGTGCCAGGTCCAACAGGTGGGGCAAACCCACAGCTCAGCAGCCCCGTCCTCCCTGCCCCACACGCTGCGTGCAGGGTGCTGAGCTTCGTGGGGACCTGTGCACAGAGGTACAAACACACACACAGAGCCCAGGGATGAAGAGCCCAGGCTGCCAGCAGCTCTTGCTCTTCTCTGGGTGCCCTGGCTCATGCAGGCTTTGCCAGGAGCTGCCCCAGCCCTTCTCCAGTACTGCTGCCCAGCAAACAACCCTGCCCTCCCCCAACCCCCTCCACCCACTGACCTTGACCTCAATACCATAATCCACTCTAGCCATAAGCAATTGCAGAGAGTGGCAGGTCACCCAAGGATACTTTTTGCAGCTCTATCGCAGGTCACAGCTCACTGTGGTGCTGCTGCTTGTGAAGGAAAAGCTGCCTCCTATCCCCTTTCCCAACCCTTGGGCTCTTCTGGACATGTCCAGTGATGTCTGCATCCAGTGTTTGATGCACATCCCACAGTCACCAGTGCCAGGAGCATGCAGGGTGTATGGGATATGGGTCTGCCTCTTTAATGACATCAAAACAACAACTCTCCTCCAGCCCCTAGGCGTGCTGGGTAAGCAAATGATCCCCACGCTGAGCTGCAGAGAACAGACATTGAACTGTTTGGCAGTTGCAATCAGAAGCCTTTTTTTTTTCCTTTTTCTTCCCCCCTAACACTGGTCAGCAGCTGTATTGTTTATAAAATGAATGGAACCCTTAATGAAGCAATAGATAGAAACAGTGAGAGGCTGTGTCTGTCTGAACAAAGGGCTGAGGGGGAAGGGTGGAGCTCTTAAAATACCCTGACATCCTTTCTGTCAGTTATTTAAACATTAGGCATAGCAGTGATCAACTACCAACAAAAAGTCTGTATTTGGCTCAGTGGAAATGCTAAATCCACACATCAAAACAGCTGTTCATATAGACAGACTGGGAGAGGCTTTCTGTTCCAGTGAATGTGAAATAGTGCAAAATAGTGCAAAGAAAAGAAAGCAGACAGCATGTGGGAAGGGGGAGGGCCAAGCTCAATGGGCAGTGCACGCAGCACTGCTCAATGTGTTAAACTGATGGACACAACAGACCCCGTTACAGGCACACTGAGGATTGCAGCAGATCCTCTGCCCAAGATGCAGAAGCACACAGGGAGAGGATTCCAGCACTGGAGAGAAAAAATAAGCAGCTTTGCTATAAACAGTTTTCACTCCAGCTCAGTCCATCACTCACAACACATGACATTAATCATATACCTCAAAAACACATTTAAGTTAAATTTTCCAGCTGTTTAGTCAATAGAGACTCTTAAAGAGGAAAGCAGCATCCTTCAGCACAAAAGTCCTGCTGCCACGACATGGCATTGGCACATCCTCTCTCTCTCACTCCCCCTCTGCAAGGACAGGGAACAGGAAAGATATCTTGAAGATTAGTCAGATTTTTATACAGTAGATGTCAGGGCCCAGGCAGAGGTAGAAATAACTTGGATTTCAGCAATGACATCCCTCGCATTAGTGGTTTTGAAGAGTACTACTGCAGCAAAGATTTGGCACTGAGATACAACTAATGCAATTGGGAAGCCTCATGGCCCCTGGGAGCCCATTCTGTTTTCTTTCTTTATAACCCAAAAGCACTGTGGGGGCCAAACTGGTTATTTTCTGGAAACCTCCTGTTATCCAGTTAGAACTTCCTGTATGCCACAGTAGCTCCTTGCTCCGTGGTGGCCATTCACACTTGGAAAAAAGTGAAAACCCAGCTCTTGTTTTCCAGGTTAATTCTGTCTCCAACAATAACACAGAAGCCAGCTTTTGCAAGGCCTGGGTTTTTATAAAAATTTCAAATAAATCTGCAAGCCACTTTCATCTCTTCAGTTACAGCACAAGTTAAAGATGCCAGGAGACCAGTACTGCAAGAGGAGTCATAACTCCTGTAAAAGGGAAGACACCACTCCTCTGTGCTGCCCTCCAGCTTTTATGTGCAGGAACACAGCGTTCTTTGCCAAGTAAACACTTTTGATTGCAAAGCTGACATTTATAGTGGTCCTAGCAACTCCTTGCTGCTTAGAAGTGCTCGCAGATCCCTTTGTGCTGCAATGAGGCTTGGATGCATTCCTCCCCATTAAACCAAAATAAACTGCCTAGGCTTGACAGGCACACCATGGTGTCCTTGTGGAAGGAATGATTAGCCATTCCCAGAAAAGCTCAGCAAAGAACATAACTTTGCCCTTCTTTTGTAAGATGAACTGGCACAGGCTCCTCCTGTTTTCACTGGCACTGGCTGTCAAGCCCTTTGCTGGTATCACTCCAGTCATGACTGCTGAATCATCACATCTAGCAGAGCCTTGGCTCAGACATGACAAATATTTGCTTTTGCATCTTTCTATCACAGGACTTTTTGAGATACAGGAGGAATGAGCAGCCCAAAATAGACCCAGCAAAGTCATCAAGACACCTGTTCCTGAAAACACCCAAATGTTAAGTAAGGCACTAGGTTAAGCTTTACTTTCCTGAAGTTACATTCTTCTAAGACCTCCAAAAGGAACCACCTTTAGAAACTCCAAGTGGCATCTGCAATTTCAGTTAAGAGGCCTGAATAACTCCAGATATCCATGAGGAACTCATCACACCAGTGGTTTTACAGATAAGACTAGGATCAGAAAGGATGCAATGAGCGTTGTACCAACTCCAGTGAGGAAGTCAGACCACAGATGAGTGCACTAGACAGTATTTTACCCAGGGAGACAAAGTTCAAACAACAAATAGTACTCTGTATAATGGCCCAGTATTTTTCTAGGATATATTCCTATATCCTTTGGTACTAAAATAGCCAGCAACAATGCTGAAGTACGTGGTGTTTTCTGAGAATAGACTGGAGTGAGAAGTGGGGGAGGAGAGAAAGTTCTGAGCAAAAACATAGGGAACGACAGAGATATGAGCAAACCAAAAAGATTTCATTGATATAAAGGGATGGCAAGAATATGTTTGGACTGAAAAAGATTATTGTACTTCTGGTAAAAGATGAAGACACCAGACATTGCAAAGTTACAAATTTATTTTTTTTGAAATAAATACAAATACTTCATTAAGAAACTTTTCATGATAGACTTTACACAATAGCTTTATTCTTTCTGGAAATTGTCTGTTCTTCCCACAAAACGTTATGGATATTCTACACAAGAGCTGAAGTTAGTCAATATAAAGTAATCTAGATGGTGTTCTTCTGAACAAGCAATCCCAAAGTATTAACGTTTGCTATTTAACTGCTCGGCCTTTGAGCTTTTTGTCTGTGTGAGGACTGCAATTCAGCAGGTATGCACTGGAGCTCTGGAAATCCTGTCCCATTTGCTATGGAAGGACAAACTTAAGAACACCCACCAACTGTGACACACTGAGTGGCAGAAAGGTATCCAGCCACCAGCTTCAAAGAAAGCAACCCAAGGTATCAGGAGGCTATGCAAAGATGCAGAACCAGCAGATCATGACATTTACACAGTCATTAGACACTGTATTTCAGAGATACAGTGTTGATGCTCCACCACTTAGTGGAATACGCTTTTCAGCACCAGTGAGATCTCATCAGTTTCAAATCTAGTAATTAGTGGCATTTGAATGTACAGTATCTAATTACATGCCCATCCCACAGTTATTCATCTCTCCTGACAAAGAACAGCTGGATCTGTCTCTGCTTACAGAATTCCAAATTTATCACAATTGTGCTGGACAGAAAAAACTTGAGCTGCAAAGATAAAAAGGTTTCTGAAGGAAAAATCAAGCTGTTTCTGCTTAGCTGGCATGTACAGCTACCCTAACTTGTTACAACTACACCAACTTCTGCAGTTTGGTAAACCCTTTGGCCCAAGTTCCTAAACAGGAAATCCTACCTTGCTTACCAAATTTAAATCCTGTCCTCATTTTGCTAAGCAGGTTTTAGGGTCTAGGAGGGGGGAAGGAAAGGAAGACTGGAACTAAATCTCAAAAAAGTGAAATGAAAAACCTTAAAGATTTAGTTCATCTCAAAGTCACATTAAAATTGCCTATTTTAGTAGTATATTATTGTACATAGGAAAACAGGCTTGAATACTAATGAATTAGAAGGCCTATATATGCACGATACGTTAACTTTTCTATCATTTGAAGTCAAGCTATATACAATGAATTCAACTCCAGCTTCAACATGAGGCCATAACACATTTGTTTCATTTCCTTTTCTTAAAGTCATCCTTAAAAGTTATTTTTTTCTCCCCCGCTTTGAAACTCATCTCAAATTGTGCCAGTTTACTTCAAGAGAATAAGAGATAAAGGGGCCTGTAACAGCTTTGATTTTAAAGGAGGGTATTGAGCAATTCTAGTTTGACTCTGAAGTGTTTACAACCACATCAGCTTTTGGCAAGTATCCTTTAGAATTTGGCATCCACTGAAGGAGGGCACAATAGCAGCAGCTGTCTGAGATACAAGAATAATGACAGAGCAAATGAGATGCTTCTTTTCTTTGGTCCCTCTCAGACCCTGGTGAACAGAGTTCATCCTACAGAATAGCTAGAGATTAATACCAGTTATGTTTTTGTGATACACAGGGGGCATCCATTACTTTTTCACACTGCGACCACTTTAAAACCTCCCACAGCCATCTAACAGGACACTTCCATGGACTTGGGGCTTGATTGTTCAGCATTGCTTGCCGAGTTCGGCGTCAGCTCGATCCGTGTGTCTGTGTGGGAGCGGTTCCTGGAACCATCCCCGGTGTGGGACCGGCTCCTCGTTCCCTCCCCAGTGTGGGACCGGCTCCTCGTTCCCTCCCCGGTGTGGGACCGGCTCCTCTGTCCTTCCAAAGAGGTTACACTGGAGCCAGAAGCAGTGCGGGACCTCATCAGCCTGGTCATGCTAGCAGAGGGCACTGGAAGAAGAGGCTTTCATTAATACCTTGCTTCATGGGCTTGGAAGGAAGCCCTGGCCTTTCTCTTGGCCTTAACCACCCTTGGAGAAGCCGTCAGGGTCAAATAGATACTTTTCAGGGCACCTTCACATGCAGAAGTGCCTTCCCTGCCCCAGGCATGTAGTTAAGGAGACCAAATTACTACAGCGAAATTAGTGGCCAGGGCTGAGGGATTCAGGAAGCTTTAGGGCACACTGCTGTGGCTGCCAGAATCCAGAGGGAAACTAAAGAGACTCATCAGCCCCCCCATCACTTCCCAATATTCAGTCTTTGCTGGCAGCCCAGGCTCATAGTGCAACCACACAACAGCAGCTGTCAGAAGCAAATATGGGAAAAACAAACAGCTACAACTCAAGAAATCTCTGAGCCAATGAGGTTTTAAATGTTGTGTGCAGTAGATGAACCATATCCTGTGATGCCACGAGAGGACACTATTACAGATATCCACCTTAAAAACATCGAGATAAACTAAAAGAGGTATTTCTGGGTATAAGCCATTTACTAAGTTCTCTACTATTTAATAACATCACTTGGTCTGAAAACCCTTTGCCCAGATACAGCATTTGGTGTTTTTTCCCCTTGCAAATGCATATCCAAAAGGGAAAGAGTGACACATCTGGGATCAGAGACTCTCTGGATGCTTAGATGCCCAATTAACTTCAGTAGCAAGACCAACCATTCTATAAAACTAATACTTACTGTATCCCATTCCCTGAACAAAGTATTTGAAAGCTTCAGCAAGCTTGGCAGGCTGCAAAAGAAAGAGAGAGAGTTATCATAGGCAGTGCTCAGTAGGTTATATCACAATTATAGATTCCACAGTTGCCCTGTGTTAACAGGGACATCTTAAATATTGTCTGGGTTCCAATGACTGTATGAAAACTTCATTTATGAGAAAATTCCACCATTCCCCTCTTTAGTCTTCTCCCCATTATTTTACAAAATGGATACATGCATTTGAGAATGACATTTCCAGAGAACACAAGTGGTCTAAACCTGGCTCAAACTTGAGTTACTTGTGCAGTTACTGAAGCAGGTGAATCAAAGTAAAACTGGCCTCACAAAATGTACAAGGCAGTTCATACAAGACCGGTAATTGAGTAATTCCTAATCAGTAGAGAACAAATTCAGCTATTCAGAGCTGATAGTTATGTTTACAGGGCAGGAAAGCTCACCAGGAATACACAAGAGCACAACTGCCTACAACTGACATGCTTGCAATGAGGCACGCCCTGTTTTTCTCCTCTGCTGACAGTGGCCACATAAGCCTCACAGTCTCAATTATTTCACTTGAAAATATTTTTTGCATAATTCTCTGAACCACTGCAAAGAATGGACTCTCTATAACAGAAGCAATGCACTTACTACCATGTGGCTTTAAAAAAGCTTTTTCCCAACTCCCCCTGTTGGAGCATACACTGCCTGTACAGGGGCTTCAGCTACAGGAAATTACAAATTTAGCTTTTCCTTTAAGTTCACAAACACCACATTTTATTGCTTAGAAATCTGTTTAGATGTTAGATCACATTCCAAAGCTGATTTAGGAATCAGCTCTTTTAGTGAGGCAACACAAGGGTATAGGTAAATTTTAACTTTGCCAGCCTGGTTTTATTAGCAGCTTGGAACTTATGCCTAAATGTGTTTTAGAAACTCCAGTTCATCCACAGTCAAGCTGAGTCAGTGTATGCAAGAACACAGTATTGTTATTTTCCTGCCTCCCACTTTCCTGATGTATACTATAAATAGTCCAAGTAGGAATGTTATTAAAATGCTAGTGGCTCAAGCCTTAATTCACATTATCTTAGTAAACAGGCATAAAATAATACCTCTGCATTCCCACATCAGGTCTTTACTTGATTAAGACTTTATTAGTGAAAATAATATCCCCTCTCAATCTTAGTTTTGTGTTTCATTTCTCTTTAAATTAAAAAAGAAAGCTCAGATGACCAACTGACATCATTATTCATGAAATCATAACCATCCTTTTGGCTGACATTTGGGAACAGCAAGTACCCTACAGGAAGACACCCATTTGTTGCAGTCTGACACGCTGCAGAACATGATTAGTAGGATTTCCGCCAGCCAGATCCTACCTGAGAAACTTGGGGGAGCCCTCCGCAGTCAGCCATCTGAAACGGGATGAGAACAGCCAGTTAGCCCCGTGCCAGAGGAACTCACTTGTGCTCAGGATATATTGAACGACCTTTTTAGATATCTGGCAGAAAAAAACACTTCCTTTTGTTGGATGAGTAACATACACGTGGATGAATGTATCAAGCAAGCTGTTAAATGTTTATGAAAGCTGTGACTGCACCTCAGAAAACCACAAAGTGTCCTGACTGATGCTCAGGCAAAGCATCAGCTGGAGCTACAAATGCTTTTTGCTGGGCAGAGATTACCAGTTTCTTAGAAACCAGCCTATTAGTCCTGGTTGCAAGTTCAGCTCTGAACTACAATAACATGACTCTGTATCGACCTGGATGAAAAACAGGGTAGAGAAAACAAACACCTAAAGCTCAGAGGTGAGAGGGAAAAATGATTTGCTGAGATTGCGGATGGCAAGCATTAGCCTGACTTGCCAAGGGAAGCAGGGAAAGCCAAATGAGAAAAGCTATCTTGAGTGTATGAAATATTTTTGGAGCATTTCATTTTTCCTGCCACTCCACCCCTCAAAGTCAACCCAACAAAAACAGTCCTGTTCCAAGGAACACTACAAGCTGAAAACAGTAGAGTTGTAAATTACAGGAAACCCCAAATCCTATCTAGGGTTAGTTAGCAGCAAAACAGGCCTGCAGCAGGATCTGGCATCAGCCACATCCCTGGACTGAGCAAAGGCTGGCCACTGATACAAGGTCTGAGATAATGTCAATAACTTTCTTAGGGTGTCTGCCACACCACATTATAGGGCAGCAACTATACTGAGGAGTGTAACTCCTCAATGCTAGGAGGGAAAAAAAAATGAAAAATCTTATATTTATTATAATTTTCACTGACCAGTTCAATAAAGAGATGCAGTAGAAGTTCCCAGCAAAGCATGACCAAACTTGTTTCACTGTTTGCATGCTATTACTTCATCAGTAACAAGCCGAAGATTGCACCCATACTCTGAATGCCAAATATCAGCCAAAGCTTTTGCATGGTGTTCTGCTGTTTACAAGTGAATTTTATCAATGTTTTTTGGAAAATAGCATTAAGATATCCTGGGCTGTACCCTCATAAAAGGCAGGATGACCAAACTGGCTGATAGATTAGCTGTCGATTCACCTGACACTTCTGCTGAGAGGCAAGCACAGGAACAGAATGAACTTGTTTGCACTCCTACTCTGCTCACAGCTTTTTCAAACCTTTCAAAATATCTCAAGATCAGCTTTGCCAGCTCTAGTCAAATTCATTATGGGTATGTGAAATACTGAACGTTTCAACTCTCATCCTTACTATTTTAAAATGGAGAAGCTGAGAAATTCCCTGCTGTTAACTCTGACAAGAAGCCCCTAGTCTTGTTTATCCCACTAAAATACTCTCACCCTGAAGGAGCTCTCTTTTCACATCAGAACTGGATTCTCACTGTGTTATTGGTATTGCAACACATCACCCTGGTTCTGCTTTTTCGGCAATCCAAACCAATATAATGGCTTTATATGAGAATGTTTATTTTAAAAAGCACAAGTTTTGTTATTACCTTCAGAAGTGTGGTCCTTGTTGGGTCCAGCTTTGAGTTACATTCAACCTATATAAAAGAATAGAAGCATAAGGCATTGTACACAAGATTCTAATTAGGAACTCTTGCTTGAAAACAGATTTAACACCTTGTTTTCTGGCTTAATACAGACTAAACTGAGTGTCGTATGATTCTTTGTGAAGACTATGTATACATATACACATCTTTAAACCCAAGTAGGTCAGCTCACATTTTTAACTGCATTTTTTCCATGTACAAACCCATAGTTGGGTATTGGAGAGTTTTTTCATCTGTTTCTGGGACTTCAATGGAAACAAGTGCTGTTTATCTTGTGATTTGGGGTCATCTGGTAGCGTCCCAAGTGGTGAGCAGCCATGTGGCCATGAGCCAGCAGACCAGGCATGCCCATTAAGGCACAATATTTGAAGTCATCCAGTCATCTGGGGCAAGTTATAATGGTCAAAAAGAAACTCTTCACTTCCAGAGTGACCCAGGGCACAGCTCCAGCACCACACAGCAAGTTAAAATACCAGCAGCAGATTCCTCTCTAAAGGAACATATTTGCGGTTCACTGGAACTGCTGTGGTGATTGTTCCTAACGTGGTAGCTATTAAATAATGGTGCACAGCAGAGGGGAAAAACAGCATGGAATTAATGGCAGCTCTCCTGCGGTCTGGAAGAGGAGAGCCACTAGGCTGGATTGGTAGCCAGCAGGGCTGCTGTGTGGCAGGAGCTCTGCTGGCCTCCTGCAGCCCCTTGGCTTGCCCACCCATCCTCAGCAGGGTGGCAAAGATGGCTCAAGGTACCCACCACAGCATCCACGGCTGGGGAGCTGTCACCAACCACCAGGAGGACAGGACACCTGCAAAGAAGCACACACAAGTGCTGTTATCTCTGGCAACCCAGCCCGGACTTGCCCTGAGCTGCATTTTGTGTCTCTGGAAGGGTGAGACAGTTAAGTGCGTGGAAAGGATTTCCACCTTAAACATACATCAAATCCTGCATTAGCTGCAGATCTACTGACATCCTCTGATTGCTTGCCTGAGAACCTGATCTCTTCCCCAGCTGGCAGCAAATCAGCCCTTGACAGTGCTCTTATTCCTTGCTTTATAAGAAATTGAATGTCATCAGCATCAAAGTCTCATGCCTACCACCCTCCAGGCCCCTGAGCTCTAATTTTTGGATCTGTCCATCCAATTCCAACCAGATTGTCAGAGGAACAGAGTCTCCTGTGCATAACCGCCAGCAGCTGAGCTAGGAAGGACTTGACACCTATTATGTTGCAGAAGTAGCAGCATAAGCAAAAAGCCATTAGCAGAAGATCTGACAGTCAGTCATTTTCATACCTGCTTTATCTTCCTGAATATTTTTGGTTGGTTGGTTTTCAAATGGTTTTAAGTTAGGGTTTTTTGGTTGTATAGGCACAGCTCAAGTGCCTTCAGAGCTACAGTTTCCACTAACTATAACATATCTCTGCATGAAGCTAAGTGCACCAACTTTTCAAGTACTTTGTAAGCCCACATTTTGCACAGTGACAAGATGCACAGTGACAGGAACAACTTAACTTTCAATTTCAATGTTTGCCAAGTCTGAAGAGAGGAGTTCTTCCTAACAGCAGTCCCTGACTTGCAGTAACCTCTCAAATAAAATACTTACTGAAGGGTGACAACATTTACTCCAGGAACAGGGCGCTCAATCTCTAGGTCTCGCCGACTAAAAAAAAGAGAGGACAAAGGCTTTTGATACACTGGAATTTTATAGATACTTCTATATTCTTCTAGTTTAGAGAAAGCACAGACACTCACATGTTAATTTAATCTGATATATATTGTAGTCTCCATAAGTGATACAGAACCACACTTAGACTGAAGGATCAATGTGTTAGTTCAGTCCCAGTGCAGTCTTTCACCCCAGAGATGCACAAGGTCCTTCTCCAATAAGCAAACCACCTGAGATCCCTAAAGGCACTGTTAAGCAACACTTCATACTGGGGGAACACATGTAATCCCACCACACAAGTAATATTGTCTCTAAAGAGCTGGACAGCATCTTAAAATGTTTCTAGTTAGAAATCAGGTAAATGTATTTACCTGTTGTAAGAGTTGACAAAGAGATGAAGGTTGGTTTGATTCATATCATTAATAATATGCTGACGGTAAGTATGGATCAGGTCATGGTTGCTGTGAATCTCTTCCTAAAGTGGAGAGAGAATCATTCAGAATAGGGGCTATTTTCTGAAAGGATCTGAAGACATGGCACAGTAGTTGTGTATCAGACTCATATCTGCACAACAGGAGTGCACCTGGAGGGAAGGGACAACTGCCAGCACCCACTGCACCCAGTGAAGTCACCCAGAATTAATATTAGCTTCTGACTGCAGTATTTTCTCTTTAAACTCCGGGATGCTATAATGTTAAAGTCTCACAATTGCAAAACACATAGTGCAGATGGTTACAGTCAGACAAGTGTGAGGTTTTAAAATAAACAAAAAAAGAAGATTCAGGGCAAGAAGCCTAATAAATGTTTCCAGGGCAAAGCAGATGTTGAAAGCTTACAAACATATAATGTGGAACTCAATTTCACAATAGTAAATAACTAAGCTTGGAGAACTTCAATCAGTAAGATTTTCAAACAGTTGGGTTCTAAAGTCTTTACAGATTAGTTCCTTGTTCTGCTGGAATGGAGTTTTCCATTGCATTTACTAACAATGTCAAGCACAGCAAAGTAGCCTCAGAAAACAGTCCAGCACTTTGCGTAAGGCTTGCACTGAAGAGCACCATTAACACTAATAACCAGCTGTCACAGAGGTACAAGTACATTATATTAAAAGCCGTGGGGTTTTTCGGCTCAGAACATGAGCATATACTCATACTCATGTTTAAGTGTTGGCTGCCTAGGCAGGGAGCTGCCCCTACTTGAGTTGTCACAACTGAGATGCACTTGAGTATTCAGGACACAGCAAACCCATGGTAGAACACACCCCCAAATGCTGGGGACACAAGTATGAATCCTATCTCACAGTTTAACTTCACCCTTTGTTGTTTAAGTGAAAGCTTTTTCCCCTCCTCCCAGCCCCAGGAGGTAAATATAGATGACAGAATACACCAGAGGAATCTTTTGAACATTACCTTTCCAAATAGATGTGAAATGACCATGTCTGGCAAAGCATTTGTCCAACCTGAAATCTGAACAGCAAGATTATCTAAGTATCTGCTATTGACACAGCCCCTGAACAAATGACACCTTCCAATTACCCATAAATAGACCAATGGATGTTTCCCTGCTCTCTTTATATGTACAACATCCTAAAATGATATTTTTCCTCCTCCATCCAACTAGAACACCTTTAGGGGTTCATGTTTGAGCATTCTCATCAGATGTCTTCACTGATGCAGTTATATAGGGAACACACTGCTAGGGCCATAGGTGTGTAGGGAATCGTTCCCTGCAGGAACACCAAGCAAACCAGCCAGCTGGGTATCATTTAACCCCACTGCCCACTCCCCTCCCTGACAACCCACCCTGGCAATGCAATGGAAGTGGTACCATAAGCTCACAACCCACAGTAAATGCTCCTGCTTTGGAAGGGCACAAGAATATAAGGCACCTGCTGTACTCTTGAGGTGAGCAATACTTGAGAGGTGGAAGGCAGAGGCACAGATAGGGAAGAATTTAATGCAGTGAGGCATTGGGTGAGAATTGAAATGGGTCATAAGTTCATTTCAGCATAGAAAAGTTACTATATTTCATTTAAATAAGTTTGTCTATCAAAGCATTTTGATAAATTTGATCTGGGAATATACTTAGTAACTAAGCCTTGAAAGAATGTTACATCCTAGCTCTGCAAGTTTCTCCTAGGAGTTTCTTTTATGTCAACATTTTCTGGTTGTATGAAGAATCTGTCCACAGTTACTGTAGCTAATGCTCTTTTCTGAGTCCTTTTGGCATCTAAGGCTCAGATGATTGAAACATGGAGGATGCTGTTCTGGACATTTTTGTGTGCTCTACTTCATATTTTGGACTGTGCTGGTAAACAAAGCCGTGGACAAGAAAGATGTTTCCAAAACGACCATGTCTAGGTAAACTGTTCTCCCCAGCAGTTACAAATTATCCCAGCAGCTCCCTTGTGCCACATGTATCTGCATCTGTTTTCTCAAAGTTCTTATTTTTATTGCTAGACCTGTATGAAGTATTTTTGCAAATGGAAGAATAAACCCCAAGGGAGTTACCCCAGTATATTTTGTATCTGCATCCATGCCTTGACACACAAGATTGCCAAGCTCCTCATGTTCCACAGGCTTGCAGTAACATTTATTTTTCTAACTTAAAGATGTTTACCTTAGTTGCTGCCCAGTCCATCCAACCTTCAGCACAAGGGTTTACATTAATGAGAACTAATCCCTCCACCATCTCTGCATGGTTTAACTGCAAAAGAGAAGATTTAAGACTGATCAGATATCCCTTGCAACTTGACAGTCAGCAAAAAAATTAAATTAGCAAATTATGTCCTGGGGAGGAAAGTGGTAGGTCCAGTTTCATCTTGCAGAAAAGAAGCATATGTATGGAAAAAAAAAATTCACTAAAGCAATTCAACTGAGCAGCTGGAGAACATTAGGATTTAACTTTTTCTCCACCCTCAGTTTAAATAGAGAACTCCCATTATAAAAACCTTCTGCAAATTAACTGGGTAGAGCCCAGGCCTTAAAATGGAAAATCCAGGTCTTCTGGATTAGCTATCCTGCAGATTGTGGTATTTCACCTAAAAGCTTGGCTTGCATACTTAACTGGGCACGGCAGAACAGGAATTCTCCATGCACGCTATGGGGACAACAATGTGTAAGGGAAATTGGGCTTGAGGCTTTAGGGAAGCTCCACAAAACTTACAGCAAATCTGGTTAAAATGTAGGCACCAGCTCCAGTTCCCATTCCTATGATGGTCTTCAGCCTGCACAGCAATGAAACAGAAGAGACAAATGAGGAAGAGTGCTGAAAATAAATTACATCAGTAGCCTTCCTCTTTCACATGCCACTGTATACCTACAGAAGGGTGGGCTCAACTTGGGCAAGCTGTGGGGCCTCAGCAACACCAGTGGCCCCAGCAATAATTGCAGGGCCCTGGTCCTCATGCATTGCAGGGCAGCGGCTATCCTCACTTATCTTTAAGTAAATGTACTGAGCAACCACAGCACTGTTCTGATCCTGGGAGGAAGTTATTAGTCTCTGCCAGAAAAACTTGCAAGATACAGACCCGAAATCTGTAGCCTAAATCAAAGCTGCCCCCTCCCCGGGCTCCCCCTGCCCTCTCCACCACAGCTATCCAACTGGGGCACTGGTTCCTCTCCAACAGGAGGCTGGCAGGGAAACATCTCCTGCTATCCAGTCACTGGGGTGATGAAGTTTAAATTTCATAACCAAACAGGGCAGAGACAAACCAAATATTTGCATTAACTGAAATCAGGTTTAAAGCATCACCTTCAAGGTCTCAGAAAATACATGGAAGGGAAGGCTAGACAAAACCATCAGAAAAACAGGTTATTCAATGCTTTTAGGAAAATACCTGAGGATAGTTTTCATTCTTATTAGCCATATTAAATCAAGACATTGTAAATACACTCCAGTTTAATTAATATTCAAGATACTGATGTTATTGATCCCATTTTTTTGCACAGTCCAACAGAACTGACAGCCCTGTGCCTGACATTAGGCAGTTCAAAAGATACACATCCCCTAAAGACCCAGTGAGGTAAACTGGACCACAGTAAGAGCTGGTTATAACTGATCAACGTCTAAATTGAGGAGTTGGTCCAGCCTCTGTTTTCCAAAGCTGCCTAAACCTGAATGCCAAGTTTTCTCTGCATTTTCTGAAAACCCCTTGGAGGTGTCTACTTGCCCTCCCCACTGTGTACCAGGAGCACAAACTCCACAGAAAGGGCATCTTTCCCAGCTACAGCTGCTGCTAAAGCTGAGCTTTAGGGGAAGGCCAAACCTGGTGCAGGTAGACAACCCAGGAACACTGCCACTAGGTCTCTCAACTGATAGCCTGGCATCTGCTCTTGGTAATAGAAGAGGTTTAGGGAGGTCAGACTGACCCCCCAGGACATTCAAGCCACAGAAACAAAACAGTGTATGTCTTCAGATGGGACTGTGCTCTTCTTTTTCCTGCTTAACCACACAGGAAAACGTGGGTTGTTACAGTGGGAAGAACAGATTGTCTGTGCCCTGCCCCTGTGAGGGGGATGCTCAGAGACTACTGGAGGAAGCCCCTAAATTAGGCACATGGGATTTCTCCTAAATTGCTTCCTGCTTAAAAATAAACAGACATTTCAAAAAGGGCCAGAAAATAAGCTCTTTCAGAAACCAAGGCAAAAGCAATCCATCTATAACACAGGAATCCAAAACAACCACAAGTGTAGTTCTAGCAAACAAAATGCCAGACAGCCAGGCCAAAGCAAATGCCTGCTCTTTCAGCAAGCCACGGAGAAAGAAGAATGAGAAAAATAAGTAAACAATTCTGCTGCACTCACCCAAACTGTTTCAGGATTCCAGGAATCATTTCAGCCAGCTGATCCATGGAGGGATACACATACCTACAACAAGCATGTTTTTGAGGCGTTACTACACCACGTCCAGCAGTGTACACTGGCATATTTAGAGACACAGTGATCACTGTAGACGTAGTACCAAATGTGGTCATCATAAGATCATTGTGTGTATGAGCTGAATTTAAATCAGGAGCAAGCACAAGTAACTTAGCAGAAGTAGGAGCATAATCTATATATGTTCTATATGTTACAGGACAATGGATGTCTAAGCACAAAGCAGACCACAATGAATCTTTCCCAAGGAAAGTTAACACTTAGACCTTACGAAAAAGTTTGAACCAGAGAGGTGAGTTTCCAACCACATTCACTAGGTTTCTGTTTCACCACAAAAAAGCTTCCCTGTATTTCAGAATCGGGGACTACAGAAGTGAGTTCCAGGTATTTGGCAAAAAACTTACACGCATGATTTTAGGAACACAAACACTACCATAGGATAAATGAGAACAGCTTTCCATTACTATTGATGGAGAAAATGAAAGCGTAAGAAAGGCTATGAAGCTGCTGAGGAAGGCTCAATAAAAACAGCTGTTTGTTAATGCTCCTGGTCTTCTTCAAAGCAGAAACAAAACTTTGAGGGAAGGAAATTCTGAGCAAAATCTCAACTGAGTAGCATGTGGGGAAAAAAAAAAAATCTACCCAGAGTAGAGCTGGAAAACATCTGCCAAAGATGTATTTAAATCTCTGCTTCCCATCAGGATTACACCTAATTATTCTCTAGTTTAGCCTCCAAAATATAACCAAGCAAAAACCACCAAGGATGGCAAAATGTTTTCTTTTCTTAGATTTTCTTGTTGGTAAATTGTCATGACAAAAGCTGGTGTCACTGCAACAGCTTTGGTCTGGGAGACTTTATTGCAGCCTCTCAGTACTTAAAGGAGACCTGTAAGAAAGAGGAGGACAACTTTTCAGCAGCGCCAGTTGTGATAGGAAAAGGCATAATGGTTTTAAACCAAAAGAGGGTAGATTTAAATTAGATCTAAGGAAGAAGATTTTTTACAATGAGGGTGGCCAACCCTGAAAAAGCTTGCCCAGAGAAGTGGTGGATGGATGCCCCATCCCTACAGGCATCCAAGGTAGGGGTGGACAGGCCTCTGAGCAATCTGATCAAGTTGTCCCTGCTCTTTGCAGGGGGCTTGGACTAGATAACCTGTAAATCTCTCTTCTAAACCAAGCCACGATTCTATGACTTAATTTGGGCATGCTGGTCTCCCAGTTGAAGAGCAGGTAAACATAATACAGCTTCTTACATGGCCATCACAATTTTATCAAGCAGAAGTCTTTACTAGCCACAGATCAGGGTTTTTTTTCCTGGATCATTTGTATCTGAATTTCATTTTGAAGAGTAGCATTTCCTCATTCCTTCTGGAAAAAGTGCTTTAAATCCAAGGTCTGTTCCCAACCAGTATTTCAATTACTAATGCTTCCTCTTCAAAAAGTAGAGAGGCATCACTTTTGTATAAAAAAGTATTGCTGTTCTAAACTCCAAAGTCTTTACTAGCCACAGATCATGATGGCTGCCCACTGCATCTGACAACTCAGAAGCAATAACACTTGTCCAGGACAGGAGGGCTAAGGCACTTAAAAGCTCATGATTTAAACAACTGCAAAGAAGGGATGACTGAAATAGCTTTGTAGGCTGCTCTGATAGACAACTGGGCCATTGCAGCTAACAACAGCATCAGACCAGCTTAAAAATTAAGCAGGGAAATAGACTGGCTCATGCAATAAGGGTACTTATAAGCTCCTTAGTACGTAGTTCTCACAGAACAACTGGTCCTTGCCTTGAACCCTCCCCTTGGCATGTTGGCTGCTCCCTTCCTCAGCCAAGCTGATTCCTGTCCAAGGGGCATCTCAAGGTAAACCTGTCTCATCTGACCTAAACGGGCCATTTTGGCAATGACAGTGCTCATGGCACACAAGGTTTCCAAGAGTTACAGCATCATACACGGTACAGTCAGGAATATGCAGCTATGACCTTCCGTGGGGACTCATCACCTTGTTATTGCCCAACAACTTGGATTTTCCAGGTAGGTTATCAACCTATCAACATCTACCATGCTGCCATTTCAGAAAGACCACAGATTTAGGAAGGACATTATGTAGAGGTTAATATCTGTCTTGTTTACAGTAATAATTTAATTTTGTATTTTTTATTCAGGATGTCATTACAAACCAAGCTAACTCACTATTTGAACTGACAAGATGTAGATATCTGTCAAGGAACTGCTTTACAAGCAGTCTCATTATCAGAGCTAAAACAGAAAACTGCAGCCCCAAAGTCTACTGTGAAATGGCACAACAAAACAGAGCTCCAAGAACTCCAGTACTTTAAAAGCAGAATGTCAGGATTTAAGTTCAAAAGCCAACTACTGTGCTTGCTGCAAGTACCTTTTAATGAAATTGCAGATCAAGACTCTTTTTGTAACAAGAGGATAGCTATGCAAGCATGGGCTGTTTCCCTGACAACTCACCCAGCCTGGAAAGACGGTGCTCCATCCTGCTGGCCAGGTGCATCCACATGGCAGACTGCAAAGTGCTGGGTGATTTCCTGCATATCCTCAAAGTTGAAGAGAGGATTGAAGCAAGTTTTATCTTGGGAAGGAAAAGAAAATATGAAATAATTAGGCTGAACAAAATACTAAGTTTGCAGCTATAAAAATAATTTATTAACCTATCCTGCAGGTTAATGAAAAGTTGTATTGATGGGGTCAGCTACTGTTTGTCCAAGTTATTTTTGTACCTACTATAAGCATTTGCTTGGTACACCTAATTCGTCAAAAAAATATTCTTTATGCAAACTTAAAATACTAACAAAATGTAGCTAAGGGTATTCATCCCAGGTTTTGTCTCACATTAAATTATCAATTTCCTTGTCCTTTTAATTTTTTTTAAGTTGTGTCAAAACAAATGGAGGAAAAAAATATTCAAGGATAAGATTGTGGCTTGTGCTTTTGCCCAAATATTAGAAGTTAAACATTATGTGATCAGATGCTGCAGACAGCTCAAGACAAAATCATCCTTCTGGGACACTCAGTGCTGTAGGCTCCAAGTTTTGAGGTGATCTTATTAAGCAATATTTGTGCGGGGAGAGCATTAGGACATTTTCCTTCTGGTGTGGAAAGCACCATCTTTGAGATGCTTAGAAAATGGTTCAATATTCTGTGTGTGTTTCTGAATGTCCTCACACAATATACATGCAAAATATCTTGGCAGAATATAAAATGCTTTTAAGCTCAAATCAGCTTCAGGAGAATACACAAGTCCAGGAAAACTTTGTAACTCTGTAAAGAAAAAGGTCTAATTCAAAGTTAAGTTCCAGATTTTCTCTGCCCTGCTTCACTGAAAATCAAAACTAAAGACACTTCCACAAAACACAGGCAAGAAAGCAGATTTTTCCTTTTGTGTTACTAGTAGTATTCACCCCCTTGCAATAGCCAGACTTCAAAAACCTGCAGGTGTTTTTAAATATTGATATCTGATTAAGAAACAGTGAATTGTGTGCAACAAATAGGACTGACAAAAGAACAAACTAGACCAGGTCTGGATATTAGCTCATTATATGACAGATAAGATAAGAGGCTGGGTAAGGACACAAAGCCAGCACTCATTTCATACTTGGATTTATATTAATATAATTCATATAAATCCAAGCAGCACAAGACTGCTTATCAGACAGGACCCAAAGCCCCAGCAGGGCTGTTTTTTCAGTCCTGCTGGCAATACACCATCAGCTTCCTCTTAAGATTTTTTTTTTCCGCATTCATACACAGTTGCTATGAACTACCAGAGATCTTTTGCCCCTTCAATTGAAACGTTCCAATTATTTACTGCACAAGGATTGAAAAAAAATCTGAGAATTACACTTGCTGTGAGAGTTAGGTGCCATTAAACAGCTTCCAATGCACACAAACAAGCAAGGACCTGGGAAGGGTTTCCCTGCCACTGCTGCTTTCTCACCTCTGATTATGGCAGTGCTGCCACAGAACCTGTGCTGGTCAATAAAGAGGCTACTCACGGTTCAGGCCGATGTCGTGGTAGGTGAGAATGGCCGGGCGGTTCCCCCTGGGGGTGCCACACATGGTGACACGCACTGAGCCATGCACCGTCTCCACATCTTGCTCCTGGCAGAGAACAGGAACAATCCGTCAGGGGTTGTCCAAGTGCTCCACAGTGGCTGCAGCAGACCCTGACTGACCACGAGCACGGGTCCTGCCCCATGCCAGGGTCTGCTCTGCAATTCCATGCTAACACCCCCATGGTGAGGGCTCCGTGATAACATTTCACATTTGACTGTCACCTACTCCAGCCCACAGGCAACTACAGAGGCACTCAAGCTGCTAGCTCTAACCAGATACTGAGGGACTTGTTAAATAGTCTTTAACCACATTAAAAGGCAGGATAAGAAAACAAAGAAAGCAGTTTGTTGTAGTGACAGCTAAAATAACAGGAGGTTACAACTATGACTCTCAGCATTTGCAAAAGTACAAGTCTCCAAGATAAAGTATTTCTGATATCTAGGAAAAGAACTCTAGCTGAGCAGATAACCACTATTCCCCAGAGAAAGCAGCTTTAAGTAGCTTGTATTTGCTTGTTTGCCGTAAAGATTTATTACACTGTGAAGCCTTGTGATTGCAGTAGCCTTCCCCAATAAAAGTGACAGCCACACGTGTTTGTTTCATGGCTTGTGATATTCAGACCTGAGCATAAACCCAACAGTCTAAAGTTTGCTAATAGAACAAAATAACCACAACATTGTTGTGGTGCTTATCAGGAAAACATCATAAAGAAGTAAACCACTATTATTTGGCATAACAGGAGTTTATACTATTTATTGATCTTAAAGCCAAGGACACCTTCATTAACAAACCAAAGCTCCCCTGAGCACCATCTTCTGGATCTCTACCTAAGTTAGGTGTGACTTACAAAAAAGATGGAAGAGTTTTGTTTCTTTTGCACTCAAACTTCAGATGAATATAAACAATTTGGTATTTTGTCAACATGTATAAAGGGAATCACAAACTCACTGTTATTTCCAACACTTATTTACAGTACAGTTACACTCACATAACAATCAAAGAATTACATAGGTAGCAGCCAGTCTTTGCATCTAACCAGAACCCTTTATTTACTGCACAGGACACAGATATGATCCACGTCATTCACCCCTGCCTGCTGCTACAGGGCTTGCTTGACTTGTTCCATGCAGCAACACCCAGAGGCAAAATCCAAGTTAAATTCAAATCTATTAAAATTATGCTGTAGAAATAAGAGGTGCACAGCCTCTGCAAAAACCTTTTTAAAAAACCTCTTCCAATATCTAAGGTAATAATTCAATCTAAATCTCAGCTCCTTTACTTGATACAAGGAATTCATTGCACATTGTTGAAAATAAGAATTCTAGGCAACACCATTCTACATTTCATCTATTTTCCTTTTAATTACACAATTACATCAGTTTTAAGTTACAACTGAAGCTCTGAATCAAGATCTAAGCCCCCTGTACATGGGGAGAGATGAGCATTGCTGCTCTCTGAGCTATACTCCATCAAAATTCTAATTTTCAGCTTTTATATCTCCTTAGAGACTCATTCCTCTGCATACTCACTGCATTACTTATCAAGTAAGCTGTATCCTCCACATCCAGGACCATCCTTAGGCAAAACAGGGTGGCAAATCCAGCAAGCCAAACAGAGGACGGGTGGCAGGTTTTTACTTTGTCCCAGCATGTAACTGGGTTATATAGACAAGCTGCTCTCCTGCATAGGCTTATGACTCCCATAATGCCCAGCTGGGGAAACCAAAACAGACTAATTCACGAGGATGTCATTCTTAAATAGGATTTGAGCCAGGTTTGATCAGGGGAAGAACGTACTGAACGGAGGTCAGACATCAAAGATGAACTAAGTCCCTGCCACACAACGTACAGAGTGCCAAATTTCAAACCTGGGAATTAGCAGAGTCTTTCCTGTTGCTGTTTCCATCAGGTTTGGAGAAGTTCAGCTTCATTTTGCATTTTGTTATCTGAAATGCTGGAACACCCCAAGCTTATGCTAAATTAAATCAGAATTTAGTTCTTTCCTAAAAGCCAGGGTTAAACTTTCCAGTAAACACAAAAGACTAAAAAATTAGTGTAAGTCACAATGGTTCTGAACAACAAAACCAAGGCTTTTTAAATGTTTGATATCTAGTATTTTCCAAAGTAGATAAGCAACATTTAATTTAAAGGATTCCTACATCGGCACGTGAATGTCACCAAGTTCAGTTTTTCACAGAAAATATGGTCTTGTATGTTATACTGGGTATGTCATTAACATCCCTTCCAATCCAAGCCTTTCTATAATTATATTTTAACGGTATATGTTAAAGATCATCTAATTCCAACCTCCTGCTGTGGGCAGACATGCCACCTATTAAATCAGATTGCTCAGGGCCCCAATAACATTCTATATCATTAATATATATTTGGGTATTATCATTATACAATACTCCTGAAGAGATTTTGCAGTGCCAGTACATAGCAATTAATAATAGCTGAAATTAATAATGATGGCAATTAATATTTTCCACATTCTACTCTCTTACACTTAGCTAATTTAAAAAAATAATAATTTGGCAACCTCAACACAGTAATGAGAGTAAGCATTATTGTGTAACACAACTCCTGCTGAGTGTAGAATATTGAAATTATTTTCTCCTCAGTTAGAGACTAATAGGCATTTCATATAATCAGATTTTTATTGCTAGAGCCTTCCAGTAACAACAGCGAAAATCCAGAACCTGATTTCTTTGCAGGAAGTACCTTCAAGATTCAGGATCTTCCTCCTTCATGCATGAAAGAAAAAGTCTGTTCATGGTAGATAAAACCAAACCCTTGAACCTTCACATCCCACTGACCGCCACAGCTAATTCTTCCGGAACTGGAAACCTGAGTCTAGTTCAAACTCAGTGTCAACTAAAAATAGTTCAGAGACAACAGGTGACCATGATCCCAACAACACAGTCAGTTTAACAACTGGCTCAATTCCTCATTAGCATCACAGTGAGACTCCCCTAATTCAAAAGGGTTGTGCTATTTTCCCGAAGCACAAATTCTTAATGGGAAATACATATAAGAGTCAAAAAAACCCAATCAATTCAAACCAGTTTGTTTGGTGACATCAAACCAACAACTTCACGTCCCTATTGATCCTATTAAAGATCAAGAGATTTGTCTACGTGATGTAGGGATGGATGTTTTCAAAATGCAGAGCACTGAAAACAGATGGCAGCACATCCCAATCAACATCAACATTATAGTAAGAGGCTCTTCACCAACTGATTTGTATTAAAACACTATCTTGGAAAAAAAATCCAAGGTACACTAATCCGATAGAAGGATAAAGACAAACACCATCTGTTCACATCTCTCACTTTAACAGAGGTGCAGTCTTGTCTTGGTGCACTAAAGGCACACATTAAAATACTTTCAATACATGCAATTTAATGCCTCAGTTTGAAGGAGCTGGTACATTCTAAAATAGATTTTATTTTTGCTTCAAATGACCTTTTTATTTTTTCATGAGGTAAGAAGGGGAAGACAATTTGTTATCACACAGGAGGGCTCATTTATTCCTTCCTGTCTCTACCCCGGCTAAGGAAGATATGGATTAAAAAACATGTTTATGAACAAGTTGTTTTCTGAAGTACAAAATATGCAACCAAAATATCTCAGATCTCTAAAAAGGAAAACTGCACATGCACACTGCACATTTTGCTAAATACTTCATATTTTATATTTTAAGTAAAATACTGCATTCCATCACAATTATTTTAAAGCTTTCAAATATACTTAATCCCCAGTTACAATCTCATGCTTTTATTTTAATTCATAACATTATGACTGTTAAATACAACTCCCTTCTCTTGCCTTAGTACTGAGGGAAAAGCTTCGGAGCTTTTAAAGAAGATTTAAATAGCTTTTAAATTGCTAGGAGACAGTATATTTTAAATTCATATTACTTAAGGACTTTATTATAGTAATACCTGCATAGGCTATTTTTTCACTTCTCTTTTTCAATTTCTTGGAGACTGAAAAATATTTGAGCTTTTAATGTGGTATTTCAATGGCAAGTTTCAACCTCCTTCGCCCTAAAATTCTTTAGCATTTTCCCCCTAGCTTTTTCTACTCTAAAACAGAATTACAATTCATCTTACGCTTGTTTTTCCCTAAAACTCCAATGCCTACATTTCCATTTATTTTTCTTTTTTTATTTGTTAACATTTTTATTCTAAACTAGCAATATTAAGTCAAAGGTTCCCCAAATCAGGTTGGGAGTCAGGTACATTAACCAGGATGATGACTTCAGATGTAAATGCAAGTGACCCTGCTGAGGTGGAAGCCAAGAACAAAACCTTTGGTGCAGGAACTGACGCAGGTGATTGCGATAGCTCTGCCCAGGGATTCTTCCTCGTCCGATTAGCACTGGGTCACCCTGCTCTGCTGAGTACAAAACCACAGCCACCCCCGTGCCTTTCCTCCAGTGTCCCAAAAGGATGAGGGAATCCACACACAAACCAGTGCCAGCTGGCATCCCACCCCTCCTGCCCTGTGCACAGCTGATTCTGCCCGTGCAGGGCAGCTCTTCCCCTCTCCCCAAGCAGGCAGGATGAAGGAGGAACTAAAGCAGAAACAGATCTTGCGTGCCTACGGATACAAAGGGCCACGAGCCATGGATTGCAAGGGACAAACTCATCTCCGCTACCTACAGCTGCCACACAGCTCCAGGTTTTGCTGAGTTTCTGAGCAAGCAGAGTCCTGATGGACTGAAACACAGAGCTGGGAGAATAGACACAGTGATGAGGAGCCAGGGCTCCACGGGCTCCAATGCTGCTGGGCTAGGGCATACGCAAATACATCAAACTGGAAATACAACTAAAATGTGCCTGGCACGAAGACAACAAAGCCACCCAGGGCACAGTGCCCCACACTGCTTTACCATCAATTATGCTAAAACAGGTTTGGCCAGGAACACTCTCCCTCTTGAGACACAGGGGACCTTTACTTCAGTTTTCAGGTAGGTGCCACAGACAGACATAGTAACAGACAAATTGCTGACTAGAGGTAGTTCTGAGCCGTCAGTTCTTTCATCTCTGGTCTTGGCTATCCCTTGGTAGCTTCACAAAGACTTTCCTCCATAGAATAACCATGCACATGTCTTGCAACACGTGCTTTTGGAAGGGCAATACTCCACTATACAGTGGCTTTAAAAACAGAAAGCTGTGTTTAACTCCAGTCTGTCTAAAACTGCATGTGAAGTAAGAATCTATTTTTTGGCAAATCTGACTAACTGTAAAATTTAGTCTTGGAAGGAAAACACCTCACAGACAGCTCTTTTTACTGTTCAGGGGCAGAAAAAAAGTCATTAACTGAACACTGCTTAACTTGCTCCCAGAACAATGGAGCAACTTGCAGTGGATATGGTGGACACCCACATCCATACACAGGCATTAAATAAGCAGCTCCATCCTTCCCTGGCCAAGTCCATCCTCTTCCCAAGTGGTTCATGGGAGAAGTTGCTCAGTAAGAGCACACTTCAGCTTCAGTCTCAGTCCTGAGTGACCTGGGTGCTCTAGGGCCACACGTGAACTTCTCTAATGAACCAAGCAATCAAATCTCTCATAGCAGCTCCAAACCACTTTTCCCACAAATGAACAAAAAAAGAACTTAAAGAAAAATAGGGATGGCACTTGTGGCTTTAAGGACCAAAGCTAAGTCTCCTTTGCAGTCACAGTTCTTAAAATGCACTGAGACTGTTCTTCCACATTTTTCCTTTCTGAACTAGAACAACCAAAGATTAAACTCTTAACAAAGATAGATCATTAAAAAATGTAAGAGCTGGCAGAACAGAGCTAAATGACAAGAACCACTGCTCTGGATTAGTGACAGTTAATCCAAAACATGGAGAAAAAAAAGCAAAAAGGCTTAGAGAATTTGATCTTGCAAGTTAAAAAAAAATCTATATATACACACGGTTTACAAACCAAGCAATTTATTCTAAGAATAGAAATGAAATATGGGTCACTTCTGGATTCTTAATCAAAATACCACAGTATTCCTGTTAGCAGACTTAATCTGGGATTCAATTTATTTAGACCAAGTGATCAATCTGGACCCAAACAGAAAGCTCCTCCCATGCTGTGCACAGTCCTGCAAGAAGCTGCATGGTGACAACTTTAACTTACATTTATCAAGATTTCAGGTAGTGGATTTCAGTAGAAAAGATAAGGGGGAAGATGAAGGATTAGTGTAAACTACGGTTTGCTACAGAAGAACCACTGAAAGATGAAAAAAATGTCCAAGATAGCTGTCTCCCTTGGTTTCCAAGGAAAAGACTTGAAATTGTGCTGTATTTTTTAAGCAATTGGCACAACATTGAATAAAAATACAGACAGGTGCTAATAAAGTGCATCACTCAGTAAAGTAGAGAAGGGTTATTTCCTTCAAGGACTTGAACAGAGACTAGAACAATTTAATAGCTTTCCTTATTCCTGCAGAGTTTGCCTCCATTTCTACACCCCTTGATAAAAATTAGATACCCAGCAAGCCTCTTTTCTCAACACATACTCCCTGTCCTCAGCAGTGGGAAAACACCACTCCCACTGTTTGTCAAGGCAGGTACACCCTCCCTGCTCCCCATCCCACTTCAATCCAGCCTGACTCCTGCAACCATGCAATTCCTTAGTCTCAGCTAAGAACCAGCCAGGACAATCTTCTCTGTCAAAAGCCCACATAGCAATAAAATAAGAGGATCCAGGAGAGTTACCAAGTCATTTCTCAAAAGCATGACGCTCAGGGAAAGTGAAGGGCCACTGCATGACCTAGTGGTGTGCTATGAACTTGTATGCTCTGGCTTTAAATAAAAATACAGAAACATTGTCACTCCTATTACTGACAAAATTGATTGCTCAGCACCTTCCACCACTCCAAAGTCTTCAGGAATATTTTGGAAAATTTCAACAGCATAACTGGATGCATCCAGAGGAACATTTCCTCAGAAGAAATGCATGCACACTTGCTAATGAAAGGAAATTAACAGGGGAAAGTGTGTCCATGTGGGAGGGGAATAGATTGTTTTCACTACCACTGCCAAAGATACTCATTCTCTTAGCAAGAATAGAACTTCTTGCAAACCAGCCACCTCCTTTGACTAAAACTTTCTCAGTTCCAGTCTGAAAAGGCCCCCTGTGGTCCCCTTCACATCGCTACAGCACAGCCCCATTCAGACCCCTCTCCCACAGTAACAGCATTCCTGGCAAGCAGGCAGTCCCTTCTGGTCACATCTTGCTGTTTTCTCAAACGTCAATTCAATCTCCCCTCTCACAAAAAGGAAAACAAAACAAAACAAAAGAATACTAGCTTTACTTGCCTGAACATCGAAGTCTGGAAGGAGGCGAGTGATAGCCTGTGAAGAGATTTGAAAGCATTAATGGAAGTAACTTGCAGCTACAGAAATCTATGCTTGGATATGTGTTCTAGCCCACCAGTTCTGCAGCTGAGAGCTCTCTCTGCCCATTCAATGAAAGCTCTTCTGATGAGCATCAAAATTCACCCAAGAGCTTTTAAACCCACTAATCTTCATGGAGAAATGAAAGCAGTAAAATACTAGATTACAGAGCAGCGAAATGAAGGACAAAAGCTGGTGCATCCTCAGTTATTGTTAAATCTCTGAGCAATACACTCAAAAGGAGTAGTAAAACACTGAACTTTTCTGCATCACTTGTTGTAGCAATGGGACAGCCAACAGCCTCAGTCCTGCCTGGGATGGGAAGTCTCTGTTCAAGGATGCATTGAACACTTGCACTCAGTTAAGCAGTCATTACTGGAACTTGGTTACATGATGTGGAAGGTGGGAAGGATCTTATTCCAACCAAAATTAGTCTCTGCAGTGTTTGGGAGGCTGGATGGACACAGAGGTCCATTCCAACCTCTCAGATGCTATAGCTGCTAGTGACAAGCTCCTGCACCAGCTGAGGATCTCCACCAGGAAAGGAGTTAGGTGACAACCTCTCCACCTCCAAGAGTCCACAAGGCTTATAGCTCCCAAGTGTCTTGTAGCTACCTCCTTTAGTTAAGGGACAAGCAAGAAATCAAACTCATTTCCACTGCAGGGCTGAAAACAGAAGGAAGAGCAGCCAAGCAAACACTTTATGCTGCAAAGTGCAAAAGAGGCCAAAGCTTGAAAAATAATACTGACATAAAAAGGAAAGCTTAGAGTCCTGGCAAGGAGGTTACTCAGCCTCAGAAACCCAGGTAAATTAAGGACAGATGTCAGAAGCACCATAGCTGCTTTCTTAGGCAATACTATCTCAGATGGGAGACCCTCAAAGTGCTGCAGTACAGCCTGTAGTTCTCACAGCTGTGACTTTTAGGCAACAAGGCACAGTCTTAGACATGCAAACAACGACTTATTTCTGACTGAGCAGAAATAATTTTACACAGCCTTAGCTTCAGACAATAAGCTGTGTTTTAATCTTGCTCTACTGTTGGTTTTATGAGCTTTTAAACACAGCATTTCAGCCACTGTTGTTCCATTGGGACCCAGAGCTGAAGGGAATAAAAAATGTGGCATCTGTACCAACAGCATATGAAATAAGGCTGACCATTGCTCAGGAGCAAAAACTGGGCTGCAGCAGAAACCCACACACAACAAGCCAGGACAACTCCATAGTGCATTACCCAACAACCCACTCAAAACCAGCTCCACTGTCCATCTTAATAGGGGCTGAGCATCCTTCAGGGCAACCCTTCCCACTTTCTCAAAATACATTAAGTAACTTCCTTCATCTATGCTAAAATGGCCACAGAGGAAATCAAACTGTCCTAGTTTGCCCCAGGCAGACAAAATTTAAGGCAACATCATGAACAAAAGCATATAGAGATCACTGTCAAGATTCCAACTTTTGACCTATGTGCTACAGAAACCCAGGAACTAAATCAGTATTTTAAGATATTTCTGAACTTTAAAGCAAAGATATTTCAGTACCAACAGGACTTCTGCTTAGAATCTGCTTTGCTTTGGTAGTACTGAACAATATGGGCATTAAAAAGGGGTCCTAGTCTCTGAAAAGCTTGAGTGCTGCATTCAGTGGTATCCAAACAAGCTCTGCTTTCATGCAATGTCCTTGGCAAAGGAGCTGTGTTTAAAGTTTCTCTAGCCATTTCACTGCAGTCACAAGTGGAAATGATTTTCTGAAGTGTTTACATAAAAGAGGGAGGGAATAGAAAAGAAAGTAGCAGATAGAGCAATGACTTCTAGTGTGTAAGACCAGGAAAAAATTCAACACACATATATATACACATAATTGTCAAGAAATAATGTCATTGGGAACAAGAGAAGAATCTTAGTTTTGTTTCAAAAAAACATTGAGATGGCTTTTTTTACATATTACAGTGAATTTTTTGCCATGAGCATACCAAAACAGAGTATAGCTACCACTGAAGAGTCAGACACACACTGAATCCAGATTTTGTTGATACATTTTTGAAAAAAAAACAACCAGTGCAATAAGGAGTGCAAAGTAGTGTAAAAGGTTTAAAAAAGAAAAGCTAGGATGTTTCTATACTGCAGCTTCAGTGACTGCAACGGGCCGTGGGTTGTACACACCCAGCCAGCTGTAACTCATGGCTCAGTGCACTCAGAGGGGACTAGAGGAGGCTCAGCCCTGGACTCAGCTGGGCCCAAAGGAAATGTAAAGTCTCTCTCTGTGAGAGGCAGCTGACAGAGCAAAGTCTGTCTTTACATTGAGATGTCTGTAGTTATAGAGGGATGTACATGAGATTGCCCAACTGGCATCATTGACACAGTTAAAGACACCCAGAGCTGTCATTATTCAGAGAAGAAAAAATGTCACCATCATATTAAAAGCACAAAACCAAACAAGAACAAAAAATTAAGGCTCAGTTTTGCATTATCAAAAAAAAACAACCCAAAAAACTATCCTTATTCCATCTTCAGTTTTTCTTGTTTCTACCATACAATATGCTCAAAATAATCTAAGATTATTATGTGCAGTTCCAACAGCAGTCCTGACAGAAAACACATAAGCTCTAAAATGCTTTAAAATAATTACCTCCTCCTTCTCCACCAGAGGTTTCACCTCTGCCAGGTGAGCATCCTGGAACTCTGTTGACATGGTCAGTAGCTGATATCTGCAAAGAGGAAAAGAGATTTGTTCTCAGCTTGCATCAAAGATTAAATACAGGAACAAGTAAAGATCCTGCTCCACCCAGCCCCCACAATGACCCACTCTTTCAGGTTATAAAAGACCTCTGCAAGAAGGTTATAAATCTCTTGTAAAATGCCTCCCTGGTTTATTTATATACACACTCCTGCACAATACAAGATTAAAGAAATATTAAGGCTGCAAGATCAAACAGAAGTTTGGTAGCTTCAAAGCAGGGAATGCAGAAGGAAACAGGGCAGGGACCAGTGGAGAGAACCATGGAAACTATCATCCCACAGGTGAAAGGAGGCACAGCCAAATCTACACAACTAACTCCTGAACTTTGCTTGAACAGTTGTTTGTGAAATTTTTTTTTCCCCCCAATGTATGCAAGGATTCCTCACTATCCCCCAGATTTTTACAGTGAGAAAACTGAAGTGGACACGTATTTGCACCATTATATTGTCAGATTGATGTGCTCCATTCTTCAGGACAGATAAAAATCAGATACTCCTTTAAGTGGACACCAACAAGGTTCATGCATTAACACTATTTTCAAAACTGTCAAAGGAAGGCACAAGATTGATGTGTCCTGCTCTAAGACAGGACTGGCATTGTGATGTCCAGCCCTCAGCTGCAGGAAGCTTAACTGGAACACAGACACAGCCAAAGCCCAGGAGAGGTGACTGCCAAGGCAGAGCCAGAGGTCATGGCTCAGGTGCAGTGCACCTCCTGCACTGGACCAACAGCATCTCAGCTCAGCAGCCACATCGGCCCAGACTGGGAGTCAAGAACAGCATCTTTTCATTCTCATGGCAAAGATAAGGCACCAGAGTCTGAGGGCTGTTCCCTATGAAGCTGTAATGAATTACTAGAAACAGTTCTTGAAAGAGATACCAGGACTGTTGTAGCAGCAGGATGACAAATACAGAAGTCAGTCTATTTATTACATATCCTTTAGAGTGTTGGATAAATGCTTATCATGTGGGGTTTGGGTATCTTTAACAAATTTCCAATTTTGTCCATCAACAATACACAATTACAAAACAAATTAAATATTTATTTTTTAAGAAAAGTTTAGAACCGTCTCAAGTAAAGCATATGAGTAAGTGTACTCAAAGCAAGACAAGAGCCTGAAACACATTTAGGAATTATTGACTAAGCGTAACTGAACATATTTTAATTATTTTCTGAAGATAAGCATAGAACTACAGAATGCAATTTACATCGATTCTTTAAACCATGTTTTCCCATCTCCTGACTTAAATCTGATTTAAGCCCATCATGCTGTCTACATAAATGACTTGATGGCTCAGGAAGGGCTGTGAAGCCTACAGGAGCATCCAGGCAGTGGCAGCAGCATTATTTTTCACTCTGCCCCATGGGTTAACTCGATGCATTTGTCCCTGGGCAAAGATGCTCTGGTGACAGTTTGTAGGATGGCTGGATGCTGCAGAAAGCTACAAAGGGACACACTCACACTAGAAGAGTTCATGCTGGAAAGACTTGGGTGTCCATGCACATGGAAATAGCTTTGTATTTAAGAACTCTTCTTGCTAGCTATGCAATTGGGGAGATTTTTGGTAAAAATTAGACTGGGGATTTTAAATTTAGAGAAACATTTTATTAATATTTTACACCACCAGCTGAGGCATGAAGACAGGACCAAAACTGATCCCACTGCCAGTGCTTGATAATCCAAATTTATAAGAGCACATCAGAGGTACATAAAAAGTCAGGAGACTTAAGTGGTTCTGAGTCATCCTTTTCTTCAGGTTTTCCATTGTGTTTTGTCTGCTACAGATTTTAATCAAAGAATAAGCAAAAAAAAAATTGCAAAATTTGGAGCAACTGTGACATTTTAGCAAACATTACATGTGTTTGGAATTACAGCCATCAATGTAGTCTCCCATTCTACACAGTGAGCCATTGTGCATGCCAGAGAGGAAAAATAAATGCTGTTGCAATATTTGGAGGTTGAAATATTCATATGTAATTGTACTTAAGTAAAAGGGCTTTTTTTTTTAATTCAGCAAGTTCTGTTAAGACAAATACCTTAATATTGCACCTAATTCTGCAAGAGGGGCTAGAAGTGCAAGAGGTTTTTCTATGGTTTGCCTGTAGGTGAGGATAGGGAGAAGCCAGGTCCCCTGCTGTAGCTTTCCAGTAAGAAGTAGGGAGCAAAGCCACAGCTACTGTTTGTGGAATAGAGATGTTACATGGGGTACTTTCAGATTTTCAGGGACTCAGAGCATTGACTACAAATGAGCAAAAAAAACTGTGCCAAAAAAGAACAAGACTGATGCTTTTTATAGCTTTAAAAAACAATCCTGTTTTCATAATAGTTCAAAGTTGTTGCTCTGTTTCTGGAAGAGCCAGCATTAGGAAGCGCTGACCAGCAGATTGCACGACTGCCACCACGTCTGCTGAACAAAAGTCCTACCTACACCAAGTTCTCACTTTTGGAATGACACCGTATCTTGGAGCCACAGTGTCTCCAGATCAGACATTTCCAAGCTCTGGGTTTTCCTTCTGTGCATCAGGAATACCTGAAACATTCCTACCAAGCAGCAACCTTGTGATAAGGTGGGATAACAACACACTGTTTGTTCACAAGAGCTGGCAAACAAAGCCCTGCTGACAGCCCTGTAAAAAACATCTTATTTTCCAAGGAGAAAGATGGGGAAGTGGCTTTGTACCACCCTTGTTCAGCACAAATTTTATACTTTCTAAATAGGTGCTTTGTGCTGCCCTCTGTTTTGTGACAGGGCAGCTCAAAGCTAATGTATCTGCATAACTCTCCTAAACAGATAACCATACAAGCATCCCTTTATACACATTTCAAAGCACTTGCCTCACAGATGCCTTCCAAAGACAAAGTTCATTTATATCTGCAAGCAGTAGTGTAAAGTTGCCAACTTGGAGAAAAACAACTTTTTTTCACTCTGCTCGGCCAATTCAGCCTGCTGAGAGGTCCAAAATTCTCCTCTCCAGGACAAGCCACTTCCACCCAGTGGCCACCTACCACCCTGTACCCAGACACCTGTTGCAACTGCTGCTCAGAAGTTTAAGTTTTAAAAGAATTATACTGCTAAGAGAAAACTAAATTTTTATGATACTTCTGCAGCTGGCAAAGTGCTTTAAAACTGATGGCACATCTACCATTGCCAAGTAGTAGGAACTGCATCAGACTCTGGGAAGCAAGGAAGGTGTGGGGAAGGGTGAAGTCATCCGTGCAATACTGTGTTGAGTGATTTCATTCAGAGGCCTTTCTGTACCCATTCCAGCCCAATCTCATTGCTCCAAAACCACTGCAGGAATGGTCACAACCAAGACTATTAACTCAGAAATCGGTATCAGGAGCCGGATTATTTTGATACTAAAGGTTCAGAATACATCTCCTTTCCCTCTGTATCATCGCTGGAGGGACAGTAATTGCTGCAGCCTTGTTTTGGTAGCAGAAGGTACAGGACAAACGTGCAGCCTGGCTTGGCACAACAGAGATCCCAGCAAAGAGACTAGGAAGGCACCCATCAGGCCATCCTCAGACCCCAGAATGCTTCAATCATAAATGCCAAACATTAGGTAATATGCATATATGTGACTGAATTCCTTTCAAGCACAAAAGCAAAACAAGTTCCAAGATCCCCCATTTCAAACTTCCTGTTTCTGAAGGCACATGTAGGGCTGTCCAGGCTTGTGCCATCACCAGGCACAATGGCCTCACACCCATGAAGGGCTGGGGGCACTGCTACCAGCTGTACAAGATTTCTCTGCCCTCACACCCAACTGGTTTTTATTTCTGTGCTATGACAGAAAACAAAGAGCAAAAAAAGGCTCCTGCCTGAGTGTTTCATAAAAAAGGCAATTTCCTCAAAACTGCTTGTTTAAACACTGGCAACAGAGATTATTCTCGTTTTGAGTACCAGTATATAGAAGGGTAACCAGAGCATCCTGATGGCATTTTCATCCCTGCAGGCTGAGCAAGCAGGAGGGACAACAATCACGTTGCATGTGGGATGAAATACTCATGAGCGTTTAATGGTAAAGAGGGAAACAGCTGTGGGCACTGAGGGTTGCAGCTCCCAAGAACTGACATGCCTCTCTTTGGGGAGAGATGGACCATGTGAAACTTGTGCTCCAGGACCACAGGTGGGAGGAGCTTCCAAGCCAGTGACATCACTGCACTTTATCCCTTGAAAGCTACAGGAGTCTTCTGCACTGGCACCAAAGGAAGTAGGAAGGACAGGAGGCAGAGGTTTTGTGCACCTGTAGCAGCTCCCAGAACAATTATGCAAGGATGAGACAAGGATGGAGAGAGCTGCAATGTCTCCAAAGCTCTGAAAAAGCTGATTGGCAAATATACACATCACTTCCAGGTCAGAAAAATAACCAAGCAGCTCAGGCCTCTGACAATAAAGGAAAGTTACTGTGATGCTCAAACAGCCTTTGAGCCTTCCACAGAGTCAATTAGACCTCTTCCAGTCATTAACAGTAAATGCTGCAAACTTGTCTGACTGGCCTAACATAAACATGGTTACTGCAAACTGGAGAGCAGCTTGAAAAAAAACTTGTGTCCACTAAGCAGAGACTAAACAGATGCAAGTGGACATCAGAGGCAAATTCACAGCACCCATGTATGGTTATGGGCCATAATGCATCTCTAAGTGCAGTTTACATTTCAGGTATTTTATAACAAAGTTGACAAATTCAATCCTCCTGTTTGTGAATCCAGTGATTCATTTGCAAGCATCCAAACAGTTCATGCATAAGCATCTGCCCCCACACTGCCCTGTTTAAACTACTCTTTGTTATAGGCATCATTGGTATCACGAGGTCTTTTGTGTACAGTTACTGCTTTTCTCTCATGTTGCTCCACACAATAAATCATGAAAGAGGTTTTACAACAGTTCCTCCCCTTTAAAAAAGGCAAATGACTTTCGACAGTTAAGTAGGATCTGAATAAACAGTTTGAGCAGGAAGTTTCAAAAGTTGAAGACACTCAACTACCTGGGACTCTCCAGGCTTCTTTAGCCTCCAGTTACATATTATCTCAATTTGGAATCAGAAGTTAACAGCCTGAGACAAAGGAAATTTGAAAGCAGAATGCTTAAATAGCCTGAAGTTTCAAATGAGAAAAGGTCAGTAATCAAAGCACTAAATCAAATGTTATCAGGGAACTGAAACAGCTATGTTGCCTGGTGGTCTCCAGCTCACAGATGTTCTGTGAGCTGCAATCACCCAGCCCTCTTCAAGCACAGCACACTGCTGATACTCAATTTCATTACATTTTTCTAACCATTTTACTTTTATTTTCTTTCAACTCTCTTTGTAAGCTACTCCACCTGCATGTTTTTGTGAAGGCTCTAGTTGAAAATGAGAGCTGGCATCCAAGAAAAAAAAAATCCAAATGCAGGTTGTTAGGAGGATAATGCAGCATAACTGATCTTTTCAAAGCCAAAAAAAACCAAGAAGAGCTTAAAGTTTTAACCATTTTTAAGTTTACGCTTACGTTATGTGCTAATCAATCTGATTAGGAAACCAAAACCTTTTGGCCAAGAACTCGAGCCCTGTGCCAAGTAACAGCTGGGTGAAGGCACACGGAGACAGCTGCAGGGACAGACAGCAGCTGACCCACCACAGGGGCACACTGGGGACCACAGCATCTCCCCCAGCCCCCCGGCCCTCTCCTGCAGCGAGAGAGGAGATCTCCAGGCTCAGCTCCAGCCCACCTCCTCTGGCTTGTTTTCACTCTTGACACTGGCTCCAGTGCCTGATGGACACCACTCAGCTGTGGTCACTTGGGATCAGACACAGATTTGAAACTCAGGCCAGTTCCTCAGACCAGGGGCTGGTCACTCTCCACACACGCATGAACCACTCTGGCAGCTGCACATGGATAGTAGCACCAAAACACAGGGAGCTAGAAGCAGCCCTTCTGTCTACCCCGCAGACGTTGAGCAAGAAACTGTTGCAATAGAGCTTGCACAACCTCCTCACTGTGGGATGCAATGAAGAATGTTCCTTAGAAAGCTTGAGGTCCTCCCATGTCTCAGGAGTAGAAGCTGGCTGTGGGAAGGGTTGGTGAGCCAGCCAAAGGACATGCCTGCTGTTCCCATCCCTGCTTTGCTGGACACCCCTGCTGTCTCCCCCCTCCCAGTATAATGAGCAGCTATCTCTTCCTAGCTGGCAGGGGAATGCAAAGCTTTCATGCCTTAGGGCTTTTTCCTATTGCAGCAATCCCTAATATTACCTACACTCTAACATCACAACTCCATGAGGCACAGATTACAAACCCTAATGAAGTTCTCCAAAATTCATGCTTCTTTAGCATTTGGCACCTGACACTGCCTCAGGTCATACCTCTGTGACAAGTGGTTTTCTCCAATAATGCAGAGTAAGTGTTCAAGGCCAGGTTGGATGGGACTTTGAGCAACCCGGCCTAGTGAAAGGAGGGTTGGAGTGAGATGATCTTTAGAAAGACAGATTTGCCCATCACACTGGTGCCAGTGTTGTGCTTTAGCTTTAAACGGCTCCAGGCTGTGGGTGGCAGCACTGCAGGGTGGAAAGGATGAAGAGCAATCAGCTGCTTTCCTAGGCTTTGTTTCCTCACACCATCCCCAGCCAGCCTGTCTCCTTCCACTGCCCCAGCACCTTCCCCTGCATCCGTCCCACTGCTCCTTCCACCGACCATGCACAAAGGTCTGAAACAAAGTTTAAAGGTGATGCTCTGATACAGCACCTGGCAGCTGCTGCACACTGGGGTGTTGGGCTGGGCTTTGGGGGCAGAGGAAACAACAGAGATGTTATGAGGGGGCAGAGATGGATTAGGCATTTCATAACATGGAAGAGACGGCTTCTGCCACAAAGATCACGGTCTAAACAGACAAGAAACAAGCTATTGTTCCTGCAGCTCACCAGTGTCAGGACATGCTCCCTGCCCCCTCCTATTCTCAATCTGCCATGCTTTAATAGCTCATAGCTGCTGCCCAGCTGCAGCCGTTTCAACAAGTGGGTGGTTCTGTCAAAGTTAGAGGCAAAAACATACCAAGATTATTCCAGAAGGGAGAGGCTCACAGTATACTCAGAGATGAGGAATGTTGTCTGGCTCTCTAGGTTGCACCCTTGCAAGTATATAGTGGATTATTTTTACATGTTTTGCATTTTCATATTGATGTTGCAATGATGAGGACTTAAGTTACAAAGCATCACAGCAAAGGTTGATGATGTTTCTTAATTTACATTTATTCATGAGGTCATACTCTATGAGTTGCAGCTTCTGAGTACATAGAAGACTTGTTCTACCACCTATTAAAATTGCTTGGTCATTGCTATTACAAGATTTCTTTCTAAGACCTGCCAAAATATCTGGGCTGAAGTTTTCCATGGTAAGTGCATGAAGGTTTTTATTTGTTTGTTGAGAAAAGTATAATTTATGGATATTATTCTGTTCCCATGCATGGCCCATTCCCTTTTCTAGGATGAACTTTAGCCTTCTAGAGCTTAATCTGAACTCAAACTTTGCACAAATGGCCATTGTGTTAAGAGACATCTTTCATTCTTCCCAAGAAAGTCCCTTTATTAAATACCCAAATTTAAGCATTTTCACATGCTGAATTACTTGGGACTACATCTGGGCAAAAGTCTTCCACTGCCTGCAAGCCTCAGCACCCAAAGATGCAATATGATCTTCCCAAGGGCTGAGCACACAGCCTGTACCACAACAGGTGCCATTGCTGAGGGAGTGTCTCAACCACCACCAACCAGCACCAGAACACTCCTCCTTTCTCAAAATAAGCCCTTTCAAAATCCTTCAGAGTGGGCAAAAGGCAATTGACCATCCTCAGCTGACTTACTTAAAAGCCTTACCCATCCACACTCCAGCTTACTGCCTATTACAGGCAGAGAACTTTGTTATCATTGTCCAGGCTGTGTTTACAAGAGGAGTTGGAGTTATACATGTCCAAGCTTATATATAGCTTTGGGATTTTATATAAAACTTCATAAAATTCAGTGTTTCACATGGAGGAAAAAAAAGTGATGCTCTTGAACTGAATCATCTAGGAAAGATAATATTAAAGGTCATAAAAAAAATTCTGCAGTGCTTCTACTGCATAATTAGTCCCATAGCCCAGAATGCCACAACTGTGTCCAAGGACACAAACACATCTTAAAATTTAGCAGGGATATGTTGCAGTACATGCAATGCATGTTTAGAGCACTCCAGAACTATGGCAGCAAGAAAATGACATCATTAGTCTGACAAGGTGCACACAAGCTTCCTAAAGGAAGCAATTCAAAACCCCCCAGCAAGAGCAATCCATCCTTCCTTTCACAGTGCATTTCCCATCTGGATGTCTGTTTACCGTGTTCACAAATAAAAGTTCCTTTGAACTCTGCATCCTACTTTGCTGATTGCTTTTCCATTATACCTCATGCCTACCAGAAAACACACCAGTCTATATACAAAAATATATTACCACTTCTTTGCTTTGAGTACCACTGCCTCTACCTACAGAGTCTTCATGAGGGCATTACAGTTTAAGATCCTCATTACTTAGTCTGTGCTTCCTAAAATTCAAAATTTCTTTAAGTCAGGTTGTAAGACTAGTGAAATGCCAAGGACAGAAAAATCATACACACAAAACCAAACTCAAGGGATTGCTGAAAGCAAATGGAAATATTTGTTTTGCCATGAATTCAGTTTTCATGCTACACTGAGTCCTAATGTTTGGTGTTTCCATTAATTTCTGCATCATCTGAACAGGTCTAGCAGACTGGCCCTACACATCCATGGTAGAAAATAAGCTGAAAAAGCTATACTTTTGAAGCTATACTTAGGTCAGGCAGGAAGCAGCCAGTTGAAGGCTTGGAAAAGTAGTGAAAACCCACTTTTAAAAGCAGGTCTTGAAAAGGAAGATCCATATTGACCAACTTCCAACTACCAAGAGAAAAAACTTGACAGATGAAAAAGATATATTAAAATTTTGACAACTAACTGAAAGGAAGTAGCCCCAAACCCTAAAGAAACATAGGAAACGTGATCAGCCACACAAAAATAAGAGCAGCAAAACTGACACACATCCTGCTTAGTACAAAGAGATACAGCTGTGGAAAATTTCTTCAGCACAGGCAGTCCAGCTGTGCATCAGCAAGCACACAACAGAGCACCTCTGTATGGAGAGCACCCCCTCTGACGACAAACTTCTGGGCATTATCCAAAGGCAACACTCTCGTGCCAGCTGGGAAACAAAACAGGCCTGAACCTGCAGCAGCCCCGAGAGAAAATTTAAACTAAACTCATCGCCCTCTTCATCCAACATTTGTACATTCAAGTCTGACACTTGGATAATTCCAGGCTTTACTTTTTTCTGTACTTCACACTGGCTGTTCTGGATTAAATGTCAGATAATGGTACTGATTCACATAGACTCTCAGTACTGAGTTTAATTATGTCATAGTAACACTTTAATGATATGTGAACACATATTCAGGAAAAGCTCTGAATGGCTCCTTACTGCTGCTTAAAAACCACAGCCAAAGGAAATTAACAGTAGAGATTACCTCCCACTAGCTGTCCCTCACTGAAGTCATCCAGGGCTCTGGAAGTGACACAGATAGGGAAAAAAGCTGCCACCATTTGAGAGAAACACCAAGTTCAATAGCCATTATATTCACAGCCATTGATTTCCAAGATGCCTAACCCAGATTTTAGTCATCTGTAGGAACACACATCCCTGAACCTGAAAATGGGATTGCCTTAGTCTTAGAAACAGTTGCAGAATATTTCCCTTAACTTTCCAGTAGCAGCAAGTAATTCACCTAGAACTTTTGGGACAGAGCTTTTGGGCTAGAGGGCAGAGCTGCTCCTGGGCCTGAGCAACCTGATCTAGTGGGTGGCATCCTTGGCCATGGCAGAGGGGCTGGAAATAGATGATCTTTAAGGCCCCTTCCAACACAAACCCTTAATGATTTTATGATGACCCACTGAAACTGCAGATCAGCCCCCACCTAACTGTCCCAGGAAATTCTCCACAGAGGCAGGACACCATCCTGCTTTAGGTAAGCATTCAAATGCAACTTAAAGCTGAAGCCAAGGGCAGCCTCTATGTGCAATGCCATCTATTTAGGAAACGGTGAGAGGATGAGGTGGGCACTTCTGTACATCTGTATTTCTGGGTGCTGTGACTCAACATGAAAGTTAGATGTAAAAAGTCAGCTGGAAATCATACTTCATCTCCAGAACCAGCATTTCATCCTTGTTAATGCCAAGCAGTTACATCTCCTGTATTTTGGACAGTTTTCCTTTCAAGTGATCAAACCAGAGCAGTCAGAGAAAGTCACTCTTGTTGCATGTTGCTGTGACTGAACCAATCCAGGCCACTGCTCCCCCAGGCTGTGCTCTCCCTGACAGCAAACAGGCTTTTGCTGCCTTAAGCTTCCAGCTGTGCACATGATGTAAACACTGCTGATCCACCACAATTAGAATTTCTATTATTTTTGGGAGTTTCGCAGTTACTACTCATGTTCATTCTGAAGAGCTTCAAGCCAGCTTCACCCCTTCTGTATCTTTTCTTTTATTCTTTGTCTATTTTGAGACAATAACAGCAGGAAATGTCTCATTACATATAGGCTCTATGTTTTGTGCTCCAATGAGGTTAAGTGAAAAAACAGAATTTTCTGCGGGAAGCTAGAAGGTTGTCAAAATCTCTTAAGCTGGTCATGAGAAAATGTATGTTGCACTTCAGTCAAAGAAATTAATCACTTAGGTTTAAAAATCTGAATCAAAGAATTTTTCTTCCAACGCTTCACTGCTAATCCCACCTGAACTACAAGAGCAAATTACTTAATTGCCTTAAAACTACTTCTAAGGACCAGGTTCCCTTGCCAAAGCATTCCAAAAGGTGCCCTGTAATCTCCCCATGTAATTGTCACAGTCCAAAAAGGAATATTCAAAGAGCAGAGTACCTCCTACTGGAGGAAGGACAATAGGGGAATCCTGCTGGTTTTACTGAGTATTCATGCAATCTAGCCAGATGATCTGTCACACAGTTTTAGTGTTCTTTTTTATTTTGGCAAGAATAAAAACAAGCCATTGTGCAAGGCACAAACAGAAAACCTTAGGAGCTTGTTTTCTGGTAGCCCAGGTGCTGCTTCCCAAACACAGGCAGTGCATGTAGCAGCCCTCCCTCAGCAGAGGGTGACACTTCTTTGGCTGTTGCCTGATTCTGTGGACACCTGATGCTTTGACATCTCTATCTTGCTGTTATGTTGGTAAACAGGTCAATGAATGCAGGAAATAAGAACACAAACCCTTCTTTCTAAGGGAAAAAAATGAAAACCCTAGTTAGTCAAGACCTTCGAGACCCTTCTTCCCCAGCCTGGTGGAAGGTCACTCATTTCACAGTGTGCCCACTCTCAGAGGAAGAGCTCATCTTTCTAAAAGAGCATATAATGACAGGACAAGGGGGAATGGCTTTAAACTGAAAAAAGGTCTATTTTAGATATTGGAAAGAAATTTTTCACTGTGAGGGTTCTGAGGCACTGGCCCAGGTAGCCCAGAGAAGCTGTGGATGCTTCATCCCTGAAAGTGTTCAAGGCCAAGTTGGATGGAGCTTTGAGCAACCTGGAGTAGTTGAAGGTACCCCTGTCCATGGCAGGGGGCTTGAACTAGATAATCTTTCAATCAAAACCATTCTATGATCTCTCAGTTCAGTAATTGTAGAAAATCTTGTTCAAAGTTTTTGAACTTGAAATCAAGCCCATTCAGTTATCTGCTGAATTTATATTCAGAAGCTGAGGTCTCCAGGTTCCCAAACAATTATGCCACAGTATCTGTTCAGTTTTTACTGAAAAATATTAGATATAAAAACCAGACCCAAAGGAGTCTCTCATCACTACATTAAAACCTGCTTTCACTGCATCAGTGTTTTCCATACCAAAACACACAGCAGCTCCTCCTGAACACATTCATGACTTAGCCTTCTTTGAGGGCATGGGGTTCATTAGTACCCTGGGCAATGCACAAGCCTTTAAGAATCACTACTTTTGCTGCATCTACTCCGAGTTTTACTATTTCATCCAAAGTCATTAGATTCTTGCTGTGCACAGAACATCGTGCAGCATTAGCTGCCTGCTGTTTACTTAAGTCCTTGTGATAAAAACCCAGTCATTTTATGTCAAACTACATTAGACTCTGGTTAAAAGAGCACAAAATTAAAACAAGCGACAAAAAAATCCACAAAAAACCCCAAAAAACCAACAGCACATAAAAAATCCTTACCAAAACAAACAAAAAAAACCCCCACAAAAAGTCCCCCAAAATCAAAAAAACAAAAACATTTCCAGAACCAAGTTCAAAGTGCACAGGTTAATTCCACTGGCTGAAGTTTTGATGTAAATTATTCCTGTAACAGACAAAGCTAAGAACAGCAAGGCAGGCTTCTCAGATGTTTACCTGAAGCACTTGATAGCTCCCCTTTACAGGTTATTTCCATTTCTTGCCCTCAACAGTGAGTTTTGCAGCAGCTGTGTATGTTTGACACACTTGAACACACACACAAAAAGCTGATAAAAAGCCAGAGGAAACCAAAACAGTCAAAACACCATGCAGAGAACCTGAACAGAAAGCTTCAGGTTGTCTTTGACCTTTTCCATGTGATTACAATTGCATTTTCTAGGTTCAAAATACAGTTAGTATTTAAATAGGAGAAAGAAAATCATCAAAATAACATAAGGTGATAAATACTTCCATCTGAAGTCCTGTTCTGGGGATGGGGTGCTAAAGAGGGCACTGTGATCTTTGTGAAATAGCTGGTTATGCAGTGACCAGTGCCAGCTTGCAAGTGTTTCATAGGAAAACTGTACCATGCTGAAAAGCATTAACCAAAACCTCCTCCCTAGCAGAAGTGAAATCCCTTATTTCATCCAGCCCAGTGCGTGGCTGCGCCTCCAGTGCAAACACTCCCCTCAAGTGCTCGGAGCCGAGCAGTGCCTGGAAGCACGGGGAGAGAGCTATTGCCTATCGTCACCCACGATGACAACAACCCCACCGAAAGAACCGACCGGACACCGCTCAAGGCTGTCCTGTGCTCCAAACCCAGCACAGAGCTGCGGGAGCAGAGAAACACAAGCCACCACCAGTGGCCAACTTCCGTAGAGAAAGTATGTGCCTTGGCTCCACAGCTTTTTTCCAAGCAGCCCATCCCATCCCACCCCATCCCATCCCGCCGCTACCCGGGCGCCCGGACCTGGCAGCAGCATCCCACCCCCGCTGCCGGCAAGGGCCGGGGTCCGGCTCGGGGCGCGCCGTGCGCTGCCCGCTCCAAGCCGCCGAAAGCCACCCGCTCCCCCAGCACAGACCCGCTTGGAGCGAGGGGAAACGGAGTCAGTTTTGAGGAAAAGGAGGAGGGTGACGCAAGGATGCGCACTCGCGGGGGTGTGCGAACGGATGGACAGAAAGACAGGCGGACGGAAAGACAGATGGATGGGTAGGCGCACAGAAAGACAGACAGATGGGCGGACAGCACTCCCTTACCTGCCGCGCTCCCGCTGTCCCTGCGCCGCCGCTGCCGCCCCGCGCTCCGCCCGCGGCCGCGGGGATCATTTATAGCCCCTGCCCCGCCCGCCGGGCGGTGCCGCCGCCGCTGCCGCCGCTGCCGCTGCCCGACCCCGGCTCCGCCCGCCCGGCCCCGCTCTGCCCCGCCGAGTCCGTGTGCGCTGCCCCACGGCTCCCGGGAGCCCCGATGCCCGCCCCCAAACCCGGGTGCCCCCTCTCCCTGGCCGCGCAGCCCGGGCGGAGGAGGCTCAGCGCTGACATCGCATCCCCGGGCAGGCTGGAGAGCAGCCGGCGGCGGGGACCCGCGTCCCCGGGTGGCCAGGGCTTCACACAGGTTGGCGAGGAGAAGGGAGTGTGTGCAAGGGCTTGCCCAAGGACCGAAGGAACAGCAGCCTTGGGAAAGGCTGAGCCGAGGATGGCGACGGCGGGGTCCTGGGGCAGGTGGTCAAAGTCCTGCGGGCGTATTTCTATATAGGTATAAAGTCTGTTTACCAGAGTTGCAAAATCTTATGCTCACACATTAAAATAACCGCTAGGAAGGAACTGTAATTGCAGGAGGGAAATAATGCCTTTGCACATTTCTGGTGACGTTCAGAGGGTGCAGCGGGTGCTGCAAGTGCTGGGTGAGTTTCCCAGTGAACAGCCCTTTGGCAAGAAGCTCAGCTAATCGTTTATTCCAAAAAGAGGCCCTCGCCTGCTGAGCAAAGAGTATCTCTGTATACACAGTTCTGTGTATAGCCATCCGCCAAGAGGCAAGTTAAACTGCCACGGCCTGAGCTGCTTTTTCTGTGACTTTTCTGTAAAACACTCATCCCCAAGTGTGTGATTTCACTTAACAACTTCACTTTTATGGCATGTTACAGTGACCCAAACAGATGAAATCCACAGCATGTTGTCATTCCCCCTTGCGCAGTGGCCTGAAGAGGAAATCAGAAATTCCTCAGACTCTGAAACTCTGTTAAACTCTCAGCCTCTGTTTTCTGAGCTATATAATAAGCTTATTAAGTCTAGTCTACAAAAGCTAGCTGCTGTTCAAATGCATATTAACTTCTCTCCTCCTAAGTCAGCTTCTGCACCTGAGTCAGAAACTGCTGCCTTTGGAAATAGAACCCTGGAAGTCTGGTTCCTTTTCCACCACAACATTATGGGAGATCATGTTGTGCAGCAATAACTCTGAAGTATTACCAAGTGTAGAATAAAGGAAATTTCTTATCTTGTTTTCTTCTCTTTGATTAGTTGATGTCTGCAAGGATGAAAAATATTTCTGAACAACGCAAGAGAAGCATTTGTCATCCTAAGACAACACTGTTCTGTATGTGCTTTCATTGTTTTTTGAATGATAAAAGGCCTAATCTTTTTCATAATCAGTTTAAACTGTGATGCCAGGAAACCAATGAAACCATCACAAATAATTTAATTTGCAACTGAGCCTATTTTGAAGTCATATCTTCAAAATTATGTCATCAGGTCACTGGCATGCTGTGTTTGTTATGGAAGATTGGTCTAGCTCGGTGTACCAAAGTTATGGAACAAGTGCAAATGCTAGAACGAGAACATGGGCTTGACTCATTTTCCAACAGATTAATCGTTCCTTCATCTCATCATGAAACAATATCCTAGCTCAGAAACATTCAGTCCTTCAGAAAACAGATCTGGGGCAGTGTCTGAATTGTATGATTTGGCCCATCTTCAAGCAGTTTTTCAGTCTGCTGTGCTTGGCTGCTTTTTGGGGAAGGGGCTGAAAACTTCAGAGATTCAAATGGAATGAACTGTTCTCTGTGCACTAGATACAGACTTTTGCAGTTAAAAAACAAGTACTGAGTCTGAAATGGACTGGAGAACTGAAATGAAGTGTTGTCTTTTGCTTTGGCCTTTGCAGTTTTTTTGTTATTTAGATCACAAGCAGTGACCCTCAAAAATGCTGAAGACATGCAGGTAGAAGTACAAAGGAGTAGTTGCTTGGAAAGCCTGGTAATCTGTGCATCCAAACAGAGCCTTCATTGGGTCATGCACTCTTCCCAGCTATTTTGCTAGTTATGGCTGAGAATAACACAATGATTAACAATCACTTTTGAGAGATTGGTGGATTGCAAAAGAAAATGAAGTCATTCTAAAAATCCAAGTTAGGAAGTATTTTACTGTGTGAAGATGTAATTGATAAAGTTTGTGCTCAGAGATCCAAATTCTGACCTGTACCAGAAAGGAGCACAGCTGAAAGCTTGGGGAACATCCCTCCCCTCTGCTTGAAAAAGTCTGCTGAGAAGACAGGTTGGGAAAACAGGAATTTCCAGGCTCGATTTGCCAGTGCCACTGCTGACAATACAACACTGCCTCGGTGAGTTTTCAGGCCGTGCTGGGCTGCAGGACTGCTCTCACTGCATTCCCACAGCAGCTGAGTGGCTCCTGTAGCAGGAGGTGTACGTGTACAGACGTGTGTACTTTAGGAACTGCTTTGCTGGGGAGACAATACAAGCTGCCACCCATGTGGGCCCTCTGAAATCCTAATGGGTACTTCTACTGTAAATATTATTTCATTTAATAACCCAGCTCTGAGCAGCTGGCATGCACTTGTCCTTTCGAGAAGAGCATCTCTGGATGGGTGGCTGCCCCAACGCAGATCTCCGTTCCCATACCAGCAAACAGGCTGTGTAAATGAGCCTGAAACCTCTCCAGTGCTGCTGGTGGCTTTCACTTGAGATCACAGCACAGGTCTTCAAGTTATTTAAGAGTAAAATAAACAGTCCTTGATTTACTGTTTTTTTTTTTTATTTTACTAAATTGGGTTGTTGTAGGTATCCACACACCCAAAGAATGAAAGGCCATAATTCCGTGCTAGTGAAAGTCTAATCATGTGTGCTGAGCCGAAACCTGCCTATGTGTTCCAGTATCTGGCAGTAACAATATTTCAGCATTTAAATAGCACTTTAAAGCCATTAACTAATCAATGCTAACAAGGCTCCAGGGAAAAGGAGGTGGTGCAAATGAAGAACAACCAGAGTAGAGACCTGATCCAAAGTCCACCAAAGGGTATCAATTCCATCCAATTCAATGCTATGGAAACAGGTTTTAATTATGAGACTATTCCTCTTTCCCTTGACATTATATTTCTTGCCATGCCAGCATTAACTCAGGAAATTTCAGTGATTGTGCTGCAGCAGCAAAGAAGGAAAAAAGAGTTAAATAAAGTGGGAGCGCAGTGTTATATTTTGCAAAAAATATTATGCGTTTGTTTAGAAAGTCTCTGCACACTGCTTACATTTAAGCAGTGGTAATATTATTAGTCACTGCAGAAGAAACTGGGTGTTCCCTTGTTCTCGCTAACAATACAGGAGGGATAATTTTGGATTAAGCTACATGTTTTATGAAAAATATACTTGATGTTTGCTGGTTCATGTTAAAAGAATTCCCTGTGTGAACTGTCAAATATCACACCCCATCCACTGGGAATTTTATTCTGCTATAGCCTTTTGTTGTTCTCTTTGGATCCCTGGATGATGCTGACATGTAGCCATACGGATCAGTTGTCCTTCCAAAAATTATTCAATGCAGCTTTGAACCAAGGGCATTGACCTCAATTAAAAATATAAATAAATAACACCACAGACTGAAGATTCGCATGCCTTTGTCAGAGATTTGCCTGGTATTATTCATATCCCCACTTAAGTACTTATTTCCAGTTTGGAAAATGCTTTTGGCAGGTTTAGCTGCTTCAGCAAAAGCATAGATGGGGGGTGAGTCATTTATTTGGTCTTGCATTAGGAACTTCCTGCCACTTTCAAAGGAAGTGGATTTTTTAAAAATATATTTCAGAAGACTGTGTTTATCTGTAATGAATGGAGGGGTTGGGGGGGTTGATCTGTTTTGCTTTGAACAGGTTTGTCCCTTCAAGAGGTTTTGGTGGTGTTTTACCATGGGGAACGTTTCTGTAGGAAGCTCTGTTGGCTGGTGTGGGATCTGTGAGCGACGCTCACAGCAGGACTCAGCTGCCGAGTGACGCAGCTGCCCAGCCCCGTGTTCACCACTCGGGCTTTTGGTCCAGTGCACATGGACAAATAAGTGCCTCAGAACTGGGTTTATGAGAAGTCAACATGATGACTGGTAATAGTAAAGCTAGCCAAGAGAAAAAGCCAAGAGAGACAAGGTCTAAAATAGATTTTATGTTTATTTCCACGTAAGGTTTTTGACTGTGAGTTCCGTCTGAGATGAATACTTATGGTCACTGAGAGTTTTCTCTGGTACTGCCTCACAACCCAGAGAGGATGCAGGCAACCAGGGACTTCGTGTCAGTACCATACTCAGTTGTGTTGGAGCACAGCTCTTCTTCTAACCAGGAAAAAGCCTCAGCCACAGCCTGCAGGGTGGGTGCACATCCATTGCGCAATGCTTTGCTTGCAATTCCTCTTGAAGGAGTTAACGCATTCTGTAAAAATAATGAAAGTTCTTCAAGCCAAACAGGAAAAAGGAAGAATTTGGCTCTGCAGCTCACAGATGTCATTGCAAAGTCAGAGAGATAGCTCTATATCCCTGCTACAGTTGGAAGGGGAATTGGGATTTGCTGCGTACTTCCACTCCTCCTCCAAAGAGGCTCCAATTGCAGTATGTAGATGAAAACCTGTCTTTCACACCAAGAACTCAGAAAGAGAGCCGTCATTGTGAATTTATCTATTGTGCAAAGGTTAAGCCAGCAGGGATTCACTGAAACTTACACAGGATAAGAGAAAAGGAAAGAAATCCCAGCTGGGGTTTCAGTTAGGATCTAGAGCAACTCCTTTTCCCAGGGTGGCAATGGTTTCACACACATCCTGATTTGGTGGCAGCCCAACTGGGGTTTTAGAGGTCTCAGTGGTACCTGTGTTTCAGGGACAAATGCAGAGACCTTCACTTGGGGAAGGATAGCCCTGGGCATTAGTACAGGTTGGGGGCTGACCTGCTGGATAGCTGCTCTGTGGAGAAGGATCTGCTCGGTGGTGCCCAGCAGTAGAACAAGAGGCAATGGGCAGAAACTGATGCCCAGGAAGTTCCACCTGAATATGAAGAAGAACTTCTTTAGGGTGACCAAGAACTGTAACAGATTGCCCAGAGAGGGTGGGGAGTCTCCCTCACTGGAGGTATCCAGGAACTGTCTGTGCCATGTATGCTGGGATGACCCTGCCTGAGCAGGGAGGTTGGACCAGATGACTCCACTGGGTCCCTTCCAGCCTTACCCAGTCTGTGATCTTGCAGCTCTGGGACTCTGTGAGGTTCAGGTGAATTCACCACAATCAAAGTGTAACACACTGATGAAGTCCCAGTTTGTCTGCTCCAATGGGTCCTTTGTATATCCTTCTTTGTCACCTGCTTGCCACTGTGCAGAAGTTTGAACAGCGCCGTGTGCTGTGGCCCATGAAGGTCCCTGTCCTTGCAGATGGCCCCAGCAGGGTGTGGGTGGTGACCAGCTACTCACCTACCCTCCTGTTTGTCCAGTGGTCTAAAAGAAAGCTGTTTGGGGCTGCTGAAGGATCAGAGTTGGTTTTGTGGGTACCTGAGCCTTTTGCTTGAGTTTGTTAGTTGCTGCTGGAGCAATGTCACACTCTTCAGACCTGTCCACCTGTTAAACACACAGTTACACACCTGTATGGACAATTGTGTAGAGCTTGTTCTTTTAGTGATCTGCACTAAACATACAGATAAACACAATTAGTTCCTTACAGATGTAGCTTTACCAAGCTGGCACGAGATACTTTTTTTCATGTTGATTCTTTTTGTGGTTTACCATAGGCAGGCAAGGAAGTACAGAGACCTGTTTTAACTGTGAACTAAAGGCTGTGCCTTAGTCCTACACAGCAGTCAGAGGTGGGAGAAATAAAATGTTGAAAGGCTCTAAATATGGGTGGATTTTTCTCATTTCTCTCAGGGATGGATGACCTTCTCCATCCCATCCCCAAAGAGAAAGTTTGTGTTTGTCATTTTCTTCTGCCTAAAGAAAGCCAATTAGAAAGTACTGCCTTCAGCATTAACATCTACCCTTTGACATTTCTTCCCCTTGAACTTTTCTTTCCAAAATGACCTATGAGAAGACAAGCTACACAGACCACTTATTGAACTTCTGAAGCATTGAGTGAGCAGAGATTTTAACAGATCCCAGCTAATACCCACAGTTGGTCATTACAGCTTCTTGCATTTGTAATCCTCCCTCAGTCTGCCTGGCTAAAGTCCTGGGGTGCCAGGACTCCATCCCCATTCATTCAATGATTCTTGTGGGTCCTTTCCAAGTCAGCATATCCTGTGGTTCTGTGATTCTGTGATTTGCTCAGTGGGGAGAATCTGACTGACCATCCACTGCAAATACTGTCCTCTGCTGCAAATGCAACAGCAAATTTAAAGAAGCACCTGTAAGTTGTAAATGCCTTTTCTTAAAAGCTGCTTTCACATATTAGAAAGGGGAGATTCTATGCACTCGACCATTATGAACCCTGCTCACATCCACCCTGGAGGCACAATGTTAGGGATGTTCAAACAGAACTCCCTTGGGGGCTGCACAAGCAACTTGAAGGGGACTTTTTGAGTCATTTATGCAAAACAGACTTTTCAGTAACTTGTTCTTTAGCAGGAAGGTGTGACCAAGGAGGTGTTGTGTATGAGTCTGTGCTCCAATACATTAGGCTATTAGAAACAAGAGATCACGGAACTTAGAAGCCACCAGGAACTCTCCTGATTTAAAAGACTTTGCTGGTCACTTCAGCTGAGATAGCTGCAATTCCTGTAGTGACCAGGGCAGAAGGCGCCAAATGCAATCCGGCTTCTTTTTGATTCTCTGTGGTCATTATTTGTTTGAGCAAAATTTGTCCAAAACTGAAGTACAATTTCTCCCCTCTCTCCTTTTATCCCCCATCTTTAGCTGTTATATTTTTAAAGAAGTTCCTCTACTGGCTAGAAATCTGGAAAATACTTCCCTCCCCCCTCACCTCTTCCTCCCACTCAGTCTGGCTGAGGCGTTGCTATGCACACAGACACGTAGCCTCGAGTTCATCTGTGTGTACCAGAATCCTTCCCATTCCATTTTTCACAGCCTCACTGAAGGAACATCCAACTCACATCTCAGCTGAACTTTTGAACCCACCAAGGCTGAGATAGCTCAAAATCAAGCAGAACAGGCTGAAGGGTGCCTATCAGTTTGAAGAGCAGCTCAGCAAGTGCAAGTCAGAATTCTGTCCTCACTGATGTCTGATAAGGAAGAGCTGGTAAAAGGCCTGATCATTGTCTAATCTTCCTCATGTAGAAATGTCATGTGCCTTCTGCTTGAAAATGCACTGAAAAGTGTGTGTCCTTTTGCCCCGAGCAACACATTTACAGAGCAGTAACAGAGCTGAGCAATTCCCTAAATAAAGTCCGGTCCTTCAAGTCCCTAAATGCCGTGTGTCACTTGTGATTAGTTAGGTGGCTGCTGCTTTTTTCTGAAGTTGTTGGTCATAAATGCTCTTCTTAAAGCTTTGAACCCAGAGTCAAGGAAGCACAAAGTTATATTGTTGGTTGGCACTGTGTACTCAGAGCTGACCACACCAACAGGACTGGGACCACATTCATGTTCGTGGATTCCTGGGCATAAAACATAAACACCTATGAAACACATGCTTCAGGTTTCTTCCCTGTCTTGTGCCCAGGTAGAGGAGCCAAGGGTTGACAATGCTTCTTACAAAAGTTTCAAGGAAGAAGATGTCAGAGAGGACACAAATAGGACACAAGCAGCAGCTTCTGATTGCAATCTGTTTAAGGGATCGCTTGAGGCTTCTTTTGACAAAGACTGGGTGCAGCCTTAAGACAAAGTAGTGGAGGGAGTAAGGACAGGAGAAGAGAGCAGTAGGTAAGCCGATTGCAGCTCTTGCAGCAAAACTGGACATGCTCTTTTTGCCAGCCATTTCAAAACAGTTGCTCAGAATCAAACAGCAAGCTCTAAACCAGCACTTCATTCATTTAATAGCTTTAGAGGCTGTTCCCTATTAAACAAGGCATGGTAAATCTGTTTCAGATTAGCAAAGCAAATGAGTCACAAAAAAATCCCACTTTGGTGTTAAGTTTTGGCCCGTACAAGATGCATCTCAAACAGATGCTGTGTCCATTCTGCTAAATATAAAATGGCCAGACCTCAGTGTCTGGCCCTGACACCAAGTGGCGTGGCCTGACTTCAGCCTTTGGGCGAGCCCTGTGTCAGGCTGACCCCACACATTGTGTAGCATTTGGCCCTGGCTCCCTTCTGTGCTGCAAGTGGTGTCCCTTCAGTCCTAAGATTTATTTTTGTGCTGTGTTTTTGAGTTCAGAGGCTCTGGAATAATCTAAGGGCGGTGTTGCAACCCACAAGAGCGATGTTTTTATGGCCTAAAGCTGGAGGGGTGTGTTGCATCCTCCAGGGTATGCGTGGTGCTCTGCAGGAGGATGGGACAGCCTTGGGAGACTGCATGGGCTGGAGTGTGGTCATCTCCATACTGCCTGCTGACCGCTCCTGGGAAGAAGGCAGGCCAGAGCCAGGGAGCACAACAGGAGTTCAGCATGGGGGCAGGCAAGGGTCTGGGTATCGAGCTCACACCCTGCCCCTTTTAGCCTACACACATCCAGAGGAACTGAGCAGGCTCCTCTGTGGGTTTTACTATCATGTGCATCCACCTGGAGTTAAACACTGAGCAGAGGACAGCCCCTGCAAACCTCTCAAACCCTCAGTCCTCCTCAAAAACTTCTTGCTAATGAAGAATTGCAGCAGGTGAAGCACCACCTCTGCTGACAACCTCTGGATAGATGGAAAGCACTGGGAAATTTCAGCAGCATTTCAGCTTCTATCTGCCTCAAATTGGGTGCTTAAAGGAAGGCAGTAGTCTTTTTTCTCACAGCAACTGGAATTTTTGATATGTTTGACAGCTTTCAGTTAACTGAAGAGCAACTCTGATAAGTTTTTTAACAGAATACAGACACTCCCATAAATAAAACATAACTGCTGTATTTTTATCAAAAAGCAAATGGAGAAGTAAAATGAAGGATTTTTCAAGATACCATAGAATAGAGATATTTGCAATCCAAATCATACCTCCAAGAAAGCTTTCCTCAGCCTAAGGCAAAAAGGACAGAGGTTTCCTTGCTGTAGGAACCACCTAGTTAGTGAAACCATCAAAGATGAGTGATTACCACGTTGTTGTCTACGATCTACAAAGCATCATGTCATTTAGTGGAGGTTCCTGACATTTGTCCTTGGAAAAAGGACTCTTGGTGGAAGGACTGGCAATGTGAATAAAGACAGTGGAGAATATATATTTTGTCTCTGGTGACATTTTTGTCACCCACAGCATTCTTATTTTCAAGTTGACAAAGTATGGGAGAGATGCATGAGTGTGCTTGAAAAATGGTTGTGATGCCAGGCTAAAGTGTGTCATAATCAGTGGCTTAAAATCCAGCTGAAGGCCAGTAACAAACGGAATATTGAGGATGTCCAGGATTTTTCAATGTCTTCATCACTGATCTGGATAATGAGACAAGGGGGGTTCACCCTGCAGCAAATTCTAGATGATGCTTAGCAAGGGAAAGTGATTGATATCCCAAGTGACAAAGCTTTAACCCAGAAGAACTTTGAGAAATGCTAAAACTGTGCCAACAAGAACTTCCTGAAATTCAGCAGGGAGAAGTGCTTGGGGTTCTGTGCTTGGGCTAGAATAACCCCACACATCAGCACAGGCTGAGAGCTGAATGGCTGAGGCTTTATGAAATTATTGCCTCCTTTATTCATCACTGGTGGGACCAGTTTTGGACCCATCAGGATGTCAAGAACCTTAAAAACTCAGCAAAGGGCTACAAAGTTAGTTATGGGGGTAGGGCAGATCATCTTCAAGGAGAAGGTTAGGGAGCTGAGCTTGTTTTTCCTACAAGAGGAGACACAGGGATGGTCTAATAGCAGCCTACATCTATGTGACAGGAAACTGGAGGGATGATGAAGGCATACCCTTTTTGGTAGTGGCACAGAATATAATGGGACAACAGCTACAAATCATGACTCGGAGGCTGAGATAAGGCTGATGTTTAAGACAGTAACAAAAAGCTAAAGGAAACCAAAATAAGTTCTGCTCAGTGGAAGGAACAGGCCCAGAGGAAAACCAGCATAGGAGGGCATAGAGTAGATCCCAGCAGTGTTGGGATCACCGCTATAAAGCAGAGTGAACAGTGAAGGGTGCCAAGCGTGCTTAAAAAGGTGAACTCTGGAGGCTCCACCTACTTGCCAAAATTACCAGTTTCTGGATTGACATTCTAATGTGCAGCATGTCCTCTGGATATGGGATGAAGGCTTAGAGTTTTAAAAACTCAAGGCAGAAATTTTTGGAAGAAAAATGGTCATTTCTGACCCACTTCTTAGTGTTCAGAACAAGTGTCTAATAGAGGAAACACCTGAGGGTTGATGTGAGCAGGTCAACATCATTTAAAACCTGTAAACACCATATTTCTTTTTTGAACAAGTAGGTGGTCAACACTGTCAGAACTACAGCTAAGGATGGGCTTTAGATCAGAAAGCATTGGTTAAAGTTATTGTTAGGGGGCGGCTGCACTGCCTTTTTCCAGCTCCCGTTGTCACTGGAAAGATAAGAGCTCACTGTAAATAAAACTTGATTCAGAGGCATGAGACTGGGGAGCACAACGTGGAGCAGGAAGGAATTCTGGTAAAAATGCTGAGGACAAGGATGTCACAACAACTGAGGACTTTCAGGGCTGTGTTGGAGGGTATCCAATGAACAGAGACAGAAAAATCCTAAGGCCTGCCTTACTTACAAAAAGTACAGGGCAAGCAGAGTAAGAAGGAACAAGCAAAGCAGTGTTAACAGCAGCTGGAAAAAATGCATCTTAAAGGGCTACTTGTTCTTGTTTTCTAGGAAGCACAGTCCTTGTAGCTTGTATCCTAAATGGCCCTGGTAGAAGATCCAGTACTCAGACACATCACTGCTCTTTACCTCACAGCTCATTTCACAGCTGGTGATGCCCAGCAGTGATCACAGCCCTGGGGGCAGGAGCTCCCACAGTTTCTAGTGAGATACACCTGCACAGGCTGCTGCTGCTGCTTCCTGTGTCCTCACTGCAGTGGACAGATCACCAGTGGTTTTAAATGGAAAAAGCAGCTTTTCAGGAAGTGTATGTTGATGCCTGTTATCTCATTGCACTCTCTAAGTGTCTGCCTGGCTGAGGATTTAATTTGGCTTTTCATCACCCGGCACTGAGACATGGCATTCATGGGTGCAAGGCTGCAGGTGTTTAATAGTGTGTAGCAAAGCTTTACAGACACAGCTAATCATTATTCATTAATTTTGGTATTACATTGCTGGGTAGAGCTAAGGTTAGGTTAAGGTTGGTTTACTAAGTTAAGGCTAATTTATTAAATTAGGGTTAATTTAGTAAGCTCAGGTTAATTTACTAAGTTAAGGTTATTTTACTGAAAATTAGTCTTGAGAGACATTTTGTGGCAAAAATTACTATTGAAGTGGTGAGGAAATTCCCTATCCTTTTCTGCTAGAGAACCAAAGCCAGAGTATAAGTCTTGAATACTTTGAGGTTACTGGTAATTGCAAGTACTGGAGCTAGCACAAATATTAGTGTTGTGGGATGAGCAGAGTCTAAGTGCACGGAGGCACACTTTGTGTAAAGGCCCAAACATTGTCATCCACCCACACGTGGTCTGTGGTGCTGGGCAGCCTTGCAAACAGGGAGAATCTATCCCAGAAAACAACATCGTGTATCATGGACCTTGGACACATCTGAGCCACGAGAGCAGGGATCTGAGCAGGATGATTAATACAACATCACCCTGGGAGAGTAATGTGAACACACTGAAACAAAACATTTTATGATTAAAGAGCCTGTATCTGAAAAGACTGCCTGTACCACACTTTGTGTCCCTTCAGCTCTGAAAGACCCTAAGCAAACTGATAAGGGAATAATTAAGAATATTTGTTACCAAATGTAGGATTTCCTGTTAGTGCGCTTTCCCTGATGGAATGCATTTATGGCTTTGTTTGTCACACACATTGTTGGTTATTTTTATCCCAGAAGAAGCTCTTTAAATTATCAGAGTTTTAAAAGAGGATGAAAATCTGTTGCAGTTTTTATTGTCAGTTTTCAAACATGATATCTCAAGCTATATTTGGACAGAACTTCAAAGCCATCTTGTTAGAAACTTGAATAAGTCCTGAAAAAAATCCTTAACTCAGAAAAGAAGCCTTGACCATAACTAGTTAATACATTTTGAAAATCATAAAGATCCATCTGCAGCAGTATTTTAAACTGGGAATTACAGTGAAATGGGGAACGTGCTTTAAAATTTTGTGTAAAGTAGCATGGATGTAATCAAAAACCTTTAACTAGATTCTTTGACTGCAAAACCAGATATGCCATATCTGATTCTTCCTGCTGGGTTATCACTGTCATTAGCTCCAAGACATAAGAGCCCACAGGAGCCAAATTTAATCTTATGTTCTTTCTGTGTCATTTGATGCAGGCTGGGAGAAGACAGCTCTTGCCCCACATCCCTGGGCAGCTGTGAAGCTGCTTTACAGCAGTTTATTCTCAATGGTGGAAGGAGATTTTCTAGATCATTTCTGTCTGTCACTATTAGAAACTCAAGACAAAGGCTAAATGCAGACTTGAGCTGCCTGAGACCCATTATTGATTGGCTTTCATCAGGTTTTAGTTTAATCCCAGTCTTGGCCATGCTGAAAGCTCCAGATGCAGACATGAAAGTCAGACCACATCCGTTCCTTCTCTGTGTGTGTGATGGTTTTCCAGGAAAGGTCCCAAGGACTCCTGTTATACCTGCAGGAAGCCCACCCAGGTCTGATCTACCACCTCTCCATAACCTCAGGCAAGAGCTCAGGTAATGGCAAGCTTGAGGGATAAACACTCAGCTGATGAAAGAATCTGGTGGGTTTTACCCCCAAAGTACAAGATTAGTAACCCTGTCTGCTGGCAATCAGCCTCACAGTAAAGTCCTTCAGCTGTTTTTCTAGGTGAGACAATCCATATCCTTGGTTTGGACCCCGCTTCCTGCAAATTTGCAAGAGCAGGTTATCAAAATTTCTGCTCTAGGGAAGGTGCTGTGGAAAATGGATCCTTGCCTATACCCAAGTGGCTTCAGAGAAGGGTCTGGCTGTTGGGGACCTGTCAGTGCTGCAGGGTACTTTGTGTTCCCTGCCTGGATGATCACACAGAACCAGCAGCACACTAAAAGCCCGAGGAGAGAAAAAGCCCAAGCAATAACTGCTGGTACCAAAAATGCCCTGGGTTCTGCAGCTGCCAGTGCCTCTCATTAGAAGTTTGTGAAAGCAGAACTTTCTTCACCAAAAGGGGAAGTGTCCCTTTTTTTCCCAGCATCTGCAGTGTACTGAACTGGACGTTTTTAGAGCCACATCATCTGTGTGCCCACTGCCAACATCCAGCAGTTATGTTATGTACTCAAGACTTCCTGGCAAAGTATCAAACCTCCCTGGAATAATCTGAAGGGGCCTCAGTTCGTATGTTCCCTGGTACTGCAGAAGGGCTGAGCCAGGGCACGGTGTGGGATACTGAGTCTGCAGATCTGGTAAATATTTAAGGTTAGGATTAACCACTATTTTAAAACACCCCTTTCTCATAAACATTCACTTATGTTATGACACCAGAAGTCCTTCCTGCAGTTAAATAACAATAATGATTCATTGTTGCCATTGATGTGTGTTTCTGTTTAAATACTGAAATCAGTTCCTCAATATAGGAGGTTTGTTTATAAAAGTGGAAAAGGAACAGCATATCTATCCCAGTCTGACTGATTGACTAAAGATTTGAGGTGCTTGCTGTTAAGAGGAAAACCTGGGCATTGTAGCACGTTCTTTGTTCAAACCTTTTATTTTTTTTTTTTAATTTTATTTTGAATGGGAACAGATTCCTGTTTTCCTGGTCATAAGAGGGAGGGATGTAGTAGCAGAAAGCATGAAAAAAAATGGGTGGGAGGGAACTGGTAGATGATGTAAAAGTCAACTCTTTCTTCTTTAGACTGTTTCTCACTTAGAGGGTAACCACATGGCATAGCTGCTGGATTTTAGAAAACTGAACTGCATTTAAGATGGTTTTAAGTCAAGGAAGCTCCACTGAGGAAGTGGGTAGCCTAGCTGGCAAGGGCTTTGGGCAATATGGGCATACATCACTGTACAAAGTAGACAGAAAACAAGTCACTCTGAAAGTTGAACATGATTTTTCCTGCTTACTGCTTTGTGCTCAACCTCCTCACAGTGCAAATATTTAATTATTGCATTGTGCCCAGTTTACTAATGGTGTAAATATTTCAAGAAGGAAAACAGCATAAACATCACCAGAACATGTGGAGAAGGGAGGCTCAGACATCCTGGAAAAGGGATATGACCCTGCAAAGGACTGAAAGAAAATTTTCATGCAGCTTCCTATAGAAAGAGGATTAGGGAGGCTGAGGAGGTTTCTTGTGTTTATAACCATTTAAACAGCAAAAGACTTCAGAAAAAAAAGTACCAAAAGCAAGGTAGTGCTGCATAAAAAGGGATTAAAAAAAGATACTAGATGGAAACACTACTGGAAGCACTGACTTACTGTAAACATTTGAAAAAAACAGGCTACTAGCCTCAAGGCTTTGAGAAAAAAATCAAGGCTTTAGTCTATTGACAGGAAACCAGAGTTGGAAAGAAACTCACAGCAGCTCCAAATATTACTTTTTTTCCTCTTAAAGTGAGAATGCTGCCAAGCAGCTCTTAGTGGAAAGAACAGAACATGTATTTTCATATCATATTATAGAAAACTAGAGTTGAAGAGGACTCAGAATGGGAATCTGTGCCTCTTTGGAAAAAGGGTCAAGTAAATGTAACCATTGCTTATCAACACTTTTTTAGCCTCCTTTAAAATGCTCCAGAAATAGTTTGAGGGTTTTCTAGGTTCATCTGAGATACATTATTTCAAGAAATTATTTTTCTTTTTTTCTCCCTGTTAATTCTTTCTTATCATAGGCTGAGGGCACTTGGAGAACAAGTTTTCCTTCTAATATGTAACACTCTTGATAACACTTCCAAGTACAGGAAGGCCAGCAGTTTTCAGGCTTTCCTTCTCTGTGTGTTTCTGTGGTGTTTCTACTGGTTCTTTTCCCCTTTTAGTATTGAAAAGCACAACAAACTTTATTTTTAAAACATTTCCTCATAAGTCTTGTTGCCTAAAGGGCTTGCCAGGATCATAGTTCTTCACTCTCTGTTTTCTTTACATCTTTTTTAACTTGCAGTATACAAAGCTGACACCGAAATCTGGAAGTCAGAGGTGCTGAAGGGTCCTCTGGATTTGTTACTCAAAGGGGATAAATGAAGGGCAAAGTTCATCTCCTCCATCTGGCTTACAGTAGTCCTGCTAACATGGCCCAGGGTGATGTTTGCTTTGTTTCCCAAGTATCATTCTCTTTCATATTCAGTTTGTAGAGCCTATTGTTACTGCTGCCTTAAACGGTTCTCTTTTTTCCATAACTAGTCCATAATTTCTCATTTCTATGTTTTTAATAAATTCACTAATTTAGGCCATTTCTTCTGCTTTGTGAGATCAGTTTGAGTGTTGAACCTGCCTACACATGTTGATGCCAGTTGCTCATGTAAATTGGATTTCTATTTTAGTGATATAAATCACAGTCTGAAAGGAGCTATTTTATGTGCTGTCTCTGTTGGGTAGCAATTATTGCACCATGCTCTGAGTCATATCACTGAATTTTGCGGTTACTTTATAGAATTTTTTTGTAGACCATCTATCCCAAAGCTTTATTACTAATGCAATGAATTACATCAAATGCTTCCCTGTCTTCAGCTGTGAGTGTGATGGATTGACTTCGGCTGGCCAACAAGTGCCCATCAAGCTGCTCTTTGATTCCTTCTTAGCAGGACAAAGGGAGAAAGTGAGGTGAAAATCTTGTGGGCTGGGATAAGAACAGGGAGGTCACTCACCAGTTACTGCCAAGGGTAAAACAGAACCGACCCGGGGAAGATTAATTTAGCTTATTGTCAATTAGTAACAATGAGAAACAAAAGAGGAACTAAGAACACTTTCCCTCGACCCTCCTTCTTCCCAGGCTCAGTTTCACTGCTGGCTCCTCTACCTCATCCTCCCCCAGAAAGGCAGGGGAATGGAGAATGGGGGTTGTGGTCAATTCACCACATGTTCCTCCTTATGCTCTTCTCCGCCTCCAGCGTGGAATCCCAGTTACACAGCCCTTCATGAACTGTTCCAGCACAGCTCCTTTCTACAGCCTGCAGCCCTTCAGGACCAGGCTGCTCCAACATGGGCTCCTCTCCATGGGCCACAGCTCCTGCTGGAAGCCTGCTCCAGCATGGGCTCCTCTCCATGGGCCACAGCTCCTGCTGGAAGCCTGCTCCAGCATGGGCTCCTCTCCAGGGCCACAGCTCCTGCTGGAAGCCTCCCCACCCCCCCACCCACCCCACCGCTCCAGCATGGGCCCCTCTCCATGGGCCACAGCTCCTGCTGGAAGCCTGCTCCAGCATGGGCCCTCCCATGGGCCACAACTCCTGCTGGAAGCCTGCTCCAGCATGGGCCCCTCTCCATGGGCCACAGCTCCTGCTGGAAGCCTGCTCCAGCATGGGCTCCTCTCCATGGGCCACAACTCCTGCTGGAAGCCTGCTCCAGCATGGGCTCCTCTCCATGGGCCACAGCTCCTGCTGGAAGCCTGCTCCAGCATGGGCTCCTCTCCATGGGCCACAGCTCCTGCTGGAAGCCTGCTCCTGCATGGGCTCCTCTCCATGGGCCACAGCTCCTGCTGGAAGCCTGCTCCTGCATGGGTGCCTCACGGTCTTCAGCTTCCTTCAGGACACATCCCCTGCTCCTGCGTGGGGTCCTCCCTGGGCTGTAGGTGGGTCTGTGCTCCATCATGGACCTCCCTGGGCTGTAGGTGGGTCTGTGCTCCATCATGGACCTCCCTGGGCTGTAGGTGGGTCTATGCTCCCCCAAGGACCTTCTCGGGCTGCAGGGGCACAGCTGCCTCACCAAGTCTGAGCTTCTGCCAAATCTCTCCTCCAGTGACTGGAGCACAACCTCCCCATCCTTCTTCATGAACCTGGATTTCTGCAGGACTGTTTTTTCACATATTCTCATTCCTCTTTCCTCTGGCTGCTGTTGCACAGGAGTTTTTTCCCCCTTTTCAAGTTCATTATCCCAGAGGTTGCTGATGGGCTCGGCCTGGGCAGTGGTGGGTCTGCCTTGGAGCTGGCAGGCATTGGCTCTGTCGGACATGTGGGAAGATTCTGGCACCTTTTCACAGAAACCTCCCCTGTAAACCCTGTGCTTCCAAAACCTGACCACGTGAACCTGCACAGTGAGTTACCACGTCAGAGAAGGAACTAAATTCCATTAATGTGCTTTACTCTTGACAAAACTCTGCTGGCCATTTCTGAGTGCCATATTTTCTTCCAAGTGCTCACAGGCCATTTCATAATTTGTTCCAATAGCTTTCCACATTCAGCTGAATTCCTTGGATTTGTTCCTCTTCTTTGCTTCCACCTCCTTAAATGCAGATAGGACACTCACCCTCACTAGTCCTCACTGCAGCCAGCCTTTAAAGGTTCTCTCTTTTAGGGATTTTTCTAGCAAATGTAAGTGAAAAAGAGCACACTTGGTGACACGCTTGCTGGCTCCAGCTGGACATCTCTGTGCTCCTCATTCCTCCTAAGGTTTTTATTTGGCTGGAGTTTATGCGTTGTCTCTTTCTCCAATCTAGACAATGCCTGTTCCACATCGGAATTCTGCAAAAGGAGCCAGAGTTTTTGGCACACTCTTGATTGACTTTTGATAAGACAGCTCCTGCTGTAACAATCTGCCATTTGTCATAACCATGCAGTGAGCAACAAAAGGTCTCTGTTGAATGTTTAATGCCAGGCACGATCCCAGCAATCAGGGCTGGTAGACTTAGGAGGCTGTGCAGTATATGAGGTAGGAAGAAGCCAGAGAAAAAAAACTCAAGAGAAGAAATGTGGAGTTGTTGTCTGGGTTCTGTATAAATATAGCTGGGTGTTTTATTATCTTTAAAAGAGGAGGATTTTCCTTAGTAATAGAAATCAGAAATCTAATGAGTGTGAATATTCCACTTAGTAAAATAAAAACTTCAAATCACAAATATCTTTTATTTTACTCTTCATAAATATGCTTGATTCAAACAAATCAGCCATACCCTAGAACACTTCCATGTAAAAAGAATAAATTATAACAAACTTCCATGTAAAAAGAATAAATTATAACAAACCTATTGGTTAAATTTAACTTCTGTTATTGGGCGGCAACATTGGCAACAACAGCGACATTTTTTCCTACAGCACTTCTGCTTTGCAGAGCAGAATAAAATTCCTCTGCAGGCCAGAGTCATTTTCTATCCTTCTTCATCTGTGTTTGCCTTAGAAAAGTTTAATAAAGACCATATAATGAACCTTGATTTACAGAAGTTTTTTATTTGGTTGGGATATTTATTTCGGAGGGATGGGGACATTTGGAACATACTGCTGTTTCAATCTGGAAAATAATCATCATTAACTGTCCAAAGATATCATAAAAATGTGGAAAAGCGTTCAGGGTGCTTCGAGTTGATCTGAAGGAGCACTTTAAGGCTGCAGCACGCCTAATAAGTGTGGTACATATAACTTGCAATTAACAGAAAATAAAATCCTTGAATCAAAGCTAAGGTGAAAAATCTTTGAATTTAAATTCTTACAACCCAAGTGACAGTGAAGTGTGGAATCCCCTAGCGTAAAACCTCATTTCAGAGGAATTAGAACTGCAAATAGTGCCCAGTAAATAGAAGCAGTTTATGTTTGTATCACTAAATTGTGCAACTGAGGAAGGATTCAGCAACTGATGGCAACCTATACCATCCAAGAAAAAGCAAAATTCCCTTTAGAATGCTGTTATTGCTCAATCAAGCCTTATTTAAATTAATTCTCTTCCCAAAGGAATAAGATTTGGTGACCTTTTCAGGACACCATATTAAAGTATGCTTTGTTTATTGAGTGTTTTTGAAACAGCCTGGACCAAAACACAGTTTTGCTCTAATAAAATGTAGCTGGACCAGTTCCATTACCCTCCCACTCACTGAAGCCCACAGGACTAAATGGGTGTAACAAAAAGAAGTATTTGGCCATTGACCTGCAAGTCCAGTGACTCACACTGGGTCACATAAAACTGTTTCCCAGTTAGAGGCTGTAACAGAGGGCTGCTGCTAACGCTGAGCTTCCCTGCTACCACACAGAATGTGAGAGGCTTCAGGGGAAGGGACCTTTCCTGTGGCTTCACAGAATCACAGATAATGGTGGAGGCAGGAAGGAGTTCCCAGAGGTCACCTGGTCCAACCTCTGCCCAAGCACGAGCACCTAGAGCTGGTTGCCCAGGATCATATCTAGTTGGCTTTTTGTTACCTCCAAGGAGAGAGACTCCACCGCTGCCCTGGGCAGCCTGTGCCAGTGCTCAGTCACCTGCATGGTAAGGAAGTGTTTCCTGATGTCCAGTTGAATTCTCCTGTCTTTCAGTTTGTGCCAATTGCCTCTGCTCCTGTCAGAGCTGAGGGGAGAAGTGAGAAGAAGGAGGCTTGGAGACCAGAAAGGCCAGGTTGTGTTGCCAGCTGACTTCTCCAAACCCAGGATTCAGTCTTCATACTTCTGGATTTTCCCCGATGACAGAGCCCTTGTTTATGGGGATGCAAAGACCTTGGGAGTTTTCATCAGAGGGTCCCAAGACCCATCAAGCTGTCTCAGTATGGAGCTGACTAGTTTTTCAGATTCCCATCATTGCTGGTGGTCTCCACAATGCAGAGGCATAGAAAAATCTCCACCTGGGCAGTTCTACCAGGGTCTCATCCCTGAGTTTGCTCTTCCAACAAGAGCCTGACTGTATGCTCCAGCACATGAGCTATTCTGCTATGGGCAGAGAGGAAGGGGAAGGATGTCTGAGGTGAAATCTATCCCTGTGTTTGTCTGCCTGCATTTTTGTGCCATTCTCATGTCTACATTTCTTTTTAGATCCTCTCACCTGGGGTGTGTGGAAGCACAGTCCTTCTCCATTCACAAGAGCAGAGAATACTGTACAGCCCCATGAATTTTATTTTAGGATTTGAGGGTTGCGTTACATATGAGGATTGCCTAATCCAACACATCAGCCAGCCAAATTGGCAAAGCATGTTACTGGGGGGCTTTCTTGTTTTGCTCAACCAGGGAACTAAATGCTTTCTCTGCCTGGAAAAATTATCAAGAAATATTGTTTCAGAGAAAATGTTTTGGAAGCATCATCCCAAGTGGGGATTAGACTTGTTTTAACTAGGGTAATCTGGAATTGGAAAGCTGCACAGACATCCGAGAGTGCCTGGTGACATGTGGAAGCGTAAAGGTGAGACTGACTCATAAAAGTGTACTCAGGGCTGTTTTACAACAGCAATTCACAGTGTATCTGATCCAAAACAAAGCAGGATTTGCTTGCCCGCAGGGATCACTGTGTATATACAGAGGAAACAAAGGGCTTACATCTTTCAACACAAAATATTTCAGTATAAATAGCTCACAGGAACGCAGCTAATCTCTAAGGCCTTCTGTCAACCAGCTGCAGAAGAGGGAGGAAAGGAAAATCTTTTAGGGAAGGGCATCTTCAACATGCAGGGTCAGCTTTTTTTGTAGCCAAAAAGGCCCATGCTTGGTGCTTGGTTTCTGCATCTAAAAACTGTGAGGGGTGATTACTTTAAGCAGGTGAGGCTCCTTCAAAAACCAGGGACTGTCTTCTCTGTCCCTGAGACAGAGGACTGCAGTATGGGTTCTTAAGAGTTTGATCTCCCACCTGTGCTCTGGGATTATATCTGCCCTGCCAAATAAAAATCCTCCAGGGGAGAAACTGAGGCAACTCAAACTCTGGCTGCCCACACTGCAAAACTGTTTCTTCTCTCCCAGGACCTGTTAGAGACCAGCCCAGCCAGCTCTGCCCAAGACAAAAGCATGAGGTGGTGCAGGTGGCACCTCCCTCCAGGAAGCTTTCCCCGCTGGCAGTGAGGGTGAGACCAAACCAGGTGCCTTACGTTGCCTTTATCATCATCCCTGCTGTCTTTGAATCCCCAGGCTCTTGTGCTTTCCCCTAGGAGTGCAATCAGGTTCATGTTATAAGTTCACCACCGTGATGTACCTTGTGGCAGGAAACAAGGATCAATTCCTGGAAGGAATAAGTTTCTAGTGCCACACAGGGCAGCACAGCTGATTGCCTGATGCTTGGGCTTCTTTTCAGTGAAACTGTGGCATTTGGGGGGCACAAAGACAAATTCTGCCCATCTGCTGTCAGCCACAGAAGGTTGTCTAGGAGGGATGCGAGGAAGAAGACTGTCTAAAAGTCAAACTAAGGCACCCAGGTAGTGTGGGCTTCATGTGTACACATCTTCGAGGTGCACAGCCTTGTAAGAACAGCCTAACATTTCCATTCAAACATAAATCCAGAATTCTGGAAAGCATGTAAGCACAAATTTGGGAGCTAACTTAATAACCTCATTCTTATTTGCCAGGTTAACAAGTTCTACAGATCTGGGCTTAGCTCCTCAGGTTGCTCAAACCAGGTGACTGAAAAACCTCAGAGGACTGAACTTCTGATTTTAAAATGTTTGTGAGAAAAAGCCAATGGGAATCAGAAACAGACTTCTACAGGCATGGGGAAGAAGAAGGAACAGACTAGTTTTTGGGGGGTTGCCTATTTGCTAGATACATGTGCAGCCCATATGTTTTTCTCAGCTTTGCTTCAAGACCATTTAATTGACAACATGTTAGCCTGGGAAAGAAGAACAGCTTGCAGAGGGTTTAGAATCACCCTTTCCCATGGATACCTTGGCTGGTGGTGCTGCTATTGAGCAGGTAAGCAGTGCCATGGCACTGTGGCCCAGAGATCTCAGCATTTGTTGGTGTAGAGTCGAGGTCAGGAACATGACATCCCTGGCAATCAGGTGGATTGGTCTCAGTGCTTTCCTTCTACCAGGAACTTCACTGTTCCATGCAATGCAAGGGAGCCAAGCCCATTCCTCAGGTGGGCAGCAAATGGAAGGAGGTGTTGTTCATGCCACAACAACAGTGTGGCTGTTGTAGTGATGGTTGCAAGCAAGACAAATTGCTCAGGAGAGTTATGAAATTGTGAAAGACGATTTCTGCCAGCTTAGCTTGTCTCCTTCTGATATGCACATACCCTGAGGGGGTGGGCGGGGATGGCTACATTTAAGGAAAGGCCAGGAACAACTCGTTGGTCTGTTTAATATTTCAGCTGCACAGGTACAAGAGCTGTTCTTTGCACAGCAGAAATACTGTGGAAATTAACTGACTAATCACATACTGAGATACGCTCTACTTTTACTTGAATCCCAGTGTTTTCCCCATCAAAAACATGATGCTCTGTGGTGAGACTCTGTGTTTAACTCTGGTGTTGAACACAAGGCAGCAAAAGCACATTGCATTATGCAGTGAGAGGTGACCCTGGAACAAAACAAACCACTCAGGGGACCTGTGGCCAGGCATTGGCCAGGCCTCAGAAATTCCAGGGCCCAGGCTTTATAGACACAGCCCTCACAATGAAATCCAGAGATAAGAGTCTATAAACAGTGCATAAATATGATCTAAACATGCACAGGAGGCATTGCCTACCTGACAAGAACATGAAGTGCATGGGTTTGCTGCATTGCTGTCCTACCCTGGATTTATATGCCTGAAGCAGAAGAGAAATGGAGTTATCACTGTGTGCTGAGGATGAAGTCCCTTCTCCTGAGAGCAGACTCCTGTGTATGGGCTGTTCTTCTGGACCCTGGCACCTTCTGCTCTTGGCTGTACCCTGACCCACACTCCAGAGGAGTACTGGAGCAGTGTCCCATTCCAAAATGCCTGTCACTTATTTTAGGGTACTTTACAGACAGGCAGAGGATATGCCATAGACAAGGTGTTCCATATGAAAGATGTCTGTCATTGTTCATGCTATAGCAGTGTTGGTGGGGCAAGCAAGAGTTGTGCAGAAGAGCTATGGAACAGTCTGAGAAAGATTCTTCTTGCATGTCCTGTCTTTCCACTGTGGCCCAAATGGAGCTTGGAGTGTCCTTCTACCCACCTGATCTCTAGATCCCAGGAATCAGCCTCCCCTTGCTGTGTCAATTATCAAAGCTCACCATTCACAGCTTGGTGCACAAGGCTCTAGGGAGCTGCAGTGGTTGAGCAAAGGGAGGGAATGAAGGGTTTCTAGGCTTTGGCTGGTGGTTTTACATGTTTTTGAGATCTTCTTGCTGGGCACCCCTGTCTTCACCTTCCCTCCCCTGCTGTCCTGGCTGTCAATGACTGCCAACCACCCTACAGGCAGAGCAGTATATGGCAGCACTCTTCAATCAGCTTCTCATGGAAATCAGCTCAGACCAACAAGCTGAAGGATGAAAGTAATTCAGCTGATTTTCCACAAGAGAAAGAAACAACAGTCCCACAAGTGGCTCATCCAGCAGATTGGCAGTGGCAAGTACCTAGAAGGAATAACTACTGATACAAGTGCATCCCAGAAGCATGTCTAACTAGATGGACATTTCTGCTTGGGTCTCTATCAGCCTGTCCTCTGCCTAAATGGGAGTGTCTCCAGGAGAAACAAAACCTAGAAGAGATCCTTTCCTGCCTATGCATTCGTTACTCAAACATACTTTAGAAAGAGATCTATTTCAGTTGAGATCTATTCTACAGATCCTCTGTCCAGACAGATCTTTCAGAGAGCTTTGCTCGGCATGTTGATTTGAATCATCTCCTAACTTCTCTTATGTCATTGCACTCACTTAGGAAACTGATCCCTAAACATTCCAGCTCCTGGTCAGTTGACAGGGCATTTCTTTCTGCTCCCATTTAAACACACACATATGTTCTTCTCCTTGGAGTCTGCACAAAGCCCTGCATTGTGGGCTGCACTGGGTACTAAAACTAGCAGAGCTGGCTTAAACTTGCCTTTTTCAGAGATTTGCCCTGCCTCTTTTGAGCAAAACAAAGCCTTTTGTATTTTTGAGGCCAATACAGCTCAAGAGGGGGAACCACAAGGCATTAAGAGCACCCAGCTCCTCTCCCATTGCAATTTGGAGTTCATTTCCCAGCCCAATGTGAACACAAGGGACAAGCATGTGGAACTGTCCTGCACTATTTGCTTTTAGAGCATTCCAGAAGGGAAAATCTGAGAGCAGAGGTGACTGTTCATGCCAGTTTTTCTGCCAGTCCCCAGAGCTGGTAGAAGAGTAGGTTTCATTCCCCTTCCTGTGATAAAAGATTCCTGTAACATCAGCGTTGTGTGTTGGTTTACCCTCTGAACCTCCAGCATTGCCATGATTTTCATAATGACTTTTGGCAATGAGAAGGGTGAATACACTGGAATTAGAAAAATACCTTTTGAATTCAAGATGTGATTGATGGGATTTCTCTGGACATGAAACAACAGAGGTTTGCTAAGGGAGGGGGCAGGACAAGAGGTGAAAAATGCATTAAAATAAGGTGTATATAAGGTGTAAAATAAGAGAAGATCAGGGAGGTGGAGCTGCCTCGAGATTGTGCCAAACACAGACACAAACAGATGCCTGTAGTAGCAATGTTTTGCTTTCTGAATCAGCCTGACCACCGAACTAGTTCAGTGACTGATCCTTGTGAAAGGCAAGCACAGAGGCTGCAAAGAACCAGTCCCCTGTCAGCACTGCATGGTATCAACAGCAACACTCACCCCGTCCTGGGGCAACCCACAGGCAGCACTGGCAGTCCATGGAGGTCCGACATGAACAAGCAAGGAAAGCTCTTATCACAAAATTGAGTAAGAAAGCACGTTGTAGGGAAGTGAGAAGGAAGAACTTCTGTAATTAGTGCTGGATTTGATTTACAGCCCTGGAAAAAATTTGGTCTGGCATAATTAACAGAGATTTATGGTCCTCAAGCAAGAAAATTACAAACCTGTTTCTATAGTTATAAGTAAAAATATGTGCTGGGTGTTATGGTGGAGGGTTTTAAGTATGATAAGGTGATTTTATAGTTCAAGCTAAGAATCTAGATGTTATAATAGAAGTACATAGGGCTACTTGACATGACAACTCATTGGCTAAGAGAACCCTGCATTGCAGTAGAGAAGAATTATAGCTGATAGGTCAGCAGGTCAAAAAAAGTTTCGTTTTAAGTGCCTATTGGATTAAAAAGTTATAAAAAGAGATGTAACCCTGAATCTTGTGACTATTTGCCATTTTGGTGGTTTGTTACTTGGAATCTCATGTCTCGGGACTGATGCCTTGTTTGTTATTTCAAGTAATAAACCCCCAGAAAGAGCTTATAATACCATCTCTTTAATTAAGAAGTCCAACAAGTGAAGGAGTGCCGGGAGAAGGCATTCCAGAGAAGAGATTTATGGCTTCTGCAGGGTAAGATTCAGATGAGCAAGGAGCTTGCAGGCAGGGTGCAGTTACAAGTGGGTCCCCCATTACAAGTGGGACCATTACAGCACGTGGAGTTCCAGTTGGGGCCATTTAGTTTGCTGGCACCTTGTCTTGAAGCCCGTCCTTCCAATCTGCCCTGGATCCCAGCCAAACCAAAAGGTGGTTCCCTTTGCAGTGGGGACTTCCAGTACAGAAAACCTCTAGCAGAGAGCCTCTTGCTCCTCTGTGGCATGGGAGGAGCAGGTTCCACTGCTCATGGTGGTCCATGCAGGAGCTACATGAAAGACAACAGCACAGTCACAGGTAGTTACTCCTCACCAAGGGTGCAAGCAAAGATACAGTATGTGATGGGAACTTGTCAAGGGATGAGAAATGTTTCCCTTGTGTCCTGACAAGATGTCAATTTACGAAATGTTGTGGATATTCTGTCCCTGTTCTCTGTGTGTGTATGCATGTAACTGGAGGTGCACGATGAAGTGCGCAGCTTGGGGGCTAACCCATCACTTCCAGAGGGACAAGTTATATGGAGGTTAGAGTAAGGCAGACCTTAAGGGTTTAATTTTTGCGGGACATACAAGGCTGGGCTCTGTGCCACTTCATCTAAAAAAAAATAAAATATTCATGACTTTGTTGCCGAAAGGCAGCAGCAAGTGCCCCAGACATGGAGGAGGTGTCAGGGCAGCAGCAGGACTCCTTGGTGCTGGCTCACTGCCCACTGCTTTGCAGAGCTGCATCAGCACCATGGCTGTTGCAGCTGCCCACGGCTCCCCTGACTGCCCTGGGCAGCTTCTCCAGGGCACAGTCCCTTTCACATGGGGCTGTGGTGTGCTGGGATGCAACACCAGGCATTTGGGAAAAGGTGGCAAGTGGGAGCTGGAACAGACCCTGAAGGGAGGCCAAGTTGCAGCAATGATCTGACCTAAAGCTTTCCTCTTCTCGGGGGCAGCAGCCAGGTTTGCTGCTGAACTCCTGGAAGTGTCCTGAAGGCAAGAGTTCTTCAGCCTCCAGTGACTGCTAATGAACAGCTGATAAATTTGGGACAGGTACCATAGTCTGCAGAAGGTGGCATTAGAAGGTGCAGGTCGTTAATGAGGCTATGTTTGCTGACAAAGCTGAATCACCAGCTGTTGTCACTGCAGAGTGTTGTACCAGGTCATATAGTTGAATACAAATTACAGTTGTTTGTTTGCTTGATTGTTTTTTAATCCATTCTATATTTAGACTATAAACAGATACGTTGTGATTGAAAGCCTAATCTCCCCCATTTATCTAATAAAGTCATATTCCATAACATGGAGAAAAAAAACCTCACTGCAATGCAATGACTAAAACACTCCTTTCAAAGCACTTTAACATGTCTGCACATTTCTCAGCTGGGAAAATATATTATTCACCCATGGTATGGTTAGATAACCTAGGGCACGTGATTGCAGAGGAACTAGTCCATCCTGAACAAGTACACATCTTAACTGGAAACACCTTAGCCTAATAAAACAACCTTATGAAACTAAAGCCTTATAATTTACCCTAATTAGGCAGCGACAGACCCTCTGGCCTTTGGTGAGATTGCTCTTTGCATCTGAACTTTCATTGGGTTCATGCTGGGTGCAGTGTAGACATTCATTTTCAGTGAATCAGTGAGAGAACCATAAGTCATCCAGGATGGCTGACTCACAGTCCCATGATTTTTAGCAACAGACAGAGTGGATGGTTTTAAATACATGTAGTAGCACCATTTCACTGGCATCAATGTTATAGAAAAAAGCAGGTCAATTCCTCAGAGATACTCCACACATTAATCAGTGCAACAGAGTCGAGTCTCATTCACCACACAGTAAGATCAGCTAGTTACCAGAATCCCTTTGATTGGTAGGTCAGCTATAAAAATCTTTAAATCAAATTAATAAATTTCTCACTAGGCTTTTTTGCTTGAAATAGCTTTAAAGCATAAGGTACAATTCCTCCTAAACAATCCTGGGAGAAAGTAAACACTCTGTGAATGATTAGCTAGCATGACCTCCGCTTTCTAGTGGAACAATGTCTTTTATATGAAAAGTTGGAAAACGCCAATGAAAACTGATGTGTGACTGCAATTAGCATTGCTGATTACTGTCGCTGTTTTGCCACCCACATTCTTCAAGAGGCTGCTAGAAAAATGATCTCTTTTCAGAGTTCAGTTAGCAGTGCTATCACATGAGGTGCACAGGTCATGGCTTTCACAGTGGCACAGCACACTGAACTTCCATGCTCTGCAGTATTTTGTGCACAAGCCTGTTTTTTTCCACTTGGACAGCAGCATGCCAGATTTAGTTACTCGATTTACTCCAGCAAGAGGACCTTCACCCTCCTGTCCACTGCTGGTTGATAGCATGAAATACTGTCTGCAGTTGCCAAGGATGAAACCTAAGTGAAAAGCTCAGCTAGGCAAAGAAGGCCTGGATAAGAAGGAAAACAGTGGAGGTTTGGTGGCAACCTGAAAGCAATGCTGACATGACATGGTACTGGTCAGTGTCCTACAAGAAGGAGCTTCCCAAAAGGGCTCTAAAGCAGTTTCATGTATCAGAAACAGAACCAGGACCAGGTATCAGGACCAGGGCAGTGATCAACTCCCAGAACTTGACACTGATGAGGTCACACCTCAAATCCTGTGCTCAGTTTTGGGCTCGTCACTACAAGAAAGACATTGAGGCATTGGAGCGTGTCCAGGGGAAGGGCAACAGGGCTGGGGAAGGGTCTGGAGAGTGAGTCTTATAACGAGCTGGGGATGTTCATTGTGGAGAAAAGGAGGCTCAAGGTTATGATCAACCTTATCACTTGCTACAACTCCCTGAAAGGAGGTTGTGCTAAGGTGGAAGTTGGCTTCTTCTCCCAAGTAGCGAGCAGTAGGACAAGAGGAAATGGCCTCAGTTTGCACCACAGGAAGCAAAGATTGTATATTAGGGACAATTCCTTCACTTAAAGAGGTTGTAAAGCCTTGAAACAGGCTGCCCAGAGAAGGGATTGACTCATCGTCTGTCTTGGAGTGATTTGTGATGATAGTCTATTCCTACTCCCTTATTTATGATATTTAAAAGATGTGTAGATGTGGCACTTGGGGACATGGTGTAAAGGTGGCCATAGTAGTGCTGGTTAATGGTTGGACTCAATGATGGTTCAGGTTTTCCCCAACTTTAATTATTCTATGATTCAGTGATTTTGTGACTCACGTGTCAGGAGGTAAAGGGTGGGACAGGGAGAAAAAGAAGCTAAGCATGAGCTAAACAAGAATGGAAATGCAGAAAAGACTTTGGCAGGGTCAATGAACTTAACTGGAGCAAGAGCTTTGAGCACATGGATGGGAGGATGGTTAAAAGAAGGAATCCTTTAGACTTTGCCCATTGGCGTTGTGGGAGGATGTGTGTCATTTCCCTGTGTACTTGGGAGTGCACCACTGGAGATAATTCACATTTTTTGGAATCTGGATAGCTGACACTGGTGGGCAACACAGGGACATGTTTTCTGCCCTGGCAGTAAGAGGGATGATATTTGGACTTTGGAAGGGCTGAGAGAAAGTGGACTCATGGACAGTGATTTCAGTAGAGATCAGGATGTGGCACACAAATAACACTTAGACCGAATAAATGCCCAAAATATTTACACAGCAGTGACACTGCTAGGAAGGCAAAGGGACAAAGTAATATGATCTGGTGGGCACATGCAGTTTGTTCAGTGTTTCTGTATGTAAGACAGACAAATAAATTAGACATGAATACAGGAGTTTGTAAGATATGAACTATTTGTGCCTGTAGAGAGCTGCTTCAGGGTAAGTGTGGGCACAAGGAACCTCAATCCACATGGAGGCCTCACAAGCTGTCCCACTGTCCACAGGACTGTGAGCAGAGCCTGTGCCTCAGCAATGTGAACAGCATTGAGGCTGCCTGTGGCCATGCTAAGCCTCCTAAAATCATAGAATCATTCAGACTGGAAAAGACCTGCAAGATCCTTGAGTCCAACCAACCCAGCATTGCCAAGTCCATTGCTAAAGCACGTCCATAGGTGTCACATCTACGTGTCTTTTAAAAATCTCCAGGGATGATGACTCTACTGCTTCCCTGCTCAGCCTATTCCAATGCTTGGACAACCCTTTCAGTGAAGATTTTTTCCTAATATCCTATCTAAATCTTCACTGGTACAACTTGAGGCCATTTCTTCTTGTTCCATCACTTGTTATCTGGGAGAAGCAACTGACTCTCACCTGGCTACAGCCTTCTTTCAGGGAGTTGTAGAGAGTGAGAAGGTCCCCCTGAGCCTCCTTTTCTCCAGGGTAAATAACCCCATGAGTTGGATGGGTTTAAGGACCCCAGTGAAAGTGGCTCTAACCCTAATCCTCTCTAACTCCTGCTGGGAAAATGCTTCTGCATTTACACACTGGATATCTGCAGAGCATCCCTGCTGAAGACACCTGGCACACCCTGAGAAGCAGCCAAACTCAGATGGACACAAACAGCTGATAACTCACAGGACCTGAGCTGGGAAGGTCCAAACACACAACACTTAAGTCAAATACCAAGAGGCAGTCTTAACCAGCAGAAAGGATTTGCTTAATGACATAGTCCAGCTGCTGGGTGTTTTCAGTGATGTGAAGATCTTTGTATATCAAAAATGATCAAGGGATTTCCACCCCCCCTCCCCCCCCTTTCTTATGAGTGAAAAGAGGGTCTGAAATTTTCCCTGTGAAAGATAAGGTTGAAAAGAGAGGTGATGGTTTACAACAACAGAGCCAAGGCAAAAGAAGAGGTCATCAGAGAGATAAATATTTGAGTAAAAATATTTATCATGCTAAAACCACTACATTTACTGAGAGAAAAACAATTAGGCAATTCCCATTTTGTATGGTTGCCAACAAGATCTGTAGCAAAAATAGTAAATCAATTGTTCACCTTTAATCACTCATGAAGGCCAGGCACAGCTGCTCTTTGCCATATAGAGGCTTTCTCAATGCCAAAAAGAAGGAGTCTTAAATCACATCTTTCATGGCCAAAAAGATGCCAACAAAACATCTTTTATTGCAATGTGCTTGTTGCTCAGCTGTTTCCAAACACTTAAAAAAGAATTATTAATTAAAGGGAGGTACTGTTGCTTGGTAGAGATGATGATTTGGAGACAGCTCATCCAAAGTCTTTCCCTGGACCTGCTGTTGCCTTTTTCTGTGTTTTCTTGGCAAGCAATTCAGTCCTTATGAGTTTCAGTTTGTCTATCTGTAAACAGAGATAACATCTGCACACTAATATATTAAACAAACTTAGCTTTTACTTCCATTCACAAGCTGTCTATGATCAGCCTGGTTCTCTATGTGAATCACCCCTGGTCAGTAAATTTCTTTACATGTACTGCTTACAAGCACAGTGTTTCTTATCTAAAACTAAAACACTGATAATGACAACTATTTTGGCTCACTAGTCCCATTTTTTTCGGTAGTTCAAGAATATAATACTAATCCCTCTTGGGCACACTGGGGATGAGGAGGGGGAGGGAAGACATTTATAATTTAAAAGGAGGATGTGCCAAACATGAAGCAAACCAAATCCTTTCATTGACATCTTATTTAAAAATATGTCACTGGTATGTCTGAGATGGATTAGTGTTGCTGAATAAGAAACAAGTTAGTTTCTGACTCCAGGGCCACAAGCAGAGCAGTTCACCACCACTTTGCTCTCTTCACAGTTCAATTCTAACAGGCAGAGAGAAAATCATAAATGCTCTGTACTCATTTTGAAAAGTAATGATTAAAATCCCAACAGAGATGTAAATCCTACGTTTTTCTGCACAGCAGTGGAGGAATGAATAGGGGCAAATAGATGCCATTCTTTCATCCACACCAGCTGGAGACTTTCCAAATCTGGTGCTTAACAGAGTGGTAAGCAGAACATCAATTAAATAGGACACGGGCACAGTTTGTACACTGTGACCTGGAGAGGTCAAGCTCCCAGCTCTGTGCTGAAGCTGAATTGCTGTGGAGCATCTTGCAGGCAGTTTACCATTGTCACCTCACTAAGCGAAAAAATAAAAATGGAGGCTCTGCCTATACTTCTCTGCCTATCTCTGTGTTTGCAGTTTGTAGTGCTAGTAAAATTTAAGGGCAGTTCATGCTATGGCTTTGGAAGTTGTGAGAGTTACAAACAGTCAACAACAGAGTATGTGTTTATTTTGTGTTTCTGGGTTAACAGTATTCCTTCAGTAAAGAAGGGAAATTTTCATCATATTTTGCAATCTCTCACATTGTCACAGATTTGATCTTTAATGGAGATGTCGTTAAAGAAACTGGTAGTTTGACCAAAGTTTTAGCAGTCACAACACTCTATCTGTTTGGTTTTACTGCGCATCCTACAAAATGCATCTGCAGCCTCATACAGATGCTGCTCAGGGTGTAGGGTTTTGATCAGAATTGTCTTTTTGTAAACCACCAAAATAACCAGAGTTCGGGTTATTTATTACAGACATGCAGAAAATTCATTTTACCTCATTCTAAACTGAGTGTCTTAAACATATCCACAATCACAATAAACTTGCAAGGCCAGAAATTATTGTAACCTCCATTATATACGTAAAGAAACTGAGGCAAGAACAGTCTATCAGCAATATTCCAAAACAGCACTTAGCCCCAAAAGAGAACTTAGACAGAAATTGGGTATTAAACCCAAGGAGATATCCACAAAATAGCCACTAGATTACTTTGATACCAGGATTTCCATGACATTACTTTCAAACCTGTGGACTGCAGCTCTGAGGGTGTCTGCAGCAGGCAGTAGGCACCCAAGTCATTGCAGCTCACTGCTCCTACACCAACCCTGCTGAGTCCCTGCTGCGGCAGCCAAGAGCCCTCAGCACCACGCTGGAATATACCAGTCAGTGTTTTGCCCAATGACCCAGTGCCAGAGTGTGCAGAAGGACTGATGAGCATCCCTGCTCCTCTAGCCCAGGGCGACTCTAATGTCCCTGGAGGGGAGGGCAGGATTATGGGAGGAGGCATTAAAGCTGGAACCAAGGGAAACAAAGAATGAGAGTAAAACAGTCTCTGCCCTCCACTTGAGGATATACTGCCTAAAATGAAAGATTCAGGGAGCAACAGAGAGTGTTAGAGAGAGCAAGATACTCAAGCCAGTAAGGAAGTTTCCTAACCCTGAGCAGACAAACTAGTTTTCCATTTTCTTCTTGGATTGTTTATGCATTTTCCTTTTAAAAACTCATTGGGAGAAAAAGTGATAGCAGGCATGCAAGACCCATAAAAATTATTTCCAGGGAAAACCTGGAGTAAAAGTCACAGGGGGATGGGAGGGAAAGGAGACACCTCAGTAGAATTTTGTCTTTAAAAGCAGCAAACCACACAGTTTATATTCAACCACAAAATATGTTGTAGCAAGAAGGTTGCGTCCCAGGGAAAGTCGTGCCTCTGAAGGCCTTTTGTACACCCACAGTAGGACCTAACCCCACCCCAAGCAGGAAGGCTTCAGGCTTTCCTTACATGGCTGGTGGCAGTGTCCCAAGTCAACTGGAGGCCTTTAAGTTCAAAACAAAACAGAACAATCCCTTCCTAGGGAGTTTCTTCCCATCAAGAATTTTTGTGAAGAATCCAACCTCTCCTGAGAGATCTGGCAGTCAAAATCCAGAAAGCAAATATGTAAGTTCTTCCTCTGCCCTTCTCAAGCTCCTTGGCTGCTCTGGAGAGGAGGCTGCTTTTATTGTGACTTCTTGTGGAGGGCAACAAATCTCCTGGCCATCAGGCTATAATTCCCAGGCCTCTTTAGGCTGGCAAAAGGAAGCTTTGACATATTTTTAAGCTGTCACATGAGGCCAGAGTTTTCTCTTGACCATGGATGGCCAAGGGACTGATTCCTCTTTGATTTCTTGCTTGTCACCTGCTGCTGAGCACCTCGTCTTGCAGAGCCATCCTGCAGACCCATGAGCACCTCAAGAGGTTTGCACACAGGACCTTTACCCCTAAAGCATCCTCCTGGGGAGGGAATTGCAATGAAGTGCAGGGTAGGGGTTCAGTGATGGCAACCTCAACAACCTCGCTGATACAGGGGATGGAAGCTGACTATCATCTCTAAAAAATGACTTGGTTAAACCATGTGCACAGGAATGGATGGTTTCTTTTGTGTTTGAAGCAGGAGGTCTGACCTCCCTTCTCCATTCCATAAAGTCAGTTTGTTTCCCAAGACACAGCAGGGGAAGGAAACCAGCCCTGCCAGGGGCAGCCATCCTGCCCCAGCACCGACTCTGGGGCAGGGACAGAGGAGAGCTGGTTCTTGCTTTGGCTCTTCTGTCAAGCTGGGAGACAACGACTGTGCTGACCAAGGGGAAACCTTACAGCTCTGAAACTGCTGAACTGAACAACATAAAACTGAAATACCCAGTGCTTCTAAAATTGCTACACATCACAAACACAGACATCTTTTTTGTCTGGTTTTATTGTGATTTCTGTTCCTTCATATTTTTGACTCTGTTTGACTGCTTTAACCACTTGCTGTCCATAGTGACAGCAGCAGGCAGGGGTGTAATTCCAGCTCCCAGCTCACTCTGATCTTACAAGAACAATATCCCCCATGTGACTGGTAGATCTTAGAGGATTTTAAGGATGTTTGTCCCTTATACCTGTCTTACAATGGGAATTGCATAGCATCAATCCAAACACTCCATGGACACACAAAAAGCTGCAGAGGCCTGTATGACAGACCTCTGTTCACCTGCCAGCTCACCTGCTTCTGCTGGGAGTGTTGGGTTTTCCCAACTCATCCACCATCCCAGTGGCTTCCAGTATTTTGGAATACCACTTATCCTTTAACCAGCATTGTCCTTTAAGAGCATTTATTAAGCAGGCAAGAAAAATAATCTGGTTTTACCCCATTGGTCTGACTGCTTATGAGGTCAAAGGTGTGAAAATGATTTATGTTAAGAGAAATTGAAAACTTATGAAGACATCATTTTTGAAAATATTCATATTTGTTCCTTTCAGTTGTAAGTATATACAAGTCTATCCCGGGTGTGCATGTGTGTATATTATATAGGCATGTGATTTAGTACACATAAATATGTCCATGTGTGCTTTGCACTGTGCAGAGGGCAAAAACAAAATCTGTTTCTTGAACGAGAAGCAATGCTGTCACTCTGCATTGGCAGAATCTGAGCTGGTAATTGCAATGAATTTTCAGTGGACATAATTTCTGCCACTGCAGGGTCTTTGAAGAGGTGAGACTGAAGCAAAGTCTCCACCTGCACATTTTAGTTTTGTGGCCCATTATCCAAGGGTCTACTGTGCCCCATTTAGATCTTAACATCGGATTTTCTGTACACACTTCTGCATCTGCAGACATTTTGCAATCAAGTCTATGTACCAAGCTGAAGCTCTTACAAAAACAGGGGACCTTAGTCAAACCCCAAGCTTGTCTGCAGTGGAATATTTCATCTATCTGTGATACTCTGAGATTGGTGTTAGAAAATCATCTCATTGTGATTAGAACATGGAAGAAAAATGGAGCTATGGAGAAACATTTAAGTTGTTTGAAGAAAAGGACTCTGGAGAACCTCTTAAGAGCTTTTTGTTTGGCTCACAGATATATGTTGTCTATTTTAAAAGTTCTTTTCTTTCTGCCACAGAGATGTTTATTTAACATGGTTGATGTTTTCTTTTTTTTCTGACATTACAATTATATTAGCATTGCAGACTGAAGATTTAATTCAAACCACTTTTTTTTTTTCATTCAGGCAGTTCTATATCCAAAGATCATTCCTTGGCCTCACATATAGCTCTCTTTAATCTGTGGGTCAGATTCTCAACAGCTATTTTGTACTGATTTACACCTGCTTAATAGCAGGGTGATTGCATCTAACAAGCTGAGGCCTAAACTAATTGCCAATGTCTCGTTAGCCAGCCACACAGACAATCCAGTTCTGGTGGATTTACATGTTTGCACAGGTTTTGAAAGCAAGGGCAGGGAAAATAATATTGTAAATCTCCGCAACAGAAAATAATATTGTGATTCCTTGCAGTTATTATATCCTGATACAGATGCTACACTTTTTCCTCCTGTTACTATCAGCTGATTTCGGTGATACAATATAATTACCAAAACCTCGCTCGTTAGGCATGAGGAGGGCGACCAGCCCTGTGTATGACACAGACAGTCCCTGCCCAAAATGCTCATGATCTCAACAAGACAGTCACAGAGCAGACAGTGAAAAACATGATGAAGGAGCTGGTTTAAGAGACAAATAGCTATAAATTATTATAATCTCTGTTATAATAATTTGATCTAATTACACAAGAGACCGTTACCTGTTTGATGATACAGCAAGCATTGGTTTGTTCTCTGGCCAAGAAATAAGTTAGTGACAAGAGTATCCTAGCTGTCTTTCCTGGACTGTAATGCCAGCAGTCTCTATTCAGCAGCTGACTCTAATAAAATCATCTGGCTTTTTGAAACAATCAGGAGGGGAGGGCAGCAGCTTGATGGGTGACCTCAATTCGCTGAGCTGCAAGGCCAGTTTTTTGGACTCCCCTTTTATAAATGCTGCAATTATCTTCTGTACATAATTCCAGTTACAATTCTGATTGGAAAATGGAGCTGCTTAGGGGAGCTTACAAGACAACATCTGTTCAACAACAGACATCTGTGCCAGAACAGCAAACCAGGGCTTCCCATGGTGGGGTGCTTGAGAAAGATGCCTGCACAAACCCACATCTCTGTGTGCTGACATGGACCAAAATTGGTTCTTCTTCCCATTAAAATCTGTTTGCAACCCTGATCAAGTTCTCTTTCACTCTCTTCATTCCAACTTCTGTCATTAAAGAATGCTTTAAAAAAATCTTATAAAAGAAACCTCCCTGGCTGTTCTGTCCAGCAATTCTTTAAACAAAATTACTTCCACAGATAGCCATCCCCTACCCAGTGCAGAGAACCAAAAACAGATGAGGAAAACTAGTTTTCAAGTATGTTTTGCTGACTCTTTGGACTTATTTCATCTTCTTTTGATAGGGATGACTAGTGAATTAGTTGATTTCTCTGCTAGCCCACCGCCCTGCTACACTGCCAGACTGCACCTGCACCATCCCTGTTTGGGTACCAACAGCAAGCCCATAGTTACAGAGGGCCTGTGTGCCTCCATTTGAGAGAAGTTGGGGCAAATGACCCTTCCTGTCTGCTGTTGCTCCAGCTCAAGCCTTTGTGTTGTGTTGGGCTGCTTGGTGAGTTATAGACAATTCCCACTGACTTTTATCATACTTTTGCTTGTCCTCAGGTTTATCCCAACAGGACTTTCCAATTCCTGTACCTCCTTGCCTCTGCCAGAGCAAAGCACTGGTTAACAGCTGTGAATGGAGCCTGCTCTGGCTCATATGACTCAAATGTGCCAGCAAACTGGCCAGTTCTGCCTGTTGCAGTCTGTGGCCCAAGCAAAATGAAAAACACTCTCCCATCCTTCCTCCTCCATCCCTTCACTACTGACAGAGCCAAATTAGGGTCTCCTGGTCCAGATAAAAGTCACAAAGTATCTTCGTAAGTGAGCAATAATTTTTAAATGATGAAACAAAGAAAATAGATAAACAAGTGTCTTGGAGTTACTCTATGATGTGTATCCCATATCACGGCTCTATGCCAAAAAATTAATTTTGTGCCTTTAAACTGTGCTTGAGAGGGGAGGAAAAAAAAACAAACTAACTTTTCAAAGCAAGTTCCCAAGGACACAGAGATAAAGACTCCTCTGTGTCCTCCCCTGCTGTGGGAGCACGGAGGGAGTACCCTGCCTGGTTCTTCAGCCACCTCTTCAGGTTATTTTTCCCCCTTTTCTCTAGCGTGGTTCCCAGGTCTTCAGGGTTTTTTTTCTTTTTTTCTCTTCTGGACTGTTTCAACAACATCAGAACACATTGGGAGAGTTTTCCTTCAGGCCTGGAGGTGGCCTATGGCCTGCGGCCTCACTGACCCAGCTCCGAGGAGGAGAGAGACCACATCTACAGAAGGACTCTGAAATCTTCCCAGGTTTCTCTCCACAGAGAAAGATTTTATTATTAAGCATTATTATTCTTCTCCTGTGTGTTTGTTAAATAAATAGTTTTTATCTCTTTCACTTTTCTTCGAGGAAAATTTCTTTCCCGAACCTGGTGGGGGGAAGGGTGGTTGTAACCTGTTTTTCTCTCAGAGGATATTTTGCTAGATTTTGGCCAAACAGCAAAACAAGCCAAAAACCAAAGAAAAAAACTTTTAATACTAAGCCACATTTGAATAGAAAAATTATAAAATTACTAAAATTGTTATTTACATTATAAGATATTGCTCTAAGGTCAAAGAATTAATGAGTTTCTTTTTCAAGGCTAGTAGAGAAGTACATTCAAGAGTACACTATAGTGTGTAGCAGAGTAACACTTGACATAGTGAATAATATGAGGAAGAGTCATTGTATGCACTGTAAAAAACTGCTGAGCTGTCTGAAGTGTCTGTCATACCTCACACCCTCTTCTTAGAAACATACAGTGATGGGTGTCTCCAAAAGTCACAAATCACGTCATGACACACACCCTGTCATACCTGACCCACCCCCCTGCTTCAGGTGCACTGCGGTGAACATGAGATTGGAAATGGGAAAGTGCATCACTGGTCCCACCCCTGCCTTATCTTCTCAAATAAAATCTTCCTGGAGGCAATGTGCCAAATTTGGACAAAGGTCTGCTTTTGCCTTCTGCTGGACCTGAAACCATCTGAAACCAGAAAACGGAGAGTGGGGAATGAAGGGAGGGAGGGAGGGAGGGAGGAAGGAAGGAAGGAAGGAAGGAAGGAAGGAAGGAAGGAAGGAAGGGAGGGTGGGTGGGTTCTGGGTAAGAACAGGGCAGTGGGTCCAGGCTGTGTCTCAATGTCTGTGTTGTCTACATGCTGCTGTTTCACTTTAGTGGCTCTCGTGTAAAGGTCTGTTTGTTGTCATTCCCCCAGGCTATTTACCATGTACACTAAAACTGGCCTTAATTAGGACCAGATCCCATTATACTGGACTGTGTGTGAACATCTTAGAGCATTTCAGGACTGGAAGAATTTTAAATCTCTTCCAACCTGAATGCAAACCTCTCTCTTGCCAATAAATCATGAATTTCAAATGATGGTGGTCTGGTTTTAAGTATAAGCCATCGATCTCCAGAAGTGTGCAGATCCTCTTTCCTAACATCTAACAAACCCTAACTCCCTCCAAATTTGGGGCAGGATGTCCTACGAAGCCAAGTGCAGGAAATACCAAAAAGATCGGGTCCCTCAGAATCTTACCTCTTCCAAGAGACTGTAGAAGATTATTTGTGGACCTGAACGTCAGATGAGTTAGATGTCAGCCAGCAGATTCACTAAACTTTTTTGGCTGGACCACTGCCCAGTAGCCTGCTAGAAACTGGTTATTACATTGTCCCTAACTCAGCCTCAAGAGTCTGGAGTGGAAGTGATTAGATGTGAGCCGTGGTTTGGGAGGCATTCTTGGTGCCTGCCAAGGGACGTGCAGACAATCACGTAAAGCAGAAATGCACACACTCACCCAGTGCTGCTCCTGCTGATGGGATGAAACTCCTACTGGAGCAGCCGTGACTCAGAGCAGCGTTTGCATATCCTTGATCAGGAAAGAAATAAAAAAAAAGGACCAGGAGCTGAAGAAGGGTGGATGATTAGGGAACAGCCAAGAAGAAAAGCATATTCAGAAGTGGGTGAGGCTTTCCTCACCTGGGACGTGCTGCTTTGCACCTGGAAATGTCTGCCTGGGCACAGCCCCCACTCCTCCCCACGTGCAATGTTCCCCTGCAGGCTGATACAGGCAAGGAGGGGCGGTGGGATCTGGCTTAACCTTGTCTGGGTGAGGTGAGCCTTTTGCAACCTGCATTTCAGCAGGAGGGAATTATGCAGAAAATGGCAGTTATCTACACACATATTTTTACACCATTAAACTCAAAGATGGATGCTTAATTTCCCCTTACCTTGGTTCCCAGGAGTTAGGCATTATAAGGCTGTTGACTTTTGAGATTTTCTGTTAAAGGCATAATTGCTGAAACCCCATGAGGTTTGAAATAAGATACTGTATTGTTTTCACACACCCACATGCACACAAAACAATTTTACTAACTGAAATTAAGACTATTTCCCTTAATTAACAGAGACTGTAAAAAGAATGTTGCTACTTAAAGTGCAAACTGGGACGGGGTGAAAATAACCTCTTTTGGAGGGGCCAATAAATGTTGCAGTGCTTTTAAAGGCAGCTCATTTGTTTAACAATGAGATCAGGATGAAAGGGAGCACCACACTTTCACTTTGGTGGAGATTCCTCTCTCCCTCGCCGTGGTGACAGGCACACCTGTCCAGCTACAGAAACATGTAGCTGAAGATGCTTATGCTAGAAGAATTCTTGAGCTGCAATGAAGCATGTTTCATTTCTGTTCCTAAACAAAGGGACCGAATCCCACTTTCAGCTGGAAATCCCATCACCAGTGATGCCTTTCCAAGGAAGGGCTGGGGCGTGCTGTAACGGGAGCAGGAAGGGACAGGCAGCCACCCCAGGGAGGATTTAACTAAAGCAGGCTTGTGAGGAAGGAAACGCAAAATCCAGTGCAGAGGGCATCTGAAAGGTTCCTTTGCACCACTGGTGCTTAAGGCTATGTCTGGATGCAGGTGTCTGGCTTGGGATGTCCCCACAGGTAACCCAGAGCACCCCATGGTGGAGGGATTTGCATTCCCAGTGTGAAGCATCTGTAACCTGGCCAAGCTGGAGTGGGAGTTCCCCCCAGTCTGGGAGGAGCAGGGTTTGCTGGGCACATGGAAAGGCTAAAGAACACCTGAAGGTCCAGATAGATCAATTTGCCTCTGTTGCCTTCTGGTCTGGGTAGTAGGGCTGCTTGCTAGACCCTTACAACCAGGGAAAAGGGGCTGGTGAAGTGCCTTGAGCCCATGGTCACTGTCAGAAGCCCCACAGGTCCAACAACAGAGGCTCCAGCATTGATGCAGATCTCTGTGCTGCAGCAGCTTTCATTCCTGCAGGATAAGCAGCAGTTTGTACATGCTGGCTTTTTGGGTTTCTCAGGTCAGGGCTGGGTGATCAGGGCTGTAAAAAGGGTTTCTGTGAATCCACCTCAGCTTTTTAAATGCCCGGAGATACCAGGAGACCACAGCCCTTACCAAAGCAATCCTCGGATAGATATCAGCATCATACAGCTGATCTTAAGGCCCTAGGGCCAGGCACCATTCAAAGCACCCTTGGAAAAAAAATGTGTAGAGCAAAAAGGATTGTTTAAGTTATCCTATGGAATTTAACATGGTAGCAACTCAAAACTGGCATCTATACGGCCTCACAGTCCTCCTGTGAGATACTGAAATTTTATTGGTTATGGGGGCTTTTCTTGCAGATGGTTTTCTCAAGATCATCTTACACATTCATGCTGGAGCAGACAACAGAGGTTTTATTATTCCCATGTTCTTCTTTTCACTGTAGGCCCTGGACACACACTATTTTACCTCCCAATTTAAGTAGGTTAGTTAGCTGTATTTCCTAATGTTAATGCAATCTTTGTTTAAGGGAATGTTGCAACTGGATATTGATTTTTTTAAAAAAGAAATAGGACAGGTCATTTCAATTCTCCATGAACCTCATCTTTCCTGTTGCTTTGGCAGAGCTGGAGGATGAAGAACCTACTCTTGCTCTGCCTCACTGCACTCCATGTTTTTTCTCAGCCTCTACTTGCATCAAGTCTTTTGCTACACTGTAGTCACTTTTCTTATTTTTGGTGTTTTTTATGATCTATTCCCTTTCTGTGGGTGGCAGTTTTATCCTTCCCTGTTCTATTGCTGGTCCCTTCCTTCTTTCCTTCCTTCCTTCCTTTCTTGAGGTCTTTGAGTACAATTTTGGCTAAATACTTCTACAAGGAACTCAAAGAAAACATAAACCCACAAGAAAAGCAAACCAAAAAATCTTAAGTTTCAAACCTCGAGGTTCAGACTCATTTAAAGCACGGAAACAACAAGGAAAATTGCAGCCCATTGCCCTGAAATTTAGCAACATTTCCAGTTATTGCAAAGAAGGCTTTAGATCCAAAATATCAGTGTGAAAAACAGAAGTGGTCCCAGCTTGACCCATCACTGTTTCCCATGCAGTTTGATGGAAATACTTGGGTATTTCCTGGGTCTGATCACCCAGCACATGAGCTGCCTAATTTTACTTGGGAGGCTGAGGCAGAAAAGTGACGGTTGTTTTCAGCACCTTATTGTTCTCATCCTGTATTTAATGATAGCTTCAATGTTTTTCAAATATAACAGTCCTTTCCATGGGACTTTGATGTTTGCCATTGTAGGCACTTATTAACCAGTCATAGCCAATCATTTGGATATCACTGGCTTTGTTTCTTATCTGGAACGTATATTGTGATCACATTTTCTAAGTGTATATAAATGCATGTACACAGCAGAAAAGGGGATCCTGCTAAGTCTGGAAAAAATACTTAAATTTATAGCCAGCATACCTCCAGGCCTCCCTTACTGATGCATATTTTTACCACAATTTCTCCACAAGAGGAGGAAATGATCTTGCCAAAGGCTCCTTGAGAACCACAGTAACTCTCAGTCCAGAAGGCAGCCATGTTCTGTTAGAAAATGCCTGTCCCCCTGAAAAATACACATTGTAAAAGTAGGACTGTGCACATGGAGTTCAGTCAGCAGATGCTTTGTGCCATAAAAGCACTTGTATGTTGGTGGTCCTCATATCTTCCCCATCCTCTATCAAAATGATCAAACCTCACATCCTGGGCCAAGATTATGGGCTTCTCCCTTGTGATGTTCCCTACTCCAACACAGAATCACTGCATGGCTTGCATGGGAAGGGACCTTAAAGATCATTGAGTTCCAACCCCTGCCATGGACAGGGACACCTTCCACTAGACCAGGTTGCTCAGAGTCAGATCCAGCCTGGCCTTGAACACTTCCAGGGATGGGGCAGCCACAGTTTTTCTGGAAAACCTGTGCCAATGTCTCACAACCCCCACAGTAAAGAATTTATTCCTAATGTCTAATCTAAACCTGCTCTCTTCCAGTTTGAAGCCATTCCCCCTTGTTCTGTCACTCCAGGCCATTGTAAAAAGTCCCTCTCCATCTTCTTTGTAGACTCCCTTCAGGCACTGTGAGGCCACAATCAGGTCACCCCAAAGTCTTCTCTTTTTCCAGGCTGAACAATCCAAATTTTCCCAACCTTTCTATAGAGGAGAGGTGCTCCATCCCTATAATCATCCTGATTCCCTCCTCTGGACTTGCTCCAACAAGTCAGTGCTCTCCCTGTGCTGGTACCCCAGTGCTGGAAGCGGCACTGCAGGTGGGGTCTCAGCAGAGCCGAGCAGAGGGGCAGAATCCCCTCCCTCGATGAACAGCTCAAGCAGGGCTGGCAGGAGGCTGCTGAATAGGTTGTGAGCAAACAGGACAGTTCAGCCTCTCCCATTCTCCCCCAAGATCCTCTTGCCAAATTGTCACTAAGAGTGGCAATGCTTTGACTGTTTGTGTGCTTAGGAGGAGGCAGCTGGTGCTCTGAGTGATGGCAAAACCTGTTGGGGCATCTCCAACCTTCCACCACACAGAAATCTGCCCACTGAGGGAGGGCAGCTCTGGTTGTACTCTTGCTGTTTTATTCCATTCTTCCCTCAGTGGTAGTTCCTGAAAAGGGATCACAAGTGCATCCAGTTATTATTATTAGTAAAGCTAACTGCATTTTTTCCAGTTGAAACGTTCCATAAAACCTTCCCTTTTTTCCCTCCCTCTTCACATGTCTTTGATTAAAAATTTTCAGTGGTTTTGTCTTCCTAAATAGCAAAATGCTTCATTTTCAATTCTAGGATTCCAGAGAGCAATTTTCATGGCATTATTAAACCAAATATAATAGAAAATACAGATAAATTTGGGGGCCACATCTGCTTGTCAGGATTATGTTGTATCTGTCCTACAGCAGTGCATTTATGAGCAGCCTGAGGATATCTGAAGGTTGGACCTGGCAGTCCACTTAAGCTGTTTCACAGATGATGACAGCAGTGCCGCTGAAAGCAAGATATCAAGGTCTGAGCTAACAAAACTCATTTGAGTGAAGAAATGCATTAAGAGCAATGTGACACAATTAACAGAGATGTTGAGGCTTGTCCAGCTACATGGGGTTTCATGCAATGGGGATGCAATGAAGGTGGTGGATCCCATCAATCTCTAAACCAGAGATGAGTGGACAGGGCTGGCTGCTGCTGGCAGGTTGAGTCTGTACAGTTCTCAGACAATTACCCACCTTCCTATAACCCTCAGTGCTTAAAGGGGGCATAAATGAGTACAAAATACATTGCAGAACTAATAACAATACAGAGAACACAGATGTTGACCTCAGGCTTCAGACAAGGGAAAGAGGTTTCAGACCATGGGGAAAAATATGAGTATCAATGGCAGATTTATTGTGTGATGGTTATCGTATCAATCACTGAACTAAGGGAGTACAATAATAATATTTTCTTACAGCACACTTGCACCAAATTGTAACTACTTTCAACCTAAAAAGCCACATGTGACTATGAAGACATGCAGCTGCTACTCTAAGGCTCATGCTTTTGCAATCCCTGGTAATTCCAAGAGAAAGGCGGGAGGGCTAGGCAATACACATGCACTCAGTTCATTTAGCCAGTGGTGACTCAGCTCATGTTGACAAAAACATTTGATCAAATTTCCTCTCAGATTGCATCAGCTGTAAAAATATGTTTAAATAGGCTCCTTTTCTGTGTATATCTTGCCTCTCTGTGGAGAGTTTTGTGATACTGCTACTTTAGTTCACATTATGATTCTTTCCCATTTCTGATCAATGCAGTGATGCCGGTAAATCTTTGTATTTCAGAGCTGCCCTAAGCTGGAAGTGTGGTGATGCTTCCTGATGTGCTTGGGTGCAAGCCTTGACTGGTCTGGTCCCGTCTTAGATATTTGATCCTGCACTTCAACTCTTCCCTTGCCAAAACCAGGGCTTTGGAGGCTGGGTGTAGCTCTCAGCTACATTGAACTGTCTGTAAATTGGTGCTGAGAGTTGCCAGTGGCGTTTTGCTGCGGGCTGTGGATCCAGGATCACCCCCAGGCTGAGGTGATGCTCAGGGAGTCTCAGATTTGGACTTCCTCCTGCACAGAGATTGCTGGGTGAGGGAGTGGCTCAGCAAGGGATTGGACTGTTATTTGCTTCTGTTCGGAGGATCAGATATTTGTGTCTCCATTAAAATAAAGAAGAATAGCCCCAAGCAGTAGCCAGCTCCAGAAAATTTATCTCTGTTCTAGAAGCAGAAATTGCAAGGCTTGAGCAGCCACTAAATGATGTGTCAACAGGACATGATGAGCTCTTTGCTTTAATGTTTTTAAAAGATATAAATCCTGGAATATAGCTCAATCTTCAGAACATAGCTGAGGAAAGGACCACAGCAGCCCAGCTCTGGCCAGAAGACCAAAAACTGCAGAAGAAAAGGCAGTTCAACTCTATTTGTTGCATGAACCATCAATATGTAATTCTATTTCTTTTGGATTTTGTTCCTCATGCTGTCTATAATGAAGATTAAGGACAGAATATTGTTTTAGCCAGGCCACAAGGAATCTGAGATGCTTATTTTTATCTTAGTCCTCCCTTCAGGTTTGAAATTATTTTTGCTGGCAAAATGTGATTTAAATTTCCTGTTTAATAAAAAAAAAAACCCTATTGCACATGATATTTTTCTTTGGGAAGTGTCTAAAGCCCATTATTTTGTTCTAGCTTCCTGCTACATGCTGAGTGGTCACGGTGAGATTGAGTTGCATCATGTCAGATCTCAGGGAGAAAGTGAGCTTTGAGGGCTTTGGAAACTTTCTCCACTTTCAAACTTCAAAATTGTCCTCTGCTACATCATTTTTTAGAACAGGATAACAAAAAGTTTTGGACATGCTGTTGGAAAGCTTCATCTTTTACATCATGAGTTTCTGTGTGCTGATTAGTTTGTTGATGGGAAGAAATTCACTTTTCATGCAGAAATTGTGTCTAGCACAGGATGTGGAGGCTTCTCAAGCAGGCACGGATAATCAAAGTCCATAGCTTTGTCTCCTGCAAGTGACAGGTCCATTTTAAGTACAGGAGCAGCCCTTGCAGTGAAAGAAGTGGCCTTTATCAGAGCTGAGAAGGGGTGGCGTCACTGGCCCCGCTTTGGGGGTGTTTGCTGTGGTTTGCTGTGCCCTGGCAAGGCAAAGCTTTGCTTCTCAGCAGGATGGGTGCTTGCACAGCCTGTGATGTCCCTGATTTTCTCCTTGGTGAACTGATGACATTGGCTGTCAAAACTCACTTCTCCTCCAGCTGTTCAGCAGCTCAACCCCATCACACCATGTCACCTTCTACCCCAGAGGAGCTCATTCGGTTTCAGCAACCTCTGGAGACCTTCACAACAGACGTGGGGTGCTGGTAAATGGAGATCTTGGATATTAAACTACATATTGGTAGCACTGGAACAGAATCTGAGAGTCCTGACACACTGAACCAGATTCCAAAAGGATTTGCTCCACTGAATATAAAAGATAAAACAGCCAAATAATGGCCCAAAGATTACCAAACCAATGGATCACAATGCCAAGCTCTCTCTGGTTTAACATTAATTAATTATTGTATGTGCAGTGGTAGTGATTAAACATAATTGGAGCACTTGTACAAGGGAATATGCTGTAGACTACTAATTAAAATCCTCTCTGAAGAAAACAGGGACAAAGACTAGATCACAATAATCAGTGGGCTTCTGATTAAAGTGCAAAGGCAGCTTGGAAATGATTAATTTCGGGCTGGCATCCAGTCAGAACAAGCCAAAGGAGAGAGAAACTTCAAGGTGATGATTCATGCTGGGTTTTTTTTTTTTGTTGTTGCTGTTGTTGGGTTTGTTTTTTTTTTTTCTGTGATGGCTTGTTTTTGCATTTTTTTAGGAAAACAGAGTAAAGAAAGCAAGAGTATGAGCCGTGGAGACACCAAGGACATTGGTCAGGCAGGTCTCAATGAAACTGATTTCTGGGTGTCTGCTGTGCAGCCAAACCCCATCACTGAGAAAAGCAAGGAGCTGCCCACAGTGTGGGTCCAGATGAGGTTTGGATTTCAAATGACACCGAGTTGCTTCTGAACAGGGGACAGCTTTTAAATGTTATATCCATGAAAAGCTCAAAGTGCCAGAAATTCTGCATGTCTTCAGATACAACAAAATTATTTTGATGCTTCTCTTGACTCTTGGACTGTTCTTTCCCCTCATTCCAATAAATGGAAAGTACCTTTAAAAAAGACCAGTAGCCACCCTAAATTGTGGCTGCACAATCCTGAATGCTGGCTTCTGCTGTAGATTACTATAAACCTCCCTTTAAAACAGTATCAAGAGTGATGTGACAGCCCTCTGGTCAGGTGAGTCTATTCAGTGAATAACAGCTATAAATAGACACAGCAAAATTTCATTTTGCTTAGCCCTTCCCAGGGCAGCAGCAGTGGGGGAGTTGTGATGTTGACAATTGACACAGAGTCAGATGTTTTTCCCATTTACTGCTGAGACAGCTGAGTTTCAATGCAGAGGTGGGAAAAGCCAGAGTAGCTGGATATTGTCTCTTGTTTTTGTCCCCAGTGTGATTTAAAAGTGGAATTCTCCTCTACTAAAAGGCACAGCAGTTCATCCATCCCATCCTCAAAGGAGTGTCTAAGAGGGGTGGTTTGTCCTCCCATGTGTTTATTTTCTCCACTGGTTGTGGAGGGAGAGTACTAGACCAGTTTGCATTAAATATCACACATTTAGATGGAGAAAATTAGGTAATCCCATCCTTGAAACTGCTTCTACGAACAACAGGAAGAGATAATCTGAGCCCCTTTTATGAGAGCAGATATCATAGTGAGATCTCACACCTAGCTTATAAATGCTTATTAGAGGTTTGTTGAAAGCCTTTGCCTGCTCTGGCTTAAAAAGTCCAAGCATCCCACATGGTGAGAACTGAGTGGAGCCCACCAGGCAGGCTGCATGTCCACGGGGAAGAATATGTCAGCCAAAGGGAGCCATCCTTCAGCATTTTTGTCACTACTGGGAAAGCCAGATCACATCTGGCTGTGGCTGGGACTGCTAGGCATGACGTCAGAACTAATTAAAAATCAGGGTTCAGTTAGTCATAAGTTCCAAGCACCTTGTAAAACAACAAAGCGTCTCTTTATTAAAATATAAAATATAGAGGAAAAACCCCAGAGATTACACCAATATTTGTTTGTGCCTGTATTGCTACTGCCAAGAAAAAACAATCTGAGGGTTTTGAATGAGGCTGCCAGCAGCTGGACTGTTTTTTCTTCATGCATCAGGGAGGTGTGTTGATTTTTGTGTCCTTCATAAAACTTAACTTCACTCTCAAAAAAACCCCCCAGCCTGTTTCAGTTGCCCTCATGGGTGCAGAAGTGCCCTGCACTCAGGGAACAGTAGGTGAGTTCTGTGTCCTGACCAGGGGATATGGGTCTCCATCTGGATGCCCTGGAGGTGCTGGAGTTGCTCCTCCCAGGGCCATCTCAGGGGTCCTCCTGAGCTCTGCAGGGACAGTGTCACACAGAACCTGAGTGTGAAGGGCTGCCAAGGGATTGGTGCAGTTCCTCCTGGAAGGATCTCTTAGGGAAACCTCCTACCACGGTCATACTGAGTAGAATTAGGCTGCTCAGAGTCCTTCAGAAGTATTTTTATGTCCCTCATTTTTGCAGGGAGCACAGAATTCCCTTCTCCTCCCACTCTCACTCTATGGTATTTGCATGGATGCTTCAGATGAGGGTTTTGTTAGATGCTGCCTCTATTAAAAAAATCACCCAGCAGTATCTATAAACTCACGAAAAGTTAAAAAAGAGAAAAAATAGTAGGGTTTTACTTGGACAAAATCAGATTAAGGCATCCCTATATCTTATCTGTAGTTATAAAGAACAACTTTACACTTTTAATGAGGTGAACAAATTTCAACAGGAAAGAATGGCAGTTTGGTAATTCGTGATGTGTAAAGTTTTGGGAACAGTCTCCAAACAATGGTTAGCAGAATTTTTTGACAATAGAATTAGTTGCTTGAGTAAATTTTGTTTTAATATCTAATTTGTTTCAATCAAAGTATATTAAACACTGAATTCTCGAGTCCACAGGCCAAACCCCCCAAACCAAATGAAAAAAATCAGTAAAATTTAAGCATGATAAGAATCCAAATAGCCATATTAAAATCTAAGGTGGACATGAACTGTAAATATTTCGACTCTTTATTTCAATAGAGGAGCCTCAGAGAAAATATTCTGAAATTTGAATTCCTTGATCTAAACATGTTTTAAAAACTCTCATATCCCAGACAGACTGATGAAAATTTGTGTTTAGGCTCATAAAAGGATAGAATCATTTAGGTCAGAAAAGACCTCTAAGATCATGGAGTCCTGACATTAACCCAGAACTGCCAAGCCATCACTAAACCATGTCCCCAAGTGCCATTTTTACATATCCTTTAAATCCCTCCACCACTTCCCTGGGCATCCTGTTCCAATGCTTGACAATCCTCGTGGTGAAGAAATTTTTCCTAATACCCAATCTAAACCTCTCCTGGCACAACTTGAGGCCATTTCCTCTCATCCTGTCACTTGTTTCCTGTGAGAAGAAACTGACCCCCATCTCACTACAACCTTTCAGAGAGTGATAAGGTCACTTTTTGAAAGAAGTGGCCACACTTCGATTTTGAGAGGGGCTTGATCTTTGCAGGGTGATGGTCTTGCTGGCACAAAAAATGGAACAAGATCCTCAGGGACAGTGCTAGTGGCCAACATAGTTTCAAAACTAGTGATATGAGGAATAGATCCCTGATTGCTTGGACAGGACAGCTGAGTGCATGTGCAGAAGCTGATCAGTACACTGATTAATTGGGTGGTGATTGCGGGTTATAGAACATCCATGCTGACATCCTGTTTTGTATGTCTTGATCCTTTTATGCCAAAGGGTCATGAAAAATTTTAGGTGCAGTGTTTTGAGTGTATTCTTGAAGGAATCCATGCCTAAAAGGAGAGTATGACAGAGATTAAAGCTAGAATTGACTGACCAGGCCCTGTAAAAACATTTTGTCTGGGTGTCTGAGAGCTGCACAAAAACACAGGGAGTAAACAATTTGCACTGAAGGATTAAGATGACCCAAAGCTCCAATCTTGCCTGACAAGATTAAATTTGATTTTTCTTTCCTGAGGTCAAGCTGTTCTTTGTTCCAGTAAATTTATTTAACCACATTCACCTCCTCAAAGATGTATTTTATGTAGACTCTCCATGCACTGCAACTAAGCCCCAGTCATCCTTTAATATTGTATCATGAATGGACAACTCCTTGTGTGACCAGTGAATGACCTCCCACTTCACCCCAAATAAGTATGAAGTTTTATCTCTGTGGCAAGAACATTCACTATTATTAGTGCCTCAGAAATGCTTCTTTTGTTGTGTATTTATGTGTGGTACAGGCAGAAGGGTGTAGCAGGTACGTGTGCATACTCATGTGTGTGCACGCAAGGCAACTCTTAAAATTAATTGCCTTGGCACAAAACCCTTCTGGATCTGTTTACATTCCTGAGGCAAATTCCTTAATATATCTGTAGTTAAACTGTTCCACAGCCTCTAAGTGCATGGCTTTGGTATGCTGCCCACCTTCCCCACACAGGGAATCGCTGGGAACATTGAGTGCCTGCTGAGAATAAACGTGCCCCTGATATAAGCACAGCAGCAACGTGTGAATATGCTCTGACGATGCTACTTAATCCTGAGGATAATGTCATGGATTTTCTGCATATTATCTTAATATAGCACAGAAAGGGGAAATTGTTTGGTTTGGAGTGTGGAGAAGTGGGCAGGGGGAGGAGGAGGAGGAGGGAAGGGAGTGGGGAGTGTTTAAATAGCTTCAGTATTGACCTTAGTGCTGATGGGGGGCTCCCATTCACATCAGCAGTTATGCTGAGTGTTTGAATTGAGCAAGATTTCCCCAATAATGTCAGATAATGTGCAGTGTTAAGGGCTGGGCAATGTTCCTTCAAGATAGCAGTGAGAAGTGGGTGCACTCCTACAGGAGAGCAGGTGGGAAGTTCCTTCCCCAGCCCTCGAGGCCATATCAGAGCCATTCCCAGTGACCTTTCAAGGCCAAAGGTATTAGCTGTAAGATAAAGGTTTGGAAACCAGCCTTGATTGTGCAGCCCTGATTTTCTCCCAGAAACCTCAGTGATGACCCTCTGCCATAAGGGGTTTGTGATTCAGGATAGGGCAGTCCCATGAGAGCCCTGCCTTAGATGACTGAAAGGTGGACCCTCTGCATAGCTGGAAAGTGTGCAGCACTTGAGAAGGGTGCTTATGTGTTCTCCTGGTTCTGCTATATGAGAAAAAATAAACAAAAAAGGTCTGGAGGAGATGGAATAGAAGAAAATCTATAGCTCCAAACAGAGTGGCTCAAAGAAAATGCAGGACACAGCATTTTGGGCAGAGTGGTGGGATGGAAAGGCAAGCACAGGTCTGCACCCCTTCTTTTCTGACTGCTCTTACTTTGATCACCTCTAGTAGGAATAGGATCACCTCTGAGCAGTATCATGTTCCCCCATCGATCTCACAGAGCACATCCTCCCTTTCACCAAACTTCTCTGATAAAGCCAGTAGCAACATGTTACACCTTCTCAATAGAATATATGTATACCTCTGTTTTCTTTTCCAAGGTAAAGATGCTATCAAAAGAGTAAGTTGTGCAAGAGATATTTTGAATGGTGTAGCAAGAATGGTGTTGATGCTGTAAATCGTCTTATTCCATTTACCAGGCTTTCTGGTGCTGGAGGCTGGTATGTGGGAATGTGATGTTCACCAAGATGGTGAAACACTGGAGTTTATGCAACAAGTGCTTTACATAACACCTTGCCTGGTTTTTTAATGCAAGATAAAGAAACGAAGATATCACTTTAGTATTATGGAAATGTATATATGTTTTGGAGGTGGGGAGAAAAGGTCGCATATTTAAAGTTACTTTTGTTTTTAGAGTTTGTAAAATTAACACTTTTTTACTTGGTGTCAGTTATTTGCATGCTGGCAGAGATCAAAAACTCACACTCTGCAGGGAGGGCTCTACAGCATCTCTCCTCTCCTTTCTTGTTGCCCCACTCGCCACTGCAAATCCACAGCCCCTCTTCACAAGCAGTGGCAGGAGCTTGGGCTTCTGCTTATGGTTACAGCCCCAAGCTGCTTCCAGCAGCTCCCTGTGCCTCTCTGACCCCAGCCCGGTGCCCTTTCCACTGCATCACAATGAAAATGGAGACAGATTGAACATCACCTGTGTACAGTGATCTCAGCTTGGGTTAGCACCATAGGAGGAGTCATCAGTCATAGAATCAACACCATACAAGGAAAACCAGCCTTCAACAGTGTTGAAAGTCAACAGGTCTGATGGATCTAAATGTACCCTCCATGTATCTCAGGGAGGAAACCTTCTCTTTCTCAAGATGTGTGTCTGTAGCCACAACTCAAAGGGCCAAAGGAATAGGAGTTAATTGAGATGAACCTGTGAAGGACACAATACTAATTACAGACTTAAGCCACCTCCTTTTGGGATCAGTGTCTGCTGATTTCACCTTGCACACCTCCAAAATGAGAGCTGCCACCTTGATACCAGCCAGGAGATAAACTACTGCTCCTGCTACTGTTCTGGAAGCACTATTTACTAGCACACTTGGACTCACTTTCTTGCATGTGTTTATTCAGAGCAGTCATGTGCTTGAGCAAAGATCAGTAGTGATTTGTGATGTCTGCTGAAAACCCCCAGAAAATCAGTTATTGATTAAATTGTCGTTATCATTTGTAATAGATTACTGTGCTAAAGGAGCCCTTGGCACACTCAGTGGGATTTGCCAGGGACTGTGGTAAAACTTGGTCAATAACGTCCTGAAATTAGTTATTGCTTTATTGTACTTTGCTTTCTGCTCAGCAGGCTTTTATGATAGTTCAAAATGTAAACACAAAATTCTGTTTTGACTTCAGATAAGAATTATCCAGAAATATGTGTTAACTACTCGGCCATTTGTGTGCATCTGCCTTTCTGTCCCTTTGTCACTTTGAAACACGTCTTTATCTCTCTTTCATGTTTTAATAGTGGCCATAATAGTAACCACTCAGCTTACTGCAGGGAGCATGTCCTTCAGCAGTGAAACACGCAGGGCTACGGAACTGCAACACCAAGAGGGATGAACAAGATGGCAGAAAAATAAAACTTGCTGGATAAAACTGCCACAGCTCAGCTGCTGCTGCAGCAACTTGGACCTGTCGCCCAAGCTGGGAAGCGATGAGAGAGGAAGCAAGGTCAGTTGGACTCCGATCTGAGCAGAAGCCAGGTTCACATCGGTCACTGTCTCTGCTCTGTGCAAACAAATCCCAGCCTGCAGCCGAAGGCCTGCACTGCTCACCCAACCAAGCTGCTGGGCTGCACCATGAACTGGGGCAGTACTGCCTCCAAGGGCTGCGCCGTCCTGTCCAACCTGTCCGGGTTGGGCTAAAGATAACCTTTCCTGAAGGACACCAGCATTTTGAAACCTCAGACAGCTACTCGGTCTGCCCGCTGACCTTTACTGAGAGGCCTGTTGGGAGCAGATACACATTTATCGAGACCTTGCTCTGCATTTCTCAGAAGCTGAAATGTCCTGTAACACGATTCAGCATTCTTTAAAAATGCTGCCTCAGACTGCCTCAGTTAGAGGGAAGTATTACTTCCCCCACAATACTTGTAATCAAAACAATGGACATTATTATACCCTGTGCTGGTTCTGGGGTGTGTGAGTGGGAGAAAGCGAGTCACAAGTTTTACTAACTAGATGGATTGTTTGATTGCCTCTTGAAAACACCACTAAATCTGGAGCAGCAAAGCTGCAGCCACAGCTATCTTTCGGGTTTTGTATTCCTTCAGATGAGGACTTATCACTTGCACTGGTGGCAGATGGGTGACTCGCCACTGAGTCACTCTTTTTTTGCCTTGTTTCCCACTTGTTTCCCACAATAGCAAAGGATGCTTTGTGTTTTAAAGTATACCTCTGACACTTGATTTTTCAGGTGTATTTTAGAGTTTAAAAAGAAAAATAAATAAAACCAGAATGTGGGAAGCAAACAAACCAGCTGAAGACTCCTTCCTGCCCAGGTGTTGCACAGAGAAATCCCAGCTCCACCAAGAAACTCTAAATTATGAAAGAAAAGGCCTTTTATAACTTGGAATCCTGACTTTTTCATTGGAAAAGTGAACAAACTTTTCACTTGAGGTGTTGATTAAGTGGGTTGTTTTTTCTTGACACTTCTGTTGGAAATTATGAATTCTTTAATCACCCTTTCCAAGGATACATTATGAGTTTATTTGCATTTGCATTTTCCCACGAAAGACGAAGATTTCTCAGATTACCTGCAGGCTGTAATCACAACCACACAGTACCTGAGGTGTGCTGCAGGTGCAGAGTACAGGCAGAATTGCCACACATGCACAGTCACACACATACACACATAACAACACCCAGAAAGGGTATTTCTCCTATACATCACAAATAAATGAATAATTAATAATAAATAAATACCTACATAATAATAATATATTATTTATTATCAATAATTAGTATTTAATATCATGTCTTCGTGAGGATGGGACTGGACTTAAAAAATCCTGTGTGGACTGCTTGTGGCTGGACTAGAAATGTGTGCAAGTGGCCACATGCCACTGCAATGGGATTCACGGGGAGAACCCACTGGAGAGAGGCATTGCTGTAGGTAATACGGCACCATCAGCATCTTCCTGGCTGCTCTCAGAGTTGGAAACCCCAGATAAGGTAAAAGAGGAGAGCACAGGGCAGTACCCTACAGAAAATGTGCCAGATAGCACTGGAATCCTTTACATATTCAAGCAGGATGGAGCCCAGGAAAAGTTCCTACCCAACAAATATCTCAGGAATGCACTTGAAATCCTGCAGGGAACAGCCCAGCCCTTAGCAGGTGAGGCCCAACCTGCTTTTAATGGGAAAAATCCTGAGACAGCGTTCCCTGGGTGGGAGGCCAAGGAGCTGGAGCATGAAGAGGAGGTTACCCTGAATTGCAAAGACTTGCTCTTGGCAAAAATCCTGTAAGGTCTGATGGAAAATCAAACACCTGAAAGGAGGATTTGAAATGCCTTCTAGGAATTTGCCTTTGTGCTACATATTTTACAAAAATCTGGGTAAGGTATTGCATCCTTGCCTCACTGCATAGAGCTAAATGCTCTTGAAGTTTCTTGGATTTTTTACAGGGACAGCAAAAAACCAGCATTTTGTATCACAGCATCATTTCCGGTGCACTACATGGTGTCCACAGCAGTGAATTGTTCTGTCACAGCTGGGCACGGTAGGATGCTCCATGCCAGAAGGAGTGGTAGGACCTGCCTGCTGGTGCAGAGTAGGAATGATGTGTCGGGGGCTTCCAAGTGCCTGGATGGAAGACAAACCTGCAGAGGAGGGTGGGGAAAGAGGATTTCTGCTTCTCCTTACTTGACTTTTCAATTTCTTTGGGTGGAACTCTTGGGAGGGATGAAATGGAATGGCTGCCAGAAAAGTTGTGAGAAATCCTGTTGTGGGCTAGATTTATTTGCTAGATAACATCTAGTGCAGGTAACTTGCAGCCTGCCTTACGGTGAAAGTTAAACATTTCTCTGTCACTGGAATTCAATTTACAGGTGCACTAATTAATCCTAGATGGCACTCTCAGTGCCAGCTGGGGGACTTGGGACCATATTTTATATCTTCTATCCTCCCAGAGAGTATTTACATTGCAGAAAGACCAGTCTCCTAACAACTACTACTGGGGAAGGTTTGCAATTCTGAAATATTTGAATAGTGCTATCCTAGCCCATTTCATGCAGGTTTTGTTTTCACAAAAATGACATAATCATCATAAACATCATTTTTGTATGTCATTGTGCATGCTGTGAATTCATATGGTAATTCCCTGAAGCATCTGTTCCTCCATATTCATAGGACCTTCATGTGTAGATCTTTGCATCCTAATATTTCCTGATTTCTGCTGTAGGTTAAGGGTATATTTCTCAAATGAGTGGCAGTGAAATAGGGAATACATTGGAGACACCTCAGCTAGATCCACCTCTGAAAGATCTTCCTAGCTCTCTCCTCTTGAAAGGACTTTTTGGAGGACAGGGTAGAAGGAGTAAAGTACTTTGTGAGGAGCTAGGTGGCATTGAGAGTGCAGCTGTCTTGGGAAAAGCTGGCATCCAGAAGCAGTGTTGGCAGTGCTGACACAGAGTGATGCTCTCCAGAACCTGGCTAAGTGTTTTCCTCTCTAGAAAACCTTTTCAGGCATGCTTTACACTGGAACTACTTGCATATTTTAAAGAAATTGCACTGCTCTGTAACAGTGATGTTCCTGATACCAATTTCCAGTGCAACTTCTGGTTTACAGCTTAGGGAGGGTTTTGTCTGGTCAGGAGGTTGGTGTGAGCTGGGCCCTGCAGTCCTTAAATGAAGAAACAAAAGGAAAAAAACACTTAACAACTGATAAGGTCCTCAGAAATCGGTTGCTAAAACAAAAGTTTTATGCCAATAGCTGAATTAATATGATTCATCCTGGGCTTTACTGAGTTTAGCAAATCTTTGAGTTGGTGCTTCCATCATGTGTTTGAGCAGTTTCACAGCCAAGGGAAAACTTTAGCTTCAGCCAGAACTCCACTGCCTGCTGTTCAGTTTTATATTGCCATTTTTCAATTGCATTAACACCTAGCCACTCAATCCTTCTGGCTCTATCCCAGCTCACACAAGATCTCTGCTATTCAGTTAAAAAGACTTTTAGTGCAGGACAAAAGGTAACAACATGAGTTTCATCTGGGCAATGTCTGTTTTCCTTTCAGCACACAAACATAGAGCTGGGCATATGAGAACAGACACATCCTCGACATCCATGTCTGGAACATCAATAATTTTCCTATGCTTTGTTTGGGGATGGAGCATATTCGAATCTTGGAGAAGCCAAAACAGTATTTTCTTCATACAGGGCATCACAGCTGATCCATTCCAAACTCAGAGAGCCCCAGTTTAAAATTCTAAGATCAAATCTACCGTGTGTTAATAATTCCCCAGGCTCTTCATAAATCCTTTACTCCTCTGCCATACTCAGTCTCCCTGCTGCTAATGTAAGTCCCTCCTCTTGGTGAGGACATGTCAGGAAGCACAGTTTGCAGGGGAGTTCATGTCACCATGATCTTCTTTTTGCTGTTTTGTGAAGATGGTACCAACCAGAACTTTTCAGCTTTGCTCTACTGTTTTTCTACCAAGGGATCAACTCTGACTCTTTGTTATGAACACACAGCAGGGATTTCCCATTCAAATCCTGGGCAGGTCCAATCTCAGCTTCTATTAGCAGGAGTGTTCAGATCATTAAATATAAGGAGTTTTTGGAGGTTTTTTTTGATACTATAAATAGCAGCAAAAAGGAGAGGGTGCCGCTGTGTCTGTTTGTGGAGGGTGATGCTCTTGGCATCAGTACAATTTATGTGTGACTAAGAGATCTATATCCTGGTCCACACTCATTTCCTAAGGTCATCACCTCTATTCCTCTTTGTCATATGCTTAGACTGACTTTTTTTCTCTCCTGACCCCAGGCCTGCCGACTTCAAGGACAGGATTTTCAGAAGTGACTTAAAATGAGTTTATGTCTTGAATAATCCTGACTCTCTTAATCTCTTAGCTCTGAGTTGGGGCATGTGCACTGCACGGAACACAGGCATGGTTCTGGTATGAGGAAGCTGATGTGTAAATCAAGATTTTTCTCTGTAGCCACCCTTGATGACAAAACAATGTCTCACCTTGCATAGAGGAGCAAGGTGAGTCATCAAATCTGATGACTTCATTCTTCCAACACATGAGGCTGGATGAAGTTCATCTCTTTTCCTTCCTTTCCTTGTATGCTGGAAGGCATTTTGGAGGGTGAAATATTTCCCACACAAGCTCAGGGAAATACAGGGTGCTTTGAAAGAGAAAAGATTGCCAAGATTCATGGAAACCACTTAGCAGTAGGGGGAAGAGATGGACATTGTTTTCTCAAGACAAAGAACCAATATCAGAGAAGGTGAAAGGCACTTGAGAATACAGAGAACTGTCATGGAGGACATGACCTGAAGACCCCAATTTTTCATTTCCTTTGGGTCTTACTTTGTGGTGTTTTACTGATACTTGAAGAAAAACAATGAATTCAGAAACCTCCTCTGAAGCTCCTGTGTGCTGGTGTGTGTTCCTGGGCATGTTTGTGTGTTGCAAACCCCCCTTGTGCACCCCCCACCAAGGCAATGGTGGTAAAAGCTACACTGAATGTGCAGGGGAATCTGAGAGCTCCTTCCCAGGCACAGGAGCTGGTGTAGGTACAAATGCTAAGCTTGTATTAGGCCTTTCCAGGTGTGCCTGGAGTCCAAGGCAAGACTGATGCTGAATTTCTGCTGAGAATACACTTTGGCTTAATGAAACTAAGTCTTGGAGATGCCTTGGATCTTTTGAGTGTCTGATCTGGGGGGAGAGGAAGAAAACTGGACCTAGAAATATCTTCAAGGTGATTATCAGGAGCAGTCATCTCCAGTCTCCTGCTCTTGGACTCCAAATCCTTTTATATGTAAGCATGCAGTTAGGAAGTTCTGTGTCTGGCATTGACAGGAACTGGAATATTATTGCTTGATTGGTCACTTCTCCCCATGTCTGGCTTCCACTTTCCAGAAATAAAGCACTGGTTAGTATCAAAGGAGGGGAAGCAAGGAGAAAACTGCAGTCAAAGCTGAAGGTTAGCAGATTATAAACCTTGCTAGGTTTGGTGAGTTCCGGGCTGGGCCATGTAGTGTTGGGAAAGTAAAGTAAAATTTTAACTCAGACGAAGATCCCAGTGGTGAATCAGCAACCAATTCTCTAAAATCACATCCCTGCAAGCACGTCCATCACGTCTCAGAGGAGTGAGTGATACCTTTTCCTGGGACACACACCTTCCATGTGATGTTTCTGAGTTCAGTGCTAAAAGGGGAACAGTGCTGCCTGGCATGTTCTGACCTGTGTGTTCTCTGAGCATGTCACTGCCTCTGATGAATTGTTCTCTTTCATCCTCCCTCTTCCACTAATTTTTTTTTTTTTTGAGAATTAAGGTCTGCAGTCATAAAAAGCGCTTTTGCTCATATCCGTTGACTGCAGGTCTGGGTGTGATTTGTTTCCACGTGAAGATATTGATATGTTTCTGCAAGATAAGGCCTTCCCTTGCAATGCAGATAAAAAGGGTATCTGTCTTCAGGCAAGGCAAACTGTGCAGAAAAGCCTTCCAAACAGAGCAAATTATCTTTCATGATTCACAGGCCATACGTGTCTATAATGCCTGGTTCTGCCGTGAGCACTGCTCATCAGAAGATTCCAGAAGAGGTTACAGTGTAAGGACATCTACTCTGGAAAACTTAGTGGGAAATTAGGGGGAAACTATGGGAATTCACTGTCCTGCCCCTTGTCTGCTGCAGCCACCCAGCCCTTCTCCCACCCCCACTGCCAGCATACAGCCCATGTGTGCTTCTCTTCTCTCTGCAGTCTGAAGGTACCCCCCAGAAATGATGATGCATCAGCACCTGAGCAGAAAAGATAAATTGGTTACACAGGCAGTAGCCAAATGTAGACAGAAATGTAAAAACTCACGACTGCCTTGTTAACAATCACTGAATAGGGCAACATGGTGGTGGTTCAGCCCCTGACCTGTCTCAGCTCAGGGAGGTGCCCCCTGGGTATGGAATTAGCAAACACATTGGAGCTGTGTAGGAGCTCTGGGGGGCTCTCAGTGGCACGTGAAACACTGCACTTAAGGAAAATCTGTATGCACTCACTGTTGTCTCTCACCAAAATAAATTCAGTTTTGTAGGTAACTATGTGAAATAAGGGTAGCAAATATTTTAAGGTTTAACACTTTGAGAGCCCATGCTGCACTTGACACCTGGACAACACCTCAACAGGAATTACAGTAATTTACAGGCGAGCCCCTTGCATTGCAGAGGGATGACACCCTTGATTCCCTGGAGCCTTATGGAAAACGGCAAAAAATCCTTTGTATTTAGGGATGATTCTGGCTTTCATGTGAAGCTTGTGCTTTATAAGACACAAGACCAATGACTTTGTGTGGCATTTTGGTGCTCAACAAGAGACAGGCTATGGAGAACCTATCTATGCAACACCATTAGCCTCTCATGGTTGTCACAGGTTTCCTTGGCACGTTCTGTGGAGGCCAATTTCTGTTCATGCTGCAGAGCATGGACCTCTGCTTGCTCTGTATTGTTCTGTTCTTTGTGACCAAACTACTACTCTACCTCCAGCAAAAGGAAAATGGAAAATTTCTGACCCCCTTTTGTTTTTGTGAGATCTTTCCCTCCTGCTTACTCCTTTTTTTTTTTTTTTGCCTCTTTCACCTCACTGCATATAACTGACACAGTTAATAAAAAATTGGTAACACAAAAATATTGTTCTCTCTTATCTTGCTAGGGAGCTGGGGCTTTTCAGGCAGCTTAATAAATAGTACTATGAACCTAGAGATGTTTTGCAATAGGTGGCTTTAATTAGAGTTTAGTCTAGGCTGGAAAGAGAAAAGGGGATTTCAGAATCAATGCTAGGAAGCAAGGAACATCATTGCCAGGTCAAGAGGGTTTTTTCTCTCAAAAGCCACCATGAAATTTGCCCTGCGCAGCTCTGGATTTGTTGTTTCTGGCTTTCTGCAGTTAGACTTTTCTAGTTTACAGGAAGATTATGTCCATCAATCCATCCCTCATTTCTCAGTACCACTCCTTTAAATGCTGCCAGGGCTGTTGGCATCCAGCTGTGTGCTTTCAGGCTCTGCCAACATCACCAGGAGATGGTACTGCAGAAGTGTTGTGCCTTCATTGAATTACTTGCTCCTGGCTTTTATTTTGAGTAAGCTCAGGCCCATGTTCACAGCCTATTTCTCTGCTGGAGGTTATGTGGGTGAGCAGAGGCTCTGGGACAGACAGCCTCAACAGGATGTTGGAAATTACTTAAGGAGAGCAGCTGTAGCACTTCTGCTGGGCAAAGAGGAGATGAACATTTTTATCATGTGTGGTTATCAGTAGTGAGAAGAGTGGATTATGAACATGCACAAAGCCTTGACACCACGACCTTTTTTAACAGTTGCTTTAAAAGCTGTATTTTGAAGAAAGAAAGACAGAGAGAAAAGCAACCAAACACAGTAAAGACCTGGGTAGAAATGACACAGAAGAAGGAATCAGAGCAATAGAGTGGGAAGGGGCTCAGATAAATCAGCTCATCCTTTGTAGAGGGAGAATTGCATTAAAAGTGCATATTAATACTTAATGCTGCTTTAACATACTTTTACAGTTAGGTCAAAAACCTTCATGCCCAACTGGTTTAGCACTGCAGTGCTCAGGGACCACATTGCTCCGGGTTACATGTGAGCAGGCAGAGTTGTTGGCTTCACACAGGTAGCAATGGCAAAACCAGGAACAACAGCACTGAGTCTTCCCCTAGAGAAAGTACCTAATCCAAAATTCACTCTGCAAGCAGAAATTCATCACCTCCTTGTCCCTGTCCCAGTAAATGGGACAGCATACTCTGGCATACAGCAGAGGGAATGTACATGGGACACAAAACCTCCAGAGATTTCTCTGCTCTGAATGTTTCTGTGGTTCTGGGTGAACAGGTGGAAAGGAAAGGACAACAGGACATGCTGAGAGAGTGTATGAGGGGTAAAGTCACACTGGGGTGTGCAGGGAGATGTATGCCTGCAGAACAGCACTGGGCTGGGAACATGCCAGGCTAGACATGGTCTGTACTGAAGGGGCTGAATTCTTATTTTTCACTATAAGCACTCGAATTTTCCTTTCTATGTGGCAATGACTGTGGGATACAGCTGTTTACCATCAAAATGGCCACCACAAAAAGTCCTAATATGTTGAGAGAACAGGTGTATTTAATCCCCTTCCCAGCAGTTACTCATTAAAAGAAGGCAAAATCACCCCCACCAGCAGGTATTGCAAGGGAAGAAAAAAATAGTTAAACGGGCAGGTGATAAACATCTGAGTTACTGATTAACTCCTGGCTTTTGTAACCACCACAGTTCTTCAGCTGGCTTACTGGAGACCAAAACATAGAGCTGTGCCACTTCAATAACTTACAGTGCACTTTATCTCTCCTTGGCACAGGTGTCCCTGCGCTGTGACAGTGAGGACAGCACTGCCCTCTCTTGATGGGAAGAGTTCAGAGCCCTTTCAATGCCTGCAGTGCCTTTCAATGTGACTCGAAAGAGCCAGAGAAATCCATGTAGGACAAGATGGATTGAAGTATAACCTCTTTGGTGTGTCAGCTGCCAGAAGTTGGAGTGAAGAGAGGGAGTAATTGACTTGCTCTGTGTGCATATCCTCAGGCATCTGCTCCAGGATGTCCATTGCAGATGGGATGCTGGGGCAGCTGAGTCTTTGGTCTGTCACTCTGTGGCCAGGCTTATGCTCTTGGGGGAAAAATCCGAGCTGGGAGGCAAAGTGGAGACCTAGACATTTCAGGAGCAGTTACAGTGAAAGCAGTGCAACATACGTTGCAGGATGGAGAACAGGCTGATGCTCACCTATGAGGAAAAAAAGGGTGATTTCAGATGTCTTCTTCCACCTGAAGCATTTTGTTTTCCCTCCTGCATTCAACCAGCTCCAGTCTGGAGTGTTGCCTCAAGCAATATCTCTCCCTCGCTGTCAGTCTTGATGCTGTCATTTGCCATTGCAGCCTGTCGCTCGGGTTTAACTGAGCACATGCTGTTTGCCATCTGGAGGAAAGCCTGAGAAGTGAGGTGGCAGCACTCGCTGCCATCCAGAGCTCAGCTGAGCCTCCTCAGCTGCTGGCTCTTCCTTATGCTGCCTGACTGGAGCATCCCGAGGTCTTGCAGGGGTGTGAGGAAACTCCTGAAGACGTGAGTCCCTGAAGAGGAACAGCTTTGCCATGTGGTGCAGAGGAAGTCCTTCCAAAGCTTAGTAACTGCATTTTTAACTAACACAGTTTGTGCTCAAGCAAACTTGCTCTGGCAAGGAACTGATCCTGCAACACCCCAGTCTTTGCTTCACTCAGAGGTGATAAATTTGAAGAAATAAATAGAAGCACTCAGCACCATCCGTAGAGATGAACGCAGGCTTGCTGAATGGGCAGGATGTCAGGGGCCCATCAGGCTGAAAGTGAATGCTAGACCATGGTGAGCTGAGCCAAGGAGGACCTAGCCGTGTCTCTGGGGATAAAGGACAGCCTGTGAATGGAGCCTGAAAAAATCCAAGTTTGGTTTGTGTTCTCTCTTACTTGTGCTCAGTCTCTTATAAAACTCTTCATCTATAAGCCAAAAATAATAGCCATTAAAAAATCTGAACTCTTGTTTGTCACCATTAGCTGTCACAGAAGGCAAAAATGCCCATTCTGCTGCTTGACCTGCCTTTGCAAAGCTCAGCTTTAATCTTTTTCACTTAAAATTTCACAGTAAGGCTCTATTTTCCAGGTCCAAACAAACAGCAGGGTGCACACTGAACAATAGCAGAGTTTGGCAGCATGCAGGTTTCTGGTCTGTGCCAGAAAAGCTTTTCTGATGGCCCTGAGTTCCTCTTTACCCCCTTCTGCCAGGGGCTGACATCAGGGAAAGAGAAAATACAATTGAATGCCATCAAGAGTGATGTCCTGTTTATTTTCCTGCTAACAGAATTATTTTCAGAACATCTCAGAAATCAGAAATGGGAGCGATGGGAGGGGTGGGAAAATCAGAACAAGCCCACTTTGGGACTTCATTAGCTGTTAGCAGAGAAGAGACAAGAATCAGGACCAAAATGCAGGCCAGAGACACAATAAATTGAGCTGTACATATGTCACATGTCCTTGTTTTCCCTTCTGGGAAAAGACCATAAAGAACTGGGGAGGTTTCCCTGCCAGAAGCAGGGTGATGTAACCTGTTAATTGTGTGTGTTGGTTATTGCTGGTTCCTGTAACTGTGTGGGGCAGTTGCTCCAGAGCAGCTCATACATCAGTATGGATTTACCAGGGGGTAAAATAAAAGGAGATATGGTCTCCTCCCCATGAGCAGTGGCTGCTGCTCTTTGCCCTTGTGTCCAGTGATGTGGTTGTGCATCTGCACAGCCTCTTCCTTGTGACACAAAATGGGGGGGCCAATCTGGCATCTCCTGGCTGCTGGAAGGAATAGGTCTTGCTCCCTATTTTTACCTCTCCTCCTTCCCTGCACACCGCTGCAGCACTGCAGTCTTGCTCTCTTGCACAAGCTCTAGCTTGGATGGGAAGGAGAAAAAATAAGCATCAGTGTGGTTGGAGCTCTACCAGATTCTGTAAAACAATTTTTTTTTTTTTTGTTCAGTAAGACTACTGTGTTAAATCTTGCTTTGTTAGCTCTTAACAGTGGAGATCCTAGTCTGTTCTTGTTCCGTGAAACTCTTCTGGCTTACGGCCTGCTTATTTATTTTTTAAAAGGGAGGATCTTGGGATGCTGAGCTCTCGTATCCAGCACAGAGCAGCAGGACACATGGACTATGCAGATCATCTCAAGGTTAGTGGAATATGCTGGGTGTCTTCTTGCATGAGTGGGGTCTTCTTGTCCAAATGATATGTGCCTGTCAGAGGTGTTCAGTTCTGCCTTCCAGGATATTGAAGATCCCTCAGGAGTTCAAGTGGTCCCCAGGCCAGGAGAAATGAGGTGGACACACACGGGATCAGGTGTAGGTTGAGGAAAATGGGGTGGTTTCCATCCAGACATGGTTTGCAAAGTGGAAATCAGAGACCAAATGTGCTGCTCCTAACCATGCATTCTCTGGACCACCTCTGCCCACTCCTTCATGGGAGATGCTCCTCCTCTGGAAACCAGTACAGCTTTCATTGTTTCCACTGCTTTAATTGTGATTCCCAACCCTGCAATTACAACTGCTGTGACATGGACCAATAACAAACTGATGAGAGCCTTTCCTGAGGCTACTGCATGGAGCAGGGCATGAGGAATAGAGCAGGAGGCCTTCCAGCTTTCAGTTCACCACCTCCTGTCTCACCATAGTCAGTGATAACCCAAAATCATGCAGAACAGAGGGCGGACTCAGCAGGACCCCCAGTGGGCTTGCTACCTGCTTGTCTCCGAGATGACTGCACTGATGATGGGGAAGAAAATATATGGGAAGGGATGGTGGACCTGTCACCTCCTGACTGCAGGCTGGTATCAGCCATGGACTTAACTGGGGTTGGGTGGAATAGGGGCATTTGACCTCTCTCTCTGCAGTCCCTGGGATAGTTCAGGGATGTCTTTCCACAGATAAATGTGCTATGAAATGAACTTACAGTTTTCCAAGTGAAGTAGTTCTTTCCATAGGAAAGAGTTAATGAGCCATGAAATGACATTTCTGCCCTTTACACAGCATCAGGACCCACACCTCCATTAACCTCTTAACCAGGACAAGTTACTTCACTGATCTGTGTACTGTGAACTCCCTTCCCTTACCCATTCCCATTTTGGTAGGGACTGCATTCGTGGCATCTTTTTCTTTGTACAGCTATTTTTCAGCATAAATCACTTTCCATTGTTCCAGTCCAAACACCGAGTGGAAAAGAAAACATGTATGGGCTTTGATTGCCATCTCTCTTGCTAGTAAAGGAGAAATGCCAAACCCGGTCTCTGAGTCAAAGCTAACAGTGGATGGCCTGCTCTGCAGTGGGGAGGAACAGTGATGGAGATGGCAAAGAACAGGGGGGTGGCTCTACCTGCCCCTGCCAGAGGGACCTTTCCTCCTGCTTAGGAGTGCATTGGTGGGACTTGGCTCTGAGCCGCCTCAGGTTGGGCCCACAATGATAAAGAAAACCCAGGCTGAAACCCTGTCCCACAGCTGTCCCTTCTGCTTGGTTGTGAGGCCATGATGATTTTTTGCCTTTTCTTTTATATATCTTTTATATATACCTTTTATGTATCCTCAGTGCTCTTGTCATGCATACTAGTAATTCCTTAAATCCAATAATTTAGCACAGTCCTAGTATTTTGTTAAGCCAGGAGACCAAATATCCTGGAGGCCTTGCAGCTGGAGGCTGGAAAGCCCTACACTATCCTGAGAAAACAAGGTCCTCTCTAGAACATCTCTTTACATCCTGTAAACTAAGATAGGCCCATCCAGAGGGGAATTCCTTGGGATGGGGGGACATCATGCTATTCATCCAAGCCTCTCATTGGGGAATCTTTGTTAGATATGCTAATTTGCAAGGTCTATAAATTGTAAACGTGATCTCTTGTGTGTGTGCATTTCGGTGCATTCCACCTTGGAGAAGTGGTGCACCATAAGGGTCCTTGTTAAATACCGAGGTAAAATCCCTTTTTCTCTTATCCGTGTCTGGCTCTTAAGTTTTAAGATCAGGAAAGGGCATCAGTTGCTTGCACATTTGCTGGCCTGGTTTTGGGAGCTGTTCCCACGAGGCAACACCTGGAACATGGCTCTAAATGCAGGTGGCAGGGTGGGTGTGAGCTGTGCTAAAGCTTTGTGACTTCTGACATGGACATCACCTGCATCATCCAAACCCACTAAAGACAATGGAAAGGTCTCCTGGTGGCTTCAGCAGCCTCTGTGTCAGGTCCTAAACTCAATTCAGGCCAACATGGGATCAGACCAACCTCACTGCCTAGGCAGCTTTAGGCTGATGTCAGTGGAGTGTTTGGTGTGGATTCTCAGCAGCAGGGCTGGTGTTGAGGGGTGAGGGCTTCCTCAAAGCCAGGACGGATGTTGGACATCAGGTCCAGGAATTTATAACTGTGAGCAAGACGAGTCCAGTCAGGGTAACTTTTAGAATACTGGCCTGGACAATGGTTAGTCACTGACCTCCAGAATAAATTATTGTAGGTGAAGTCTGTTAACCCCATGCCTAAAGCAGCCTTGCTGTGCTCTCCCTCCACAGATGAGGGTTCTTTCAAAATTGAATGGGTCTTCAAAAGTTATTAATTTTTTCCAAGGGAAATTTTCACTTTGCTCCTGAGATTATTGCTACGTTGTAAAAATGGGTGCTTTTTACTCTTTTCTCTGACCTTCAAAATTTTTCCACAACTCCTAAAAATTTGGAAGGGGTGAAAAAGATCAGGACATGTTAAAAAGGTTAAAACTCAGGCCCCAAGGATAGGTAGACTTTTGTTGTGCAAAGACATTAATATTTCTATACATCTCGCCCTATAAAAATAAGGTTTAAGATAATTTTGAGAATTATCTAGTCATTAATTCCATTTCTTGATTACTCTTGGTAGCACAATAGATATATTAAATGTTTACATAGCCTGCGCATCTTGGGGATAGAAATAATTTTGTTCTGAGTACATATCCTGATACTGAGGACAGACACTACATTATGAAGACACTGAACACTTTTGCTGCAGCAACAAGGACTCACCACGTCACTGTCATTTTAGTGACAGCCTGGGACCCTGCTGCATGCCATTAAGTGATAGGAATTTTAGGAACCTGTTGAAGTACAGGAAAACATTTGACTGACAAATTTTGTCGGGCATTCTTTTTAATGGCTGCTGAGCAGATCAAAAGTGTCTGGTCAAGGCCCAGATCTTCCTGTGCTAAGCTCCAGGCTGAAGTTTGAAAAAAGACAAGCTGAAAGAGTTGGATGGAAAGGATACCAGGTATGGCATATTTATAAATGCCCTGTGGCATTTCCATAAATCCAGATCCAGAAAGTTAAATTCAGGGAGAGGGTACAGGTGATGACAAAAATGGAAATTTTTCTAATCCTTTTTTGTTTCTCCTGGTACTAATGGAAAAATCGTGCTGCCTGGTGTAAACTGCTGTAGCTTTGACCTCTGGGAAGAGATAGTCTACATCCATGAGAATATGGCCAAGTATTACTGTGCTGTATGACCACACAGAAGAGGAGGGTCTGAAGGGCACAGTTATTAAGGGAAATGAATACTTGAAAGACAAAGAACTAAAATTGTTCTGTACCAGTTGTGAGGCCAACATGTGTTGCTGTACGCACAGTGATCTGTCTGTCCTTCCTGCAAAATACAGCCTCTCCCAAAAAAATCCTGGATGAGAGAGACTCTTTGCTGATGGGTTTAAAGGAATTTTTCTGTCTTTTGTTCCAAACACTACAACGTCAGCTCGTTCACTAGAGCCATTCCCCTACTGGAGAAGCTCACTGACATAACCCCATAACCCCAGCTGTGCAAATCAACAGAAAAACGCTTTCCACCAGAGCTTCCTAGAAACCTCTGCTGAAAGGACTCTGTGGAGGTGTCTAACCCAAGAGGGAATCCCCAGTGCTGTGTGAGACCAGCCATGGCTTTGTCTAGCCATGCCCTGATGCCCTCCAGGGACAGAGGTCTCATTTCTTCTCCTGGCTGATCTGTTTCTTTCTCACCCTCTTAGTGAGAAAGGCATCTTGCCTAATGTCCAGCCTGAACCTCCCTAGCTGCAGTGCGTGGCCATTGTTGCTTCTACTGCCATTTGATACTACAGAAATGAACTTGTCTCAGCCATCTTCACCTCTCCTTGACAGAAGGGCAAGGACATCAAAGCCAGACAGTATTTCTTCGCCTTTTTATACACCGCTTGCTCATATTAAAGAAAAGAAGGCTCAGGGTACACATTCAGGCTTGGGACTAATTAGGACCTGAGATCATCAATGTTATTTAGCCCATAGTGTGTTTCCTGGCACTTTTTAAGCTCATGACTATTCATCCCCCCACAGACTGTGTCCAGGCTTAGCCTGGGACACAGCATCAGCCAAGAGCTTGTCCCAAAGACAGCAGAGACAAAGCCATCCAGTATTTCTAAGACACTGAGGTTTAGCTGTGCAGTCATGCTTCATGCCCTTGGTCACAGAATGGGATATGACCCATCTTATTATATCCTATTGTTATGTTTAATATATCTACATGGAAAAACATGTCCCAGAACACGCCTATCAAGTGCCAGCTGCCAGCTCACCCTTTGCACTGTCCAGCATTCCCTTCCTACCACCACTGGGGACACAAAGTAAACATTCAGTTCATGTCATAGGAATCCCATTCTGATGGTGCTGCTGCAGTGCTCTTACACTATTTCATATACTTTTACCTAAAATATATATGAGTTTAAGTAATAATTTTATTTTAGGTCACAGGGACAGTACCTTGGGGCTACAAGAGGTGCAGGGTGAGGGGCTAAACAGAACAGATATGGTCAGCCAGCTGGAGAGAACTCATCTTCAGCACTGTGGGTGAGACAACTGCAGAAGAAGTCTAAGCAGTGCTGATAGTAGCCGCAGAAATGAATAGCTAGCTGTTCCTGGAAGGATGTCTAGAGCTGGTAGATGAGCCTTACTGTGCTTTCCATTATCATGAAGAAAGCACTGGGCAAAGAGCTCACACACTGCTGGCAGCCAGCAGCCAGAGAGACCTTCTGTTTTCATTGAACCCAGCTAATTAATTTGCAGCATTGATTGTTTTTTACAATATATCTGTGCCTCATTTAACATTTGGGTACAACAGCTGAGAACAAATAAATCCAAAACTACACAAGCTGATGGTATTGGTAGCATAACATGAAAGCCCCTTTAGAAATAACTGAGTTGCCTTTATGGCGCACAAAGGACATTTTTACCTGCTACAACTAAAGCCTTTTACACCCCAAATAAAAGATTTGTACCACTACAACATAGCGAGGAGTCCAAAATATTTGTTCCTTGTCAGGAAATTAGTTTACAAGGGAAGAATTTTTTTATTTCTTTTTTTTTTCAATTATGAGCATTTCTTAAGGGTCAGAACAACAACAACAAAAATCCACACACATATCTGGGAGTGCTGTTCCCTTTCAAGCAGAAAGGAGAGCTGCACAGAAAGCAGCACTGATGTGAACCCTTAGGGTGTGAAGCCTTGCAGGGCTTCTCCCATCTTGTTCTCCCTCATGGGCTGTGGGCTCTTGCATTTCCTTATTACCCAGAGGCCAATATAGATAGATTCAGCAAATAAATCCCAAGCCTTGCAGCTGTGAAGGTGGAAGAGTCAGGAGGGAACACACTCTGAGCCTGTGATGTGCCACATTGCTGTGAGAGAGCTGAGTGCTCCAGAAGCCAGGGGATAACTCATGGGAACAGGAAAACAGCACGCTCTAGTGGGGAAATTATTAAAGTCTATTAGAAAAATCTATAAGAAAAATCTATTAGAAAACAAATCACTGAGTACTGCATGTGAAAACATCTGTTGCTTCCTATCTGTATCCAGTATTTCTTCTCCCATCACTCTGCATCTCCTGTCACTTGTTGCCCCTGGTACCCCCAGGCCCAGGCAGGGGGACAGTCCTTCCAAGGCTGTCCCACCTACTGACACACAGCTCGGGCTGATTTATTTTTCAGAAGCCCGAGTGCACTTGGCACAGGGTACGTTTGCCTGTGCCAGTGTGGCAGGGCCAGTTAGAGGGGTGTGGGAGGACAGTCAGGTCAGTGACCATGATGGCCAAGTGCCCCGTCAGCACAGTAATTAGCAGGCTCCTTCCCTCTCCCTTTCATCGTCACCCAGTGGAAAACTCCATCTCCATTAAGAAGGAGAACTCATTGCTGGTGAAACAGACGCTAATCAGATATTAGTTGTAACCATTAATGAAAAAGCTAATGAGGTGCTGAGATCCCCAGTGCTGACTGAAATGAGTTAATCACATCTCACTGCTCAAAGGCCCATTAATCTGCGTGCATGCTGATGTTTCCCATTCCTTTGCTTATTATAGGAAATAAAAACATTGTTCCGGCTTAATTTGCGTGCATCTGCTGGATCTCTCTGCTAAGCTGTAAAGCCACGTTGCAAAACCTGCAACTGGTGACAAGCAGTGACGTTCCCTTGGCTCACAGGAAGCCATCACTGAGAGGTGGAATGGCACCCACCTTCAAGGAAGGAAGCAAATACCATGCCCACAGCCACAAAAAAGAGTGATTTCTCATTGCTCCTGGCTGTTGGTCTAAAATGTTATTCCATCCCTTACAAGTAACAAGAACTGAGGAGCCACCAGTGTCCCAGGTGTATTCCTCCTGAAGCAGGTCGTAGTATTTTCAGCTGGTTTCCTGTCATTACTGGCAGTGGGGAGTATGAATCTCACCTGATTCAAGTGGGATGTCTGTGGGATGGATGAGTAATTGGAAGCATCCACCAACTGAGGCAGTTTGGTGTAGATATCACCTAGATTTATTTCAGGCATTGTTGGCAATATGTGCTCTCAGACTTCAGGAGATCCCCTGGAATCCATGGGGTTCTTTAAGTATGTACTTTATTTTAATCTGCCTGGAATGGAGCTGGTTTTATTCCTAGTACCCATATAGTGCTGTGTTTTGGACTGGTGGCTGTGGGAAGTGAGTGAGTGGCTGTATGGGTGCTAGGCTGCTGGCCAGGTTAAAATCACACCGTGTGTGCCCGAAAGCATCTAATTCACTCCTGGCCCACCTGCTTCTATGGACCAAACGAATGGGTAAAACCCTACTTCTCTGCAAAAGGTTTTCTAGAAGACACATTTGCTTTATTTTTATGCATCCTGTCTTTGCCTTTAAATCTGTTTATTTCTATTTCCTTACTTACCTATTCAAATCAAACCCTGAAATGATAGAGCCTGTCAGCTTGCAGAATTTCTCCTGGCAGCCAACTCTTTGGTGTCCCCAGTAAAGGACCATCAGTCACTGGTCTCTCCCATGACTCTTTCCTGTGACTCCATCACAGCAGACAGGAGCTCTGTGCCTCATCAGCCTCTTGGGGATCTTGCTCACACTTACCCACCCTCTGATATCTGAATCCTTCAACATTTAAAGGAGAAAGAGGAGTTAAAATAGTGATGGGACAAGAGGGAACAGTTTTAAATTAAAAGACCAGTGATTTAGTTTAGATGTTATTAAGAAATTCTTTCCTGTGAGGGTGGTGAGGCCTGGCACAGGTTGCCCAGAGAAGCTGTGGATGCCCCGTCCCTGGAAGCATTCAAGGCCAGGTTGGATGGGGCTCTGAGCAACCTGGTGTAGTGGAAGGAGTCCCTGCCAACAGCAGCAAGGTTGGAACTGGATGATCTTGAAGGTCCCTTCCAACCCAGCCATTCTGTGATTCTCTGATTTGATTCTATGAAATCACTCTTTCCACTGTTTTCTACAGTATGAAACCCACTCTGGTATTTGCACAGGCTGAACAAGGAAGTGGCCGCAAACTGGACACGCTTCAAAGCACAGCTTAGGTATTGCCAGTCCATCCACACCCCCAGCCCCAGACAGGGTGTGAGCTGGAGGAGCCAGGTGCAGCTCCCCCAGATGGGGGCAGCTCTTTGGGGCCAGCCGCAGGAAAGCAAGGAGTGGAACACAAAAATCCACACGGGGAGAAACGGCCGTAAGGGGCTTCTTGATGTAACACCTGATTTGGGGCATGCAGGATGCAGTGTTTGTGGCACAGGATGCTTCCTCACTGATCTGGTGTCTGGGTGGACAGGGAGGCCAGCTGGTAGTTTCTGTGTAACTCTAGAGAGTCTGATTATGTGGAGACAGTAGCTGTTGTGGAAAATGTCCTGTCTTAGTAGGACTGTTAATGTCACGGGGACAGACAAACTCCCACATGGACATATTTATATCCTGCCAGCCAAAGGTTACCTTAGAAACTACAAACTAAGGAGCAGACCAACATGGTGAATTTCCTACAGAACATTTAACTGAAAACAGAGGTTTCCTTCTGCATACAAGTACCTGACCATGAAGAACTTTTTACTGTGTGAACCCTATTTTATTTTATATTGCCTGAAGACAATAAATGTAATGAGATCGACTCCCTCAAATTCTATAGGAAAGACAAGGGAAAACAGATTTTTAAGGGTGGCAAGGGACTCCTTAGCCTTTTCATTCATTGGGTTTAATTGCTATTCTGACTGTGAGCCATCAAAGGAACCCATGCCATGAACTGAAGCCCCGCAGTTCCCCTGTGGGTACTTCCTTTCTTCATTTGAAGGTATAAGCAAAGTCCTTTGTCCAAGTCTTGTGGTCAGTCCATCTGCCTGCATGCTGCTGTTGTTGTTGCTGCATGTCCTACTAGTCTCAAGTGGTTTCCAGATTGTAATTTTATGCAAATTACTTTCCTGACAAAATAATTTCAGACCTGGAAGCTGCATTGCATTGCACCTCTTGTGAATGGACATGAAGCAAAATGATTTCCAAGAAAGCTGTTCCTTGGTGTTATTTTGCTTTGCTGAAGATAAGAGAGCAGCAAATGCTTTGCATCTCCTCTGTGACTGGAATAGCTCCTCAGACCTGTATGCCTCTACTTCCCACTCATTTTCAACAAGTGTGATTCTGGCTGGGCTGTATCCATTAATGGTGGTTAATACCTCACTGATGCAGCATATCTAGAGCCTGGGTTGAAAAGCAAAGTGTGAAGTAGTTTCTGAGAACTGATCCTCTGAACCTGATCCTCTGAAGGTCACACTGGACAACAGCTCTTACTGTGACCATCTGACCTCTGCCTGTATCTGAACAGGAGCTCCCTGAGTTGACCTCTGACAACTCCTTGAGCTCCTACCACTCAGCAGCCAGGATGGTTGGTTGCATTTCAAAGAGCACCTTGCATCACTGCCAGACCATCTGCCCTACTCAGTCCCTTAAACAATGAAAAGAAAGAGCACATAAGGAAATTGAGCAGTTGATGAGGTCCATGAGAAATAGCCAAGGTAGAGTGTCCACATAAAAAGCCATGGTGATGCAGATGTGGGTGTGACCTGCTGAAGTGATACCTGATCAAAGGGATCCATCTCCTGGATGGGGACCTTCTAATGGACAGCTAAGTCATCCATGACTGAAGTGCTTGTGTGATCACAGCAGGCCCTTAAAACAGGGACCTGGGGTGGATCCTCAGATCTCAGCCAGGTCAGATAAGTTGAATCTTCTATCAAATCACTGATTTATGAGTCTGCCTTAATTTCCCTGATATATCTCCTAAATAGAGCACAGATCCATCAGGAGACCACAGGCATATTAAGTTAAATTTCTTTTCTCCAGAGAGGCCTAGAGCTGCCATGAGAGCAGTGTGATACCCATGACCACAAGCAGCCTGAAACATGCCAATGTCACTCACGGGACTGCAGAATCATAAGGGTAGGAAAAGATCTCTAACATCATTGATTGGATAGGTGTGAGGAAGTGGAATAAGCCTCTTTACACTGTTATGCGACAGAGGAGGTTCTAGGAGCTAATGAAAGTACTGTGGAAAAAAGAAGTGTACACAGAAACACTTTGATTACAATAAAAATTTTATTTTGATTCATATAATACTGAAAAATTAAATAAATAAAATGTCAACGAATGATTGTGTGAGACTCCCCTCCATTAGAGAAAAAAATCACAATTGATTGTGTAGTCAGAGAAAAATACAAAAAAAATCTGGTCATGGGAGGGAAAAAGTGCTCAAGAGATTTGGCTTTGGTAAAAAACATAACACACGCTCAAGGAGTGCTTCAGAGCTTTTGCAGTGGTGGTAAATACAGTCCAAGAGTTTGAAGCCCTGACACATTGTTAGAATGTTTTCCTTGGTTCTTTTAAACGAAATAAACCCAAAAAGTTTCTAGCAAGAAAACAGTCTTCAACAATGGCAGTGGGAATTAATTCTTCCCTCAGCATCATTTGTTGGTATCTCCTGATTCTGAAGGCAATTGAAAGAGCAGCAAAATCGTGGAGGAACTGAGACAAGGATCTAACACAAGTCAGCTGCCTAAAGGACTCTAGAAAAAGTTCCCCTGGAACAGAAATGTGATGGCACAGACTATTCCTCATCCTACACCTGGAGAGATCCACTCTCTGCTCTCCTTACACTCTGAAAAATGGACATCAGTGGTTCACAGTTACTGCTTGCTGTTGGCAACAAAATTAAATGGGAATTGCAGCTTGTTCCATGATAAAGACACTAAATATACCTGCATGTACGAGCCATGAGGTTTTTTATGTGCTGTCAGAGGCAGAATGTTCAGGGAAAAATGGAATTTTTATTAGAACAGCAAAAGGAAACTTTCAGAACAAGACTAGAATATAGCTGGCTTTTTTTTTTCCCCCACTGTTTTTGATTCCAAAATGACCCCTGTGATAAAAAAATAAACATTAAGGGAATAAATCACCATGAGTTTTCTTACAAGTCTTTCTAAAAATGACTGAAAGAGCAGTCAATGTTTCTGAATTACTAATATTTGTCCATGAGGAAAAAAAAAAAAAATTAAGTACTTGAAGCTCCAAAACCCAGCCACAATGTGAAGTTATCACTGGCATCTTCCACACAGTCTTTTGTCTCTTAAACTTGCTTTGTTTGTATTACTGCAGCACCTCACCAGAAGCATATTGATTAACAGCAATTTAAGCAAGCAGGAATGCTTAAAGCAAACGAGCAAACATGGTTCAGGTAGTAATGCTTCATTCTTTTACAAAGGACATGGAGCAGACAGTAAGCCCATCAAATCTGCTGAGCCTGTTGAGTTCTGCTGGCCACCATGCTGGGAAATGGCTTCTTGACATGAGGATCATGAACAGGTCTCATCATGAGAGAAATTGTGATGAGATTTGAAAATTCTGCCCTTTCCATATTGCTGAACTGAAGGGTCACACGAGCTGAGGGAGCTCGATTCCCCACACAGACATTTGGCATCCTTGGCCCTTTATACGCCACGAGTTCAGTAATACTCACATGGGTAAAGCAGTTCATGTTGGTGAGCGGTGCTGTGGCCCAAAATTCCAGCTGACCATTGACATTGTGCCATGTATTGCTGCCTTGGAGGGCACCTCACTGGCACCAGCTGGTGCAGAAAGACAAGGGGATAAATCCTGGATGAAGCACATCAGTGCTGAAGGGCTTTCACTGACCTCAAATACTCATCTGCTTGGCCATTCTGCCACAACTGGTGCATAGAGAGGAGACGTTTAGATGATCTGGCATAAACTCCAACCAATGTGATACATTAAAAATTAAATATGCCATTTTTCCCAAGCCTGATCAAAAGTCCCTTGAAGTCTGTGGCAAGAAAGTCCTCTGGCTTCCCCAAGGCTGAAAGTAGGTCAATAATCCATGAGTCCTGTTTTCATTATATCGGGAGGAAAAGACCACTGTTTTCCATTCCTCACTGCCTAACTTGGATTTATACTTTATCTGTCCTTGAGGTTTTAATGCGTTGATTCCAGCAAAAATCTGTGGATATAAAATCTCCACTGGAACTTCCCTCCTCTCACTGCCTAGAGGTACTGACATCCATATACTCGTTCCTCCAGAGATGCACATGATTTTGAAGTCTTACGCTCTAAGATCAGCTTGTGCAGACTGTGTCTTTGTAGGTGCTGCTACGGAACAAAAGATTCTTAGTGTATTACTAGTTGATATCCCAACCCATGATTTATTTTCCATTTCAAATAGAGACCTTGTAAAGAGATACCACATAAAAAATTAAGAAGAAAATTTTCTTGGGACTTCTGAATATTTTCCCATAAAAAAGGTGAAAGCTACCTTTAAAAACTGTCTTGTTTGCGTTTGTTCAAATGCAATATAGGAGTTATTATTGGTTTTGACTACAAAAGCATACCAGACAGAGGCTAAACTTTGGTTAATTTTCCCCCTTTTATAAAAAAGTTCAATTTAGGGTTTGTCATCTTAAAAAAAAAAAAAATCACATCTGTTGCACAATTATAAAAGGCACATATAAATTACTTGAAAAAAGTCCACTTTCCAATCTTAAACTGATTAAATTAAAAAAAAAAAATCCAGAGTATTTTCCACCAAAAAGAACAAAAATTACATATAACCAAACAAGACAGACAAGTGGCTAAAAAGGCCATTTTTTTCCTGGAGTTTTCAGTATTATTTTCTCCATCATTATGGCTGTGTAGGAAGCAATATTAAATAATACATGAGACAATTTCACATTTTCTAGACACTATCAATGCAAAATGAGGCAATGGTTGAAACAGTTACTACTCCAGGCAACTTCATCATGTTTTTCCTTAATATAGCATGAAAACAGAAGTAATAGAGAACAGAGAAGAGACGGTTCAAAAAGAAGATCAACAGCAGAAGTGAATTCATTTCTTTGAGGTAATCCTTAGTATGATGTTCACAGCTGCCTTAGTGGGTCTCAAGTCCCAAAAGTCATTTTCACTCTTCTTCAAGGATCTCTTGCCTTGCTCGCGCAGAGAACGGACACACAGACAGCAGTTCCTGTGCCCAGGTTTCCCCTGATTGCAACAGGCAGATCTTTCATCAGTAATTCAAGAATCAAGCCGTAGAGCCTAAGTAGAAATTAATTTATTCCCACAGCTGATTGATAGCTCCCAGCTATCCATAGACTGGAAATCATGTGCAGTTGGAAGCCGGTTCTTGGCCTCATTCCCTGCAGTGTGAGATGATCCAAATCCACCACAGATCCACACATTCAAACCTGGCTGGTGCCCAGATCATCTTCACTGAGCTTTGTTCTGCTGCATGCTGGAAATTGCAGCCCTGACTTGTCCCCGTGGCCAGGGTCATCTGCCCTTGAAAAACTTTATTTTTTCAATGGAGGCAAGAGTCAAAGTTATATTGAACTCAAAATCCCCATCATGGACGCCTGTCTTGCGGAAAGCCCCACCTGAAGTGTTGTTTTCCCAGTAATGGTGCCAGTGTCCTCTGCTGTCTGCTCCAAAGCCGTACACATCCACCTAGGACGCAAGGGAGAACTACTGTTATTCACTGGAAAGCAATTGCTCTTCATCTGAAGTGCTGAAGAAACTCTTTATTCTCAGTGTATTTACAGGCAGCAGCACCTGAGGTCCTCAGTGGTGTCCCAAGCTCTTCTGCTGCATGACATGACCACAGAGAAACAGCCCAAGGCCTACTCAAAGCATGTAACATCCTAAGCTACGCCAAGACACCATCAGACCTGAACTCAGAGGACAAAGGAGATTTCTATCCATTAATTCTGGTTTAGCAATATGAAAATGCATTCTTATCCCTTAAGCATGATTGACCTCAAGAGATCAGTGGCTTGGGATGGAAATCGCCTCTTTCGCTGATGTAGGCCACACAGAGTGAAAAAAAAATTGGTTTGGTCCTGGTCTTTCAAATAATGACCCATGTTGACCACACTTATATGCTTGATTATATGATATTCGCAGTTACTTCAGAGGCAGATGGATTTTATGTTCTTTGCACATGTATCCACCTACAGCCTCTCCTCTCCCAAAGGCTCATTTGTTGATGGCTATGCCTGTCTCCCCTGATGGTGAAAGTCCAAACATCACAGCTGATTTATTTAAACTGAGAGTGGGGATGTCTGGCTGGATTTGAATGGGTCATAGCCAAAAAACAAGCTCCCTAAACCACTCACACCCAGGCCCACTCAAATACGAGCTGTTTTTAAGTTGGTTTTGGTAATGTCAGAGCCCTGATCATTGCCTGCTTACCATAAAACAGGCTCCACCCAATCTGCTGTGACCATGATAAGAGTTTCTTCTGCTATCTTTAGGAGCATTTCCGTCACCTCTCCAAGCAACACAGGCCTGGGTGACCAAAACTCTTTCATCAGCAGATGTGTGTCCAGGACAGGGATTTTGCCAGCAAAGTGAGGTTTATCCCCCATGCTGACAAGCTCAGGTTTGCAGGATTTTGTAGAGCTAACCTGGCCTTAGAGCTAACCTCTAACTAGCTGAGTCTCCACTCACCTTGGAGCACCTCACATCACTCAAACTGGGGAATTTCCCCAAGTAACTGCTGGAACAAAGGCATTGCATTTACTATAACCTACTGTAAAAACCCAGTAGCCTGAGTTTGAAAATACAGTGAGGCAAAATGTAATTGGAACTTTCACTAGCAAGATGGGCACAGATACCATTCATGTTCAGATGTCTTTTGATACCAGTTCGAATCTCTGTTTATGTTTAATTATATTCTCCAAGAGTGAATAAACCCTACAACTTGATGACATTGAAAAAATCCATCACTGTCAGTTGAGTGTGTCTGCATATTTCTGAGAAGTCTGCATATGTTTGAAGAGGTAAATGGCAGAGAAGGTGGAGAGGGCGAAACAGGCTGAGTGAGTGGCCAGGGGTTGTTCCTGGCACTTCAGTGTGAAATGTCCTGATTTTTTATCCATATATCCAAAAACAGACAGACTTTACCTCATCGCACACATGGAGAGCAAACATCAAAGACAGAAGGCCTGTGGAGGGGTATCTCCCATGATGCTCAAGCCAGTTTTCATAGATGTATTTCATAAAAGCTGGATTATAAACCAGGATCTAGGCAAAATTGGAGAGAAAAACTCATTAGTAAAATACCCTGGGAAAAAAACAATGGTTCCATTCCTAAAGGACACTGGGGTAGGGGAGGGGGTAAGAAAGGAATAACAGTTATTCCTTGAGAGCATGTGAAAAGGAAAATAAGTCTCATATTAAGTGCATTCAGGAATATTTCCCATGTGCAATAACACATGAACAGCCCTTCCTTGGTCTTGATATTACTTCTGCTTACAGTAATGTAAATCCTGGAGATTCCTACTGAAACCAATGGGTATGAAACAGCGCAAGTGAGATGGAAATTAGGTATTAGCTATTCAACTCTCCCTGCAGCACCCTGCAGGTGAGCTCTGGGGAGTTGGAGTCCTGAAAAAGGCAAGCATGAGATGCCATGACACGTTTCATAGAACCACAGATTAATTTAGGTTGGAAAAGACCCCTAAGATTGTCGGTCCAACTGTAATTTAAGTGGGAACATAGGAGCAATTCCCTGTTCCACACAATACACCAGCCACGTCTTGGTATCTCTGTAAGCACAGATCTAAGGAAACCTAGGGCCAAATGTAAACTATCAGGAAGCCAATCAGGTCATGTAAGCTTCTTTTATCCTGTTTTCTAAACATGCTATTTTTCTGGCTGTATACTTTTTTCTTACAAGACATAAAATGCATTTGTTTATCTCACACAGGTCATCTCACAGAGACAGAGCACTTAAGATAAGAACTGATAGTACACTAAATCCAAGGACTGGTGGGAGCTCTTGGTTTCATCCCCCTCCCCTGAACGAGGCAGAGGCTGTTCCCTCCATGCTGTGCTTGTAATTAGAGTGACAGCATTTCAGTGCTATCTGGTTAGCTGCAAGGCTTTTCCTTTTACAAAGTCAGAGGTTAATTGCTGATATTGCATCTGTGTGTAATCTCTTCTTGCACGGTGTTTTGCATTGCACAGTGTGGGAAGAAATACAGGCCTCTCCTATCATGCTCAGGAAGCTGCTGCAAATCACCATATCCTGGGCTGCTGCCACTCAACTGTGATGTGAGTTTAACAACCTGCCCTGGTGCTTCTCACAGGGGTTTTGCAGAGGTTGTCATGTACCTCACAACACATAAGGATGAGCAAAGGGATTATTTAATGCACCCTAGAGGTCCATGGTTTGAAGCAAAGGAAAATGAAGTGATACTAGTTCAGGGTTTCACCTGAAGCCTTTGGCAAAACCTGGCCTCTTGAATGAAAGGTGTGTGCTCCAATTTGTAATTTTCATGTTCTGGAGCTAATGTCATACTTTAACAGCCCTTGATACACTAGATGCCTGTACTTTTGAAAATCTGTCTCTCCGAAGACTGAGAGAATGAGACCTTTATTTTTCTGGAAGCTCCATGGAAGAGGTTCTTCCTCTCCCACACAGCCTGCCTCAGTTATATCCTCAAACCATGCAGCTACAACAGAAGTCTTTGCACAGTGGCTGAAGTTCCAACATGGGAATTGACATCCTGCCCCATGGGAAATCCTGCCTCCAGCCTGTCCCTGCGCAAAGCAGGGAATGTTCCCTGGTCTGTGCTCTCATGCAAACTGTGCTTGAACATTGCCTGTGACACCTGTAATACACCTGGAGCAAAACCTTCCCGGACTTGGCCTGAGCTCAGCCTCCAAGCTCGTTTAATTGGGTACAGGTAATTATGCCAGCTGTGGGTCAAGAGCTTACCACCAGGAATTCTCCACGGACTTGGAAACACACAGCTTTATTTGTTCAGAGTTCACTTACCTCCTTATTACAAGGAACTGACTGGGAAGTGAGAAACATCCTTGGTGTTCAAACATTAAAATTATTTTAAAAAACCTCCAAAGTCTCTCCTCAGTGTCATTACATACAAATGACGGCAACGGGTGGGAACAGAGCAATTGCTGTGGAGGACAATGCTGCACTTTTAATGTCCCTGACCAGCACCAGAGGAAGTGATGCAACCTTCAGAACAGTGTTCATGCAATGGCATAGCCAAAAGAGCAATTTCTTTCCAACCACAATTATTTAGTGGTTGATCTATGGCCTAAATGGCACACAGGAGCCAAATTTTTAGCTTAGCTGAGCCTTGTAAAGTGTCTGTATTTTGGTTCTGACTTTTTATGAATGTCAAGGGCTTGCTTGGATTCTTGCAGTCTCCCAAAGAAGCAAAAGACCTACAAATAAATTAGCAGAACATATCCACAAACCAACATTGCTCACCTTTTCTTTTTTGACTTTGATTTTCCGTGGAACTGGAACATATGTGCTGTTAAAGAAAAAAGAAAGACAGCACCATGATAAATAAAACTCCAAATGTAATTCCAAAGAAAGAATATTCTTCACGAACAGTAACAAATTCAAATTATTCTAAAGTATTAAATTCAAGAAGTTGTTGTAAAATGAGGCTGCAATTAAGTAACACAGCAGGAAAAGAACTGAGTTGTCACTAAAGCAATTTTATAGGAAACCATTACGTTCTTAAATATTCAAGTTAATTACTGGCAGTAGGACACCAAAGATTTAGTTGAGAATACACTGTAGAGTCAATACTATGTGGAGCTCGAGACTTCTAATTCTTGGATCATTATTACTGTCGCAGTCTTTGCTCTTTGATCATGGGAAAGACTTTCCATTTAATTTCTTGGCAGAAAAACCTTCTCCCACCAGGGGGAGACTTTTCCTCTCCTAATACTCGGCGCTACCACATGATTTTCAGAGTCGGTGGCAGCAGAGTTCACCAGTTCTGTGGTTATATGAAACTTGGGCATTCCCAGCACACAGACTCTCATCAGAAAGCTATTTCCCTCCTCCCCAGGGCGATGCTGAAGGCTTCCTGCAGTTTCCAGCATAAAATTTCCAAGTTACACCTTATGACTGGGTTGAAATCACGAGTCTTGTCTTGAAAATGAAAAAAACCTTTATTCCCCCTATCTCATGCACAGTGTGTGCTGACATTGCACAGCTCATCACGAGTGCTGTAATAAAAAAATCTTCCTGAGTTTGTTTCATGTGAAAAAATTCTGGTGAGCTGGCCTCGTAATTGGAGTATATCCCAAAATACATCCTGCATAGTTTTCAGATGGGTTGTGGTAAATCACCAAAGACTTCATTAGTTCAGTCTCAATGTTTTCACTTGGGTTTTGGTTATAGCAAGGTTCCTGCCATTAAGGTTTTATTTTCTTTGAGCTGTGGAATATAATCACTTTTAAAACTTAGTCTAAATCTTCCCAAACCAGTGGCGACCTGGCAATGTTCTGACCTGCCATCCCTGCTCTGGGAGGGAGGCAGTGAGAGAGGTGATGGGTGGTTCCAACCATCCTAAGAGGTGATGCTCTTGGGGAAAGGGACACTCATGCAGACTTCTCAATCTGATCTCAGCAAATATGCCCTGGCAGCTGCAGCCCATGCCTGACCCTGACTAGCGAATCAGTAAACACAGTCTTGGTGATCCCATGTCCTTTTTGTGCTTGTGAAGACAATAGGGGCTTCTTTGCTAGTAGAATCTCTTCAATATAATAAATAAACAGTCAATCTTTTCCCACAAGGTGATGTGGAGGAAACAGGGCTGTATTTCATGGATAGATGCAGCAGAAGACCAAAGACACGGGCATGCAGTGTTCAAGATGGTATCTGTGGACATCTCTGGTCTAACAAGGAAACTGCTGTAGCTCTTGTCAGATGACATATTAGTAATTTTAACCAAGGGCTATTTCATTCCTTCAGAAGAAACACCCAAGCCCTGCTGTCATGTGGCTGCAGAATTTAATAAAATCACACAGAAGATACTGGCACACTGATTAAGACCTCTGCTCTTATGATGATGTAGAACCTAGGCTGCAGGGCAGCCAGGGAGTGAGGGACCCTGGAAGTACCACACAGGAGTGGGACAGAGCGACACCTGTGATGAAGGTAACACACCACCTGGGAAACATCTTCCATGAGCCCCTTTGCAGGACTCTGCTGAACTCTGTCATTGTTGCTGGCAACCTTGTGCAAGTCATTTACTGAAAGCTCGACCCAGGATGTGCAACATTTTAAGGAATAAAATAATTGTCTTTGCCAAACTAAGTGGAGTTTTTTTCACCATGCAGATTCCTAAAAGCCTTGCAAGTGAAAGCAGCCAGGGTAAATATATGGCTGATGAGGGCCTGAAAGTTTCCTAGCCCAGAAAAGGCATTTCTTATTCTTTTCTGGAACAATGCTTAGTTTTAGAGAGACGTTTTTAGCTGGAAATACATCATTTAAATGGGACTGAGAATGTCTGAGAGAATCACTCAGCTGTCAATTGAAGCTAATATTAAGCTATCAATTGAAGCTAATATTAAGGCAATCTTCAGTTTGGCTTTTGTCTTGAAATGTAAAAATTGCAAGAATTACGATAATACTAAGAGGAGAATATGTTTAACTCATAGGTTTTGTGTTTTAGGAAATTCTTTCATTTGGGTGAAATACAGAAAATTAAACACTCTGTAAAAGTCCAACCAATACAGGATGCTTATCTTTTTTAGCTATGAGTACACTTGGGTTCTTGTTAGCCTAAACTCAGCTGACACTATGCGGCCTGTGCACATGGAACAATGCCCAAGCAGACCAGGGTAAGGAGATAAGTACTCCGTCCTTTCTAAAATACTGACTTTTACTGTGTTTTATTTTTATTTCATGCCTTTTCCTCTTTAAAAATGTGCACTCAACAATTTCCTTATACCCATTATCTGACACTGTGTGTTTAATGCATGCTCATAGGTTAATTCTACAAGGCTAAAATTATGCTACATACATTGCTATGATTTGTATGCTTATGATTTTCTGCTTTTATTATTCCAGCTTATTAATTATGCAATTTCCCTGCTTTGAGTATGGCAAAAAATCTTAAAATAGTGGTATTTCTTTCATGTGGTTAAATACTCACACACTAATTTACACCAGCTGCTTACCAAGCCCATGTATAGAATCTAATTACAAATATATAATATATCCTGTAATTTATTAAGCAGAGACATTTTCCCTTTCATGTGCTGTGACTGCATTGTGGTCAACCAGCTTTCCTAGCAGGCTAAGGGCTCACCTGAAATCAGAGCAGACCTCAGAGTTCAGTAAGTACCAAGAGCTTTCTCCTGGGGCAGGGACAGGCAGTGGACCTGCCTGCAAATGGTGTGTCCATGTAAATTATAGAACAATAGGATCATTTAGGTTGGAAAGACCTAGAAGATCATTGAGTTCAACAGTTAACCCAGCACTGCCAAGTCATCACTAAACCATGTCCCTGAGTGCCACACCTACACATCTTTTAATTCCCTTCAGGGATGGTGACTTCCACCACTCCCATGGACAGCCTGTTCCAGTGCTTGACTACTCTTTTGGTGAAAAAATTGTTTTTATATTCAGTCTAAACTCCCCTGGTGAAACTTGAGGGCATTTCCTCTGTTCCTGTCTCTTGTTACTTGAGAGAAGAGACTGACCCCCACCTGGCTACAGCCTCCTTTCTGGGAGTTGCAGAGATCAATAAGGTCCCCTCTGAACCTCCTTTTCTCCAGGCTGAACACCCCCAGCTCCCTCAGCTGCTCCTCATCAGACTTGTGCTCCAGCTCCTTCCCAGCTCCACTGCTCTTATCTGGACATGCTCCTGCACCTCAATGACTTTCTTGTACTGATGGGTACACTTTTCTAAGTGTGCTGATTTTTCCAAGTTATGAGTGTGTCTTGAAGATGTTTGTTTTTTTCAAGACAATTTATGACTGTGTGCATTAAATGCTGGTTAAGGAACCAACACAGATTTGTTACAAGTTAAGGGAATCTTAATAAGAAATGAAAAGGATCTAAAATGCATCTACAAAGAGAGAAAAGAAAATTAAGAGAAGAAATAAAACTGTTTTTCCATCAAAGAGTTTTAGTTAAAGTCGCAAAGTAGGTCTTCTGCCCAGTCAACACACCCAAGACACACTTTTCCAAGTTTAAATCTTCTGAGACTTTAACATTGGGAAAAAAGTTCAAATGTCTTGAAATATTTCTCCCTGGAGTAAAACAATCTGATCTGCTCTTGCTGTCTATGTGTAGCAGAGTGGCACCAAGCAATCCCACAAGGCTGTGGTTTTACATCCAGCAGATAACCTCACACACAGCACAAATGTCACGTATTTCTTTCTCTGGATTAGGAAAAGGCACCTTACAGGAAGGAAGAGAATCTGCTAGCAGGCTTCCAGGAGAAACATGCATTTTGATCACATTTCTAATTCTGGTGCTGCCATAAATGCATCAAGCAGGAGACAACCTTTACTTCTGACAGCACTCAAAAAAGAACTGGAGAATAAATTCCAGTGTGTCACATTATTGCCAAGTAGAACTCTTGAATTTAAGGCTAAGACATGCAGGTGACACACAAAACATTGTTTCCTCTGCACAGTTCTCAGTCACATTCCACCAGGAAAGACAGACTAAACTCCTGACAAACCTGTCCAGGGGAGCCCATCCTGTGGATGGGGCACTAAGCTGTGCTCTGCATCTGCTCTCACTGCCTCAGGTGAGCAACCTGCACACCCCTCTCTGCCTCCTTGTCCTCTTCTGCAAGTGTACTGACTCCCAAGGAACCAGATAGGAGGAAGGATGAGCAGAAGCCCAAAATGAGGCACTGAACCCCAAAGCTCAGGAGGCTTTTGATCAAACTAGTCAACTCCACCAGCAAAAACTCCCCTTCTCATTTCTCTCAGACCACTGGGGATGTAAGGGACTGGATCTTCATCTTTGCCTCAACAACCACATCATAACATTAAGCTTTTCCTAGAAATCAAGTGTTCAGGGCTGAACTCTGACTTGAGAGGGTCCGTAAAGCATGCCTAGGCCTTATCAGAAGCAGAGATTTGCCCCACACAGGCTATTATCTTCTACAGCAACATGAAGTATGGAGCTCCCACCCCTTGTGCCTGCCCTTACTCACAAGTTGATGGTGCCTGTGGTGAGAGCAGTGACAAGCCAGCGCAGGTCCAGGGTTTTGAAGGGGATCAGGATCATGCTCACATTTGCTGCCAGCTCTTTGTAGCTCTCAGGATAAACAAAGTGGTGAGTGGTCTTGCTCCCAACATCTGATTCGTAGCCAGCAGTGGGGGCACGGTTCATTCTGCAGCCGAAAAGCAAGAATTGAGACAGGAGAGGAATTAGGTAAATACAAACACATGGGAATATCACTAAGTCATTTGCTTGAGGTGCAGGAACATGATCCCATGGCTAAGGGGGTGCTGTATGCAGGGTCTTCAGACAGCCTTGACAGGGTGTAGGGGTCCTCAGGCAAGCTGGAATGATCATAACCCATGTGGTTAAACAGTAAATGAGAACTCAGCTTCAGTGTGGAATTCCTTGGACTGAACAGGAGTGTCTACCAAGCAGGTGTGTGTCTGAGCACATCCCTGCATTCCCTTTACAGTCAGCAGACAGCTGATCAAAAGTGGTGAGTCCATGAGGACACATCTCACTGCATCCTAAAGCTGCATCCTCCAGCTGCTGAGAAAAACATTGCCCTGAGGTACATCAGCTTGACTTCTTGCAGTTCCATGTCCCCCTATCTACACAGGTGTATTTGAATGTCTAGGGTCAAGGTAAAAAACCCTCTTACGTGTGATGAGAAGCGGCAAATCTTCCTTATGGTTCTCCCATGAAAAGGCATCACAGCCACAGTGCCAAACACAGGACCTACTGCTGATCCTTCATTTACTCAAACCTTACTTTTACTTTGTAGTATGTCCTCCAGTGTCTGTAGATACTCAGGGTCTCCCTGCACACACGTGGGGGGCTTTAGATAGCCCTGAAATCAGTGCATGGAGATCTGCCCAAGGCCACCAGGGCTCAGTCAAGACATGTTGGGCAAACAGGGCTACCCTACCTTACACTGGATGTATCACAGAGTCACAGACTATTCAGAGTCAGAAGGGACACACAAGGATTACAGAGTCCAACTCTCAAATGAACGGCCCATACAGGGAACAGAGAGGGGGCTTCTGAACTCAGGGCTGCAGAAATGCCTCTATGCCTGTGTTCACTTCTGAAAGCCAATCTGGGAACTCATCAGCAATTCTCTCCCTGATGCTTTAGCTCCTCAATGGCAGAGATTTTCATATTTCTGTGGTGCAGCACAGTGCACATTAGAGATCCCCAAAGCAACTTGCATGAATCCATGGTACTGTGCAATACCATGGAGAAATCCCCCAGTTGTCTCTGAGCAAAATGTTTTTTTCTGCAATGACATTAGCTCAGCTCCTGGCAGAAGCACAGGGAGGACAAGGAAGGATGTAGCTGACGAGGTAATGAGGAGCATCACACACTGCCAGACAACATGCTGCCCTGGTTGCTGATAACAGGAAAGGTAAAATCTGTTTATCAAGTCTATGCCAGGCTGTGTTATTGCAGTTCTCCCCCAGGTGAACTACTTAAGTTTCTCCTAAGTCCCTTCAAGGGAGTTATTAGCATAGTCGGAATATCCTGCCAGCCTGTGTGGATTTGTTATTGAGTTCCTGGTTATTGGCTTCCCTGCCAGCGACCCACACCATACCGTACAGAAATACTGGAAAAGAACAGCACTTTCTGTGTTTTATCTTGAGATTAGTCAGTCAAAGGTATAAAACATGGGGGTTTCTTTCCATCAAGACAAAGACAAGGGTGACATCTTGGTTATCTTACAACCTGCCCTCAGGTCTATGCATCTTTCCTACCATCCAAGGTGGGGCTGCTGGTGCCATGTGGCAGAAGGCAGCATTCACACCCAGTCTCAGCAGGAAGGACGGAGGAGGAACTTCCTTCTGTCATGAACGTAGACAGCTACACAAGTAAAAGTGGGCTGGAACATGCTGTTCGGAAGGAAAGGTGCCCCCTCAGACTCCCTGGCTCTCCCCTGCACTTGGCTGTATTGCCAGAGCATGTGGAAGTGAATTTCAGGTCACCAGAGATTTGTGTTTGACACACAGGGGAGTCACCTTCTCTGCACGAATTCCCACAGTGAATCCTAAAACCTTGTGCAATCCTTTCAGATCTGGCTTAAGACTGCTGAAATATAAATCTGAGACTGGAAGATTCACTAAGCCACCGAGAGTTTTGCCCTTGCCAGGGATGGATGGCTATGGGATGGGCAAGGCCTCAGAGCAGAAACATGCACCTGAGTTACTCTTTAGTTACTAATACCAGCTTTGAGTCTAGCAAAGCCTTTACTGCATGAGTCTGAAAATGTAGCCCAGGCAATATAAGGAAGTCCACACAGGAACAGGGCTGTCTCCTCAGGGAGGGACACAGAGTTAAGCATAAATGCACCACAGCTTCCCATATTTGCAGCTGCCCCACATTTACAACCGGTAGGAATAATGTTGAGGGATCTCCCCTCCCCTTCATGGAGCCTGAAGGCCAGGTTGGCCGCCTCTGCCAGAAGGCCAGGTTGCCTCTGCCAGAGGCAGGTTGCCTCTGCCTTTGGGGAGGTACTTTTGGCAGGGAGCAAGACATGCAACTGCAGGCAGAAACTCCTGATACAATTTGTGAAGATTTAGATGTCACCTGAAGACTCTATGCCATGTTCAAGTCACATCAGAAGCCAAGGTGGCTTAGCAGTTCAAACTGTTCAAGCAGTTCAAGCAGTTCTGTTGATTTATTCTTGACTTCAGTGCACAGCTTCCTACTAAAGGTTTTGTTGCTTCTAAGAGTATAATCCCACATGTGGCATTTTCAGTAGCAAGCCCTCCCTTCCCACCCTTTGTTGCTCTCCAAATTGTACTGTGCTGGCAGCTGTGGTGTGAAAGGAAGATGAGACGCTGGAGATTAACTCAGTCCAGATATTTTGGCTGCTCTGAATGATGAGCTCTGCTTACCTAGCTCTTGCTTGCCTTTCAGTGGGACAAAATAGCCAACCTTATTGCCTCAAAAGGGAGAGGCAATGAGATCCCTTATAAATTACCAGTAGCCAAACAGGTGATTCCTGTCCACTGAAAAGTGGCTTTGGCTTCCCCACCTCACCACCGATTAAGAATGAACCAGTGCAAGAAAGTCAAATCTAATACAGCCAATTAAATGTCTAAAAGATCACTTGTGAGCACTAGCTGCAGAAACAACTTTTATTCATAAGTGCAAATCTTTTTCTCCTATATTTTTTAACACGGGCAATTATAGATTGCACAGAACAAGTTACAGTATCAATACCTATTAATATTTTTTTTTCAAGCTAAAACATGAGGTCCTATCTTGAATACATACAGTTCATGTCCCTGGAAATTAGACTTGATTTAAGCACCACGTTTCATGAGATAAACCATTAAATCTTGTTTACTCACTTGTCCCCACCAAATACCAGTGAATTTTAGACACAAGGGCATCTGGAGCTGAGGTGGTTTTTGCTCACCTGAGCACAAAGTCATGGGAGTCAATATCCTGGCCGTACTGAGACTGCCGGAGGTTCCCGGAGTTGCCCACGACGGCGCAGCGCCTGCAGGTGTAGGATCCCCGCTCCTGCAGCGGGTCCCCGTCCCCGGGGATGAGCCCAAACAGCTCTGTCAGAGTGGCGTTCCAACTCTTCGGAGCTTTCTCTCCTTGCAGTTTCTGTTAGGGAGAAAAATCGCTCCAGGTTACCAACACAGGCAGCTTTTCTGTGAGCTACAAGTGGCTTCAAATGTCTCCTCAAAGCCCATTCCTGCATCTACCTACAGATACTGCCTTCTGCAGTGCAAGGCTTTGGGTTGGAAGTAAAAGTGTAAAAAAAATCAAGTAGAAAACTCCTTAACTTTTTAAACTTGGCTTACTTTTTCTCCTCCTTCTCCTCAGATTCACATACTTCCTCAGTCTCTATCCAGCCGTGATAGAACAGGTGAAGCATTTTCCCCAAGGCTGGCCTTAGCAGAATAAATGTTTCTCTGGCATCTATAAGCCTAAACCCACTCTGGGTCAGGTATCTTCTGTTAGGTCATGTTCTTTTAACTCTCCAAAAAAGGACAGAAAAGTCTCAGGGAAGTTGATGGAAGACAGAAGTGACTGATATTCCTTCCACAAATTTTGGCATATGCCAGGAGTGGGAGAGGGAGCTGGGAAGTGAACTGTGGAGAAACCAGCTGCTCATGCAATAAGAAACTCTAGCAGAATTAGCCCTGAGGGCTGGAGATATAAAATCATCTAAAAAAAATCTCCAGGATGAAGAAAACCACCCGGATCTTGGTCATTGTGTCTGTTGCCATGGAGGGAAACTGCTCTGTAGCAGCTCTGTGGTGCATGGTGGAAACAATGGCTGGATTGGGAAGGTACAGGCAAGGTGCAGGGCAGGTGATGGTCAGACACTCCCTTTCTGGGGCTCAGCTCTCTGAGGTTTCCTGAAGAGGTTGGGAGTGCTGGCAGGCTCACAAACAGCACTGCCCACCCTCGTGGTGCCACTTGCTTCCAAGCTCACAAAGGGAGAACAGCTCCGGCACAAAATGGGCCAAAAAGGCTCTGGCTTGCTCTGCCAGCCCAGGGCATGGAAAGACAGGGAGGGAGAGAAGAGAAACACCTTTTCCCACGACTCCCAGGAATGGCCTGGGGTAATTTGGCTTTAGTTTCCCATGAGTTTCCCTTGACTGCGCCAGGAACTGTTAACTTGTCCTGCTATCTCCCTCTCTCACACAAACACAAACAGGTGCAGCACTGTAATTTGTGTTTAAATTCCGGGTTGTCTTTTTGCAGGATCTTATTTGCACTGAAACGAACAACAGGTCTCTGGAGCTCAGAGCTCCAGGATGACATTGAGGCCAACAACTTGAAACAAAGCAGACAAAGAAACATTGCATACACAGACTTAATCTTACTATTAATCCTTCTTAATCTATATACTTGTATATGGACTGCACAAGGTGATTAGGATGCAATGTAATTAGGATGACCAAACAAGCACTGTAATTATGACCATGTGTCTCACTGTTCAGTACAAGGCTCAATTATATAAATAAAAAAAGGTCATCTTCTAAATTTGTGTGTGATGCAACAAACACATGGCCACATATCTAATCTCTTGCATGTTCTTTATGAATCCAATCTAACCTGGTCTTACTCTGAATATGAGAAAAACAATTTTAGAAAACCTGCAGCCCTCAAAATAATTAGACTTCACAGATGTCACAGTATAGTAGAGGTGTATAATGTAGTAAAATACAACCTTTTTGAAAAAGGAATTTATTTTGAGTTATTTGAACACACATTTGCATACACCCACGAACACTTTCCCTTTGTAAAGATAAGCTGACTCTTAACTGCCTTTAAGAAATGAAAAAGAAAGCCACCAAAATCTTATTCTTGAACTGATTTTGCCTGAGAAAAATCAGAAGAGGAAGGCAATCAGAAAACTTTAAGTACCTGGGTGCCCTTTTTAAGTTAAGTTTTCTTTTCATCCAGAATGATAGCATCAGAAAGGACCTGGAGTACTGATGCATTTTTGCTGCATTAAAATGGTAAAAAACATCCTGGATAGGCTCCTCCATCCTGTTATGTTTCTGTCTAGAGTAACTCTACTGCAACCAAGTTGAAACATGGGCCCCAACCTGGAAGCTGGACACCATCGTCCTACAATCCCTCTGTTGCACACAACATCCATGGGAAAGACCATTACTAATGTTAGAAATTCTCTCAGTGATCTCAGATAGGGTGATGACCTTAGTGCACTGTGTGTTGAACATCCATACAATGAGACATCTGTCCTTAACTCATTTTAAGTGCTCTGTTTTAATTTCCCAGTGATTATCTGATTGAACTATACTTTTCAGGCCTAATCTTCTATCATCACTGGTTGGTCTTTGATGTTTCAGCAAAACAGAGAAGAGAAGGCAAGAAAGCTGGTTAACTCCAAGGCATATTCAACTTGTAAAAGTTCAGACTTAACATGCAGCCAGTTCCATATTGCACAACGTTTGCTTGGCTTGACAAAAGACCATTTTAATAGCATTACCATTACAAGCCCATTATAGTTCACTTTCCCACACCAAATTTTTGTCCTACTGTTTTGAGTATTGTTGTCCTTTTTCTTTTTTTCTCCTTATCAAGCTCCCACCTGTCTGGCCGTTCCCACAGATCAACAAAAGCACAGAGTGAAAGTCTGTCCATGCTGTGCAAGGCAGAGCCATAGCAGTGCCCCGTGGCTCTCCTAGAAGAGCATCCTCCCTCCAAGTGCTGTAGACGTGTGACAGGAATATGTGTATGGATACAGCTGCTAGAAGTGACCTTAAATACACTGAAATACTTGACCCCTGTGTCCTGAGTGAAGTGGCTGCTTTTCTCAGAAGTCTGTGCAAGTAATATATGTGTCTAAAGAAGCAGTTTAATTTGTTGCCTAAGACCATAAAGCATCTTAACCCACCCTGTGTCCACATACAAAATATCACTGGATTACTAAACAGTCCAGCTTCCCTCCATAAAATATTTGTGCATCACTTGAGAGTCAACTCTTCGCCTCAGGTTGTTAAAAACTGTACTTGGGAGTTCAGATTTAGAAGTTTCCTGAATCATCTCCCAGCCTAAGAAACTGCTCATTTCACTGAGCAGTATGAAACTGCTCATACAGAAGTTAACTAGCCAGTTTTGCATCTTCCTATTTCAAAAAAGCAAGCAAAAAAAAAGAAAGGCAAGAAAAAAGAACCCTGAAAGTTTATGCACTCTCTTTCTTTACCCATGAATGGCTCTCCAAGGAAGAGCCTGTTGTTCCTTCTTTCATCACTGTGCACACCCCCACTACGGATGACATGGGATTTGCTGCCTTTATAAACTTCTCAGGAGGCTTCACTGGGCTCTCCAGTGCCATCACATTGACAGCATTACCAAGCACCAATACCCAAAACCTGGCTAAGGGCTTGCAAAGGAAAAGTGTGAATTCAGCCGAGGCTGCTCAGAGCTAATGGCTTGGAGCTGTGAGAACACAGCTACAGTTATGGAATCACAGAATGGTTTGGGTTGGAAAGGACCTTAAAGATCATCCAGTTCTGACACCGTGCCATGGGCACCTTCCACTAGACCAGGCGGCTCCAAGACCCATCCAACCTGGCCTTGAAAACTACCAGGGATGGGGCATCCACTTCTCTGGGCAATCTGTGCCTCACCACCCTCAAAGGAAAGGATTTATAACTAATAATAACTAAACTCCAACCTACCCTCTTCCAGGTTAAAGCCATTCCCCCTTGTCCTATCAGTACATGCCCTTGTGAAAAGCCCCTCTCCAGCTCTCTTGCAGCCCCTTTAGATATTGAAAGGCTGGAATAAAATCTACCCAGAGCCTTCTTTTCTTCAGGTTCAACAACCCCAAGTCTCTCAGTCTCTTTACGATCCAAGAGACCCACATCCTTCTTATCTTGGGGCCTCAAAGGAGTCAGGAGAATCTCAAAGGAAAGCTCTCCTGGTGCCTGTGCATCCTGCACCCACAGCCAAGTTTGGCAGTGTATTAAACAAAACTGCAAAATCCCAAATTATTAGCAGGCAAAACAGATTAACCTTCAGTCATTGGTGTGATGGAGGTGCAGATAGAACATAGGTCAAGGCAGAACCCTTGTGGTGGACAGGCAGGTACAGCTGCAGGTCTGGCAGCAGCCAGGACCAACGAGGCAACCCTGCCAACAAAAGCCAGGCAGCCTGGGGGAAGTTGGGGTAGCAACACTGGGGTTTGTGGCTTTTCTAATACTTTTTTTACCTGTTTTTAAAAGATAAAGAGGAAATACAGCCCCATGAGAATCTCTTTTGCACAGCTACTAATTGCCTCACTGCAGCAGTTTGGAAGCATTAACACTTGTGCAACACTTTCCAGCTATAAGATTAATCCTAGCAACAGTCTGGTGGGGCAAACCCAGGTAATCTCTGTTATGCAGACTCAAGGAGAACTGAAAAGGAAACCATCGACTTTTAAAATGCCTCTTTGGTCTGGAAAATATGGCTTTATTCTAGTTACATTTAATGTCCTTCAATTACTATGCATCCAAGAGTTGAGGGGAAGAACACAGGGGCTTTCAAGAGTTTGGGCTTTGTTTAATGATTTATATCATCAAAAAATTTACATTCTCAAATATAAATGTCTGTGTGCATATATGTTGTAAATAACACACAGTAATATGCTGAGTTGTACAATTTCTGACTTCCATGGATGGCATGATCCTAGTGCTGAGAGAGACACGTGGCCTTGGACCACCTTCTCATCCATCTGTCCTCACCATAGGAGGAGCAGCTCCAGCCCAGCTGGACTTTTGCGGGGGCTGCCAGTGAGGGTAAGAGGTAGCCCAGGGTCAGGTTCTTCCAGTATGTCCAAACCTTGCCTAAATGTCACACTTGCAACCAAGCAGCTCAGCTGCAGGTGGGACTGGGCACATGGCAGGCACTGGGACCAGAGCCTGGGACCTGGCCTGGATTCAGTACCACCTTCTGCAGTGAGCTGGTAGCTACACGTCACCTTCAAAGTGCTGAGGCCTCTCTGTTGCTTTCAAAGTGTCACAGACAGTGTCCCAGTTTAGAAGGAAACTTCTGGTGATCAAAGTATTTGGACACATTTTCCTCAGAGAGCATTCAAAATGCATGACTCAGGTGCCAAGCAGCTCTGCTGCTGCCTGAAAGATCAGTGCAGCGGCCCCAACTTCCCCAGCACGTGTTGGGTGGGGATGCCCTTTTGTTCACTGGCTGGATAGCAAATTTTTAAGCCATATATTACATTTTTCCTACAAACGTAACAAGTTTAAACTAGTATTTTCTTTTAGATAGGCTAATAACATGGCCCCAAGATCTGAGCTTTCTTCCAAAGAAAAGGCAAAAGTCTCAAACATCGTAAGACTCAAGATAAAAATTCTTATAACACGATAGTTTATGAAAAATGTTCTACAGAGAAGATTGCCAGGAAACTCTGAGCCTAAATTTACTTATCACAACTTCAATCCATCAACCTCACCATTTGGATTTAGAACAGCAGGTTCTGATCTCGTATTTTTAATACTTTCTGACCACCAAGAACAATGCATCCACTCCTGAGAACAAAACAAGAAAACTACAAATAAAACCTGTGCTTTGTTACAGCGTGTAATTCTTGTCATGTATATGGGTTACTAAATTTAGTGAGAACATCCACAGCAGTTGTGTCATGGTAAAACAATGGAAAACTTGCAGGTGAACCAGCTCAGGGAGGTGGGAAAGAAAACATAAACAGAAAGGAATGTACCACGTAACACCAGGTGCCACCTTGCAAAAACACTCTCACAGTCCCTGAGCATGTGATGAGGGAAGGCAGAGGAGAAAGAGAGAGGGAGGAGGCAAGAGGAAGGGTGAGAGGGAGAAAAGGGAGGGAGGGAGGAAGGAATTTCTAACAAAATGTTCACAGCCTGAAGTGTTATTAATGCACAGATCCTCCCTGAGAGTAGAGGATTCCAATTCAACTTTAAGTCACAAAAAGCACAGAGCAGCTGCAGGGGTGTAGGCAGGAGGAGAATTTGGGCCATCCTTTGCTGCCCGACTAAAATAATGAAGGGAGAGTTTATCTGCTGTGTGTATTTAAGCAAATGAAAAGCAAGGAGCTGTCCTGACAACATCCCCCTTGTTTCCAGGAGCAAAGAAACAGCCAGGTACATTTTCAGGTGCCTTCTCTGGAGCAGCCCTGCCCCATGCAGCAAGATTAGCCACTGCAGGGATGGTGGCACTGACCTTCCCTCCCCTGCTCCTTCCCACCTACACAGGTGGTAGCACTAAATCCAGTATACACCAACAGTTTTATTCAGAGCAGGCAGGAATATTTCCTTCCAAAAGGTCACATCCTACCACACTGAAAGTCTTCAAACTGTATATTCTCCAAATAAACCATAAAGCAGCCTGGCAGCCATATGAAGAGCTGTAGGCAAGTGAAACCACCCCATTCTTCGGTCCCAAATGTCACTTTGTCTCCAATACTGGTCATTAGTCCCTGAAATCAGTCCTCACTGTCCTAGTACTGGAGGGACAGTGATGCTGCAGGACTATTTGGATGAATAGCACTTATTCACATCTACAGCAACTGGGTTAAGGGGGAGGGAGGGCAGACTGAGTTTGGTGGACAGGCAAGGGCTCTGCCTGTGTTTAGTGCAAGCACATCACAGGGGTCTCCCCACGAAAGTCACAGCTGTGTAATAAAAGAGCTCCAGTGCATCTCAGAGTTTCAGTTACAGCTCAGTGAAACCACCACGCTGCTGGAAATCAGCTCCTGAGAGTGAACACAGTCATTCCAGCTTCTGAGAGTGAACACACAGTCATTCCTCCCCTGAAAAGAAATTCGAGCAACCTCTGGTTTCCTCATGCCTCATTTTTATGTACAAATATAGCAAATCGTCACAAATTACTGAGTTGGCAAAGCATGCAAGAGTGAAACATGGCCATGAGCAATGTTTTCTTAAAGACTGGCTGAAATCTCAGAATTGCTTTGAAGATGAGCCTAAAAATGAACAGCAAAAAGGGAGTTGCCTTCAGGATGCACCTGGGAATTATTTACTGAAGAAATGACACTGTCTTGGAAAAGCTTACCCAAAGCAATGTGTACATAAGGAATCAGATGCAATGAGGAGGTGAGGCCATGTCACGCCCGGGGTTTACCCAAAACTCCTCTTTCAGGGCACTTCCTCAATCTACTACGCATTAGGGCAAAGACTTTCAGTAAGTAAAAACTTCCTATACACAATGTAGTTATGGGGACATCAAAATATTTCACATATCCCGGTTGAAGATTGAAAAAGTCTAGGAATCTTAGAAGATTTATTTTTAACATCTGAAAAAAAAGTGCTTTGATTTTGTATTCTGAAGTGGTGTATTCCCTTTGAACTTGATCTGAATAAAAAAAAAAAGAATGAAAACACTAAAACATTGTTAGACAGCCCCGAAAATTAATGAACAGCTTTTGTTTTGGATGGGGAGGGAAGACTTTTGATTGTTCTGAAAGTCTGTTTCTTTCATTTTGCTGAAAAAAGAAACAAACATCCTCCAAAAGAATCTGTTTCAGGTTGAGCTGAATTTTTAATGCACTGGTGAGGCCACACCTTGAGTGCTGTGTCCAGTTCTGGGCCCCTCACTTCAAGAAGGACATTGAGGTGCTGCAGAAAGTCTCACAGCAGGCAACAAAGCTGGTGAAGGGTCTGGAGCATTAAGTCCTGTGAGGAGACTGAGGCTGAGGGAGCTGGGGATGTTTAGCCCGGAGAAAAAAGAGGATCAGGAGTGACCTTGTCACTCTCTACAACCACCTGAAAGGAGTGGGGGTCAGTGTCTTTTCCCAGCAACTGGCAACAGAACAAGAGGACACAGTCTAAAACTGTGGTTGGGGAGGTTTAAGTTGGACATTAGAAGGAATTTCTTCACAGAAAGAGTGATTAGACAGTGGATTGGGCTGCCCAGGGAGGTGGTGGAGTGACCATCCCTGGAGGTGTTTAAGGAAAGACTGAATGTGGCACTTGGTGCCATGCTCCGGTTCCCAAGGTGGTGTTCAGTCATAGGTTGGACTCAGTGATCTCAGAGGTCTTTTCCAGCCTAATCGATTCTGTAAATTGAGAAAACACTGCTTGTTTTTTTTTCTCTTTCACTACAAGAAGTAGCATCACATGTTCTGACTTCTGTACCAAGTCTCAAGCTTTTTCTTCTTTTCAGTTTTTTTTCCCTAAGAGAGATCACATTCAAACCTCATGCTTAAATCAGTGAGTTCTGAGTGCAGAATGCAGTGTGGCTTTGCTCATGGTGTCCATGAATAACCTCATCCTCTCATCACTGAGCTCAGTCTGGGGTATGTCCATGGTGTCCATGAGTAACCTCATCCTCTCATCACTGAGCTCAGTCTGGGGTATGCCCACTCCTCTGAAAGCTGCCAGTTGTTAGATCAGCCCAGCTCCCTGGTGAAACCTCAAGCCAGGGCAAGGGCAAGGACCTGAGCTTGCCTTTCCCTTCTCAAGGCTCCAGCAAAGCCCAGCTAAGAAGCGTGGGGACCAGAAGGAAAAGTGTTGGGAAGCTGCAAGAAAAACCACATGCAATGAGAAATTAAAGTCATGGCCAAAGGGCAGGTGAAAGGATGCAGCACCTGCAGTACATGAAACTCATTACAAAATGGAGAGTCTCATCATAAAACAATTATATCATTTACACAACAGTTACAGATGTTGGAATTCAGTGGCTTTTATTTTTCACCACTAAATGCAACAGCCAGTGGAGTGAGAAGTGATTAATCTGATACAGCCTCATTCCCACAGCACCTGACAGCCTCTCCAAAACACAAATGTCCCCACTACAATAGTGGATGCCTGTTGGAGAGGCCCCCTCAGGGTGCCAGAGAAGGCCTGAAAGCCCAGAATTCAACAAGGGTTGTGCTTGCTGCAGGACACCAAGTTGCAGACTGCTGGTGTGTTCAAAGAAAGGCACAGGGGACTATTTTTCCAGAAGAGGGGGAAAACAAGTGCAATGAAACTGTGATTTCACTGGGGTGGCTGCAGCGGAACCTGCACTCTAGCACCTTGGCCACACAGCCATGAGTAAATCCAACAACTGATGACTTGTTTCAAGAGAATGTAAAAGGGGCTTTTGTTAGGCAAAACAAAAGGATGCATCTTTTTCCCCTCTGTGCTGTATAAACAAGGCATCTGCTCACTTTCATGATGCTTGGATCAGGTGTCAAGGGGTAGCTGGACCACCCTGCTCAAGGATACACTTGGGGTTGCTCCTTCCCAGTGACCCACAGCCACCCCTGTGCTTTCCAGATCTGTTTTACAACATCAGCCATGACAGAGAATGTTCTCATATGCGTGGAATTAATAATTTTCCATTTAATCCTGCTAATTATTTACATACTTTATGGTAGGGAGAGCCCCAGGGGAATTGCAGAAATCACAATTATTTTGATTTTCTACCTCAACAGATGGCAGAAAGCCCATTTGAAGCAGAAACAGACGGGTTGGTCTTTGGAAGAGAAGGGATAAAATGACAGTATTGACATTTGCAAATCCTGGATCTACCACCGAACTCTGTCAGGGACTTCTCTAGCTTGGAGCAAGTGAAAGTGCACTACAAGCCCCTCCGAGCGAAACAGCAGCACTGACACCCACTTCCTTCCACCTCTGCCTTGTCAGCTGAGACAGACAGAAAACATCTCTTTCCATGTGCTCGGCATCACTCAAAGCCTGACACTGCCACCATCACCCAAACTCTGGGCTGTATCCATGCCCCCACTCACCAGCCACCACCTGTAGCTGTCTTCTGGGATCAAGGCATTTTGTGAGGTCAGGAAAGGTTGCATAGTTGAGTTGAATCTCTGATCGAACCAGAGGGAACGTCCCACCTCTGAAATGCACGTGTGACAGCTGCAAGGTCTCCTGGGGTACTTGAAGAATTTTTGGACATGCTCTGAGAACTGCACAACGAGATGTCTGGGGTCCCAGGTGGTCGTGGTCACCTGGTGTGTGTAGTTCAGCACGAACGATGTCACCGTGATGAGCAAAAAGGCGAAGGTGAACATTTTCACATTCCTCCTCCTTACCACAACCATCTTTCCCCCTCGGGTTCTGCCACCACCTCTGGCCAAGAACAATGTAGGGTCCCACGTAAGGCAAAAAGGAAAGGCTGCAGCAGGTGTCTGCCAGTTACCACCCCGGGCTCAGGCTGAACAGATTGGCTCCACTACCTGCAGCTGTAAGGGAGAAGCTGCATCTTCCCCAAATGGGCTTAAAAAAGGGCAAGCTGGGTATTTCCTTTCACCTTCTCACAGTGCTTCAAATTTCCTTCCACCTCTGTTTCCTGTTGCAAACCTCTCCTGATGAGGGTTTACTGAAGACAGACCCTTGTCTTTCTGCATACAGAAATTAAAATTCAGGTTTTGTGTGTGAGAGCAAGCCATACATTAAAACAAGCAAATTGTAGAAAAAATTGTATTCTTTTCCTTGGAATTTAGTTCTTGAAGGACTGGATCATCTGGGTGTGTACATTCCATCAGAGAGACATGCTCTGATGTCCATTTAAATCATGGAGAGAAGTTGCAACCTAGAGACACAAAGACAAAAAAAAAAAAAAAAAAAGAAAAATTGTCAGATTTTTTTGATTTTGCATTCCTCCCAACCTAATTTCTCTGCTTTTCTCTCCCCATCCCAGAAGAACTTCTGATCTGCTCAGAGCCCTCAATACAGCAGCTCTGGCTTCAGCTCTGCTGCACAATTTGCATACTGAGGAGTTTGAGGATGAAGTTTCGGAAAGGGCAGAGCATCGACCTGTGGACATTGAGTCTCTTTGTATTGAATCAGCCTCCTCACTCTGCTCTGGCCTTATTTGAATTACAGTTTGTAGCTATTTGAATGACAATGACTCACCTCCCTCCTTCAACATGACCTTGATAGCCACAAGATAGGAAGAAAAGTATTCATAACTCAGAGCAGCTGAACAAAAAGCAGCCGGCAAAGGAAGGAGGAGCAGGATAGGGAGGAAGATGAATCAGTTCTTTTCTCTTTCTTCCCCCAGCCAGCTTAATTTCTTAAGGATCTGGATTGGACTTGTGATTAGAGAAAGCCAAGCAAAAAGAGCTCATATGTCCTGGGACAAACAGGGGAAATCACAGTATAAATGGCCTTTGTTTCACATGGAAAATTGTTCTTCTTTCTGTCAAGAAAAGGTAGGTGATAGCAGCCTGACCCAAACATAGTCAGACAGACATGGAGCTGCTTTGGAGGTACAGAGAGACCCAGAGCTGCTCTCCCTTCCCCTCCCGCTGTCCCCTGCCTGGCAGCAATGACTTAACAAGTTTTTAAAAGTCATAAAATGAATCCCTTCATCCCACAGTGTTTTGTGGGAAAGCCATTGTGGGACAGCCACTGTTTTGTGGGAAGAAAAACACGTTGTTTATAAAACTTCAGATGTTTACCAAAAGCCCCAAAAGTGCCATTGCTCAAATAACACTCTTTGTTTTGTTTTGGTTTGTTTTTTTTTAAAAAGGTAGGGAAAAATCAGAGAAACGACTGTGTCAGAATATGTGCAATTTAGGAACAAGTGAAAGCCTGGCAAGAGAAGTGTCATTTACTGCTCAGCTGCAGGCTTCAGGCCAGCAAAGAAAGAGCAAAATTGAAACTGTTACAATAAACCCCATCATTTTAACCCATTCTGTGCATGACATTGATGCAGGATCCCCCTCATTGCATCACCCAAATGGGATGTTTTTCCAGACAGGAGGGGAGTGCAGCTGTAGCATCCCCAGCTTTGCTGCTGGCTCCTCTCCTGGGGATCTGCGAGGAGCTGCCCCAGGCCAAACTGCTTTTCCAAGGGGTTTGACACGGCACCTTGGAAACAGCTTGGATTTCAGAGGTGGTGTGCAAATATTTACAGAGTCCCATAAAGCCAAATCTGAAGACAGGAGCCTCAGACCTCTGTTTTAAGCCTTTGCCCCAGGTTTCTCCTCCCCAGCACGTGATGGGCAGCATGTGCCCTTCAATCAGCTGCTGTTCGCCAAATGCCTCGAGATTTATTTTAAGTCTGGCCCCTCCACATGCATTTATAGGAGCTCAAGGGCTGACAAGTGGGTCAGGCTGGATAACAAAGGGCTTTATTAACCCCGTCTGCTTGGGCTCCTTGCACTGGTAAATCAGGGAACCATCCTGCATTCACTTTAATGTTAACAGAGGGACGTTTTTACACTAACCAGAAATCTACCAAAGTACCCCCGGGTAAAATTCAGGAATCCCAGCCTTAGAGGCGATAGGGATGCTGCCACTGTGCCTTGGAGAGTTAGAAAGGGAGCTCAGGAGAACAGCCCCCATGCACAGCCCCATCCATGCCAGCTGCTCTCTGTGATGCATAACAGCCCCAAACACATTTGCTTTTCTAGCCTGAATGTAGTTGTAAGTCTAAACAAAAACACAGCCTCTAACAACCCCGAAAACATGCTGAATCCCAGAAGCAAATTGATTTTCCATTTATGGAGTGGATAATTCAAGAGCTGTGATGCTGGCAGGTCAACCCCCCACTGCTGTCAGCGCTGGGCCAAGTCAGTATTTGTAAACACAGCTCCTGCTCTTCTGTTATAGTTTTAAGAGGAGGAGGGAGGGGGATTATCCAGCCTTTCTTGGAAAAGCCTATAGAATGGAGTATTGCTGATAAAACAGTTCTGGCCTCCAAAACAAGCACCCATTTCACCAGATTTATTTATTTATTTATTGTAACTCAGATAAGGTTAAATTTATATTTATAACTCGGGGACGAAAAAACCCAAACCTAAACCACTGTTTACACAGTGGGCTACAATGTCTTCAAATCCCTAATCATCCTGTCTTTTTTAGCAGGTGATGGGAAGGTGAGAAACCAGAGCTCCCAAAGCCCTTTTCCCATGTGAACATAAACACTGTATACTCTATTTTAATTCTTACTACTTACAGTTTCCTATGAATGTTCATGCTTCATATGAATAATTATGATGGAAATTTATATACAAATATATAGCTGACAGAAATGCTCCAGGGACTATATACTTGATTTAGGGCCCAAGGAAAAGGAAGACTGAAATGAATGTAAAATCCTTCTTCAAGTTCAGTGTGACTTGGACCAGGACCCTTTTTTTTTTTCCTTTCTTAAACCATGTGGAAGATACAACCCAGATAGCACTACTTTTACTCTTCACAGCATCTTGCACCACATTTTGCACCACATCTCAGACCGTTCCTGCCTCTCTCTGCTCACACAAGATTCATAATTCTTTGCAAAAGTGCTTCCATAGGATTCACCACGGTGCTGGAAAGTGGAAGGTCAGTGGTGTGGGAAACCACGCAGGGATGCCAACCCCAGCTGTTGGGAATGTTCCACTTCTGGATACTACTTGTGACAGTTAAATTAAACCATTACAACTAAGCAGCATGATACCAGCCATGGTCCTTATCACCATCCCTCGGCATGACCTTGGCATTAGCACATCTGTGAACAAGCTATTTTGACCTCAGACCCAGAAACAATTTCTGGGGACTTAAGGTAGGGAGATTTAGTGCCCAGCCCTCTCCCCAGCTACAGTTCCCTGAGAGATAAGCAGAGCTTAATACTGCATGCCTGTGGGCAGAGATCCCAGCTCAGCCCATGCAAGCAGCAGGTTAAGCTACCTTAAGTGATTGGGTGCTTAAGGTCTTATTTTGGTCTGGATTTCGCCTGCTACCTTCCTACTCCCCTCCTTTCGATGGATGTCGTTGTCCCCATGTAAGGCACCTTTGTACAGCCTGGGACAGCTGATAATACCCAGTGATGGGCAGTGCAGGGAAAATCCAAAAGGTCATGTCCCAGGAAGATCAGAGAGGCAGGTTCAGAAGCAAGAACAGGTTCCTCCAAACCCTGTCCTGAGCATAGAAATGGGTCCAGTGTGATTAAATGGTCATAAATGAGAGTCGAGCTTAATCTTCTGTCTACGTTTTCTGTTGTAAAAGATACCAGGATCAATCAATCGTGATTGTTTGTCTTCTCCCGTTTTAGAAAGAAGGAATAAAAAGAGCACTTTTTTTTTCTTTTTTTTTTTTCTTTCTCCTCTGAGGTAGCTTATATGTGCATTGTAAACTCACAATCTGAAGAATGTCCCTGGTCCCTTGCCAGTCTGGTAATTAACAAAGATAAAAACACATCGGTTGAATGGACTAATATAAAGCAATTCTTAACACCTTCAGGAAATATTTTTTTTTACAAATCCACTTACAAACACAGTGTATTCTCACTGCACTTGTCAGGTTCTGTGACAAAAGCTCATCTGCACACCCACAAAGGAGCACAGAACGAAAACGGGAACCTAAATAATGCTCAGCTCCAGAGGCTCCCAGGCCCATCCCAGGAGCCATCAGCCCATCGAAGTCTGCACCAAAGGAGCCCAGGGGCACAAAGGCAGGTGGGAACCTGACACAAGGACTCGGAAGAAGGGACACCCTGCCTGCATCCCTCCCAGGGCTGGCCCTGCACAGCCTCAGCCTCAGGCATGAAACTCACCCAGGTGAGTCAACTCTGCCTTTGGGACTGAGATGTGTTGCTGCGTGGGGGCATGGGACAGCCTGTGGGGTGCAGGGGAAGGGCATTTGGGCATTACACAAATCTGTGTGGTCAGCCACACAATACTGGCACAATGGTTAATTTTTTAATTTCTTTTAATAGATGGGCCTCAGACAAAATACATGAAAAAAATAATAATGAAAAAACATTGAGAAAAAAAATCATCACATTACTCTTCATCCTTCCACATTGTAAATGTGCCAGTACCTTGGTGTTTGGCCACTTTTTGATGCCTACTTTCCTAGCAAAGAAGTGCTTTGTACCAGCACCACGTTGAGGAGACCTTTGTTAGCTCACGTTAGATGCTGATGGTTCAGGATCCAGCTTTCCTGGTCTCTAGCTCACATTGAAACCCTGGTGTGAAATGCACTCTCTGAAGTTGCCAGCATTTTCCAGACACAGTGTGTCAGGCAGAAGAGCACAAAGGCAACAGGGAACAGCAGCACCCCAGTACCGAGAAACTGCCAGAGTTCCACTCAGGCTTGAACAGCTCAAAGGTCCCAAAATACTTCAGACTCAAAACTCACATATCCACCTGCCCTGTTGGAATGTGGAAAAGGGCAGTGTGACCTGCTGCAGCTCTCTCATGACTGATGGTGGCCATCATACAACCCTTCAACATCCCATGGTGTTTTACAGCTGGAAACGCTACACTTCAAGGAGTAAGTTCAAGATTTGCTGTGATTTTGACTTCAAGAGACTGTGCTGTGCTAGAAAGGCCTCATCAGCAGAACTGCAAACACCCATTTTCAGAAGCACAGCTCAGATTCCTGCCCTGCAAAACCTACAGAGATGAAGTAGTTTCTCAGCTAAGCCACTGACAGCTATATCGTTGTAAATTTAGCAGCAGCGACAGTTTGTCCCTAAGCATCATTTCTGCCATTTGAGGACTTTTTTCCTGTCCACACTTCTTGTGAATAACTACTCAAGCAACCCTTGGTCTCAAAGCTCTGGCCTGGGACAAAGCAGGAGGTTAAATCTTGCCTTACTGTACCCACAAGGGCCCAGAACAGCCTTGAAAGATGTTGTTCTATGGCAACAAAAAGCATGTCCCTGGAAAAACACACATAAATTCGCACCCCAGGTCTGTGCTAGGCCTGGAGAGGAACAATGGAGGGAACTGTTTCACTCCAAACCACAAGCTTGTCTGCCCTACCCTGGCTCATCACTGGCTGCCTCCCACTGACTGGAGCTGGCTGACATTTAGAAAGAAACAATTAATTGGTCTGACACCTCACCAGAGACCTCTGAGCTTTTGTTACGTGAGACAGTGTGAATTACAGGACAGCCTGGCAGACAGTCAGAGCTGAGCACACGGCGTGAGCGTGAATCTTAACCAGATGATGCTGGGAACCCCTGTGAGAGCTCTGGTCCATGGCCTTCAGCCCCAGCACATCAGCCTCACCCAGCACTGGAGGCCGCATGGAGACATGAGGGGGTGCTGCCTGTGCCCCAGCACAGCCTCTGCCCCTTCAGCCTGTTCGAGGCTCTGGCAGGCAAAGGTGAGCCCTGCCCTTCTTGGGCACCAAAAGTCACCACAGGACACAATTTTGGAAAAGCAGAAGCTGCTACATCCCTTTCCCTTTTTCCATCCATCCATCCATCCATCCATCCATCCATCCATCCATCCATCCATCCATCCATCCATCCATCCATCCATCCATCCATCCATCCATCCATCCGTCCCTTAATCACATTATGGATTCCATATACTTCCTCATCCCTGGAAGTCTTCAAGGCCAGTTTGACTGGGGTCCTGAGCAGCCCTGCCCACAGCAGAGTGGGGCTGGAACTAGAGGATCTCTAAGGTCCCTCCCAACCCAAACCATTCTGTGATTAATTAAAATCAGATTGTGTTTTGTCTCTCAGAGCTCACTGGCTCCTCTCTCCTCTCCATCATTACATCCTCACAGAGATTGCACGGGTGCTGCTGTCCTGCGTGCACACAGAAAGGCAGACCTGTGGAAGAACAGACTCATAAATGTGACTGCCTGGCTAAAGATGCTGAGAATATGAAAACTATAAGTGAGATTGAAATGAAGACAAACTTTGAATTACCCAACCCCAGTTACTGAACAACTGGAAAACAATGGTGTGGCCGGCTGAAGATAATCCCCTTTGATTAAACAATGCCCTCTGCTTGCAGAAAGGTCCAAGGGTCAGAGCAGACCCTCCCAGCTTAGCAGAGGGTCCAAAACGTAGTTTTTAGAGTTTAAAATGTAACCCCATATGGTAATACAATGATTCCTATAGGCTGTATGTAAATGTTATAAGATTTGTAGCTTGTCCTAGATTGGTTAATGGAAATTAGAATATTCAGCACAAAAGATGATTTATTGTGCCGCAAACGGGAACTCGCTCTCTTGCCTTGCTCTCTTGCCCCTCTCTCTTGCACTCTTGCCCCTCGCTCTTGCTTTTACTCTCTTACTCTCTTGCTTTTGCCCTTGCCCCTTTTCTTCCTACACCACTGCTGCACCCCTGCATCTCTTCACTGCTTCTCTGACCTGCTTCGAGCTGCGTCTGGCAGCTCCTAGCAGGTCACTTACACCCACGCCCTCATCAATAAATCTCATGCTCTAAGACCAGCACCAGAGATCTCCAGTCTCCCGTTTGTCCCGACTGTCTGAAACCCTACACTCCAGAACCCAACACAGACCCAAGTCTCACCTGCCATTTAGTCAGGGAGAAAATGATCTGTAACTGTTCTGCCCCATCCCTGACCATGCTGAGAGGCAGAAGTCTGTTTGATTGCCACTGTCAAATGGGGTCACAGCATTGAAATCAGGCAAGGTAGTTGGTATCCTGCTCTTGATTTATTAAAATGTTCACTCCAAGCAACTCAAACTAATCATATCAACACTGCCTGGAAAACAAAAACAGGAACATTTGAGGAACATTTAAGCCATGAGAAGAAGTAGCTTCAGAAAAATTTGAATGCAGCAGCTCCTCTGTGCTTCTTGAATGTGAAGTCAGCTATTGGGCAGTGTTTCATCCATCACAGTGAACAGAAGAAAAACTGCAGATGGTTTATGGAGCGTAACCTGCACAGCAGTTTAGGTGCCAGCAATCTGAAAAAAAATCATTACCCGCTTGTGCCTTATCAGTGAGCAGTTTGGCAGCAGGCTGGGGCCAGCCAGGTCGATAGGGAATCTCCCTGGTACTCTGACACAGCCTGCCCTGCCAACATGTGTAACAGGGCTGCGTGGTCAGGGTAGGCAAGCACCTTTTTGTGCAAGATGTGTATGAGATCAACAGAAACTTGGGTGGGGAATTTTCATTCTGTTGCCTCAAAATAAGTATTTATCTTGGCAGACTTTATCAGGCTTGTTGCTGAGCAGTCTGCAAATGAAAACTCCCTCGCAGTGTTTGAAGAAAGGGCTGGAGGATCTGGCTTGGAAAAGGTCATGAGTCTGCCCTTATCCTTGGGTGCTGAGAACTGCCATCCCTGCCACCTCCCACCGTGGTGAAGACATTTTTTCCTCCACCACATCCTCCTCCCTTGCATACCAAGAGTTCACTCCTGTAAAGGCTGGAGAAATCAGTGTTAATACCCAGGATTAATTATGCTGTCCTCCATGGGCTACAGTCTGTACTTGTGTCTTCAGACCAAGTGGGAAATTTTTCTTTTAATGGGACTGCAAATGCCATGAAAGATTGTCTGGCTCCAAAATCTCCTTCATGAGGTTCAACAAGGGCAATCAATATCAGGTATCAATACAGGCAAGAGGATGAAGAGATTGAAGCAGGTCTGAGGAGAGGGACCTGTCCTGTGAAGAGCAGGCTGAGAGAGCTGGGTTTGTTCAGCCTGGAAAAGAGAAGGCTATGGGGAGACCTCCGAGCAGTTTCCCAGTGCTTAAAGGGGGCTTTTAAGAAAGGTAGGGTGAGATTCTTTAGCAGAGCCTGTAGTGACAAGACAAGGCAAAATGGTTTTAAACTAAAAGATGTAGATTTATACTGGATACAAGGTAGAAACTTTTTACAGTGAGAGTGGTGGAACATTGGCACAGGTTTCCCAGAGAGGTGATAGATGCCCACCCCTGAAAGTGTTGGAGGCCAGGTTGGATGGGACTCTAAACAAAATGATCTAGTTTCATGAAGATGTCCCTGCCAATGCCAGAGGGACCCTGTAAGGGTCCTTTCCAACCCAAACTCCAATTCTATGATTCTATGATTCTGTAATTCTGTGATTCTATGATTCTAAGAATAAAAAACGCTGATGATCCATTCTATTATCCCAATAAAATTTCCTATTTGATAAATGTCGTGTCCCTTACCACCATCTCTTCACACAACACCTGACTTCCAGCCTTGGAGAGAGGCGTGAAACTGGGTTTGGGGTGAATAGAAAGGGTGGGGGAGCTCAGCTCTCTCCACTGGTGGCACCAGCTATGAAAGGATGACATTCACCTGGGTATCACTTATCATCCGGAAACACATGAATGCCTGGGACTGTGGAAATAAACTCATGATCAATTCATTTCCACTGGGAACTATAATGTGAGTAAGTCACTGTTTATATAATGGCCCTTTGTTACTGCAGCCAGGCTTGGTATCACACCGGGCTCAGTGAAAAAAAACACACTGGTAATGCTCCACAGCTTGCCAGTGGGAGCTTGGTCTTAAGTTTTCCAGGTCATTACGGTGCCAAGGGAGCACTCAGCCTCATCTTAATACCAGGAAACAACCATGAGATAAACTGGGAGAGACCAGGGTGATGAATTCAAACTCAACAGGCAGCTCCTGACCTGTTTATGGTCCATTCCTTTGGCTCGACCCTCAGTTCAAGTATTTTCAGGACAAAATAGGAGCACTGGAATGGCAGAATTGTCCAGCCAAGTCGTGAACAGTAGCATTTACAGCCAAGAGGCTGGAGTCTGCCAGGTCAACCAGGGATGTGCTGAAAAACAACAGTGGAAAAATAAGCTGCTGGTCAGAATGTCTTCCACAGCCCCTGTCTTGCTAGAAAGTGATTTTGGAGGAGTCCTACCTCTTTGCACACACTCCATTAATCAGAAAATGGCACCTCTGCTTCTCTGGTGGTGCTTCATTTTATTTTATGAATTCCAAATCCCCTTTCCCACAGATACATTGATGTTTTAAATAGCAAATATATTGTTACAAGTTCTTAAAAAATACTCTTTTCCTTCCTTATCCTGTAGTTTGAAATGTAAACAGGCACATAGATATAACCTGTTGGATGAGAGATTTTCTGTCATGGGCCAATATACACCATGGGTAGGGATGGGACTTTTTTGGGCTTCACGCCCAGAGTCCAAAGCTGGGACAATGAAAATAATAATTTAGGATTTTCTGTGGTGAAAATCCTAAACTAAAATTCACTTGCTCACTAAAATTTATTCTTTCTGTCTCTGTGAATTGCTCTACTTCAAAGAGTTCTTTTAAAATAACTAAGCAGACAACTGGACACATAAAAATTGCTGTTTGATTCCTGTTGACAAACTTTGATGGCAATGTACATGGTGGACAGACTGCCCTTGTACTTTCACATCCCTCCCATGCCATTACGTGATTTGCAGGCTGTGATCAAAGCTCTGCTACTCTTTGCTTGGAAAAGAAGAGTTATCAAAGGGATTTTCAGGACACCTGTATGGGTTTGCACCTAGAAGAATTTTTAAGTGGTTCATGATAGGACAAGTCTAGAATTGGAGCTGGTAGGGAGTTTCTCAAGCACAATTTATTTTTATTTCTGCCTTGTTTCAGATCAGTTTGTCAAAAATGAATCTATTTTTCATCTTGATTTTCTGTATTAAGACATTTTTGAAAAGAAAGATCTTTGACATTTTAAATGAAGAAACCTAGTTTCATTTTGCAAAAGCTTTTTCTAGAAGATGTGAAACTTTTGGTAATTAAAGAAAAGCAAAACATTTAGAAATTCAAAATAAAAAAAATCCCAACACCCCCTGCTCTCCCTAAAATACAAAGCATCCCCATAAGAGAAAGGAAAAATACTATTGCCTCTTCTTTTTGGCTTTAGCTTCATGTTGGGACGACTATGAATTGTTTTTAAAGTCTTGCTTATTCACCAGAGACAGTAAGAAAGCTACTTCCATGTAATTCAAATACACAGTGACAAATTAACGATGGCAGAAGCAGCAGTAGAAACAGATGCAAACTAAAACAACTGAAAAGCAAATTCCTGTACCTGCATTTGTTTTAATTTTATAGGATTACAGGCGAGGATATAGGATTATTTCAGACTGTAGAATACTCTGAACTAAAGGTGTGTAGTGGGTTTACCCTGGCTGGATACCAGGTACCCACACTGGGCATGGGAGCAGCTTCTGGCAGCTTCTCACTGAAGCCAATCCTGTAGCCCCAAGCCCGTCCCCACTACCAAAACCTGGCCATGCAAACCCAGCACAAGGTAGAACCCAGCCACAGGTGTTTTGCTGCACTCTCTGTGAATATCCAGCTCAAAAATATTCAGCAACCTATTCATTGGTTAAAGCTGGAACTTGTATTTATATGTGGCCATAAATACAGTTGTTCGTGACTTCAAAGAATGTGTTGTGAGGAACATTAATTTCTGATATTAAGAAAGTGATTAATGCATTGCAGGGGATCTCATGGCAGTGCAATTCTGAATGCCAAGGAAGAATAGATGGCAGTGATAATAATATTGATGGTATTGTCAAAAATTCTGAAACTCTAGAAAAATCTAGGAAAAATGTTTCCATGCCCACATGAGCATCTCTGACTCTCTTCACTGGGGTTCCTGCCCTGAAGCAATACCAAGCAGTTGCTGGCACTGTGGGGCTGTTAACTGGAGCTCAGCTGATGGGATCCTCGTTAAACCAACAGCGTTTCTCTCACAATCAATGGCACCACCTGACACAGCACTGCATTAAACATTTATTCATCAGGCAGACTGAATTCACTCTGGGGAAGATTTAATGACAGCACAGGGATTTTCTCATTCATTAACTTGGGATTTACATTTAGTCTTTATGGTGATACAAAGGTGTCAAACTACCCCCAGTTAAATTCAGAGGTGTTTTAGCATCTGTGCATAGTCTGGACCTGGCAGCCACTGCAAACCTTGCAAGTACAAAACAATACTTCCAAGTTTTCCATCTGCTGTGCACACTACTCTAAGTTTGGCAGCCATAGAAAGTCTACAGAAGTCTATAAATAATACAATAAAATATATTAGAGATATAAGTAACATATTTGATAATTAATATACTGTGTTACAAGTCAGAATTACAAAGCCATTAGGCAACCACTTTAATTGATTGATCATTTATGTCCCTAATAGGTGTACTAGGCCTCTTTGGACCAACTGCACTGTGTGTCCTTGCTACCAGCCCAGGCATCACCCAGCCTCCGTGTGGATAGTGATGTTCCCACTCCAGCTTTTGCCCTACAACAGAGGTGACAGTCAAAGAAATGAGTGACTCAAGCTGCCTTTTATCCAGAGGACTGATAGATCTCAGGTTGTCTCTGATACCTGATGGATACAAGCAGCTGCCCAGAGCAGGGCAAATGAATGCAGCCCTTCAGGGAACCATTGGTGCAAGCTTTGCTCTGGACTAGCCTGGGTACAGAAAAAGCACAAGGCTTCAGTGACGAAGAAATGTTGTCTACTTGTCTGGACTTTTAGAAGTGTTTTTAGAGAAACAAAGATTTGCATACATCAAAGTGGCACACAAAAAGCTTCCCATAATCCTGAATATGAAAATATGTCAAGAGCTGCATGCAAAATGGATTTGCATACATCAGAGCTGCACATACAGCACTCAGCTGGGCATCCTGAAGTGCATTAAAAATGGTAATACTGAGTTTTGTGGATGCTGATAATTGAATGCTGGAGAAACACACAGACATGCACACAACCATGGCATCTTCTCCATTTGTCTTACTTAGAGGGCTAAAATATAAACAGGGAGGCTGCTCAGGTAGCCAAGCAACCCCTGAATATTTAAAAACTTCCTGGTTCAAAGAGAAATTCAAAGTATCACATAGCCATACAGAAGTAATTAACAGAGGAAGATTCAATTAATTTGGTACTTAAATTTTCAATTCTAAAATGGTATCATTGATGTTGTAAAAGCAGAAGTTTTAACACAAGGAAGTGGTGATCAATTCAATATTGTTTTGATCTTGACCTCTGCAGTGCTGCCAGCATTCTACCTAGAAATCAAGCTGTAGCAGGCCAGATGCTAGAAATACCAGCTTGAATTTACCTTTTTGCCTGTGATGAGTGGCAGAGGGAGATCTCTGTCCTCTGGGCTCCTGATTATCAAATCAGAATGGGGAAGCCCTGGCTGCTTACTTTTCCCCAATAGTAATTCCCAGCATTTTCCCAGTTAGTGACACATTAGAAAACCAAGAATTTTTCTTGTGCATCAACAAAAGATAAACACCAGTCCTAGATGGGCTGGTTTGGTGCTGGTCAGAAACCTCAGCTTCAGCCTTGGTGTTACTGTCCCACAGTGACCACAACTGTAAGAGCACTTTGTCAGCACAAAACCCAGAGCAGGGCAACATCTAAAGCTGAATTCTGTCCTTGGGTTCAAGATCACACCTCCCATTCAAGCACTGAGAACAGGATCCCACACTCACTGCAATATCCTTTCCCCACCTAAAACATCCCTCCATTCTCAGTGGGACAGGGAAGCTTTCCTTTGGGATTACAAGGTTTTGTGCATATGACTATTGCAGTGAACGTGGGATCCTGCTCTCATTCCAATGAAAAATTTCATGGTAACTTTTAAAATGGAGTTTATGAAAATGTCACCACCTGCTGTAGAAATAAAGCTCCTGGCAAGCTGTAATGGGCACATTGTTAAAAACTAACAGTCCCCAGTGACCACAGACAGCAGAGCCCCGGGGTTTTCGCTTTCTCTTAAATGAGCCACCAATTTGTGTCCAAAAGTTTGCTTTAAAAGTGGCAGCTACAAGATTTTTATTTGTGTTTTGCCTTTATTAAGGAAAGAAAAAAGAAACCTTTAATTAAAATCTCTCAAAGATTTGTAGGGAAATGTATACCAAGAACCTGGAAAATGGGCTGTTCTGCTTGGCTTGGTTTTAAACAGGGTAATATGAGTTTTTAATCTTTTTATACTACGCCTCTCTTGCTCAAAAATAAAAAGTGAATGCTGAAAAATAATGACTGCATCCAAAGGGAAGTCATTACAAACAGAACTTAGATGTTCCCAGAGGAGAACTGACCTATGACTTCTTATGGAGGAGATGTGTCGGCTGAAGGGCACCATTGTTTTTAATTTCCTCTAAAATGAAATGCAAGTTCCCAGCCCCAGAAGCGTCACACTCAGCTACAGGGGGATGATCCAGTACTTGGAAATTGCTACTGCTGGGGAGTTTCCATCCTTAGGAAATGAGAATGGATACCAGGGGTTCCTGTCCCTCAGTGGATTGCTAGATCTTTCTTTGAATGATGAAGTTTCCAAGTTTCCAGTTCCCAGTATCACTGCTGCCGAGATGTTTCCAAACTTGCAGCTGATGGAAATTGTTCTCATCTTGCAGCCTCCTGTATTTCTTGCTTCTGAATTTCATTGCCCCTGCTCTGGTTAATGTGCGTGGCAGATTTGGTGCACCTCTCATTCCCTCAGTTAGGAAAGTGCGAGAGATGCACAGCAATGAGGCTCAGAGTGACAGCACACGGCTGACGGCAGCAAAGTGATCTTTCCTGAGTTTTTCAAATATCTGCAGTCATTTCTGTTCATGGAGCTACCAGCCAGAAGGCGGCCAAGGAGGAGACTGCTCGCCCCTCAGAGCCACTCAGCGAGGTGCAATTCCTGGCTGACACCCGAAACTGAGATGGTTTGGCTTCAGTCCTGGACATTTGTTCATAGACTCGTGGGAGGCTCAGCTGGGTGAGGTGCTGAGAGGTTTCCTCCCATGCAGAGGCAGCACCAACCAGTCCCACATAACTAATAGATGACTTTTTAACTCCTTCTCTGCAAACAACCAGTGAAGGAAGTTTTCTTGCCTCTCTTGAGCAATTTGTTATCAGTACAAGATCATAGGACAACAGCAAAAAATGTGCTCCCCCAAACTCCTATTTGATTAACAGTCTTAAAGGACTGAAGGACAAAACTGAAACAAGCCCAGCCTTCAGATGAAACACCGTGGTGGGATCCCCTCAGTCCTGAATAAAAACCAGTGTCTTTGGGGTCCCCTCAGAGCATTCCCCTGCAAAGTCTATGAGCTGAAGCTGCACCCTGGCTTGCACAGCACTGCAGGGGCAAGAATCACAGAACCACTCACGTTGGAAAACACCTCTGAGATCACCGAGTCCAACTGCTAACCCAGCACTGCCAAGCTGTCACTAAACCACGTCCCCAAGTGCCACATCCACATGTTTGACCACTTTCAGGGATGGTGATTTCCTTACTTCTCTGGGCAGCCTGCTCCAATGCTTGACAGTCTTTGTGGTGAAGAAATTTTTCTTAATATCCAATCTAAACATGTCTCTAAACATGCCCTGGCACAATTTGAGGCTGTTTCTTCTCATTCTGTCCCTTGTTACTTGGGCAAAGAGACTGACCCCCACCAGGTTACCACCTCCTTTCAGGGAGTTGTAGAGAAAGTCTCCCCTCAGCCTCCTTTTCTCCAGACTAAATGAACCCCAAAGGAAAAGTCCCCCTGATCTTAGATACAGTCAGCCTGGGAAATAGGCTCAGCCTGTGATCCCATCCGTTATTTGCAGGACATGACTTTATGCTGGGAAAGAAAGGGAAAGTTCTGGGATGCATTGTCCAGGCAGTCACGGGGGAGAAGCAGGCAGAGGGGGCAGACTGCACAAAGACATCTGTACAGAGCCCACGGGGACAGCAGCTTCAAGGAGACTGATTTTGCTCTCATGGACCTACCAAAATGGCTAAAGTGTGTTGCCATAGCTTTCCTTCCTTTCCTTCAGCCTCACCTTTTTACTCCAAGGTAATGGAAGAAACAGGAGAAGGTACAAGAAAAGAGGATTTGCCTGGATTAGCAGGGAGCAGGAAGGGCCTGGGAGCAGGTTTACTGACCTGCTGACAGGGCTTACTGTGGGAATTAACCCTTATATGGGTCATGCTGCTGCGTGCAAGGAGGGTGGGAGGCACACAGGGATGTCCAAACTTCTGCTGGTCTGAACCAAACCAAGCTGCCACTGAGATAAAACACCTCCCTCTATAGCAAAGGATAAAAAATAAGAGACATTGCCCCTCTTCCTCCTCATAGCTTTTATTAGAATCATGGAATGGTTTGGGTGAAAAAGGACCTTTAAAGGTCATCTAGTCCAACCCCCCTGCAATGAGCAGGGAATTCTTCAACAAGATCAGCTTCCTCAGAGCCCCATCCAACGTGACCTTGAAAGTTTCCAGGGATGGGACACCTACAACCTCTCTTGACAACCTGTGCCAGTGTTTCACCACCCTCCTCATAAAAATGTCTTCCTTTTGTCTAGTCTGAATCTAAACAGTTTTAGTTTAAAACCATTACCCCTTGTCCCACTCTTACAGGCCCTCGGGTGTTTTTGGTGCCATCTCCAACTCAAAAAAGTAGGGCAGGGTCTGCAATAGCATCCATGGGGTGAAACATGATTTACAGCTCAACTCGTTCAGCACCGGCAGAATAAAAACAGGATTTGCTTTCAGAAACAACTTTACAAAACCCATGGAGGTGAGCTGCACATTTGGTGGCCAGGCTCCCTAGCACTGTCATAGCAGACAGAGCACATGAAGTTTTTGCAGCCCCATCAGTGCTACTGGGCAGGAGTAAAGCTCCTTTATGCCCAGATGCCTGTCAGCAACATCCCCCCCGTGCAGGTGAGGTTCCTGTGGGTGATACTGCCCCAAGCCCAGACAATCCAGCTCAGTGAGAGCACACGTTCTCTTGTCTCCAGGCTATCTCGTCCTGGTGTGTAAAGCCTTTGGCTTGCCAGGTATTGCACGTTACTTCAAGTTGGCCAGACATCTTTGAATGAGTTTAGAAATACCAAGCTAATTAAGAAATGAAAATAGAGCTGTCTTCCTGATGAGCAAGCAAAGAAAGAAAAACCCTACTAGTCCTAGACAAAAAAAAAAAGGAAAAAAAAAGAAGCCAGACTTTAAGTGACAAAATCCAGGTGGCATTTGTGGCTGTACAATGACAAGTAAGTAACAGCCAAAGCACTCACTGCTTCCATTTGTGGTACTGCACATGAGATGTTTGGAGTATGAGTTTCCAGAGAGGCTGAGCATCCACCCCTCACTGTTTTCCACAGCTTTTGCCACTCAGTGTCTCCAGGAAAGCAGAGCAGAATCCTTCAGCATTGGTTTGCTGTTCCTCAAACTGAATCACACAGTTCACCCCTGTTTTCAGCAACATCCAGCTTTGCTCTGACAGCGTCTCCTGCCACATCCATGCACAGACATCACACCCCTCCCAGCTGACACGGGGTTTTGTTACTGGTTTTGATGCTCTTTGGGAAGGTGTCATGGAAATGAGCTGATCACCTCTGTTCGCATTTCCTGACCCACTGAGGCTCATTTGCCATGGGAGGAGAACCCCTTGCAGGGGAAGGTGGCACAAAACAAGTGGGTTACTCACCCCCCCATGACAACTGTACATGACAAGCCCTTTTTTTGGTAATCCCTCCAAATACCCCTGTGCACAAGACGTGCTGGTGCCAGCTCTGCTTTGCAGATGTGGAAGGGGTGAGTGAGCCTGCATGCATCCATTTTATTCTCATCATTAGAGAACTTGAGGTAAAAACGTAACATCCATCCCTGGCTCCCAACTCTGCTCCTGACTCCACTTCTTCCCTTTCCCACAGCTGCTCAGCATTTTGACAGTAAATCATCAGGAATGGGAAGCTGGGACAGTAGCAGAAATGTTACTTTGCCCTCTGCAGCCCCTTCACACCTCCAGCCTGCAGCTTTTTCAGGGCTATGTTGCAGCCTCCAAACACTTGTTAGGCAGCCATCCCTGCCAGGGGTAAAAATTAGTCTAAGATGGAGTTGGCTGGTGTTCCCATCACTCTTTGCCAAGTCTGATGCCTCCCTCAGCAGATTTCCTGGCATAGTTGGACTGAAGGAGAAGCACAAGCTGTGCAAGGGCTACTGGTAAGGGCCATTGAGTTTGCAAATGCATGGGTAGCTATATCAGCACTAAGCAGGTAATGGGAGATTCAAGCCATAAAAATGTTTCAAGTCTTCTTTGGTCCAGTTCACACCCTCATGCATGTGACTGTGGCAACTGGAGCTGAGTTCCACGTAGGATCATCGTGTGGGAAGTGGGCACTGCTGGCAGTGCCAACCTGCAGGCACAGCAGTCACGCCTCAGTCACAGCAATGGGGCTTTGGGGATCCACCCAAGGCCCTGAGTGCTTCCATCCCCAGCTGCACTGGGACACTGAGCCCTCTTGCCACTTCCAAAGGCTCTCACTTTGCAGTGGTTACAATGGCTCCTGCTGTAGTTCTTTCCCATTCCCACATGCCTCCACTGACACCAGCAGAGCTGCTAATTTGAATTACTCTTCCCTGCCCCCCACAAAATAATCTCCATCTACATAAACTCCCGAGTTAAGGGGTTGCAGAATGCTTTTTATAACTTTACCACCAAATCAGTTTTTAAGAGCCTGTTCTTCCACTGTTGTGGACAAGATTAGCCTCTGCAATTTGATTGTGCTGCTATGGCAGTAATAAAAGAAAGTAATTTCTTTCTCTTAAAAAAATTAAAAAATCAATAATTGGCATTCCTGCGTAAGGTCTCTGACATTAATTATAAATAAATGTTAGACCTACTAAAATAAGAAAGTGAATTTATGGCAGCAGGCTGCATGCTGCTGCTGAAGCCTGTGTGGCTGCTGTGATACAGATGCAAAATATAAAGTCTTGAGGACTGCAGTTTGTATTTTATTGCCTCGGAAAATAAATGTGTAAATAGCAATAAAATGCACAATTATTTAGCACAAAGCCAAAAGACTCTGCAGCATTTATAGGCTGATGGATGGCTTGCCTGCCTGCTCTAATTTTCCATAAAACAAGGAAGACAAGGATGGAGGAAAATAAACAATGGCTCCTGTCACTGTGATTAGCTGCGAGGCGCCAGGTGAGAGCAGCCGGTCTCTGGAGAGGGGAACACTGAGCTGCTTCAGCTGCCTTTTGCTTCAGGAACTGAGCCCAGATTGCAGCGCTGCTTGGCACAGGCAGCTGAGCAGGGGGGCAGCGTGGCTGCTCCCAGGGTCTGGATGTGCCCCATCCCTGATGCCTCTGGCAGAAAAATGCAGCAGCCACTTGGGGAGGGGTGAGGCTTAGTGCCCCTGGTGGGAGGAGGGGGTTTGAGGCAGCCCTGCCATACATTGGTTTCTGGGCAAGAAAAAGGACATCTGGCCTTGATAATCTTAGAAGTCTTTTCCAACCTTAATGCCTCTGTGATTCCATGAAAATCTTGCTGGTGCAGAAATCAGTGCTCAGCTGTTAGGGGCATCACCCATGACATGATGAGGCAGGGAGAGCCTTAAAAAAAACTGGGGGGAAAAAGTCCTTCAATGTCATCTGCTAAAAAGCAAGGAGCAAGGGGAAGCATTTGAAACACTTTATGGGATAAAGAAAGCTGCAGACAGAGAGCTACCAGCTGGCTCCCTGGCTGTGATTCCATGACCTGTGGCGATGCCTGCAAAGGAGCTGCAGGGCTCCATGCTGGGCCCTGGCAGCAGGAGCTGGTTTGCCTGGCACCAGTCACCACAGCCTATCTGCTGCCTCCACCTGCATCTAGAAGACACCATGCTATGTCACCCACCCTATTCAGGAGCATTTTTGAGTGTGACACAGGTACATATTATCAACTCGTTTATTTGGTTTTTTCTAGCTATGTATGTCCATGTAGGCATACAAGCCCAAATTTCACACACTGCCTTTCTCTGGGTCAGAGAAGCAACATGCAGCTACTCACATTTGCACAACCCCTTTCAGGTCACTGAGGTTGCAAAGACATGAACCTGGTGCTTAGTGTGATATTAGCAGCAGGTTGCAGAGAGCAGTACTCCTGCAGAGAGTAATGCAAGTATCCTTGTGATGATGGAGCAGGTGAATGGAGGTGTTTAAGCTCTTGGATCACTCCCCACTAGCAGCCAGGATAAGAGCCAGGATGTGCAGTTCCAGCCCATCTCTGAGACACACACCTCCGTCTCATCCTTCAACTCACACTTACAATTTTGGAGTTAAATTCTTCCCCTGAATGAGCACAGAGCAGGGAGTCACTCCTGCCACTGGAAATGTGGGGAGCCTCACTGTGCTGGGTTGACCCTGGCTGGATCCCAGGTGCCCACCAGAACCACTCTGTCACGCCCCTCCTAAGCTGAACTGGGAAGAAAAAATATAACGAAAAACTTGTGAATTGAGATAAGGACAATGAGAGATCACTCACCAGTTACCATCACGGGCAAAACAGACTCACCTTGGGAATCAGAGTAGGACAATGAGAAATTAAACCAAATCTTAAAACCCTTCCCCCCACTCCCCCCTTCTTCTGAGGCTGAACTTCACTCCTGATTTCTCTCCCTACTACCCCCTCAGCAGTGCAGGGAGATGGGGAATGTGGGCTGTGGCCACTTCACTACACTTTTTCTCTGTTGCTCCTTCCCCCTCAGGGAGCCAGTTTTCCACAGACTTCTCCAACACGAGTCCTTCCCATGGGCTGCAGGGCACGACCTGCCCCAGAGTGGGTCCCTTCCACAGGATGCAATCCTCCAGGACCCAGTGACCTCAGTGTGTGCAGAGATGTTGCTCTCATGTGATGCCTCCCTTCTCTCTCCTCCAGCTGCTGCTGAGAAGCAACTTTTCCCCCTTGTTAAACACATTATCCCAGAGGCACTACCAGTGCTGCAGATGGACGAGGTCCATCTTGGAGCCAGTTGGCATTGGCTCATCTGGAAAGGGGGAAGCTTCCCGAAGCTTCTCACAGAAGCCAGCCCTGTAGTCCCCCCACTGCCAAAATCCAGCCATGCAAACCCAACAGACCTGTACTCTCATTTACTGGGCTCCCAATTTAGACACTGAAATTCGGTGCCTAAGGAGAGAGTGCGAATAACCCAGAGTGCAGGGGAAGGAGATACATCAGCTGATGACAAACACAGAGATTTTTTTTCACTGCTGGACTTGTCAGTGTTTTTTGAGCCTGCTCCAACTTTGGCAAAGCCAGCTGAGTCTTTCAAATTATTTCCACCAGCTGTTTTATCCAAAGTTCCTTTTTAAAAACAATTAAGGATGAATTTTAGTATTGCTCCTATTTATAACAGTGGACATTACATGCAGGACTGCTCCTATAGACAACGGAATCAGGACAAAAAAGCCCCAAAATAACAGAATAGAGACAAATGCTTTCTATCCACATTCACTTCAATGAGAACTCCAGAAGCAGGTCCTCCAAGAAGGGTATTACTCTTGCTAGAGGGAGTGTCCTGTGAAGGACTCTGGATGTGGCTTGTCAGACCTAGTTCAGATCAAAAAGCCAACAGAAAAGCTTCAAGTAACGTGTTCAACAAATGGAACATCTTTCATCAGTTACCAAGCTGCAATGTAGAATCAAAAGAATGCTAAAGATAGAGTTCTGCCTTTCCTCAAACATTTCCCTTTGTAAGAATAAAAAAATAATCAGGAATCATGAGTATGACTGTCCACTTGGATTTGAAAGCAGATAATGAATAGTACATCTGTCTTTCACTTATTAATGTAACTAAGCTTATTGCATAATATCTGCTTATTTTTGGAAAGCAGCCCTTTCTACCTGTCCCAACAGCACATTACTGAGTTGGCAAGGAGCACAAGCTTTTGAGTGAATAAAAGAATTTCTTCAGTTTGAACTCACTTGCCAAATATTTCATCTTGAAAGTCTAGGCCACCCATTACATGACTTTTTGAAGGAGAAAGTTCCCTTGACTTAAAGGAGAGTCAGCAGTCCCTTTGCTATAGTCCCCTTGACCAGCTTTGCCATAGCTTCCATTTCATTTGGCCATGTGTGATGCCTGCAGTTTATTTATCTCACAAATGATTGTAAAGAAAATTCTGGTAGACAAGACTCCTCTGCCAGATCACACACTCTGAAGAGTGCTCAGAAGACACATCTCCTCCCACCTGTATTTGCTCAGGACAAAACCTGTTGCTCCAAACCCGGGGTTAGACACTCAGAAAATGATCCATGATGGCTTTCATCCCAGGCCCCTGATGTTTGTGCTGCAAGGAGCTGAAGGACTGTTCCTGAACCCTGCAGAGGATGAACACTCCAGAATACCCTGGCTGGTGTTGAGCCCTAGGAGATCTCATCCCTGCCCCACAAACAGATCTGCAACAGCTGAGGATTTCCTGCAATTTTCTGATGGCTTCTCTGCACTGCTCTGTGCTGGCTCTCAATAACTGGATAGGCTGGAGGTATAGCCTGAACAGTCAGTCCTACTGTGGCTGTCACCCAGTGTTTATATTCCTTAATTCAAGTCTCATAAAAAGCCCAACTGTTGGTCTTGGAAAGATAAATCAGCATTTCAGAATTTACTCTTGCTTCCATGCGGTGCTATCAATCACATCCAATATATATTTTATATTTTATAGTGCTTCTCTTTTCCTTAACCTCATTATTGTACAAAACACAGTGCTGGGGGAGAGAATACCAGCCTGTATCTGCATACAGGCAGTTACCAGGTTTGAGAGTCCAGGGTGTTGTGTTGGATCTGTATCTGTGTCTCTGAATGGAGTTCTCAGGGGTTTCTGAAGACAGCAAAGCTTTGGGATGCCTTAGCCCTCCTGTGCTCATAAAGCTGATAGGAAGGAGAAGACCAAAGGCATTAACGTTTCTGACTCTGCGTAGTCTAATTCTGTCCTAGCAAGGGATAGTCAACACTGCACGAATGCATTAGTACAACAAATAAGGCACTAGTTGGCACTTTAAATGGCTCCTAATGTCCCTCCACAGCAGTGCAACTGTGCTGTCATCACGTCAAGCCAGGCACCAGAGCCCTTTATTTTTAACTGCACTGAAGAGCTACTGGTCTCAGGGAAGGCTCTGCCCAAAGGCAAGACTGATCACAGCCCCTCCCCAGGCAACTGCTGCTCCAAGATGTCATTTTCCCTTGCACTGAAAAATGCTTCTAGTTCAAAAATTCATGGCATGGGTTCAAATGTCTCCCAGAAGCTCTTTCAACCACAGCCACAAATATGGTTTCACTCTTCAAATGCTGCACTGGCAGCAAAATCAAAGCTTTGCCACTGCTCGGCCATTCCAGTTTGGAAACAAATTGTTTTGGCCAAAATTTCTCCAGTCAACCGAATTCCCACTAGCCATCAATCACAGCAGCCTGCCCAGATGAAGGTGATACCCTGAATTTGTGTACAGCAAAGCAGCCCCTTGATTTTGTTGCTCTTGTGGCTTTTCCTCAAAGGTAAATTTCTCCACATGAATCATTACATAGAACCCTTCTGTCTTCCAGCTTGCTATTGAACCATCCAAGAGACAGCATTTAAATGCAAGAAGGTAAAACAACAGTATTGACTGTCCTTTGTCTGGCTCTATTTAATTCTCTAAAGCAAACAGTTTGTGTGAATTGCATTCCTGGTAATAAAATCGTCTTGCACATTTGCTTATAGAGGGTCACCAGGGAGAGCAAATGCACCTGTACTCAGCAATAAATGTTTGATTCTGTGTTGCACAGCAATTATTCAAAATGAGAGAGACTATTGGATCCAAGACTGCTGCCCTTTAGGACTCAGCCTGTCAAGTTGCATAGCTCTGTACTTTTTATCCAAGTGGATTTCATCTCCACAGCCTTATTACTGGGTTATATTCCAGCCTTTCAGTCCAAGTTGCACTGAGTTTGAAAAACATTTGACTACCAGACTGCCTTTTCATTCTTATGAGGGGCATTGCTTTTTTATCATTATCATTTTTTATCAATATCCCATAGCATAAGAAAGGAGCAAAATTTAAAATGCATGGGTGTTTTATTCCAAGAAGACAGAGAAAGACAGAGATTTCAATTTAATCACCCCTAAAATTGCTTCATCCCTAGCCTTAAAAATGCCATAGCTTTAGTCATTAAGAGGAAGTTACGATGCTGGCATATATTTATTTTCTCTTTTTTCCTTTTTTTTTGTACTTACTTTGGAAATTTATCAGGAATGTGGTATTTTTCTGTCTTCTTAAATTAAACAAGGAGCCACTAATATATTTCACTAATACATCCTTCTATAGATACTTTCTTGACATTTATTACTTATCTAGCCTTGCACTTGATGTACTTTTACATATTGCTCAGCAAAGAGAAATGTAACAAAATTCCACAGAGCTTTAAGTGCACGCATAGATGTGAACCAACTTCCCCTTGAAGTAAGATTTAATCAACGCAGTGCCACCCCAACCCTGACCAGATGATCAGTCACCATGGCTTTGAGTAATATCTTGGGATGTCTGAGCTTACACACAATTACAGACCACTCAATCACCAAATTTAATCAAGATAGTAATTAGGCACTGCATCCTGTTTAATGCAGTAAGGATGTGAGACTTCCAGCTCCTGCTGCCAGATTGGAACTGAACACAGGAATGGAGGTAAAGAATCAGCAAAGCCAACAAACTATATCCATAATGATAGAAGGAAAGCTAAACTCAGCTTGCCAAATCCTTAAGAAATCCAGTTTTTTGTGCCAGTTGAAAACCCAAGCCTACACAATTCTTTCAACAACCTATTTCTTCAGAAGATCAACCTATTATTTTGGATTTGACCAGGCTTGAGAGATAAAGCTCAGGGTCCTGGCACAGTAGGTGTTCAACTGGTGCTTAGTAAGCACTTTCTGCTCAGATAAACCCTGCTCTGCAGAAGGGATGAGGAAAAGCTCGATTAACTGACTTTTTGAAGGTCAAAAAGAAGAATATAAATCTGTCAGTCATCGCAGGCACTGTACTACACTGCCTCTTGCATCAGCTTTGCAGGTCCAAGGAAACAGTTACAAGACTCTACAGTTAATACATTTTTTGAAGCACCTCATATTTACTGTAAGCTAAGCAAAGTCACTTTCTGGGATAGATTCTATTAAGAAGATTTTTTCCTATTTTCCTCCAACTTCAAAGTGCCACGTGAGTCTCCTTGTTAGAGCCTAGTGACATCCACATGTCACTGAGCTGGAGGAACAGCAGCAGCAGCAATGCATCTGTAAATATTAAAAAGCCCAGAAACATGAAGGCTTGCAAGAAATAATGGAGGGGTGTAGAAAATTGACTAGATGACCCAGTAGGCCACTTCTATTTCTAAATTCTACAAACCCTCTGGGTTAAAAATAGGATGAAAAGTGTATTTCTTTTTTTCCTTTTAAGCCAGTGGGGATATTGGCTAACATTTTAAATTCAAAGAGTGAGTAACTTCTCACAAGGGCCAGCAGGAAACCAACTCTAGAGAGTGATGGGGAAGTAAAATCCTTTCTTTACATATGTGAGACTTTCAAAAAAGTAAAGAAAAAGTAGAATTGAATGATGGTTACATTTTAATCTCCAGAGCTGCTGTTAGCTGCAATAAATCCCTTTTGTAAAATTGGTGTCTTGAGCTGCAAATTCTTACCAAGAGTGTTATTATCAGCCATTGTGGGACTCTGAACAAGAATTCTCACTGTATTTTAATGGCTGCTGGCCATAGCCATCAAAAAGGGGACTCTAACAGACATACAGTTATCATTGTTCAAATTTTAATGGCTATATGGCATTCCCATTCATTATTCAAGTGAAATTCAGATGCAGTTTCAGTCAAAGCTGTCTCTTCATAAATGTTATTAGCTACAAATGCGCCTTTAATAAAATATTACACTGTGCAAAAATACAGCATTGTACTGATAATCAAAGGAAAATGAATGGAAGGAACTAAAGTCCACAGCAATACAGTCTGAACTCCTTATTCAGTCAAAAAGGTCTTTGATTTTAATGGTCAGTTTCTCAAAACCAGCACAGGAATGCAGGATCAGGCCCACTGGGCTCACATAGGACACACATAGCACACATAGGACACAAAAAACACCTTCTCCAAACTCTCGTGGCTTCCATGCAGACTGCTGCCTGATTATTTAAGCCAAAATGGGCCTATCTGTGGTCAGTCTGACCACAGCTCAATAATACTGTCTGCAAATCCAATATACATGGTCCTCTGGACAACTTTACATTCATTATCCAAGTGCTTGGACCACACACCTTGGAAAACCCTCTGTAAATGAGTGTTGTATATGGTTCAACGCCTTTAAGGCACTGCTTTTCTCGTGGGTGCTCATATTTTTTTATTAACTTGTGTGTTGAGGCATCTTAAGTTAGGCACTCAGAACTGAAACATCCTAAATCTAATCAGGTTGCACATTCTGGCCCCAGACTGCTTCCTACTCAAGCCAGGAAGCAGCTATTTATTTTCTCTAAATTAATACCAGCTCAGCAAGACGCTTAAGCACACATCTAACTTTGTAACGACACTGTCGTTTCCCACTCGCTTAAACAGTGCAGATGCAAATGCTCTGCTGAATCACTTTTATAAAAATCCAATAGCAGTCAGTGATAAATACTGTGACTGTGCTCTGCAGCCAGGAGGCTGGAGCACACTGCTGGGATCTGAAACACAGTGTCCTCGCTCACACCATGGGAATGTCTGCACTTCCCTGCATCCCACTCTGTTCCCCAGGGCCCACAGCCACGCATGCTCCTCCTCGCTCTGGGAATGAGATGTATTTCTATACAGAAGGTATCAATTTTGCAAGATGTATCTTGGGTTTCCCTGCCCTGCTCTTCTAACTGTGCATTTGAGATGAAAATACTGTCAGCAGCAAGGCTGGGTGTCTGAAGCAGGAGGGACAGGAGCAGAGGTGGTTTATTTGCCAGAGCAGAAGGCTTTTCTTCTGCAGCAACTTTGCATGAAATTGGATTTATTTCTACCAGGATGGAAGAACAAAACAACATTTCAATGGAGTTGGGAACCTGCCCCCACTAAATATAGACAGAACATGCAGAAGATGAAGGCAAAACCAGTTCCTGCTAAACCTGGTCAGCTCAGATGGACTCTGCTCTGGGGAAGAGTCAGACAGGCAACAAGAGGATGCTGAGTGCAAACTTCTGCATCAAACCCCGTCTTGTCAGTAGCCCTCTTCCCACACTGGCACCTAAACTCTGCAGAGACTTTGCCTTAAAAGAAAATAAAGCAGTAGTAGTAGTAATGTTTCCAGAGGCACCTGGTGTGATGTCCCTGCACGCTGCATCTTTACAGAGTATTTGCCCTATACCTCATGGCTGCACACAACGGGCACCCAAAAATCACTAATTTCTCTGCCTGTGCTTCCTTGGAGTTCCCACATTGTATGCGTTGTGCCCAACACACATGGAAAGGATGGGCTTGGGCAGAAAAGCCAGCCACAGGCATCAGTTTTGTCGAGAGGAGGACTGAAGGACATCCTCCCTTCCCACCACTGAGGGCTCTGCTCAGGCTCACACCTGAAGGATTAATAATCTGTGCCCAGAAAGAAGACAGCCAGCACTGCTTGTTGTTTCTTTGGGGAGAAGGAAGAGCTTGGTAGGTACTTTTGGGTGAAGGTTCGAGTTGAAGGATCTGGAGTACAAAAAAGGCACTCCCCTTGTAGCCTAAGGCCTTCAAACAGATGTGACTTCATGCACTTGTGAGGATCTGGCCTTGACAGATGTACAGCACATAAATGACACTTAATGGCTCAAGGAAAAAGACCAAAACAACCTCCTACATCAGCCAATTCAACAGCTTTAGGGGAAGGACCATCAGCATCAAGAAAGACGTGCCCATGGAGAGATGCTCAAGGGCAGAGTTTTATCAGAGTAAATCTGGATTACTCCAAACCATTTTTGATGCATACTCATCCCAAAGAAGCACACCAGTTTTTCTATACATCAATGATGATTTTTTTTCCTACACTTTGGTAACTTTCAGATATCCACTCCTTGATCCCAAGGGTTCAACTTTATAAATAAGTTGCAGTGGGAAGCTGCTATCCCTCCAGCCTGAGTGGAATCTGTTGTTTTAAAAGGTGATCATAAAAAGACATCTCACCCAGGCTGCAAAAAACAGCATTTTAGTCTTGAAACTCTTTCTGTTATGCGGGGTTATTTCTGTGGAGCCAGAGGGAAGAATCACCTTCTTCACTGCTACTCCTCACCTAGAGTTAAAACACTTTCCAAATCATACATCTATAAGCAAGTTAATTTCTCAGTGCCTCTGCTAGATTTAAAAATGAAAATTAAAGCATTATTAGGGGGTAAGGGTCAGGCATATACCCAGCCAACTATCTGGCAATGACTCCACCTGGAACAAAGAGATTCCAAAATAAATTTTTTAATGAGAAGGATGGCGAAAAGCCAAGCAGAAGTTGCAGAGGACACCTCATTAAAGAAATTGATAAGCCCAAGTCAGGTCAATCTGTTTAAGTAACTCAATGGCTTCAGTCAGATTGGAATAGATCTGTTTAATTTGCCTTCAGAAAAGCAGCAGCACAGTGGCAGCGGAGGAGGAGACCTCACAGGGAGCCTAAGTGTTCTGTTAAAGTTGGTAATTGTGCAGAAAGTTGCATCTGTGGTTTACTCACTTGGAAGAGAGACATCTCACACAAAATGAGCTGAAGGAGTTGTAGGCAGCGAGAGCAGCCACACTCGGCAGAGCGTGACAGGACCATGGGACCTCTCCTGATCAGCCACAGCCTGCACGGGGCCCACAGAAAAGAGCCAATCTGGCAAACACAAACCACTGAATTTAAGGCATGAGCCAGAACCTGGCTTATTTTTACACCTTTGCAGCACTGAGAGAGCTTCAGCAGGAAAGAGGAGCTGATTTTCTGCCGGAACAAAGAGCTCAAAATATGGTTCTCATTTTGAAACTCGAGCTCAGGGGCCCCAAAAGGGAAAATGAATTCTTGCAGTTCACAAGGACTGTGCTGTGAACCGAGCAGCACTGCCTGGTCTCTCAGTCAGGATGTCTGCCCTGCCTCTGCTCGCGTGCTGACCGCAGAGTTATCACCTACTGCAGGATTTCCGTGATGCTGAGAGCAGCACAGCCACCAGTGTGCCAGTGCATCCTGGCTGGGAACTGCCACAGCCAAGCAGCATCTCACTAAAGAGTGCTGCTGCCAGGGCTCTGCATCAGCTGTAATTAGAAAACTGCTCCTGAGCTCAGGGACCTTGTTTGCAGGTAGCTGGGTGACCTCACTGGCACAACTTCAGCGTTTATTTGATCACTGAGCAGAAAAATAATGTCTTTAAGTAATTGCATGGTTTGGTAAGAGGTAAATAAGATCTTTGCCTCAAAAAAAAAAAAATAAACCCAGCACTGCTTTTATCAGGCAGATCTCAGCAGCAATACCATGGGAAGTTTTGTCATGCTTGGACTTAATCTGCCTTTTAGAGATGATGTATAAGAAATTATCATAATGATTAAGAGGCAAACACAGCACAAATGGAGTCCTTATCACCCAGTCTGCAAGCAAACATTAAGCTTTATAATGTATGACTGTACACACTAATGAATAAGTACATCTCTCAGAGGCTTTTGTTCCTCGCAGACATATTCTGAGGGGTTTGGTGCAGCCCCAAATATTAAATACGCTTCAGTCGGCCCTCAGGAACCATGAGGTTTTGAATTCTTTGAATAGGCCTTCTGGTTTCAGCACTGGGAATCACACCTCAGTGCTTATCCTGGTAATAAGAAAGTTAGAAAAAAAAATTAAAACATTGAAGGGAGAGATTCCCACATTGCTACCCAACCTGAAAAGGAGGCATTTCGGTGAAACACCATTAAGATGACCATGACAACGTCATTAATCTTATCAACACAGCAGTAACACACAAAACTAAAACGTGCAGCATCAAAGTGAAACCCGTTTATCTGGAACTGAGCAGATTATATTTTTGCCTGGAAAAAGGTATTACATCCCAATTGAAGGTTGATTTTCCAAAAGGGGACATGTTAGGCACATACTTCAGCAGGGGTGAGGGGACCCCAGGGGTCCCAGCCACTCCGTGCTGCACCAACATCCCCTGCACTACTCATGACAAACAATCACAGAGTGGTTTGGGGTGGAAGGAACCTTAAAGATCAGCCAGTCCCAGCCCCCCTGCTGTGAGCAAGGATGCTTTCCACTAGACCAGGTTGTTCTATGCCTCGTCCAACCTGGCCTTGAACACACAGCAAGGCACAAAAAGGCCCCTTTGGCAGCCCACATCACACACAAATGGTTCCCCTTTGGGAGGAAAGGAGGCAAACGCAGGAGCTACACAGGTTGGAGAGAGGAAGACTTTAACCAGGATTTTGGATGGATGATTACTACAGACCATTAAGCTGTTCTCCTCTGGCTGGATTTATTGTTGATTCAACAAAGGAGCACACAGGGGGCTGGGTACCTGCCAGGGCTGTGCAAAGCAGCTGAGTCAAATTTATTTAAAAAAGGAAAAATCACAGTAAAATCGGAAGGAAGTTACAGACACTTGTTTTCTCTTGCACCTGCAAAACCAAAGCTAACTTGCCTCATTTCTAATGGGAAAACTGCAAGTGCAGAAGCCAGAAGCTTGTGACAAATACATGGCCTCCTCGCTACCATGAATACTGTCAGTGGATGTTTAAAAATCCCATCTCCATCACACACTTCACTTCCCTAAGTTGAGCACTTCTCCTAGCAACCTAGAGTTCCTTTTCTAGGGGGTATGACTGACAAAGCAATGAGAAGGGGAAAAAAGCAAACCTGACAAATGCCCACGTCCCCAAGGCAGGCAGCTCCAAGCAGGTGGACACTGCAGGAATCACTTGTGTCTCAGGAGTAGTGAGGGATGGATGACCTGGATCTGCAGAGCTTAGGTTAGTCAAATGACTTTTGCAGGCTTTGCGCCAGAACGAAGCAGAATGAAACAGAGTTAATCCTCTGAAAGAATGCCCCATACAGCAGGGGAACAGCCAGATGCTTCCTGTGCATGATATTTGAGGGTAGCGTAAGATACAGATCAGGACAGAGGTTCAGCAAGGTCATCAGCAGCGTCAGAGGGGGAAAAAAGGTTAAAAATACTGGAATACAACAAAGCAAAAGCAGAACTACAGGGCAAGTGCTTTGTGCTGGGAAGTTGTGACTCCCTGAGGGTCTGGCACTGAGAAAGGGCAGTCAGAGCACTGGAGACCCACCCTGGAGCAAAGCTGTGCGTGGGCGGATGGTAATTTGGGGGTTTCTGCAATGTCAAATTTTCATAAATGGTTCAGCAGAAACCTTGCAAATAAGGAAAGCATCACTGTAAAGCAGACTTAGCATTCCCCAACCTGAAATGCAACTTTGGATTTAAAAACTTCTAGAGTTAAAAATAAATAAACAAATAGATAAATTGATCAAAATAATCAACCTGCTAAAATGGTATACAATAGAGGTTTCTTTGCTTGTTTGTTTTTCTGGAAGCATCTGAAAGTCTAAGGATCATCCATAAAAGTCATGTTAGACCTCTAAAGAACTGCCCACGACATAGTTTTGTTTCTTTCTAACACAGTTCCTCAAGTATCCAAAATTAGGTAATTAAGAAAATAGTGCCTCTAGCAGACATCTGGGATTTCTGTGGTCAGATTTTCCCGCTATATCATGTGCTTTTTAGCAACATCTTTCCTTGTCTTCAAGTATTTTGGTGTCTCAGGGGATTTTAGATCACATAACTAAGGCTATAGCTGCCCAGCTAGTCACAAATAATCAGAATATTATGAACTGAGCACACAGAGAGACAGAGAGCAGTGTTGAGAGCCAGAGGCGTGACGCAGAATTACAATACAAAATCTTCTGAAAATGAATCATGTTTTCACAACCCTCAGCTGCATTTGCAAAGCAGTGCTTCTTGTACTTCTCTATGAGTGACCAACATTTTTGGCTTTATTCTTTTACACATTCAGCTGTTAACAGAGAACAGAAATCATGCTTCTCTATTAAACAAATTTCACTTCTGCATCCCCTCACCCCTTCTCAAGAAAAGCCAACAAAAGCACATTTTTGCAATGACAGCGAACATGTGTAAGAGCAATGGGCTATCAAATTAAAGACAAATGTATTATAATATCAACACTGACTTGCATGCACAGCAGAGCTATCCTGCTGAAAAAAGAGCTAATGAATCCTCTGCTACAAATAATCAGAAAAGTGTATCTGAGCAGGGTGAACGAAGGGAAATTGCCACCGAAATTGCAACTGTTCAGATGGTTGTACAAGAGAAATTCCATCCTCAGGTTATCACCAGCAGTGAGTGCTCCAAAAGACCACCAGAAAATTATGAAAGGCTCTTTAGGGTAGGAAAAGCCCATGGAGGCAGAAAAAAAACCCTAAGCATGAGAGACAGCATCTGGCACATCAGAAACCCTGCTCTCCTGGTTTACTCAAAACTATAGCACAGGGGAAAGTCTCAGGGTCAACTAGACTTTGACAAAGCATCACTGCTCCACTGGAACTTGAATGTTGCTATTCTTTGAGAAAAAAATCCCCTAAGATACGCCCTGTGCAGAGGGCTCACAGCATCCTTTCAATCGGGGGACAAGGTGAAGTATTAAATACTTGAGGAAGCTGTTTCCTCATGTGGAAAACACTTTGCAAAAGGGTTCACTCACTGCACGTGTGGGCACTTGGGATCAGATCAGTCTGGACCTCCCATCCATGGCAATGTACAGGGGGTGTAGGCAGCAGGAAGGCACCAACCAGTTTTCAGCTGAGCTGTGGATCTTAGCATGATTGATTATTTGGGTTTTGACTCTGTTTTACATATTAAGGTTTTATGGAAAAGAGTCTGGGTCCTGGGTTCTGCGGGACACATCTCAGTCAATCAGGCCAGTGAATATTTTTTTTCCTTCCTACAGAAAGAGGAGCAGACCCTGCTTATTTTGGACCATAAGGAAGCTTCTCCATCTCTTCCACATTCATCTAAAAGGGACAACACTCATGGGCTGAATATTTTTATAAAGATAACATACACGCACATACATATATATATGTGCGTGTGTATATATATATGTTTTTTGTTGGTTTGGGTTTTTTTTTTAATGACATAAAAGAAGCAAGGCAGCACAGCTCTCACTGACTTTCATTAAGGTGCAGACAACTCAGTGTGTTTGGCCTCTGCAAGTCCCCCATCAGGTTACCTGATGGACACTACCTTGGTGCTTCAGTTCTCCACAGAAGGTGGTAACCACAGACCCAGCGTTAGCTCCCTTGGTTAGACACCCCAGCCTCTGCTCTCTGGCTCTTGCACCCCCAGCTAAGAGGTTAATAGGATCTCACTCGCAGCCGTGCTGGGGCAGGACCCATCCGATCTCATGTCACACCTCAATGCCTGAGCAAGTCATCAAGTCTTCTTTAACTGTCCCACCTCCAGAGCCTATTTCTTCAATGCCTCCTCTAAATGAGACAAATCCCATATTAAAGTACCTCTTTCTCATTGTGACCCATGAAAGGAGGACAGATTACCAGCTCTGACAGCAGCACATGCTTTGCAGATGCTTGCACTCTGTCAAATGCACCCCACAATGATCTCCTGCACTCTAAGGAAGTTCTAGCACAGGAAAACTCTCCTTGGTCCAGAAAGAACACAAACTGCTTTCACCTCATACCATGCCTGTCCTCCATGCATTAACTGCCTTTCATTTCATAAGGAGAGGAGTTTTCTCCTGATTGAGAGAAACTGGAGTATTCTTAAAAGAAAATGAAGATCCAATTCCCTCAGGGACTCCTTTCTGCAAGGTTGTTTTTACATTATTGATTCTGCCCATGGCTCTGTCAGCCAGCAGCAAGGAGAGGGGGCAGATGGAGTGGGAGTCTTGTCCATGAGAGCCACACATGTACTAGCCCGGGAATGAGATGGAGAAACCAGCCTTCCCTCAGTGCTGGAAGGCAGGGCTTGTCACCAAACATGAGCATGGTTTTCCTTCACATCGTAGTCATCCCACATGTTTTTGCTCTCCACTGTGCTTCTAAAGGAAATAAGTCCCAGAAGCCAGATGTTTTTCCTAGCTGTTTGTTTTCTTGGCTCCTCTGACCACTGGCTCCAAGTGACAGCTTTCTCTTGTCCCTTTCTGTCCTCACCGCCAACCCAGGACACCCAGGAGGACAGTGCTCTGAGCCACCTTGCCTGAAGCATCACAGAAATGAAGAATAAAGACATGTCTGGGGACAAAATGTACTGGAGTTGCAATGTTCAGGAAGCCCTGAAAACCTAAAACCACCTTCCCTGGCACAGGTGCAATCACCACACTTCAACCCCCTCTTCCCAGCACTGGGACCAGGAGGAGACAGAGGTAAAAGTGACAGGCTTCATCCTGCCAGAGGAGGAAAGAGGAGTTCTGTGGCGGCTCCATCCACTCTCCATCACTGCATACCGTGTGCAGTAGGAGAATAACATCTCTGAGTGGTCACCAGAGTCACTGCAGTCTGTACAGCACCTCAGGGTATGGAGCTGCCTCAGCAGCAGAAATTCCTCCTGCCATCAAGGTTGTCTGGTTAGAAGGTTGACACCTCTGCAGCCACTTTGGGCCCGGCAGCTCTCCAAACTCCCATCCCATGTGCACCTGGGCTGATTCACTCCTGCAGCAATGCACCCTTCCCTGCTCAAGGGTCATTCTGGCTGGATCTCACCTCTGCTTTCATGGCAGGCAGCAGCACCATCCAACCTGGATACCCTCTCCAACAATGTCCCACACCTTTGCCACGCTGATGGCCATCTGCTCTCAACACCCTGCCAGTCACATACTGCTATTTGTAACCATGTCTGCTACCTAATCACAGAATGAGCTATTAATCACAGAATGGCTTGGGGTCGAAGGGGCCTTAGAGATCTTCTTGCTCCAACCCCCTGCCATGGACAGGGACACCTTCCTCTAGCCCAGGTTACTCAGAGCCCCATCCAACCTGGCCTTGAACTCTTCCAGGGATGTGACATGCACAGCTTCTCTAGGCATCCTGTTCCAGTGTCTCACCACCCTCACAGTAAATGAGCCACTCATTCTTCTCATCCAGTATAAGAAAGGCTATAAGGTTGTAGCTTGCAGAACCTAAACCATTTAGTCATAATTCCATCTACACCTGCCTCTGTTTTTCTTTCCTGTACATTAGAAGGCAGGACAAGTGCTCCATTTTTCTTGTTGCAAATTGGGACCTCACAGTGTAGACCTTGCTGATTTTTATTATTCCCTTCTCATTGTTACCTTCTGACACATGTCACTGCAGGGGTAGAAAGGAAGGAGAAGAAGGTAATGACACAAAACACAAGGGTTTAACCTGAATTTTATTCCTCTTTGGCTGTCTGAGGCTGCCTGAAGCATGAATCCAGTTCTGCTGTTTAAAACAGGAATTACCCAAGTGTCTCACCTCTCGCTGACAGAGAGACCACTGGCTTGGTCATCACGTGCCAGTACTCAGGGCACACCACTTGTCCCTGCTTACAGCAAGAATCTGATTCCTGCAATTTATTCCTGGCTCTGCTGTGGATTGCACGACTTTGGGGAAATTGCAATAAAAACTGAAAAACTTGACAATTTTAAACTGATGCTTATATTCTCAACAGCCTCTTCCTGTACAGATTGTTTAAGCTCCAATACTGAAACTGAGATTTCAAACTTGTGCTTACATTGTAAGTCTCATTCACATAGTCATTAGCAGCATTAAATTGGAGGAGAATCTGCTATGAAACTTAGTCATCTGGTACCATGAAAAAGTGCTGGCATGGCTGTTTGATGCTGTGATAGAGGCTGGTACTCCAAACCAGGAGAGAGCAGAGCTTTTCAAGTTCTGCTCATTATTGCTTTGCAATAACACAGGAAACAGTAAGAGCTTTAAATAATTTTTCATTCAGGGATTTGGGAATAATCTAGAGGATACAGAAGTTGTTTTGTTTTGTTTTCTCCATTAAATGCTTCAATAAAGTACTGCTCATTTAATAACAAGCTTGAGGAGGAAAAAAAAAAGGAAATAAGTGATGTGTTTTTATGCAAAACCAGAACTCTGACACCTCTTTGCTCTTATTGTGCTACAAACAGCTTGCTTGAGTTGCAGAAGACCTGGCTTTGCATAAGAATGTTTCACAGAGCAAGTGGGAAAAATTATTCTAAAACACAAGGGAAAAATTAAGAGGGAAAACACAAGATAAGCTGGCCAGATGAGCAGTTAGACTCCGACACCTTGATCTCAGCACATCAAATGGAATGCATCTACTTACATGCAGCCTGTGCCCTCCTCCTAAAAATACACTGCCTCCTTGGTGCACAGATATTTGATTTCAGATCAAAGCATTCCCCAAGTTTTTTTGGTGGTTTTTTTGTTGATTTGTTTTTTTCTTTCAGCCAGTTCCAGTCACTTCCTCTGGTAACCCTCACTGGTCCAACACCCCCTGACACCTTGGATACAGGGCAGCACTTTGGACACAAGTGTCAGGGCTGTACATCACTGTGACTGATTGGACTTCAGCAAAGAGACTGTGTAAAGAAAATTTCAGGAAGAGGAAGGATTAATTTTGGTGCAATACCACAAATCAGTCTTCATTTTGGAGTAATTAAGTCCAGCGGCTACAAGCCTGGCAACACAAACAGGGCTGCTGCAGGTACCCTGCAGCAATTCAAGCTACAAGCTTTGTAACTAACTCAGATTTATGGTGGGACTCTTCTGCCCAGCAATCCCCACTAGTGAGAGTACTGCTGCAACTGGCTGCCCAGAGCAGTGGTGGGTGCTCCACACCTGGAAATACACAAGGTCACCATGGACAGGGCTCTAAGCAACCTGATCTAGTGGGAGATGTCCCTGCACATTGCAGGGGGGCGGAACTAGATGACGTCTAAAGGTCCTTTCCAACACAAATCATTCTGTGGTTCTATGATTCTTCTTCCCTGCCAGCCTATCCACAAGGTCAGAGTGATGCCTGTAGGTCAGAGGAGCAGCAAATACAAGAAATACCTAGTGAAGTCACACTGCCCATCCACGCAAAATGCAGTGAAATCCTGGCCATGGCCAATTTGGTAAAAGCTGCAGGCAGAGGAAGGAACTCAATAGCCTGATTTGCTGTGGCTGGTTATTTTAAGCATAGTGGAAAATGCATCGATGATCCTGGTTTAATAATTAAGAGCATCAAACTAAAACTTCAGGCCAAATTATGTTCTCATTTTAGTTCATTTAGATCTGTGAAAATGAATTGAATTACTCAGTATCTTCATCGATGTAATAAACCCAGTCATTTTGGCACTGCAGTCCATGGGTACTCATTACAGAAACTAAACCACAGCCCTGCTCCAGATGGCTTGCCTCTACAACACAGCATACATCCAAGGCACTCCAGAAACTAATCACCTACTGATCATATCCCTTCAATTAAAAATTACTCAATATTTCCAAGTGCTGGCATCCATTTTAGAAATAACAGAAAATTACAAAGTGCTTAGCCAGTAATACACAGCTTTTCGTACACTGCAGAAATGTCAGCTAAGTAACATCAACCAGTTCAGCAAGGCAGTGGATTTTCTATCTGGTATGTGATGTATTCAGAAGTTTCTCCACCGTTACATCTGCTGTGGCAACAGGCTTAGTGGGACCAGCTCAGAGCAGAGACAAACAGGGAAAAATGTCTCTTAGCCTATAGTGGGGATACAGATGGAGAGAATTTTTAGAGCAATTTGATTCAATCAAATGGCACAAGCTCCAAAGAGAGGTCCAGTATCACTGTTTTTCAATTAAGAGGACCCAGGTTGATACAGGAGCCAGATCAAAGGAGTGGAGAGCTTTGCTGAGCAGTGTGGGATTAGCCAGGAGATCTCATTCCCCCAATAAATCCCACATTTGCTTACATGGCACATACTAGGTGAATATAAAAAAGTAGAGAGATGTGGACATGAGATGATGATTATGATGATTACTTTGTGAAAAACAGAAAAATGCAGAAATCCCACTACAGAGTTTTCTGGGTTACTCATACAAACAATAGACAAAAAGCCAACTGGGATTTTACTCCAGTTGCTCTCCTCAGAGCATCGCTCTCCAGCTTTATGAGATGGAATCAATGAAGTCTCATCTCCAGGAATACAGTCATTAGCTCCTCCAGTCTCTGCTGACAGACAGGAAGGGCTTACATCAGCCATGGCTAACAACTTGGGGTGACTAGCAATAAAACTAAATACACCTTTGAGGAAGTAGCAGACTTTCTTACTCATTGTAAGGAAAATTAGGGGTATTTTCCAGACAAATGACTGTGCATGTCAAATTTGGTTCAATATATTTAATGTCATAACCATGCCTTCAGGCTGGAAAGGAAAAAGTGGCTGAGCTCCACAGCAGGAGCAGATGTTTGCATGGGATAACTGAACCAGTGTGAGCAAAATCTTCCTATACTGAGCCTGTCTCACAAGTGTCCCAGAGTTCAGTGTCTTTTCATTGTACTGGGTGAATTATGGGATGTAGGTATCCTACAGTCCATAAAGACAGGACCCTCCACAGTCATCCAATTACTGTAGTTTAAAGCTTGAAGCATCTCAAATTGACACGGCAAAGAGACAGTTATTGGGAAATCAGAGCTGATAGCAGAATTCAAGTACAAAATTCTAAAAGGGAAGAGGTGGGCAATTGCATGAGGCCACCCACCTGGTTCCCACTGTATGGCTGCATTTAGTGTGTTCAAACACTGTGCAAATGTGCCACTACACCAAAACTGTGCTTTGCAGCAATGACAAACAGGATGTGCTCATTTGAGAATATGCACAGGTATATAATAATACACCAGTTTCCTTTAGAGCAGCCCCATGAAAAGGTGTTTTCAACTTTTCTTTAAATCCCCATATAAACACAGCCTTAGAAATGAGCACACAGACAACTAAAATATGAACAAAGAGAATATTCATTTGGGGCTGTAAAGGAGTTGGCATGATGATTTAGAGGCAAACTCTTCTTTCCCACCCTGAAACCGTACATTTGCTTTTGGTACCTGTCTCAGTGAACACTAACTGAACCTGTGCTAAAAAAAATCAATTTTCTTCTCAGCAGCTTAGTATGCCATAGCCTTTATTCCAGAAACCCCGGTATTTTCAGCTAACAGCTTCACACTGTTCTAGGTTGCAGACCTCTCCTTACAGATGCCACTCATGACCAGAGACTCAATGTACTAACTTATTTTTGCTTCACTGCTAGCAACTAGAGTCACTGCAGGTCATTAAAGAGATTTGTCTGGCTGAACAGCTTCTAGAATTGCAATGAAGTAGTTATTTAATATCCTCAGATGAAAGGTGCTATGCAAATACAGAGCACTGTGTTGTACCAAAGAGGGTTCTCTGATCACCTCCTATTAGTCCAACAGAGGTAAATGGGTTCTAGCCTGAGGTTTTGCAGTACCATTTCCCTGCTAAACAAGCTGTGGTTGACTTAGCTTGACAAATTTAAACAGTTAACCCACAGGAACTCAGGTCTCCTTTTCATATTTGCAGGTCAGCTGCCTTGAGACAATGTCTGAAGTACAAACAGGCTTTCAGGGTCAGATTCTGATTTCATTCAGCATGGTGTAAATCAGGAATAATCCCTTTAGAGATTAGTAGGAGTGAGATCAGATTCAGGCTCTTGGAATTAAAAAGTACAAACCATGTGCTTGTGGGTTTATTCTAATTCCGCTAAGTACAAAGCAATTCTCCTTCATGTCCTTCTCCCATTCTGTCTAAAGCACTCTGAGCTGAAAGGCAAAGAAAGTGCTGCTCTGAGCACCCAACAGAAGATGTTTGGCATTGCAAAATACTTTTGCCTACAAAGTTCTTAAATAAGCCTTGTGCTTTAGAAAGAAAAAACCCAACCCAAAAAACCCTCCACAAACCAACACCAAAAAAAAAAAAAAAAGAGGAAAAAGGCCACCTTCAAATTACACATGCAGAGCAAATACATGTTTAAAGATCCCCATCACCCCCAAACTATGAAATGAACTACAGTAACCATTTTTTACAAGAAATCAACCCACTTAATCACTCCATTTTACAGCATCTGTCTCTGCTTCTGGGCATGTATCAAAGGAAAGAACAAGCAGAGCCTTTGCCGGATGCCTGCAACATCCTTAGGAAGCCTCTCAACGGAAATTGCATCATTGTTACAAATTAATGCAATGTCATCTGAAAGTTACTTGTGTCCTTTCCCTGCCACTGAGTCCTTTGATAGGTCAGGCAATGAAAATATAACCATGCCAGTCAGCACCTGGTTTATTTTTAGGTAAGCTCAGAAACCAAGTGACCACCTTAAGGAAAGGTGCATATCTGTTCAACTAAACCAAAAGGATATAACTTTTGCTATTCAGAACACCTGTGGTGCATCCCTGCTAACACACTGGTTTGAATGTGCACCTAGAGAATCCTGGTGAAAGAGGCCAAGTGACAAATCTCCATCCTATTTAGATCAAGATACAAATCCCACAAGTGATGGGGAACCATGAAGTTACCCACTGAGAAGGACAGCATGAGCCTGCACGTACACCATTCCATTTGGTGTGCAGTGGCGTCTGATCTGGGCTGTGTTTTGGGTGGTTTTCATACTGCCATGGTGGAGGGGAGACTGGGAGTCCATGGGAAGCTGGGAGGAGACACAGCCAGGACAGCTGACCCCAACCACCCCAAGGGATATTCCAGACCATGCTCAGTTTATAAAGTGAGGGGAAGAAGGAGGAATGGAGGGCATTTGGGGTGGATGGCATTTGTCTTCCCAAGTCACTGTCACACGTGATAGACCCCTGCTCTCCTGGAGATGGCTGAACACCTGCCTGCCCATGGGAAGCAGGAAATTATTTCTTTGTTTTGTTTGTGTGGATGGTTTTTGCTTTCCCTATTAAACTCTTTATCTCAACCCATAAGTTTTCCAGCTTTTACCCTTCTAATTCTCCCCCTCATCCAGCTGGTGGGGGAGCAAGCAAGAGGTGCTTGGTTGCTGGCTGGGGCTAAACCCCAACAAGTGCTTTAGTCCCTCTGCCACGATGTTTACATCACTTATGTCTCCTAAAATAGCAGACTGGGCAGGCTGAAGGACATCTTTAATGCAGCATGCCAGTGCTGTGGCTTTGTTCTTCACCTGAAAAAAAATCCAAACCAATTTTAACCCTCCCAATACCCAAGACACTCTCTGGGTGCCTACTGCATGCCTTAAAGACCACTCATCAGGTTTGAAATCTTTCACCTTTCATGTACTGTTGACAAGGATCCCTTGTCCTGTGTCCTTTGAGGAAGAACATCTTGTTAACCATCTCACATCCCAACAATTTTGAACAGGAAATTGAAATTCAATAGGAGCTATAAGTGGACTAGCAAAGGCTGCCACACCTATAAAAGAATTTCCTTGGGAAAGGGAAGGGTAAGAAAGAAAATTTTTTTTTTTTTTCATGTTCAGCTGGACTCTTAGACTGTGATGACTGATGGCTCTAAGGAAAGGGCTCTGCTGTACAGATGGAAGAGTCCTGCTGGCTTTGGGTAAGGGAACTACCATCGACAAGCCTGTTCATACAAATGCCATGTGTTTTACAGATTATGAGAAGCCACAAGCTTTGTAAACCTCAGTAAGCAGATGTCAGCTTCAGCAATCGGTTCAAATACATGTGGTGAGCAACATTCCCATGCTCACTCAGAGGGAAGCATGCTGCCCTTGCTGACTCCTGAAATATTTTGGTCTTGCCTTCAATAGTCTCCAGGTAATGAGCAGATCAAGCCCTAATGAGCTCACTAGATACGACAAGTCTGTACTCAAGGTTACTGTGCATGGCCCTATTCTCTCTTGGAGAAAGGGCAAACTGTTATGCAGCACCCATTTCTGACAGAAGAGAGTAAGCTAAAAAAACACAGGGCTTGATCTGAGATGCAGAAACACCCTCGTTTCCTTGGAAGTCAATATTGTTGGTGCCACGTGGCCACTTACCTGCCCAGGAGTAGCCACCAGCTCCCAAGCAAGCACGGCAGCTGGAGGGGGAGATCTGAAAGATTGATTCTGACAGCTATAAATGCAAGAGGTTTTTAATATTCAGAAAAGTGTCAGTGCCCTAATAACAGAATTTCCAGCTCCAAGAACTACAGTTGTCAAGTGAAGCCTGATCAGATACAGAAGTAACAAAGGCAAATTTGAATGGTTCCCTCGGTGGAGATGAGAGACTCAAAGAGATACTTTTCAAAACAAGCAAATCTCTCCCGGTTTTGCCCTTAACTCAACCCTTGGGCACCGGTGGCAGTGTGCCTCATCTCACTGTATAAGTGAGGAGGGTGCCAGCAGCGCAGCAGGAGGCACCAGTCCCAATGGCACCAAGTTTCACCCTGCAGAAGAGCTGCCTTGTAAAGCCAGATGGTCTCTGCCCAGAGAGGGAAGGGTTACACAGCGCCCTGCTAATCCCACCCTCAGGGTGTGCCTCTCTGCCAAGCAAGCCTGGAACACCCAGAGGAAGTGCATCAAGTTGCCTTGGGGTCTTGCTCCAGCTCCTTTGTTCCACGAGAAGCTCCTCCCTGAAGATACACCCTGATATCTTCTGCATATCAGAGCCACTAAGTTTCCAAGCAAGGCAGTAAAGGTGTAAAAATTGTACTGGCAGACAACAGCCAGACTCATAATATTTTTACAAATTCAGAGACATGCCAAAAGTGTGGCTAGTGGCTCTAAGAGCAGCCTCAGGGGAGAGTTACACCTTGACGAAAAGCCATTTTCCAAAATGGAGCTGTGCCTGGTGGATTCATTTCATAAATTACAGAGAACCTCTAAGTTTGCGTGGGGTAAGATAAATCAGGGAAAAGACATTTTGAGCAACACTGCTTTAAAAATTCACACACACACACAAAAGCAGAAAAGTTGGGTGTGTGAGTCTCTGACAGCTTGCCTGAGGAGGATCTAAGGACTGCTTCCTGCTGTGCTAAGATATAACTCTTGGTCCAGCTTGTCCCCACAAGACAATTGGCCTTTTTCCAAAGTAATAACTTGAAAATGGGGCAAATTTCTTAGGATTGTTTCTCAGTTAGCGTGATGACAGTCACCACAGACAGGACTTGGGTATTTTAAGCCAAAGGGACAAAGGGTACTGTCCCTGGAGTATGGAAAGCTTTTCTCCAAGGAACAGCAGAGACAGTGGCCACACTGAGCACTTCTGCCTTAATCTGGCAGAATTTTAGCTTTATATAGCTGGTGAAGGGCCTGGAATACAAGTCTTATGAGGAGCAGCTGAGGGAGATGGGGGCATTTAACCTGGAGAAAAGGAGGCTGAGGGGAGACCATCTCTCTCTACAGCTACCTGAAAGGAGGTTGTAGCCAGGTGGAGGCTAGTCTCTTCTCTCAAGTAAGAAGTGATAGGACAAGAGGAAATGGCCTCAGGTTGCATCAGGGGAAGTTTAGATTGAATATTAGTACTTATTTTTCATTAAATGGGTTGTAAAGCATTGGAACTGGCTGCCCAGGGGAGCAGTGGAGTCACCATCCCTGGAATTGCTCAAAAACTGTGTTGATGTGGCACTTGAGGACATGGTTTAATGGTGAATGAGGTGGTATGTTGATGGTTGGACTTGATGATCTTAGAGATCTTTTCCAACTGTAATCATCCTATGATAGAATTCTTCATCCAGACCTTTTACAGGCAAAGGAAAAGTGTGTGTCCTCCTAAGACAGCAGAAACAAAACTCAGCAAATGAGCCCTTCTCCTACAGCAGCTGCAGGTCAGGTGGCCACAGAGGAAGAAACAAGCAGCCTCTTTTGGTGCTCTGTGAAACAGAGACGTCCCACTCCAAAGGAGCTGGATTGATAATTCTAACATATTGATTCTTTTCCATACAGGCCTCCGTCTTTTTCCTCTATTAAAAACATTCCAAAATGAATTTCAATTACATAGCAACAACCTCTGCCAATACTTAACTCAGTATCGACAGGAGACTTTTGCCTTGTGGAGAAGTAGCTTATCCTGAACTCCTTTGTTTCATTGCTACTAGCAAAATGTTTTAGCCACTTCTGCAATTACTGTATCACCTTTTATTTTTCAATAACCTTGTATTTTTCAAGAGCCAGTATCCATCTCCCGCTCCTTTGCTCTTTGGCCTCACAACCAGTTACGTAGTTGCTTGAGGTAATTTCTGCTTGAAGCATTGGGCATTTTATACAGCCAAGTTACAGAGCTTTTGGAGAAACACGAATCACAGTCTTACCTGGGCATTAACACCCAACTTTTGTCGGTGTAATTAACTGTCTGAATTGTGAGTGCTACATCAAACTGTTCCTGACAAATCTGGTGGCCTTCTACAATGGGCTTATGCAAGGGTCTTACAATGCTACTGGAGGAGGGAAGAGCCCTCGGCACCACCTACCTGAACTTGCTCACAGCATCTGACACACTGCCCCACGCAACATCCTTGTCTTTGAACCAGAGAGACGTGGATTTAACAGTGGGATGAAGGACAGCTGTGCTCCAGCATCCCCATAGTTTTATCACAAAGTTGTGAAGCTGCTGCTATTTCACACATCCTGCCACCACAATACAGCCTTTTACTCTACAACTCCGGGTCTGAAGCAGTTTTTACTTTTGCATATCTATTTTTGCATACTTTTTAACAGAAAATCTGGTGTGACAGCCACAGCGAGTCAATGACACTTTATGTTCCTCTGTAAGGTCTTAGGATCCAGGCAAGCAAAAGCAGTGCCTGGAACAGCCACATGGATAAAGCACCAAATTGCATAATCCTTGTAGCACTATGGTGATGACCTCAATGTAGTAAACAAAACAAATATAGATTATTTATATTGCATGAGCTGTGCTTTTGCACATCTGATGACTGCACCACTCAACGGAGTGGCAGAGAGTGAATCCCTTCTCTAAAGCTCTTTTCTCCACGTGGTAGATTTCCTTTTACTTTCGTAGTTCAAAAATCAAGCTATTGGTCAGAAGGGCAACATTTACATCTTTACTGGAGTCTGCAACCCCTTTACAGGCTGAACTAAACCTCCAGGAAACTGAAATACTGTTCTTGCAGCTGGAAAGTCTGGAGCAGAGAGCTGAGAAGGGGCAGGCCTTGGCTCTCCAAGCTCACTCCAAGTTCTCAGCCACAAGTGTGTCCTCCCAACACCACACACTTGTCCTAAGATGCAAAGTTTAAGTGTCCCTGGCCCTCCTGCTGTCTTGGTTCGCTCTGATCCTGGCACGCAGAGAACAAAGCATGGGAGAGGAAGGGCATTGGTGGGAGCTGCAGAAAGAGCCTGTTCTCTTCCAGCAAGGAGCATTTGAGGAAAAAGGACTGATGAGAGGAAGAACATGCAAAAGAGGGACTGAGCTGGTTTTGGCTGGGATAGTTCATTTTCTTCACAGTAGCTGGTATGAGGCTGTGTTTTAGATTTGTGCTGGGAAGTGCTGATAACACAGGGATGTTTTCATTATTGCTGAGCAGAGCTTACACAGAGCCAAGGCCTTTTCTGCTCCCCACCCCACCAGCGAGGAGGCTGGGGGTACACAAGGAACTGAAAGAGGACACAGCCAGGACAGCTGACCCCAACTGACCCAAGGTCATATCGCACAGCATCATGATCAGCATACAAAGATGGGAGCAGAAGAAGAAAGGGAAGCACGTTCAGAGTGATGGAATTTATCTTCCCAAGTTACCATTATGTGGGATGGAGTCCTACTTTCATGGGGATGGCTGAACACCTGTCTGCCCATGGGAAGTGATGAATGAATTCCTTAGTTTGCATTGCTGGCATGTGCAACTTGTGCTTTACATATTGCATTTGTCTCAACCCATGAGGTTTTTTTCACTTTTACCCTTCCAGTTCTCTCCCACTGTAGGGAATGTGAGAGAGTGGCTGTGTGGGGCTTAGCTGCTGTCTGGGGGGTTTAAACCACAACAGAGGAAAAAGCTGAAGAGCAGGACTGAAGGACATTTCAGTGTCTACTCAGAAAGGAGAGAAATGGAGATGAAACTAGAAAAAAGACTCTCCTGAAGCTCTGAAGAAGTTCTCAGTATCTCACACACACTTTGTGTTTCCACGGGCACCTTACATCACCACATTGCAGACATCAGAATAACCTTAGTGGAGCTGACGTCTTTTGCCTATAGAAGAGATCTTGAGGCAAAGCTATATCCTCTGACCCCACAGCTGTGTCCCCTGCCCAGATTTTCTCCATGAATCCACTGCAGAATCCCCAGTCACACCAGTAAGCCACACCATAGGCATTTCTGGCAGCCCAAGGGAAAGGAGCTGCCCTTTACCAAATTTATAAAGCATCCCCACACTATCCTCCCAAATTGTTTTCCTCTTCTTAGCACCAGAAAAGACAACGTTGGTTTCAATATGTTGTAAGAGCCAGTTTACATTTCAATATTGCCTTCCTAAGCAAGAGAAGTTTTTGCAAGGGTCTGTTTAACTCCTAACCTTTTACAGAGTAATGCACTTTTCCCTTGCATTTCTGTGTTGCCATCACAGCACAATCTCCAGAGCACAAGAGATAACTTCACCACAACATCACAACAGCAACACAATACAAGAAATATAGAAAAATGTAAACAAGTGTCCAAAGGAGAGCTATGAAGACAGTGAAGGGCCTTGAGGGGAAGGTGTATGAGGAGCAGCTGAGGTCACTTGGTCTGTTCAGCCTGGAGGAGACTGAGGGGAGACCTCAGTGCAGTTACACCTTCCTCATGAGGGGAAGAGGAGGGGCAGACATTGATCTCTTCTCTCTGGTGACCAGTGACAGCAGCTGAGGGAATGGCCTGAAGCTGTGTCAGGGCAGGTTTAGGTTGGATATCAGGAAAAGGTTCTTCACCCAGAGGGTCGCTGGGCACTGGAACAGGCTCCCCAGGGAAGTGGTCACAGCACCAAGCCTGAGAGAGCTCAAGATGCACTGGGACAATGCTCTCAGGCACAGGATGGGATTCTTGGGATGTCCTGCACAGGGCCAGTCCAATGATCCTTGTGCATCCCTTCCCACAAAGGATATTCTATGATTCCATGATAGCTTGCACAGTTCCAATGGCTGTGGCATTCTCAGCTGCTGTACATGCCTCTGTGTCCGGCCTGCAAATTTAGTATCTACCTGCTTTGTGATCCCACCAGTGCCACTGCTTGATCTCCTGGAGATATGAGGTAGCCCTCAGTATTAGAGTGTGAAGTTTGAAGTTGAACATTTGGTAATGAGATAGAGGGCAAGCAGTAGTTCATTTTCACTTCTTAGGTTGAGTTTTTAGGCTAGAATCAAGCCAGCTGCTTGAGAAGAGCAGCAGGTCTGTTTGTAACAGGCAGAGTGAAGCCACAAGAGACCTGATCATAAAGTCATTGCTTCTCAATAAAGGCAAATTTTAACTGAAGGGGAAAAACAGAGGATATGGGAGCTGAAAAGATAAGAGAGATCAAGAAGGAAGAGTTCTAATTCCTCTAATAAGCACTAGACTGAGAAGCAGGAGAGATCCCTTTTTTTACTTGAAGAGAAAAACAGGGTAAACCTTCCAAAGAATAATAACTTCACTACAATAACAGTTTCAAAGAGAAAAGGAACAAAACCCCAAATTCAGGTATAATATCAGTATTGCCATCGGCTGGCAAACTGTGACAGCACAGGTCACATCAAATTCAGAGGAATCATTCTGACACCTCTGAAGGCAAACTTGGTTCTTTCAAAATGAGTAATTTTTACTGCGAGTTTGAAATGGACCTGGAATAAAGTAAACCTAAGAGCAAGAATGCCTCACTTTATCAAAACCATAATTATTTTGACCTGCCTTTGCTCAACTAAAGATTGCTTCAATTCAATGAAAATGTGTATTTTTCTCAGTGTTGTCACCAAAAAAATCAAAGTTGGACTATCTGCACAAACTGATTTAAGTCAAGCTCTAGTAATAGAAAGCATGAGATGCATAAAGCAATAGCATTTACAGCTGAAGTCTTGCACTAATGCAGGCTGCAAGTTCTGTAAAAGGCATCCCCATACCCCATGAGGCTAAAAGAATTTAAGATACAGGCATGGGAGTCCTTATCACACCCTGGCAGCTTTGGATGCACTCTAGAGTGTCAGAAAAGAGACAAAAACTGTCAGGTCAGCTCTGGTTCAAGTTGCAGGTAGCCCTACACCATATTCTTTACACAGGAGTTTGTAGAAGTCTCACAGTGAAGTAACACAGGTCTCTGCTTCAAGACTAATCCCAAAACACTGTCTGTAGGACTGAAACTGCTATGTTTCAAGCCAAATATTCAGATGACATCTTCCAATCTGATCTGTGGTTTTGCATGCCAGGATGCAAGAAGGTATCTTGAAAGTTTTTTTAAAAAATCCAAATCTGGACACATGTACTGTGCTTTGAATTTGAGCTGGTAGTGGGAATCTGATGCCTCCCTAAAAAAACTAGAGGTGATGCCTTATGCTTCCCTGGCAGGGTCATATTAACTGAGCTGGCAGATTTGATAGAATTAGATTTCTTTTTCAAGCTGGTACAGCACTGTGATGTGTCAGCACACAAAGTATTTCAGATAAGTAAGATTAAGTCATTGATTGAAGATCCAGCCTCTAGAAATAATGTAGTGTCCTTTAAAAGGAACAACCTTTGTTTTGCATTGGTGTACCAAAGCTCTAAAAACAAAAATTAAAAAAAAAATCTAAAACTCCACAGATCCTGGGAAAATGTCAGTAGCAATTATTTAGTCCAGAGACATTTTAAAATTGCATCAGACTTAATACCTCGGTGTCACTGTGCCAGTTTTTACTCTGCAGAACAATCCTCCGAAGGGATGGAGAAGGAGTGATCCCCTGCAGGAGTTTTGGGGACACCAAGAGTATGTGTGGTCACCTCCATGCCAGCAGCAGCCCTGTGTCAGGCAAGGTGGGAAATGTTGTCCTTGGACCCTGTGGGCTCTAACCAGTCACCCATTCCTCCTCGTCCTCCACACAAATCCTTTGGGATAGAAAGCTACAGAGTGCTGTAGCCTGCACTACAGGGTGCTTCAGCCTGCACTGAAAGCCTGCTGGGACAAAGGACTTCCAAAGAGATGGAAAAGTCACTACAAAAAACAAACAAACAAAAAAAGCTCTGTTGAGATGATGTCCTCAGAGCAAGAAAGCTACACTTCAAACATTAGTCACCAGGTGCAGGTTTCAACCACTTAAGTTGTGTCTCTTACGCACTCCAGGATACCTTGCAATTGCCTGGCAGAAATAGCCGTGGGATTGGCCCAGAGAAACAGATGTGGCTTGATGAGGTTAACAGGTTTCCTGAAATAGTACAACTCCTCTCTGCTCAAAGGTTTTGTCACGTCGTACACAGGGCACAAATCTTCCTCTCCCTGAGGAAGGATGTGCACGTCAGTCCAGATGAAGCAACTTAATCACAGGCAGCTCAGAGTGCAGCAACGCCAGGAAAGAATTGCTTTCCACCCTCCTTCCCCCCAGAACTGCATTTTAACAATTACTACAGTCTTTACAATTGATGACATTCCTAATCTTAACTCATGCTTCATGGCAAGCTTCCACCAATACTATGGGGAGTTTCTTTTAAAAAGAGCTCCCCGTCTGTCAAGACCCCCCATTTTCCACATTCCACAGCTATTTCACAGCTTGAGGGAGTTGTGCAGCCTTGACTTAAAAGAGCTTTTGAAAGTCTTATAGGACATTTTACACAAAGTGACTTGAGCTTGCTACTTGCAGACCGGAGCATGGGACACTTGGCATCAGTGGGAAGAGGAGGTTGGGGTAAGAGTGGGAAAGGTGACCAGAAGGGTGACAGCAGTTCCTCTGTGGCTGCTGTTAATTAGTGCCAGGCCAGCCCAGAGCCCTTATCAGGACAGGAGGGGTCACAAGAAGTGACAACTTTGAACAACTAACAGACATACACCCTAAATAGAGACCACTTATGTTGATAAGGTTATCTATTTCATAGGATAGAGGTTTGTGCCCAGAAAACACGTATCTCACACAGCGTCCATTCAGTTGCCAAACACATTTTAGGTGCCACTGAAGATACCCTGGACATCAAACCCACCCTCCTGAAGTCTCAAATACAACACCAGGTGTCAGACAGTCACATCTTTCTGTACTGGCTCCAGAAGACAAAAACAGATTGTCCAGGGCAGTTCAAACACCACTAAAAGATTATGGTTGAGAAGGCAAGTTCCCTGAAGCCTGGTAGGAGATTCCCAGCTCCCTGGAGCAGACACTTGTTGGGCTATGAATCAGTCCTCAAACACCAAGCTAACCCAGAGAGGGATGCAGACAGGCTCTGGATGGGCTGCAAAGGCATTTGTCCATCCCACCAGTGGCACCAGGCACACCATTCCTGCCAGAACTGAATAGCAGATAGGAGCTGTCACATTCCTAGGCCAGCCATGGCCTGCACTGGTCTGTTGGCTGCTGCCACAGGCACTATGGCAAAAAGAGCAACACATTTACAACAGCGTTTTGCCTGTGAGGCTCCACCTCCTGCAAAGGAAATGTCTATATGGGTCAAGGAGCTGTCTCGCTGTTGTAAGCAACTCCTCTGAATTGTGAGCTGACAGGTAAGTCCAGAGTTTACTTTCAGCTTGCATACCTCTGAGTTAGATTTTCGTTTATCAGTTAGGCAGCACACCATGAACATAACAGATAGGCTTTGATGCAGTCAGGCAAGACTGTGGCAGAGAGGGGAAAAGTATGTCTGTCATACTTCACTTTAATTCCTGGAGTTCACTCCCATGTTTTAATAACCTACATCAGTAATCTCAGATCAGTTCAAAAGGCATCTGCCTCTCTTCTTGCAAGCTTGATTGAACACAGGCTGTTTAGAAAATATTTTATAGTAAATTAAAATATTTTATAGTAATATTTATATAAAAATTATTAGTGCAAAGCTAACTGGGCTTGCACTGAAAGGTTCCACCAGAGTATCTTGGAAGAGGGGAGAGTTATTAAAAATAATTCTTCCACTTAAGAAGTACTTGTAGGCAAAAACTTTATCCCCCACTTCATCTATCTGCTGCTTCAGATGAGACACCAATAGTCCTGTGCTGCCTTCTGCAAAGTATAGAGGATATAGAAGATACAGAAAATTAATTAAGTCTGGTATGAAAAAGAAAAAAGTTAAAGAAACTCCACATGTGGCATGTGACAGTGTTGAAATAAGACAAAAAAATGCATCCTTTTCTGAGTTCCCTCAGCCAGAGCCATGAAAAGCTCCACCAGGTGGTGGGATTAACAGCACTTGAAATATGCTGTGGAGCTGAGTTTGCTCTCTCTCACCTTTGCTTTTTAAAAGCATGTTTCTGCTTCACTACACTTTTGAAAATAGGTGTAAAAGATGTTCCAAATAAAAATTTATTTCTACTATCATTTATTGGCAGCATTTGCAATGCACTTGACATAAAGGATGTTTTTATAACCTAGAAGATGGAACTGCCATCTGCGTGACCTTAATTTCCTCTCAAGTTGCTCCCAGTTTTACATAAACAAAAAAAAAGAAAATTGATAAGCACATACCAAGTATTATATAAAACTGTGTTTAGCTTGAAAAGAAACCTTCCTCAACTGAGAGGCTGTCACCATTAGCAGTATGGAAGAAAAGTTTGGAAGAAAAACTGCAAAGAGGGTTTCAAGTTCATTTCTGGCCAGGATGTGTGACAAATTCATACAAAATGGGCAACTCGATGTCTCCCCTGCAGAATCAGATTGTGCACCAAGTGAGTGAGCCAAAAGAATAAGTCATGCAAGTTCTCTCTTCTTTTGCACTTTCAGAGACAATGTTTTTACACCCTACTAAGCAGAAAGGTAAAATAAATGTGTATTAGCAGAACTGTACTTTAAAAACTTAGTGGTAACTTTAAAGCTGGTTTGGCAAAACCATAGACTGGGACTTTGTTGAGGCACAGGATTTAAACCTCCTGACACTGAAATGTTACCCTACAGCAGCTCCAAAACAGAGTAAATGAAGTGAGAAACTGGCAGAGGAACAAAGCACCAAGTTCACCACAGACCTGTACTGGAGGTTTGTTGTTTTGAGGATAATCAAGAAAACACGTGCAATTAACTAATAAACATATCCACTCTTTTTATCCAAACCCAACCATTCCCTCCTTCACCCCCAGCCACTGCCTGAACATGTGTTCAAGCAGATTAAAAACCGTCCGGTTCCCAGCTAAGCCCAGAAAGGACCTTAAGCACAGCCTGCCCTGCAGATAACCATCCTGCCTCTGCTGAAAGCAGGAAAGGGAGCCCAGGGCCAGCCACAACTTCTTCTAACACGAGAGCAGCTCTGTGGAGGCACTGTGAGCAGTGGGGAGAGCACCACCGGCTCTGGATAGGGATGGAAGAACTGGGGAGGGATGAACACACCGGCTTGTGGAAGGTGCTGGCCGGCACAGGATGCTGTGGATGTAACAAGCCAAGTATTTCCAAGCAGATGCTTCACACAGAGCCACCCCTGCAGCCGAAGCTGTGTAAATAACATACAGGAGAGGTGTGCTGCTAATTGAGTACCTTCCGAAATGCCAGGAGGCAGGAAAACTCCAGTTAAAGGCAACTCTTCATTTTAACTTGTGTCACTGAAGAGCACCAAAGTAAATGAACTCCTGAGGACAAGATCAAAGTAGAATAAGAGACTCTTTTTTTTTTTTTATATCCTTGAATCTCCTGTCCTTTTTGTACACTGAAATTTAATTTCCTTTTCAAAGAGAGCTCTTGGAGCTTATGAAAATTGACCCAAAAGATTACAAGGGCTTTGTCACCCTTCCAATCTCTCTGAAGGATCCGTAATTAGGGAGGTTTTTCCTTCAACATATGTGCCCAGCAGACAAATATATAATTCAGACTTACAATTACGTGAATGAGTTATTTCAATGTACTGGATACATACAAGCCCAACCGTTGCAAAGAGTTGAAAAATACTGTGTGCCTCAAATGAGTAAATATATACATCAAGGCTTTTTTTTTTTGCGGTCTTGTTTTCAGGACTACACACAATCACACGAAGGACCTGGGATGCGTGTTTGCTACTGCCATGAATACACCAAGTACAATAAAAACAAGCTGCTGACCTCGAAGATTAGTTATGATTCACTAGAAATTAATTCTGCAAGGAGTAATGTGCGAGCGGACACCGAAGACAGCTAGTCTGCTTTTTGCCCTCTAACGGAGTAACACTGGCTTTACTCTTTCGCCGCACAGCCTACCCAGGGGAGAAAGAACCCGAATAAAACAATCGCGGGTCTCCGCCGGGCCGGTCCCTGCCGCTGCTCCCGCCCGGCGGCGGCGCTGGGCAGGGCCGGTCCCCCGTGGGGCAGCCGGAGGGGGGTTCCCGGCGCTGTCGCCCCCCGAGCATCGCCCGAAGGCCCCCCTTGCTCCGGAGCCCACCCCGGCACCCGCCGTCTCCCCTCTGCCTCCCTCCAGCGGGGAAATCCCGGCTGGATGGGGCGCAGCCTCCCCGCTCCGGAGCGCCGGGGCACCGAACCGGAGGATGCTGCGAGCCCCGCCAGCGCCGGGGCCACCCCTGCTTCTAAATAACAGAAATAATGTTTAAAAAACCCCAACAACTCAAGAGCCGAGCGAGGAGCCGGGAGGCTGGGAGGCTCCCACCGCGCCTTCCGCAGCAGCGGGGAGCGGAGGATCCGCAGGTAAGCGGGGAGGAAGGAGGGGGCAGGGAGAGAGCGAGGGGGTCCCGCGGTACTCACGGCACGGGGGGCGGCCCAACCCCATGGCCGGGGCGACGGACGGACGGAGGGTCGCTGCTGTGGCTGCCGCCGCGCTGTCTGTGTGTCCGGCTGTCTGTCTGTGTGTGTCTGTCTGCCGGCGCTGCCCGCCGAGCCGCTCCGGGCGCCCCGTCCCTCCCCTCGCTCCCTCCCGGGCGCTTCCTGCCCGCTCATATAGCGCGCCCTCGGCCACGTGGACGGCGCGGGGCTCCTTCGGCTCCTCCTGGGGGCCGGCCCGGGCGGGGCGGACCCCCCACCTACCTCTCCATCCCCTCCTTCTATCACCCCCCATCAGCCCCTTCCATCATCCCCCCCCCCATCACTCCCATCTCACCCCCCCCATCAACTCCTCAATCACTCTCCCTCATCATTCCCCCCATTACTGTCCCCCATCACCCCCGATCTCAGCCCCCATTCCCCTCCCATCGCCCTCCCCCTGGCCACTGAGCGGGGCTGCCCAGCGGAGAGGTGCGACGCGAACCCGGGTTCACCCCTGAGCGCCGCCGGGCTGAAATCCAGCTCTCGTCGGATCCTCCCTAGAGGGTCACCTCCCAGGAATGTCTGTGTTCCCCACAAGCCCCGAGCTGCCGTGTCTGAAATTGGGCTGCGTGGAACCCAAAGGTGATCGCAGCAGGGAAAGTGGAAAGAAATTCTGCACTTCTCAGGGCAGAAAGTGCAAGTGGCATCGCTAATAAAAATAGCGCATAGTCGATATTCACAGTCAGAGTCAGAACGGTTTAGGTTGGAAGGAACCTTAAATATCATGTAGTTCCAATTCCCCTGCCAGGGGCAGGGACACCTTCCTCTAGACCAGGTTGCTCAGTCCCATCCAACCTGGGCTTGAACACTTCCAGGAATGGTGTATCCACAACTTCTCTGGGCAGCTTGTTCCAGTGTCTCACCACCCGCCCAGGAAAGGATGCCTTCCAAATATCGAATTTACCCTACCTTTTTTTTGTTTTAAAGCCATTCCCCTTTGTTCTATCACTACATACCCTTAGGGAAAAAAAAAAAAAAAAGCCAAACCTTTCCAGCTTTCTTGCAGCCCCTGTAGGTACTGAAAGGTACTATAAGGTCTCCCCAGTGACTTCTCTGGGCTGAACAATCCCCAATCAGCCTGTTTGTACAGGAGAGGTACTTCAGCCCTCTTCTTTCTGTCCAGCATCAGACATTTTTAAGGTGACTGTAAAAAGCTGTAGAATTAAAAAGAATGCAGCATCATTAAAGAATCCCCCAGACAGATACATTCAAGTGATAAAGTGTCTGCTAAAACTATTTAACAACATAATGCTGGCTTTTTTAGTGTCAGTGTGTAAAGACTGGAGCCATGAGATGTGTGAAGACTGGGGCCATGACTGGAAGTGGGGGGGGGGCTATAACACCTCCAAAGAAGCAAATGATCTCTGATCTTCTCTCCTCTCCTCCACCCTTCCGTAGGCAGGCGAGCATGCACAGCAAACATGCACAGTGAACATGCACAGCACATATCAGAGGGGAGAATATGTTCCGAGGGCTGAAAAACATGTTCCTTAACACTGGACAGCTGGTGCATAACTCCCGTCATGAGGCAGATGAGTTTACAGGTGATTAATCTAGTTACTGAAACTGCCCACGTTGTTGGTTTATTAAATCCAGCACAAGGTACTTCCACTGGAAACTGTAACATGCTATGTAGGAGCTGTAATTCATCAATCACCACTGAGCTTGTTTCCATAGAGTTCCATTAGTAAAAGCTTGGGTGTGAATTTAGACCGGTGTCACATCGTGTACCACACTGTGCAGGCATTTGCATGTGGTGAGAGCACCTGTGACAGCCTGAGCTTTCTGCTTGGGAAGCATAAGCCCATACAAGCCCTTCAGGGGACTCACCCCATCGCTAAATCCTGCCTCTGGATGCTGAAGAGCAGCACAGTGTTATATCCTTCATAAACAAGGTTTGGAAGGGATTTAATCTACAGTAATGAACATTAAAAGAAAAAGCACATTAGTCTTCTTCTACAAGGAATGTATCAATAAAAGGAATTACTGTGTGGTGGAAACAGTCTATTAAATAGCTGTTCACTGCTTTTTCCCAGGAGCTGCTTGACACTTGCTGGAGCTGGGATGACAAGCTCCAATTTGATCATCTGTTAGTGTCTCTGTTACCCTTTTGCTTTGATGCTCTCATACTTTCAGGCAAATTGGTTAAATTTGGTGCTTCATTTGTTTCATGGTAATAGTGGGTGAGTGTTTACAAAACACAATCTCTGGAGAACAGCTCACCAGTAATAGGGCTGTGCATCAGGTTTGGAAATTTCTCCCAAGCATTTCTGGTGGAAGGGAGGGAGTGGAAGAGTGATGAGAAAGAAGAGTCTGAGCACTCTGCATTTTACTACCTGTTGTTCCATACCTGGTCTGTCCATGAGTTCAACAGAGAAAAAAGAATGTGTCCAGTAAAACAGCTGATTTATCATCATACAACACATAAAGTTTAGCCAGGTTGTACCAAGTAAAGCTTAACCCAGCAGTCAAGAATGTCCTAATTAATGAGACTTAATCAAGTTGACAGTGGAACAGGTTGCCCAGAGAAGCTGTGGATGCCCCATCCCTGGAAGTGTTCAAGGCCAGGCTGGATGGGGCTCTGAGCAACCTGGTCTAGTGGAAGGTGTCCCTGCCCATGGCAGAGGGTTGAGGTGAGATGACCTTCACAATCCCTTCCAACCCAAACTATTCTATGATTCTATAACTGAAGAAAGGGAGCAAGAGATAATTGCCTTTTTTTTTTTTTCTGTATTTTCAGTCCTGTCTCTGCACCATTTCTCTGGAGCACACGAGAGGTAAGATATGGTGCACCCCTCCAGCCACACCAACCTTGCTCACCAGTTGCAAGGATGAGGTGTGGAGGCGAGATCTGCAGTGGCTGGGTTTGCTCAGAAAGGCTTCTTTCTGTAAAGCAAGGCAGAAGAGGAGTGTGTTTGCCCCAGAGATGCCTCAGGGAGGTGTGACACAGTGATGCGGGTGTAGCATGGAGAAGCACAGAGCATGGAGAAGATCTGCAGGTCTCTGCCAGCACCTGGCTGAGCCAAGAGCTGAGAACTAGACCAAATCCCCCTGAAGCAGCAAGTGTGGAGCCTATTTCTCCTTGTTATATCAGTGTTACACTCATTTAATTCCTTCAGATGCTCTCAGCTTCCCTGGTGCACCCCAACGAGCGTGGAGGTAACAAGTGCTCTCTGATAATGCCATTGGAATTACAGCAGGGTCCGACCCAGCGTGCTGGAGCCGATCCCCCTCATGCTGTAGCATTTCACTAGCAAGTGTCATTTAGATGGTTTTGGGAGAGAATCCAGGATTTGTTTCACAGACAGTATTTCCTCAACAGCTCAGTGAATATGGAATAGTTTGAACTAACCATGCAAATCTTGCTTGTCGTCTTATGTAGAGAAACTATATTCTAAACTCTGGGCCAGGGCTTTCAACTGCTGATGGGGGATAGTTATGCAGACTTCAAAGGAGCTGTATCAGCTTTCACCAAGTGGGGATCCAGCCCTTTATTAATGTTTTAAAATTCAGAAACTGTGCCTAGGTATAGCATTTTTCTCTATATTTTTAAGTAGCCAGATTTTTATTTTATAGCTGTTCCCTCAGTGGCAGGATTGTTTCTCAGTAGTCAATGTTTAAAGGCCCTTCAAGGCTGAAGGAATTAAAAATGAATAATTTAAAGCTGGTCTATGATGCATAATTTTTAACATATGTTTTACAGGCCATGTGGAACAGTTTTTGACTTGTCTGTAGATATTTTACAAACATGCTGTGCTGGAACCAAAACCTTTTTTATTTAAGAGTCAGATTTGAGCCCTCCTGTGCTTCAACACAGCAGCATACTGGAGTCTACAAGCCATAACAAGGAAATCATTTTCACCAGCACTGATCAGAAGAGAGGAGAAATGAAGCAATTGAAGCACTTTTTTCCTCTTACACACACTGTCTAACCAGATGTGGGCAGAACTATGGCTCTCCCATTTTAAAAAGCCTCATCCCAAGGCAGAGATAGAGGAGCTGTGATTTATTTACTCTGAGGCTGCGAAAGGGATGGACCCAGGTGGTGCTGGAGAAGGAGGCATGAAACATGTTGTCTTTTGGTTATTTTTTTAAGGATGGCTGGAGTATTCTTTTGCCAACCTCCTGTTAACTCCCTAAATAATGTGGCGCTAGGAACGCCATCTGAGTAATTCTTGACAATTTTAATAGGCAAAGCTAATTGCTGGTGAATAACAGTGACTCACCTTTTATGGATTTCATTTCTTGTCCCTTCCTAACTCCTTGCAAGAAGAAAGGGAGGAGGCATCTGCCCTGTGGATGCTCAAAGGCAGGCTGGGTTTCAACCTTACTGACTGGTTCCCACACTCTTCCTTATTTTCCTTGATTGTCTAGCTTTTCATTTCTATTGTAAAGTTACTCCATATTTGCAGCTAAAAATAAATTGGTTTGGTTATTTCTAAAGCTCCTTGGGCCCAAACCCATTTTTAAGTGTTTCACCAAGCTGCAAAGTGAGGCAGTGCACTGCGAAAATGCAGATTTGGGCTTGTGTTTCTCCCCCCTCATTAGCTCTCCTTTCAGTTCATAATCCGTCATCTTTCAAACAAGCCAATTGCCATTGTGTCTAGAAGTTAAAATAGAAAATCAGCATTTGGCATGTATGCAGTTGCCAAGAAGCTATTTCTCCTCGCCTATGTAAATAAATTGTCATTCAAAAATGGTCGGCTTGCTCTAGAAGATGCACTAAGGGCTACCACTGCACTGTGCTCCCAGTGGGAGGAAACAGAAGAGGATCCAGGAGTGTGGTCAACAAGAGCTCCATCCCCAGCTTGTTCTGTTGAATGGGAGTGTTCTTTGAACATGCCAAAATGCCATTGGATGCTTCCTGCCTCAGTGAACAGAGCTGGAGTGGTTCCTGACCTTGCTGGTTATGTCTCCAGGTCAGGACCAAGCTCCACACAAGCGGTTCCATTCAAAAATGATTTACTGGTAATCTATATATTAGTATTAGCTAATGATTCGTGCTTGTTTTATACCATACAGAACACACCTATTGGTCAGTATGACTAGATGTGAAAGAGAGTAAATATTTCCAAACTTTATAGATATGAAGCTAAGAAGATTGACCACAGATGGACTCTACACAATTTATTTATTCTGACTGGCAGAAGAGACAGGTGGTGCCTGTATATCCATACATGTGAGAGATGATACATGTACACCTACCTTACCTCCCCTGAAGAGGTGCCCTGTGTTCTGTGTTCAAACGTGTAAGGGCCACTGCCCTTATTTTGTATAACTTGCAAGAGTAAGTCATTATACACAGTGCTAATAAACTTGGTAAGGCTATTTGGTGGCCGTGGACTTCGCTGTTATTGACACACAGTTTTATCATATATGGCTTGGTCTTCTCACTGTTATTTTTGCAAACAACACCCCACACTTCTGACAGATGTCACAGGACTGTGATAGCCTTCCCTGATCCAAAGTCTTCTAAAAGCAAGGGGCAAGAGTGCAGGTTTAAAGCAGGCTTTTAGATCACATTCTCAGCCTCCACACTTCACACAGCCAGGCTCTGGCACCAAGGTGCATTAAGAGCAAAGAGAAGAGAAACAATAAAAGCACTCAACAGCCTTCCCTGCTTGCTCTTGGAATTCAAATGGTGAGGAGTTGCAGAAGCTCAGTGGTACTGACACACAGTTGGTGCTCTCAGCATCTGCTTTGCAGGACCTGGCTGCAGGACCTCATCAGACACAGCTGTGACATCAGAGCAGGATTTCTTGTGAGGCCAAACTATTACACAGAGACATGTTTTTACCTGCTAGGACTCATTAGTGCTCTATAGGGGAGTGTTGGCTGTGGGTGAAGGTTGTGATATGGTACAATCTGCTCTCAATAAATGTCTGTGAAAGTCAGAGAAACCTTTCAGTATTGCAGCACGTAAAAACACACAGTAAACACCAAAAGCCGGTTTTGCAGAAATATTCAGCAAATCTGGAGCTCCTGCAAACTCACATAAAAACCCCTCTGTGCTATGAAATACTTCTCCACATTTGTACTCTTAGATAAATGGAAGTTTTGCTATAAGGACAGTATAAAGCCTGAGAGGAATAATAAACACTAATAAAAAAAAAAAAAAGCACTGATGGGATATGAAAATAGAAAAAAAAAACCATAACACAGGTAGGGGTGGAATCACCATCCCTGAAAGTGTTCAAGGAACAAGTGAACATGGCACTTAGTGATATGGCTTAGTGGGCAGGGTCAAAGGTTGCACTTGATCTTGGAGGTCTTTTCCAGCCTTAATAATTCTATGATTCTACTTCTGTCAGGATACAGGAAGATTAAAATAATATAAAAACAATTGGCCGTAAGTATTTTACTGCAGAAAAAAGAAATGGCATAAGCACCTAAAATGAGGATAAAGGTAAGTAACTACATGGCAAAGAGAGACAGCCATGTGTATTTTCTGTGTGTTTCACATGTGTAGCATGTTCAATCTCTCCAACATAAATGACCCTTCTTGGCAGTTCAGACGTCACCTACAGAACACCACAAAAGTAAAATTACCCTGATTTACCTTTGGCCATCTGGACCTCACAATGCCTTGAGTACCATCTATTCCCAAGCACAGACTCGAAAATATGTGCATTAAGTGATGGTGAAGTTATTAGCATCATGTAATTTTATTTAATTTCACTTGTCCCCTAGGACAGTCAGGAATAAACCAGAAGGTGAAATTAGACTTAGACCCAGAAAATAAATGTTGTTGATTAGGTTGAAGTGTCTATTAGGCTGAAGCTTCTGTTTGAGCTTCCAGCCCACAAGAAGAATGGCAAGCAAAGCCTGTTAAAGACACATTTTGACAAGAACGCATTTTTCTGTGGCTTCAACAAAATAAATATAGTAACGCAGCAGAACCTTTTAAAAGTCAGGCTTATGTGCTTGTCTGATCAGCACCAGCTAACAGTTTCATCTCTCCTGAATGTCACAGAAGCACACGAGCTGTGCCACCACGCAGTTCTCAAGATAAATTCTTTTCCTCAAAGGACATCACACACATACCAGGGGCTGTACATTCTGTATTAACTTAAACACAAGAATAACACAAATGGTAATTGCAGGTGGAAGTCATCCCCTGAGAAAACTATGAATAAAGCACTGAAGCACACCTGGCAGATGTTACTCACACAGCTTAATTTAGTATGGACAGGCATTTATGTTGAATGGTAGAAAAGCAATATAATAACCCAGGTAGGAAAGAAAAATTTGTGTGTTTTTGCTTTTTTGCCAGATATGTAGGTTAAAATGACTTTCCAGTCTCTTCCAGCTATGGGAATAGGCTGGGAAGGGATAAATGGTATGAGCAGAATCCCTGTAGGGAGGGATGGTGAGTGCTTGGGCAGGGATAATTCTGAAGATCTGCTGTCAACCCACAGCTTGGAGCTTCAGTGCAGGACAGACCAGCTGAGATGCTGCTGAAGAAAAAAATTAAGTAAGTTTAGAAATCAATTCCCCAGTTGTTGCCTAGAAAATACTTATGTCACATTATTTCTGTGTGCGAAAGCTAGCAGAATTCTTCACTACAGCAGCACAAAGTCACCTGCAATGCTGCTTTAGATCTGATATTAACAAATCAGCATTTAGAGAAGATCTTGTTGTCGAAGATTGCTTTGGAGTACACTTCCCTGATGGCAGAAGAGCGAAGTTGTGTAAACTAAAGAATTGCTTTAATGATTAGATATGAGATTTGGACAAAAGATTTCAAAGACTTGAAAATGGTCTTACTGTAAACCCGGTGCTGCATTCAGAGCATAACTTATGTCTAAGAAATTGGAAAAAAAAGTGATTTAGAAAACCAGAGAATGATTAATCTAAGCTTAATACAGTGTTATTTCTTAGAGTAAATCTAGACAGAAAAAAACTATTTAACATCTGGAAATAAATACAAAGTGGGATAAAATGCAAATCTGTGCTTATTGGAGAGACAGTGAACAAGATTACCTTGTAAGTTTAGTGAGACAAGAAATGATTCTCAGGAAAAGATTAATATAATCTATTGTGTTTACCTGGACTTTGGTTAAGCAGATAAAAGCTACCCATAATTAGCCGTTGTCTTGGGCACCAAGGGTAGAACCAGACTGGTGCTGCAGAGTCTGTGCGTGCTGAGCATGGTCTGTCCTGTGTCTGAGTTGAGGCAATCCCAAGCACAAACACAGACTAGGGGATGAACAGGTCAAGAGCAGCCCTGAGGAGAAGGACTTGGGGGTGCCCATGGACGGGAAGCTGAATATGATCCAGCAATGTGCTTTGGCAGCCCAGGAACCAAACCTGTCCTGGGCTGCATCCAAAGCCCCGTGGGCAGCAGGTGAGGGAGGGGATTCTTCCCCTGTGCTCTGCTCTGGTGAGATCCCACCTGCAGTGCTGCATCCAGCTCTGGAGTCCCCAGCATGAAAAGGATGGGGACCTGTTGGAATTCCAAATGAGGCCTTGAAGATGATCAGAGGGCTGGAGCACCTCTCCTCTGAAGACAGACTAAGAGAGTTGGGGATGTTCAGCCCAGATAAGAAAAGTCACAGAGAAGAACTTATAGCACCTTTGGGGACCTAAAGGAGCTACAAGAGAGCTGGAGAGGGATTTTTTCCAAAGGTATGTAGTGATAGGAAAAGGGACAATGGCTTTGAAATGAGACAAAGTAGATCTAGATTGTGTCTTATAAAGGGATTGTTTCCTGTGAGGGTGGTGAGGCACTGGAATAGGTTGTCCAGAGAAGTTGTGGATGTCCCATCCCTGGAAGTGTTCAAGTCCAGGTTGGATGGGGATCTGAGCAACCTGATCTAGTGAAAGGTGTCCCTGCTCATGGCAGCTGGGTTGGAATTAGATGATCTTTATGGTCCCTCCCAGCCCAAAACAAACTATGGTTCAGGGAAAGCACAGACAGAGCCTCTGGTGTTTTATGTAAAAGTGGATTCAAAATAGCTTCCTAAGAAATCATGGGACATTTCCCAATCTCCTATGATCTCACTGGATGTTCTGTTTCTTCCTGGTGTTGAGGTGCTCACCTTCACCACTGCAGCAGCCCAGCCACAAGGCTGTGCCTGCAGCCAGGGTGCAGAAACAGGCCCTGGGACAAGGCACATGTCCAGTGCAGCTCAAAGTGCTGCACAGCACACCTCTGTGAGGCAGGGTGTGACATCACCTGAGATAACAGGTAAGCTCACCACTCAGGGAGAGAAGGTGTCCAAATAAAGCACAGAATTGTGGAATCATTAAGATTGGAAACTATCTCCAGATACATGTAGGAGGGGTTACCTGGACTGAGAGATTAACTTCTGGAAAGCAGTCAGCACATTTGAGGGAGCTGTCAAGATGTCCTTTAGGGCATGGTAACTGAAGTGAACCTCACCCTTAAAAATTTATAAAACAATCAGCCTTGGGATAAGAGCTCTTTACTTGCTCCCAGTGTAGGAGGGGAAAGGTTGTGATGTTCATGATGACTTTAAGCTGCTGGCAGGATGAAGACATGAAATGGGCAAATGAGATTTGCTGAGCCTTGTAAAATGAAAGCTGAGGTGGGATCCTGTTGCTGTTGATAGGAAAGTAAATGTCAGGGAAGGGGGGATATATAGCAGATGAAGAAGAAAAGAGTATCAGGTGAATGTATTCAGGCTGTAAATTAATATAATGTTGGTAATCATCATATCAAAAGTCAAAAAGATGCAAGAAAGCCTCCAGGAAGAACAAATTCTCTGAAGTTTACATATGGGGCTTGATGCATTCCTGACAAATATATTATATGGTTTCCTGTTTGAGAAAATAACCTGTCTTAATACATTAGACCTACACTTCCCTATAGAAAGAAAGGTAGCTTCATGTTTCCACAAAACTATTTCTTGTTTTACATCAAGGAAAATGTGAAAAGCAAGAAACAATGTGTGTAAAGACACAAGGACATAGCACAGTGCATGCATCACCTCCCAGCTGCCCCTGTGATGCTCTAATTCTGCTTCACAAAGGAGTCGGAGGAGCTGGCAGCAGTTCACATGAGACTGTAGAACATGTTCTACTGAATCCTCTAAGATCTCAGCTGAGCCAGCAATGCAGAGTTCAGGGCAAATGTTTTTTGTAATCTCAGAAGCTAGGTGGTTGTGGACACCGGTACTACCTGGAAGGGGCTGAACAAACTCAACCCCTGTAATGCCCATTTGTCACTTGAAGTAAGTACAAGACGGAAGAACCATTGAATCCAGGGGCAGCAGCTCATGTGACTTGTTCTATTTGGCTTGCAAAATTGTTCCTGTCTGTGCAGATGAAATCCCTGTGCTCACTGCCATGACTGTGCAGAACGCAGTTATTTTAAAAAAGGATTACCTCTTTTTTACAGACAAAAGAACCTATTGTATTTCTACGTATGTATTTATTTCCCCTGAAGAACAGAGGAGAAGTGTTGCTGTTCTCACTGCAGCCGAGTAGAGAAACGACATGAAGTCCAGGCTCAGGGATAAATGGAAGCGATTTAATAAATTTTTCAAAGGCTTTTATATGTTAGTTTGCAAAAGTGTGTTAAATGGCATGAAGTAATCGGTCTTTTGGCCATCCACCCCTTGAGGGGACTGGTCAAGTTCTAAGACACCCATTCCTAAATATTTATCTAGTTAAAACCATAACAATACAGCAAAACAACCTGCAGGTGCAAGAAGTTTACAATACTATAACATTGTTTAAAGTAATCTGCATGGGAAAGACAGAACTCTCACAAACTACTGCAGAGAACCGAAGAAATTCTCTGCTGAGGCTTTTTCAGCATCCATAGAGAAGACTTTTAGGTATAGAAAATATGCAAGTTTTTAAACAAGTTTAAGACGGGGACCAGCCAGAAGTTCCAGACCTGTAATCTGGTCTGATTTATGGAGCAGCACAGTTTTATTCAGGTTAATAGGTTTATTCATTTAATCCACATTAAGTGAAACTGGAGCATTGATGTTTCATAAAGACATTGGAGGCTCCCAGAGATCAAGAAGCCACCTCTTCTGCTGTTGAGCAGTGGCTTTTTTTCATTCATTGTACAAAACCCTTCACTTTGTATTCTCTTTTCATGTATTTGGCTTCAGCCTACACCTGTTAATTCCTGTTTCTCTCTGCTGTTAACAATGCCCATTGGAAACAAAATTGTCTTCACATGAAGGTCCTCCTTGGTATGTTAGCACTGTGATCTGCTTCTGACAAATTAAGTAGATTGAACTTTTCCACTCTCTCACATGGATATATCTGGCCAGATGTGCACTTCTACCCAACAGATGGATGTACAGCACTAGCCACCCTCCCTTTGGAGTCAGCTCAGAGAAATGAGCTCTTTCACGGTGAAGTTCATCTCATCTCATCTCAAAGTGAACCTTTAAACCATGGATAAATGTCCCTCACAGCATTCCTATTTCTCTCTGGCAACAATCAAGGAGCCCTGTGCTGGCTGCTTCTCATGTCACTGCCTGCGTTACAGACTTCTGCATTTAGGCAAGATGAGTCTGACTTTTGGACTAAGGCATTTTCCCAGCTTTGAATCATTTCCTTGGCTTCCTCCTCTGCACATCACACTGATGAGGCTTTGCAGATCTCCAGCAGAAGCATGGTGTTATTGCCTGTGTATGAGACTCTCAAGTGCTGGGGGTGCACACAGGGGCAGTTCACTGAAAATCTGGTTAGGGAGATAGAGCTGGATTTCAATATTTATGCTGTCCACAGTCTGTAGTCGCTATTGATTGTACCTTTTTAATAAGTTGCATGTGGCACAGATGAGAAAATGCCTTAATAATTATGGTCCCCTGGAAAAAGAACAGATTCTGTAACTATTGATCTTAATATTTTTGTTCCATAACTCTTTTCCATTTTTCTGATACTAAAAACCATTGCTGCATCACAGGTTTCAGCTCCTTCCATCCAGCTTGGTTTCCAACATTAGCCATTCAGCTGTATCTACTCATATCAGGCTCAGCCACTAGCCCTGCCAGACAGCTGCCAGGTGTTTTATTGTTAAATAAAGTCTTACATCTGTCAAGTTATAAAGCAGAAACCAATGGATCCATTCTTGATGGCTTTTTTTTCTTTGTCACTTGAAGAAGACATGCTAAGAATTACATACTCTTTGCAACAAATGTCAAAAGATTTGTGTATCTCAGTGTGTTCCCTTTATTCATACAAAGTGTGATAAGTGTTGGGGTGTTGACCATCCATCCATTGTGGCTTATTAAGTCTGAAGGAAAAAAGTGTCATGAAAACCCCTTCTCCTGCCCAGCATCTTATCCCTGTGTTAAGGATGGCAGGTTGGAATGCTCTCATGTGATAAATATGATTGATATATTTATATATTGCCTACTTGCACAGGTGGCAGGTAGGGCTGAGGAGGAACTTCCAGTCTTTCTGGCTGGGAGAAAGAAGGAGTTTTCCCAAGAGAATCCTGCTGTTCCATGTGGGGGTCTTCTATCACAATCTGCAGGAGCAGCTCAGGTGAGTCCTATCCCCATCTGTCCCTCTCTCCCCTTTGTTTTGCCCATTCCCTCTCCATTCCTGTCTTCTTCCCACCATCACATTTACTAGCTCTGATGGTAGATACTTTCAGGAAAATGAACAGCACTTTTGGACAAGTATTCCCATTTTCACTTAGCTCTGTCTGTGCCCCCACAGATGTTCAGGCCATGCTAGAGAACCAAGTTTCAGCCTACACTTGCTGATTCATCTGACATCAAACTCCTCTTTACCCATAAACTGGTCCAATGCAGATAATGAAAGCAAATTCATTATGGCATTTATCACTTTGCCTTCTCACTTGCTCTTACCATGTTCTTTTGGGACAGGAAGAATGAATTGCAGCAGAGAAGAGATTCCTCAAAATTTTTGATTTTCCTGGTTGAATTTTGCTGTACACTATTGCCGTCAGTAAGCTGAGATGTGCAGGTGAGATCACACCACTCCCCTGCAGCTCCACATTGCTCTGAAAGTGATTTGTATCCATTTAGTTTTAGTTGGTAGGAATCAACTTCAATTAAATCAATATATTGTGGGCTTGCATTGATTTGAGAAGGTTCACACAATGTGTTGTGCTGGTTTAAATAACCATTTTCAAAATCTTTGGAAGCTGTAGTTAAAAACCAGCACATAAGCCAGTTTGAGAGCTCCAGATAAACTGAGTATTTTTAGTGGTGGATCATTGCAGGAGTAGTAAAGTCTAGGAAAAAGTGAAAATCTTGTGGGATAAACATGAAAGTGTTAAAAACATGAAACAATTCAGTAAGAATTCAAACCATGTCTGGCATTTTGAAACTAATCTTTACTTAGCTAATGTAATCCTGCTTTAAAAAAAAAAAATAAATGTAGTTTGTTCATTTCTTCGCTTATTTTTCTGCTTTTTATATCAGAAATTTTTTATGATCATCTGTTCACAACATCACACAAACAACCCTGTGACAATTGGAATAATGTTTCCTTGAGGATTAGGGGAATTTGTGGTAAGAATCATTGCTTCATGAGGGAACAATCAAGCACTCATTGCCAGCATCTTTGTTGCTTCATTTCTTTGTGCCTGTACCTTGATTTGTTTCTCAAATTCAACAAAGAAGGGTATGAAGCAACAAAAAAATCTAAAATTACAATGTAACCATATGGAAATATTAAGTTAAAGAAGTCTAAGCACTTAAACCAACTGTTCAGGGTATTTTCCCGTTAATGTGCTTACATAAATCACATTCACTTTTATGAGAGTTATTTTTCAAATTTATAGACTTTTTCAGATGGATCTTCATCTCCCAAGGTAGCATATGCAGAGGCTGAGTGTGTTTCTGAAATTAAAGTCTGTGGAATTCAAAGTTTAACTCTGACACTGGATTTGTGGATGTCATTGCATAAGCAAGTTATTCATGGACTTTTGGAAATGGCTTTTACTTTTTAGTGCTTGGCTTTAGACAGCTGAATTGTCATTTCTGAATACCCGGCATTCAAATTACGGATGTAACAAGCAGTATTTGTGTGGCAATTCTAGAACTGATCTGTGCTAAGGCTTCATCCCTAACAAAATCTGAAGGGGAGAAAAATCACTGCCACTATTTGAGCAAACACAGTGCATAGAAGTGTTGCTGTTGCACTGAAATCCCCCATTTCTGGAAATAGCTTTTTTGGGGGTGTTGTGGTTTAACCCTGATAATCAGCTCATCCCCTCATGTGGGATAGGGGAGAGAAGTGGAAGGGTAAAAGTGAGAAGATTCGTGGGTTGAGTTAAAAACAGTTTAGCAGGTAAAGCAAAAACTGCATGCCCAAGCAAAGGAATTCATTCTCCACTTCCCATGGGCAGGTGGTGTTCAGCCATCCCAGGAAAGCAGGGATCCATCTTCCTACCTGGGAAGACAAACACCAGCACTTTGGCTGCACCTTCTTCCTTCTTCTCCCCCAGACTTATACACTGAGTGTGACCCCAAATGAACAGGAATATCTCTTGGGTCACTTGGGGTCAGCTGTCCCAGCTGTGTCCCCTCCCAACTCCGTGTTCCCCGCCAGCCTCCTCGCTGGTGGGGTGGGGTGAGGACCAGAAAAGCCCTCAACTCTGTTTAAGCTCTGCTCAGCAGTAATGAAAACATTGGCTTTCAGCACAAATCCAAAACCCAGCAGCACCATATGAGCTGCTATAAAGAAAATTAACACTATCACAGGAAAAAAATATACATGGGAATATCTAATGATTTAGAAAAAAAATGTTTCTAAATAATATTTCTAGCTTTTATGAATTATATTAATACAATGTTTATATAGTAATACTTAAATACAATGTAAATTTATATTAGTTGTATTTTAATCTATATATACTATTTCTAATTTTGCTAGGAAGACGCTCTGAATGTGCCCTGAAGGTTCAGAAAGCAGAATGCAACCCAAAACTCTCCAAAATTTATTACAATATTGAATGCTATTTTGACACTGATTTTGAGATTTGGGGATGATCTAGTTCACCTGCTTTGAATTTTGCATTATTGTGAAAATCAGTGAGGATCGCTTGAGCCATGTGGGCTGACTGGTAGCCCTGCAGGGAGCTCCCATGGAGCTGGCAGGGTTCTGTGCTTGCAGATTGCAGCCTCTGGAAGGTCTAAGGAGAGGTTTCAGATGCTCAGTTAGAAGTCAAGAAACAGAAACCAGACAAGGCACAGGGTTCCAAGTACCTCACACATCCTGCAGCCCAAACAGATTGTGCCTTGGAGCTCTTGAATTCACCTTTAACCAAACTTTTTGTGTGACTGCTTATGCAGGTATGGGAGTATTTTGGAGTCACAACTTGCCTTATAGTTCCAAGGCACAACTCCAACTTCACTGTATCCAATGAGGGGCAGTGTCTGAAAAGTGAATCTAAATATATTCGTAAGGTAACAATTCATCACAACAAGGCTAATGAATAAGCAGCATAAACAAAGGAGGTGTGCTGCCAGCTAGACCTGCCTTTGGGACAGAGGATGGATTCTGATTCATATTTCACTCAGTGCTGCAGCATCTTTGAACATTGGTTTTAGCACTCCGTCTCACCCTGGTGAAACCTGGAAACTCTTCAGAAGAAGGACAACAAAGGTTCACCAGAAGGTCAAAGTACACACCAAAGAGGTTTTATCCCAACTTTGATACTGACAGTGACCTACACAAACACTCAGCTCCTTGCACCTGTGAGAGGGGGGCCATTGGCTGCTGCCTCTCAGCAAGGCTGAGGGATAGAGACCACCTCTGGAAGGTGCTCCTCCAAGAGGAATAACTCCTTAGGTTACATGTGTGAAGCCTTTTCTCTTGCCTGAGAGACATCAACTAACAGCTTAACTTCTGAACAAGCTCAAGGCCTAACATCTGCCCTCTGAGGCAGGAACCAGGCCAGTTTTTATGCCAAGAGGGTGTTATTCCTAGCTAGGACATGAGAGCAGTGGGATGAGAGGTTTTCCAGGCCAAATCCAAGCCTCCTCTAACAGCTCCTTCTTGAGGGCAGTGGGGTGTTATCCATCACTTGATCTTTTTACCCAAGACTGAGAGTTTAGGCTGGCTCTGTGCCCTTCTAAAGGCACACATGCTCAGCCAGGAGCCACGTGCTGGACATGGGAAGCACTGGTGAAGCACTGCTGTAGCACTGCTGTACATTATGCAGGAGATGTTCAGCAGAGATGACCATGAAGGCTCCTGCTGGCCTTACAGCCACTATTTAACCTCTTTTTACCCTACATAAAGCTTGCTACCACCAAAGCCTCTGACCTTAGTTTCTCAAGCATCACAGCCTTCAAAAAGCCTTACAACTGCCTGGATCTGTCTTTTAACTACTTTGTTTGCCAGCTGTAGTCTAGTTCCTACACCTTAAAAAAAGAGCATGTCCATTTAATTTCAGGCTGTCATGGCTATCAAGTGTTTTGAATAACCGAATCCTCTCTTTGTTTCTTCTCTGACGTGGGTGGGTTGAACTGGCCAGTGCACACAAAAAACCACAGCTACCCAACTCACTGTGCTGGTGATGCAGGCTGGAGACTGTGCACGTCACACAGAGACTGTGGACATACAGAGATAAGGGCAGAGGCATTGCGTGGTTACACAGGATGTTTTTTAGCTTTGAGGTCCACTCTTCAGCTTCCTGTTTATTTTGGGGAACAGTTTATTCTCTTTGTTTACCTAAGGAGTCAAACAGAGCTCCCAAACTGCAGGGTTGGAAGTACATCCTGAATGGGGCAGTTACCTGGATTACATTTCAGTGAGACAAAACCCACGTCTGTGTGCTAGAGAAAAGAGTAAATTCCTTTTCCATTTTAATGGCAGGTGACATCTGCACTGCCAACTAGTCTGCTCAATGAGCTTTTCAAAATAATCACCTCAGTGTAGCCCAGACCTCATTCCCTTTTCCTTTTCCTTTAGCTGCCATGGAGAGGGAAGGGCTGTGCTGTGCCAGAAGGGCAGCAGCATTACAGCACACTGTAACCTCAGCCAGATTCCTTCAGCTTAAATGGCATTAAAATAAATTCTTTCATTGCGAGAAAAACAGAACAAGGAAGGATAAGAGGAAAGCCTGTGCGAGGGAGCACGGCGTGTTAACCAGCTGGGTCTGTGCTGTCCTCTGCAAGGGGAAGTTTCATGGGAGACAGTTCTCTTTCAAATGCAGAGGTGTGACAGAGCTGAAAGCTCAGACACATCAGTGCCTGTCCCAGTGGGCTTGTTGTTGCATGATAGCTGTGCTGCTTTAGACTGGTTAAAACAATCTGCAAATTTATTCTAAAGCTGTTGCCTTGATGTTGCTGAAGAACTTGGTAAGTTGAAGCCTCCTCTTTTTGCAGTCTTTATGCTTTCTCATCCCTCTCCCGCCTCCCCAAAAGACCTTTGAAACAGCTTGAGACACTCATTCTTCTTCTTCTTCACAATACCCATGGATGAGCATTTTGTCAGCCTCAAAGTTCTCCATGAAGAACTCTCTCTGCAGCTCACAGCCCCCTCCGCTCTCTGAGTCAGGTGTTGGAGACCACCTGAAGAGCTGCAGACTCAGTAGGAATTGGAAGAGCATCCAAAGATATAACCCTCCATAGATAAAGAACTGAAATACATCCATGAATCTCAGTTGTGGTTTTTAAAGTTACTTGAGAAAGTGGGAGGTTTAAGATCCCAAACTTCTTAGGCAAATAAATTCTCCTTGTCCTCGAGTCTTCCTTGTTTTTTTCCTTTTCTTTTTTCTTTTTTCTTTTTTCTTTTTTCTTTTTTCTTAATTTTGCAAAAATTTCTGCATCTACAGACACTTTTCAAAATCTATCCATAGATATGTTTCCAGCCTGGTAGTCCACATTGTTCTGACACTGATTAGTGCTCCAAGCAGCAGGTAAGTCACCTGCCAGGAAGACTGTGCCATGAGCCCCACTTCTCTTTCCCTCCCTGGGCACCACACAGCTGCAGACAGGGTTCTTGGGTAATGACAGGGTGCTTCAGCAAACAACCAGCTGTGAAGTGATACATTCCTGTCAGCAGAGAACTCTGCAGATGTTCTTTAATCTCTCAACAGAGCAAACACTTCCGTGCCACCCTGGCAGGGAAACCATCCCTGTTATAGCATATCTGAGCAACTTTGTACTTTTCCAGAATATGCTGCAGAACAACTTTGTGTGCCACGGGGAGCTGCACCAGGCAGACAAACCTGCTGACTGAGACACCACTGGACACACAGATTTATTCCTGAAGAAAAGGTTGAACAAGATAAAATCATCGTGGCAGTGTAGAGGTAATCCGAGGCTCCAGGGAGCACGAACTAACGAGCTGCAGGGTAAAGCCACTCACCATCAACAGCTGAGCGGGCAATTCACAGCAAAACACAGCTTTGATTAAGTTCACTCTTTTCCCAGCCACAGAGAAATTGTTAAAGCTCATGGAAGTTCCCTAGTTGCTTCTAGTAATTACAAATTGGGCCCTTTATGCAGAAGACCAATGAAAGAACTGTGCATCTGTGAAATGCCCTGAAGCCCTGGAAACAGAGAATGTCACAGCATTCAAGGTATTTCAGAGACTTTGAGGACCTTGTCACTGCATGAATTCCACCTACTTTTGAAGTCTTGCCTTTTGTCGTCAAGAGAATAACGCAGAACTATCCTTATCTCCTGTCTCTAAAGGCAGGAGCCCGGCAAAAGGAAAGCAGCATGCCAAGTGCTTGAGCAACAAGCCTGGGAGACACGAATTGTCCCATTGCTTTCTTCATAAAGATTAAAGGTCATCTGTGCTTGTCCCCTCCGTGCATAGAGCATGTAGAGACACAGAGACACCCAAAAACAAACTCCATAGCTACTGCAGAGCCAATGTCTCTGTGTAAGTGATTTCCACATTCCCTAATCATCCAGCCATTCCTACACGTTGGCTTCCAGTCTGGTTGTACTCCAGAGCCAGCAAACTTCAGGCAATGCAAGAAGCAGCACTCGTGGGTATGGATTTAGCCTAAGATAGTCAGGGAGCCCACATCACCATAGTAACTGCATGCTGTTGCATTAATTTCAGCAAATAAATGAAGCTTTTAAGTCAAGGGGTATTTACACAGAGCAGTGCAAGAGCACACAAAGAAACTGCAACCATCCTGAATGAGGCAGCCAGTCTTTCCTGGCTTCTTTATCCTGCTTTTCAGGAGGACTGATAGTCTGGTTGGAAGATTCCATTAATGTGATTAGCCTGCCTTCAGTGTTTGACGTGGTGTTTTCAGACATGACTTGGGTATACCTACACAGCACAACACTGAGCCATGTAGGACCAACCAGAAGTGTGAAAAAGCTTCTAGAGTCATGTGCACATTTTCAAAACCTGAGGTTGTTATAGAAAAATTTAGCAGGTTTGAGTATTCCCCTTCTGACTGGTGATGTTTGTTTAGGAGCTTTTACATACTGCTAACAGTGGGGTGATTTGTTCTTTATGACGAAAACAAGAACTTACTTAGGGCGGGCTGGGATCCTCGTTTTGTTGACAAAAGCCCACCCACTATTCTTTTAAAAATGAAACAAGACGTACTCACCAGGGTCAAGCACAGGTACAAAGTTCTGGTTCACCCAAGCTGACTTAACGACAGCCTGGCTGGGAGGGGAATGGTGAAGCATTTGCTCGCTGGCCACTCTGACTGCCTAAACTTGTCTGTGTCCGCAGGGTGTTGACTTCCCCTTTAGTCACAAGTTTGCAGAAGTGTTATTAAAAAGGAAGACTGACTAATCCAGAAACTCTGGAGTCAGAAGGAAGAAAAGCATTTTTATTGGGCCTGTCTGAGATTGAGTTCATTTTCCCATGGCAGCCCTCACAGTGCTCTGCTGGGCATTGGTAGGTGGAAAGGTGTTGGTAACACAGCAGCGTTTGACTCCTGCTGAGCAGAGCTGGCACAGCACCAGCACTGTCTCCCCAGCATCCCTCCATCAAGGGGCTGGAAGCAGGCAAGATCCTGGGAAGGGACACAACCAGGCCAACTGACCCAAATGAACCAAAGGGATATTCCATACCGTATGACATCAGCTATGATATAAAAGCTAAGAAAAGGAGGACAAACAGGGTGCATTCATTATTTACAATATTTGCTGTCTGGAAAAACTACTGCACGTGCTGAAGTCTGGTTTCCTGGGAAGTGGCCGAACATCACTTTCTGGTGGGAAGAAGAGAATACAATTATTTTTTTCTCTTTGCTTCAGTGCATGTAAACTTTTGCTTTTGCTTTAGTAAATTGCCTTATCTCAAGCTATAAGTTATTTTCCATCTTATTTTCCCTCAGCTGAGAAGGGGAAGTGATAGAGTGGCTTGATGGGCACCTGGTGTTCAGCCAAGGTCAACCCACCACAACATAAGAAAGAATGAAGATGAACAGAACTATTGGCATCAGTAATAAATATTCTGCAGATTGCAGAGGTTCCAGGGATGGGACATCCACAACTTCTCTGGGCAACCTGTTTCAGTGCCTTACCATCCTCACAGGGAAGAATTTCTTCATAGTATCTAATTTAACTTACTCTCCTTTAGTTTAAAGATATTGCTATCTCTATTGTCCTATCTCTATCTACTCATTGACAAAGTCCCTCCCCAGCTCTCCTACAGGCCTCCTTTAGTTACTGGTAGGTGTTTTAAGGTCCCCTGAGAGCCTTCTCACACCCAGGCTGAACAGCCCCAACTATCTCAGCCTGTGTCCATAGCAGAGGTGCTCCAGTCCCTGTTCTTCACCCTACTCAGGACTCACTCCAAGAAGTCCACGTCCTTCTTATGCTGGGGACCCCAGAGCTGGAGGCAGCACTGCAGGTGGGGTCTCACCAGAGCAGAGTAGAGCGAGGAAAATCCCCTCCCTTGACCTGTTGCCCCCAGGGCTTTGGATGCAGCCCAGGGCACAGTTGGTTTCCTGGGCTGCCAGAGACCATTGCTAGGTCATACCAAGCTTTGCAACAATCAACACACCCAAGCCCTTCTCCTCAGGGCTGCTCTCAATCCATGCTTCTCCCAGCCTGCGTTTGTGCTTGGGATTGTCCTGACTCATGTGCAGGACCTCATACTTGGCCTTGTTGGCCACCCTGTGTTGTCTCACCTTTTGTGTTTGAGCTTGTCCAGGAACACACCCAAGTCTGTCCTCCAGACCACCAGAGGGATTGTGTGTCTGAGCCTGTTCACTGTCCTCCTGGAAATGCATCCATCCAGAAGTGGGGCAGGATACAGCTGTAATGCTCACAGCTGCCCAAGAAGTTCCTCCAACCCTGATATTTTGGCAGTGACTTGGGAACATCATCTGAGTGAGGGTTCCAGGCTGCCAGCAGCCTTAAGCCTCTGCTGACTGCAGAACTCCACTGGGATGATGTTCATAAAAATGGGAGATGGTGTGAGGAAAACCCTCAGCCATGACATTCCTTTGAGTGTTGGTTGGAAGTTTTTTTCAGCTTACTGGAAATTGAGCAGCAACCAAACAACTACAGGTTGGAGAATGCATTTTGGGGGGCCTTAGCTGCAGAGAGCACAAAGGTAGTTTGGAAAATCCCTGACCTGTGATTCACATGGAGCAGATGAACTCTGCAGCCCGATTCATCATCAAGAGTGTAATGATCATGTCCTCTTTGCTTATGTGCAATATAAGGAAGTGGATTTGTTTCCTTTTATTTAAAAAAATGTTCTGTCCACCAGCCTGATTTCTTTTCCCTGCAAAGCTATCCATTTTCCAATAAACCCTCCAGCAGCACAGGCAGTGATAATTCAGGTCACAAGTTTTGACAGAGAAACCACATCGTCAGCAAGCCACTGCTAATGAAAATGGTTTTTTCTTCCTCCTTGTGCATTTCTTCTTGTGTCCAGACCTCCACTGCTTGGAGTGGGAGTAAAAGATTTGTTGCAGCAGTATCTTAGGAACCCTCTAAATCTTTGCATGGGGCTGCCCTTTTGCTGAACTTTTAAACCCACAAAAGGGGGGGTGAATTCAGGACATGAACAAGGTGAGCAGCAAAGTCACACCCCACACTGGGAAGTCTGGAGGAGGCATCGTGCAAGAGAGGGAATTTCGGAGGGCATCTCCAGGGTCTCTGCAGGGCCCAAATGAGGATGTGGGATGTTGGGAGCACCACAGCATGGGGCAAGTCCTGGTTTCCACACAGAAATACAGGGATGTTTCAGCTGACCCTCAGCTGGGGTGGCAGAGGGAAGGAGGACACTTTCTTCCTGTTGCTCCCACTTACACAGGGATAGACAAACATACAGCAATGATTGTGCAGCAAACCTGACATTTTTCAATCATATCATGATGTTCCACCTCAGAATCAGTGCACCCAATGTCTGTTTTGTCAGAAAATTAAACCAAAAGAGCTCAAACGAGAGTCAGAAGACACCTAGACAGCAGCTCCTGACTTCAGCACCTGTGTGAGCATCCCGGGACCTCAGGGCTGAGCTGAGGCCACAGACAGGTTCTTGGAGGCAGTCAATTGCTGCTGCCAATGTCATCTCTATAAATCAGCTATATCTCAATTGATTTCAGTGACATTCTGCTGGATTTATACCTGAGAGCAGACACTGACCTTAAGCACATGGTCTGAACAGGGCTATTCCCACTCAGCTGAAACCATTTGGAGGTTTTCCAATGCCATTTGATTGGCATTAAGACTCGATCCATAATGGGAGAGTATATAATAGCCTGAGAATAGAATCAAATAAATCTAATCTGGGTCAGATCCTCAGACAGGGATGTTGATGGATCATAAGCCAGCTCAGTTCAGGTTTCAACTAAAAATAAGGACATGGCTCTTTAAATGTCACAGTGAAAGGCCCATATTTGATTATGTAATAATAATATTTTAATTTGAGCTTGTTCTGCAACAGCACACATCTTCCTTGCTCATTAAAATTAACAAGCTACTTTCTCTGGGAAAGACGATGCCCACACCTGTGTTTTAGGAAGAAGGTGACAAGAAAACAAGGCATGACAGTTCAGGAATGCTCTAAGACCTTCCTCTCCTTAATGCAATGCAGAGAACAATTTTGCACAGCTCCTTAGCTGGAGCAGTTCTCTCCCCTGGGCTCTCCAGTCTCTAATTTCTATGACCCTGTGAATTTAGTGTACACACAATGCGTGACTGATGTTTCTACATGGAAAAAAACACATTAATTTTTCATTCTCACCAACCACAAAACTAGAAAACTGCTCCCAAGATTGTGTGAAAGTTCATCCCTGGAAAGACATTTGACTTTGGTGGGTGGATTTGATCACAGATTAGGTTTGAGAAGGCAGGAAGGAGGGAGGCAGCAAAGCATTGGCTAGCGTTGAGGAGTAACTACACATTCTCCCTTTGGAAGAGAGGAGATTGGTGGGATGCAGATGGAGGAGATAGGAAGGAGAGAGGAGCTATGGAATCCACAGATAAGACATCATGGCTGATGGATGGAGCTGCTACCACAACCTGGGGTTTATAGTTTTGCTTTCTCTTTCCTTCTTTCCTTGGCCTGCTCTGCTGAGGCAGTGATGTCGGGCTGACAGAGATGGAAACCATTTCCCACCTGTACCAAGAGGAGTCATCCCAGTGGCAATGGCTGCTATTGGGGGAGGCTGGGCCCAGCAGTCAGGGGGAGGTGAGTCTGGCACAGCTCCACGCCCCAGGTTCCTGCAGCATCCTGGCTGAGCACACATTCCCTGCAGGCACACACACGCACAAAGGGCACACCTACACACCACATATCTACAGATTTACATATTTACATATCTACATAAATCCTGGACTCACAGGTTACAGACACACAGAGAACACACACAAACCCAGTAAGCACCAGTGCTGGCACTTGGAGGTGCGAGTCCCTGAGATCACAGCCCCAGTTCAGTTGCTATTACAGACCAACTCACTCACAGAAATCTGTCTGGGACTCCTCCATGTCTCTCTAGCCTCCTTTGGTCTTCATCTCAGAGGGTCACTGATGCCTTGCTCCCAGGCCATGTCACCTACTCCCTGGCTGATCCAGCTCCAGCTTCACTGGCGACCACAGACTCACTCTCACACCCACACTCACTCCAGTTGCTGCACCACTGAGACGGGGATCCCATGGCTCCTGGTCCCATTCCAGTTGCTGCCCTCAGAGCTGTCCCCAAATACAAGCAGAGAGCCTCTCACACAGGGAAAGGGGGTTTAAATGAGGTTTAAAATTGTGTTTATTGAGAAGACAGGACAGATAGCACTCATGAGGCACAGAGTATGGCCAGGCAAGTTTGTTCCTCCCTAACAGTTGGTAATGCTTTCCTTTCCCTGCCTTTGGTTACTCCCCTCACCACCCCTTAATGAGCCTTGCACAATCCAAAGATGTTCTTCCCATGCATCCCCATGCAGAGACCCTCTTCAGTCAATGAGGAAACCAGAGCTGCTGCCCATAGCAGGGGTGCCACTCTACAGAGCCAAAACTCCTCTTGGACAGCCCTGGCAGGTGCTGCTGCCTCTGACTGGGGCATTGGGGCTCCCATGGGTTTCCTGTGTGTGTGGAGATGAGCTTTTTGTGATGTAACAGTTACAAGGAGGGGATGGAAGAAGGCCAGAATGGAGTGTCCCATCATGGTGGTTCTGCGTTGCTCATGGGTCACCACAATGGCAAATCCAAGATGAAGTACAAAGAACCAAAATCGCAAAAAACCAACCAAACAAAAGCAACAACAACAACAACAACAACAACAAATCACGCTTGCACACTTTTAAAATTTTTTCATTAATCATAAGGGCTTTAGGGAAGGGTCTGGCTGCCCCAATCCATTCAGCCTCCACACTCCTGTTTGGTCTCAGATGAAAACTCTGCCATCCTTCAATGTTGTGCAAATGTGCTTCCCCCCAACACTTGGCAGTGTTGCTGCTGTCAGGTGACTAGAAAAAATTAATCATGAAAATGGGTGGAACGGGAAACCCAGGGTTGAAGAGGACACTGTGAGCAGAGCTGAGGTCTGGGGACTCCTGTATTGTTTCATTTAAAATTAGAGCCTACAACTATCCCCTTGTACACTGCAGCAAGCCAAAGTTAACACTTGGGTTCACTAAGGCTCATTTTTCACACTAGCTTAGTGCAAATTTTCGGGATATTTAGATATTAAACTTGCACTGAAAAAAAATGACTTTAAAAAGCTGTCTCTGAGTCTTCTTCACTGCGTAAGAAGAGATTTGGCCACCAGTAAAATTCTGCTTCATACCATCCATGTGGGATTGCTGAGCTGTGAGACATGGGCAAGATAACAAGGAGTGGATAAAGGGATCAGCAGCCTGCTGGGTCACATCTGTTGGTTTTCACTCCACAACTGAACATCTACTGTCCTGCCAGCATCTTCTCCCTTAAAGTGGTGTTACAAAAATTATGAAGATATGCTTACTGAATATTAATGAAAATTAACTCTTTCAAGTAACTCCAATCTGTGCATAGGATGATTTAGCAATGCAGTGTAAGGGTTCAGCAATGTTATACCACATAATAAATGTAAATATTAGGGTAATGCTCAGGATAATCAACACCAGCCAAATTGGGTTTTGCTGCTGATCATTCCCATTGGAATGCTGTCTCTAGTTTCCAGATTCCTCCATCCACCTCAGATAACACAAAAGATCTGAGGCGTCCATGTCAGTCTGGGGTGCCCATGATTTCCAAACTTTCATTATAGAACTGGGAATACCACAATTCAAGATGAAGTTTTAAGGATTTGGGACTACTTGGGAACTGATACTTGATTACAGACCTTAGAGTAGAGTGGAAAGCCCTGGGACCTCCTATGGCTTCCAAATTCAAAGGTACCATGCAAGATTAGAGTTTAATGGAAGATTGCTGCAAAGGATACATCCCATGAATATTTCAAATCAGCATTTTCTAACAAAATTCAGTTCTATGAACTGCATCATCTTTATTGTCTTCTGGTTGTACTCAATTTAAAACACGAAGCCATATGCTTTTAAAGTCTCTATTATGGTACAGAAAGACAAAAGTGACCAACAACTTGGGAAATTAGAAAATGTTCTAGGGTATTGTGAATCCCCTAGGAACGGAAGTGTCTTCAGTGTCTAATATGAGGTCCACCAGACCTCTTTTCAATCTAGACCTATTAGGCAACCTTAGATTTCTATTCTGGGGCAACTTTTATTTCAATCCCCTTATAAACACTACATCAGACTGCTCAAAGCCTGTTTTCACAGTGGTGTTTTTTCATCATCTCATGACTGATGACAAGACGCAGATAGACCAAGATTTTCCCTCCCTCACATTGGTACCTGTTCTTGGGCTTTGTCTTCCTCTTCCATTCCTTTGATTTGCCTGGTTTATACATGTTTTGGTCTATGGAAAAAAAGAAGATATAAAGGGAAGTGAGTGATTGTCAAAAGTTAAAGATTAACTACTGAAAGGAAAAAAACCCCAACCGCTTATTAGAATATACCTCTGACCTTTTTTGGGGTTTTTTGCTTCTTTGAGGAAAAGTCCCAGGGAGGCTTCTGCTCTGGTGTCTGGCTTCATGTAGGGCAAAGGATCCTTCTGAGACAGGAGAGAGAGGCAACTACTGTGCCCTTTGACAAGAACCTGATGGGCTGCCTTTTCTTGACAGCTGAACAACAGAGTAAATGGACACAGGGAAGTTCTATAGATTTGCTGTCATATAAATGTAGTTTGCACAAAGTGATGAATTCAGCAAGTGTAGTAGTGCTTTACCTTGGCCTCAAGGGAGAAGGTGAAACAAGCATCAATACCTGCATTTAATGCCCAAAATGAGGAAGATGGACAGACTATAGCCCTCTAGGGCAGCAAGGCTGGTATTGGAAGTTGTGCAGTGTGGGATAAAGGATGTGTGGTAGAACAAGGCAGCACAAGCCCAGAGTTCTGGTTTCCTTCTGCCCCATGTCCCCATGGAGGCTTATTCCATGATGCAGAGACCGCAGATCATTTCCATACAACCAAGATATTCAAGCGCTCTTTAGATGAATCCAGATGTCCCAAGTGTCTATGTTATAAAAATAGGATAGTTTAGGATGTTAAATCAAATAAAACCGATTTATTTAACAATTAAAAAAACTGGAACCTCAAAAAACCCCGAAAATTTAGATAAAAATTAAAGTCCGAGTTCCCTTCGAGCAGAAAAACTTTTTTCACCAAACAACAAACCCCAAACCCCCAAAAACAAAACCCACACACCAACCCCCCCCCAACAAAAAAAAAACAAAAGTCTCCCCCCTCTTCACTCCCAGTTCTCTACTTGTCCCACATTTCACATTTTCAACAGTTCTTACCAACCACACACACCCACCCAAAACAACACCAAAACCAAACCAAACACAAAAAACAAAAACACAAAACACAAAAACAAACACCAAAACACAACACAAAAAAAAAAAAACAAAAAACAAAAAAAACACAACAAAAACAAACAAAAACACAAACAGTCTAGAAAGCATCTTTCTCTCAGAACAGTCATGTTTCTCTCTTCCCTTTTTGTTTCTAAGATACTCTGGGTGAAGCACAGCCCTCTGTGTTCCCTTCTTTAAACCTGTTTTCGACCAAGTCTTTGGCAATATATCACAACCATTAAAAATGTGCCCAACATCATCACCCTCCTCCAGTTCACCCAGTGTGTTATGTCCCACAGACCAAGAAAGTGTCTTATTCAAAGCTGTACAGAAAAGCTGCAACACAGAGATGCAGGGCCAGAGGGTTGTCCTTGCAATCTTCTTTCATCTGATGTGAAATATTTTGGAAGAACTGTATTAGGTTGTGTGATTAAAGGCTCATCTATACACACACAGAGGCAGAAGGACAAGCTGTGGAACCACAATATCCCAGTCAGAGACAAAAGACTGAAATGGGCTGGGGTTGTTCCAGGAGAGCCTCAGCTTCATGGGTAGGAGGTCACACCCTTCCCAGGGGAAACAGGAGCAGCTCCCCAGCTCACCTCACAGGTGGGAGAAGCATCACTGCCCGTGTATGGGACACATGATAGGATGTGGAGGAAGAGCAGCTGGGGATTCTGCAAGACCTGATATGGGATAGGCTGCAGGAGAAACCAAAGGGAAAGGGAAGGGTATAATTGGTTTAGAGAGGAACAAGGGTGAGAAAATGAAAGGAAAAGGGGATGGAGTGGCCAGTCCCAAGTGAACAAGTTGCCAGTTGGTGTGATGGTATGGAGGACATTCTCCTGAGCAATGAGACCAGGGGAAGAGATTTTTGGGAAGCTGTTAGCAAGGAGATGGGATGGCCCTATTTTACAAGAAGATCTTTCTTTTGGTAATTGCTTCACACCTTGTTCTAGCACAGCACAAGTGAGGTGCTATTCTCACCACAAAGCAGCACTAATGAGTGGTGAAGACAGGAATGCATCTTACTTTTCCATTCTACATTCTTTTTGTGTGTTTGTAGGGGCACTGTTAACAGAACAACAGAATGAGGAGTTCACCCTCTGAATTCCTTAGACTCTGTTGTGATTCTGTCACTAAAAGTCTCATTGAGAGAAAAAACCAAAGGGAGTCATTTGTATTAAAATCAGACAGCTACAGAACCTAAAACAATTTGATCATATAAGGAACCTTCAGTCCTGAATAAACTTGAATTCAGTTCTGAATTTGCTAGTTCGAAGTCTAAGAGCTTACAAAATGTTTATCATTAAATACAAGTCCCCATAAACCAGCAAAACACATAAATTCTGTCTGTGCTAATTATTTGGAAGATGACAACTAGAGTTGTTACATACACACAAGGGTCAGGGTTATGACCCTGAGGAGCTGAGAGATATAGCCAAATGATGATCAGAATTTCCTGTTGGCTATAATTTCTTTGGCCTTGCTTTTAGTGTTTGGCTCCTGCCAGGATTAAAACCATGATTTCTGAATCTGGAAGGCTTCCAAACTCTTGCTTGCCACCAGACCAATGTCCTTGTGAGGTTCACAGCAAAGACCAGATGCAGTGAAAGGGAGCTTTGTGTGTTCAGGGTAACAGGGACATAGAGAAGACCCACTGGGCTGAGACCCTGTCTTGGATTACTGCAGGTTTCTTCTCAGATGCCAAATGTTTTCATGTGCATCTGCGTATCACTGAATGCCTGGGCTCTGCACAGAAAATCTTGCAATAAGGCTGTTGTTATGCAGCAAACCCACACTCACCAGTGTAAATTCCCTTCTTTGGATAGATTCTAAGTATTTGTAATTGTTTTAAGAAGCCATCTTTTCTGTTGCCCAGATCTCAAGCACAGTTTCACATCAGATCTGCTCCTGGAGCAGCCTGATTTATACCAGTCTGTTCTCATGCATGGTGAGGTGACTCCTTGAACAGTTCCAGACAAATTATAATGCAATGAAAAAGAAGTATATTTGAGGTCTGTAGGCAGTTTTATACCACTCAAAATATCACCCTTCTTCCTACAGTGATGTGTGCAAGTCCCATAGAAAGACAGCACTTCTCAGTTTATCTCACTGGCATTTGCTTTCTGGGTTTCAAATCATGATCAGAGTAAATCCTGCTTGTGTAGGAAAAGGTCTTCTGCTTCTGAGAAAAAATTCAGTTATGAGCACATGTCCATCCTCACACTGGCAAGTTTCCCCCGTATGCACACTAAGCTCCTCAAGGCAATTCAGGCCCTCGGCTTTCACTGGAGTGCACAGGGAATGAAAATGATTTGGCCTTTACTTGGAGTATTGTGGGATGAAGCCTCATTTCATGCCTGTATATGAAAAGGCCTTAGAGTATTTATTTTTGCATTAAGCTATTCTTTCCTCAAACAACTGGTAACAATATGCCTCCCTTAGGGTGGAAGTCTGTTCTGATGATATAATATACCTAATATTTCTCTGTAGCAGCTGGTCTTCTCAAAATATCACATTGGATTGATAACCTTCAAGGAAGCATTGTACTGCATGTGATGACTGCTTTGTATTTTGTAATGACAGTGAGAATTGTTTTAATATCTCCTACTTTTCTGTCTCCTATAGGACCTGCAAGGAGGTAGGTGGCACTTATATGTCACCTGCACTGGTGGCTCAGGCAACTCTCCCACCAAATCTTGTGTCACTGGTGCCTTTGGTAATAACCTTGGTGCTTAGAAGGAGGCAAGCAAGATTAATGGGCACAGGAAATAGAGATATCCATGCCATTGCTCAATGCATGCACGGCTTAAAAGCTGCAGAAACTTTGTAAATATTTCTCTCAGAAAAAGAGCTGCTTTAATTTTGTGAGCTCTGAGTTCTTTCATGATCATTACCCATTATAGAGAAATCAGTACTCCAGAGTCAGTTTTTCAGAAGGGCTTGCCTTCCCTGGTAAGACTAATTGAAACTGATGGACATATGGTGTCGTATATCATCCTTTGGGGGTGGAAGACTGATTTCTTTCATTATCCCAAATCTTATCTATCATGGAATTTAATTAGGAAAAAAAATTCATACACAAGCTGACAAGGGTTTTTCCTAACCCCTCTGAAGTCAATGGATGAGTCCATGATAACCCTTACCAGTCTCAGTGATTGGATCATATGCACCCACTGCTCAAAGTTACAGGCATTGCTGCTGATCGGGTGCTGAGACGTCTCAAGTCAGGGGCAGTGAAATCATTGTCTTAGTTTATGAACTTGGGACAGCAATGTGGTTTCCATCTTGCAGACTTACAGTGTTTATGCCCATGTTTTTAATCACTATGCAAATTCCCTGCTTCCTTCATTAGGTACGTGTGTCCCACAGAGCTCACGCATAAAGATTTCAAAATATACAAAATGCCTCTAGTCCTAAATCCAATTTTATTACATTCTTAAAAGTTTACTTTTAGAGTTAGCAGGATGGACAAATTCCACTCCTGCCTAAGCAGTGTATGACCTTTAGCTTTCCTTTAAGTCAGGCTTCTCCATCGGTGTGATCTTTACGAAGCAAAATGTCGTTCAATTAAATCTAATCTTCCGCTTGCAACTCTTGCCAGGGTTTCCTCCACCCTGCTTTGGGACCAGCTGACTCTGCGTGGACCAGGTTCCTGTGTGAAAAGGAAAAGGCACACAGAGTGAGGAGGGTGTTTCTCACTTATGATTTAAGTTGGTGTGCCACACTGCTCATACATGCCAGCACTGGATCAGGACAGGGTTAAGTTACTCCAATGGCAGTATAATTTTACTAATACAAAATGCAAACTATACTGGATTCATGATTAAGATGATGCTCCTCCTTTTCCTTCCTATGAGAAGTAGGTGGCTGCTACCAACTCTCTCCATGTCTTCCAGCAATGGAGTTGCTTAAATCTCCACTCCTCTTTCCTGTTTCCTTCAAAGACCTTCCAGCTCTCTGAATTGCTGTTAAGCAAATGCATGCTTAACAGCATGCATTATACATTATACATATATAATGATACTAAAGTAATGAGCATTATGAAAGAAAAATACCAGAATGTGTGCATATGTGCAGCTCCTATCTCTGTATATTTCTTCATGATGCAGTCTATCTCCAGCCATCATGTGTAGAAATTATGGCTTGTTTCAATATTAAAAGATTTTATGCTAGGTAGCAACAGAGCCCAGACCAAGTTTATGAGTCATTCTCTTCCTTCAAAGGACACAGATTAACTGTTTTAAAGCAACACAGTGAATTTCTGATCAACAGCTGAGACTTGGTGCAAGAGCCTGAACAACTGTTTGACAGACTTCCATGCCTAAGCTCCCCAAACCAAGTTTAATGTATTTTATGCTCTCTTTTAATCAAAGATCAGTGATCTGTTTCTTGCACTCATATTGTTATATACAAAGGGACATAATGTGATGGATTTTTAAACCATGGTACCCATCCAGATCACTAGAAACAATGCCTGAACCAGCCTAGATGTAGTTCTCCCCAGACACCTTAAAGTAAACCCCCGAAATGTGGCCACATTTATTTGCAAGAAGAAAATTGCGGTGCAGCCCCTTGGCTTAACTGCTATAGCAATTGTAGCAAAGCCTCTTGAAGACAGTTCTTTGAAGCTGCAAACCATTGTCATTCTGTGAAGGAGAAGGTCCTGGATCACTCCCCACACCCTAGTGACACATCCTGTTCTGCAAAATGAGGGTAGGAGTGCCTCTGCTTTATTCTAAGTAATCTCTGATGTGCAGTACAAATTCAATACAACAGCAGTAGATAAACTCCAGGACACACAGCAATCTGGTCTTCTCATTGTCTGCACCTTGAGAACGGCAGGTAGATAAAATAATCTTGTTAGTTGTGAGCACTGACTCACTCCATCGTTAACCTCAGACATCCGGGGGGGTTTCTGAGCTTCTTAGCCAATACCTAAAAAAGGTTCTGCCAGTTGTCTTGAGCAAAACTAGGTAAAGCAACATCCTGAGCTCTGTTGAGTGAGGAGCCAGAATCTACTTTAAGGGGTTGTGATCAAGCTTCTTTCTTGATAATAAGATTAAAATGGTGTCTGGGAATCAGGTGACAGTGACATCACAGTGGAGCAGGAATACAGACATGCATTAAAGGACAGGAACAGTGACAAAGAGTCATTCTCTGTCAGCAGCCAACAGCTAGAGCCACATGTGGACAAGGGCTTATTTAGGGAGCAATAGGTTGTTTCATTCAATACAGTGATAATCTGCTTCATTCTCTCACCCTTGATGGATAAAGTCCCTGTCTGAAGGCGAAGTGGATTATTCTGTGTGTGGAAATTGGATTATGGCTGAAGGAAATGGAGCACTCTGCTGTTTCAGCTCATTAGACAGAGGCTTTAGCTTCACCTTCCTGCAGATCTGCTTGGTCCAGGTGCTGGAGGCACACGCTGTGAGCAGTGCCCACCAATGTGGTTCAGGGCGCAGGCCATAGCACCTGGAAATTCCTTTGCTGCTGTAGATGTGAAAGAGGATCAGGATTTGACAACTTTCGAGAGAAAACCCCTCTCTTTTAACATTTGAGTTTACCTAAGCAAGATCCATTCTATCTTCTTCCGATCCCCTCTTTCCACCAGGTATTGGAGGTGGTTTAGGTTTTGTTTGAAGAAGACAGTTGATAGAGCTGAACAATGTGACCACTGGATCTGGCTTAGGCCCTTGAGAGCCTTTGTCATTGCTGATGCTCACACTCATTCATGACAGCAAGACTCTCTTGTTACCACCTCAGGAACAGGTTTCTGAGATCTTCCTCAGAAGTCTCCTTTCTGGGGTGGAAGTGGATCCTGTCAGGACCTTTCTGTCTCATCTCCAGCTCACCTCCAAATGTACTGTAAAGCTGCACTATGAGGAATGGTATGAGAGTCTTGTATGGGAGCCTTGTGCACTTCCTCCTTCCCTTTCCATTGGCACTGCTGTGATTGAAGGCTGCCTTTCCAGCCCACTTCATATTGAAGTGGCAGATGACATTTCAGTCATTTCAGTTATATATGGGAAGCAAATTCAAAATACGTGTCTCAAGGACCAAAGGAAAAGCAGCATTCGATGCTGAAGTAGAATATGTGACTGTTGCCATGTCTCTTCTAAAAATGAATGTGCAACAAAGGATACTAAGGGACCCCACACAGCTGAGCAATGAGAGAGGACATGTCCTTCATAATAAGTCAATAAGGTCTCACAGGTCTTATTTGGAGAGACTACTTCCCTAATATACCTTCTGCAAAGATGAAATTTCTGCTGACTCCCTTCCCTTCCCTTCCCTTCCCTTCCCTTCCCTTCCCTTCCCTTCCCTTCCCTTCCCTTCCCTTCCCTTCCCTTCCCTTCCCTTCCCTTCCCTTCCCTTCCCTTCCCTTCCCCAGACATACCCAGCAGCACAAGAAGCTGATGATTTTTTTTCCTCTTTCCAACATAAGTGAAACAAAAGATTCACTAGTGAAAGAGCACCACTGGCAGCCATAAATTAGATGTCTGGAAAGTCAAATTCTTGCTGTTTTAGCAGTGGGTATGGTTCCTGTTGCACATGGGGCTTTTGGGAGCAAGAGGGCTGCAGGGAATGATGTCAAGGCAGTGAGATCTTTTTCCTAGGCTGGGTCACAGTGATTGATGGGCAGTTGGGGGATTATATCATCCATTTATTTCCCAATGGTTTTTAAGGCTGCAACTCACCATAAAAATCCAGTTTTTGCCTGCCCTGTCATATCTTCTTATGAAATATGTGATCTTCTAGTCTAAATTTGGCAAGTGCATGCTATAGGCATAAAAGAAGGTTACAAATAAGAAGTGATTTGGCAACAGATGGTAATCAAAACCTCTGTGGAATCAGCTTTCAGGCAAACATTCTTGAATATAACCTTACACTTCATTGCACTTTTTTTTTTTTTTTTTAACCAACCCTAAACTAAACTCTTGTTTGGGTAAAGGATTTCCTTGTCATCTGATTGTGTTCTGCTCATGTCTGATCCCCAGGGGGATTCCCTGCTGGTGTAATGATGATGGTGAGCCATAACATCCTTCACCTGGAAATTACCTGTGATTGCTATGGTTTTGTTCTGTGATAGCAGCTCTCTCTAACCCTTACAGAGCGAGCAGCCAGAGAATGACTTGTGTGCTCTCCACCCCACCTGGGGGGCCCAGTGAGAGATGAACATCACTGTTCTCCTGGAGTTCAGCATCTCTTTGGGAGGGGCCAGGTGTGCTTGGACACACCAACAGTGTCTGGGAGACACCAAGGTCTTAAGGCACTTAAGGTATCCACTGTTGCCTGTAGGATGGACTCACCTTGCAGCAGTTCATGGAGAACTGTTGCTTGTGAGATGGACTCAGTTGGAGAAGTTCATGGAGACTGAATGGTGGAAGAGAAAGAGGGGTGCAGTAATGTGACTTGCTTTACAGATCTACTTTGCTAGTCAGTAGATACACGAGCAAATCAGCAAAACCAGCCGTTCCTCCTACACCTGGATGTTTCTAACACTGCCTACTCACACGCCTTCCCAAAATAAGAAACACCTTATCCTCTGCCTCACCATTTGTATGGTCCACGGCACAGCAGCAAGGTGCAGAGATGTAGGACTTTTTCTGACCTCCCTTGACCATTATCTTCTGGCCTCATCATGAGATATTACCCTTTTCATACCTAAGTTTACAGGGTTACTGATGCCCCAAATGTCCAACACACAAAACTTGGACTTCCATTGAGACAACACACAGAGGAGGCACTGCAGGCACTGCAAAGTATTGTCAACAGAACTTATTAACAACCAAGCAGAAGGATTTATTGCACATAAATTCTGAAACCAATTATAACTCCTTTGGGGCCTGGGTAATGAAAAGTCTCCTGTGTGTGCTTTCAAAGCACTATAAATCTGATGTATTTTTCAGTGTCCTCATCTAGAAAATGGGTCTAGTGGTGTGGGCTGGAGCAAGCTGGATGCACTGGTTATTGCCACCCAGCTACTCTGAACTGGCAGTAAAACAAAGATTTCTACTTAGGATTGGTACACTTTTTAGTAGTTTGGGGGTTTTTATTAATTTTATTTTGAGTTTTGCTGTGGCTGGTGTTGATTTGCTTTTGGTGGGGCAGAGGTGTTTGTCTGTCTGTTTGATCAGTTAAAATAAAACAATGGCCACTTCCTGAATGACCTATTTTGAGATGTATTTAATTCAATTTCTATTGTCATTGCATGTTCCAGGATACATGCGGATTCCTCTCCATGAGTAAACACTCCTCATAACTGTAGTTGTAGAGAGATGGCAGGACAGAATCCACAACGTACTTAGGACTTTTCATCTTAAAGCACCTGAATCTAAACTACTTGTAAATTTAAATTTCAAAAAGTTCTATATGTCAATTCCTTTGCAGAAAAAAATAGATAGGAATAGTGAAGAGAATATGTTTAATTATTATAATGATTACAAAACTAGATATATCTATACCACATGCACCTGGTAGCCTGAATAATCATACAGATGGTGAGGGAAAAAACGGCTGAGAAATTGTCAGCGTCTGCAAGTAGATTCAGCAAATAAGAGAGGAGGGTTGAAGAGCTAAACTTAATTGTCAGGGTGTTTAGCAGGTAGGCATTTCTGCTTGGCTGTTTTAACTGACTTGGGGCAGTGAGTCAGAAAGCAGCAGCTCACTGTATTCCCATTCTTCCTGAAATTACCTCCTTCTTTGTGGCTTCACTATGTTGCCGTCTGTCTTGAGAGCAGCATTTGGGACCAAAGGATATATTGCTCTGCAATATGTTTATGCATCCTACATCTGCTGTACCAGGCCTGAGATAAACCCTACAACTCAGGTCACGCTCTAGCTCAACCTTGTTTGCAGGTGGAGTTTTGAGCAGTGTTCTTTGCTACTTGCAGCTGTCATGCAAATTTTAATTGATTCCTCAACTAGACTGAAATGACAGGCTGACATTTTTTCGATAGGATCTAGTCTTTTGGGTGATATCTGAGGAGAGAAAGTCAGCGTGGTGGATTTCTGGACTACAATGATGCAGTGTGAAAGACCATAACAGAGCTGAGGAATTACTTTTACTGGGAAATGGTGTGGTACTGGTTCTGTGCTTAGCTCATGTGTGTCTCGAGCTGCTACTGCAGACTTGGGTGAAGGGAGTGAACTCAGAAAATGGAGAACACCAGATTTTTAGATCACCTGAAAAGGAATTGGTATGGGAGACTCTGAGCTAAGCAGTGAGCAGCTCTACTTCTTGGTACTGGGTAGTACCAACTCGATAATTGACAGTGGAGGATGTTTCTTCAGTTCTGCTGCAGTGATGTGCTCTGCCCCAGGCCAGAGCTGGGCAGCACAGGGAAGAGGATAGAGACACCTGCCAAGCTTTGGGCTCCAAGCTGTAGAGCACCAGTCATGACATGGTTCCTGTACCTGGCAGCAAAGTTCCAAGGCAAGAGGAGGAAAAGGGCATAAAGCCAACAGGAAATGAAGGTGGGAGGTTGGCATGCTTGAGTGATGTGTGAGATTTGTTAGATAGGGAGAAGAAACAAGCTATGGGATGCCAAATCTTTTGACAGGAGCATGGAAGGATTGGAGAAATGCTACCAGAACAAGATAGAGAGGTCTTTACTTCAACTTTCTGACCAGGACTACAAAGAAAGGGGAGGGGTAAGAAGATGGCAAGGGTGTGCTCATAAGAAGAAAGACCAGAAATAAAATCAGTCATAGGGAAGAGAGGTTCTTAGTAAAACTCAAACTACTGAAGCTATCAAGGAACTCCACCTTGGAGTAATTCACCTCCTAACTGTGCTGAGTAAAATGATTGCAAGACCTTAAACCATCTCTGACACAGAATAGTGATGGGTTCAATCAACTGTATTCATCCTGCTGCCACTGTGATGCTGGCTGGGTGTAAGAGCTAGAAGGAAACTAAGCCCCTAGAGGAAAAACTGTCTGTAAGTTCCTGCTGAGGGCAAAGGGGTCTTTAATTTCATTCTTTCCTTCCTTCCCGGATCCTTAGAAACATGAGGCTGAAACGTGTGTTCTCAAGCAGAGACTGCTTTGTTCCCAGGAGAAGCAGTGCCTCTCCTGTAGCCCAAGAGAAGCATATATGATGATTTGGTCTGCAAAATATCTGCTTGCTGCTGATGGGCTGCTGCTGGGGAGGGCATATCTTTATATCAATTCAACCTGGGGAGATGTAAGGGTCCATACCCCTCTCCAATTACATCTTATTTCTATGGAAACATTTGCTGTTCTGAAAGTCTTGTTTGTTTTCCTCTCTGGTCCACTGTGCTCTGCTCCTTTCTCCATCTCCTTTTTACACAGCATTCTTTCACACTCTTTTTCCAATTAATTTCCCTACCCCTCTCTCCTGCCCCAGTTTCTATCTTCTTTCAGTCTCCTCTCATTTGCTCTCAATCTGCCCTTTTGTCCCTTGCCCTGGTTTGCTGTCCTCCGCCCTCTGTCCTCTCACTTTGATTTTCCATCACTCTTTATCAACTTTGCCTCTTCACAATCCCCATCACTGCTTCTTTCCTTGTTCACTGCTCCCAGCCTCCCCTGGTGCAGATCACTGTCTGCTGCTGCAGCTTCTCTGGTAGCTTGAAACACAGCTGACCTCTCCACACAGGAACCAGAGATCGAGTTTAATGCAAGAGACATCTTAAGACTTAGATGTTTCACTTGAGACAGCAGACACTTCAATTGCCTCTAGAGACTTGTCTCGCTGGGTCACTTAAGCTGTCACCAGAGGTATCCATTTAACTACTGCAGTTCTCCTTGTCTGATCTATAGCTTCAGATTTTTTAGCCTGTTCTCTCTTCCCCTATGAGTTGCGGGTGGGAGCAACCTACTTCCTTCTACACCTGGATCATCGGGAGGAAAAGGAGACATCTGAAGGGAGTTTTAGTCTGCCTGGTTCTCAGTGAAGACACACCTGAAAGGGGCATACTGCAGAAGAAGACCTGGGCATGGCAAAGGGCCTTCCTGAGCAGCAGGTGTCCTGGAAAACAGATATTTTCACAGTGTGGCCTTATCTGAAGGGCATGCACAGGCAGGGAGCTCTGGGGAAAAGTCTCTGCAGGAGACCAAGCAGTACAACATTTACAGAAAGCCACTGAGGCAATGCATTTATTAGATTGGAGGAAAACAGAAGAAATTACAGCAGCTTCATGTCTCCCAGGCATTCCTTGGCCCTCTGCCTCTCCAGGTGAGCCTCATCTGCCTACTCAGCTACAATCATGGAATGGCTTGGGTTGGAAGGAACCTTAAAGATCACCTACTTCCAACCTCTTTGCCAAGGGCAGGGACACATCCAACCTGGCCTTAAATGCTTCCAGGGATGCCCACTTCTCTGGGCAACATGATCCAGTGTCTCACCAGCCTCACAGTAAACAATTTCTTCCTAACATCTAATCTAAATATCCCCTTTTTAAGTTTAAAACTGCTTTCCCTTCTCATATCTCTATCTGCCAATGTAAAGGGTTTCTCTTTATCTCTTTTATAAGTTCCTTTAGGTACTGGAAATCTACCATAAAGTCTCCCTTGATCCTTCTCTTCTCCAGGCTGAATAACCCCAACTTTCTCAGCCTGTCTTCATAGGAGAAGTGCTGCAGCCCTCCTCTGGATGTGATCTAGCAGGTCTGGTGCTGAGGACCTGTAAGAGCAGGTCCAGAGGAAGGTCCCACAGGAGCAGAGCAGAAGGGCAGAATCTCCTCCCTTGGCCTGCTGCCCACAGTGCTGTGGGTGCAGCCCAGGATGTGGTTGGCTTTCTGGACTGCCAGCACACATTGCCAGGTCATGTCCAGCTTTTCATCCAAAAGGAACCACAAAACCTCTCTGTAGGACTGCTCTCAATGAGTTCTCCTCCCAGTCTGTACTCATATCTGGGATTGCCCCAACAAAGGTGCAGCACTTTGGACTCGTTGGACTTCATAAAGCTCTTGTGGGCCCACATCTCACGTTTGTCCTGGTCCCTCTGGATGGCATCCCATCCTTCTGTTGTGTCAACTGCCCTGCTCAGCTTGGTGTCATCTGAAAATCTGCAGAGGGTGCGCTCCATCTCCCTGTCTGTGTCACCAACTAAGTTATTGAAGAGCACAAAACACAGCCTGAGGGACACCGCTCATCACCAGCCTCCACCTGCACATAGGAGCCATTCACCACAGCCCCCTGGCTGCCTCCATCCAGACAATTCCATGTCCACATTGAGTCCATGTCTCCATTTGGAGATAAACATGTCATGCTGTGTCAAAGGCCTTACAAAACTCCAGGCAGATGACATCCATCAGTCTTCCCTTGTTGCCTTGTTCACTCCATCATACAATGTCACTGGACTGGCCAGGCAAAATCTGCCCCCTCAGTGAAGAGATTTAGATCTTTTTAGCCCTTCAGACCTATGGACAGAGGCACAAAATGTTCTCCCTAAGCCTCATTAGTCTTCAGCTTTCAACTTCTTCAATAGCATAGCTTGACTCTGAAAGCTCTTATCCTCAATTTTCACTGCACCTCTGCAGATGGAAGAAAATGTGGTAGCAGGGTCACTGGGGACACTCTGCTATTGGAAAGCAAGAGGAACCCTTGCTCTTCTCAAAGGTTGTGTCAAGACAGCAGCCAATTAAGCATAGTTATAAGTGAATTCCTTTTAGTCTTAATAAAAGCAGAGGAATTCCCTGCAGAAAACCCCTGAGTTCCTCTTACTCACAATATATGTGCCCAACATAAACCACACCAGACTCAGAAGACATAATTTATTGTGTAAAAGTTCACCGTTAAGGAAAAAAGAATGTACTATATTTATAACTGGGTCTGTGCTCTTTTCCCTCTCTCTCCCTTGACTCCATTTAACATTCCCAGAGGATATACTGAGACAAATTGGAAATGTTCTGGACTAGACTAAAATGACAGTTCTGCTCCCAAAGATGCAGGACTTTAAACAAGATAAAGCAAAGGGTTGGTAGCCCAGATTACCCCAATATTGCTCTAACACATTCACAGTACAATAAAATATGATATAAACTCATCTAATCTGTCAACACAGGATGAATAAGTACTGGAAAGCTGAAACTTGTTTCAATTTTTCTAACATTAAAAATGCCTTCAAAATTTGTAATATGTTAAACTGATGACCACTTGTGAAATATTTTATTGGAAAAGCAATGCCTTTTCTGCCAGGGAGGTTGTACTGTCAAACCGCCTCCAGAATCAGCACCAAAGAGGACTTTCCTAAGCAGAAATAGCCATGACAGGATTCATGGCTCTCTGAATTTTTGCATCTGCCCGTGCCTGCTGGAAGCTCTCCCCCTGCAAATCCCAGCAAGTAGTGAGAGGGTGCTCAACAACTTTCACTCGTTCAAGTCTTTTGTCCTGGAGCAAGCCTCATGTCATTTCTTGTGAGTGTGTGGTCTGGCTGCAGCCTTAACCCAGGACACTGGACAGGACCCAGGCAGGGCAGCAAAAGGGCAATAGCCCCTCTTCCTCTGAGCTCCTCACTCTCCCATTATGCAGTTCCCCAACAAGGATGCTCTCGGTGATGCTCCATTTATTCCCATATTTTGATATTTCATTCTGCCTCTCGTTGAGTTTCTTCTCTATTTTAAGGTCACTTAAAGGACTTATTTCTAAAAGATAAGATCAGTTGTTCTACGAAAGGAAGGAAAAATTCCGGTACCTGAGAAGGAACAACCTCACGCACCAATGCATTTTGGAAAACACCATGGAAACCACAGATGGAAATCACTTGTGCACAACAGGGGGGTCCTGGTGGGCATGAAGTTGAACATGAGCCAGCAACATGTGCTTGCAGCAGAGAGGAAAATGGTGTCCTGAGCCTCATCAGGCAGAGCAGAGCCAGCAGGATGAGGGAGGTGATCTCTCTTTTCTACTCAGAACTGGTTGAGACACATCTGCAAGGTTGAATCCAGTGCTGTGCTGCCAAACACAAGAGAGACATGGGCATATTCGAGAGAGAGCCCAGCAAAGAGCCATGAAAATGATTAAGGCAATGCAGCATTTTTGATATGCTGAAGAGAACTGGGGCTGTTTAGCCTGGAGAAGAAAAGGCTCAAAAGGATCTTATCAATACAGATAAATACCTGAAGGGAGGGTGCAAATTAGATGGAGCCAGATTCTTTTCCATGATGCCCAGTGCTAGGACCAGAGGCAATAGGCAAAGACTGAAACAGAGGAACAGAGGAGGCTCCCTCTGAACACCAGGAAACATTTCCTTACTGCAGGGCTGAGTGAATGCTGACATAGATTACCCAGGCAGATTGGGCAGTTTCCCTCATTGGAGATATTCAAAAGTCATCTGGACATGGTCCTGAGGAACTGGCCCTAGGTGGTTCTGCTTCAGCAAGGGGTTTGGCCTGGATGGCCTCACAAAGTCCACTGCAACCTCAGCCCTTCTGTGGTTCTGTGATTTAGACTGTAGAAATGCATATGCTGCTCTGTATTTTACTAAAGAAAAAAAGGAAAAAAAGAAGATTATTTATGAATAGGTAGCAGCCAGAGATTCCCAGAGGCAGAGACCTTCTTCCCTACACCTTGCCTTTGAGGGACCCCTCCATGCTTCAGGCATGATGGAGCAATTCAATTTTCATGGCCAGCCAGGCCTTGGCTGCTGAGTCACAGACTTTGCAGCGCCAGTTCTGCGGAGAGGCTGGCTCTGCTCAGCAGCACTGGGCTGACAGTGGGGAGCTGCCTGCTGGAAATAGAAGCACGAAAATTGATTGCACGTGTAGTGAAGGGAATAGTGAGTTTCTTCAACAGGAATCACAAATTTCTGAAGCAAAGCACCCTCTCAGGCTGTCCAAGATGTTGCTGCGAGGGCAAATCAAGCCTCACTCTATCCTACCTGATGTGTCCCTTTTGAAGTGCTGGAAACAGCAGTGCTGGGTGCTGGTGGCAGCAGATGCAGCCCAGCTGTGGTGGCAACAGGCACAGATTTGGGACCTTCACATCCGCCCAGAGTGGAGATCATGTGCTGTTCTCTCTCAAGGGTTTCTCTGCAGTAACCCAGGGCAGCTGGTTACAACAAGAGAGGCTTTTAGAACTCAGTTTTACAGGAAAGGATAACACAAAGTAAAAATGTCTTGAAGACCACATGATGTGTCAAGAAAAGCTTGTGGATTGGTAATGCTGTGAGAGCATTATGAACATCTGCTCTGAACAAGTCAGCCCCTCCAGCAGATTTGCATTCAGCCCAGCTTCCTTCAAGAGGGGCTCCTCAGTCCCCGGTCCCTGCCTTGTGGAGGAAACTGCCATAAATCACTTGAATTTCTAGGCTAATGCTCAAGCTGAAGCAACAGAGCAGCGCAGGATTCTCAGGATTTACAGCCCAGAGTCAATCACTTGCATCGAGTCCTCCTGCTTTTCTTGGGAAGTGCATTTCCCTGCTCCCTGATGCAGCTGGGGTGAAGGAGAAGCCGTGTGGGCTTCAGCATAGGCTCTCAGGTGAAATCTTCGTGTGAGTGTCCTCTGCCACCACCACACCTCCCTCAGTGCCTGGACTGATGCTCGCTGTCCTCCCACAGGCTCAGCAGGGCCAGGCTGTGCCAGCATCCTTTTTCACACAGCCCACCCCATTCCACGTGGAGATTTTTGCTTTTCCATCCCAGAAATGACGTTTGTTTATCAGCAAAGCAACAAGCATTCATTCATTGTCCTGCTCAAGTATCATAAACAGTGTATTTGGCTAATACCTGGCACTAGGAGGTGACCTTCTGAGCTAATTAAATTTTGTCTAAGTGTCAATTTGCACTGAATTTCCCACAATTATTAATCTGTTATCACTTGGTAGGCTGATGGAACCTTTAAGAAATACTCCAAAAGAATGCATCCAATTTCTTTTTCCCAAGCGATTCGTGAAAAATATTGAAAAATCCCAGCAGTTGTTTTCAGGTGCCAGGATTTAAAACAAATTCCTTTAACTACTGTCTGAGATATTTGTGGAAAGTATTAGTAAGCCTGAGTGTCCACAGACATTTGTGGTTTTGTGAAAATTGACTTTCGTTACAGTAAAAAAAGAAGAACCATTAAAAGAAATATTTTTAACCCTTGGCATGTTTTCAAAACCCACAGAGGTCTCCAGATAAAGGAAATGGTTTTTAAAATGCCATATTTCAACTGGAGGAGGGGGATTTCAAGAAGTTACAAATTTGAATATTACTGGATTAGGAAGCCATGGAGAAATGATCTCCAGCTGGCATAAACACACAGCAGAGCCAGCTGAGATCTTTGGAGTTTATATGGCCACTGCTTGCCATGGGGGAGGCTCAGCTCTGCCTGGGATTTATTATGAGGTGGGAGGGAAGGTTGTTCAGATCCTCGGTGGGAGCAGGGGCAGATTCTTAGACCAGCTAGGTTGGGCTTTGCTTGTGCCCTGCCAGTGCTGAGAAGTTGCTTCACACTCTGTGGAAGGCCAAAAACAACAGCTCTGCCTTCTTGGAGGTCATTCTTCAGTATCCTTGCAGAAAAAGCTGACTCTTGCTCTTTTGCCTCAATTTGGAAGATTTAGGGTGGGGTTTTTTTAATGTTGTTAGTCAAAAGAAATTTTAAAAATTGTTACTTCAAGAGATATGGGAACGGTATTTCTATTTTCTTGTTGCCCCTTCACTTACCTCTCCCTTATGCCTTGATTTACACTGCACCAAGTGGCACATATTGCTGTTCATGCACACTGTGCACAGTTTCTCTATCTTCACTATCTTCAGCAAGGCTGCATCTCCTACAGTGGAAGGTGAAGTTTTTCCCAGCAGTTTCCTGTCCCCCCGCTTCTGAGAAGGGGAGTGGTTGGGTTTTTTTTTTTTGTTGGCTTGGGTGGTGGTGTGTTGTTTGTTTGGTTTTTTTTTTGTGTGTGTGTGTGTGTGGTGGGGGTTTTTTTCTTCGTTTTTCTTCTTTTTTTTTTTACTTTTTTCCTCTTCTATTTTCTTTTTCATTTTCAGCTTGGCCATTTCATGGGTTAAATTCTGTGGCCACACTTACATCAGTGAGGTCAGGGTGTTCCACCAGCCTGACTGCAACCCATGTCCCATGCTACAAGCCAGCACGTATATGTATCTGTTTCCCTCTTTCTTACTCCCCTGACTCATAATGGCTCATAAAATTTTTGATTTTAGATTAAATGCCAGATTTAATCTAAAAAAGGTCATCTTTTATACAGGAGAACTTAAAATAGCTTCAAACCCTGGACTTCCTTAGCAAAAGCAATGACAAGTATGAAGTTATCTTTAAGATATGGCTTCAATTGTATATTATTAATATTTTAATGAGAAGAAGAATATACATGAAAGGAAAAGGAATACCACACATGTAGAAAAATATTCCCAAGTATTCTGGATTTTTTACTCGATGCCATTTTTTACTCTGGAGTGTAAGACTGATGGATGAAAGTGCAAGGGCAGCAAAAATAGGGCAGTTTGTTGCACTGTATATGTCTAAGGCAACGATATGTTCTAGCCCCTTCTTATTGCCCTACTTTGCCCAGAAAAGTGTAGGTGCAACTCTGACAGATGCTGCAAAACCCTGTTCAACCAGAGACCATTGCCATCCTGACTGTGATCCCAGTAAGTCATCCACAGGCAGCACGTAACTCCCAAATTTTGGCACCTTGGCCACATTTTACAAATATTTGCCTTCCCCTGCAGTGAAGTCTCATTTATGCATCCTTTCCATGTGCTGGGCAGCAGGGTTTCATGGAAGGAATCCCCCTGGAGTTCAGTGGGGCTGTTCATTCCTGTAGATGTTCATTGCTTCTCTGCTTGCCCAAACTAAAAAAGGCTCCAGATTTTTAAAGGGTGCCTTAGAAGACACATCTAACCCCTCAATGACACTGGGATCTAAGTGCTTAATTTACTTTTTCAAAGAACATGGAAAATCGCGATTTTCAGGGTGAGAAATTGATGTTTTTCTAGAAGGAGGCAGCAATGGTAGACTTAAAAATGGAGCACTTTTAAGGATTAATATGCACATTTCTATTCCAAATCTTCAAAGCTTCATTAGTAATTCTGGGTACACTACTTCTTGTGTCAGACACACTTGAGGGAGCACTGAGCATGGTGAATCCTTAAAACCCAGGTCCCTCCAAGGTCTCTCAAGACACCCATCAGAAAATACAGTCAATTTGGAGCACAAGTCACTTCACAGATCTTTTATTGCTTCTAAATAGCTGCTGTCATCCTGTACCAAATCATTATAGGAACTCCACACCTGCTATCCCAAATAACTGCATTTGGGGTGGAGCTATTTGGTAGCAAGCAACAGTGTACACCCCACAAAACCCTTAAAGTGTAATAATGGAAGCACTGAATTATTTGTGAACGGTCATTTCTGATTTATATCAAATGACATATTCCCCTTCAGTCTTCCCAATTACCAGTATTTTTTATTCCCTTTTTTTTTTTAACAATATCTGGGAGTATTTACCGAACGTCAAATGCCTTATTTCACATCATTTTCAGTTTGGGAGATTAGATCATTGGTATTTCTGGAGATGTGGCTTTGAATTATTTGAAAGGTATAAATCTATAACATTTAATGAATTTCAGGAGTATTTTTTCATTAAAAAATGTATCACAGGGGTTTAGTGTGTGATTTCTTGAGTCACAGTAGACATTTTTAATTAATTTTTGAGCCTGGCAAAGTGCTTTTTCTCCAGTGTGAATAAGTTGTCTGCCAAAGGGAGTTTTGTGATGCTATGAAATTAAGTTAGGCTGTCTGGCTTGTGCTTTGACTTATAAGAAGAAAAAAAGGATGGGGTGCACCACACGAGTGCTGCCTTACGAGACTCAAGTGCACATTAGTGCCCATTATGAAAATACTCTTTTTTTACTCAACTTCATGATTCCTAAAATACCAAACCAAATCTTAAATGAGCTATGACATGGTCCTCAGTTCCTGCATAATAGCATATCACACATTCTGTAAGTTAAGATGACGGAAATTTCATTTTAAAAATTATATGAAATGAAATCACCAACACCAGCATCTTTTTTGGAAGAGTTGTTTCAAAAACTCTTAATGAACATGGTCAAATGAAGTTTTTTTCCACTGAAAAACATCAGTTTTTTCAAGACAGTTTGTAAAACAGCTTTTCCTGGTGAAACATCAATCTCACAACAGTCAAAGAGGACATCAAATCTGTCATGAACATTTCATCTAAGGCAAGTGCAGACAGATTAGGATTAAAGAAGGGGCAGTGAATCTCTGTCCTTTGTCCCCTTCCAGCAGGAAGAGGAGGTGTGAGGAAGCAGCATTCTCACCCTCTGCCTGGTCTGGAGGGTTTAGTGGGGTTCATTTAATCAGTAAGACCTGAGACTCACAGAACTGCCATTTCACCTCTCCTAGAATTTAAATATGGAGAAACTCTATCGCTTAAAGAGTGCTGAGGGTTTGTTGTTGCTGGCCTTTTTTTCTCCTCCTTTTTTTGCTCCTGCCACTGGCTTGAAACAATCTGCAGGAATTGGGCATTGCCAATTGGACATCCCACCATGCTTGGATCCCTGTGCCATCAGGCCAGATGGGGAGGGTATCAAGCTTACAACTGCCAAGCATCTGTTCTGGATACAGGGAAGAGAATCCAGCCTCCCTGTTTAATCCTGCAGAAGCTGGTGGCAAAAATCTAGATCCATCAGAAAACAGTTCACACGAGCTCTCAGAAAGAGGGGGTGTATATATGTCTCTTTGTACTGTTACCTGCAGCCCCTGGAAGATGTAAAAATCTTGTGGAGGAAGTATTTGCTGATCTCTATCAGCAGTGTAATGAGGTGGGTGACTCAGTGTTGCTCTAATTAGTGCATGGAAAGACCTTTTCTAAAATACATTTGGTATGTTTCCCCCTGGAGACAGGAGATACCTGCAACAAGCACATCCTCCCACACCTTTCCTGGGCACTTGAACTTATTAGTGAATCCCCTACTGCTGCTCTTTTTCTAGGGCAGGCACTGCTGTAACAACCATCCTGGGAAATGTAGGAGAGGTAGAGCTCAGGAGCTCTGGCAATGGTTTTTAATTTCATCTTGTGTCATGAATCAGCCATGAGTCCTAATGGCATGTGATAAAGGTCTGCTATCTCACCTAGTCTGTAAATAAAATGCTCCTGCATGAAGGAGAGTGGTTAGGCCAGCCAGAAATGATAATATAAACCTCTACCTCCCTGGCATCACGTGTAGAGAGCATGGGATGTTTTTGGGGTACCTTTGGAGTATCCACAAAGTTGCCATAATGAAAGTTTCCTAATATTTTCACAGGGTTACTTGCACAAGCAAGTTTTTGCTCAGTGGGGAAAAAAAATCCTACCCAAACATGCTGCAAAGAAGGAGAGGACTTGAGTGAAATAAAAACCCAGCAGTGTCCTAGCAAAGCTTTTTGAAGCATTTACACATTAAGGCTAGACTCATGCCAGATTTTCTCACTGGAAGGATTGACAGGGTTTTCATAAAGTGTTAGAATTCTACAGCTCTGACATCTATCAATATTTTTGGCCAGCAGGTTCAGAGGTTGATTGCACAAGTCACACAGACACACAGAGAGCCTAATCAGAAAAAATTAATTGCATTGGTGACAGTGGGCTTTAAATAAAGATAGAGACCAGCAAAAAAGTGTTTAGCTGGAAACTGGGACTGAAAGAGATGACTGGCATTACTCAGGGAGTGTGAGATAATTTCTCTGGTCTTCCCATCACTCCCCAAAGTTTGTATGGCTGTTGCTGGGATACTTTGGCAAGGGCTACTTGCATGGGACAGAACAGAGAAATCTGATCTGGGACTGTGTCCTACAAGCCAGGCAGAGGGAGGCCAGTGGGACCACCAAGCAGGCAGAGAAGGGCTCTCACCCCGATGAGGAGAAGACAGCACTGTGATGTCTCTATTAATGTGCCTGTTTGCAACACCCCAGTCAGCAATGGCCCAGGAAACCACAAACTCTCCATTAATGGCTTTACTACTGATGAGTTAGAGGTGATTCTGCCTTCCCTAGTCTTTCCTTCTTCCTGTGTAGTGATTTTTTAATTCTTTGCTGGGTTCATTTGCCACCATCTCACTTTTTACAGCTTTTTTTTCATGTGTAGATTTGGCACCATGGAATGACACCATGTTCTGTGTGGTGGGTTGCTCTTGGCTGTCTGTCAGGTGCCCACCCAGTTCCTCTCTCAGTCCCTCTCTTCAGCAGGACAGGGTGAGAAAACAAGCCAAAAAACCCATTGGTCAAGATAGTGACAGTGTAATGAAAGAAGACAAAGGCCATGTATAGAAGCAAAGGACATTAGAAAAAAAATAAAATTATTCACTACTTCCCATCTGCAGGTGATGTTCAGCTACTTTTTGGGATGTAGATCTTCATATATGTAATAGTTGCTTTGGAACACAAATACCTTAATAACATATGACCTGCCCTGCCCCTTTCTATCAGATTTTATTGTTGAACAAGACGTCCTGTGGTATGGGACAGCCTTTTGGACATCTTGGTCAGCTATCCTCGCTGTGTCCCTGCCCAGGCTCTTGTTCACAGCCATCCTATCAGTCTTTGAGGGAGGAATTAAAAGAAAGATTTGATTCTCTGGGAACACTGCTCAGCAACAGCCAAAACACTGGTGTGTTATCAGCTCCGTGCCAGCTACAAACACAGAGCACAGCACGGGCAGGGCTGCTGTGGGGAGAGTTAACTCCAGCCCAGACAGACCCAGTACAGCCCCACAGAGCAGCCAGGCTGAGCAGGGGCTGCAGGTGCCTCTCCACTGAGCTGGTCTGGGGAAATCAGTCTGTTCCTCAGGCTTAACCCAGCGACCATCCCTGCCAAGGCTTTGAGAAGTACTGGTTCCCTACTGGGACATTAACGACAGGGACTGGTGTGAACTCTGCCTTGGGTTTCGCAGGAATGTGCCCTCAAGGCAGCCTTGGACAATAATTCCTGGCTGTGTGGAAAACTTTAGTATCCTATAGAGAGTCCTCAGGAGTGCTCTTTGCCTTCAGAATATTTGTATGTGCATGGGCTGAAAGATAACAGCTACTACACCTGGAGTGGAAACCTGCTTTTCCTGTCTGGGAGCAAATTCCTGTGCGACTTTCCCATGCATTTCCCCACACCTCTGTGAAAACACAGGCCTGAACTCACCCAGTCTGGAGTCTCTTTAGGGAAAGTGACTGTCAGGTCTCAGGTCTTTGTGGAAACACCAAAACTATTGAGGTTTATTGCTTTCCACTTCCTTTATGGATAAAAAAGGTGCTGGGGAGATGCTGTTCTTCCCAGTGGTTTTTAGGTATTGCAGGATTAGATGAGTGGCATCCTGCCCCCCCCATCTCTAACTCCACACCACTGAGTAAAGGATGCTGAGGAGGACTTTTCTATATGGTAGAGATCTGTAGGTTCTCTTAAGACAGGCCTAGGAGCATGTGGAGGTATCTTTGTGGCTTCCTGGCCATGTTGGAGCAGATGAAATGCAGTAACTCACAGCTGATAAATTCTGCCAGACTGCCTGGATCTGCCTATGACATTCAGTATTTTATCCACAATCCCATAGGTGCTTCTCACACTCCTTAGCCAGATCCTTGTGCTCCTTGAGTTACCTCACACTTAGTACTCAGGAAGAAGAGCTGAGCAAATAACTGAGAAAACCTCTTTTAAGTCATCACACAAGAAATCCAAGTTTTCTTGCTGATTTAGCAGTATCTTCTGTTGTGTCAACAGAGGGCCAGCCAGGCCATTTCTGTGAGATATTTTTGGTCATTGACAAACACTTTGATCCAGCAGATTTATAGTTGTCTGGCAAAAGCCCTCAGCTGGTGTTCATCATGCTGATTTACACTGGCTGACTCCTTGCCTTGCTGTGCCTCCCAAATCAAGACAGATTTTTTTTTTGTGCAGTTCCTTTCTTGCTTTAGGAGAAAAAAACTCAAAAATATACCCCACATCCCACCCTATAAAATAGAAATGAGCAAAGGATGCACAAAATAAGCCTGCAAAAGGGAGACATTGTCTCTTGGAAGAAAATTGAAATTCTTCTAAGTGAGAACATTATAGCCTATGGCACTGTCATGTAGCTGCACTTTTATAATGGACACAATATAATGAGTGCTGTTCATGAAAGCTGGTTATTATATCCTAGCTGGAGGTCATGCTTTGGCATATATAGAGCCAGTAATTTGTATACAGTGGGAGTTCTGCTGCTTTTCTGGTTTTCTTAGGTTAAGTCTGTATCATATCATATATCATATTCGAGCTCATACTGCTTCCTAAACTACACCATCATCCTCAATTCAGAGATGAGCATTTGAAGCTCAGTTTCTGCCCAGGCCCTTAAGCTCTACTGATGTCAAAGCTCATTCCTTGATCAGTTTGTAGAGTGTTTTGAGTGTGTCTCTGGGAGGATTTTCTGAGCTTGGATGCAAGGAGTCCCTCCTCTGGCCTCCCATTGGTCTCAGCCTTTTTGGACTTTTCTGCTCCTGCTCTGTGTGATGCTGGACATCAGGTTTTCCTTATGCACATTTTTCCATGCATTGGAGTTTAAGTAGAAGCTGTTATTGAGCCATTCAGTTCTTTCAGTGAGTGACAGGGTTTGTCCTGTCCTCACAAGGGTGTTGGCACAGAGGTTGTAGGATGGCTGCAGGAAGGAAGATTTTTGGCTGGTAGTGCCTTCTGTGGTCCCATGCAGGTAATGATCAGTCTCTCTCTAGGGGCAAGGTACAAACCATTCATCTTGTTCCACCTCTTCTAGGGTACTTCTTAGAGGAGTCAGAGCCAGTCTCTGGGAGATGCTGCTTTTGAGTTTGTCATGCAGCAAGAATTCTATGTGGTGGAGTGATCATTGAAACAAAACAACTTCTGCTGACAGGTCTGACTGTGCTCATCACTTCTGTTCATCTTTGGGAGCTCAGTAAAACCTCCAGGGTTTTTGTTTGAAAACTTTACATTGTTGTCTGTTCAGCTATGAGAGAAGGGAAAAAGCAGCTATGCCAGGAGTTTTATTGAAGTATAAAAAAATGAAACAAGCAATCTAAAATGGCTAATAAAATGATGTCCTGTGCCCCAAACTACAAGCAAGAAATGTTACATTAGAACTGATACCTAATCTAGCAGATAAAGCAGCTCGTGTCCATACATAAAATTAATTAGGCACAAAATACTCTGTACAGGCAGGCAGTCCCCATTATCCCTGAGGTTTTATTCTTTTTAAGTAAACAGAACCAACATATTAAAAGTGTGGGGGTTTTTTACAGTAAAGCATAATCTACACTATTTTTCTCTCTATATCACATCGCAGGCACCTAAGGTTACTCATTAAAATTTCTGATGTGTTATGGATGAGGGGATATCATGCACCTGTGTTCTCTCCAGTGTCTCCTGATTGGAAGCTTGGACTGGGAATAGAGAAATTTTCTGGCTCTGCCCATGAGTGTGGTGGGTCTGCTCCAGGAAAGGCTGCTGCCTGCTAGCTTCACCAGTTGTTTCAGAGAGCAAGAAGCTGCATATTTCCACACAGCAGTAGAAATATTAGCACCCAAATTTGTAACATCTGTCTTCCTTCATAGTATCACCATATGGCAGACTAAGAGGAGGGTCTCAAGTGTACCTCCCTGAATGAACCATTTTATCTTCAATTCATCAAAAAAATTGCCGTAATTTCCTTTCCTTTATGTACCTGCCTTTTCTTCAAGCACAGTCCCCATCTCCTCTACACAGAAATAGTCTCTGTTTCCTGCCTCTCTCCTCCTCCCTTCTTCCCATCAGTGCTACTTCCTTCCCTTTCTAAGCCCCTAGATTGGTCAAACAATATCTGCTGCATTCCCTATGGCTGAGGGGCTCATCTAAACATGCCATGGGCCATGTAGCCCTCAAAATGAGAGCCAAATGCATTTGTAGCTGTCCACTCCTTGACTATGGTTTAATATCCTGGGTAAGGAAGGGCATCCATGTGTTCCTCTGAAGCAGAGAGGGAAGCCAGAAATAATTTGCAGTTAAGTTTGTAGATGTAAATAACATTGCAGACTGCATGCAAATGTAATAGCACCTCTGCATGACAGAGTACTCTACACAGCTGTGTCTACAGATACCTCCACCAGCACTGAGACAGGCTTAGCTACCAAAATCTCATTCTCAGCAATTTTCTTTGCTAATTAGGATGTCCACCAGATCCATAGGAATAGGATTCTGGCAGTGCTTTCATGCTGCATTTTGCACTTAATATTTTGTCATCTGCTTCTGGGGGAGAACTGTGGGATATAGTTTGAACATTGCATTACTTGTATCCAAAATATACATCACTTTAGAAGTAGGAGCTATTTCTGATATATGCTGGTATATCTTGGGAAAACCTTCAAAGCACACGGAAAGAACACAGTAAATAAGAGATTTCCATAAGAGATTGCCCATCCAAAGGAGCCAAGACATCATGGAACAAAGATGGTTTCAATTTACCTTCCACCCAAAGGGTTTCAAGGCAGGGCAAATTTGTGCTGTCATTTCTTGCTTCCCTTGGCATCAGAAGAGCAAGGGACAAGGACCTGGAAAGACAGGAAGATCAGTCCGGGCAGTGTTCATGCAGGGCAGCATGGCCAGAAAGTCACTTTGCAAGAAGCTCTGAGTGCTCTTCTAGAGCCCCAGCTCTTCCCAAGGTGCCCTAAAGGAGCCTGGACTAGAGAGGAAATAAGAGTCAATTCAATAAATGCAGCTTTGAAGTCGCCAAGTAGTGATATCTACATGTGTCCAACAAACCCCCAGTGCACAGAGAAATAAAGTTCCCAAGCTTCTTTTCTTTTTTCTTCTTTAAGGCGGTTGTTGATTAGAGATAGTGCAAATGAGAAACAAGTTCCTTCTTGGGATTTCTATGTTCCAGACATGCCTCAAATCAACCTGCACACAGTAGAGAAAACAATAAAAGAAAGTAGTGCATTGCCTTGTGCAAAAATCTCCACATCCCACTTTTCTTCAAGGCCAGGCACGGTGGTAAATTAGGCACAAAGGACTTTGTATTTCTGTGTGGTGTGGGTACCAGCTCCTAAAACAGCTTGAAGCCCTCACAAGGCAGGCTGTTCCCAGCAGAGAGGAGCAGGAGCAGCAGGTCTCAGCTGTGCTGCGTGCAGGATGCTCAGTGCTCTGGGGCAGAGCAGATGGAAACAGTCCCAGCCTCTTTTTTATTTGCTTGCCTTTATTTCTGACTGTGTAGATAAATATTGAGGGACTGTGTTCACAGGGAAGTGTAAACACTCCCAAGCAGCCGAGGAGAGCCCAGCTCCAGGGCAGGGGGAAGGAGGCAGTGATGTGACCGACCTGGGAAGGTGTCAGGGCGTGTGTTGTGCCAAGGCACGTTTATCACACTGTCCACAGCCCCAGGAGGGCACAGCGTTAATGGCACTCCTGGGCTGTGCTTCAGCTGGGTCATTTGACCAAGGCTGCCAACATCCCAATGAATGGATAGAAGCACGAGGAGGCTGCTCTGCTGGCAGACAGGTCAGTGGCCAGGCAGAGGGGTCCATTTTGATCCAAATCTGGTGTCTGGAATTTTTTCATCCCTAACGTGCTGGGATGGCTGAATTGAAAACCAATTTTTTTACAGGTAAAACTTATTTCCATTCCAAAGCAGCAATGAAGGTAATGGGGTTGAAGGAGAATTCAGCTGATTTTGAATGTCTTGTTTCCAAAAAAAAAAAAAGGAAACAATCTGTTTGGATTTTGACATAACACTTCTTTCACTATATTAGAATTTTTATAAGAAAATGAAGGACTGCATGCCTATGAGACTATTTTTCTTCCACCTGCATCATCCCATGTAATACAAGACATTACCTTTCCCTACAAGCCATAGTTGTCCATAAAATGAAATAATTTTCAAAACAACAACAACAAAAAAAGCGCAATTTCAGTACGGGTATGATTTGTGCTGCTTAGATCAAACTTCTGAATTTTGTATCTTTTATCTGAGACATTTTTATTTTCTATATTCTTGCATGACGAAATATTATCACATTATTTCCTTTCATTTTCTAGCTCCACAATGAGGCATGTTCCAGCACAAAAGTATTTTTGACTCAGCTCTTTTTAAAAACCCATCAATTATTTTAATTATCCCAGTGCATCCTAAGGACATTTAATCAGTGGTAAACTGGATAGTGTCTGAGCAGTATATTTAGTAGTTATCCAGATTTCTAGAGTCCCGTAGTAAATGTTTAAAGTATCTCTATGTAGAAAATAAAAAAATAAACCCCAAAAAACCAACTAACCTTAAAGCAAAGGAGGAAGCAAGCCTGTAATTGCTGTAGTGATGCTAAAACAAAATGATCTCTGTTACTTGTGAGAACTGATTCAGGGCTAAAGCAATACAAGAAAAAATAAATTCTGTGTCTATCAAGAGCTCATTATTGCAACAATCGGGTATTAATAATTTGTTTCCGCTGGAAAAAGCAGAAAGGAAATGTCAATAACATTTACCAGTATGAATACTCTCAGAATTGCTGCACATTTAATTACAGCTTTGGATTTAAAAGTCTCTTTTCTCTCTCCCTCTCAGCAAACAGTTTATTCAACCAGGAAAAGAGTTCCTCTCTCGTCAGAAACAACACAAGATATCTCATATCTGCCCTCATGGGAAGCAATTTCAAATATTTGTGAGGTAAGAAATCATTCCAGGCTGATGTTTTAACTGCATTTTGAGCTGCTAGACTTTGCTTCCTGCCTGACTGTTTCAGCTTTCCCTTCCTTGCTGCCAAGCCCTGCTCCCATGCCACCCAGGCTTGCTTGGCCTCTTGCCACTTCTCCTTCCACCCTCTGGTGAAAGGACACCCCTGCTCCCTGGAGTGACCACAGTGGTGGCAAGGAAGCTTGGGCATGGGCATTGCTCCCATCATGGACTAAAGCTTTCTGAGCTCTGGGCTGAAGGGCTGTGACAGGCAGGAGCAGCTCAGCAGCCTATCATTGCAGTCAGAGTGAAAGAAGGCAGGCAGCACAACCACAAATGTACAGCTGAGGTTAATGGAAACATTGGCACTGAATTCACACAGGGACTCCTTGAATGGCAGCTGCAGAGTCACCCCTGCACCACTTTCTTGGGGTTCCTTTCTCATTTACCTTCTCCACAGTCTCCCTCTTTGACTTCAGACACTTATCCCCAGGAAACACACTGGATTTCCTCTGAAACAGGATGCTGCTGGCTGGGTTTGTGTGAGCTGACAGGACCAACACGAGAGGGACCTGCAGTGCAGCTGGCACTCCGAAAAGTCCCCAAAACACCATATCTAATTGAATATGCCTGTCTATAGATACACCTTGGGCTTAAACCCTGAAGGCGAAGCTGGGAGAAAACCCAGGGGAACACTGCAGAGCTACACTTTTGTACCTAAATATGGTCCTGTATGGGGTGAGGTAACAACTTGCTAATTGAATGGTGTTAACACCAACTTCAAAATCACACCAGAAACCTCTCATAGCATGTCTGTAGCCATAGGCTGAGAATGATTCAGTTATTAGTGAAGCTAATTAGGCCAACACTAGATTGTCATTGCTTCTCTTGAAGCTACAGAGGCTACATTTTCCAGTCCCTAGTATCCAGATTTCTATCTAGTTCTGCATGACTTCCTCAGGATTTTGAGTCATTAAGTGAGCCTTTTTTTTCCTCTTAGTTTCATTAAACAATATGACACAAACCGTGTGCAGAAAACTGCTTCATTTGCCAACAATTAATTTTTCAAGCATTAAAATATCACCTCATCAGCTTCTCTTGCAACACACAGCTTCCCTTGTCAGTGTTTCAACAGAAAATTCACTTTGCTATGTAGAAAGCTACACATGTATGTAGTTCTTTCTGACACCCATCCTATGACAGGCCATAAGAGGGATGCAGGCAATATCTATAAATCATAAAATGCCTACAGAAAGTGAACAGGAACCAGCTTGTCCAGCTGGTTTTTGTTTAGCAAAAACTGGATTACATCAAGTAACACATAGAAAGTAACTACTATTCACACAGCACATGGAGGGATTCCAATCTATAGGCTACTACTGCTGACATTATATTTGCACTGAATACAAACTTCATCTGCTTTTTTCTTCTTCTGACTAAGTAAAACAAAGAAAAATTCCTCCCCTCATGGGAGTTTTCACATTGTCTCTTCAGTCAAATACTCACTGCTCTTTCTATTTTACTGGACTGTGTCCCCAGGGATACAAGTTTTCCAAAATTCCCAGAAAGCAAGTAACACCTTTGGTAATATTGCCCAATTATCAGAAAGCAGAACCTGCTGTCTCAGGTATTTTCATCTAGAATCTTTACCATCCAAAGATCCATGTCCATTCAAAACATTTTTTAGAACTTTCATATTTTCATTTTGACAGGAAGATTAGTCCACCTGAGGGGTTATACAGCATGTGGGAAGGCTCAGACTTTATCATTATTAGCTGAATGTTGCTTTTGCATAGAACAGAGGGGCACTTCAATTTAATCAGTTTCCTGTTTGAATGACATAAGAACCTGAAACAGGGAGAAATTTAAAGTGGTGTTTTGAATGCACTTCAGTGCATTTTACAGCAAGTAAAACAAGGCAATCTCCTGGCCCCTGCAACATTTTGACTGATCATGATTAGGGCTGCCTAGCTGCTTTCTCACTGCAGCCAACCAAGAGCAATATAGAGCCATCCATACTATGCGTGCCTTGCAAAAGGAAACAGCTGCATCCTGGTGTGAAGGAACCTGACTTGGATTGTTCACTCATTGTTGATCATGTTAGAGCTCCATTTACACTGTCTGCAAGCACAGGGAGTAAGGGACAGGCTTTGAGTCTCAGGAATGCACACACTCAGGATACACACTGGAGTGTTTTGGAATGCTTTGGAGAACAAAGTGTTCTGGGGTACAGCAGGTGGGTTTGGCAAACTGGCTCTGAGAACCTTCCAGCAGTTGTCACAGCAGATCAACAAGCATGGTGCTGACTTAAAATTTTTTTGTAGACACAGTATATCTGCCATAAATAATGGGTTGGTAACTTTTAGGATACTTTGGGGAAGTTATATACTCTTTGTGGGAGCTTCCCAGCACCTAAAGGGAACACGAGAGAACTGGAGAGGGACTTTTAACAAGGACATTTAATGCTAGAAAGAGGATGAAAGAGGGTAGGTTTAGATTAGAAGATAGGAATAAAATTTTTACTTTGAGGGTGGTAAAGAACTGAAACAGGTTTATCAGAGCCTCATCTCTGGAAGTATTCAAGGCCAGATTGAATGGGGCTTTTGAGCAACCTGGTCTACCAGAAGGTGTCTCTGCCCATGGCAGGAAGGTTGGAACTCAATGATCTTCAATCTCTTCCAACCCAAGCCATTCTATGATTCTGAGTTTATAATTCTAAAGTCATCCAATCTTTTTGTGTGTGTGAGAGCTGTGTGGATAGATGAACATCCTGGGGCTTATCAAAGAAGAACTTTAGAAGTCCTTTTTCTTCTGTGATCCCTCTCTGACTTGAGCTGACAGGATTTTCTGAGGGCCAAGTAGACACAGTATGTGGCTGACAGTTCTCAGAATTTGGCCCATGCAGAAGTGTTATCCTAGCCACAGCTGAGTGTAGAGAGGGAGTGAGTAAATCCTCACTGCAAGAGATGTGGCCTGCCAGGCTCCATAAACCCTAGGACATCTCTATGTAACCTGTAGGCGTTTGAACACACCTGCTGATTCACTAAATGGAAAAAATGCTGCTGGGACACTTTATGCAATGGAAGTGCCTGTTGGAAGGGGGTTCACATTCAATAGGAAGAGTCAAATGGAGCCACTGACTCTGCAAAATCCAGGTTAAAAATATCCATGTGCCAACGTCAGCTTCCTTTGATTTTTTTCTTAGAATAGCAGTAATGACCTTGGCACAAAGCACTGCCTGGAGGCAAATGACCAGCTGGGATTAATGGCCCTTGACTTAATTTCTGCCCATCAGCACCTCCCAGCCAGTCATCAATCCTACTGAAATGCTCTGTGCATTGATTATTATTGATTCATTCATTGATTGTGTCCAGGGTCTGAAGTTAGAAGCCAAAGTACTGAAGGCACCCTGGAGACTCTTCTAATAAGATGAGTTTGCTTAATTCATAGACTATTTGAGGTGCTTTAGAAAGAAGTGTCATAAAAGAGGTAGAAAAGGCAAAGAGCACTTACAGGACAATGAAACCTAGATTCCTCAGGCTATTAGAGTTGATGGCATGTATCAAATTATGTGGAATAGTCTTGGTACATAAAGCAGGAGCATAGAGGAATTTGTGTATTACATGTGCCACTTCCCAAGGGACAGTAAGATTCCAGGCAAGAAAGCCCATCAGATAACCTGGGTGTAGGGCAGGGAAGGCATTTGTGGGGTCACAATTCTTACTGAAGACATCACTGTTTCGTTTGCCTTCAGAAACAAAGACATCCTCATTTTCTGCACATTCCCTGGACATGTTTAATTTCTCTTCCCCTTGCACTTGTTGCTGTCTGACCTTGTCTGTTCTTCAAGGAGTTTCATCTGAATAATTAACATAGTACTCTTCAGGAAACCAGACTGATTGCTTTTAATACCTCCTTTACGACAGGATTTGCAAATGGCAAAAGACAGGAAAAACAGTTTAGAAGACAATATGGTTTAATAACCTGACACCTCCACATTTTTTCTTCGAGTTGCTCTTCTGGGTTCCAGTGTAAAGGATAAATGAAAGGTAGCAGTATCATATTTGGATGAGTTATTTCACCTTTTTTTGATGTTCCAGTATATATCAAATTACAAGAACGTACATGAAAGAGAAAACTTGTGGTGGAAAGTGTTCCCAAATGTACATTGCTGAGGTGCTTCCAAAATGCTGAGGGCTGCCAAGCACTCCATGGTGATGCAAACACTACTGGACAAATTATCCTGCTTCTGAAGAATGTGGGTAGATTTTTTCATAACAGAAAAGAAACAGAGTAATATTGGCTAAGGAATTGCTTCTCTGTTCCTGACTTGCAAAGCATTTAAAAGAACTCAGTTACAATGATAAAAGCCCCTGACCTCCTTGATCAACAGGAGGAAGAAGTTTTGAGTTCATAAATGCCAGAGGTTTCTAGTGCCTGCTTATCTCTGCCCACTCATTGCTGACACTGTGACCCTGTTTAAATCTTGTAACCGTGTCTGTTTCACACACTTTGCCATTAGAATATCAGTACTGTTCTCTTCTTCCATAGGATACATACATATTTTAAATAGTGCAGAGTGCACTGAGTCTTAGGATACGAAAATCTCCCAACGTGCTATTGTGAACGAGCAATAAAGGGTTCTCTTGGTGAGATTAACTGTCTCCAAAATCTCAAACTGTGAATGATTTATTCAGAAACTATCAAATTCACATAATCAGTTCCTTACAAAAATACCTTCTTGTGTGGGAGAACAAAAAACAGACTTGAGAAAGTTGTACTCTCTGTGAGTCTGAGGTCAGTTCTCAAGAACACTTTTCTTTTGAAACTGTGGGTCTGCAGTAAAAACTGTGATGCCTAAGAGGTATTGTATGTACCCATATGAATACATGCATCAGAGCTCATTAAGGTCATCCTTGGTCAATTGGAAGGAATAGGTATTTTCAGAATGTGATTTATGTGAATCTGTTTTATGCATCTACCTTAAAATGAGGTGGCACCTGAGATCCACTACTCTGTTTTCATTTAACACTAATGGGAGCTTGGGCTGTCTAGGTCCCTTGTGTTTTTTCAAACATCCACCCTGAGGCAGAAGAATCTCATATCTAATGTATGCCAAGTGTCACCACAGTCCAGTGATGAAATCCACAGTCAAGGGAGTAGGAGATGAATCAACATAACAGGGGTGCACAGGCAAGACTGGGTCCAGATTGTCTTCTAGAGTGGAACACTCTCAATTCAGTTTCTCATCCCTCCCTTTTTTTGTAGAACAGGGAGTGTACAACTAGACTGCTGGTTTTGAGCACAGGTTTTCAGTCTCGTGGACAATCTATTGGATAAAGGAAGATGAACTCCACATTCTCCTGTACTTTAGAAGAAAGGTGCAGTGTGACAGCGTAAGATTCTTGGCAATGTTGGTCTCTGAGAGTCCCTCCCTGAAGCCCCAAGATGAACACCTTGATTTGGAGAGCTGGGACACACATGACCATATCCTCCTGGAAAACTGAAGCAGCCTTACAAGATAGATGTTGTGGATCCCACTCTAAGCTCTTTGCTTTTTCCTGATTTACAATGACAACCTAGGAGCCTAATGGAGTCATGTGAATTCCTTGAGGTAGAATACACCTAAAAATGAAGTGCCATGATGGCAAGCTACGCAAAATATACAGCTTCTGTGGTTTTAGCCTTGCTTGCTTATTTCTGGACGCAGCAACAAAGCCTTGCTATTTCCTTGCTGTGAACATTTTGTCTCAGTGTGTTTGGTAAGACTCTTTTCCAGCATGGCATGGGATTGACTCCATCTAGATAAACACCAAAAATGCAGGAGCTGGAAATAATGCTGTAGTCTTAATACATGGAGATACCTGTGCTCAAATATCAGTGAATGCAAACCATGTATTGTGACCACCTACTTTCTTCCCTTTGGTTGAATCTACTGAATTTTGTCTGGTTGGTTTTGTTGCTCCTGGGATCCTGCCCCAGTTAATAGTTATGGAATTTGGCCACACTCTGGAATCTCCATGGTCTACTCTCTCTGCTCAGATATTCAGACAATTTGTTTTTCTCAGTCCTGCTTTCTTCCCATTTTCATTTTTTAGAACTGCTGAAAGGCTTTTAGAATTTTCACAGTCCTGTTCAAAGATAAGTGACAAAGGCAAGTGTTACTGATAGTGCCATCCCAAGCAGAGAGCTGCCACATCTTACCCTCATTCCCAATGTCTCTATATCCACAAAGCTGTGAGATGTCCAAATGAAACAAACATAATTTTTTGGAAGACAGAATACATTGGCAGGTAAATCTTAATAATTATCTCTAATTAGCACTACCAGCAGATGACAAATCTTTTAGTCACAGCAGAGTGTCACTTGAAAATGTGCATGTTCCTGTTTTGCCTTTGAAACCATCAAAGAAAACTCATATGTATTGGTTTGACTCTATTGCCATAATTTTTCATTAGAAACAGGGGGAAGAAATGAGTGGTGAAAGGCAGGAATGAATATAAAAAAATGAAAAATGGCTTTGGCAAAGTGAGATCTACTCTGAATGGAGCACTCCATTCTGCAGCCAGGTTCCTATTTCTAACAGGTACTATCTCACTCTCTTCCACTCACATCAAAATTTCTTCATGAACATTATGAAGAAGCTTAATTGTGAATTGCAATGAAAAGCAACATGTTCGCATATTTATTCAGATCCCTTATCTCCATCTGGAAATGTTAATTGGAATTCCAACATTAATTGGAACTTCAGCATTAATTGGAATTTGCTGGAATATGTCCAGATTGAGTTGGTTTTCTTTGTCAGGGAGAACATGTTTCCTTTTGAGGGCCTAGGAAGGGAAATCGATTCACTCTTATGCCAAAACATATGGAAAGACAAACAAACCAAAAAGAAACAGAGAAAGGGATGATCAAGGAGAACACAGATTAAGTCAACTTTCTCTCCTGCCCTCTGCCCCACATTTCCAAATGTTAAGTGCATATCTCCTGTTTGCTTACATGGGCACTAACTCAGGTCTGAGAACATATCCAGGTCTGAGTCTTTACCCTGACCACAGTCCAAGCTTTGTTTTGGCACTGTAGAATGAAACAACTGACTGTAGTGGATTATGCATTCCAGTTTATACCACGGCCAAATTATGACATAGTAAACCCCTCAACAGTAAGGGCTATTGTTAAACTACAGAAAGTAAGAGTGTGAGGGGCCTCAGAGAAGAAAAACAGAGTCCTTGTTTCAAGACAAAAGAGGAATAGGTTCATCCCAATTAGAAGTTGCCCTTAGGGCTATTTAGAGCCCCCCAGGGCACTGCACCCACAAATATGTCATTATTTATCTTGAGAACTCCTACAGCTACATGTCTAGTGAAAAGTTATACACAAAAAGGTTTATTGCCAACTCATTCTGAATATGTCAGGCTTCCCATTTGTCATGATCCAACGTTCAGGGACCACACAGACTTTGCAGCAATCACAGAGGAGTTTGCCTCCTCTTGCTCAACGCTCAGATTTACCCATCCATGCCTTTGTTCCTGCTGTTGTTTCAAACTACCCCTCTGGTGGATGAAAAAGGACAGGTATCTTCAGAGGGCAGCTGAGATCTGCGGGCTGCTGAATTGCCTTGAGACAAAGCTGCTTTCCTTCTTTTGCCTAGAGTAGGAACACAGGGTAGGTCCATGACTGAATAAAAGCAGCCAGAAACTTCATAGGATATGTCCTGTGTATCCTAATGTGGTGCCAGGCCATTCCATCAACCTAAATAATGTTTCATATCAATTCCAATTCTTTCTATCTCTAAATACAGCTGGTGGTAGAGGGAAAGCCCATTAGATCACTTTACAGTCTAAAATTTTAAATTCTACTGCTCACTGGATTGACAAATTTTTATTGTGTGGAGGAACTCAGTACTATAATTACATGATTTAAAAATACTGGGACCTGATAAATTTTAAGTGTATTCATGGAATTATATTTACTGCCAGTGACTCCTGATCACATATTAAGAGCTTAATATGGGTTTTCCTAGGACCCTCTTTAACCATTCAAAATGAGAATTTGTCACGGTTACAAATTTACTCGTTATTTACATTTCACTCATTGCAATTATCCAAACTGGGATTTGGCAATACCTGAAAAAACGCATATAGCCCTCTTCCCATTTTAATCATCAGAATTCCCCCAGCTCCATCTGTTAAACCTGAGGGGCTGCACAGGTGGCACACCAACTGAGCATTCTACAACACCCTCCTCCCTGCACAGAGCTCTTATCCACTGGGACTGCAATAAAAGCCACATTGCCATATTGTCTATACATCACCACTGAGAATATCTGGATGGTAAAGTTAACCATGTGGTTCTGCTTCTTTTTGTATCTCAGTTTCATTTCCTGGTTCTCCTTATTTTTGCTAGCACACGTCTCTATGTTTCTCATTCTCCATATGTGAATAGTTGCTTTTCTGTGAAATAGATATCTTCAGTGTAAATATTTGAAATAAGAACTTTTCCCTCCATATTTTTACATCAGGTTTTTAATGTAAAAATCACGACAGATGTCTTTATATTCATACTTTCCTAGTATTTTTTTCCAAATTGCAGCAGAACACTATTCTTTTTGCCAAATAATTGAACATGTTTTCTGCTTCTTGCTTAACTGCATTTTGTTGATTGTTTTTCTGGATCTTTTAATTTTGAAAACACGTTTTTTTTTCCTCCCTCTGTTTCCATTTTTTCCACTTTTTTGTTTACTTGCCTATTTTATTCCTTCAATAGCTTTGCTTTTTATTTCCTTTCAGTTACTATTGTTTTGTTCTCTTTTTCTTCATTGTCTCTATTTTTTGCTCTCTTTACTGGATTTGTATCAAAGAATATTTTGTCATAGCTTTGAAATCTTCCATTTTCTTTGAGAAAGCATGAGTTAAAGACAGTGGAACTTACTAAAAAAAGAAAACAATGTAAAGTTTTATGGCTATATGTGGCAAAGACATTTCAGCAATTACTGTCGACTCAAGGCAGACTTGCAAGCTTCAGACAGCTTATTTCAAAGTTTAATTTGATTTTATGATTTCTTCCTGGCATACTTAATGTTGGCTGAAACTAGGCAGGGTTTTGTGGTTTTGTTTGTTTGTTTGTTTGTTTTCTTGGAAAAATTCGATTACCAGAAGTTGCCAGTATTTCAGAATTCCTTGGAGAGTGACAGGATTAGGAGAGCATTAATCTTCTCAGTTTGGAGTGAGCCTTTATTGCTGCTTATATGCTATACATAAGTTTTGCTTTTCCTGGTGCTTTGCTTAGAATAGATAACTTCAGGCTCCTGATAAATATTGCTGCCTCCTAAAACCTCTGGGTATTTTCTCATTCTCACTTGCATTTTACATGGCTCTGCCTTAGATTACCTCTGAAATCCCTACACAACTGCATTGTCTGATCCAGCTGCAGCTCAGCTGAGTTTTCCTGTGGGCTGACACAGAATCAGATCGCTGTTCATGAGCAGACGTGTCAAGCTGTTCAAAGACAGCATCTCTGGCGATGTAAATTCCTCTTTAGGCACTGACTGTAGTGCTCGTTACCATAGCACCTGCACCTCCAAAACATTAATAAAGTAGACGCTGCTCCGAGAGAGAGAAATATCACCGCTTCAGCTTTCATGATGCAGGAAATGGAGTTATGCTAAGCTGGGAACAGTGGGAGCCTGAAAATAGTAGCCCGAGGTTTTTCCCGGATTAAAGAGTGAGGGAAGTCACCAGCGCAGCTCTGTTAAGTCCCTGCTCTGAAATTTGTCCTGGAGGAAGCTTCCACTGTTTACTGGTTAAGCACAGAGCCTAAAGAGACAACCTAAATATACTAGCATCATGCTGGTACCCTGAACAGAGCAGAAATCAACAGAGAGAGTTTTCTTGTTACAGCAATTGAAGCCAACCTTCCCCCTGAACTTAATGCCCTGGAGCTGCTCAGCCTCTCTGCTCTCTCTCCTCCACCCCAGGAGAGTTTCCCTACTCTGTGTTACACTATCTGCTAGTTTTGTGATGATTCTTCCTCCCTCTCCCGTGTGCTCAGCCAAACAAAGCCAGCAGGTGCTGAGGTCAGCCCGCTCTGGCACCCTCACCTTGCATTTTGCAGTTCAGAGTGGCTCACCAGGGCCGTGGGCTGGCACCTTGGTGCTCTCACTCAGCCCTGGTGAACGCTGACCACATTTGCTTTTCTGATTGAGCCCAAAAAAAAGGTGCCATGTACACCACTTGACTTTAACTAGACCAGCAGCTGAAAGTATTTGATGGCAGTCTTTAAAATCTTCCTGCATAACCCCTATAGACAAGAGGTGACTTGTGTGAATGCTAATGAAATTTAAATGTCATGAATGCACGGTGTCATTTAGAAACTGCTAAATGTTCAGAACAGTCCAGATCCTCAAAGGCATTTGAATATGCAATTCCTTGAAAACAGCAGCACCCATGAAGCTAAATCCTTTGGGATAAATATAATCTGTGTTATTGTGAGATGTTGGAATGAATGCAGAGCAGGCAACTTGCTGTCAGGCCTAAGAGGAACCTTATGTTGTTATTGACCTATGTCCTCCAGATTTCCCAAGCATTATCTTTCAGCTGATCACTCATGATGGTAAGTCTGAGTTTACAATGAGTTTCCAGCCCTCCCGAAAACCAAAAATAAATTTTGAAAATATTAGCAGACCACTTGGAATTCAGGATACAGCTCCACAAGAAAGGAAAAACCCCTTTCCATCTCATTAGTATTTCTGCCTTTAGTGAAATAATGCTCACTGACAACCGCTTGTTCTTGCAGTTCTTCCTTTTAGGGTCTTTGTCATCTGGGATGCCTGACTGTTCCTTTTGTAGGAGAAGACATTAACATCTGCTGACATTGACCTTGACCTTCTTTACATTGCAATATTCTTGAAGCATTGCATTCTGCAATCACTTCACACACGAAATCCGAACAGTTGTACACTTGGGTCTCTTCTCTTGGAAAGTCATATTTTATGACTAGTTATGTCCTTAGGCTTCACTATCTAGGAGAATAAAATTTAATTATGTCTATGTCACCAAACTACAACCCTGATGTTTTGTAGGTAGTTCTGTGACTCCTTCATGAATTGTATTTAGGAGTTGGGTATAATATAAAATGAAAAATAGGTATATGAGACCTGTCTTATTTAAAATACATACTGGGGGTGGCTGTTCTTTTTGTGATTCTTCACAGCTTTTTCAGGACACAGCACCAAGATGAGCAGCCGCAATAGACAAAATCTGTTTATTTTTAATTTACTTTTTATTGTACCAGCCTGAAACACTTGGCACTTCATAAAGTTTAAGACAATAACATCAAGCACATCACTGCTAAGCAAACATAGAAATTAAACAAGTTTATAATTCTATAGGTCATATTCCACCATCAGTGCATTGGCAGAGGAGCCCACAAAATGTTGGGATAATTGCTTTATCTCTCCACTTCTTTGTTTATTCTTCCTGATTTTCCTCTGCCTTAGATAAGTCACATCTAGGCTTTGAAGCAAGCAGTTCCTCTCCTCATCAGCTGTACAGTGCCCAGGGGGAATTCAGTCCTGCACTCTTCCTTGCAACTTCCACCTCCAAAGGCAAAAAGTCAGGAATGGGTGCTCACTAATCCATAATGGCACAGCTGGCATTTATCTTGCCTGCCTGCAGACATCTCCACTCTGGGTATGTTCATTAGAGATGGTCAACTTGAGCTGTCTTTGTAGTCAGTATGGAGAAGCAAGTACTTTTGGGATATTGATTCCTTTGCCTTGTTTTGGCTCTCAGCTTTAGAAAAAAAGGAATTGTACCTTCAACTGTCTGTACAATGGGACCTGGATCTTCAGTGGGCAATCCAGAATAACCAGGTCAGGCAGAAGTGACTAGTTTTAGTTATGGGAAATAGTGTCACAGCTTGGTGATCATCTTCTGTTTAGGCGCTCTCCTTCCATATGGGAAAGTCAGTGTTTTGCTTGCTTTGCACCCTGGGAGCAGCACGGAGAAAGTTCAGCCAAAAGTTTTCCCAATTACTCAAAGCCCTGCAGGAAATCTCACAGAAAACAGTTCAACTGGACTTTGCAGTTTTGAAGGACACTGTGGTCCAAAGAAGATGAACTCGAGGATGCCAGCATCTGATTTTATGTTTCTCTGCATTTAAATTATAAATAGAACGAGAAGCTGTTACAACAGAAGCCCTCATGTTGAAGTTGAGATTGATAACCTTCAGTGAGGGCATTCCCACCACAATAAATCCTTCAGAAACTGTGATTCTTGCACTGCCACAGAAGTCATGAAGGATGGAAGCGAGGTACCTCACAGTCTGTCACTCTGGCTCCAGTTGTCTGGGACCTGGCCAAATATACAGATTTTCTTTTGTTTTTGAGACTTATTTTTGGTTCAAATCTGGAAGATATTAGAGATGTGGAAGATTTCATCAAACAGAGCCTACTCAAGAAGGTCTTCAGCTGGTGTTAACTGGCATCACTCTTTCGAAACCATAAATATGCATCATATTCTACCATAATGCCTTTTTTTACAAGCAAATAAATTTGCAGGCTAGAGGAAATGGCAGACAATGCTGCTGAATAAAAAAATTATTCTAAATACCAGCGTTTTTCATAGTATCATCTCTACGTTCCACAGCAAACAACAGTGAGATGGGGTGTAACATTTGGATTAAAAACATGCTTTGATAACTCCTGAATGAAATGCCATTGCTTTAAGGGTAATTTTATTATTTTAAGCTTGTGACTCAGTTTTGTTTGCAGCTTGAAGAACACAATATTGTACAATGAAATGATCTGCAATGTACAAATAAGGCTTGGTGCTATTTTGGAACTACTTATTTGTGCAAAGCTACCAAAGTAGAAATCATTTGCTGATGATCAGCGCTGTGTGTTCACTGCACCACAGGAGGTGACTTCTTCTAATTTCATTTTAGCCAGAGTTTAATTTCCACTTCAATGTTTATTTGTAAACATCAAGATGATACAGACCAGATCTTTCAGATGATACTGTTCCTGAAACAACAGCTATCTATGATTACAAGATTGAATTAACTTCAACTTCATCATCATCTAACTCTGCTGAAATATACGAATATACCTCCCTTAATAACAGCTTGCATCAGTCATTTCCAGGCATTGTATCTTTATTTCTGAGATAAGAGGAAAAGTCCTGTTGCTGCTGAGCAGAGCTTACATGGAGCCAAGGCCTTTTCTGCTCCTCACCCCACCCCACTCCACCAGTGGGGAAGCTGGGGGTGCACAAGGGGTGGGGAGGGGGCATAGCCAGGACAGCTGACCCCAGCTGGCCCAAGGGACAGCCCACACCATATGATGTCATGCTTGGTGTATAAAGCTGGGGAAGAAGGAAGGAGGGATGTTCAGAGGGATGGCATTTGTCTCCCCAAATCTCAATTACACATGATGCAGCCCTGCTGTCCTGGGGATGGCTGAACAGTTGCCTGGCCATGGGAAATACTGAGTGAATTCCTGGGTCTGATTTGCTTGTGTGCACAGCTTTTGCTTTACCTATTAAACTGTCTTTATTTCAACCCATGAGTTTTGTCCTGTTTACCCTCGAGATTCTCTCCCCCATCCCACCAGGGCGGGCTAAGCTGTGTGGGGCTGAGCTGCCAGCTGTGGTTAAACCACGACAAACTGATACTTCTGAGACCACAGACGCAGAGCACAGAGTCTGCATCCTGCTTCCTTGAAGAAGAAATACTTCCTGCTCTACACCGAGAACTTGCATGCAGTCTACACAGACATGAATACTGTCACAAGGTTTTAGCAAGATGTGGTGAAAGTATTCATGCCACATATAGTCCTGGCCTTCATGACATTACAGTAAGGAAAGGTGATTTTTCTTAAAATTCAAACTGAAAGAAAAAATGTTTTCACTGATTCATGCTCCCAGTCTCATGTTCATGAGCAGCAGCATGCTTGTGGTGACCCACGTCAGCCCGGCAGTGGGGTATAACAATGCTTCTACTGAACTATGAGATCCAGGGTCCATAACACCATCTATTAAGCCTTTTTTGTGTCTCCTGGAATTCTTCCAGAGTGTCTAGATTTCCAATATGCATTTCTGTATTCTTTTGGGTCTGGCAGTGATCAGTGTCTCCATTCTGTCCCACCTCTGTGACTCATCAGGCCATTCTTTATCTCTGGGTCTGGGTATGTCGTGAAGCTGGAGTCAGATGTGCTGGGGTCTTGCTGATTGCTGTGTGCTCTAAACATTCTGAGAGCCCTGTCCCTGCTTTATGCTCCTGCTGGTGCCTCCACACCCAGCCATCTTCCATTTGCACCACTCTTAGTCTTCCTGTCACAAAGCTGCAGGCCCTGACTAACAGAGCTGGGTGATCAACATCAAGATAATCCTGCCAAGGAGTCATGCTTTGCTTCTTGATTGTCTTTTATCTCACCTAGTGCACTGCATTTCAATCTAATACAACATGCAACACAGGACAAAATTTGATTTTTATGCATTTTTCTACTTGTTTAAAACCCTTGAGAGCTTCTTTTCATTTTCCAGGTAAGGTTGATTTTAATATTCTTCAGCTGTTGAGAATTAAATTTGTACCTAGTCTTTGCCAACTGGATATGGTCACTACAATAAACTGCATCTCTGATTAGCTGCCCCATTCTGAAATAGATGTTTGGGGTGGAAGAAATCATCTTCTGATGAAAAATATGTTTTCTTGTCACTGGCAATAAGAGAACTCAGACTTTGCTTACTCCAGTCAGTCGAACCTCTGCTGGTTCAGGTTGCAAAAGAACCATTTCCAAATGCTCAGTGAACCATAAAGACCCACATCATGCTTTGACTGTCCAGTACTTTTCAGATGCTTTCTGCTGGCCTGGGAAGGTACAGAAAATCAATGGAACTTCAGCCTGTAAGGCTATAAATAATCTGCATAACATACTTGAATAGTTTGAGATTTAGAATGCTTAAAATGACTGATCTCAAAAATAACATCCTACCTGCCCTGTTCCATCTGCTCTAGCACCAGAGAAGAAAGACAGTCCACTCTCCTCTAACACTGGACATCCAAGGCCTAGGGGATCTCAGCCAGAACCTACACCTGCCTTTGGAGTGAAACAAACTGCTACCCCAGCTCTGAAAACTTCAGGAAGGTCAAGGTCTGAGTTTTGTGCATCTGCATCTGAACAAAAATGAAAGTTTACCTGACAGTTTCATTGTTGGGTTTGGTTTTTTTCCCCAGGAAAGACAGGAAATTAAATAACTAACCTATGATAAAAATTCTGATTTTGTTTGGGGATTAAGGGAACAAACCACTTTCTTTCATTTATCTTTCCTCAAAAGCCCAGACACTTTCTGCTCAAACTATGCACTGTAATGGCTTGCAGTGTGTTCATCACTGTCAAAGCAGAGAGGTGAGCATCAGATATGTCATAGTTGGAATAGTCTCACTTTCTGACTTCTTTTCACACAGCAGTACTTCCAAACCTTGGAAATCAAGAATGATATGAGTGTTGGATAAATAATTTTAATATTGCACAATGTATGAATTAATACAAATAGGTGCTTAGGGATAGATGACCTGTGTGAATAGTAGGCTGTGGTTTGAGATATTACCTTCCAGAGGCACTGGTATTATTTTATGTTTCCTAATGTCATGGAAAGGAACCTTTTGGAAATCTGTTGTTCCACTGACTGGATGAACAGCAACAAGTAGTTTACAATGTTTATGGAAAAAGGACTCAACCTTTCATTTACAGCTGCAAGGAAAACAAATGCCACAGAAAAGCAGTGTCCAAAACAGAGGCAAACAGTTTTTGCAGTGGCCACCACTGACTAGAAAGCCTTACAGAGGCAGCTGCTTCTGAATATCCTTTTAAGCCCATTGAGCCCTGATCCAGCTGTTAAAAATAACAATGTTTTTCATCCTCCACAATAATCGGATCTCACAGGGCAGCGCTGGAGGAGCAGTTGCATAAAAAAGCTTTGGTTACATAACAAAAGTGCTCTGTACCTCCCGAGCCCCAGAGAAGCCAGGCGGGTCTGTGTGGCAACCTCCGAGCAAAATCCCAGCTCCCTGTGCTGACACTGGCTCTCACACCTCTGCAAAGGGCTGCAGAGCTTCCTCCCATGGCCAGGGCTGGTGTTGTCTCAGCCTTCTACAGAGGAAGGTCGTGGGAAGAGGCTGCGTGTCTGCACCTCATGATCTGTGTATTATCTTAGTCCTCTGGTGACACTGGCTTTGTACAGATATTCTGGACTTTGCAGTCCTAAGCCTCTGCTCTCCCTGCTGCAGTGTCCCGTGGGGAGGCAGGACACAGAGCAGAGCACTTGCATTTCCTGATGTCACAGATGCATCCACAGCAGTCACCTCTCAGAGCCCCTCTGTTGGTGTCTGGACCTCTGCAGCTGAGTGCCCGCAACCCCCCTGAGATGATGCTCCACTTTCCTTTCTCCTGCTTCCCCAGGAGCGAAGTTGGCACCCACCTGGGATATATTCTGTGGTCACATTTTCGGATTTAGAGATCAGAAGCTCCCCAGCAGCAATGCACTTAAGTGCATGCACAAGCTGAAACATTCAGTCCCTCTGGAAGTCAGCAGGACATTTCACACTGTTAAGTGCTTCCCTGGATTGGTCTCAGCCTGAGCATGAACTTTGCTATTTCACTTGCCACAAGATTAACTAAGAAGGAATGAAAGTGGAAACAGCTCAAACTTTCCTTTTAAAGAAGCTGAAAATGAAGACAAATATTTCCCTGAAGATTTACCAGCAGTAAGGTCGGAGAAACTGCTGTGGAAATATGTGAGACCCATTTCCACAGAGGTTTCCTACCTATTTTAAGCAGCAGACTTCAGCTGATATTTCTTTATATGCACAGAACTGCATTACATGTTTCATCTGGGGTTTACAGGATGTAAAAATCCAGGGGCAACTGGCAAAGTAATAACTGTCTTAAGTAAGAGAAATTAATTTAAGTGATCTTAACTGAACATGCATAGGCAAGATGGGGTTTGTTCTATTATCATCCCATGCCAGGAAAACTCTAAAGAGTTGAGAGAAGAGGCTTATCCTGTGAAACACCTGATAAATGCATTGCACCTCAGGGCATTTTTTCAGGTCTTTGAAGTCACATCAGCCTGGTTTGTGTGAAATGCAGTAGAGATGGGCACTGCTAGGCACTGCTAGCTATTCTGTGTTCCATTCCTCAGAACAGCTTTCCTTTTCCAATGCTGACTGTGACTGAAGCCAGCCTGCTGCTATGAAAGGGCAAATCGCCTCTTTGAGGGTCCTTTGGCAGACACAGTGTGTGTAAAGAACACCCAGGAATTTTGGTTACTCACCATTATACCACAAGAATGTTGAAGAGTTTCCAGATTGCAAAGTACATCACCAGGCCCACACCCCCTAAACAGGTTAAAGAAGGACACTGATGCTGAAGGACTGTTTATTTTCCTCAAAGACTGCCTGTCTCTGATCTTCAGTGGTACCCACCACAGGCAGAACTTGGAGGAAGGTTGCCAAAATCTGTGTTGCTGAATGTGTGGTAGATAGAAAGGCCATGCTTGAAAGAACGATCAGTCTGAAGCAGGTGCCTTCAGATGGTTGAGTGAGATTCTGCTTGTCACCTGAAGCCTTTGGAAGAAAGAACAATTGGAAGTTATTCAGCTCCAGAAAGTGCAAGCAAGAGCATCTCAGGACTTGCTGAAAATGTTTGGTAAGTCTCAGCAGTACAGATGCATCTGGCAAGACCACCAGACATTTCTCTTTTCTCAGCTGCACCTGGGCTCTGTCAGATGCTATGGCTTCAGTGAGATCTCTGAGAAGGCAAACGCGCCTCAAATAAAAGCTCATGGGTTTTGATCTGTCAAAATCATGAAAATTTAAATTGGCATATTTCACACAGCCCTGATATTTTTCTTTCTCCTGACTGCAGTTTTCTATCATTTAGGGTACCATTTGCTCAATTTATTACAACGTGCTCTTGATTTCATTCTCCCACCTTGCAACCTTGGTGCATTTTCTTCCCATGAGGGATCACAATATAAATCACTAGGTCAGGGAATAATGAGTTTAGTATTTTGTAAAAGCATCCCACTGTTAGTCAGGATATCGACTCATGATTCAGCAGGTGATGGGATGTAATAAGGGGATATTTTTTACTTTAATTGCTGTTGAAAATGGAAAAAGGGCAAGAGAAAGCCTTAGTTTTCTGAGACAAGGATTTCAGCTTCACTGGGCTTTAGTTCACTAGAATCACCTAATAGGCTTGAGCAGAAAGAGTTGGACGAAGCTAAAAAGACAAATAAACTGATGAAAGACTCCAGCAGGACTTTCTCTTCCTAGTCTGAAAAATTAAATATGATTCTACCATTATGTAGACAGTGAGAAAAGGCTGACCTCATGGTCTGTGAGCTGAATGGGATGGAGGATCTCCTGGTTTCCAACCCTATCTCTTCCAGACCTGTTTGCTCATGACAACAGGGGTGAATGTTCAAAGAATTACAAACACAAAGGCCAGGAGGGACCATTAGAGTTACCTCACTGAACTGTTGCAAACCCAATTATGAGGCATTTTTGCCCAGTACTTTCTGCACTGAGCCAGTTGAGTGTGGTGAGGGTGATCAAGGACACACTTGTGGAAAGCATGGCTGGCAAGGGCAGTGTGTGCATTGTGGGTTTTTTCTCAAATTAGAGGTTAAAGTGGTAGCATAAGCTCTGAGGAAGGCAGCAGAACCCCTCTCAGAAGCAATATGCAGACAACAATCCTGCCACCAGCACCTTGTGTCTCCCTGGGAGGGGAACTCCCTGTTCCTGCCCAGCCCTCAGTGGGAACAGGATCATCACCTTTTAACAAGCTCCTTCCCACCCGTGGCTGCTGCCAAGTCCATCCCTGGCCCAACCCAACTGCGTCACCCAGGGCCTGTGCCAGTGCCACCTCTGGCTGCTGACCCTGCAGCCACCCAGAAAGACCTCAAGATTTGAACAGGATTCTCACAGGTAGATTTTGCAATAACTATTTCTTTCACTGTACTAGGGAGGAAAATCAACCTGATTATTCATGAATTATTACAATGAAACTATTTTTTAAGTCTATCTATTCCTTTAGGTAAAACTTAATAGATATCACGCTGTCAAAAGGGCAGGGAAATTCACTGAGTGGCAGGTGGGATAATATCAGAATTGAAAATGTTTTGACTGACAAAAAGTAACATTTTAAAACATCCTATGCACAGATGTTAAAGCATCTGAAGGAGTTGAGTGGCCATTTCTGTAGTGAAATTGTGCTAAATTGTTGTAATCTGCAGCATCTTTACGTAACATGCTGTTTATTGTATATAAGTTCAAGAAATTCCCCTATTCAAATAAGTATTAGATATACTCAAAAAAATTCCCCTGCTCACCAACCACTTCATATGAGTGGCTTTATTTCTTGACGTAAATGAAAACACACCAACACCCACCCAGATCTAAACCACACACAACAACCTTCATAGAAAAGTTCAACCAGGAAAACAGGAATTAAAGCTCAAGAACAAAGAAAGTATTTTCCCTGTTTGTTTCCCCTGGCCCTCTGCTTTCCCCTCTCCCCCTCCTACCTGCAGCTTTCTTATCTGTAGCTCATTCTTTCTCTCTTCTGTTTGACCTGAGGTCAAATGTATCAGTTTCCATTATATCCTTCAGTATTTAGCATTTCCCTGTGAAGTCCAAATCCAGTTTGCTCTTTACTAAAGATTAAAGAAGGTTGTTTTTCATGCTGTTTTGAGGGACAGGAGCGTGAATATCTGCAAATGCCTCTAATACCTTCCCATGCCAGTCTCACTCTCTGTGCCTTCTCCACTTCCAGGAGGAGAAGCTGCCTCTGGAGTTTCTAGCCTTTTGTACACTGAGGGAGATGAGCACATTTGCAGAATTAATGGGCTGTGATGACATCCCAGTGACCCTGAGAAAGTTGCTGATATCCTTAGAGGCAACAGAGCAGGATGACAGACAAGATACTTGAAATACCTGAATCCTGGTCCAGCACTTCCTGATCTGCAGCAATGCTCAGTTCAGAAGGAAACTCACACCAACCAGTTTGCAAATTCCCCTCCCAAGATGAGCAGAAGGGGAAATCTGGTGTGAATCTTGTGTCAGCTGCTGTCTGCAGGTCAGTATCTTCTTCATTTGCAATGTACAGGGAATGACACAACACATGGATTTGGCTTTCGGGATGGAAGGGAGATCTTTCATGGATACTACCTTATAGTAGTGCCATTAGTAGGAGAATAAAAGCCAACGAGCTGCAGTGATGATCTTGGGAGCTCCAATGGATGTGCATGAGGAAAATATTGTGGAGAGGATTTCTGAGGTGTGCAGAGGTGTGGAGTTGAAAGAGAAAATATTATTGCCTGAACTGTAGGGGAGAATGAAAAAGGGAAGTTAGACAGGGAGATGGCAGGAGGGGGGAGTTTCCCAGATGAGTACATTGTCTGAAGAAATACCCTGCTTTGATTTGCCTTGGTGTGGACTTCCCAGCTGATTTATCTGATAGCCCCTAGCTGTCAACTGGCAGGGACTGCAAATAATTTTTCTCTCATCACCAACACACTGGGACTCATACTTTTATAGTTCTCTCATAGCTCCCTCTTCACTGTTTCTTCTACCCTTGCAGCTTGATAAGCACTAATCTCCTTAGCTGCTGTTCATTTCCTCAAATCACATTTTCCTTCCCCTTGAACATTTTCCACTTTCTAGCAAAGTTTTGCAGAGTCTACTCAAATGTGCAGGGTGGATCTGTGTTTTACTATAACAAAGTTCTTTGCTCTTTTCTACCAACTCAACTTTTTTTTTTTTTTAATCTGTATTTATTTTTTCTTTTTTGGGGAGGGGTGGAGGAAGAAAAGGTCAGGTCCTTAGCTTTGAGCTGCTTTTTCCACACAATTATCTATGACGTAGGACATGAGGAAATGCACAAGGGCCAGGAGGCAGAAAGAAGTGCTGGAATGAGATTGTCTAGGGTCACACATGTGGATCAGACATGCTGCCAAGGAGCCAGGGAAGGGACTAGTGGATGAACCTGGATTGGAAAAAGGCTCCACTGAGACACAAAAAGAAGGGGATAGAATATGACACCCAAGTCACCCAGACTGGCTTTCAGGAACAACCTGCTCCACTCTCCTTTCTTTCTACCTTTTTCTGTCATTTTTTGCAGCACCTCCTTTCTCCTCTGCACTCCTCTATCCCAGGGAAGCTAAAGAAGCATGACAGCCTGTCAGTGATGGAGGGCTTACGGGAAGGGCTAATTGCTTTCTCTGCTTTGTTCAGATGTACAAATAGACCATTACTTACAATCATTACCCAGTCATCATCCATCATAGAGAGTAGTTCTATTTTCCATGCACTAAATATGTCACAGGCCCCAAATTTGTCACTAATTGTACAAAAGGCTATGCAGGCCTGTGTTAGGAGCCAGTAATTTGTTAATATGAGATATGGGACTTTGGCTTTATCTTGAATTTCCAAATGTTACTGAGGCAGTTAAATTTCTTATTTGTTTTGAAAGGCAGCACAATCCTCAACTTTCTATCACTTTTATGAAACCATAGATAAGTCACAGCAATTCCCATGTTACAACCCTGATTTTGTTATAATAACTATAATATAATCATATAATAATTTAATATTAATATATAATAATATAATAATATAATAACTATAATAACTAAACTACGAAGTGCAATTCTGAAAAAGATGACAATTTCTTCCATGTATATTTAAGTTTTTCACTCTAATTTTCCTCATCTTTTTGGTTCCCAACCAATTTAAACTGTGTTTCAGAGTTGCTAATTTTTTCATCAGTTCATGAAGTTTTGTGGCAGCAGAAGCACAAACAAAACAGTGTAAAACTGAAAAAAGGGTTTGAAGGTCCTTTTCTCACTCTCAACTACTTTCAGGCAATTACAACAAAATGCAATAGAGCTGCAGGGCAGTCTAGGGGTGGGAACCGACCTCAGATTAATCTTTGCAGCCAGAATATCTGTAACAGTTTAATTTCTGCATTTTCAGCCTGCAGCAACACATAGAGCCAAAATGTGTGCTTTAGTCCCTGCCCTTCTTTGAGTACTGTGCAGGCTGGGGGAGAGATGTTCCAGCTATAAAAATGCCTTAAAAGGCATGATTCAAACTAGTTATCTTTATTTTTCCATATAAAATGTACACAGCTACACTGGTTAGCCACCGGCCAGTGTGAAAATGGGACACCTTGAACACGTCTCTTTGCTTTAAGGATATTTTACACTTTGTCTTGAAGGTTTTGGAAAGCACGGATGTGTCATAACACAGCACTTGAATGGGAGAGGTTGCCATGTCTGATTGAAATGCTGATTGGAATGTGTACATGCCAGCTATCAACACACACTCACACATAAGAGAAAACTGACTGTCAGCATCAGAGAAGTGCTTGATCCTTGAGCTCCTCTGGCCTGAGTTGGGTATGAGCAACCATTGCACAAAGCCCTTTCCAGACCACCATATTCCCTCCCTGATTTTATAGTTTCCCACAAGTTATTTGAGGGTTGGGCTTAATGATCTTCAAGATCTTTCCATCCTAAATGATTCTATGATTCTGTTAGACTCCCTGGGGTTCAGGGAGCTGCACAAAAGATTCCAATGGGAAGAGGGACAGCACCAAGGGGCTGGGACACACACACACTGCAGACTCTAGCTGTGTTGTGGAGAGTAGTGTAACCTCCAAGGGCTCTTGGGCTCATAATCAGCTGCCTCTCAACAGGTCTGATTTGCTGGGGTAGAGATCTGCCAAGGTGATTATGAAGTGTCCTGCTCCAGGAACAGCTTGGGTGTGGTGCTCTTGCAAGGAGCTCTCCAATGTAAACATGCCCTGTAAACATGGATAATACATCCAGGCACAAGAGGAGACGATGCAAAGATGCCCCTGACAAGATGCTCATGACTGATTTATCTTCCTCTCTCATTGCAAAGTCCGTGAGCTGCCAGTGAACAGACTTGAAGCACTGATCTACAGCCCAAGCTGACAGCACAGTGGGCAGTACTGAACCTCCAAACCTGTGTAATATAAATTGTCTGCCATTCCCAGAGGTCATCTTGTCACTAAACTCAGTAATTTATCTGCAGTTTCCCATGGGACACCTGGAGAGTGTTACCAACCCGTTAAATCTACGTTCATATAGGTTAAAGAATGACTTTTCACGCTGAAGCTGTACACCCACCCTGTCAGCCTGGTCGTGACAGAGTCAATTGAAGCCAGAGCTGTCTCTCAGCTCTCCAGCTTGGTGTGACAGTGACCTGGGTCAGCCAGCACAGCGCTCAGGCCCTGACTGAATTTGCCAGGCCTTTCAAACAGGATTTTCTGCCAGTGCCAAATCCAAGCTATTGCAGCCAGGTTGTTATTAGTACCTCAGCTAATGTATTTAAAAGTACATTATGCTGTGGTCAATGATGGAGGTACTCAGTCATGCCATGGTAAAAGGGATTAAGAAATAAAAAAGGTAGGGCTACCAAGAGAAGAGGCATTCCTTTTATCTTGTGATATTTTTCAAAGAAATGAATTTTTTGGGGGTGCTTAATACTGATTCTAATCCTTCATGGTTGCAAAAATACTGAAATTGCTATTTAGGAATGGAGGAAACCACTCATCTCTGGTTCCTGGTAAAATCCACCCTGAAAACGCCAAGATAAGATAATAATGGCAAGATTTGTATGCTCAGCACAGACTCTGCTTTCTGAGTTGGTTCAAGCAGCACAAATAACAGTTCTGAGCACCCATATTCTGAAGGAGGAATAATTCACATTCCTCCCTGTGCCCTGCTTTCCAGATTATACTGATATTTTTTCATCGTGTTTGCTTGAGTCTGTGTGTCTCTAAGTCATGTATATGCTGCCAGTTACCTTTCAGAGCTGTGTGTAATGTGGCAGAGATTTGCTGGCTGGATGAGTGCTGTCAGAGTAGACAAAATCAAACCTTCGTATCCTGGCCTTCAGCAGTGTCATCATGATGGATGGGAGACATCTCCTTCCTCACTTTGCAGATTGATCTGTTCCATTTAACAGTGTTTGGATAATGGTGACTTTGTGCTCCACGGGAATAGTTTTCTACTGTGTCCTTAAAGCTAGGGGCAAAAATTACATACATATATATATATATATATATATATATCCCCAAAAGTACCCTACAAAAATAATCTAAAGAATTCCAATCTTCATGAGTGCCAACAATGTAAGAGAAGCTGAAGAGACACCACAAAAGGACTTTTACAATGGAATTTCCTCCTGATACCTGAGGTCCTCTGCTCCCTTCAGTGTCACCAATCACAGGGAAGCTCAAGTTTGGGAAGTTCAGAGATGCAACTTCTTAGAAGCCCTGCTCTGTGCCACAACCTCCCATAAATGTGCCCACTTGCTTCCTCATCTGAAGTGCACACTCTCCACTGAGAAAGTAATTCTATTTCAAATGCCAGTACATTTCTGAATATAGAACACACTTTTGAGCTCAGAGCTGTGTTCTTGCCTTCTACGTCCATGTTTAGCAACTTTCAGAGAATGTCTGGTGGGAAGGTCCATGCTGAGCCGGGCAAGGTGTGATGCTGAAAGGACAGCACAAGATTTACAAGGACCTGAAATCTCTCCTTACTTGGTTCAGATGTCTTAACACAGGCCTCTGATGCAGTTTGGCTCCCTCACATAACTCATCCACCTGCCAGCTGCCCCTCCAGGAGGGCACAGCTTTTCCATGGGCCCTCTGTCATGTCTGCCAGACTTGTGTGGATGTCTAGGATAGCTGAATAGGTCTAAAATAGACACCTGAAATTTAAATGATACATCCTGAGCTGTGTAAAAGTGGCACTATCCACCCTCATCAAAGCAGCTGGGTGTCACTGCAAGTGACTCTCAAGTGGTGACAGAGGTGCACAGACCACATCCCCTTCCCCAGCACAGGGCTGCTCTGAAGCTGCAGCTGCTTTCTGCTCACCAAGGGCAGCACCATGGGGATACTCTCTTTGTGTGATGTGTCACGGCAGCTCCTCATTAATTTCTGTGCTCTCCTTTCAGCATGGGAAGCAGGATAGCTGTTTTTCCTTTACCCAGCACAGTTGTCTGCCTTTTCGTAGCTCCGTTTCTCGGTTTGAACAAAAAATGCACTTACAGTGATTCGTGCTTTAAGGCAAGTTGAGCTGATTAGAGCCATATTTTCTAATTGACATTTGCTTTGTCCTTGTTAGTCATCATTTGTAATACGCTACTGTCTTTAAGTGATCATAATTATATAAAAAAAACCTAATTGGTTATGCACTTCCAGGAGTTTGCCAACCCATTACCACTAATTAAGAACATTGTTTAGTGTAAGCTCGACAGCTGGCATACACCTAGAGAAGTATTCATTTCCCAGTCTATTGCTGGTGTTCCCAGAGTAAATTGTCCATAGGAGACACAAACACTTTTTATTCCTCTTTTAAAACAAGTTTTTTTCCAGGGTGGAGAGTCTCTTGTTAATGTTTCAACAAACCAAGCAAGGACAACAGCAGGCAAACAGGAGGCAAAAAAGCAAGCATGTAGTTAATGCAGCCTCCATGTAACATTTGCTTGCCCTGGTTTTCCAGCTGTGTTTTTTCCCCAGATCTTAACATCTGCTTTTTAAGAAATTCAGATTCTTTTTCTCTAAATTTCCCTGTCTTAACTCAGGTAAATTAAGCTTTCATTTCCTCAGCTGTTTTTCTGTTTGAATAGGGAGGAGCTTTGCCAGAGCAGATGTAGCAAACATGATTTTTCCAAAGAAAAGTGCTCATTTCCTGGGGAAGTGCGCTTTGCACTCCAGCTAATGTAGCCATTTGCCAGTCTTGCTGAAGATTTCTGCCTTCTGCATATCATGTGAGGGAGGAAGATTTAATTAACTCGAAGTACAAGGAACTCATTAGATAAAGAATGCTATTTAATAGCAAAGTCATGATATATTACGATTTCTTGTTATGACTGTTTTAATACTGTAATTATTCTTACAATAGTTTGTGGTTCATGCCTCTCCTCTGTTGGTGTGTTAAACAAAGCTCCATTTACTGTAGTTTTGCCTTGATTTCTGCCTCTTGCTCATCTCCCCCCCAATAGTAACTGTATTTAGGAATACAAGGAGATATATAGAGGGGAAATCTGTCTGAACCAAGTAATTCAGAGTCCAAAAAAAGACAAAAGAAAATAAAAGCAGCAACACAGGGAAATTCAAATATTGTTCTGATGGTTTGAAAGCAGAAGCTTTGCCCAATTTGCTTCGCCTGTGCTGCTGCAGTTCAAGGGCTTGGATCAATAGAAAATCATTCACTGGCTCCACTGGGCTTTTGCTCAGGTCCTATGTGCAATTCCAGGGCCTAATGAGCTCTCAGGAAGGGCAGCAAGCCGTGCAGGCAGGATCCAGGGACAGGCTCTTGTAGCTCTCTCGGATGCACACAATGAACAAAACTTTGCAGGTTTGAATAGCCACTGGGTTCACATGAGGACATGTTCCACACATCAAACGTGAGAGCACCACAGGGCCTAAAAGGACCTCTATTTTTAACATGGGCTTGAATTTTTAAGGGAAGTGAGTCTCACAGTAACAGGTCTAACAGACCTTGAGCCAGGGCTGGCTCAAACTCCGGTAGGAGAGTGCACCTGACTTAAACACTTGCTTCTCCTGCCTTCCAGCAGGAAGCACAGAAAGAGCTGTGCAGAGGAGAGAGGAGAGGACCTAATGCAATTACTTCTTCCACCAGGAAGAAGAGAAAAAACATGTCAGTACAACATTTTGTCACCACCCTGTCTCCAAGTTCTACCGGGGCTCAGGTACACAGTTCTGTGCAGTCAGAATTAGGAGGGGCTTGCAATCTCAAGCAAGGCTGTAGGTACACCAGGGAGCTGAGATTCATTTGGCTGCAAGCACCTTGGAAAGGCTTCACAAAGCCATGAATCGACCACAGTCCACTTTCAGGGTCATTTTGATTATATTAAAAACAAGTGCTGGGTCACCTGTCAGAGCAGCAAGGGCAGCAGCTGTGCCAAAGGCTTTGCTGAGCTCATGCAAACCTGGATACACCTGCAGTGAAAAGGGAAGGTGTAAGGGAAAAATCCAGTGATGTGGCCATGAGCAGACCACAGCTGGGGGGACCTTCATGGAAAAAAAAATTCTCCAGTTCTTGTTTCATCTCATAAATTGCTCACAATTTTAAATAATTCCATTAAAATGTTTAGTATATTGTCAGTCTAATCTGAAAGGTCCTTTGTGACTTAGGATTTTTCCTGAATTTACATGAAAATTCAGAATCTGGCTCTCAGTTGGCCTCCTCTTTCACTACCACACTCTCAGAATGGTTGGGGCTTTGCTAACCAGGACAGTGGGGACTTAGGGCCAGTGAAAAATGGTCAGTGACAGTTGATCTGTCATCTCTGCAAAGCTCTTTTGAATTGGAATAACCTGGTGAAACAGAATCTCTCTCATTTGTGTCAGCCTTGACCAGTTTTTTGATGTCCCATTCTTGTACATGAGGGTATGGGATTTGCTTGGGATAAAGCTGATTTTCTTCATAGTAGCTAGTGTATAGCTGTGCTTTAGATGCATGACCAAAATAGAGTGATGTTTTTTTGACTGTAGAGCAGAGCTTGCACAGAGCCAAGGCCTCTACTGTTCCTCAACCCTGCCAGTGAGGAGGCTGGGGGTGCACAAGGAGTTGGGAGGCAACACAGGAGGGACAGCTGACCCCAGCTGACCCAGGGGATATCCCATAGCATATGGCATCATGCTCAGCACATAGAATTGAGGAAGAGGAAGAAAGGGGGGGAATGTTCAAAGTGATGGTGTTCATCTTCTCCAGCAAGGTGTGATGGAGCCCTGCTGTCCTGGGATGGCTGAACACCTGCCTGCCCAAGGAAAGTGGTGAATAAATTCCTTGTTTTGCTCTGCCTGCATGTGCAGCTTGGTTTACCTATTAAACTGTCTTTATGTCAACCCACAAGTTTCCTCACTCTTCCGATTCTCTCTGACATCCCACCTGGAGGGAATGAGTGAGCTGCTGGCTGGGCTTAACCCATGACACTTGGAGAGTTTTTTGTTGCTCAGCTCTTGTACATGCACGTGTCACTTTGGGGAGTGGAGCTCAGGAGAGTGCCAGGGCTGGTCAGGAGCTCGGAGCCCCTCAGGCAGCATGGCTGCCAATTACGGGATGATGAAACTGCACAGATCATCGCTGGCATTTGTGTGCTCAGGAGTTCACTTGGCAGTCAGATCTGATTGAGCACAGCTGCTCCGATGGCTGCAAGATGAAGCAGGCGAGTCAGGCTTTGCACACGAAGCCCGACAGCGGGTGCTCGCTTCCAGACAGAGCCAGGCTTTGAGGCAGCAGGAGGGAGCAGCTCTGAGCTCTGCCATCTGATGAGTCCATGCAGGGCCTCATCTGGCTGTGGGGACCCGTGCAGGCTTGAATCACACCCCTTGACAGTGCCTGTGTAAGCTGCCCTGGGAAGAAAAAGACAGGCAGCTGATACCTGGTCCAGAGCTGGGAATAATGGCAGTGCTCACCCTGCTCTTCCTGGTGGCAAAAGACATCTGTTACCTGCTGGCAGGAATCTGATGCTGATGAAGGACAGCTCTTCTGGTTTCCATGTCACAAGGCCAGCCACCCTGGGGACCCCATATGAGAAGTGTGTGTACTGAAACAGAATTTGTAATCTTGCTTCATGGCACTTCAGCCTGCAGTCATGGAAAGACACAGATGCAGATTCCCTGGACACAGGAGAGTCTTGAAAGGTGCATTTTCTTCCTGAAATCCTCTATAATTTTGTTCTTCTCTAAGGCATTTAGGAAAGAGTTTCTCAAGGTCTGGTTTTCCTGGCACAATGTCACCCACACTGTGATTACTGAGCTGCCAACATGTTAGGGGATCAGACAACTTTGCTTGGGATCAAGTCCTTGTGTTGTTTACAGAAGAGCTGAGATTCCAGAAAGTTATATATCTATTTTTACTGCAACCAAACCAGGTGGGCTTCCCAGTTGTTTGTATCCAAACTCTGAGATAAAGACCAAAGATGTGAGCAACAATTTTGGTGTATTAAGTTATTCCTCTTTGCTAACTCCAACAATTCTCTTAAATCCTGGATACTACTGGAGATTAAAGGACAGCTGTAGGATGCTGATGTCCAATGAGAAAACTCACTGGGTCGGGGCCTTCCCTCTTTCTGCTCCTCCATGTCACCTGCAGTGGCACAGGGTGGAGATGTCAGTGTGTCCTTAGGAAGACAAACATCTGCACATGCAGGTGAGCTCTGGTCCTGCCCATGGACACAAGACCTGTAATCTTGACCAATTTTCATCTCTCTCTTTCTTCCTGGTGTTTCCTTCTGCTCTGGTGGCTTGAAAGTGGTAATATCTGCGAGCTATAAAAATAATTGTGGTCACAGATGCATCTGGTTCAAAGAAAACTGAAAGTCATATCCAAAAACTACTTTCTGGGAAATATAATGGGTTACAAAGTAAATAATCAATTTTCATTACAATGATTGTTTTAATAAGATGTCATTATGGTGTCCTTATGTAAGTGCCTACACTTATGTGAGAGATTATCTCCTCTTTCCCTGCTCCTCAGTTTCAAAATACAACTGCTGGCAGAACGTGACTGACTGAAAATCGAGTAGGATGTTGTGCTCTTTAATACCCACAGAGCTCAAACTGACACTAGAAAACCCTTTGCACAGCATCCAGCTGATGTGCCTTGGAGCTGATTTGGAAGGGACGCCTGTTGGATGGGAAAGAAGCCTAATCCAAAGCGCTTTGAAATCAAAGAGGATCTTAGGGTGGCTTTAATGGATTTGACTCAGGCCTCTGCCCAAGCTGAGACTGCCAGAGGGAGACTGCAGGGTCACGCTGCAGAGTGTTGAGAAGGTGGTCACAAATCCTTGAAGTGTGCCTGGGTTACTCTCACTAAGCCTAACCTCGGCTGCAAAAGGCAGGGTATGAGAGGAGAAAGATGAGATCCTGGGAGAATTAGGGATAAAGAGGGAGAATACACTTCCAGAACTCCCAGGGGGCAAAGCAGGTGAGCTCAGCTGGCACAGCACTGGGGACCTCAGGAGTTCCCAAGGGGCTTCTGTGCTAGGATCAGCTAAAGTCAAGGCCAAGCACCAACAGGGTCAAATCAAAAACAACCCCAAAACCTATGTGCATGCCTGACTGCAGATATCAGCTGCCTTTAAAGGAAAATGCACCTGAAAATATGATTGTAGGGTAAGCAAATTATTTTATATATGCCAGGCATTCATCAGTAAATTCCTGTAAATCTGCACTTACAGTCTTTGCTAAGGCATGATTGGTGATCTCCTGCAATGAATGGTGGCTGGGTGTCTGAGAGGGGAGATGTTCACTAAGGACAAGCTTCAGTGCTGAATTCTTCCTCCTCACCTCGCTGTAGCATGTTCTCACACCTACAGTTTGTGAATGAGATGTGAAATGCTCCTGAGAATTGTTGCCGTTCTGTGTCCATATGATGATGGTCAGTACATCTTTCTCTCTGAGGGTATCTGGGCAGGGTGAAATGTCCAATGCACTATGAGAGTGCTGGCTTTGTATAAAAACATGTCTTAATTCATGCACCATGATTATTCAAAATCCATACCCTTGGAAATTTTCAGTGTTTTCAGAATTTTCGTGATTTTGCAGCTCAGAAACTGGATGTTTTCTCCCTTTATTTAGGCTGATGAAAAAAAAAAAAGCAGCTTATTTCTTTGCTCTTCCTCTTTCTTCCTTCCACGTATTTCTTCAGCAGCAGAGGCGAGGAAGGCCCAGATCCCTGCAATATGCAGCCCCAGGCATCCCAGCTGGCCCCAGCAAGGAGATGCCTTGAGGGCTGGGAGCTGGTCAGAGCACCAGGCACATTCCATCAAGTTCCTCGTCCGAATGAAAAAGCTGAAGTGGCTTTTCTGTGTAGGGAGGATTGAAACCAGATCCTGCTATTAAGTTTGTTAAATGGAAACGTAATGATTTATAAGGGAGGTAGTGAACCCTCAGAAAGAATTCAGTAATAATAACACTGGGTGAATGGCAGCGTGGCAAGGCTTCAGAAGTAAATGATCTGTTAAAAAAAAAAAAAAAAACCCACACCAAAAAAGCCCCAGCTAAACAAAGCTACTAGATGTGAACCAGATAAAAACTTTAATTATTTCTAATGAGCTCAGCAAAGCAAGCAAAGGACTGAAGTGGGACTCATCTGATATAACCAATAAGAAGCACAGGCAATATCCTTTTACAGTCACGCATGAGAAGCTCAAAGCCATGCAATGTGTTTAGCCACACACCAGTACTGCTGGCAGATGTGGAACTAAATCCTAGGGATTTCTTTGGGAAAAAAAATATTCAAATGTCTCCATATATTTATATTTTGCTGGAACACATGACAAAATTGAAAGGGTGCTGAAAGTTTTAGGTGAGTACTATATTGAACACGGTAGGGTCACAGTACCATTAAAAAAGTTTGTCTTATTGATGATACCAATTTCAGCCAGTTTGGAAAAGCAATGCTCTGACTAGAGTTTGTCCTGTAAGAAAAGGGGTAAGGATGTCTGGTCATGGTTCTGTATGTGTTTAAAGCTTACTCAAGAGTGCTATCTCTTCCCTTATTAAAAAAAGAAAATAAAGAAAATAGAGGGAGGACATTGCAGCTTTCCACATTTCTCTGCTGTGTATCCATGGGAATCACGGCAATAAATGCTGCAGACCAAACCAGGGCTTAATGAAATGAAAGACCCAGACCTGAAAGGGAGCTGCTTGTATGAACCTTTCCAGTCCCAATCCACCCCTGATTTCTCTGGGACAACAGGTACCTCACAAGGTCACTTCAGCCACGTCCTCAGCCAGGAAAGGAAAGCCAGACCCTGAGAAAAGAAGGAGTAAAAGAAAGCAATAGCTCTGAGACAGTAACCAGATATTGCTCTCAACTATAATAACACACAGAAATGTGTGTAAAGATCTGGCTCTGGGCTCTGTCTGACTCAGGGAGAAATGCTGTCATTAGCCAGACTCTTGGAAAATAATAATGGCCCCCTGAAAATGGAAGGAAACTTTTTTATGGGTTTTATTGCTTTTTTTTTAAGAGGGCAGGATCCCTCCCCTTGCATTCCTTTGCCTCTGTGGTTTTTCATTACTGGGCTTTTAATACTGCAACTACATCACTTCCCACACACATACACACATTTCTTTTCCTGTTGGTTGATTTTATTTCTCCAGCCACTCTACACTGTGTCACAATGTGTCTAAAATGGAATATCTACTTTTGCAGTGCTACCTGCCCTGAGAGCAGCATGGCATCCTGCTTAACAGCTGTGGCCACTAATTCACTGCAACTGCAGTCTGTCTTCCCAGCATCAGCTACATTTCTTTTCCATATGCTAACTCCCTTTCAGCTTAATTTTCCCATTACCCAGCAGTAACATTGAGTAACTGTGTTGGGCTGTATTCAAATGCAAATTAATATCCCCTTCTGCCCATTAACTCTGCTGTTTCTTGTCTAGCCAAAGCAACTGGAAACAAGCACGTATCTTGGTTCAGTGGTCGGACAGAGGGGCCCTGTCTGGGCTGGGATTGCTGTTCATCTCCAAGAGCAGACACAAAGCAGCAGGCTGCAGAAAGGAGAGGTCCTTCATCGAGATGTTTCTTGTCAAATAACCCCTGAACTCCATCCATTCAGCAAACACCGTGGCTCTCTTGAACTTCAGTGTTTGACGTATGTAACTCACACAATGCCTCTGCTGTGCTCTAGATTGGAAACATCCGGTGGATTGACATCCAGAAACCTTTAGATGAGGCTCGGGGGAAGGGAAGATGTCACTGAGCAAGGCATATGACTCAAATCTTAAAAACTGTTAAGCTACAGAAACCTTTAAACAGAGCAGCCTGGCAGAAAGCAAGTTCCCTTAAAGTGAGGATATAGGTGTGAATGCTGAGAGCATGAAGGGAGGGGATGGGGGGAGAAAAGAAAATATACAGAAGAATCTTTATCTTTTTTTTAAATTCTTGGGAACATTTGGGATACCTTTCTTTCATAGCTCTTTCTTTTTCAGGATGACTCTGAATTATAAACACTTGCACCATTTCAGGAGGAAAAAATTGGTGCAATTCCTTGGGCCTCCCCCCTCAGCCCCCCCTCCCCCCCAAAGAAAAAATTGAGCTCCACATATGTGAACCACTAGCACTAAAAATTCTTACATATTTCTTCATGCCCCTGCAACTCTGAACCTCATCTGATTCGTTTTCCACTCTGGTGCTTAACCTTCAGTTACCTACTGGTCTAACCCTTCCCTTTCCAGCACAGGCACGGGCTGTGTGTGCAAAGAGCATTACTCCAGGCTAAGCAAATCTTCTGTTTTGCAGAGAACATATTTGTAGTTTTCTATTTTTTTCTGCATCCTATTTGGAGTAAAACTTTTAGTTTACGTAGGTTTCTTCCCTTAGAAAAAACTCAAAAGCAAAAGACATACAAGAACAGGGACAATATCTGTCACTTAGAGGCCTTCAATGCATAATAAACAAAGTTGTGAGGCAAATCTATGGTGCTTGAATCCATCCTGAGAGTAGCTGAAGCTCAGTTGTTGGAAGGCATGCTCTGTGGATGGAGTGCATTGGTAAAAAAGGATAGGCATCACTTTCCTGACCACAGTTCCAGCTGGCTGAGTTAGCAACAGCAGTCATTCAGTCAGGAGGCATAAAAGAGCATCCCCCCAGCCAAAGTAATCGCTGCAACACTGATCAGAAATCTCAGATTTCTGCAAAATGCTTGCAAAAATTATGTGCAAAATGGCTTGCACACCAAAATCAAATGGGTAGAGGTATTTACCTAATACATGAATAATGAATAAATAAGAGATATTTGTGATCAAAGGAAGGAAAGAAAATAGTCCTGGAATCTATTATTTGCCATAAAAAGAAATCACTGCTTGTTGGAAAACCCACACCTTTGAGTTCATGATGGGTAAAAAGACAGTTGTTTAAATATCCCATGTCTGAGCTCAGAACATCCCTTATGATATCACTATATGACCATTTCATGTGTAAGAAGCCTGTTCTTCCAGTGAAGAATAATGAATGTGTCAGCCCAGATAACTGCTGAAATTCAGCCATCTGCAAGATGTTGCCATGGAAAGAGCCTATTGCACAGGAGTTCTTGGCTGTGGATATTGTTCTGGAGATCGTACGTTTTGTACAGGACCTTGTTGTTTTGGTCCCCTTTGGAAAGAGTGAATTCCATGGCAGATCACTGCTGTTGTTTAACCTTAGGCACTCAAAAAAGCAAAGGCAACACTTCTTCAGTCTGAACGTGTGATACCAGAGAAGGAGGTTTTGTTACAAGGTGATAAAAACACATTTTCTGGACAAAGATGCGAGAAGCTAATCCAACAGTGACTGAAAGAAATCAAACAAATGTTGCAGGAAACAGATCAACTTTCATCTCTGACCTACCCAAAGTGGACAAGTATAAACTAAAGGCAGGAAAAACAACCCTTGTCCTGCTGGCCTTTCTTATCTTTTAAGAGGCGCAGCAACTGGGTTCCCAGCTTTGAAGTCAATCAAATGATGAGCCTGCTAAAACTGATTAGCACATGCCTGCATGCTGGGACATCGATGAAAAGGGAGCTGGGAACACAGCCCTCTGAAGTGGAAACGGCTGGAAACCTCTGAGGCTGTGGGATCACAGAGGGACATGTAGATCCCCTCTGTCAGCTGCAGCAAGGAGAGTGAGCACAATGCAGGAATAATATTTCATGCTGCTGAATGTGCATATCACATTTGCATCTGCAGCATTCCCCATCCTTCAGCTCTGAGCTCTCAATGCACCCTGAACCCCCAAAGTTCCCCCAGCCAAGAGACTCCTCTCTGACAGAGCCTGGCATCAAATGTGTCAGATGAAGTGAAAAAAACCCTCATAATGAATGGTAATGGAATAACAGGCCAGAGGGAAAGTTGCTTCCTAATAGCCCGTGATAGGTTCAATAAAAGCAGAGCACAAAACAACAAAAACCAGAGAGAAAACTGGCAGCAGGATTAGCCCTGCTATGACTGCAGTCCCAGCTCCCAGAGCTGCCAGAGAGCAGCAGCAATAGATACCAGGGTGCTGCTCTCCCACTGCAGATACAAATAACTCCCATTGAAACCAGTGACATTTATTCATGTCCCGTGGCAATTAAAGGGAGCCTCCTGTCTGCTCTGCTCAGTGCTGCTTCGCAGTGCGAGCAGCAGGGGTGGAGCACGTGTGCGTGTGTAATTTGTGCTGTTTCTGAACCCTCAGCTGTCAGCACAGGACAGGGACTGCAGGTCCCTGCCCGGGCGAGAGCCAGAGCCACACGGCTGTGTGCAGGCGTTGAGATTGTTTGCTTGACTCCATTCCCATTTTCCCTCTTGCTGGCAGGTCAGTTCATTCAATGAAGCACTCTCAAGTGCTCTTCCTTGGTCTCCCTTGCATTTTGAGGTAGAAAAAGCCTTTTCGTTTGAGTTTCCTCTCTTGCCCTACATACCCAGCTATCAGCTCCACATTAGGATGTGGGGAATGTCAAGCAGGCATCCAGAGTGTAGGCTAAGGAAGCCTCATGCTGCTTCTAAAAAAAGCTGAAAGCTTCACTCTGGGGCTAAGGGACAGCTCTCCATGGCTTCACTTCCTCTTGGGAAGTAGATTTTCTTGATGGAAATAAGATTTGGGAGCACATGCTGGAGGGCTGCATCTGAATTAAAAGCCCTCCTGGCAATGGGGAAATGGGGGGAGAAATCCAGAATAGCACAAATATCAGGGATATTCTGTGTTGGAGGTACAGCAGGGTAAATGATTGCTCAGGTAGCTCTTGGAAAAGGCAGCTATCTGGTTTTGAACAGTTTGCAGGGTTCAGCTAAAAATCAGCTCAAGATTTGGCTGAAAAATTTAAAATAGGTAAGATAAAATGTGTTCTGGGAAAAGCCTGAAATTCTTTGCTGTGGCATAAAAAATTCTAAAAGTTTCTGCCTACACCAGAAAACCACTACTGGTGGTTTGGGGGTTTTTTTGTTGTGGTCAGTGAAGCATATGGAGATACAGCTTATACCGGTTATGAGTTTATTTGTCAATACCAGAGAGGCTTAGGCTGAACAAGATCAAGTCTCTCATTCCAGAAGAGCTGTACCCATACACAGATGCAGTTACTCTGGCTGAAATAAATATTTAAAGGAAGACAGCAGCTACATCATAACCAGACTTAGTCCTAAGTAGATATGCTGTAAGACATAGAAAGTGGAATTTCTCTTCTGCTGGATCATAAAGGTTTCCCTCCTCCTCCCCTTCATTTTCCCTCTTCCCTCCTCCTCCCCTTCATTTTCCCTCCTCTCTGAAAATTCCATTAATTCACCAGGTAGGAGCTGTGTGAGAACTGCTAAATTCCAAGGGTTTTAGATGATGGGGAGGGAGGGAGGAAGGGAAGTAGTTGCTGAAGGGTCTTGGCAAAGCTCAAGAGCCTTCTTCCCACACCATTTCCCCAGTCTCTCATCTGCCTTACACTTTCCTGGTACTGAAATGCATCAGAAATAATAAAAATCTTGAATTCAAATAGACACAGTTACACTTTCTCCAAATCCCTGTATGGCTACGTCTGTTGCAGAATTCATAGCAGTGCCTTGAATTCATTTAGTCAACATCAGCTGGAAAATTTCAGGGTTTTTCAGGTAGCGCAAAAAATCCCTGTGTAGAAACCCTTAAATTACTTTAGCACTTTTTTATTAATTTAGCTTCACTGCACTGAAAAAAAATGAAATAAAAGCCCTAATGCTCTGAAAAATAAAATGAGGGCTCAGACGTTCTGAAACTGTAATAGCTTAACTGGAAGTGTGAATTTAAACCAATAGAAACCCTCTTGTAAATATTATTAGTCATCTAGAACACTGACTGATGGAGGACATTTCACTGGAAAAACCCTGCCTCTTGCACATATAATGTGACTCTGAACTGAATTAATTTTTCATAATCTAGAAAATATTAAACTGCATAAAATTTTTCCTTGCTCAGTCCAAGAGAGTTTCAGCTGAGGGAGTTGTCTATGAATAATTTCCTTTAAGAGTTTTGTCCTTTATCTTGGGGCAATTCTCTTATTGTAGCTTTAGATTAACAATTAACTTATTTCAATTTAGCTTAAAAGGAAAGAACAGGGTCCCCATGGCAGTTTGATTGGGTTGAACTGCTGCCCTTGTGTATCTGAGTACCACACAGGGCCTTTTCCACATTAAAATGCAAGATTTGTCTGCAGTGATTTGAGCACAGCAGACAGGAGCAGATACCTCTGTGGTCTAAAACGATGTCAGTGTAACTCTAAGTTTGCAGAAGTGCCTGCAAGACCAGCTGCTGGCATTCTCATCCTCCACCAAATCCACACCCAGCCAAGGTGGAGTGTCACAAATGTGACAATCTCGGTGTGGGTGGGCACCTGCAGGCACCTGGAATGTCAGAGTGGCTCCTGCAACCCAGCCTGGCCACGTGTGCCCTGGCCTGACCGTGCATCCCCCTGCAGCCACATCTCCTGGTGGGTAGAGATGGTCTTTGAATTGGACAAGGGACTTGTTTTACTGATTTTACATGTGCACCACCTGGATAAATCCACTTCAACTGAAGCATTTTTGAAAGAAATGTTTGTAGTACAAATGAGGATAAGGACCAGGCTTATACCAAAAAGAAATCCCAGCAGGTCTACTCTGAATTTCACCGAATAAATGATGACTCTAAGGACAAATCTATTTAGTAATCTAGGGGGTGACTGGGTAACAGATGTACAATCCTTCTTACTTTAACAAACTGTAATAATATTCATGGTTTGATATATGAGGTACTTTTCCCAAACATCTACTCGCCACATAAACAGGAAGGAATTCCTTTTTTATTATTATTTTTGTAGAGCACTGAAAGGTTACTGGAGAATTTCTGATAGTTTAATTTAGGGGGAGGAGTTGCTTTCTCTTCAAAATATTTTTACAGTTATTTCCAGAAAAAGAGAGTGCTTGATGAGCCCAAAATATAATCAGGACAAAATATATGTTAGTATGAGATATCTTAGGAGTCTCTCTGTGCATTTGTACAAGCCATTCATCACCAGACAGAAGGGAGAGACCAGTGATCAGCTGGTGGCTGTAAATCTGTCCAGTTCTGTAACTCACTCTAGCCAGATGCATTTGCAGAAAGCCCAGGAGCAAACTCTGCCCTGTGTTAAACATTAGCAGCGTGCTGCTCATGTGTGCCTTATCAATCATACAGTCTTAAAGCAAAGGCATCCATTCCACAGATGTAAATAAATGAATGCCCAGGCACTTCTGGGATTGTTGTTTATGCAGACAAGCAGATGAAGTACTGGGAATTTTTGTTCTGAAGAGCACAAAGTACCAAAAGAGTCAAACTCATTTTATTTCTATCTTTAAAGGTCAGTGCCTGATTCTTGTCTAAATGCTCTGAAGAAATTTTGCTCTCTGAAGGAAAATGTTCACGATCTTGACAAGACCTGGGGCTTTATTTCACCTATCTTCAGCCACCTGTAAAGCAGGCACCTTCTGTAAGCCAATCACTTCATTTTCTTCTGTAATTAGCAAGAGGAGCAGTTCCGCAAAGCTGACACCTCTGCTTCCTTTTCTCTGCTGCTGGTCAAGGGAACCCATACCACGAATACAGACAACCTGCCTAACTCTTAGATGCTCGGTGCTGTCCAGTACCTGCTTTGTTGGGTTTCAGCTACCCCAAACCTCCTTTCCTGACCCCTGGGGAGCCTTTGCATAACCAGCATCTGCCTCACTGCAGCTGCAGCAGCTGGAAAGGGGCTGTAATTAGGGCACTGTTGCTCTGACTGAGCATGCAGGAAGCAGGCAGTGGATGAAGTGCCTCAGCTCACTTGTGTCCTACTTAACTCTCAGAGACTGGATTTCCTCTACATCCTTTTTCACTGAAAATTTAGCAGTTTGCAAAGGGAGCTTCCTCCATGTCACAGTGAGATGCCAAGTCAAGGTGTTGCTGAGAATCCTTTCTGGAAAACATGATGCCACATGTACCACTCGCTGCCTTTGATTCTGCAACGTATCTCCAACTGTTTATGCTCCAGAAAGGTTCTGGGATGTTCAAAGGACAGAAGAAATACTTAAAACTACCTCTGGCAACCTGAGCCTGTTTTGAGCCTGGGCAATTTCCATCATATGCATGGTATCATTCAAGCATTTAATATTTATATTCTGCCCCTTAGACCTCTCAAAAGACATTCCCTCTACCAGAACTCACAAGAAGATGTTATGATGAAACTGCCTTTTTCAAGTTCTCTAGAATCTCAGTGGGGGAATATAGGACAAGGCAGGTTCCTGATTCTGTTCTATTCAAATGGAAAAAAGGAGTGAGGAGGGGTGAGAAGGAGAGAAATGTTGCACACCTCTGCTCATCTCAGAGGGCCTTACTGCTTCTCCCTTATTTGCCAGACAAGTTTGACTTCTCCACTCCTGCCTTTACACCTTGCAGAGTTTAGTCTGTGATGCAGTCAGATTCAATGTCCATCCTGTATCCCATCCTCACTCACTTATCACAAAATGATGGTTTATTACCACATTTACTTGTTTTTCGCATTCCCACCCCTTGATCTTCCCTCATGCTCCAATTCCATGTGCACTTGTTGCTTCCTTGACCTGTTAATCTTTCATAATCCTTATTCATACACTTCTACCTGCTCACTGCTTCTGATTGGGCCACAGCCATGGCCTGAACATTCAATTCCCACTGTGCCCTGCACTTCTCAAGGAAACACAAAGTCCACGTTAAAGGTGCCTTCTTCCTCTATCCATTTGTGTTCTGCACATTGAACCACACAACGTGTTTTTCAAACTGCTGACAACCAGGGACTGCATTTACAGCATTTTGCATTTCAGAGTTTAACAAATTTCATGGATGAAAACCCTGCATGTCCAATCTGAATAAGTGGGGAATGCAGATGCAGTTGTCCTGTGTCTTTATGAACTCCATGAAGTGCCAGATGACCAGTCACTCTAATTGCTACATGGGTTTGGGAGCATTTGCTTCCTGAAGAGTGATTATGCCCAAAACAGATTGTGCCCAAAGAAAAATGATCTGCATGAAAATGCATTCAATTATAAAATGCCACAGCAGAAATGGAACCTGGCAGCCCAGCTGCCCCACAGGACTTCTGCATACATCACTGAGCAGACGAAATTATGCTAAGGACCAAGCTCATAAAAATTCACTGACAGGTACCCAAACATACTCTGATTTTCAGGAACAGTTGGTTCCCAAGTAGCTTTCAAGGGGGCAAGGGGAAGAACTGGGTATGTAGGGCACTGGAGAGAAGAATTTGGTGGAACCAACATTTTCAACCATTTGCAACCATCCAGAGATCTGATGCACTTAGAGGTAAATGTGTGTGTGTTGGAAGTTCCTGTTGTAGAGAATGGGACTCTACCAAACAATGACACACATCTTCTACCATGTGTGAGGGGTTTAGACCTTTCTCTTATTAATTCTTTTATGCAGTGATTGAAGCTGCCAGGTATTGAGTTCCTTGTCCTTTCCTTAAGGAATAAAATGCCAGATACCATGAATGCCTGACACCACACCCAGCACAGTCAGTGGCAGATTAAGGGGGTAATTTTCTTCTACTACAAGATCTGTGATGTGAGAGGGAGTTGCCTATCATAACGCAGCTACACTTACCTTGGTAGCAATTTAAAAGTACAGCAAAGAGATATTGTAAAAGGATCCTGATCACCAGCATTCATCAGTTTCCAGAGAAAAACTAACAAGTGTGGTAATAAGGATGGAAACTCTACAGAATGATCATGGAGAATAAAGGAAACAAAATAGACCTAAAACTTAATTATCTCTTCTAAAGAAAAATAAATGTCAAGAAGTAAGTCAGATGGAAATATTGTCCAAGCTACCAGCATGATAAATACTGTGAATGCAGATGTAGCACGGCTATTGGGAGATACTACTGCATTTGGGAAAATACCCAAACCAAAACTAATTAGCAAAAGGTGTTAAAGACCAAAAATACTGAAGTCTAGAGGTGTCTGAACAGAACGATATCCTAGAAAAATACCAGAAAATATTAAGTTACAATTAGGCAACTGTGTGGGAGACATGAACACAAGCAGAACCATTGTGCAGACCAAGAATTAAAGCAGTGGGACTGAGGATGATCCAGTGAGTATACTGACAATGGCACCATGAAAGGCAGAAAGAGATTCCAGGGACCTGAGGGCTGCAGAGGCTGTGGAAACACTGGGTGCAGAAGCAGGGCTAACAATGCTCAGTAGAGTATTGCACTAACATAGTTTAAACGTTTGTGATACCCAGTCTGATCTGTTCAGAAATTAGAAACCTCATGACATCTCTTATATCCCAGCATCCAAGTACTCTGGGCAGGAAAACCAGAGGAACCTACAGGCTGGTTGAGAAGATAGGGAGGTTATTCTAAAGAACAGGAAGAGATCAGTGATGTGATTATAGGACTTCCTAATGGTCTGAGTGCACTGAGTGCTACTGAAGGACGCCAGCCCTTCTCTTGGTACATGGACATCCCAACAAGCCTGATCCCAGTGTTGCCTATGAATCAGTCATACTGAGCACAATTCTATTGGACACACAGAGACAAGACCTGAGGATCACAGCTAAGAGCCAAAGTGGACTGTCAAAAAAAAAATATTAAAAAAACCCCCAGGAAACAAGACATGTTGTAGATTGTCATTTATCCTAGTTGGCACGTAAAGCTGTGGGATACCAGGGAGCATGACCAGAAATATCCTCTGTGCTAAAATGATCTCTGTCTATAAACACATTTTTCAAAGCAATGGGCATGTACAGGACAAATTTGAGCTAGAAATAGTGCAGTCTGAGCCTGGCAAATTGGCTGGATCCATTTGATTTGCTGGTCTCAAAAGAACAGCAGCTGTCAGGACCACAAAGGCAAGGTAGTGAGAGAAAGCAGCAGGTAAGCAAATCTGAACTGGCCGAAAGCTGCTGTAGGCAGAAGTGTTAATACAGCCAGTAAACTTTACCAACACAGCCAGTGTTGTCAGCATGCTCTGCTGGGTGTCTTTGTTTCACTGGCGTATGCCCCAAGGGACAGACTCCTGTCTGTGTGTGACAGGGAGGGCAAGGCTCTGTGTTGCTATGTGATCAGACTGTTGTGTCTCCTGCATCTCCAAAACACAAAGATTATAGCTGATGACCTTGGTATTACTGAGGAAAGCAAAGTCTAGGTAATGCGAGAAACCCTTAAAAAACTCCATAAACTCCTCAAGGGGGAATAAAGATAAGAGGTTTTGAAACAGCAAGGCCCTCCTGGACATTTCAGGCTCCATTACTAAATTCCACAGTATCAGGGAATGTTGTTGAATACTGGGGCATACTTGTCTATGTTCTTAAATTGTCAGACTAACATCCAGCATGGTTTTGGCTAAGCAGCCTGGTACTCTACTGAACAACTTCCATGCAGAGTTTGGAAGCCAGCACTGGCTAGGACTATCCCCTGTAGGCAGTTTGGATGTGGTCCAAGGATAGGGTTCAGTGGCATGGGCATGGCTTGTTTTGTGTCTGCTGATCTCCACTTCAAGAACTTTCTTTGGACACATTACACTGCCCCAGATACAACTTTGGGACTCTCCAGGCACTCCAACAGAGTGCTACAGATGGTAAAATCACTCCATAGCTCTCCTCCTCTCCAGAAACAAGGGGACTGTGCCCCACTGCCAAGGAAGTAGGGGTACTTCAGAGGCAGCCTGAGAGGAGGCATGCCTCATCCTGAGGAGCAAAGGCACTTCTCTGAGATGCCAGAGACTTTTTATATGCATGAGGCTCAGATTTAAGATACTTTATATACAACAAATGTTTTAAACATGTTGCTGCACAGTTGAGCAGGTCTGAGTCCAGCAGCAGAGACCTCACAACCAGATGGGAAAGAAAACAGAGCAGTTTATCCAGCTGAGTATGTGAACCATGGACTAAGGCAATGGATGAAGCAAAACTTAAGAGTGGCAGTGAACAGAAATCACATTGTGAAATGCAGTGCAAAGTCTGGGTGCTACAAAGAGCATGAGTGAGCCTGACACAGGGAGAGTGGAACGGGGGAAAACACAGATCTGGGTAGAAAACAGAGCAGACAGTCTTTCATGCAACACAATGAAGATGGCAACCAGGTTACATCAAGTTCATAATCAAGATACTGAGAATGGGAAGTGGGGGAACTGGTTTGAAAACCAACTCATCTGAAAGGATATGACTTTGAAACACTAAAAAAGGGTGTTGATTAAAGCCACATCTGTAGGTTCAGGAACATACTAATACTTTCCTTAGTGGCAATGGGTCTTGTAAAGCACACTCAAGCTAAAATTGTTCAAAATAGTGGTTAACTCATTCTTGTGTGATTTACAAGGTGTAGCATATCTTTCAAGAAGGAATTCTCTGGAGGTTGACTGAGGGATCACTGTCTCTGTACATGGCTACAAGCAGTTGCAGGTTCTCTGTAGAAATAAAAAGTGTCCATATTTCAAATATGCCATGGTGCTATCAAGGACTGAAAACATGAAATGGCTCTTAGTTTTTGACTTGCTGATTTAATTCTGCTCTGTGCAGACCCACACTTCTCCTGCAAGCAGTCTCAAACCAGGCAAATGAGGAAAGGTAACAACAGAAACTCTTTAGGATTTATAAAGCTGTGATCATGCTAGTCCTCAACCTGCATCACATGACTTAATCCTTTTCTATCTATTTAAAAAAAAAAAAAGCAAGATCTGTGAGCAAGGAAATAGAAGAGGAGGGAGAAAAATTCAGAGAGATGGATCATGTTACAGACGTCTCAAGTCTGATAATGATGGAAGGATGAAGGAGATTTCATGGTGTAGAAGAAAGCTGGCAATTCTCTGATAAAATGTCTGACTAAGAAGGAAACATTCATGCTAAAGGAATACAAATAGAATGGCAAACAAATACTTGATTTCTACCTTGGGATATCTGAATTGTGGCAGGATTCATCTAAGAGCCTTGAATACACTTTGGAAGAAGGTGAAACCATATCCTAATCTCTGGATCATGCAAGGTGTGCAAGCCAGGCCATCCCCAAACTGTTTCCTGCTCTGTGGCACCACCTCCTGGCACGAGTGACAACACAAATCCAAAAAAAAGATGGAAAGCAAACTTCTTATGTTTCCTTTGAGCTAGGTTATTGCTAGAGCTTCTTGCATGAAGGAAGCAGAGAATAATACCATTTTTTGATCAGAGGTCTAAATACATGTGATTGAAAATAATTGCATTATTAGCATTGCAGAATTAAATCCTGAGTAAAATAATGGTGTATCAGCACGGTTTACACCCTGCTGTATCAGTAATGAAGTGACCTTTGGCAGCATGTACATTCCATGCCCATCCACCCACGGTTTTGTGTGTATTCCAAACCTACTCTATAAACATGGACAAAGCAACAAACTGATCAAGGGAAAAAGTGACAAAGTTCACTCTTGCATTCAACAGGAAGCTTTGAAACAAGATCCCACCTACAGACTAACCTGCCGCTTTTGAAGGCAACAAAAATGCTGAAGGAGAGCAGAAAAAATTTTACCTTTAGATTTTAACTTTATAACACTCACTTCACCACTGGATTGTCCAAAGTGAACTACACACCAAGCTCACTATAAGCCATTAGGCAAAACCCAACTATTCATACTTACAACGGTATAAGTAACCATAGCTATCCCAACCACTGAACACTCAACAAATTCAAACTTGGTGCGGTCAGGCACCGAGGTTCAGCCACCACACTGTGGTGAGGGTGAGAACCCACAATCCCCTGGGTCAGTAGTTTGCATAAGTTTATATGATTGGTTCTTGTTTTCCCCCTCCTTGTTTTATGTATGAAGTTGTAAATATTCATTTCCCTTTGTTAATATGGATATGTTCTAGAAAGTTCTGTGCTACTCGACACTCCATTGGTTCCTTCACCAAGTCCCTCCTATGTGTTATTCCCATTGCTTCGTTCAGCCTTAATCTCTCCTCTTTCCCCTTACCCCACTGGCTGTGTCCCTTACCCTGCCTTTCCATCCCCAGTATAAAATGCCTGGACCCTCAGTTGAATTTGGCTTTTTGTTCCTGTCTTTCTGTGAGATTGAACTTTTAGGTAGAACACCCTACAGAGAGTTCCCTTTCTTTGCTTCTTTGCCTCCGCCTGTGTGCCAAGGACCTGCCAGGGAGTAGCTCCCTTGGTGAGGATCTCCCTGGCTCTGTTTTTGCGGGTGCAGAGAACCGCCTTAGAGTTCGGCGTGGCCAGAGCTCCGGGCTTCTGTTGTGGCTAGTGCGTGACCTTAACGCAGAACGAAAACCTGGAGGCATTTTTCAGGGACAGTTCTCTGTTGATTCATCACCATTCTCCTTTCTCCCCAGAGGAGAGTTCTGCCTTCCTTCCACGTTTTGGTAAGGGGTGGCCTCTGAAGTCACATTCTCGAAGGTGGGCACCTGGCTACAAGTAAAAAAAGTCACTATTTTTGCCTGCCTGCTGTCACTTTTTAATATGTCTTCACCTTTACTCTGTAAATTGATGAAAAATCAGCATTTGTGCTTTCAGCAGGCTGCAGTGTCTATTTTCTAGGCACAGACTGATGAGCTCCAGTCTTGCCCTTATTTCCATATTCAAAAATATGTCACAGTAGACAAGCTAATGGATTCAGGTGGAAAAGCCACATGTACGTATTGGGTAATATTTATTAAAGATTTAGAAGCTGGCTGGTAAAAGCGTCTTGTCAGAAAAGCAGAAGAAGTTAATTTAGTAATAACTGAGATAGTAAATTCAGTAAATGGGTGGAATGCAGAATTATATTCTATTTAAATAAGATATTCCTGCATTTAGGAGGATTAATCAAACTGGTAAAAGTAAATAAAATTTTCAATTGATCTTTCAAGATGGTATTTTTAGAAAATCGCTTAAATGAGCAAAAAAGAAGAGGGGAAACAAGTTGCTGATCCTGTCACTTTCCAGCTACAGTGTTATGGATCTGGAACAACAAAATAGAAACTTACAAAACTGTTACTTCACAACTTTATTCCATGTACTTCAGGAAACATTTTCACCAACACAGTGGAAGAGGATGTTCTTTGGGGGAAATCTGAGATGATTGCTTTTCTTGTTATTGAGTCTACCTTGTGCTTACCACAGTAAAATTAGGCTCAATACTTCGTCTTACTCCTTCCATGACTGCTTTTTTATAAAACATCAAAACCCTCTCTACCTGATCTGTAAGAGGAAATAAATGGTTCTTCCTACTGATGTGTCTGCAAAAAACATTGGGAGTGGCTGCCAACACCACCTGTACAAACCTGTCAGGGGTGTTTGCTAGATCTGTATCTGAAGACCATAACTGAATGAACTCTTTGCTCAGTGCAGTTTCAGTGATTTTGTCGTCTAACAATGGTACTCTTTTACAGCAAAGTGTTTTCTTAAATAAGGGATAATAAAATTACACTTAAGAATATTGTAGATGCAGCATATGGAACACAACTCTTGTTGCAGTTACCAGAATAATTATTCCAGGAGAGGGATGTGGAGTTGAACTAAACTACTAATTTCAGAATGTCTCAGAAATTTACTTTTGAAGCTATTAAAGAGTCTGAAATCCAGCTGCCTTGGATCAATGCTTCTGTATTGCTAGTAAGACCAATTTTATGATGACGTGCTTCTTGTGGTACTTCAGATAAATGTGGCAATGAACAAAGCAGATTTTGGAGCACTAAAATGTCAGGCAGCTTGTTCAGCAGGTATTTATATCTTCTGTCCTAGTAATGGGAAAGGTGACATTGCCTTTGAGAGGATAGAATTAGGTGCTAACTCCATACAGTCACTGCACAGTTCTGCAATAGCATATGCCAATACCCTTTGAAGTAGAGTAGCAACAGTAATAGAGCAGAAGAAGAGAGGATATGATCCAGACGTGGTTTTGACAAAAGTGCTTAGTAAGACATGCTGCCAATGCCAAGAATGTGGAGCTCTGGGAGTCTGAGACCTTTTTCGACAATGGTGGAAAGGAACTGAGCCACTGTAGGTCTCAGGCAAAGAAATTATGTCAGGCAATACCTTTGGGTCTCAAAAGCGTTTAAGAAATCACTACTCCTGTTTTATTTACCTTCTGTCGTACCTTCCCATCCTTTTTCTCAAAGGCGACTCAGTTTTTAAGGCTACTTCCTCTTCTTTCAGGTTAAAGGAAAATTTCTAGTGCATTATTTAGCATTTCCTTCCCACTACCTTCTTCTCTTCTATGTACCTCCTTTACTTCCTTTATTCACAATAAGGAAATAATGTTATGCAGGTGTAAGAGGATTTCTGGACCTAATTCAAGAAGTGTTTCCATGTCTCATTCATTCACATAGTGCTTTCACATTTGAGCACCTTGCTCAGGACATTTGCACAAGTACTGAAAAAGCTTAATTCTCACTTTGGTTTAAAAGCAAGGCACCCAGTAAGATAAATAACAGACTGGATGAAGAGGCCATCCCAAATAAAAAGAGATCTCGCTGAAAGAACATTAAAAATAATGACCTTGAAACAGCTTTCTGAGACTGAATATGGGTGAAGCTGTGAACAACATGATCTAGTAGGAGGTGTCCTGGTCCACAGCAGGAGGTTGGAACTAGATGATCTTTGAAGTCTCTTCCAGCCGAGAGCGTTCTATGATTTCATGATCCCATGATCTCAAAGAGATGGAAACATCTCTTCTGCAGGCTTCTTTCTCTTACAAGTAGTGGCACTGAGAACAAAATCAAATTTCAAGTTAGAAGTTCAGGCTTCTTTTCAGGTTCCCAGTGCACCCCAAGATTTCATTTTCTCCCGTAAACAGTGCAAAATAGATTGAAGCAAGAGACATGATAACCTCCTGTCAGAAAAGATGGCGTCTCTTTCTTTACCAAAAAAGGTGGCTGCATTCAACCTGCTTTTGGGAACAGTCCCAGCTCCTGCTGTCCCACAAGCTGTGTCCAGGCCTTGTCTAGAAGAGGGATAAAAGTTGTGCCAAGGAGCAACCCAGCAATTACCCAGTCCAAAACTGTTTGGTTTAATAGTGTAAGTTTAGCTGAAGTTTCCAGACATACCTCAACCAGTCCAATGTGCTGCCTTCAAACACACAAAAATTGGAATTGCATTGAGTGAGTGTTTTATAATTTCACCAACTGCAAAATAAGATTTCTATCCCACATGGCCCTGGAGACACTTCCCCCATCAGAAGCACAAGGACTGAGACAGGTCTGTGGATATCTTGTGTGAATGCAAAGGAGACTGTAGTACACAGTGACTAGTTGGGTTTGTGACGTGGCACAGTAGCCCATCTATAGGACCTCTCCAAGTTCCTAATTGCACACTGGAACCACTGAGGAGTTAAAGAACTTGTGAACTTTGTTTAATCTTTGCCTACATCTCTCATTGCTCATGACAGAACACCTTTAACAACAAAGACTGGCAGTAACACATGCCCAGAGGCATTTCCACTCCCAGCCAGCACCGTGGCATTTGGAGGAGAGGTTTGCTCTGCCTCCTCACCTCCAGGGACAGAGACTCAAACACCAGAGGCCACTGCACAGAGGCCTGTTGGTTCCTGTGGAGGGTTTATCCCACTTTGCCACTTGAAGTATGGACGGGCAGATTGATCAGGAGAAAAAGTAAGGAAAGGACATTTGGGTAGGGAGAAGACATAAGAATCAGTACAGGACTGATAAGTAACAAAAGTCACACCAGGGCTGGCCAGAAACACAAGTTCTTTTACTCAGCTGTAAAATGGGGTAAATAGGCCTAGGATTTAGGCATTCTTTAAGGCCCTGGAATGCCATTGTGGCAATCACTGCAGATCTGCCTATAAATCACTGCTGCTTGTTGTGGCTCCTGGTATTCACATTTCAGATTTACTAGTTTCAGCCACCTATCTGCTGTTTGCAAATGGAATGCGAGACACCTTTAGCAAATTATTGGCATTTAGCAATTGTTTAATCCTTGGCCTTTTGAAGCCAAACCAACCAGTTCCAAATAGCTTACCTAAGGACTTGTGCAGTTCAACACCCTCCACCTCAGTGTTAATATTTTACAACCAACCTCTTTTCTTTGGATACCTTTATTCAATTGTCTTGCCAGAAGGTAACCAATGGACGCCTTCACACCCCATTCCACTGTTAATGAGTGAAGTCAGTGACTCTGAACATTTTGGCATGAGCACTACCCTCTATTTGTCTATAAAATAAGTCTTCCCACAGTCAGACTTCAAAGCTATGTCCTAAAGGCATTTTCATATAGGTCGCATATCTTCCTCTTCTTTGGGAGGTAACATTGTGTCCATTGTTCTTTGAGTCATGGAGGACTCAGTATGACTCACAAATTTACAGCAATGGGTTCAGTTCTGGGTTGTGGTAGTTTTGTTCATCCTTGTAATGAAGGTGTTCAGACCATTAAGACAAATGCCATTGAGAGCCGTCACTTTTGATAAATTAGAGGCAACAGAGAGTTCTGTAGGAACCTTGATCCCTGCCTCACACAGGCATTAACCACAGATAAAAGGGTGCTGGGTAACTATTGGGCAGTGCTCTCGGGGTGTCTCACATTATCAGAATAAGTGAATTCTCAATGACTTCTGTCCCATTTTCCAGTTCCAGTCTCAGAGCCTTTTTGTAACAGTGACATTGCTTGGTTTCTTAAAATAATACAGAGGGCAAAGATGATGAAATGGGATGTGTGCAGCTTGCCCAGCTTAGTTTTGACAGAAATTTAGCAGTGAATTTTGTTCACACAATTCTGTCTTCAATCCTCTTGTGTTCATCTATAAATTTCATGATGGAAAACAAACCAAATGAACACCCAAATGAAATAACTGACTTCATTTCCTTTGAAGAAATTCACACAGGCATAGGAAGAAAAAGAAGCATTAGCAGAAAGTTTTGTGGGAAGACAGATGCAAGTACAACAGAAACCTCCTAATGTTTCTAAAACTACCTCTTTCTTGGCCTGATCACAAAAGAAATTACGTGTCACCTGAAAAGCTGTGCAGTTTCACAGCTTGGGACCCCAAGAAATATTTGTATGAAAGGTTCTTCAGCCTAAAATACATTAATCTGTTCACTTGGCATCATGGGTGCTCTGAAAAGAGTTACCCGAGATCAGTTCTGCATTGAGACATCTGACCAGTCAGACAAGGCATGAAGCAGACCTTAGGAACAACAGCCCTTTTTGTCTCTGAGTGACTCAAATAAAATATCTGGAGTGGAAAGAATGGGGCAACCAAATGCCCCATAAAACTGGAAATGTAGGTAGTTATTTTGTCTGGCTGAGCAATATGGTCAGGTCAAATGGCACCAACATGATCTGAATGTGACTCAGCTGTTGGGTCTCTTGACCCCAAAACTGTTGGGTTTCTTTGAAGGAAAAAGGAGAAAAATAAACAGTCACACAAGAATCTCTCCAAGACCTGAAGGTTGAAATAGGCAGCCCAGACACTTGAAACAATGATAACTTTGCTTTAGGGGTCAGAACAAAATAAGCTTGGAAAGGCATGCACAAGAAAACCCTTCCCAGGATGTCTTGGCAAGGGTCTGACCCCACCCCTTCCTTCAGGTCGTCAGTGACTCAGGAGAGAGCATATAGTTAAATAGAACTGCAATTGCTAAGTATAATATTTAGATAGGTCTCACTTTTCCTTTCTTATTCTGCAATTCACATTTCTTTATCCAGTGTCATACAAGTTCAACTTCTGCAGGAGATCCATTTTCCAGCATAAAGGATATACTATTCCCAGGATTCTCTGGATACCCTCTGACTAGCCTGGATACCCTAGCCAACTAGATTGCAACCCAATTATGTTGGGTAGCAAGATGCCTTTGCAGGAATTGTTCAACAAAAATACTGCTTTCCTCTGGCCTAAGCTGTTTCAGCTCTGCTTGACACCCTAAACTTGCCTGTTCACTTTCTCACTTATGCATGCCACTTGAAAACCATCTACATGTGTTTCAGGTTTGTTTGCCACTTCAAATCTGACTCCATTGCTTGATGCCTTAAAGTGGTCTCCACACAACATTTCAGCTTTTCTTGTCACTTAGATGTCACCTTTGATCCCTCTTAGCTCTGTCACCTGCTTTTCCCTTCAGAGCTGCCTCTTTGTATTAGTGTATGAAGGAGGACTTCTGGTACATAGGATATCAACAGAGTCTCTGTAAAGGAGCACAGTCATGACAGCTCCTTTTGTTTCCTTTGTCATATCCAGTTCCAGTTCTCTTAGTGTTAGTGCTCCTGTTGCTGAGGTCAGGTTCACCTCTCCCTAAGTACTTCTCACATGGTCTCTTCATCCATTCAGTGCGGCATCAAAAGCTGACACTTAATTGACATGAACATAATCTGTTTAGTTAGTACTTGCTTTGATGGATCCAGAGAAAGAGTCCAGGAATATGCTGGGATTGTTCTTTGTCTTCATATGCATGAACCTTTTTTGATTTCCCTCAGAGTTTACAAGATTAGACTTTTTTCTCAGAGTAGATGATTGAAGCAGATTGATGATTTTGGTAGTTTTTATTTAACTTGGACATAATCCATCATGAGACTGTCCATCAGGACTGTGGGGAATGAGGTGTTTCACATCAGAAAGCAAGTGACACTAATTCTAAGTTGGATGCACAACCTAAAGTGAGGTCAAGAAACAGTGTGCTACAGGACTAACAGGACAAACCAAAGCTCTAGCAAGTAAAGGGGTTAAGCTTAGCTTACACAACACTAAACTCACTTCCCACTTCGGGAGTTTGTATAGAAATCACAGAGGCAAGAAACATAAGAAGCCCTTTGCTTCATCCTCTGGAATGTCAAGGGACCAATGTCACTGAAGAAGCATCCTTGGGATAAACAAGCTGCTGACCCAGTACAGAGCTCAACTGGAAGACCTCAGCCATCCCACCTGTTAAACTCATTATTGCAATTCTTGTCCATAGGCAGAGCCTGAGAGAGGAGCTTAATTGGTTTATTGCTGTAAGGTGGGAAACAACTGAAAAAATTAACATCAGCAAAGCTGGTGAACTCAGTGATGACCGAATGGTCATTTTAAAGGCTCTCCAAACAACTGCGAAACATCCCATCAGTACAGACCCCAAAGAAATATATACACTTATAACAAGGAGTCACTTTCCCCTCCCTACCTGGGAAGAAATTCCAGGAGACAAGGCTGAAGTCAAATATTTTTCTACACTTGATGCATCAGCAGAGTTCTGGCAGGTTCCCCAGGAAAAACAGAGCATACATTTGAGAACACTTGTAGGTCTTTTGGGAGACACTGAGCTGGACCGTGCAATGCACCTCTGGTGTTTCACAGAGACATATAACATTCTTGACACCAAAACAGATGCTGAGATTTTCTGGATGAATCTTTGAACTGTGGAAAAATAGTGGGCAGTATTAGCAAAGCCTCTGAGGAGATCAGGAGAGCCCCAGACCCGTGGTAGCTACTGAAGGTTCCTCATGTCAAATGTGACTTACCAGGACAGTAATTAGCACAGCAAGATTACAGGTGAGTCACAGCAAAGATGAAACCCTGGCTAACACACCTGGTCCCCTCAAAAAGGATAGGCTCAAAGATTAAAAGGAGGTTTTAAAGATGAAAAATTTCACAGAGAAGTTAGTAGGTGGGCTACTAGTATGAAAATGTGACTCTGCAAAGATGTCTGAAAGTGGATGAAAATCCTGCTGAGACATGAGGATGTGATAGAGTTAATCAGAGGCTGTCACTTGGAGATCCCCTGACAGCAGGCACAAAGCAAAACTCATCCAGGGACACCTCTCAGGAGGTACTGGCAGGGCGTCCTGACCTCAGCCATATGCTCTGGGAGTGCCAACAAAAACAATGTCAATACAGCTGGAATGGAGAAAGATATAAAAAGTTTCAGTTATTTCCAAGATGGCAGTGTTGCCTGCAATTGAACCAATTTTCTTTTTGCCATTGACAAAAAGGGGCTGGAAAATATCACCTTGCAGATACAGACATAGTTTCCCAACTACACTTTTTTCATTTGCAAGCTGAAAACCTTGGAGAGATTTGGATTACAGACACTAATGCCAGAATCCTTAACCTTTCCATGCCTGTGATGGCTCCATGGCAACTCACTCTATGTGTGAGGCCTTTCCTTTTTCTGTTTGTTGCTTCTGAGCTAAGCTTCCACTGTCCATCAAACAGATGATCACATCATAATTGCTGAGCTTTGTGGTGTTCCTCTTTAATAGACTGCTGAAACTATGGTGTCAGAGGTGTTAGTTCACCTTACCTAAATTGTCACCACACTACATCCAAATAAAGGTTATCTCACCCAACACTCTTTCATGGCAATGATGGTAGGAGATGGGAAAGCGCAGAGTAAAGAAGGCAAATATAAGAGTTAATCTCCAGTATCCTAGTGCCCTGCTGGGCAGGGACTTCTGGAGGCACGTCCTTGTGTCTGATAACCTTTGTCTAATTTCCTTTTGAATCTAGGTCACTTTCAGGATCCACAGGTTCCCCAGTCTATTCATGAACTTGAGCAGGTAGTAAGCTACTGGTTTTGAGTGAGTTTGATATTTCTTGTCCTATTATTGTTGATTGTTAATTTTTTTTTTTCTTTTGGGTAAGAAAACCTATTATGTCCTGAGTATAGCAGTTAGCAGTGAGGGACTGAGTCATGTGAACCATGGACGGGCTCCTGGGACCTGCGTGAATGCTGAACCCTTAAACAAGGTAAGAATCATATCTATGAAATCACTAATTTCAATCAAACTTTCAGGGTGCTCCTGGGTAGACAAATAATATCACTGAAGCACCTGAAGCTAGGCCAGTCACTTGCAATAGCTGTATTTCAAGTGCTAAGAGGCATAAAAGTTAATTCTATTCTGATGTATAATGTGTGAACCTTAAAACTATGAAGGAGTGGAGAGGGGAGGAGATGGAGAGGGAGAGGGAGAGGGAGAGGGAAGGGAAGGGAAGGGAAGGGAAGGGAAGGGAAGGGAAGGGAAGGGAAGGGAAGGGAAGGGAAGGGAAGGGAAGGGAGGGAAGGGAAGGGAAGGGAAGGGAAGGGAAGGGAAGGGAAGGGAAGGGAAGGGAAGGGAAGGGAAGGGAAGGGAAGGGAAGGGAAGGGAAGGGAGCACAGTACTACAGATTATGTATAAACACTGCTCTTCTTTCAAGGATTTTAAGATTTCATAAGACTTCCTTATGGAGCTAGTTAGCAGCAATGACAGCAGTTTTACTTCCAGCAGAGGTGGAAAGCATTGGCCCAAAGGCACTTGTAAAACATGCATGAACAGTGAGGGTCAATTCTCTATTTTTCAGTAAGGTTTTGGGTCTTTGAGAAGCCAAAAGATGCTACAAGTGCAGAAAACAAGCAGAATGAAAGTATCAGATGTGTGAACAAAAAACTGTGTGACTCAGAGACAACTTGGGTAGGATGGGGAGGGGTGGGAGTGATAGGGGCAATTTGGCAAAAGGAATTACTTCAATCACTGAAATTGTGCCATGTTTCTTAAAATAAAAGAGATTCTGTCTCTGTCAGCAGTTCTTCCTAACTGAAAAAAAAATAAAGAAGACCACACTGTTTTGGCTAACTGCGTCAAAAAGTGTGGTGGGAAATGTTCTGCCATTACAGGATGCTTTTGCTGGACATATTTGATCATGGAACTTGGATTGGTAAGGAAAACAGAAACAAATTAGAAGGAAATACCTACCTAGAGAAAATTAGCTTCTCCATGGTTATTTCTCAGCAATTATACCCCCAAATATTCTTTTTTCCCCAGCTTTTCATTTGCCACTTCTTCAGAAATCACTGATCTGGCCCATCACCCAATTATCTTCAGAGTGAAAATGCTCCTCAGTACATCTATTCTAAGCTGTTCCTGCCACAGTTTCAGTCTGTCAGCAATCTGGTCATTTTATTTTCAATTCATATTTGTGTGCTGCCTGACACAAGCCAAACTCTTGGAGAATGATTTTCAATTCATATTGGCGTCAATTGAATGTGACTCTGCTGGCATCAGTAGCATAATGTTGACATTTTTTAGTGTGCGAGGCCCTCAGATGGGGAGGGCACCTTCTGTGGTGCTGTCATCTCCCAAAGGCTAGAGAAAAGCTCAGTTAAAGCTACAGACTTGTGCTCAGGTAACCTTGGTGAGGGGCCAGACTCCCACTCACTGACTGACTGCCTCAATAGGACAGGGGGAGAAAGTAGGATGAGAAACCTCATGGGTTAAGATAAAGACAGGGAGATCACTCATCAGTTACCATCACAAAAAAATGCAGCCATTAAAGATTGTGCTCAGACCTTCTTATGAGTCTGGGCTGGCTCTCTTGTGGTTTGACAGCATGAGGATATTTCTGGATATAGAATCATAGAATGGTTTGAGCTGGAAGGGGCCTTAAAGATCATCCAGTTCTAACTCCCAGGCCATGAGCAGGGACACCTTCCCACAATAACCACATGCCCACACCTTCGAGGGGGAGCTGGAAGCTGCCATTTCTCCTGCAATAGCCAAGCTGTGATGGAAATCACAGCCAGCCCCGAGGCTGGGAGGGACCAGGGGACGTCATACAGCTTGGAGAGCCTGGGGCTGCCTTCCACTGTTTCCCATCCTGTTTTCTTTCCTTCAAGACGTTGCTCTCTCAGAAGATGTCAGTTTTGGATACCCACATCTCCAGCCCATCAAGGTGCCCCTGGGAGTTGACAAGTGCCAAATTGCAGAGCTGCCTGTCTCCTCCAGCTGAAAGGTCACTTGGGAGGAGAGGCAGGCACAAGAGCCTCTCTCCTCTTCAGCTCCCACTCCCAGTGATCCTTTCAGGGCAGGCAAAACAAGTTCCTCCATGTTTCCCTCCAGAGTGGTTTTCTTGTCCTCAAGCGGGCAGTTCAGTCTAATAATGGTTTTCAGTGGGATATCACAGTGCAAAGTGTAGGAATGGAGAAACTTCCTAACAAACTGAGTATAGAATGAAAACTGTAATGTGGTAGAGGAGAGCAGATAATCCCACATCTGGCTGCTAGTGTCCTCCCAGGAATGTAAGACTCTCCATAGCTCAGTTAAAGGTGCCTCCAGTTCGGTCCAGCTCCACAGCCCTGTGTTTGGCAGCATTATAACTAGTTCATTGAGATGCTACATTTTTAGGGAAAGGTTTTGCTTGCTTGTTTGGTTTGCTGCTCGTTAGTGTGTGGGAGGCAGTTTAACCACAACTCTGACTACTTGAGACTCACTTTTTGCGGTAAGAAACTGTCTCCTTCAGAATTCTCCTACTGACTTAACTAGGCTGATTGTAAACAGAACAGTAAAAATGGGGGGGAGATAAATTCTCCCTGTCCTCCATGTGCTTTACCAAGTGAAGCACACGATCTCAGTCACAGGAGGACACAGTTCCCCTCCTTCCTCTCCTGCTCTACAGTAAGATGTGAAAAAGCAGCACAGTGGGGAAAACAGCTCAGAACATAGACTGAAACATTAGGACACAGTTGCATTATGGCACTTACTAAGTAGTTTCTGCTTCTGGTGGCAACTGGGGATCTGATGAAAATGCCTCTAGAGGATGAGGCAAGATCGTATGGGTTTCCATTTGAAGAAATAAGGACCATTAAATGACATTAGGAGTTGCTCAAAACAGGTAGGTTTTGTTAACAATGAGTGGTAGATCTGCGCAACTAACAGTTAAAGTGTTATGCCAATGCAAAGAGCTTAGATGGGTTTCAGGGGAGACAGGACAAGGACAAGGGAAATATCCTTTGGAGATTATGACTACACAAGCACATTAGGCTTAAACTCCCTAAAACAGGCAGTGACAGGGAGTGTTTGCTGGAACTTACACATGGTTGGCATTTTTTTCTTTTTCCTGTGGGCATCTTTTATCTTTTGCACTGTTTGCCAGAGATATTGGTAGGTATGGGATTAGGCTGAGCCTTAGGAAGAATGTCTGTGCTCTTAGGAAGTTACTCCATGGTGCTGTATGATTGCAAACTAAATTCACTGGAAATATTCAGATAAAACCAGCTTTTGACAAACTTTAGTTTTGCAGACAAAATTAAGGTCCTCCAGTCTGTCTTGAACTTCATCCAGAAATTCATGCTGGAATAGGAAGGAGGAGTCAATGACATAAGCATTTTCTTGTTTTGAGGTCATTCTAATCCTTTACCATAACAATTTTGAGGCTTTCTTGGAAGCTCTAACTTCTGTTAGTTAAAAAAAAATTGTTTGGCTTTCCTTGAGTGAATTCATTCCTTTCAGCCTTTCAAAGGTCCTTCCTGCTTACATAAATTCAAGAGTGCAAAGATGATCTGAACCAGCTCTGGATCCATTGGTCATCCCACATATATGCTGGCTAGGTCCCCAGCTCCAAATTCCTCATCCCACAAAGGTAAGTGTGTGAGAGCCAAAAAAATATAATCATCAGTCATAGGTCTCTGTCACAGCCTTCAACAGTAGCTTCCTTTACATCTTCTCAAATCCCATACTTAAATTCCATTTTAAAACCTAGTACAAGGAGGAAACTATTTTTTCGACTAGCACTTTGGAGTATGTCAGAAAGCTCAGGCAGAGCACAGAGGGACATTTGTGTTTCACTTCTCTCCACAAGTTACTTCTCTCCACAAGTTAATGTCCATGAGTACAAGGGCTTCAGGAGGGCGTGGGAGGTTGAAAGGTGATATCCCCAAAGAGCCAACGTGTTGTGCCTTTCCTGCAGCAGCGTGGCGAGTTACAGTCCAATAACAGGTCCTGGTCGGCTCCTTGTCTGCTATCATCTTCCTGCCTGTATTCCTGTGGTTTTACTTGAATGGAATACATGACATAAATCTATCCGAGTGCCAAACATGCTCCCAGATGGCTGAGCTGAGTATTTCTGATTCAAAATAGCACAGAATCACTGCACAGAACGGGTTTGGAATAGCCTCAGAAGAGGACAGGGAAATAAAAGGCAAAAAGCTAAACTTTACTACATTGCCAGTGAAAAGCCTGTAGATGGAAGGGTGACAGTGACAAGAGCTGACTTGTCATTGACACTGTCATTAAATTATGTTTACTAGATAGCAAAGAGAGATACAATTTTTCTCAAGGCAGCTGCCAACCCAGGACTGGTTCTGGGAGAGTCTAAGCACCTTCAACAATGGATTGTGATGTTTATGAGCCTCTTACAGGAACATGTCTGCTCCCCCACCTTTTCTTGGAGTGTGAGTGCATTTGCAAAGCTCTCCTGTTGGAAACAAACCATTCATCCTTTTTATTATGATTACAAGACTGAGGCTCCATTGTTCATGCTATCATACAAACTGTACTTTGATTTTGCTTGTAAGAGAAGCACTTGAGATTGTGGTCTGTTCTTTCACTGTCTGAAAAGTTTTAATTCATTTTGTAACAGCTTTTGCCTTCTGGAGATCTCCTGAGCAGTCCCAGCACATTGTTCATGACACATACACACAGGCCAATACACGTCAACTCTGAGATGCAGACCTAAGTGACTTTCTAACATCTGAGAATGTGAAATGTTTTATTAGCAATATATTTTCTATATGGCTCTTATGTAATTTCCTGTGACTCACATTTTCTTCTAAGTCATTGGTTTAATACTCAAGAATTTTTACGTGCAAAATTGTGCACTAAATGAACATTATGACTGCAAATTCAAGTGCTCAGATATTAAGGCATGTTGATTTTCTTGTTTTCTTTTCATTTGTTCTCATTTGTATATGTGTGAACTCAGTCCTCAATGACAAATGAACATGCTATTTTTAATTTGGAACAAATCCCTTCAGTGACTTTATAAAGCACTGAACAAGTTGACAAAAAGTTATTTCCCCACATTTTTGGTTGGTGACCCTCTGGCCAATATTCTTTTTGCTCTTATATGGTATTTGTCACTATACTTGCACACACACACACACACACACAAACACAGAGAAATAAAGAAGTAATCTGTGTTTTCAGCACCTCTATTCTCTGTGGAGGACTGATAATAAAATCTGGCATCTGCATTCACTCTGGACATCCCTTAAGAAGTACTTCAGCCCTGTTTTTCTGAACATACCAGCCAAACACCCACTGTGCCTGGAGCACAGCTTACCACTGCTGTAATATGCAACTGGACATGCAGAGTATTTCTTCCAGGTAGGTCCTCAGTGCCTGAGTTAGGTATGCAGAGGATGAGGAAAGCACTTTGAAACCTAATATTTTCAGCAAGCTGGAGACCTTTAATTTTTGTCAGAAAATTTTTTTCTTTTACAGAAACTGTTTCCTCTGCATTAATGAGATGTACAGGTCATGAAAAGACTGATGAATAGAAAAGCGTATGAATTAAACCAAATGATGGGTCTTCAGGTTCCTTCAGCGATTAGCTGAAAATATTTCCCTTTTTTGATTAATGCAAGTTCTTTCATTGACTGTAATGACAGGTAGATGAAATCTCATGGGACGTAATGGCTCATTTCTGTGCAAAATTCATGCTCATTTGCTTTAATAGTGACTTATATTAGAAAGCAAAATCTCTTACAAAGTTTTCTTAGGAACGTCCTCATAGCACACCCCTGTCATTTCTAAATGAAGCTTTTCAAATCTCCCTTTTCAGAATTTCTCAGACTGAACTGTCGCTCTGCTTCCCATTGACAAATCACATTTTCCTATAAAAGTTGAAGGGAAAAGCATCAAGACTGCAAGGGATATAAATCCATGGACATAATCAGCCACCCACTATGGTGCTACTTTACCCTCCCATTTCCTCCAGATCTGTAAATTAGTAGATGTCTTGGCCAAAAGCAAAGGGCTTTGTAAGTATTGTCTCTAATGCATGGAGAATTAGTCTTTCAAAGCACGTCTTTTAAGTGAACCACTTGCTATTTAGAGTGTTTCAAGTGTCCTTTTGAAGCCAGAATGTGCTCACTGCTTAAGGCCTTGGGGCACTGTAACTTCTGCCCTAATAACTTGGGCAGAACCTTGAAGTGGGCTGGAGCCTGACAAGGGTATCCTCAGCCTTTTTGCTGAAGTTTTCCTTTATTCAATGTGTCTTCATTCCAGTATTCTTAGTGTTAGCACCAAATGTATTTCTGATAACTCAGCTCATTTCTTATGTCATCCTTGGGCAAATATAACACATGTAGCACTAAAATTAAAAATGGTTTTAGAATGGGATAGTAGGAAACAGGAGAGGAATGGGATGGCCTGGCCTTTGTTCTTCTTGATTCATTATCTTGCAACAGAGGAGGAAATAGTTACTGTTGAAATGGCATTCAACAACTTTACCAGCCTTAACTTGCCCCCAGCCTTTGTGACCACACATGAGCTCAGCTGCTTTCACAGAGCCACAGAATGGGTCAGGCTGGGAGCAGCCACAGTGGGGTCATCTGCTCCAACCTCCCTGCCCAAGCAGGATCACCCTGGAGCACATGGCACAGGATTGTGTCCAGATGGTTCTGGAGTATCTCCAGTGAGGGAGACTCCACAATCTCTCTGGGCAATCTGTTCCAGTGCTCGGTCACCCTCACACTAAAGAAGTTCTTCTGTGGGCATTTGCCAGGATCTCTACAACAGGAAAATTTTCTGCTGCTCTAGTTTGCACTTTTTGGTTTTGCATCAACATTAGCCCGAAGAAAGCGGCAATGTGCCAGCAATCAGAGAATAATTGTGTACATGTATGTGAACACACAGGTGAATGTGGGATTTTGGAGACATGCATGTGAGCATGCACTAGACCAAAGTGTGCCACTGAAGTTGGCCACAGGGTGAGCAGAAGGACCTCAGCCATCTGACTGGGACAGAGACATGGATCAGTGTCCTCATGTTTGGTTCTTCTTAAAGAGCATATTCATTTTGTGGCTTTGGATGAATCATTGAGGTCAGACTTTACTCCAATGATTCTCCAGCTGGAGAAGAAAAAGCAATAAAAGGAGACATTTAGGGAAGGTCAGAGCAAGTAGGGAGTGACTTGAAAGGAAAGAAAGACCAGTGCCCCTGTGGAAGGGAGCAGAGTCTTATGGCATCATTTGTTTTGCGCCTTAGAAAATAGCCAGCACCTTCTCTGTTCTGCTGCATGGAATGAATGCATGCTTCTGAGACAACCTTTATCCCAGACATATTTAAGCCAAGGTTAAGTTCTAATAAAAAATAATTTTATCTGTGTGGCTGTGACACACACGATATGCACAAAGTCATTCCAGCTCCAAAGTTTTACTAATTTTAAAATGTTGACATATTAAAGCCACAGTTGAGTATAAAATCTGTTACAAATAACAAAAGTCTAAATTCCTGGAGAGTAAAATATAAGTAGTATTTATCTTGCAGTGGCAGCAAGAAACATGATTGGGTTCAAGGCATTTCTGTATGAGGTGGCATGTAAAAAAAGAGTGATCCCCAAGCAGGGAGGATGCAACCTGAATTTCAGAGATGAAGGAAGAAGCCACCTGGGAATAAGATGGCTGAAGTATTCATGAAGTTCTTGGAGCTCAATAAAAGAAACAAACACCAATTTCCACGTATAGGTCTTCTGAGGAAGATGGTTGCTGCTCTGTCAGCACTGACCACTGACTCCAGGCAGATTCTGGATCTGAAGGAGAAATTAGCCATAAGAAAAAACCAATCATATGAAGCAGCATTATAATGAGCTGGAGATGACCAGTTTACTCTGGCTTTAATAGGCACATGTGTGCAAGTCTCTGAGTCAGCTGGCAGGCCAGGCATGTGAGCCAGGAGCTTGAGAATCAGATGAATGACGTGCTGTGAGCCGGGCTCTGTAGCTGGGGGCTATCCCAGCCCTTCTGCTCTGTGGGCTGGCACAGATGGGGTGGTGTGTAGCTCACCAGTGAATTATACATCCTGTTAAATTAGCTGTGGAAAATCCCCATTTGTCTGGAAGGGCATTCAAATGAACAGGAAACGTGCACCAAAAATCCTTGATAAGGATACTGGCTTGAAGCATTTTAATCTGAATACCAGTGGTCCCCATGCTCTTTCCTCAAGCTTACCTGTCTTTAACCCTAAGAGCAGCCAGAACCATGATTCCTGTGAGATAATACACACTGCCCTGAAAGAAACAGCAGTGGGAAGGAAAGAAAAAGTCCCCAGGGATCTGCCCCAGTTGGCACAGTAAGTCTGTGTCACACACACAGAGCAACAACTTTGTCCTCAGCACCTCTTCCAGGCACAGGTGTGCAGTCTAGCATAAGCAGATATAGAGACATAAATGACACCAGGCCAGGAACACCCTCCAATGCTGCATTTTGACATTTCTTCTCATGAGCTCAGGATGGTCCCTGGGGTGGTTTTGTCCCATGGTTATGTGGTGCTGGCTCAAATCCCAGTGCAGGTGGGTGGTTATTGAGGCTGGAAACTGGTCCCAGCAACCACTGTCAGTGGAGACACCTTGCTCTGCAGGTGAAAGAAATCCAGCTGAATTTGGGGCCAGTCTGTGCTAGCTCACCTTGGAAACAGAAATTGGCCCTGGAAATACTCAATTTACTAATATAGATGTAATTTAGACAGCACTATTTCTCCAGATTAAATTTGTTCTGTCGTTGTGATTCTAGGGCCAGCCCAAGCAGATAATCAGAGCCACAAACACATTATCATAGAAAGATCTGTAGTAACTACAGATGGATAATATCCTCATGCCTATCCAATCCTCCTTTGAGTCTAGATTCACACATTGTACGTAAGCCTGCCTTTGTGTTTGCTTCCTTGGGTCCATATTAGCCTTTACTCTGTTATGCTTCTACAGAGGAAAAATTTAACAAAAAATGTCCTAAGAATGGAGCTGAACAAAAGGTCCCTTGTTTCTGTAGGTATGGATTAGTCTTTGCAGAAAGCAGAGAGATGAAAGCTGTTGCAGTGTTAAGAGGATTTTTCGGGTAATACTTCAGAGATGCGTGTACGTATGCCTTGTGAAATGGAATTTAGTGTTAAGAATAAGAAGCTTCAAAAACTGAATTCTTTCATTTATCCACAGATATTCTATTGAATAGGTTTCCCATATGGCTTCATCAGTGTTTCAGTCCTGACGGGGGTTAAAAGTCCATCCACACTTTTCATTCCATTCTTCTTAAAAGAAATAGATAAAACACTTTGCACATCTTTGTTTCCAAAGGATGTCTGCAGAACATTTTTTCCTCTGTCAATAATAAAGTTGGTTCCTGAAAAGATATTTTCAGAAAATGAAACTCATCCTAAACCAATTTTTCAGGTATACAGACAGTTGTGAATAATAACAAAAAGAAAACTAATTTTTAAAAAAATACTTAACTCCCGCAAGGAGCGATTAATGTTTACCAGTGGGCTCCCAGATGGACAAGTTGTGGTGCTGCATAGGTTATTTGTCATTTGATCTTGGTACAGAGCCTCTCTTCCTGTTCTGCAATGTCCTGAAGATCTCTGATCTTCATTTGGTATTCTCTGCAGCTTTTCAGAGAGGCTGAAGTCCCCAATACCTTTCTTGAAGCAGCCTGTAACTCCCGAGTTCTGACCTCAGCATTAGATCTTAACAGGATGTTTTATGAAAGAGAATCACCAGCACTGTTTGTGCGATGAGCCTGAAATGTGGCCTTGTGACACACCATTTCTAGGGGCTCAGAAAGGATCCAGGCTGGGCATTGTAGTCTGAGATATAAGAGACTAAAGAAGTTCAGGGCAAGCAGGGTAGTGTTCAAACCCAGGGCTCCTAACAAACCTTGCAAATACATCCTCAGGCAGGGGGACTCAGGGTACACTGCCTAGGTTTATCCCCATGCATTTTTTTGCAAATCCTTTCTATTACATGTGGGGTTTCATCCTTAATCCTGCTCTTTTGTCATCTGCCCGGGTTCTCTGGGATCTGACAGGAATTATGTGTGAGCCCTGTTGTTGAGGAAAAGGGAGTTCCCCACGTATGGTGGGGCATGAACCTGTCCCCCAGCCAGACCTGCTCCATGCCACTGAACTCATGGGTGCTCCAGGGTGAGCCAAAGAGCTGAGGGCAGTGCTGCAGACACCCAGGCTGATTCACTCCCCCAGCCTCAGAGCCCCACTGGTGCCAGCTTAGGGATATTCCTTACTTCCAAGGGAGTGATTCAAGTTCTTGCATGGGAAGCGGTGGTTAATGGAAGCCCCCTAAATACTCTAACTAGATCATTTGCTTGTTGAGTCTCACGCTGCCATGCACTTAGCCCTGAGAAGCAAAGAGAAGCTACTACAGAACAGAAAATGTCAGCTCCATCAATGCAGATGGATAATAGCCCTTCCCTTTATTCAGCTGGCAGCAACTTATCTCATCTGAGCAAAAATGCTGGGATTCAGTTCTGCAGAAAAGAAACACATATATAAGGTTGTCTGCAGCAGGTGAGGTAGTTACTATACAAGAAAAGAGACTTCACAAAGAGATTCCTCAGAAACACAAGGAGCCCAATAGGCCTTTCTTATCTGCCCTTTGCAGGATACACAGATTCTGATCATGACAAAGTAATGCTTTAAAAGACTTTTGCCCCTTCCTAGATGCCTTCTGCCACTCACACATAGCAGTACACATACTTTGTCTTTAGTAATGGAAAAGCATTTTCCTCCAGTTGCTTGTGGGAATATTTCAAGAAGGTGAAAAGACATATTTATAATTTTATTTCTTGGAGGTCGGGACCCTGATGTAAACTAGGCTAACTTGCAAATCTCTGGCTGTTTTGATTTATGGGGAAAATCTTCCAGCTTACTGCACCATATATCATAATAACATATGACTTTGATAGCTGCATTCAGACAGCAGGTGACTTCAACAGCACAGGAAGGATGTGGTGTATTTGCAACAGTGATGAATAATGTGTGAATAATAATTTAGTCAACACAGTGGCTGGAAACTCAGCTTTGCTCTTTCTTATAAACCATATTCGTCTTAGATGTAAGCTCATCAAAATGATTGAATTAGCCCAAGACTTACTGCTGTGATCATGCACAAGTTGAAATTAGATTAATTATCTTCCCTTTGTTTTAAATGGTTATTTCTCAAAATGGGTATGCCAGCAGTATTAATGCATTCTGAAACACAAGACATGGTTCTGTAAATGATTATTTAAAGGAACAATTCCAGGTCAGTTCCTTAAGCATTCACATGAATTAAAAGCACAATCCTATTATAACATTGCAGTTTAAAGTTTTCTATTCAAATCTTATTTTTTAATGGAATTTAAAAGTAACAACATCTTTAATGATTACAGCCAAAAAAAAGAAAGCTTTTACTCTAGAAGAAAGTTTCCATTGTCCTTGGGAGCAAGGAAGGAGGAGAGGATATAGTCTCACCTGTCCAGCAATTTGGGTACATTTTATCTGCGTTTGGCAAAGAAAAAATATCTTGTTCCTATCCCTCAGTTAACAAATGTATTTCTATTCATAGCACACTGCAAGACTTCTTGAAATCTTTTCAAGTACCATCAAAACTTTTTCTTGGTTGTTTCTTCTGCACATAATATTGCAGAAGAGAAAAATTACAGTATTTTCTGTGTATGAGAAGTAACAGAAACCTTTTCAGCAGGAAAAGCAAGAGGAACTGTCTTTTGAATAGACCCTTCATTCCCTTCCAGTAGTTCATTCATTTCTCCTATCTTTGTAATTTTATACTGTCAGTCCTTATAATCTTTCAGCTTGCAAGAATAAAGGCAGGAACATCAATTTTTTGGATGAGCTTTTGAATTGTGTTAGACTAGCTTCTTTCTGTATCTCTAAAGCTAGCTTTCTTTCCCTCATGCAAGTTTTAATCTGCAATTTCTGATATACCACTGTGTTTATTCATACAGATCTGAACATTCCAGAACATTCCATCTGTAATTGGAAGTTTGAATAAACTATACTGAACTTTCAAGTTAAACTAAGTTTATTCCTGATGTTATAATGCAATTAGTTATTAATTCAGCAAGGTGCTTAAGCACCTTTTAATTCCTTTGAAGTCAATTAGACTATTCCCAAGCTTAGAGCTATGCCTGCATTTAAAAGTTTCTCTTTGAACAAAGTGTTATTGATTTAATTTTAAAAGTTAGGACCACAAATTAAATGTAAGAAACTTTTTCCAGAGTTCACAGAGATCAAAAGTATGATTAAATCATTGTACAAGTTGAGGTGAACTGTAGAAACTTAGCTATAGCTTGAATAAAAAGGTGGCTATATGCAAAATTTTTCAATGCCCCTGCTGATTATCATCTATGAACCAGATGCTGCACTACAAAAGTTTTGCAAGTTATTTGACAGCATCCTTCCAGGAAATAAAATTATAGTCAAGGCACTCTGAAACATAGAGATGAACAAACCCACATTGCTCTAAATGTCATAACAGTTAGGGTGCAACTGCTGTAACTATTGACTTTGGAGCTTTCTTGCAGATGGAAAAGGCTCATACAGAGAAAAAGCAAATCTAAAATCAATCAGTCTGCTACCAAAATAAACCAAAAAAATTATGCAAGGTGGGGAAGTGGGGTTAAGGACAGAAGAAAGGAATAAGATTAGGAAAGGGTAAGAATAAAAAGGAATAAGGAAGACCTTCCTGTTGATACCAAATGTTCAGAGTAGACCCCTGTGTTAAACTGAGACCCAGTCTTGGCAGACAGTTAATGCCTAAAGGTTAAACAACATTTAGACATCAGTTAATTGATGGTTTAAGTTAAAAAATTTAATGGAGGATTCATATAGACTTCACTGTACTACAAGAGTAACTGTCTTACAGGCTTATCTTAAAAATCTAAAGTGCTTAAGAATCTAGGAGAGCCATATCCATAGTGCTATAGCACGTTCACTCACAGGCACACAGAGCAAAAGGGTACCTGCAAGCTATCTGTGAAAAATTCCCTTCAAATTCAGTGAAGTTCTCACTGTGGGTGACTGCATCTTCCCAATGGGCAGAGGGTTGAGCCTAGAGGAGAGTGGGGATCAGCCCAGGATCTGTTGTTGTTGTTTGCCAGTCCTCTAAGTACAGCAAACTTTAGAGTTTCCTGGCTCTGAGAGGCCCCACTCAGAGGGATCTGCTGGTGGCTCCTTGCTGCAGTCCAGGAGAACTCAGAGGGTCTCACGTTGGACTGATGTTTATAGGGTTGCAAGAGAGTTGGCTTTAGCCATAGTAGTTTTCCATCTGGCTGCAATTTGGGTCAGTAACTTTCTCTGAAGGTTAAATAACAAAAATATTATTGCACTTGGGTTGTTATTCAGGCAAGAAAAATAGGTTTCCAAGGCTGTTCATTAAAAAATGGGAGCTCGTTAGACAGGACCAGTTCCTGGGAACAGTGTTTGTGATAAGCTCAAGAGGAGCTGAGTCCAGGTGCAGTTCATCAAGGCTGAGGCCTAACGAGCATTTCTTAGGTCATAGTGCAGCCCGGGGGCACTGAGGGGATGCACCAATGCAGGAAGTCATACATGGAACTGGGAATAGGATAAAGAAAAATGGAAATGCAATACAAAATTGCACACATTGTAGCCAGAAGTCATTGATGTGAGTTATTAATGTGAATTCTCTACTGGATTATGCACAAACCAGACTCTTTCTGAGATTAACCAGAAAAAAACTGTGGCCAGGTCAGGTTGCTGGCCCTCTCAGAGTTATTCACAATTAACGATAGCATAGAGAAACTCTGGGGCAACTTCAGCTAGAGTGCTCTGAGTGTCTGGGAGGACATTGCCCCCCCCTTCCCTGTACAGATCTAGCCTGTTTTCCAATTCTGATAAAAATCCCTGACCATTAGCCAAGCATAAATGTTAACTAGCAAGAATAAAATCCATATAACCATGGTCCACATGCTAATTACAGCATGTGAATTTTTAATATATGGCTTGTTTGAGTGACCCGCAAGTGTTGGTGTCTCGTGGCTTGCTGGTTTCTGGGATTACCCAAAAGGTACAGACTTGAAACAAGTGCTGATAAATCTGGTACAGTTTGGGGTATTAAAGCTGAGACACATCAGCAATGTGCACTCACAGCAGGTTCCTTGATGGAAACAGCAGTGCCCAACAGAACGAGTGGCATGAGGGCAGTGGCAGGAAAGAAGAGGATCCCCCAAAATTCTGGCAGATGTGAGGCAGGTGACCAGCAGAGGTTTTTGCAGGAGAATCGTGTGTGAAACCAAAGCAGCGAGCTTTCTGTACCTGAAAAAATTATCATGGAACAGAAGATGATAGACATCCTGCAAAGACAGAAATGCAGGCAGGTGTTAGGCTTGCTGGCAGGAATTCCCTGTGCCATCAAAGGGCTAAATCAGAGCTGTTCAGAGCTCCTGTGGTAATACAGGGAGGAGAACAGGAAGTATTTCCACAGAGTATTTCAGGCTACACAAAATAAACTAAATACATGTTTCTGATCATGATCTGAGTTTGCCACCATGTTCAGTGTATCAACAAAGTAATTAATCAGTTGGAGAGCTCTTGACACACACACAGTAGAAAGTGGTATCAGCAAGGAGATTGTGCAATACGCAGTGCAGGGTCTGGCTAAATCCAGGTAATGAGGACTGTGGGGCTATAACCTTTTGGCTCAGGCTGGGCTGTCTGCCACCACTGACATTAATCCAGTGGTCAATCCTGTGTCAAAGGGAGCTGTGTAGATGGGTAAGGGAGATACAACTGGACTGAAGGAGGAGGTGGGACCTTCCTGAAGCCCTTATGTGGGTGACTGTACCCTGAAGGGCTGGGAGAGAGGAGGAGAACATGTGCATGGTCTCTGAAAAACCTGGAAAGATGTGGCTCATTGGAATGCACATAGTGTCCTCTGGACAGCACAGACCATTGACAGAGAAAGACCTGTGAAGGAAAACAACCTAATTCCCCAGTCTACCTTCTGACATTTCCAGTTTGTCCTAGTGCACTCTCACCTAAATATTTTTTAAGTTCACCAGTAAAAATAGTCTCATCTTCGATGCAGAGGAAGAATGTCTGCTACTGTGGCTTTTCATGATGGTTGTGAACCTGAACCAGGGAGAGTACAGCACTGCTCAAAAAGCCACTGGATTAGTGGCAGAGTGGCCCAATGAAGATGTGGAGTTCACAGTTACCTTAAACATTGATGCTTAAGCTGATGGAGATCAGGAGGTAAACAGCTTTGTATGCTACATACTTCATGAAATAGTGAAGTATTTGGCAACCTAGGGTCTGACAGTAAGAATAATGTAAATATTTGTACTCTTGAACTGGGTGGTGTTGATTCTTCATCACTGCTGAGAGTGCCAAACAGAAAGCATACTCACAGAGAATTTTGGGATCACTCCAGCCTGTATGTTGTCTGGCTGTTCCCAGGAGTGACCCTGGAGGGTCATGGAAAGGTTTATCAGAGCAGAAGGGAAGTGCAAGACAGAATAAAGCCTTTTCTTCATAGAAATAGCTGGGAAGGCATCCAGAAGTTTAGTGCAGACAATGCTAACCAGACCTCCCAGAGGAGAAAGGGACATTCATCAATGGAGCAACAAGAGCTTCTGGCAGCCCCAACAGGAGTGTCCCTGGGACTTCACAGGCCAAAGCAAAGCAACATCTCTTTCCCTTCTTTAACCTCTTCTTTCATCCTACAGTACTTGCTCTTTCCCATTGCTCTCACTCAGTGGCAGAGGCATTTCCATCCCAAATGTGAAGGAAAGGAGGATTGATGAAAGTATGGAACAGGAGTCTATACCATATTAGCTGACATTAAGAATGGGGAAGGATTCCTTCCCTCCATATAGTGAATCTCAGCCAGAGAACAAAACTGTGAGTCCTGCTGGATCTCCTGTCAGTCACATGGGAGGACAGGACTGAGAAACAAACCTCTGTTTGTCATGTTCTCACCACACTCCCATTCACCAAGATTTCTCAGCAAAATCAGTTGGTCTTTAAGCTGCTCTCAAAGACTATTTTATATTTCCTGCACCCTTTGTATTCATGTTTAAGTATTAATTTCCTTATATTCCTTTTTATCCTAGCATTGAACTCTACGGTTTTTTACAATATTAGCATTCTGGGACCCAATGACCAAATCTGCTGCCAAAAGAAGATGACATCTAGATTAATTCCTTTAGATGTATTGTTTATGAGGAGGAGATATTTTCAAATCAAGATTACTTGTGAAAAGTTATGGGAAACTTCTTGTGTATTTTTATGGTCTTTTTTTCCTATTCTTTAACTGCATATGAACAATTGTCTTAGAACATAGAGATAAGGGCAAATACAAAGGCATTAAAACCCATAAAGGAAAATATCATTTTAAGTTGCTTCTTACTCAAGTCCCTTTCTTCATTTTGCTCTTCATTTGGTTCTTCTAAATACTGAAAATCTTTTGGACCCTGAAGAGCTTCCATTCAGTTTCATGGGCCTCTCCTCAAGCTTATAAGTGATGTTACTTCTATGTTTGAGTTTCATACCTCCTAAACTCTCCTCATCTCATCCTTGACCCCAAAACTTGGCCCCAAATGGTGCATAACAGTCCACACTGGTCAAGACTAGGACTGCTGGAGTGGTTTGGCTGTGGTGGTACCTCACAACAGTTGGCCCTCCCTCTCCTCTGAGTCCTGCATGGTGCTCCTTAGATATTACTGACTCTTGATTTGAAGACTTCTGGAGCTCAAACATCTGTTCTGAATCCCATCAGAACAGTATTTTTGTGATGAGAAGCCATGACAGGTGCTATGATCCCTGAGACGTGGTATGAGAACACACGGAGCTTTTTAAAAAATGCAAAACCTGTTGGAGTAATGTTGGATGTAGCACAGAGGGACCCAAACCTGATCTGAATTCTACAAGGAATTGAGAGTCAATTAGTCCCAGAACCACTTAACGTTAGTTTCAGAGGGAACTGGTCAGACAATGAATTTACACTCCTCATCCAGAGACAATCTCCACCGTATTTCTTGCAGGCTGCTGTCTGTCTCTACTCACAAAGGGGCACAAATTTCAAAACTCATTGTCAGTTTTAAAGGCAGTGGACATCCAGGAAGGAGAGGCTGGCTCCCACTCCTGTGCCTGTACAGCACAGCTCCATGTATAACTATCTGGACAAGTCCCAGCCATGGAAACAGGAGCACTGTAAAGGTTCAGGTACTGTGGGATGAACCAAGCAATTGGCATGCAGGTGATCAGCTATGGCAAAGGACATCTCTGTCCATAGAGGCAGTTTTGTTTTGACAACAGGAAGTCTTGATTTTGGTGGCAGGAATCAGATGTAAATGTAGAGAGGCAGAAATCCCTGCCAAAAAAATAATCAATTTTTGCAGGTAGATCTTTTTAGTTCGTCTCAGAGTTTTCATGCCCTGCCTCCCACATACACCATTTAGTCAGTAGGACTATTTGTGCTTGCCTAGTGTCAGGTAAAATGAAGGACCCTGTATCCTCATTAGCACAACATTAATAAGCATGATTAATGTGCATAATTATCTCAATTTACCTCACCTTAATGGAGTTCCTGAAGGTCCTCAAATAGCACTATTAAGGCTCAGGAAAAGCAGTGAGGACTTTTCCTCCCGTTGCTTTGTGCCAGCTGGAAGGCAGCTGCCTCTGATCCAAAGCAGCTGTACCCATCCAGGGAGCACAAACCTGCCTGAAGGAGTCAGGGAGCCCCTGGGGGAAGCCTTCCCCAAGTCCTGTCCCCTTCCAGCACAGCGGGAGGGAGTGTGGCTCTGCCTGCAGTGGGCTGGGCAGATGCACAGCACTCCAAAAGGGAGATTATCAATTGGTGCCAGGCTGAGGAAATGGCTGTGCTGGTAAACTGGAAGGCAAAATTGAGCAAGGAAAGGTATTCCTGTTAAGCAAATGCAGTATGTCCTCAGAGTGGGACTGAAGCCATGGAATTGAGTTACCACAGTCTCAGAGATACCTCATCTTCAGCGATATCTGCACTCCTCACAGTAGGTCATGACAGCCTTCACTGGGATCTGAGTTGCACATACCCCTCTAATTAGGCCAGAGCATTCTGTTGTGCTCTCTCTCACGATCCAGTAGCTGTATATACAAGAAAGAATATACTTCAGAAATTGGCCTAAACCTTTGCAGCACATTACTTTTTTTCCTGTGACTTTTAGGGGCTTGATGGGTGACCCTCCCCACCTCTTGCATGGCTTTTAGGAACCTCCCAGGCTGGGATCCACTCTCCTTGATGCTAGGAGTGCTATGCATTTTCTCAGCCTCTTCTTCCTTGGATGTGCACTGTCTTTTCTGAACTTTCTGGGAAAGTGAAAAACCATTCAAACAAAGTAAAAAAGAGGGCAATGCATATTTAAAGGACCAGGGATGCAATGCTGCAGAGTTGGTGAGGTGCCTAGCTACTTCTGTTATAACCCCTTGGAACACACAGAGCTGTTAACCCTGCCCAAGCAGTGGAAGGTTGTTCACTGACCTCTAAAACTGAAACCCTTGGGAAATGTCCATTCAGACCTGGAGCACCTGTCAGCAGCTCCTGGGCAGCAAAGTCTTCTTGACCTGCATGAGTCCAGACCATCAGCTTTCCTGACAGGAATTTCATCCTTACAGCTTTTAGCTCAACACTTGTTTTGTCAAGCTATCCATCTATGCCTCACCTAAAAAGCTAAGGTGTTTTTTTCTGAGATAGTTGACCCATAAAAGACGATGCAAGCTGGACAACTCCTGGAGTTGGGGCTCCCTGTTGTGTACCCAGGCTCTGGCATTTCTCAGACAGTAAAGACAACTCTTGTGCTTGGCAAGTGGCTCCCATCGCTTGAAATCTGGCATTTTGAAGTAATTTGGAAACAATTCCATCCCTGTTCTTCCAACAGGTTCAAACTACTTAGAGTAAAGGCGTGCCTTAATGCCAGCTTTTTGCTGGTGTGTATATTGTCTTCTCTCTCCTTAAATATTATAAAATTGAAAACTAAAAGTCCAATACAGTAGAAGTTAAGTTGTCCTGGCCCATGCAGTCATTATATGTAAGTGCTGTCATTATGTAAAACTGCAGTCATTATGTGTAATTACTAAGAAAGTTGTGTAACTAAGAGGTCTGTCTTACAGAAATAAAAATGTTATCTTGGAGATCGCTATTGACACACAGGCTTCTCAGACCTGTGACTAGACCATGCTTCTTTCCTCTCATTTCTCTAACAAGTTACTTCTCAGAAAGCCAAGATGTAAATTATAAACACTCTTCTCTAATTAAAGGCATTCAGTAATGCTAGTGGGGAAAAAAGCAGCATTTACATGGAAAATCAAAATCAGCTTATGGATTCCATCCTTCCTACTGCCTCAACTCTTCAGGTACAATGAAGATGCCATTTTCTGTTCTCTGTGTGTTCCTATTCTTAGCACAATAAAAATGAAATTACAGTTATTTGCCACTGTTTTGTTAAAATGTCAAACTGTGTTGCAAACAAATTGATTTCAGTCCAGTTTAGCTGAGTTCAGCTAAGCAGCATGTGAGCCTTCTTCCTGCCTCTGTTTCTTTGTAAAGCCACAGCAAGACTGAAGGGGAGTTCCAGACTCACTCCAGTTAAAAATAATACAGCCATGGGCAGCACATTTAAATAGAAACCATGGACAAAGTACTGCACTTGGAAGTGAAGCCACCAGCACCCAAACACATCCGTGGAAACAGCAGTGCAAGAGAAACTGAAGCCAATGGAAATCTCTTCAGCTCAAACTGAACTTCATATGTTGAGCTTTATTCCCATCCTGGGTTCTGCTGAACCAGGCTTGTGGTGGGAAAAATCTGCCTTGTTGTAGGGCCCAGAAAATAACACCTAGCCTTGTCCTTCACAGGAAGCTTCTTTATAAGACAAAGGATATAAATTAAGACAGGGTTCAAGTTCTCTCCAAAGAAGCCAATCTGCTTCTATCCTAAGGAGCCCCAGATACAACTCCCAGCACTGCCACAGACAGCATTCATCTCCATCTGGCCCAGACATTTGAATCTGAATTGTCAAATGGACTGCAAGGATGCTGAAACACAGACCACTGCAAAACCTGGGATGTAAATCACTCAAAGTTACGGTCTCTTTATGCTTCAATGTGAGTCAAATGTGACAATCACACTGGATGTGAAGAGCCTTTAATTTCTTTTAAGTAGATTTTAAAGTAATGTATGTCAGCACCAAGTAGCTCCTTCCACCTTGACTCATTTGTGAAGATGCTGTATAGGTGCTGTATAAAACCACAGAAACCCAGAATTGTTAGGTTGGAAAGATCTCTAAGATCATCGAGTCCAACCATTAAGACCCCAATGTAAAAAAGATGAATCCAAAATTAACACACTTCACTGCTGAGATGCATTTCCTCTTGAGGCTGTCTGAAGCTCAGCTGACGTGCTCGGTGCCCGTTTGCGTGACACAGGCCATCATTATTCACTTGGGACTTGGTGTCAGCACCGCGGCTCCAGGAGGCAAGTGCTAATTGGTGTGAACAAAAATTAGGGTTTCTGACTCTTTATGAACAGCAGACAAAGGGCTTTGCAATGGCACATCAGCCAGACAGTCCAGAACAGAGCTCTCTGTTATGAATTTTTTATCGTTAGAAATGTTTTCAGCTTGGGAACTTGGGGGAGGAAATTGCAGGCTCAGGATTTTAGAATGAAACCTTTATATTTGCCCACTGTTGCAAACGGCTGTGTTCTCTGGTAAGGAAGGTCTTCCAAAGGACATTGGGAGGTGTGGAGTCCCAGCTTCACACGGGACAAATCACTTCATGTTTATGAACATTTTGCTTATTTTTAACCCTCCTCCTTGTAACACTCCTATGATGGATGGTTTTTACTGTATTTTTGTTGTGCTTGTACTACAGAGCACCAATTTCTGCTGGACCTTTCCAGATGATATTTTGATGCTGAGCAGTATATTTGAGCATGTGGTGTCTTCACCACCAGCCAGCCTGGTAGAGTAATATTCACATCTTATTAATCATACATTTATTTTTTTGTCAGAAAAACACATTAACAAACTTAAGCCATCATTTTGTGAAAAGAAACAGCTTGTGACTTTTCACATGGCACAAATGCATGAACCATGTTATTTCTTTTCTCTCCCAGGCTACTGTTACCTTGACATGAAAATCAATTGATGTATTTAGCTAGCATTTACTTTTGTTCCAGCAGTAGCTGTGCAGAAAAAAAGATGAGGTACCAAAAGAAGACGTTTTTATAAATCAACAGCTTGGAGAAATTTGTGTCCGATTATTTAAAAGAACAAATAATATCCCACCTAGAAATTCCTAGAAAGCAACAGGACACTCACCCACATCTGCAGCAGGCTGGATTCTGATCTCACTGACATGAAGACATGTCAGGGTCTCCTCAGGTAATCATTGGTCATCAACAGCAGTGGTCATCAACACTGGCTTTCCCTACTGTGTGGAAGAGCTTGTCCTGAGCATCCATTTTGGCAGCAAAAAGCTGCCAATAAAGTAGCACCAATAAAGTAAAGTAGCACCAATAAAGTAGCTACAGCTGTGGAAAAGAACAGAAAAGGAACCTGTATTTCTTTGATATGGAGAAATACAAAACAAGACAAAGCAGTAATTCCTTCTCTGACTTGCTCACCAAAGCACAAAGATATGCAATCTCTTTACAAAAACAAAATATTATGAGAGGGCCTTGCAGAGCTTACAAGGGATTTGGTCTGAAACAAATTAGTCCAGCTGCCATTTACTAGCCAGGTAAAGGTAAGCGTGGGATTAGTCAGTACAGGGGAAAGAGAAAGGAAGGCAGTGGAGCTGTCTGAGGCCTAAAACAAAACAGTGTCTCTGCTCTTGAGGTGATTAATGTGTGAAATGGGCGGTGGAGGAAACTGAGCAATGAGCACAGTGGTAAAGGAAATCAAAGTATGTCTCCATTGTTTTAAGAGACAAAAATGGGCCATATAAGAAGAATCGGTCTTGCTGATTTACAGTGAATTTACAGAGCATCACAAGTGCTGTTTTCTCCTGTCTTGGTACACACCTGATCTCATTCGGTTTACAGACCTGGTGATGTTTTCTTTTTCAAGACAGTAAATTAAATCCTGTTGGAGGAACAACTGATAATGGAAACTAGGGCCAATGAACTCTTATTGATTTACAGAGATCCCACACCAAATCCCTTTTCTTAACTTCAGGACAGTCCCACCAGAGGTGTCCTGACGCTACCAAACCATTTGTTAGTAACCCCTTTGACTCCAATTTCTATCCCATTTTTCGCTTGTTGCAACCCTACAAGGACTTCTCTAACAGCTGTGCCTCCTCATAATCTTCATTTGATTTTGCCCTCTGCCAAGAACACATATATGGGTACACACCACACTGAGATAAATTTGTTAGCACCTTTCTCACTTTTTGAGTCCGAGTGAAACCCCTGCACCTGTGCACTGTGGATGTACCAAGATGGACTTAAAAGTATCTGTCTGTATTAAGCCAGATGCCAGAGTGCACCCTAGCTCTGTGGTTCATCAAAAGATGTTTTCATTCCATTGTACTGCTTATTCCCATTTGGAATGAGATCCAGGCATTATGAAGTGACAGCATTAAACTCAAATGTTTCAATTATTGTGGGTTCTTTTTGGTTTTTTTGCACTGTATCTGTTACTGTAATTCTAGCCACAGTAATTTAGCTTGGTTTTAGATGATTAAGTTAATGGGATATCTTGATTCGATCACTGCAGGAATAGAATTATTATTGAAACTATAGATGTTTGGAGACTTCATTGTAGGAAAATGTGCCATGTTTCCAGACTTTGCTTTCAGCCCCATCTTCATCAATTTTGCTTATATACATCTTCTTTATAACAGTATTAAACTCTTCGACAAAATTTTTCCAGAGGTGAAATGCAACACTTTGGTGGGATTGATCCCAGTTGTTTTTGTGATTAAACAGGGCAAGAAATTAGAGATGGTATTCTGATTTTAAAATTACCCATAAATTTTGTGAACAATCCCATAAGGGAGAATAAGATAACCAGGAATTCTTAGTGTTCGTCTACTTCTGTTCCCATTGTCTCCAGGCATTTTTTAAAAATTAATATTGACTTCTGTGATATTAAAACGAGGTAAAACTGAAAATTGCTCCCCTTGTGGCTGTAGAGTTCACCAGGCTAATCCTCTAAGATACAAAATGACTGTGAAAGACTTGAAATATTTGCATTTCATATATTTAACTGCAAGGCATGGTCAGTGCAGAGTTCTTGGGTGGGATCACTGAGAACCAAGAGGCTAAATTCAATCCTTGCATGATCCAGAGTGTCATAATAGAGTCCAGTCTCTCTATTAGTTCTTGTTCTTCCAGAGCACCAGGATTGCCTTGGTCCCACGCTACCAGCACCTTTCTGGTGAGGAGCACACCAGCAGTCAGCCCATGTCTGCTACCTGGGGTGGGGCTGCTCCTGACTCCCTTTAGTGACCTGCAGTGCACACACCTGAGTCTGACATCCTGCCAAGACTCCCTCAGCAGGCAATGGAGACTGATTTACAGAACCTGATACGCTTTACTCTCCTCTTTTAGCTTGGGATGAGTGATCCTGCCTTTCAGCTGGCTACATGGGAAGCACAGTTAGCTTAAACTGGATGCCCAGTTTAGGATGGTGAAGTGAAATGGGTCTCTGATAGAGGAATAGCAAATACTGACTTTTAAAGTTTTCTTATAGCTTATAGAGAGCAGGTGTTGTTTGAGGCTGCTCTAGATCATCTTAGGGTGATCTTCTCTTCTTACTTCTTCTACATTTTGCAAGCCTTTTTCTTCTGTTTATCTAAGATGGGCAAATGTTGCCAGTACTTCCCTCAAAAAGATCTTCCTCTTTTAATACTCTTTGCCATACTCCATTCTCCAAATTAAGGCATTTGGGTTTGCTTGTTTGATTGAATGATTGGTTTTGTTTTAGACGCTGCCAATTTTTTTTTCAGAGAAAGTAAAGATTTCTGTACCTTATCTACAAAACCTCCTTTCTGAGACTGTGCTCTAGGATGAGCACAGGCGCTTGACCTTTAACAGGCTCAAAAGTAAATCAGGAGTCCAGCGTGCTCTAAGGAACAAGCTCAGCTGGTGCTTCTCTCTTTCCTGAAAGAAACATGGGCTTTTTCAAGGTTAAACATGTAACCAGAAAAACTATGAAGGGAATATGACTCTCACTTAAGGTAATTTCTTTGAGCCAGCTGGTGATAGCAGCCAGTCTTGATGAAGGTCATAAGCTCCTCATAGCTAAGAGTAATCAAGGATTCCCTTATACAGGACTTCAGTGGATTAACAAATACAGCTGGATAAGCAAATACCACTGGCACCAAGTATTTGAAGAACCAGAAGTGAGTGCTACGTTAGCAATACTTATCATAGGCTCAGAACATAGAGGATAGAAGTCTAGAGATAAGTTGCTTTATTAGAATAAAGTCACTTTCTTTTATTTGTCTGCAGTGCATTACTTTATTACTTTCCCCATTAGCACTTGGGGAATGGCATAAGTAACTATGAGGTTTAACTTGGGATTTATTATCCACTTCCTTTTAAGATCTGAATTTGTAATGAAAACTGGATCAAGCTACAACATCTCATTTTAATATAAATGCATATTAAAAATGAGTCTATAAAGCAGAAGATGTCTTCTGGTAATGAGCTACAGTCATGAAACCATTTTTAAGTACCTTAACTGAACAGCTTACACTCTAAGAATAACAGGTCTATTCTCTTCACAACATGTGTTGCTCCAGCTGTGCAGGAAAAGATGGTGGGGTCATCTGCACATTAATTTACAAACAGAACCAGTTATACATCAACATTTCCTCAACAAACAGCTTTTTCCCAAGAGTCCCTCCTCTCCAAATATTGTCATGCACCACTATGTTGAAAGGTCAGCCTGGACTCTCTCCACTGCTGGAATATCAAGCAGTCAGACCTTATGCTGCATCAATCCACCTCCAGCCCATGTCCAGCCATACTTTGGCCATTTATCCCATGAGCAGCCTCATTCCACACTCCTCAATCATGGGAGGTGCCATGGAAGTGTCAGACATTTTTCAAAAAATAACCCCGAATGTGGCAGGAGATGAGAGGTTGGTGAGAGAAATAGGAGATTTTGGCAATAATTTCTTTAATTTTTTTCTTGCTGTGAGTGTCATTATTTGATGTAATTAACTGATTCAGGAGTTATGTCTTGCAGGCACAAATCTTGTACTCACAGTTGAGTGTAAGTCTGGACCATGGGGCTCCATACGAGCTTATTTCTGTGTTTAAAACTCTTGTAGAGCCTCTGGCATGGGGAGGAGAGATCCCTGTGCAGGAGAGGTGACTCTCCAGGATATTTCCATTCCCTGCTCCGCTGTAAAATTTGCTCTGTGACTTTTGACAAGCTACATTCCTGTTTTCCTGTGCTGAAACCAACAGTTAGTTACCAAACCTGAAGGCTTGCCAAAGCTTAATTCAGCCCTTCTTGAGATGTTTGGGTGCAAAGTGTGTGAGAAGTGCAAAGTCCACTGATGCACCATCCATCACATTGTCCCCATGACTGGGACATTCACTTCCTCTCTGTTTGAGGAGCAAATGCACCGGTGAAAGAGCAGTGCTGTTCTGAGCTACCATCTTTCAGATGCCAAGCTGTCACTGTGTGTGGCGATTTAAGAAGGTATGACAAATGTTTAACAAGATTTTTAATGGCTGTTAAATCCAGAGTCCTGGATATATTCCAGCTCAGGTAATTACATTCATCCTGCTTAAAGACAGTTTAACGGGACAGATCATCCTTCACAGAGCCTCCAGTATGGAAAGAATGAAAGAAACACATAGTCCTGCTGGCAGGAAGGAGAGGAAGGCAAGTGGGGGTGTTCCCAAAGCAGGGGAGCAAGAAGAGTCATCAGTTTTTATGTCTTTGTGTGTGGTGCCTGAGAACAAGGAAGCTTTGGTAAGGGAAATAAACCTGCCTTAGAAAAGGAAAACTACCTTAAAACAGGAAAACTGTTTACTGTGCTGATTGTATAAAAAGTGAGTCAAATGGCAGATGCAAAGTCATGGAGTTGTGTTAAACTCAGGAATTAGTTGATGCCAAATTCCTTGTTTGTTCTTAAAGTATAAAAATGTAGTGTTTTGAAAGTTGCAATTTCAAGTCAAACTTCAGCCTAGGAAGCTTTAGGGTGTTTTCTGAAGAAGAAATCAGGTTTGAAAAAAGCTGTCTTCTGTTTTTGGACTCAAAAGACATTTCTGGATTTTGCTGGTAAAAGGAGATATTATCTCACATTTGTTGGTGCCAGCCTTTTAAAATTTGGTAAACATGAGAGCCCTAAAGGGCCCTTTGCAGTTATCTGCTAACTCTTTTCTTACAGCTGGTCTATCTTCCTGACAAGATTTCATTTTCTTTTTTTACTGAGGAAATTAAGATGCACTCACAGATCTACAGCCCCAAATTAATCTGCACATGCAGATTGATTTCAGTAAATTGGATAACATGGACTTGTTTGAAATAGGCAGACATTGCTGGCCCTTTAGGCAATGCTGTAGATAACATCTGTTTTGACAGAATTTTGAGGGGACAGAGGATATGAAACTTTGTGAGGGTTTTTAATTTTGCTGATTGATTATCACTTGTATAAAAGATTAATATTTTTTTCCTTACTAGTAGTAGGCAGAGCAGGGTGCATACCACCAGTCAATCATCCCTCCCTATTTCAGTGATTACAGAGTAATTTTGTTTCTGTCAGCCGTGATTACTGCTGCTGATTGGCTTTGAGCAGTACCTTCACCTGGGATACCCATATTTTTTTCCCATTGGCTTATTCTCTGTCTTCTTTTCCATTGTCCATCTGCTTTGCACACAGTTTACAGCCTGGGCTATTTCATACAATTAGCTATTTATTTTAGACTATAATCTACAGTCTTGATTTGATTTGGAATATTAAATCTAATTGTACTACAAGTGATAAATTATTTAAGGTAGCTAGGAGAAACGAAAGTTCAGCTCTTACACTCCTTTTCTCAGGTCAGCTTTATCTCATGCTCGCTGGATATATTTTGTTGTTCCAGGATCTGAGAGAAATTAAGAATCTCTGAGAAGCCTCTCAACTAAACAAGTGCTGGAGTTGCTGAAGTCTCATAATTGTTCTGTTCCCAAATTGTCCCTCTGTCTGGTGACAATCTTGGAGAGCTCCACACCTCACAACGGATATGATTTAGATAAAAAGGAGGACTAGATGTGTTGTATTGTCTTCACCGGAAGGTGCTGTCTTATTTAATTAAAAAAAAGATAGCTCAGGCAAGGCTGTCAGTCCTAAAAGCTGCTGAACACAAATTATTTGCAGATAACACAAACCCTCCTCACAGGCTTTTCCTTTAGACCCTTTGCAAGTGTGCTTAATGCTACTACTTGCTATCTGAAAAGCAATGCTCTTTCTGGTGACAGAGCCGAAAAATATTGTTCAAAAGTGATTATGTTTTACCTTTATTTTTAATGTGGAAATAAATTTAGGAGCCAGGATTATAGTGCATGATTCAAGCTTATTACATCAATATCAGGCATGAGTGAAATCATGACTTTATTCTCTGTTAACGTGCAGGGTACAAACTCTGAACCTCAGGCTGGAATGTGGTTTTGCATTCCTCACTAGAGTAAAGCACCAAAGAGCATCAGTAGTGCCAAATGTGTTACCTACATGTGTTTTTCTCAGGCCTTGCTCCCTTGATCATGAGGGAGGGCTTGCTGGTTTGTACATTTTCCTGACTGGCTGACAGCCCTTCATCTGCAGGGAATGGACTAGCTCTGCCTGAGGGGAAAAACCTAGGCTTGGGATAACTCACTCCAAGGATGACTGCTCTGAAGAAATTCCTCCCTCTGCACCTGCTTTTCATCAAACACTGGAACCTCCTGTATGCTCTTAGCCTGGTTCCTAGTCTGGAAGCACACGTTGTTCTTCTGCTCCTCCAGCCCTCCTTCAAGTATTGTCAGTCAGAACACAGCAGAGGTTCATCCTTATCTCTGTTACCACCAATATACAATGTTATTAAAAGATATGGAATATGATGTGGGAAGAGCTGTAGATGGTTGTCTTTTAAAGCCTGAATAAAGAGTTTGAGGTGGAGAAAATATTACATTAGAGGTAAGGCCCTACTCCAGGAGACAAGGAAGTAGGAGTTCCTATCCTCATGTTGCTTATTCTATACCTAACCTAGTGTTCCATCCCAACCACTACATCCCAAACAAGAGATTACACTTCAAACCCTTCTGAGAAGGAGGATAAAGTGTGAGCAGTAGCCACAGGAGTTCTTATACTGTAATGGTGAATACCTAGATATGTTTTTATCTGGTGACTCCTATTCACATACGTCACAAAGCAGTTCATGGAAGACTGAAATTAGCATTTCCTAGAAATTACTGTAGAAAATTACTGAATTGCAAAGATCTTTAAGATCAAGGCGTGTTTTATGGATATCTTCTCTGTAACATCAGAGTGAGTCTATGAAAAAAAACAACAAATATCCAAAAAAGCCAACAGACAAGGTAGAACCAATTGTTGGCAGATGGGATTAGTTATTTCCAGGTAGTAGGAGAAGACAGGAGAATGTAACAGCTCAGCAAATATATCCAAGATGGAAAAGATGTTTCTGTCTAGTTTTTTTTTCCATTATGATGTTTTTTCTGTTCCATGAGTAAAATACCATTGCTTGGGAGAAATAATGATCTGCCATCAAAAGTCTGAGCTTAATTATTTCTACCACTAAGAGAAAATAAGAACTTCAGACTTCTGGCACTCTCTCCTTGAATTTTCCTTTTGCTTTCTGTCCTGGAGTTTTGGGTTTCTCCTTATGACAACCTCTCCTAAATGCTGCCATGGTGAGACAATGCCATCAGCTACACACGACAGCTCTTCCTCCTGCTGCCTCCTAGCTCAGGAATCACCTGAGGCAAGCAGTAATAGCTCATTATCCCACAGTCTGAGCATGAGCAATAATGAGCTGGCTGCTCAATTGAAATCCTGTGTTCTCTAATATAAACACAGTGCACAGCTTAGAGAATTTAAGAATCTCAGGGCTTAATTAGTATCATAAGAAATTCTAGGAGCGGTGACTAATATGAAACAGCACATTGCAGCTTGGAATTAATATGTCTCATAAGTTAACATCAGGGTCTGGAATGTGATCAATGACTTGTATAGCTGAGAGGTTGAAGAAAAGGAATATATTCCTTTCTGCCAATTAATTTAGTACTTTGGTTACTAAAGGCCTGCTACTCACTTTTGTACAGACCAAGGATGACATGTTATGTCTGCATCCACAGCTGATATCTGCATCCAGCTGATAGCTCGTTTTGTTGGCTGATGTAGGAGGTGGAATTTTGTCCTATTTTCATACAACACCTAATGTATAGTTTGACCTCCTGGGTACTGGATGAGGGTGGATGATGAGGTACTCCTCAAAAAGCAGTGTAGCCATTGAGAGGGTTTAGTGCCTAGAACAACAGCAAAACTGCTGTTAATGCTCTTCTAGAAGTTCTTGTCCCAAATTAAAAGGCCTCAGAGGATATGGAGATAACTGGGTGGTGAGGGAGGGCTCAGAGAAAGGTCCAATTGCTCAAAGTTGACAAGGATGGAGTTGTTATTGTGATAATTAATTATGATCCTTACAAGGTTAAACCGTCCTTGGGAGAGGAAGGTGGGTTAATGTGCAAGTCTGCTGAAGAGATCAGGCTGTAGCCAGTGGGATTCATTGTTTCCAGCACAGACCAAACAAAGGAGCAAGCTGTTACGTGGTATATTAACATCTGGGTCAAAATAACCTGTGCATCATTTTCTGCCTGTTGCCTCTTGTCCTATTGCTCGATACCACAGAGCAGAGCCTGGCTCCATCCTCTTGACACCTCCTTTCAGATACTTATAAACCCTGGTGAGGCTGAGGTTAATGTGCCACCAGCTTCTGCTGCTCCTTCTTGTCCCACCCTAGAAGTTGCAACCTCCTCATGGGTGTGAATGGACACCTCACCCCTCATCGGCCACTCCTGCCCAAAGTAAGTAGTGTAAGAAACATATCTAAAAATAGTATTTTTTGTCTTTCGGTTGGTTTGGTTCTGTTTAAGTTTTTTGTTAACACTGGTGTTTTTGACAGAAAGGGGCAATGGAATGCCTAAAGGAACAGTCATTCCTCCTGGGGGGACTCCAAGTGCAAGGCTGGAGGAGGTGAGGGACATGGTTTAGTGATGGACCTGACAGGTTTAGGTTCATGGCTGGACTCAGTGATCTTAGACATCTTTTCCAACCTAAATTATTCTGAGATTCTGTGATTCTGTGAGATGACTCTCTGAAAAAAAGGTGACCTCAACTCCAGATTGACAGCTGCCCAATCGTTGTGCCTGGACATGTTTAAGTTTCTATGAACAAATTGCTGGCTTTTCTGCTCAACAGCTTTGTTTCATGCACTTCTACACATCCAGTCTATTGTGTTTGGTCTGGGAGATTTCAAGCCACCTGTCAGTTCTTCAAGATGAAAAAGCTGAAGTCCTTTGTTCACTGAAACAGCTTTATAAAAATTTGTCATCAATGTAATTTGCAAAATGTTTTTTTCTACTAGAGATTTTCCTAAAGAGAAGAGTTAGGTTTTTTTAAGTTTTACAGAAAAAAAAGTGATTTCTGTTTGTTATTCTATCCTTGTGTTTGGGATTTTTTTCCTTTTTCTTATTTATTCTTTTAAGCACTTGTCTTTGCTTTTTAGATCCTCTGGGGGAAAAAAAAAAAGGAATAGTTGGAAAAAAATATGCATCACGTTCTACAGGACTGAAGGTTTGGGGGAAGGTGGCTCTGCTACTTCACCGGTCTCACTGGGAGCAAGCTGCTCTCCTCTGTGAGAAACCCATTCCTCCTCTAAGCAGGTCACTGGCATGAGGCTGGGGAAAACAGGCTCCAATTCCCATCTCTATTACAGAAATGGAAGATGGGAATGAGTGAGTTCCTTCATGTGGCAAATTTGAAATGCTTTTCATCAGGTCTCCCAGGGACTGACAGAGCCTGTCTCTCCATCTCTCTGCAGTTCTCAGGTGGAGCTGCAGGCACAAAGCCAGGTAAAGAGCTCCCCACCACCTTGGCTCCAGCTGAGCATATTGTGGTTTTTCTCCCATCCACTGAGCCAATACAATTACTTCTGCAGACAAGAAATAAATCTGATTACCACCACGGCCAACAGATCCCTGTAACTGGCAGCTGCTGCCTGAATATTTTGCCCCAGTGCCAGAGGAAGGTGCTCTCCTGTCAGTCACCAACAGAAGCACCATGACTGGTTCTTCAGCTCCAGATCACTCACACAGCTCCCTCTTCTCCCTCCATTTTTTCATTCTGCAGAAACCATTGTACGCATAATTTTTATTTTTATAGGGAGTGTTACAGTCCTCAAAAATGTAATGCATGTTCATATTTCTCCGTCTTTAACTGAGGTAAATAGAAGCTATTAAATGGCTAAAGCAGGTACATAAAGCAGCTTCTAAATGCCTTCCTCCCTGGCACTGGTGGTTTGCAGATACACAGCATGTGTTCAGATTTTCTTTGTGTTTTTTTGCATCCTCAAATTCTCGGTTTCTGACATGGATTTTAACTGCCTTATTCTTCTCGGTAATGTATTTTTTAATTTGACAGCCTGTGTTCAAGAAATAAGACCCCCTATTTCCAGAGAGCCTTCCTGGAGGCACTCTTTAAGGACCTAATCCTTGCCTGTCCCGGGCAGGGTCAGAGACCATTTCAGGGAACATCTTCAGGGCAGGTCTCTGGAGACAGAACAAGCCTTGTCTTGGAGGTGAGCAATTGCTAAACAGCACAGCCTGCTCTAAGCTAGAAATAGCCTCCTTCAAATAATAAGATTTGTCATAGCAGAGCTGGCTGTAATAGTCCAAAATCATTACATTAATTGTAGATAGTAAGGGCTCAGTGCTTGAAATCTCTCTCTGTCCACTTCTTTTAATTGGCAGTACAGGCATTCCTGGTCCTGTGCTGCAGAGTATGAGCATTAAACAGCAAAGCAAGAGCCCCAGAAAGTTCCCATCTCTGTTGTTAGCAAGCCACAGAATCTTCACAGGCATTTAACTGCTGGCACTGGGGCTGTGCTTCACCGTACCCTCTTGCAGGTACTCCCACGCTGTGGTTCATGTGTTCCTTTCTCTATGTCTGTGCCAGATCATGGTGAGAATAGATTTTTTGTATATTCTAAAGTTTCTTCTCCCACTATGGTTCTTTCTGTAAGGAACTGGCCTACATGTGATCAAATGTACCACATCTTGTCTGCTGTTAGGGAAAGGGTTGTTATAAATGTATGGCACATGGTGAAAATTGTTATGATGGGTAGCTGCAGTTCTGCTCATCTAGAAATGAATTTTGACTTCTCAGTACCAGAGGCTGAAATATTTCATTTTCAATGAGGTCAGATATTTTTAATGTCGATTCTACAGAATTTAGATGATTCACATGGTGTGTGAACCATTGCATGGGAATAAGTAGTGCATAAGAGAGGGCAATTGCTCTATTGCTCTGCCTTCAGTAGTGGAGTTTCTGAACACAAGGGGTCCAATTTTTGAGCCAGCTGCAGCTCAGCACAATTCAAAATCTGCAGAGTAGGATTCTGAAAGGAGTATGGGTGAAGGTTTCCTGATGAAAGGAGGATGAGAAGACAAAAAGCATTGCAATGAACTAATTAAAATCGATGCCAGGAGAGATTTCTCTGTTGCCTGGGTGGTGAGCAACCAGCAGGTGTCTTCATTAGTTAGACTGCTGGTGACAAGTTACATATAAAATTGTGGGGTAGCTCGTTTAATTTCAACTGCAAAGTCTTAGCAGGTCTCAGGAGAGATGGAGTGGGAGGAAAGCCCATAGATGCTCAGTCTGTCAGCTTGGTGTTTGGACAAGTGCTCCAGAACCTGGACTCCTGTGAGCTTGAAACCGTTTACTTTAAGAGCAAAGGGAATTAATAAAATAGGGTGAACTTTGGTTTAACAGAAAAAAAATCACCATGGCTGACTACTGCTGTCATAGAGGGTTTGACTTGTATCCCAGTGGAATGTGGTTGACTTCACACAGTCAGGCTTATTTTCCACCCAGAAATGTGGGATCTCTTCTCTAGCAGCCCCAGTGTGCGAGAAGCCATGGGACGGATGGAAGGCAAAGTTATTGGTGTTAATGGATGCTCTGCAATTTTCTCCTTTAAAGGAATTGCTTGCAAGGTGGAAAAAAGTGTTTCAGCAGTAACTGTGAGCTGTTATCAGACTTGTGCAGGTTGCAGCTTTTATAGTTAAGGATGCAAAGCAGCGTTCATTCAAGTGCTGGCTTCGTATCAGAGGTGGGCAAAATTTGTGGACCCATTTCAATGCAAAAATGTATGACATGCTCATTGCTTTTTCATGTTGACTCATATAGGTGACTTCTGTCAATGAGGTTTTGATAGCCCCTGCCTTGGAGGCAAAAAGAATGGGCAAGTCTGACATTAGATTGCAAATCCCCATTTCAGGGGGAGATAAAGAGGAGGGCTGTATATTAGCAGAATGTCTCTTCATCACATAATTTGGAGACAAGGTCCACAGCTTTTTTCTCCCTCCCTGGTGCTCTCTTAAATGCTCACTCAGCTGTGAGAGTGAAGGAATTGTAGGGGAAAAAGAAAAGCAGCAACCGAAAATGGCAGGAGTTGAGGAACTATCATGTCAGTTCTGTGGGGATGGCCTTTTACAAAGGTCAAACTAGTAATTGTTGTCCAGATGCTTTAATGTGATATGGAAATATTTTTCTATACATAAAAAACTGTTCTTTAGTTACAAATAAGACACCCGGTAATGTGTGTTTGAAAGTCATGACAAAATATAATTTAAAAATAGCAAGGTACTCCCTTTTATTAACTTACTGAGACTGGAATTTAAAATTGGGTTTATTTTAGTATTCTCATCCCAGTTAGTAGGAGAGTTTGAAAGATGGCTCTAATGTAATGTAATGTGTCTCGCCACAAGGAATTGGTAAGCCTTTGATTTATTTTGAAATTCTGTTTGCTGACTCAGAGTAAAAGTAGGGTGAGAAGGGAGATATAAAGCACTGGTTTGTGTTTGCAATTATTTTCCTGTTGGCATCTTAATGGATAGAAAATATACGAGTGGTGGGGGAGAGATACATAGCAATGAGTTTAATTAATTTTGAAAGAAAAATAAATATATGGAATTGAGCTTTGCTAGATTTTGACCAACTGAAATATAGCTCGTGATAAGATCTTTAAAATATGCATATTTGCTGCATCAGAAATCAACCTTAAATAATTCACATTCCATCTTTATCTTTTTAGAACTATATGGAAGCTATGTTCATTTTCTGAATATAGTGGTAGTAGAGCTAAAAAACCAGGTGTAATAGACAATAATAATTAACCAATTAATCCCTCTTGTTTTTACTAGGAAAAGTAAAGTATCTCTCAGCTAAGATCAAGGTAAAGTTGGACTTATGTTGGCTAGAGGGAGAGAAAAAGTTTTGGAATCTGGAGAAACAGAGATAGTTCTGCATCCTTATTTCACCTCTGCGAGCTGCAGGAGAAGATAGTTTTGCAAAGCTGAGATTGCTGCTGAGGCTCTCTGCATGGCAATCGGGGGAGCAATTACAGTCAAACTAAACCTGGTGCCTGACACATGGTGAGGGAGTCTGGTTATTTGTATTTTCACCTAGCTCATGCAGATAGCAAGAAATGGCCAGCTGCTCCTGTGTGCATTTTCTTTCTACTTAGCACAACATGTTTGTTCAGTGCCTAATAAAATAAAATAATTTTAAAAAAATAATCATAGAAACCCTTGCAGGTATCTTAATGATTGGAAAGGAGTGCAAAAACAACAGGGAATGAAGAATCCTGAAACACTATAGTTGTTTGCCATGCTGTTGTCTTTAGCAAGTGATCGAGTTTTTATTCCTAAGATTTTCCTGGCTGAATTTGCTGGAATTCTCTATCAAGAAGCTAAAATTGGGCAAATTATATTTGCTGTCGAAGAAGCAGCTTTCCCTCTCACAATCTACTAAGCATAAACATGGCTCTATTAAGCTGAACCTTTTAAATACGCAGCAGAGCATGTCATTACAGGTAAAGAGCCCTGAATAAAGAGAGTCAGGCATCTTCAGGAGAGGGAGGGTGTGTGCCAGGCTTTGCTAAATTACATTGAGGGCAACTTATTAGCACCTCAGAAATGCAGACGTATATATGAAAATTAACGCTAGGCAGGTGTTTCCAGAAATAAATCCCCTCTGTTACTCTGACAGGGAATCAGGACTGTCTTTCCCATTTGTCACACTGGCAGACTGAGCAGGTTGCATGGTTTTTGACTTCACATTCAAGAAACCAAGTGTGTAGTCATCAGAGGGAGGGGAAGATGTACAGGCATATGTAACACAGACAAAGCAATGTCCCAAAGAGGAGCCTGTGTCTCTTGCCTGAATGGGAAGGGAGCATTTTAGTAGCAGCCCTGGGCTGGCTTCTGGGGCTGGAGATGGTCTCACTACTCATGACCTGCATCCAGCATATTATCCTGGTCTTATCTGCATCACTGGAGACAAGCCAGTGAACAGAGTTGTTGGCATTCAGTGTATGCCTGGGTACATCCCGTCTCATGCTTAGGAGCAGCCTGAGCTCCACCAGCTCTGCTGACTGGTTCCATCTGACAGCAGCAGGATTTTAGACTCTTGGGTCAGGTGTCTGCAATGTAAACTTCTGCTGCTGAATTTAGGCATCTTGATAATACAGCTCTGATTTCAAGCAGGCGAGGTTAGGTGGCATGAATCTGCTTTTAGCAGAGGTGAGTTGATGTATTTGTCTTTGGTAGATGCACAGCTCCCAACTCTCATGTGGTATGTGAGACCATTCCAAGCTCCATTGATAAAGTCCTCACTACATCCATCTGGGCTAGAGTAGAGAGTTCAGAACTTCAATGCTTCCATAGGATCAGGGTTCAGTTCTGGAACCAAAAGCAATCAGCACTTTGTTCATTTTCCTAGGTGACAGACAGAGTATACCCTTCACATGTGTGTAGCTGAAACCAAACTAGGGAGAATGGTTGCTGTGGTGGAAGGTAGATTCATGTGGGTCTGCAAGCTGAAGAAATGGGCAGGAACCTCAAGAGGTTCAATGAAGACAAAGGAAAAGTCCTGCACAAACTGGCTGAGCAAGAGAAAAGGACCTCAGGGTCCCAGTGGATGACAAGTTGAACACAAGTGGATAATGTATCCCTGAGTCATGGAACGCCAGCCACAATCTGGGCTATGTTAGCAAGAGGAAAGAGCTCCAGGGAAGGAATTTTTACCTTTCTAGGACACTTCTGGAAGCTCAGTCCTTTGTCTTGTTTCTTAAGGACACTATGGGCACTCTCATTTGAGTACTCACTTGAGTAGTACAGATAGGATAGATGGAGAAAACGCCCCAACATCCCATGGTCTGAGCATGTTTTCTGGAGGCTTAGGGCTCAGACCCTCATTTAACTGTAGTACATCAGTTCCTGACTTATCATGGCAGTTATTCGCCCAATTGAAACGTTTGAGCAGCTTTATTAAATCTGCTGCTTGAGACTAAGGTTGTTTTTAAGCACTCTGCTAAGCTAGAGCTTTAAAAGTGCGTGCCTACGCAGCAGTTATCACGGGATCCAGGAGTGTCTCAGGCAATGTGTGCTATTGGAATACCATTACCACAGCTATCTATTAAGCCCTGGAGTGTCCAGGTGGTTTGTTATCACTGTGTGGGTTTGCTCAGAGGCTATTAAAATTGTTAAAGGGTAGTTTTCTTCCTGCCACTGGCTCAATTATATCTCTGTTTTATAGCCTTCATTAAAAGAGAATGATGAAGATGCCTAAACAGAGTAGACAAGTGTAGTGGTGGTACAGATACCTGAATATATATCCCTTGAAAATTTTGGTCTATATTTGATTTGATTTATTTTCCACTAAAACTATCTTCGAGTAACAGCTATTAATTAGCACTGTGAGGCAGTATACTAGCAAGGTCATGTGTGGTTATCTTAGATGTTTCTCGAAAATTAAGTTTGTGGCTACATCACAAAAGAAATTTCATTTCGTCTTGAGACTTCAGCTGCAAGTAGTAATGGTTGGTGCATATAAAATGATATTGCCTTTGCAGGTTGTTGAGCTGAGTTTTCAGTTACCTGATGATGCTTCAGTGTTGCTGAAATTGTCAGTTTGAAGGATTTTTTGAGGAGGCTATGTAATTTGTTTGCATTAGGAATTCATTTATTGTTAGTGGAGGAAAAATACTTTTTCCCAAAAAAATCCACTTACTGATGACAGATGATGTTCATGAACCTGATTTCTGTGCCATGCACTACTGTACATTCTCATTTAGTTTTGTTTCCACTCTGCACAAGCCTGGAAGCAGAAGTGGTGAAAGGAAGGGTTATGAATGTGAATAAGAAAAGTTTAGTAGGAGAGGGAGTAACTTTCATTAGACCAATATTCATGCCCCCGACAGTCTGGTTTTGGCTTTTGACTTTTGTTGGTTTGTGTGTTCCATCTGTGTAAGCTGGCTTAGTGACAGGCATGACCTTTCTTGAGAGCGGGAAGGAAAGATCAGAGAATTGTCTGTAGCATGGAACTTGTGTGATGACCACTTTCATGGGCAACTCAAGGACATTGCTCCCTCTGTCCATTACCAGCTTCTTGGCCTTAGACCACAGGGTGCTGTGAAAAGCTGGGCAGCTCGATACTGAAATGGCTGGTGAGAGGACCCTGAGGCTCCCTGTCTGGAAAGAAAATGGAAACCCACCCGTGAAGAGTGCCCTCAATGCCAGAGATCCAGTGGGGCTTTCAAACTGGCCTGTTCCCAGTGTAAATCCAAATCATCAGAAATTCTGCAGCTATCTTGAGTCATATAAGTAGCTCCTTCTTAAGTCTCCTCACATATTTGTAAGATTTTTCAGACAGAAGCAATAGTGTTTGGTTAAATTTATGTGAAGCCTGTGGCATAGGCAAAACAGCAATATCTGGATATCCAGTTCTTTCACTGTAGCCTATGATACATCACTATTTAGTAAAAATTGAAAAGATGAAATATTTGCCTGACATCCTTGAAAGCTGCTCAAGTTCTGACTTGAGTCCAAAGGACATAAATTTGTAAAACAGATTTTAAAAAACCTTGTACCTGCACATAGAGAGACTGTTCAGAAATTGCCAGGTAATGTCACTAATCATCTACCTCCACTACAACTCTACTAAAAGGGGACTCCCCCACCCATCCACTACATCTTCCTCCACTACTCTGAGAGCAGCAGGCTTTGAACAGAAGAGTCTGAGAAGCAATGTGTGTCCTAGGCAGGTCCAAAACTGTGTCATCACTGTAAAATGTTGCCATCAACCCTGAACCTAGCATAAAATCCAAGGTCCTCTGAAAGAAGGAAGAAATTTTCTTGCTTCTTCTATCATTTACAACACAAAGACTCAATGAAATTGTCATTTCGGTGTTCTGAAATACATCCAGAAGGAATGACTGTAACAATCACTGCAATAATGCAGGGGGGGTTTGGTTGATATTTTGTTGTGAAACAAAAAAGTTGAGGAGTGTGTGAAAAAGTCCTTTTTTTTTTTAATTTGAGCATGTAGTTCACTGTTAAAAGGGGTATTAGGTTAAAAAAAAAGTTGTTTGGCTTGTACTGTTTCTTTGCAGCGTAGAAATTCTGGGGGCTTTTTTTTGCTCACATTTATTTTTAATTTCAGTTTAAAATAAATTCATTTTAAAATGCTTCATTTTGCATTTGAAAGAATATTCAGGTTTCCTCTGTCTCAACAAGCTATCCCTAAAATGTATTTTGCCAGATGCATAGGAATATTATGGCAAAAAAATGAGTGTAAACAGTGCATATTATTGACACATCAATATGAATTTAAGTTGCAGGGTGACTTGTATTGAATTTTTTCTCAGTATGAGGATCAATAATTTGTCTGTTGACAAATTTAAAATTACTGTAAGTGGCAAACAATCTCATTTTCGGTTGTCTGAAAGATGATACTTTGAGAGACCCATGACTCCAGGTCAGGAGAGTGTGCATGTTGCATGACCCCTTCAGTCTCAGCTGTGCAGGAGATGGGTGTATTTGGGGTGGCTTTACATTGCCACTCCATTTGTAAAGTGTGTGATCCATGCTGCAGTGCTGGAAGCCTTTCATTCCATTTTGTATCAGGAGTTAACATCATGAAAATATATTGGGGCTGCACATAAATTCATCTATTCCTTTAAATCCTAAATTAATCTCTAACAAGACCTGTGGTGATGGTAGTAACTGCAATACAGTTAGCATGACATTTCTCATAAGCAGTGTGCTGTGTCAACGCTGGTCAGGCTGAAAACACTAAAAAAGCTTTTATTTTCTCTGGAACATACCAAGGAAAAATACCCAATAATTTCTTTTCCACTGTTCCTGGGTTTGTCTTGATGTCAACCTTAACTTTATCAAATGCAGAACCTGCTGGGAGTGATTTTCATTCTAAGATTGTTCTCAATCTGCTAAGTACTGATGACAATACACAAGTGGTTACTCTCTTAATATCCAAGCAGCCTGAATTAGATACAGAGCATGGTAGCAACGCGTTATGTATTGCTGGAATGGAATTTAAACCATTCAAGCGTACAAATTGAAAACTCATTCTGAAAAATTGCTTTGCTTTCCTAAACTGAGTGTATGGTAAAAAACAACCAAGACATTCAAGAGACTTATTGCTGGAAATGAATGTAATAATATAATTCATGCTGTGTAAGGCAGACTTTAGTCTTGATAGATGGTGTTTGGTTGGTATTAAACTCTGATTTGCAGAATAGGAAATTCCTTAAGGAAGCACAATCTCTTGCCAAAGCTGGCATTGCAAGTGCATGGTGATTAACAGTGTGCCAAATCATTCACTAATAACTTAGATAGTCAGCCAATGCAGCCACCAGCTGGTTTGAAAACACCACAAAGGCAATTTACAGACCCCTTGGAAATTTAAAGTGGGACTATATAATTGCTGGTATAATAACACCCTCTTTAATTCAAGCCGGTTTTTTAAAAGAAAAAGCTAGAAAACTCTCACCTGAGCTGAGAAGAGCCAGACTTTCTCCTCTGTTCACCAAGGAAACAGTCATCTCCATTTTCTCTTTATGCAGAGCAACGCTATTCAAAGACCAGTTGTGCAGAATTTAACTAACCTTTCATACAATACCTCCTTGAGCAATTGACTGGAGTTTTTCTTGGGTGACGATTATGAGATTTTGCTGACAAGAAAGAAAATTTACTGAATATTCTGCCCAGGAGACAGGCCATATTTCTGCCAACTCAGTCCGCCAGTGTGTTGGGGCAGACACAGATCAGATCAGTTCATCGTCCCGTCTGCAGCAGTGCCCTCTGTAGAGCTGGAGGTGTGATGGTAGCTGGAGCACCCTGTGGGGTTATTTGACACTTACTGTGCACTGGGGATTGCTCTATTCTTGCCAAAAAACAAGGGTGCACAAGGACTGGGAGGGTCCCACCCCAGTTCAGGATTGGAAGGGTATAGACAGCTGTAATTTGTAAAAGGGTGTAGGAAGCCCTGTGCTGTGACTGGTCATGTTCAGCACATGGTGTTGGCACAGGACAATAACACATCTGCAGCTCCTCTATGCCCACAGGCACGCCCCAGAAGAACTCAGCTGATTTTATGCCCTCTGTATTCAAGACTGTTTCAGGATGGTACATTGTGGGAAGGGAATGAGATTGAGGAAGAGCTGAGTGCTCCACCAGGATAAGTTACAGGCTTTGAAGCAATTTGTCCTCTCTTTTGGTTTCTGAATGATTTCTGGACAGATTTCTCCCAGACCTCTCCAGACTCATGGGCTGTGCTTTTCAAGGCACACTAATGATTTGTTCACTACTGGTGTGTAATCCTTCCTCATTTGCTTTCTCCCTTTCCTAGTCCCAGAGAACAAAGAAAATCCAAGCACTATGAGGAAGGTTGGGTGGTAGTGGGTTAGAGTTGGGAAAGACAAGGATTACCTAAATATTCATATCCAGCTTCTACTTCTACCAAGGCAGAAGCCTTTACAGGAGGTGGAAGAAGCAATAATGCCATTTTCAGGTTTAGTGTGCAATGGGAAAGTGTGTGCACTTCTGGAAGACGGTGTGGCATTCTCTGATAGCAGCAACCACAAAGTAAATTGGAGAAAGCAAATACATTGCATGGACGAGCCTCAGGCATAGCCATTTTTGTGTGTCTTTCCAGGAATTTACATAAGGAAGCCTTTCTATCTGGAAAACTAAGATGTCTTAATTTTAAACCCTGTGAAGGAATTGGGACCTCCAACGATTCCTTCAAGATGAAAACCAAATAATGTATCTTTCTATCTGAAGTACAAGTTAAGTTGTTGGTTTTTTAGGTCTGGAGTTTTCAGTTTTGATGTTTTTCCCCTTTCCCATAAGTATGGAATACTTCAGTGCAGCGATCCAGTATTTCTTTCTGATCTTAACCCAAATATATTTAGCAAAATTTAACAAGTTTCATTTCAGAAACTTTGAAATGTCATGATTAAAATATGGCAATCAAAAATGTTAAAATAGACATTTTCTAAATGCTTCACCCTTTAGTTTAATTTCTAAAATCTATTTAGTCTTGACACTCTTCAAAATATTTATGGGAAAATATTTGACTTAAAAGGGAAGATACATGATTGTGCCAACATCAATCTTCTGAATTCGTGAGCTTTCAGTCAGAGACAATATTGGGCACTGAGCCTTTCAAAGCCTTAGTGAGATAATGATAAATTATCCTCATTTTTTATAGAGAGAAAGTACAGTTAGGCGTTTGCTCACAAAAAGAACAGAGATGCCTGAGACAGTTCTGAGCCAGGAGGCAAAACAAAGGCAACCTTCAAGCTGAGCGTGGGCTACAGCCCCTTATGAGGCAGTAGGAGTCTGCCAGGACTGAGCTGAAGCCTATGAGGTTATTCTTTACTGTTTCAGTTGATTTAAATGCATTTGCTGTAGGGTTAATTTTCTATTGCCGTGGGACAGAAAGCAACTGAAATCAAAGCACTGTAAGGATTATTGCTTTCATTCTCTCTTAAATTGTGACACTTTAAAACAGAGTTCCTCAACAAGAGTTTGGCCTTCTCTCAGGTTAAATGTAACTGTCCAGTTTAATACAGAAATCACCTACCCTACATCCAAAGTTATAGAATCATAGAATCAAGGAATCTTAGAATCATAGAATCATGGAATCATAGAACCACAGAATCATAGAATGGACTGGGTTGGAAGAGACCTTAAAGACCATTTAGTTCCAACCCCCTGCCATGGGCAGGGACACCTTCCACTAAACCAGGTTGCTCCAGCCTGGCCTTGAACACTCCCAGGGATGGGGCAGCCACAGCTTCTCTGGACAACCTGTTCCTGTGCCTCACCACTCTTGCAGGAAAGAATTTCTTCCTAATATCTAATCTAAGCCTCCCCTCCCTAAATTTGAAGCCACTACCCCTTGTCCTGTCACTTCATGCTCATGTAAAAACTTCCTCTCTATCTTTCTTGTAGGCTCCCTTCAGACACTGAAAGGCCACTATTAAGTCACCCCTAAGCCTGTTTTTCAGGCAGAACAATCCCACTTCTCTCAGCCTTTCATCGCGGGAGAGGTGCTCCACCCTCTAATCAGCTTGGTGGGCCAAGTTGGTTATGGGGCCTTGAGCTGAAATAACTTTTGGTTGCACAGTCCTAGAACAGTAAAAGGGGTGTAAAATGCTGCTCTCTCATCACTTGGGCTTAAACCATCACAATGGTTTTTACCAGTGTGCATCAATGAACTAGGGAAAAGTAGTACTTAAGATGACCTTCACTTCCATGCAAGAGATGAACGTTCCCAGCAAATATCTATCACAGTTGAGATAGACTCAAGAAGCAGAGCTTTATTTGGGAGCTCAGTAACAGATGAATAGGTCTGGCTGTCAGAAACTTTTCTAATTGATTCACATTGATGCCATGTATGCCTTCCTTGCCTCACTCTGTATAATTCTCCTTTCTTCACTATACATATGTATTGCCAGTCATATTCCTCATTATTCATTCCCACCAGGATCATACAGAGAATTGAGCTCCTAATTCCTTCTGAATTTATTTTCCCAACCATTTTTGGTTTTCAATGATTTTTTTCCCCCTAAAGAAATTTCAATGTCTTTGCTTCGGATTACAGACAAAAACTACTATTACTATGGTAATTCTCCTGTTTGCACACTTTTGGTAGTCTGGGACCGTTTGTGTAGTGCAATGTAACCTTGTACAGATTCTCTCAGCAAAGAGCAGAACAGATGGGTCAATTCAGATAACATACCCTTAGTTACTGACCAACCTTTTCATGTCATTAGCTTCTTCAAGTGATACTCTCCACTTAAAGAGAGTATTTCACACTTTTGACTTTTTTTTTCAATTTACAGTAAAATATTTTAAAAACATAATGATTTGTGTGCAAGAAAAACATCTGAGTTTTGCAGAATATTCTCTTTTGGCCAAGCACAAAAATTCTGATGTTTTTGGCTATATAAGTGAAGGTTTTCATTATTTTTGAGACAGGGTTTAACAGACATGAGGGCAAAAGAACATCCTCCAATCAGTTCTAAGCCTCACTTTCATCTGTTTCTAATCTTTGTGAATTATCTTTCCATTACCTCTGATATACCCAAGAAGGATTTAGAGTTCTGTGATTATATCCCTACTTATGTGATTTCCTTGATCATTAATGACAGCATCACCGTCTTACAAAATTATTCATCAAACCAAATGAAGAAGCACTTAAACTTCTGGGGTTTGGGGGACATCTTCAAGATCTGGATATTCAGATTCTATCACCTTGGAGTCTCATAACACCTTTTTAAATAAACAGCAGTATTCCATACATTGGAGGACATGTGGATTGGACAAACTCTCAGGCTCTCATTTTTCTCTTACTTCCCTCTTCAGCTTGTCCCTATATTAACTCCTGCTCCTCTCTGTAGGCAGATCTCAATATAATCTTGTACCTGCAAAGGATCCCACAGTGAAGACAGGCAATTTGTGTTGTTGGCAACTCAATGGAAGTAAAATAACCCCGTGTGTCCTTATGTACCTATCTGTAGAAAACATATTTAATATTTCCTTTGTCCCCAGAGAAATTTGGTTTCTCAGATCTCCAATTTCCCCAAGTAAAGTCTGTTTTGTGCATGATGGTAATGGATGAGTGACCTTCCTTGTCTCAACTCACGAGCCTTTTGTTGTATTGGAGGGGAAGTGATGCAGAGGGTGGGTGGCCACCTGCCATTCAGCCAAGGTGAGTCCACCACAGAGACCAGCAGAAAAAAGTGGGGCAGAAGTTTAATAGGCAGTAGTTTTCATCTGGTTTCAGCTGGATATGTGTAGTTTTCATTTTCCTTTCTAGATAGAAGTTACGATGAGAAATGTAGACCTAGATACAACCTGCCAAGGAATTTGCATTGATTTAAAACCCAAACCCAGCTTGTGTTATTCATATGGATAAAAAACTAGACTCTCCTCTCCACGGCAGACCTAAAAGAAAGCTTATCTGCTTGTATGCCAGACTGAGAGGTTGATTTAAACAGGCTGTCAAGCTGAATCCTGAGGATTGGATCTGCTCTCTAAGAAGCCTTGAAACCTCAATATTAGTTAATGTATGTTGAAACTGTGAGATTTTTAGTACTGCTGCTATGTTGCCTCAGTGTAAGTAAAAACTCATTAATTTTGTAATACGAGTAAATCCTACTCATGCCAGTGCAGTCGATCAAAGACCCTGACATCTATAGTGCAATAAGGGAAAGCAGAACGAGCTGTACATTTTTAGTATCATTTATAAAGGAGCTTGGGAACAAAGTGGATGCTAATCTTAGAGCTTCAGGCACTGTGACTTGCCCAGGTCAAGGCTTGGGTAACACCCAGGTAAATGTTGTTGAACCTGGAAGAACCTGTGTCTTGAAAGATATTTTTGTCAAAGCTGGCGGTGTGGCAGTAAACTATTCCATGTATTCCCTGCTCATTCCAGTTCAGGACAAATACCTCACACAAACTTTATTTAAACACAGTGAATAGAGATGCTGAGTATCAAGGATCTCAGGAATAGGTTTTCTTGAACTTTAAATTTTAGTGTAGGGGTTTTTTCTACAAATTTTTCCCCCTACAATTTTCATACTGAAATATAATTTTAATACTAAACAGAAGTTTGTGTTTTCATATACCTCCTTAAAACCCCCAAACCCACAGATTCCTGTAGCAAGTAATACATCCATTATTGCTCCTGCCTACCAGTGTTACCAACCTACCATATATGAACACAGTCTGCTTCTAAATCGTAGCCAAGTGCTGCACAGCCTTCCAGATCTTTAATTAGCATAATGAGGAATGGATGACATTTAATAAAAGCTTGTCTCTCCTTGTTGTAGCTCTGGTATTATTGAACTGTGCAATCTATAGGAGGGCATGGTTAACTCAGTGTTGAAAATCTTGAGTCACATTCTTACACTATTTGAGAGAGCCACATCACCACCTTAGGCTCCATTTTTCCTGTATGTAGAATATAAGTCAGTCACAATGATGTTAAACTCTTGCATAAAGTGCTTTGGACAAGAGTCATCTCAACATTATGTACTTAGAACATACCTGTCCTCATCAAACCTCACAGGAAAGCACCCTGGTCACTGCAGTCAGTGAAGTTTAGAATGATTCACCAGTAAAAAAATAAGGTTTCCACCTTAGAATGCGAAGAGTCTCCCACTAAACTCTTTTAGCTTCATCAATCAGCTCTGCTCACACTGTGAAATCTAAGGTTACATTTACAGATGAAGATATTTATATGGTGTATCCCCACATTCAATTAAAGATCAGTCTATAAGTGACCATATTAGTTTGAGTGAGTGACAACTTTTGAGTTTGGGGCAGAGACTGTCCTTGTTAGTAGCACACTGGAGGTATAAGTCAAGCTCTCAGATTCCTATAATATTTACTGCTTTGCTTTATGGAGAATTGTCGTATTAACTTTTTAACTTTTTGTAGTTTGTTCTAATCACAGCTTGAAATCAGTGTATTTTTGGATTTTTGGATCCAAAACCATAGAAAAAATTTGTTGGAAGGGATTTCAGGAGCTCGTCAGATCTAATACCCTATGCAGACTGGTGCCAACTCCAAAATTACATTAGGTTTCCCTGGATCTTCTCCAATCAAGTTTTTAATATCACTGAGGAAAGATATGCCACAACTAGTGACTCTCAGGATAATTATTATATCAATGTTTGACCATGTTAATTTTGACTTTTTTTTTTTCTGATTGCACTCAGAATTTCTCTTGGTGCAATCTGTGACCACTGTCTCCTCTTTCACTGAGTACCTCTGAGAAAGAGTCTGGCTCCATCTTCCATATATCTGATCATTGTGCACTTGGCCTTTCCATATCAATTGCATCCAGTCACACTGTAAGATAGGCTTTAATTTCATTTATATAACAGGCATGTTCTTAGTTAATACTGTTCATATTTTCAAGGTAATAAAATAATATGGTGGTTGAAAAAAACCAGATATTTTCCACTGAAAGATGCAGCTGAATATTTATCAGTGAGTTTCAGGTTTCTATTGAACAGGCTTCTTCCATCAAGACATTTCATAAAGACTGTCTGTGACAGCTTCTACAGAAGGAGTTGTTGATGATAATCATCATCTATGCATTTTCAGCATGGATACTTCGGAAATTACCGAGCACTCCTTAATAATTTTGTTCTTTCTGATATTTATGAAAATTAGTAAACTGTGAAATTAAGAAAGGACTAGTAAAAAGGGTCACAGTGTATTTTCCTGTGATCTGCAGAGCTAGGCTCAGATGAATCAAATAACAAAGAAAAAGAACTCGTGTAATTCCTTTTCATTACGAATCCCTAGCTGTTGTAAATGAAAGAAGCAATCTAAATCACCAACTCAAGCTGCCCTGAAAGCATCTTCATTACGAAATAGAAGACAGATAAAATAATAAGGCAAAAAGCATGCTTTCTCCACTATATGTGGACGTGTTGTGATGTTGAAATTTCTGACACAGTCCCAGTCTTTGCCCAATCTCTTGGCTGTTGAGGCACTTATATTAGGAAATAAAACAAACTACAACCTTCTTCTATGGCAAACCTTTCCCTCAAAAAGGAGATGGCTATAACCAGTCTGTCTTCTGGGAATGGTCCCTTGCACATCCTGTTTTTGACATTGTTCCAGGCATTGCTGGTTGACCCTGAGGCAATACAGCCTGGAGAGCATGCTAACAGCTAAACAGGATGAATGATCATGGCCCAGTTCTCGAACCTGAGACCTGGTCCTATTTATTTTCTATTGTACACATTTCTCTGAGTATTCAGAGAGCTGTCCCTGTCTTCTGACATGTCAGGAGACATTCTTTTCATTTCCAAGGCTTTCAGTACTGCTCATTCTAATAGATGATCACAGTGCGATGAATAATTTGCTTTCTGTGCCTTTCTTTGTCATCACATAAATTGCAAAGCTGTGGTTTAATACACATTCCCCCATTTCGCTGAGGCAGCAGACAGGAGGATTTAGAATATGTCAGACCTTCATCACAGCATTACCTGTCAGATGAGTCTTCCTGCCAAGACACACAAGTAACTTTAAACCTAAAACCAAAATAAAACAGTATTTTCTTCCTAGAAGAAGTGCTACATGTTGCCTTATTTGGGTGAAGTTAAACTGAAGTTTTTACTAGCCTGTGGAGGGGCAGGCTCCAAATGTGGCAGCTGTCTGTCACTCCGACACCGCCTCCGACTCCGCCTCTGGGGACGGAGACTCCTCCTGGGAGGAGGACTCCATGGGCTGCACCACCGTGTAAACCCAGCCCAGGTTCCAGAAGATTCCCCAGAGTGCGTCGAGTGATTGGTCCCCGGTTGATTGATTTGTGTGTACCACCCCCTTGTAAAATTTTGATTTGCCCTTGGACCCTGTACCCTCCTACCCCACCCAACCCCCCCCCAACACCCCAAAACCACCCCCACCCAACCCCCCCCCCCCCCCCCCACCCACCCCCAAAAAAACCAAACCCCCCCCCAACCCCCCCCCCACCCACCCCCCACACCACCCCAACCACCCCAACCCCACCAAACCCACACCACCCCCCCAACACAACACCACCCACAACAGCAGCAACACTGACCCGCCGCGATACAACACTAGCCCACTTCCATGCATATTCTGAACTCTTCAAACAAATCTGTCTCAGCATTGGTAAAATGGCAGAAGTGGATGACAAGAATGTTCTCAGCTACGCTGAAATGTCCATTCAGATACTGCAGTTTAAAAAGTGTTCGGTGCCAGTAATTCTGCATAATTGTATGATCACATAAAAATTGTGGAGTCATTGAAAACATATGTGTGATGGGTGGGAGCAAGAGGTACAGTTCTCAGTTGATGGAATTTATTATGTAGATCTTTTCTCTCCTGAAAAAATTGGCAACTTCCTCTTGATTTCTACTTCACTACTTGAAGGAGTTGTTTTCCTCTGAGACAGTTTTCCTTCTATGTTTCATAGAAGTATTTCTAGAATTAATTCAATGTGTTAGGAGTTTTACACTTGGAAAAAGCTAAAATGAAGGTAATTGCTCTGAGAATTTGGGCTTTTGGCTTGGATTTATTTTCAGATTGCAGAGCGGTCTCCAGAGATATTTAGTGCTAACACTGACCTGTGTGTGACTGCAGTTTATTTAAAATAGTGCTCTTACCACAACATTTCTATACAGTCACAGCATTGTTTTAAATTCAAAGTGCTTTGCAGTAGCTCGATTATCAATTCTAATAGTTTTTCTAGAAATTCAAGCTAGCCTGACTGGTCTTTAATTCTCTGGCTCAATTGTTTTCAGCCATTTCAAGAAACTTTCTGCCTGAACTAGGTCACTATGTTCAAATTCACTGACACTGAGGCATGATCATATCTGTGCTGGCTGCTCTTCTGGGAGGTGGGAAGTGGAATTGCAAATGGCACCGAGGTACCTGCAAGAAGAGAAAACAAGCCTGGAAGGCACTGGATTATGAGTGAGCTCCCATCTCTACAAACAGTCCTGGTTATTCAAGGAGTTGCCTGGAGTAGAAATCTGAGCTGGCACTTGCTGTTGACATCTTCCTGTGAAGGAAAATTACCTGAAGAAACTACCGCAGTATCATTTTTTTTGAGTTACCTGAGGTAAATAAAGGTGATGTGTGGTAAAACATTAATGTCCAGATGTCAGTACAGGTAGGACTAAGGGGTAGGACTAGGGGTAGGACTAAAGGTCCTGATGCTTGAGGATGGGCTGGCTCAGCTGCAGAAGAGTGAGCCAGTCATCAAAACAGGATTTGTAATTTATGGGCAAGAGAGTAAGAAGGAAGGCAGGAATGCCCAAATCCTTCACCAAGGACAAGGGAACTCTTTCAATCCACAAAAGCTCAAAGATCATCCCTATTGACTTTAAAATTGCCCATGCCAGATGGTTGTCTAGATCTGTAACAGGGATTTTGTGAGATCCTGTTCATCTGGAAAAGCTTCTGCTGTGTAGGAAGCATTAAGGCTCCATTTACCTCCATGTAACCTGTATGCTCTCTTTGTTGATGCTACTTATATTATAATTGTCTTGTCACAGTCTTCAGGACAGGGGCAGAGGTCTTTTATCACACAGTGGTAATCCTCAAATAGGAATGATCAAGATACAAGAAAACTTCAGTGATGTCATGCAGTCAATCTTCTATAAACCTAAATATATTTATTTCTTGCCTATAAAACTTTGGAATGCAAGAAATCATACTGGAGTACACAGAATCTTTTATTCTAGGCTAATTGCCTGCTTCCTTGTTATTCAGTTTCTATACTAATGATATGGAGGGTGGATGCTCTTTTGTATGGGAGCTGGTGCCCAAAACAAAGGCATATTTTAAAGCATTCCAGTGTCCAAAGGCAAAGGGGTTCCTTCAGATTTCCAGCCTGGATTTACATGTTTTTACATCTCTTATGGACTGAAAGGAAAACTGGGATCAAAAGCAGTCCAGAAGCTCCACTATTACTGTTCAGATTTTGTTGAACAAAGTGTTTAATGCAGCCTGGTTTTCAGAGAAACTCCTAATTAAGAGTACAAGATTCACTACTTCATTTTACACAGGTGATTAAAGCTAATTAGGGATCTTGCCCAAAATCTGGATAAGCAGAATGGAACAGAGCTCTCTGTCACTGTGTACAAGGCCATCCATCCTCCCCCAGGCTTCTGTGGCTTTTGCTGCTCTCTGGCACACACAGCAGTGCTGCTGGTTCAGAGGGGGCACCGCGGGTGAGCACAGACAGCAGGGCTGGGGCAGCAGTTCCCAAAAACAAACAAGATGCACCCAGCTGGGATGGAAGCAAAGAGAAAGCTGGGGAAGGTTTAAGGCCTCTTGGAGCCCTCACTCCTGTATGAATGTAGCACCTACTTCACATTGGATCCAGCATCTCAACAGAGCCCATGTCCCAGGTCTCTGTGACCTCCTGCAAAGGAGTAAGTTGTACATCATACCCATATAACATGGTCTGAGGCATGGGAGCCAAGTCAATTATAACTTAGCAGCTCAACTAAGGTTCAGAAGCATAAAAATCCTTGCATTTGCTTTTCTCTGCACAATTCCTCATCTTTGAAACTGGGATAATGCTGACCTTTCTCACACAGGGGTTAAGAGAAACCCATTAATGTCTGTGACCAGAAATGAAAGCTAGAAGGTTAAGTGGTTGCTGTCCATGCCAATAATTCATCACACTGGGCATAAAATTAGAGTTCACAATGACCTTTCCTTTCCTAAAATATTATTTTGGTCCAGACTCTGGTATCTCCTCTAAATCCAGAATATACACATCCATAACAGCAGATCTGTTGTAGCTTTGCTGTGGTAAGAGCTAATCAGAACATTTAGCTCTCATTTTAATATTAACAACTCTTACTATTAATCAGATATCAAAGTTCATGCAAATCCTTCCAGGCAGAAAAAAGTATTTTTTATTGCTAGCATAAAAGTGATGACAAATTAATTGTTCCTCATTTCCATAAATGTATCCAACAGTAGAATGTCTTTCCTAGGTAATGCAATTACCTATTAATTATTTTCTTGTCTTCCTGAAAATGAATGTGAGAGAGAGAGAAACAGAGAAATTTATGTATTCACTAGAATGTAGAAAAAACTTCCCTTGCATGGGTGTAATCTTTCACGTAGGACTTCACTAATGATTTCTGCATCAGCTACAAATTTTCAGGTTCGTCAGAGTAATTATGATTCCTGGCTCCAGCTCTTGTCATAAATGAACCCTCATTTTTATGTATGCTTTTGCTGAGAAAATTATGGCTAGTCTCGAAGCCATGGGGTTCCCGAGTTACTTGGAAACACTTGATACACACATTTGTATGCATGCACAGCTTTGCCAAATACTGTCTTTTATTTTTTTTCAGGGACCAGGGCAGGGGAAGATCATTGAAACTTCTGCAAAAAGGCTGTGATACCTGACTGTGTTCTTTAGTCATTGTCAGCATTCTCCCTCCCATTTTAGAAGGAAGGAAGCAATTGCCTGTAGCCATGAAAGTCATTGAACAGGCTGAGCTCTTCTGGCCCTTCTGAAAAATATTCAGAGACAGCCAAAAGCTCAAGACAACAATAAAGGCAGGGTGTAGAATGTTGACAGAGACAGGAGACAGGATTGGGAGCAAAGAAGACAGTGACATTTCTTCTCTTTTGCTACAACCAGCCCTAGGGAACTGAGATGGAAGTGAAGTGCCATCTTCTACTGTCTCTGTCCCTGCAGCCAGATTTAACATGAAGATGTGCTTTGATGCATCTTTATTCAGGAAAGGTGACAAATCACTGAAAATTATAGAAGATCAGAGGTTCTGAACAGAGAAAAATTCCCAGTTGTGCTTGTGGCTCCACAGGGCTCTGATATGCAGGGATGTGCTCTGTCCCTTGCAGCTTGACAAGGGTTGCAGGGTACCTGCATACGAGGAAACCCCACAAGGGTTTCCAGCCTGGAAGCTCTGGAGATGCACTGGAGAAAGGATGTTCATACACACCAAAGTGGGTACCAGTGTGGGATCATTCCTATTTCTGCATGTGGATATATGACTAACAATGCCAAATAGTGTGTTGAAATCTATACTGAGTCCCAGAAACTTCTCACTGGTGATGCCATGATGATTTTTTTGCCTTTTCTTTTAAACCCCTTTATACCTTTTTACAACTTCTGTATTCTTAGTGCTTTTTGCCTACATTCTTGGACTCATTTGTTAGGCTAGGAGACTAAACATTTTAGAGGTTTCATAGTTAGGGATCAATATGCCCCAGACCCCAAGGTCCTCTCCAGAACACATTTTGTAAACTAAGATAGAACCATCCAGGGGAAGGTTCCTTGGGGAGGGGGGGCTCATTCAAGCCTCTCATTGGGGAATTTTTGATAGATATGCTAAATAGTAAGACCTATAATGATATACCACACCTTTTGGGGGTGTGCATTGCAGTGGGCATTGAGGTGCATTCGACCTAGATATAGTGCATCTAAGGATCCTTAAAATAAATACCAAGGTGAAATCCCTTTTTGCCTTCTAACTGTGTTTGCCTCTTGATTTTAAGACCAGGAAAAGGCATCACTGGTAGTCATAAAAATCTTTCCTGGGCAGTACAATCCATCTGAAATCTCTGTATATTCTCTTAGATGAAAGTAGGCAAATGAAATGTTAATTGAATTGAACAAGTGACTACACTGGGTTAACAGTATCAATGGTTACCTGCTACCAATAGCGCTTCTATCTATGGAGAACATCTGTAACCACCAGAAAGGCTCTTTTCATCTTGTCTTTGAACCTTGAGGCTGTGTCTCTATTATTAGATTCAACAATGGCAGGGAGCATTTGTAGGTAATGGAAGTCTTTGTCTCTACTGCCAAATTGCCAGAATGGACCCCAGAGTGGCTGCACTCAGGGCTGGAGACACGGGCCAGCAGGTAGATCAGGCCCATTCCCAACAGGAACTTCAGATGTCACTCCCCTGATTTGAATATTAATAGAGTATAATAATATGAACCTAATTCTATCCCATACACACCAGTTCGATGCCAGCAAGAGATTTCCAGAGCCTGGAGAGGGATCACAGATCAGCTGAAGAGCACCTGGAAGGCAGCACAAAGGAATTCTGGCTACTCCAAGTAACTTGGCTTCATTGAGAGCCCAGCTTGAATGCCTCTGTCACACACAGAGTCACCATGGGGAATAAACAGGAGGAGTTAGAGACATGCACCTGCCTGCAGGGCTGTGATTTATGGGCATCACAGAGATGTGGTGGGATGGCTCCTATGACTGGAGGGTTGGAGTGGAAGCAAGCAAGCTCTTTGGGAAGGACAGGCAGGGACACAAGGAGGGGAGACACCATCAGTGACCAGCTGGAGTGCACAGAGCTCTACCTGGGGTTGGATGAGGAGCTGACTGAGAACTCCTGGATCAGGATTAAAGGGAGGGCAGGGACAGGTGACACTATAATGTAAACCTGCTGCTGGTCACCCAACCAGGAAGACTGAGAGGATGAAGCCCTGTAGAGACAAATGGGAGTGACCACACATTTCCAAGCCTTCGTCTTCCTGGGGGACTTCAACCACACCAGTGTCTGTTGGAGAGACAACACAGCAGGGTATAAGCAATCCAGGATGTTCCTGGGGAGTGTTGGAGACAACTTCCTTCTCCAAGTGATAGAGGAGCTATGAGGAGAGATGCTATGCTGGACCTTGTTCTCACTAAAAAGGAGGGGTTGATGGGAAATGTGAAGCTCCAGGGCAGCCTTGGCTGCAGTCACCCTGAAATGGTGGAGTTCAGGATCTTTAGGGCAGCAAGAAAGGTGCACAACCAGCTCACTGTCCTGGACCTCAGGGGAGCAGGCTTAGGCTTCTACAGGGATCTGCTTGGTAGAGTGACATGGGATAAAGCCCTGCAGGGAAGAGGGGGCCCAAGAAAGTTGGTTCATATTCAAGGATTGCCTCCACCTAAAGGGGTCTACAAGAAGGCTGGAGAGCAACTTTTGACAAGGGCATGTAGAGGTAGGACAGGAAGCGATGAATTTAAGCTGAGAGTAGGTTTAGGTCAGACATTAGGAAGAATCCCTTTCCTGTGAGAATAGTGAGACACTAGAACAAGTTGCTCAGAGAAGCTGTGGATGGCCCATCCCTGAAGATGTTCCAGGCCAGGTTGGATGGGGCTCTGAGCAACCTGGTCTAGTAGAAGGCTGTCCCTGCCCATGGCAGAGGGGTTGGAACTGCATGATCTTTAAGTTCCCTTCCAACACAAACCATTCTATTATTCTGTTAATGTAGATTTTTCCATGCTCCAATGATAGAGAACAATCCAGATATATTTAACTTCTTGGAACACATATATTTAAACTTCTGGGGGATGAAACGATAATTACAAAAGAGATCAAGAATTTGTTTTACATAATGTGTCAGCAGAGTGTGTTGTGCATGATCTTATAATGTGCGCTTCAGTACTGGCAATTATATATCTCATTGTAGAAATCTCACTTTTGTTAATAATGTTGCTTCATTTTCTACTGGGAAATATAATTCGTGAGTGGAATGGAAAAACCATAATGAATCAATGTCAATGTTCAAAAGCCTGTGGCAGAAATTAGAATTGTATAAATGATACAAGCAGGTAATCCTACCACAACCTAACAATACCCTATTTATCTTCAAGGCTGAGGTAACTGATACCCAGTCTTTCAATATAAACCACATTTGTTTAAAATCCCTTTTCACATACTGGTTTGATGAAACTAATTCTACCTGTTCAGTGATTAATTTCCTAATGTAAAACTAGCAATCAGCATGAAAAAAAATCTCAAATCTTCAGAGAGGTTAAGTTAAAAAGTTTATTCTCTTGATCAGTATGCTAAAGGATGACACATGTGGTTCATATTCTGCTAAGAAGTGGGAGATTTTTAAGCTAATCCTGCTCCTTATAGTTGTCTGTCCATCATGGGTGAGAAGTCATTCTGTTCTTCACTCACTTCTTGTGTTCAGCTGTTAAAATGTTAAGGAGTCAGAAAAGTTTGTCAGTGGCAAAATATGTAGGTGTTCAGAGAAGGTATCTGAAGGCAGTCAGAAGTCTGAGAGTGTGCAAGATGTCCCTTTGTAAGTACTGACAATGAACTTTTTTGTGAAATGTGAGATTGCTCAGCTGTGTCTGGGGGGTGACACAGGACAGCATCGTGCATGTGACACAAAAGTGGTGAATCCATGGAGGATGGAGGCACAAGAGAAGAACTTAAAATCTGGGTAAGTCACCTCACTGACTCATTGCTTATCTCAAAGCTGATACAAGATAAGTTGTCTTCCACTGAGCTTACACACTGCTGAAGAAAATGAGACAAGCTGCAAAACTTAATGGAAGAAGCGTTCTGACAGGTAGCATTTTGGTTGCAAGGCACACCCACATCACAGAGGATGTGGGCACCTGAAGATTGCCATGGGGTAGTGAAAAACATGCCAGCTTGAGCACAAAACAGGAGCTTAAGGGTTTACTGAACATTCAGATATCACCAGTTCATGTTTTATCCATTAAATAAAATTTCAGGAGCTTTGTGGCTTAAGAAAACCTCAGTCATTTTATACATCTGTTAAAGGAATTCTGGTTCATTCCTCACTTGCTGAGTTACTTTTTTCCCCTCTTCTTATTGTCACTCCTGATTTGCTGTGATGTGGGCTGGCTTTTGAAATGCTCTTATATGGACTTGAAAAACCCGATCTTCTACCAACTCAAAGGCAAACCCTTCAATTACTTTAGTGATGCTGATCCTCAATTGTCATCTGGAGGTGAAAGTCCCTCCACTGCAAGCCTGGGAAGAAATGAGAATGAAAATGTGAATGAATTTCTCTGTTTCTGTCATGAAAGTCACATCTGAGTGTTCAGCACTGCATTTTTATCTGGTTTAGCATTGTTGAAGTACAGCCCTGAAGGATTACTTATTATAAAAACACCACTCCATGTGTCAAGTTTGGAAGTGATTAGAAGTCTCCTTGATTTCTGTTGAGGTGAGCCATGGCCAGAGCCGTGGTCAGCTGGACCAAGCAGACCAAAAGGTCCATTGGTTTGATGCCTCCACAGCACAAGGGCTCGAAGGTACAGTGAGCACCCACAAGGCTGTGTAGAGCACGCTGACCATTGGCTGCTGCCCCCCTCCCCTTATGGTTCACATTTGGTTATTTCTCCAGAAAGTTCTATGTTACTCCATAGTTGATTGGCCTCTGTTACTCCTCTTTCCCCACTCCTTCTCCCATTCGCCCTAATCCCTTCTCCCTGCCCCTATAACACCCCATAACTGATATTTTATTGGTTATTATGTGTTTCCCACACCTATTATGTAGGGTATAAGACACCACACCTGCCCCATTTCCCTGGCTTCCCTCTTGGCTTTCCTCATGGCTTTTCCCATGGGTTTTGGTACTCCAATAAACCTTTCCCTGCCCCCACGGAGGAGCTCCTCCACTTTATTCCTTCCTCCTTCATGCACGTGGCCATCGGTGGGCAAAGTGAACCTGAGCTGGTGTTTCCCCTGCCCTCCAGTGCTGCAATCGGCTTCCAACCCCCCACCCAGGGCAGGTAGAGCATTGCCCGGTGCTCAGGCTAGCCTGCAATAGCACCGTGGCAAATTTCCTGTCTTTCCTCTTAAGAAACAGCTTCCTTGCCTTCTGAAACATGATGGGGGGAAATGGTTTAACATTTTTAATCCCTAATTTGGAAATATGAAGGAAAAGGTGATTTTTGTGAAAATGTTGGACTCAGTGCTTTTTACCTCCTTCAAATCTTCCTTTTAAGTGACTGCACTCAATTTTGCTTTAAAATTGTGTGTCTCACTGGCAAAACATGATTCATCTCACTATGAGTTACTCTTGCATCCCTGAAGAACCAGCAGTGCTTCTTGTGGGGACGGGGTTTCCTTTGGTGCAGAAGGGAGAGGTTAAGGTGTATTAGCACAGGTCATAAAGGCACTTTCTTCCCGGAGTATGTACTAATGAGGCAGCTGCTCCAGCTTGATTAGAATTACAGTCATTACCTCACTCCTTTGCATTTGCAGAAGTGTTATTTTTAATTGGAAGCGGCACTTGCAAATCCCCTCATCTAGTTCATTATGAAAGAGCATTGTCAGGAGTAGATGGCAGCATGATGCATGAGCGGGGCATTGTCTGTGCTCTCGCCTTGTGCCAGCTCTGTGCGTTCCCTCCTGGTGGAGCAGACAGTTTATTGAACACCCTGGCTGCTCAGTGAAAGGATAAAGTGTGTAAGTGATGAGCACAAGGACCCTTATGTGTCACTTTGGCGCTGACCCTTTGCAGGAAAACTGATTACTGCTCATGAAATGCTCTTGAGGGTGGTACCTTCCTCTGGCTGCTGATTCTGTGTTGAAGAGGAAAGGAAACTAATGGGAGGGATTAGATGGGAGGTGATGAAAAACTACTGAAATGGGACCCAGTGTGCACTCCTCCCACTGCAGATAACAGAAACTGATTGTGTTTGTGCTCTCACAAAGGGGAGTTTTGTCCTCTCTGAGATTCCCAGTCTTAGGAATGTCAGTTTTGTGGGGAAGACACACAGTGCTTTCTGTTGTGGGAGGAGTGCACCAGGCTGTCTCTGTGGTACATGTTCTGTGGGTAAGCAGGCAGGACAGCCAGGTGAAATTAATGCAGACAGTGTCCTGAAGAGAGGAACCTTGCTTTTGCAACTCTTGAAAGAAATGCTTTGAACTCTGAAGAAATCCTTTGGTGACAGTGCTCCAGCACCTGGCAATTCAGTTTTGCATTTTACAGTCATGCATTCATAAGATGTATTTTCTTGGTCTGCCTCAAATTACACTTTCAGACTTTCTAGGCCATCAATTACATATGTGGAGTTACTGTTCATTTTACTGATTTCAAATTTGAGTGTTCAACCCTTGAAAAGGAAATATGTCAGCCTCAAAATCTTCTCCAGAAAAGGCCATACTGCAAGGCACTGAATTCCACAGTCATAGTGAATACTTAATTTGGTTTCCTTATATCTCCAGCAAGTCATCTTTAAAATTAGAATATCTCATTACTTACCTCCTCCTCTACCTGAGGGATCTACTTCAGATGTTACTACACCTAAATACCTAAATATATGTGTAGAAAGTAAGCTTACTACTTAATATCTTGGTTTTTGTAACCAAACAATTTGTAACACCATCCTTTGCTGTGACTTTTAAAATTGCTTGCCTTTTTCCAAATTAATTTTCTTGCCTTTTTTTTTTATTATTATTGTTATTTTTCACTTTCTTTGCATTGATCCTTTTTTTTTTTCCCCATGACCTGTAGAAGGCTGTGTAATCTTCCATTAAGATAGGATCCAGAACCCACTAAGTCAGTGGAAAGTTCAGCAAAGATTGAATTAAAAATTTCAAATCTTCTTGAAAGCTCATCTATCTAGAGACACCTCTAACAAAAAGGTAAATATGGTGCCTTGCATTTTTTTTCTGAGACTTTTATAAAACTTGCAGGCAGGTACAATGGTTTGTATTGTATTGATGTGAAATGCATGTATTTTATCAACGATGATAAAACACGTTCATCAACACTTCCTATTGCTGTTCTTTTTCACATAAAAATGGCACATTCAGAGCATAAATATACTCTTTATTTTAAGATACTACAAACTAGTCCGGATTCCAAGAAAGAAATTAAAAATAGATAATCTTAAAAAAAATGGTAACTTCAGAGGACTTCTTTCTCTAAAACTAGGACCTGGGATGAATCTTCTCTTTAGACAATCTGATCTTTTTCTCTGAGTCTGAAGAGATTATGTCTTTTTTTTTTTCACAGACTCCTGAGTAGACTGGGGTCAATGTCTGTCTGACATGGTAGAATTTCTATATATATCTGTTCACACAGAAATAGCTACTTGAGGGGCAGGTTTTTAAATTCATTTTATAGCTAATGCAGGTCTCACCTAAACTCCACTGTGAAATGGAGGCATCCCATTCCATGACAGGTGTTCTACCTGGCTTCGTCTTCCCAAATGAAGCAATCCCATGTACTGTCAATCACACAAATCTGCCTCAGAGATCTCACAGCAATTGGAATCACTAGGTGCAGGTTAGATGGAATACCCTAGAGATCTGACAATTGCCCCGGGCCTTTATCTTCAAGAAAAGTACAGCATTGAGTGGAAGAGGAGCTGTGTCTGGATCACAAGTGATAGGACTCAGCTGGCCAATTATTACTTTCTTGTCATATCTCAGGTGACTGGAATGCCTTTTCCATCCCTCTAGTGCTACAGAAAGGCATAGTTCTCCTCATGAGGCTGTACCTAGAGACCTTTTAGTTTGGTATCTAAAATAACCAGATAAGGCCTGAGAGATCCACACGTTCCTAACGTGGTACTGGATGGGTACATTAAAACAAATTAATCTGCCTTTTAGGTTTAAATGTCTCAATTCAGATCTGAGTCCCATCCCTGTGTGCTCTCTAGCTTTCAGAAAGCTAAAATAGAAGGAAATTCATTCCTGCTGTTGGTATAGATTCTGGTTCTGGAAATGTTACAGAAAAGGTATCAAAATAGAAATAATTACCTTTGTGCTGGCTTCAAGGTGACTGAAGATGGAATCCTTACCAGCATGCTAATTTCTGTCAGATCACTCCTAGCAGAGGAGCCTACGCCACTACAGAGACCTTTCATGTTCCAAAATTAGATGACATAAACTCAGTCTCACAGGCCTGTTAAAAAGTCATGCCTACTTGAGGAGTATCCTAATTACTCCTTGGAAGCCTTGTGTGGGCACTGTGTCTAATAAATACACATCAGTGGGGCAGAGCACAAATATTCCTCAGAGTGTGGTTTTGCTATATTATTTTAATTACATTTTCAAGTATATATTTTGGGAAGTGAATGTCTGCCAACTGATAGTTCAATTGTACTTCTAAATTTTTGTGCTGTCCTGGTGTGTATTCCTTATCCAGCATCTTTGTTTGATGACCTAAAAATATTTAAAACCTTTTTTCATAACTAATACTCTTGCTTAGGTGTGGTGTAAGAGTCATTCTTCACCAGGGAGTTAATCTCTTCCAAATACTGGGCTATTCTGTGATGGTAATGAGGGGAGGATAATCTGTCATCTGTGTAGTACTATTATGCAAGTCTTTGCTTAGCCTGTGAGTCATTTCTCCATTATTAGTTGAAAATAAATGTTGGAAGGGGCTTGAGGAATGTTATGATCCCTCTAGGATGCCAGAAACACAGAAAATGCAGAGGCATGTCCATTCCTGAAAATTTTAGCCCTTTTGATTCATTATTTGCAAATAACGGGCACACTTCTCTGGAAAAAAGAGTTATTTGTGGTCAAGAATGAACAAAGAAATCTAAGATCAATATTTACTTGCCCTTACCGATAAGGAAATTTTATCCCCTAGTAGCATGTCCTGGCCTGAGCACGGACCAGGCTAAATCTAAAAAGTGACCCCAATCAGCTGTATTTGTAGATGGCCTTTGGCAAACTTCCCCATAAACTTGTCCAGGAAAGGTGGGCTTAACTTTGGATTAATTGTCTATATGAGATCAGTAGAATGGGTCTCTGAAAAGTTGGAGAGACTCTGCAGTATTTAGGCAGGAAGGGAAACAACCTTCTCTGCAGGAATGCCTGGTTTTTTGAGTCTAGATGGACCCACCAGCAAGGGTGTGCATTGTAATCTCAGTTCTGGAGCCTACTTTCCCATAGGGAACCCAAAATTTTGTAACTGCCATGAAAACACCCAAAAAGCTGCCATAAATAAAAGTGTCGGGAAGGATTTTGTATTGCCTGATAGTGGGAGCAGACTATTTAGTCTATACAGTTGAGTTCAGCTATTTAAAGAAACTTCAAAAACTTATGCCAGAAGTTTCCATTTAGCCAAATACAACAGAAATTCTTTGCTACATTTCTGAAGGAAATGGCAAATCTATTTGGATATTCTGTATCCTATTTGCCAACCTGAATAATGCAATTAGGCTTTTTAGTGAATAGAAGCAGTAACTCTAGAACCTGTTTTATCCTACACAAAGATAGCCCATAGCAAAGGGTTGTGCCAGGACCCCACAGCTTGGTAACAAGATCAGTTGATAACTAAAATTAATTGAGTTGTTCATTTTCACCCAGCTTGTACTGGGGTTCCTGGCCAAGCCTAGTTCTTATCCATGTGTGCAAGAAAGAGATTTCTGAAATGTGTTTTTCTTTTCTTTAATTGTGTTTTCTTCAAGCTGATGCAAAATCTTTGGAGAACACTGAAATACCTTGTAAATCGGGACTTGATCTTCTTCCAGCTGTGGCCCAGACTCAGCTCATTTTAGCATTATAAAAGTTTAGTCTCTCTCATAGGTTGTTGACTCACAACATGGAGGTGTCAATTGATACTCATTGACTAGGAAGATAATTTAGAGAACTAATTTTGACCTGACATCTAATCCTGGTGATTGATGCTTGTAGAACCCAGTTAATCTGTGGATTTAAAAAATATTGTCTAAGAAGTTTCACAACTCCCTCACCCACCAGCAAAGACAGATTATCTAAGGCTTAGTAAATAAGCACAGATTTCAGTGCAGCAATTCCTTAGTGAATTTTTGCTGGAGGAAAATTTATTGTCTTCACAGCTGCCATAGGAATTAATGTACTTTTGTATGAAAGAAAAAATCTATTTCAAAATATTTCTAAAGCCAGGCATAGCTGAGCACTTTTTTACTTTGTTCTAGTGAATTATGGCTTTTCCTGTTTCTTCACCTAAGAAGACACCTTGCAATAAAGACAGGTGTTTCTCTTCAGTAAGAATTCTATGCAGAAAGGGTAAAATGCTTGTTGACAGAGGGAACATAAATCTTCAGTCTGGGTGTAGTTGATAATATCCATTTTGTCTCGTTCATACTATGCAGGAATTCATCAAACTTCAATAGTTCCCTTGAACCACTTATTTATTTCAATAAAAATGTAACTTCAAGTGCTAGAATATTTTTTTATACTACAAAATCTTAACTGGCTAAGTGATACCTCCTTATTCCCCTTCATAGTGTAGCTCAGGGTTGTCTTTAGTGAGTTAAACAAAGTTCTTCCTGTGCTTTAGCATCAGTCAACCCAATCAATTCCACCATTTAAACAAGAATGGCCACGAAGCTGCAGAGGTATTTCCTCAATCTCTTAGTGATAATTAATCTCAGAGGCCTGTATTGCACCTCAGGAACATTTGAGAACAGACTAGTTATAGTTATTTAACATCACAGTCAGACAAGCGAAACATATATCCTTCCTTCTCTTTGGAAGAATTTCCTCTAATCATTAGTTTAATGTTTTATTATTAATAATTTATGATATTCCCAAGCTCAAACCTAACTCCCCATTGATGCTATATCTCATCATCACTGCATCCAACCCTGTATCTGTGGGGATTTCAGGCTGGAAAATCAGTGAGACCAAGAAATAAAGATGTTCTATGTACTTGTAGATAGACAGATAGATATAAAAATAAGTGTCTTTGTTTGTATGTAGAAGTAAATACACATGCATCTACATATACAAGTATTAATTTTTAAAAAAATTTCTCTTTCAGAAAGCATTGCCTTCTTTAAATGCTTATATAAGTAACATTATCTGTGAACAATGGTACCACTTTTTAATTATTCTCTTAACTAATATTAAATGTAACTGAAGACATGTGAACACACAAAAGCCATTATTGCTGCATCTGAACATCTGTTGTGGCACCAGCTGTTGGGTGTCATTAATTTCCAGCTTAGAGATTGCAAAACATTACATTTCTTTTAATGGTTCATCAAAATTATAGGCAATTGTTGTAGCCATGCCAGCACTCCCAGGAGTCTAAGCACATCATGGTTTACGTAGTCATCAAGGTAACAGTGTGCTGCCAAAGTTTTGAAGGAGAATTAGGTTCATCTCTGTAAACCTGAAGAGTTTTTTCCATGTGGGGAGGAAGAACATGAAGAAAGATGTTTTAAGTCCATCCATTTTGACCGGGTTATTTAATTCATCACCCTTTTAGGCTCTGTTATAAATTAGATGTATTTAACAATGACAAAAATGTCTCCATTAATTTGATTTTCCCTAGTTCAGCTTGGCCTCTGAACTGTTAATGAAATCTAAGAAACCTATAAAATATGCACAAAGCTACCTAAAGTGAGGTTCATCTTACTTATGCATAATGGTGCTGGCCTTGTAAATCTAAGGCACAACTTTTAAAGCTTACAGAAGTCTGAAACAAGACACCCTCAGTACTTGTATCACATTTACAGCCATAATTCATGAATTTCAACGAGGCCAAATACAAAGTCCTGCACCTTGGTTTGGGCAATCCCAAGCACAAGTGCAGGCTGGGCAGGGAATGAATTGAGAGCAGCCCTGAGGAGAAGAACTTGGGGATGTTGGGGGATGAAAAGCTGAACATGAGGCAGTGTGTGCCCAGGTGGCCAATGGCACCCTGCCTTGAATCAGGCACAGTGTCACCAGCAGGACCAGGGCAGTGCTGGGCACTGTGAGGCCACACCTCAAATGCTGTGTCCAGTTCTGGGCCTCTCACAGCAAGAAAGACATTGAGAGGCTGGAGTGTGTCCAGAGAAGGGCAATGGAGCTGGGAAGGGTCTGGAGCACGAGTCTGATGAGGAGCAGCTGAGGGAGCTGGGGGTGCTCAGTCTGGAGAAAAGGAGGCTCAGGGGGGACCTTATGACACTCTACAACTCCTGAAAGGAGCCAGATGGGGCTCAGTCTCCTCTCCCAAGTAACAAGTGACAGGACAAGGGGAAAAGGCCTCAGGTTGCACTCAGGAAGGTTTAGATTTGATATTAGGAAAAGTCTATTCACCAAAAATGTTTTCAGTCATTGAAAGAAGCTGCTCAGGGAAGTGGTGGAATCACCATCCCTGGAAGTGTTCAAAAAAACTTATGGACATGGTTTTGGTACTGGTTGGACGAAAGGCCTTTCCCAACCTTAACAATTCTGTTTTTATGATTCTGGGTGAGCTCCAAGTAATAGGAATATGTTTTGCATTATTGGGTCTAATATGCGGCCTCAGTGTCAGGCTGTGAAATCATGTAAGGCATCCATCCATTATTTCTTGAATTTCAAAGTGGAAAAAAGCACAGAGATGAATCATAACTATGCCTCGAGGCAAAAGCAGTCACACGGGATGCAGAGAGGATATCGACAGAGTGCTATGCAGCTGTACATGAGCTGGTCTGCACCATTCAGGACTGGGGCTCTCACTCAGGGGCTACCCACAAAAGCAAAATATGCATAGGTTATCTTCTCTACTTTTGAATAATTTCTGTGGTTTTTCTTTCCATTCCCCTTATGTTTGCTAATTTTCTCTCCCCCTATTCTCAGTGCAGGCAGAATGACAGCATCTCTCCCTGTCACTGTGTACTATGCAGGCTCCTCACCTGGCTCACACCTCTGTCTATCCACAGCATTTCTGAGTGAGGAAATTGTAGTATGTCTCTTTCTATTATTTCAGAGAAACGAGACTCTAAAGATTTTTCTAGGAGCAATTAGGTTACACTGACAAGATGAATTTCTGTACTTTACTTAATTTCTCAAAAGGAAAAAAAATCTTTCAGATTCCTGAAAATGGCAAACAGTTCAGGTGAAAGAGGGCAACCTAAACCCAGCACTACAACTATCTGTAGGAAACCCCAAGATACTCTTAAGTCTCCTGAATTGAGGCCACTTGAACACCTAATGGAAAGAAAACAGGCTAATAGGTTTATGTCCTTATTTAGTCTGGGGTTTTTTGGCAATTCTCCCTCTTCCTCTCTGTAGGGTTTAAAAAATAATCATTTTATCATGGAATCATAGAACATAGAATGCTTTGGATTGGAAGGGATGTTGAAGATCATTTAGTTCCAACCCCCTGCCATGAACAGGGGCACTTTTCTCTAGACTGAGTTTCTCAGAGCTCCATCAACCTGGCCCTAAACACTTTCAGGGATTTCTGTCACTACATGCTCTTGCAAAATCATGACTTTTATGAATGCTTGTAGCTGCATTTAGTTTTTGCTGCTTGTTAACTGCTGTACTGGAGAAGCTCCTGTGCCTGCCACCTGTTCTGGTTGGGGCTTGCTTGCATTACTGTAAATTAGAGTTGATGGGACTGTGGCTGTGGTGGAGAATGTGCTGTGATAGGTAATTTTCTTCATAGTAGCTAATATGGGGTTATTTTCTGGATTTGTGCTAGAAACAGAGTTGATAATACACTGTTTTACCTTCTGCTGTGCAGAGCTTGCACAGAGCCAAGGGCTTTTCTACTTCTCATCCAACTCCACCACTGAGGACACAGGGGGGGAACAAGAAAATGTGAGGAGACACAGCCAGGACAGCTGACCCCAACTGACCCAAGGGACGTCCCACACCATATGGCATCATACTCAGCATATAAAACTGGGGAGGAAGGAGGAGGGGGACATCAGAGTGGTGGTGTTTGTTTTCCCAAGTCATCATTCCGTGTGAGGGAGCCCTGCTGTCCTGGAGATGGCTGACACCTGCCTGCCCATGGGAAGAGGTGAGTGAATTCCGTGGTTTGTTTTGCTTGTGTGCCCAGCTTTTGCTTTGCCTATTAAACTACCTTTATATCAACACACAAGATTTTTCACTTTTACTTTTCTGATTGTGTCCCCTACCCCACCATGGGGGTAGTGAGTAAGTGGCAGTGTGGGGCTGAGTTGTCAGCTTGAGTTAAACCATGACACTGAATTCTCATGCACTTATAAACCCCTGAGGGAGAGAAAGCTCTGAAGAGCCTTTTTTTTTGCCTATCAGGCACTGTGCTGCCTGCTAGAAAATCAGCACATCTTGAACTAGACTAAGGTTTACCATTGCTAAGCCAAAGTAGTTAAAGAGGACCTTGCTGTTTCTCACAACAGGAATTGGATTAAATGAAAGTGTTCCACTCTTATTCATAGCATCTGACTTTGTAGTAACATAAGTAGTTCAAGAACAAGTGTGTTCTTGGGGATATGGTGGAGGTTGCTACAAACTGGGTTTTCTAATCCACGACTCAATGGAGAAAGTTGATGAAAACCAGGGGCTGCTTGTTAGAATTTCTTATCACTCACCTGGATCATTTGGACCTGAGGGAACCCAGTTCTGGGCTCCTCAGTACATGGAGCTCCTGGAGCCAGTCCCGTGTAAGGCTAAGAGGAAATACAGATGGGATCTGCACCTTTATAGCCAGATAACATTAGGGTACACTGTTCACCTGGGAACATGGGACCCTAGCACTCCTGTGGGTCTGCTGAGCCAGTCCCTTGAATCCACAGAGTCCAATAAACCCAGTTTTTCCCTTCTTTAACCTTTCTGGAGGCAGGGCCCCTCTAGACCTGCTCAGAGTTTTCATTACTCACTTATTAATACGAATCAGAAGTTCCTTTAGTAAGACTGCAAGTAAGAAACCCCATCTGCTATGTCTGGGGAGCTGCCCACTAGAAACTGGAGCAGCAATTTTCCTGAAAGGACCTCCTTCTGTGATTTTTTTCCTTGCAACTCATGTACTCAACCCCTGCCTTTCGGGTTGAGGAACATTTTCCATCCCACTTCAGGATTTTTCACTTGTTTAGGGGTGAAGTTCTAAAGCACTTGATGTGTCCACTGTCCCAGGCACTTGTCCATACTGTCCCACACTTAACTACCCAGCTAGAACTGAGACAGAAATAGGAACATGTTGGTTTGAACATACCTAGAATATTCAAAATGTTCAAAAGAGGAGAAGGGAAAGGTGAAAGCACAGAGAAAAGTGTTTCTTCTTCCCCCTGCCCCCCCGCCCAGATTGTCTCTCTGAGGAGTTGTCGCTGCTGCCGGCCCGAGGGTTAAGAAAGACTTAGAGACAGGAATGCAGTCAAGAGAATGGATGGAATTATTTAATTAACAAAGGGCGGGTTTTTATGTGTTTAGTTCTCTTAGTGTCTACCTAAATGGCAAGAGATTATTGGACCTTTTGCTAACTACCTTCCAGAGTGATTGGTCAATTCTCACATCGTTCATTCTCCTAGTCGAAATCATAACAATTCTAATTATATTTGGAGGTGCAAGATAGCAAACTCGGTTTACAAAAATCTTACCATGTTTTGCATAGTTCAGCATGAGAAAGACAGAGCTCTCATGAACTACAGCAGAGAGCTGAAGAAATTCTCTGCTGAGGCTTTTTCAGCATCCATAAGGAGTAAAGGTAAAGAGTATAATTATTAACAGTTCCTGAGAGATGGTTTCTGAAGCATGGATATGATGGCAATGCTAAGTACAATTACCAAATTAGTATCCTGCCCAGTAATTTTATCATATAAGCCAGTGTTACACAGCGTGGGAAAATGATAACTTTAATGCAGACCCCAGAGATGATAAACAGCACAACAGGGAACACATACAGTGAGTGAGGTGTTAGATAACACAACCCTGAAAACAAGCACAAAACCCTTGACAGCAAATAAATCAACACTGTGACCTGCAACTATTAAACTAGTAAAATAAAAGCTTATAACTTACAAACTTGTAATTTGTTTTAACATGGTCTGATGAGATCAGTCTGCCTCAACCCTGCATGCTCCCCCCCCCATTGAGTGCTATTACCTCTCCTTTCTCCCTCAACAGAAAGGAAGTGTCCACCCCACCAAAATATGTTTCAGGAAACAGCTTTGGGCTCTTTGTCTCTCTGTTGATTCATGAGGGCATCTAAAAAGCCACATTAAATTAGCTACCTAATTTCTGAAGGGCTAAAATTACGTGAAATGACTCCCACTCACCATTGCTTGTATAAATTCATATAGGGAGACTCCAATGAACTCTGATTTCCTCTGCTGTAGGTTAATGATTTAGCCACTAAATTACCTTCATTCTTTTTTTAGTCTCTGACCTTGGCTAACATCTCTGGCTATTAGCACATTATAAATATTGAGCATTAAAAATACCCTTTTTTTGCATTGAAAAAATCTATACACCTTTCAAAAGACAGTTGACAGATCATAAAATCTGGGCTAAATTAACCTGTCCATACCCTGTTTTGGGTAACACAGTAAGGCAAACCTAACTGCACAGACTCACAGGATCACAGGATGATTCAGGTTGCAAGAGCTACTCTAGCCCAGCCTGCTGCTCAAAGCAGGGTCAGCTATGGGCCAGACAGGGTTGCTCATGGACTTATGCTGTTTGGCCTTGAAAACCTCCAAGAATGGAGACTTCATGATTCCACTCAGAAATTCCAACCAGTAATAATCACTGTCCCTTTACAGACAAAACAGACAAAGCTGTATCAGAAACAGCACAACTACCTTCACTTGCACAATGACTTTGTTCCCCTAAATCGTCCCTGGTCCAAGAGTTCCATCTCCCTTCCCATTTCCTGGGCAGACTGGGCTGGGCTGTGGCAGATGCAGACGTGCAGGCTGGGTCTGTGTGATCCTGGCACATCCAGCTGCTGCCAGGCACTGCCTGTAATGCCTGACGCCTTTGCCTCTGTCTCCCTGGGCTCTAATTTAAATCCTTCTATTCTTCTCAGCTCCCAATTTCTGCACAGCCTTAGGAATATATCTTTCGGATGTCTGGGGTGCTTTAAATTTGATTGAAATTGGCTAGTAGTTTCAAAATTTAGGGAGAAGCCAAGAAACTGATAGATAGACTGCAGGAATACATAAAGGTTCATTTCCTTAGGAAACAAGTCTGAGAATCCAATTACTGTATGATTTCTGTACAAGACTCAAAAACCTTGGAGCTGGGAAAGATGTAGCAAGCAGAATGTTTCCTCAAACCAAGCACACATTTAAACTTTTTGGAATTAAAATGGCATTATTTCCATATCAAATTTGCTTCCCAGTGGCATGGAAGTACATCAGTTTTTGCTGTTACATGAAGACATTAATCCTACTTTAAATGTCTGTAGACTTTTTAATCCAGCATCCCCAGTGTGATTACAATAATTAAGTTTGCCACGTAACACTCTAATGAGCAAAGTATGATTTGTGGGGAAGGGTAATATATTTTATGAGACTAAGCAATACTGTTGGGGACTAAATCAAACAAGCTTTCAGGAACACAAATTTTTGGTTTTTCCTTTCAGGTTGTTCACCTAATTTAACAGTGGCTTTGTGCCTCACACCTTTGTGAAATAACCGCCTTAAGGCTGAGTCATATGTTAATGCTCCAATGAAAAGGGGGTTATTGCACAGAGAACAGGGATCAGCCACCATTTCCAGGGCAGTTTTCATGAAATAATTAATGAATTTCAGATTTCCCCTCGCCCCTACAAATTATTACACAATTAAGGACTTCAGTTAATACCCATGCCCTTCCTAATTGTTCAGAACCACTATGCTTAAAGATAGGAAAGGCATGTTGAAAGCAATGCAGCATTAAGTGGTAAAAATACTGGAATGAAAAGGATAAAATATGTACAGCCCTCTGTTCTTAAGGCTTCCCACTGATCTAATGATGCAAAAATCACCGCTTGGGACATTATGAAATTACAAGCAATATATAATCAGGTTGAGTTGAAAATGATAGGTTTATTGAAGGTATCTGTTTAAAAAGAACTCACACAATTTCCAGATGAGTTGGGCAGAAAAATTAGTTTGCCTGTACTGCAAAGAGAAAAGAAGAGGGAGGAGTTTAAAGAGAACTTAAAAGAGAATTTAGAGAGAAAATGAAACATTATGAGAATGATGATCATTAAGTTATCTAAACAATTGGAAATACTCTGATTGTTCTCAAATATTGTTTCAATTTTGATTCCTGTGTTTTTCATCTGTAAGGAAACAAAAGCTATCTTAAGTAGCTTGAGCTTTCAATAAGAGTCCTGAACCTGAAAGTGAGACCAAGAATAAATAAAAAATAAAGTTTAAAAGAAAATGTCTATATATATATTTTTAAGAAAAATTAAGAATTAAGAAATAAGCCACAGAAGAAGGATCAAGCTACTGTTAAAGTCATTAAAGTGTCCTGTCTCTTCCTTACACCTATCTAGTCTACATTTTTCCTTTTTAATTTCCTGATATGAATTCCAACTCCCCTGTGCTCATGAACTCATGATGCTTTGTGAATACCTATGGTGGCCTGAGGAGAGAGTGAAGATGTCATGGTGAAGGCAAAAGATTGTGAAGAAGACACAAATGGGATCCTTGCTTTGTGTCCATGCCAGCTAAAGAAGGTCACAGCAGGTTCTCAGCAGGAGCTGGGAGAGCACAGACTCACAAAGTCAACCTTGGGGCTGCTCCTGTCTTCATTCTGCAGTCAGAGAGAATGGACCACCATCCTGGTGACTCCTGATGCTCAATAAGCTCCTGGCTCCTCCAGTGATCTAGAACTCCTGGAACAGGCTGTTTGCTCCTGCTTCTGACAGATGAGGGCTTGTTGGTCTGTGCCCAGCTTTTGAGCAGTGAATGTTAAGTAAAGGTCAGCACAGATGTGTCTAATACTGGTTTCTCTTGGCTAAAACATCAGGCTCAAAGGAGCCATTTTATGGACAAGGCATCACTCCAGAGTGGAGTGACCAATGGACCTGGTTTATGGTGTGGGCTGTGGTGGCAGTAGCTCCCCTTGTTAGGATTGGATGTGTGAGTCTTTTTTCTCATGTCACAGTCCAGCCTCTTCTCTCTGTCTCCCTAAGCTGTGCTGTCTCACTCCCCAGGCAATCATCACAGAGTGCAGGGATATAATCTAAGCCCTGAGGCTCCAGTACACTGCTAAGAGCCACTGTCTACAAATCCAAACTTGCTCCAGCTCCAGAAGTGCCAAGTCTGAGGCAGCTGCTAGCTTTGTCTTTAATAATGAACCTCTGAGAACATCTGAACTGCAGTATCTAAATGCAGCCTAAATACAGCAATTTATCCTGATACAACAACTCACTCATGGCTTGCAGCAGGATTTTGAACTTGGCAAAGGTAACTAAATTGCTTTCTCACTTATAAAATATTTTTCCTAAATCACAGACCTTTTTATCTGAAAGATATGACTAGAAGTGCCAACTCCAGGCAGAGCTGAGGGGAGTAAGCAGGTCATTAGTAGCTGGCAGGAGAGGTGTCTGCCTGTCTCCTCTGTTGTGAATAGTTTCTGACATGGTGTTATATGAAGTCTCATTTTACAGTGTGTGGTGGGTTGATCCTGGCTGGACACCAGGTGCCCAACAAGCTGCTCTGTCACTGCCCTTGTCAGCTGGACAGGGGAGAGACAGGGGAACAACAGATGGGTTGAGATAAGGACAGGGAGACACCACTGAGCAATTACAGTCATGGGCTGCCCACAGGCCCACAACATCCTTTGGGCGTCCCCCCCACTCCAGCATGGGGTCCTGCAGGGGCTGCAGGGGAATTTCTGCTCCCCACAGACCTCCATGGGCTGCTGGGGCACAGCTGCCTCACCCTGGGCTGCACCAGGGGCTGCAGGGGAATCTGCTCTGGTGCCTGGGGCACCTCCTGCCATCACTTCTTCACTACCAAGTTGTTTCTCTTATGCATTCCCACTGCTCTTTTCAGCAGCAGTTGTGCATTTTTCCCCTCTTTCTTCAATGCATTATCCCAGAGGTGTTACCACCATCACGGATGGGCTTGGCCTTGTCCAGCTGTGAGTCTATCCTGGAGCTGGCTGACACTGGCTCTATTGGACATGCAGGAAGTTTCTGGCAGCTTCTCAGAGAAGCCACCCCTGCAGCTCCCCCTGCCACTGCCAGAATCTGGCTGTGGAAACCCAGTACATGACCAAATGATTTGGATTTTACCGTGAGAAAGAGGTTAGTCTACCTCCCATAGGAACTGACTGGTAAGGTTTCTTATTACAAAAAAAAAAGAGGTCTCCTCTGAAAGATCCCTTCATCTGGATGTTTGAATAGATTACAGCTGAATGAATGGAAAGAAAAAGCTGTTCATGCTACATTGGTACAGAAACTTTATAGGTGGGTGGAGCACAACATAGCAGTAACAAAAAGAGAACTTTTTCATCACATTGTACTTTTGCTGACTGATTTCCTTATTCAAATACCCATAAGGTGTACATTTAAAACACTTCTTTGCACTGACACCTTGAGGGATCTATAACCTTTCTTTCACCAGTTTAAATGTCTTGTCACAGCAATTTGAAAATTTAGTAGAGAAAATGACTCAATTACAGCATGTCTTACAGCATGTTTCCTGCTGCAGTGAGCCCCAGACCATAGCATTCCTCCGTGTTACAAGTTTCAGCACAGCCTCCCAGATCTTGTTTGTTTGGGGTTTTTTATTGTTTGGTCACAGAGAAGTCACATGTTTCACATATGGTTGCAATCTGAAAGGAGGTATTTTTAAATGACATAATGAATTCCATGTTACTGAACAATGGTAAATTTATAAATGAAATGGATGATTTTATACTTGAAAGGCTGAAAACTCAGCCTGGCATATGAAAGCCAAACCACATTTTGTCATCCTCACACAAAGAGGGTTGGAGCAATCTTCTCTCCATGTCCATGGTTTGTACAGGAAGATATAGTGGGTTCCGCATGTACTAAGAGAAGCTGTGGTAGGTCACTGGGAAACACTTCTGAAGAAAAGGAGGAAAGCACTCAGAAAAACTGACGTAAGAGGGAATGTCCTTCACTGTAGGGATTCATAAACAGTGTAGTCAAAAATCTGGCAGGGAGAATGGCGTGGTTCACTGTGTAACACATCAGGAAAATTATCTAAATGATCTCTTGCATGGAGTCCCACCTGGCCCTGTTGTCTGGGGTGGGGTTATTAATAACAAAGGCTTCTAATCCACAATAAATGTCCGTCCATAACAAAAACCTATAATAAAACCACAACCACGCCTGGGGTTACTCTGTGACTTCACTCAGTATCATCTGTTTCACTCTTCTCTCTTTGGTATTCAGTTTTTGCACTCAGTAGCCACTTCTTTTCTTGAATTGGTAATGTGTTTTATGGTGCCTCTCCACTTCCTTCTATGTCGTTTTCTTTCTCACAAATGTTTATTTCCCACTTGTGCTCTGATTTTTGTTATACAGCTTGAAGCATAAAGCAGCCTCTGGTTTGTGTTTCACCCATTATATACTTGTTTTCTTACACCAAGAAGAAACAAAGCCTTTCCAGCAGAGTAACATTATTGTAGGTGAAACCAAAAAAATGGAACAATAAAAGTTTTAAGGGAATGTGCCCAGTAACATAAACACAGTTGTGCACATCAAACCTCATCTGGAACTGCATCCTAGGGGACTGACAAGTATATCGTAGGGCACAGGAATGATGCTGGGGGGCAGAGATGTCCTCTTCAACCACTGACTTCCAGAATCCAACTCAAATGTGCTTTAGGTAAAAAGGGATTCTGCCCTTCAGTTGCATCCTTGCTCTCCAAAGAGTCTGCACAACCCTACGTGGGCTGTACTGGCTGCAGCCTCTGACCTGGGGCCTGCGCTCCTCTCACCACTTGTCTTGGTGTGACTTTTGGATGTGTATCCCCTGTCCCTGCTCTATGCCCAGACATGAGTCCTGTGCCTTTCTGTGTCTTTAAAACTGGGTGCAAGAGAAAGGAAAAAAAAAAAGCCGGATGAACATTTCAAAGCAGTTTTGTGCTCCAAGGTCATGGCTACTCCTCTGTGTGCTTCTGCAGCGGCAAGAGTGGAGGAAGCACCCTTCCTTTTATTTTTTTTCCAAGTTTTTCAGCTTTTTCTCAGGAGAGAGACAGAAAGTTAAGATTCATTGCTGTTTAGCTGGCTCACTAGCTGAGGCAAGAAATTTCCTTGGACTGTTCCACTCCAGTCTGGATCACCAGCCCCAGGAGGCCCACGCCACAGCCTGGAGGGGCCACACGCCAGCTCCGGAGAAAGAACAGCCACACTTACAGAAGGACTTTGAATTTTACCAGGTTCTCTCCACAGCGAGAGGTTTTATTATTTAGCATTATTCTGTTCCCGTGTGTTTGTTAAATAAATCGGTTTTTTTCTCTTTCACTTTCCTCTGAGGAATATTTCTTTCCCGATCCTGGTGGGGGAGGGGTAACGAGGTTGTAACCTGCCTTCTATCAGAGGATATTTTCCTCCAAATTTGTCTCAAACTAGCACACCACCATCCTTAAATTTTGGTTGTTTCTTTGTTTGATAATATTTCCCGCAGAGCAGAACACTTCCCACAGGAGTTTCAATTTCATGCACTTTAGTCATAGTCAAAACTCAAGGCAGGAGAATTTTAGAGTCACCGCTGAGGGTTTTGTTCTCAGCTCCCATGGAAAACCAGTAGGAATAGGAATATTGCTGCACTTGATTCTAGATATTTGACTTTTGGAAATTTTTTCTTTACTCTTGGTCCTTGCAGCTCTATTGTAACTCACCAAGTACATAGTGAATTTCAAAGGAAGAACTTTTTCTTGGAACTTGAAGGCCATCAGGACAGTGTCTAATTATCATTGCACTGCAGTAAAATTGGCAGGATATGTTCCAAACTCTTTAAATATCCAGCCATAATGTTTGACCTGCTGACTCTCTGCACAATGGATTTGACAGTCTATGTTAACCTATAAAAAAAGAGAGATTTTCACATCTTTTAAACTTTCCATTCTTTTCATTTAATTGACTGACCCTGTTCTCATATTAGGGGATACATTACAAACCTGTCTCCCAGGAGGACCTGCAATTCTTGCTGACAGTCCTGTCACAGGTTGTCAGACTCTGCCAGGAACATGAAAATACTGGTGATGTGTCTTCACACTGAACCTGGCAATGCTTTTCTTCAGACTTGCAACACATGAAACAAACAATTTTCAAATTAATTTTCTCTTCTACAGAAACATGTGTGAGATTTCTTGTCATCATCAGTGATAGTGCAATCAGATACCAAAATTAGGAAGCATTGTACGGAACAATTTTGTACAGACAGAAACTTCCTGGTATTTTTTATGTCCTGTGCAGAAATTTAACTGACACTCCCCTGTTCACTGTTAGTCATGAGTCAGAAATTTCCAGTGCAATGGCCCAAAATTTTCTAATAGAAGGAAAATAATTAAACTCTCAAACAATTTATTGCTTAGTGCTCTGAAATATGACCCTGATAGACAGCAAACAAGAACCTGGCTATAAAGAAGTCTGGATGTCATACTCAAGAGAAAAAAAAGGAAAACTTAATGTGATATTGTGGTGTCACTTTAGCTTGAGAATATTGGGTGGCATTTCTAAGTTACACTGGCCACTTTCAGTGATACAGAAGTATATGCTCAGATAATTCCTTGGCACCCTCTGAGTTGTGCAAAATATTTGGCTGGTGACAATAAATCCACTCCAAGAAATGATGTCAGGAAATAAGTAATGTCTAATAAGAAGAAAGGCATTTTCGAGCAGGGTTTTTTATAACCCTACTGCCAGGAACGGGCACTTTTGGTTCCTCCCCTCTGCCTTACATCAAAGGATTTATATTATTTATTTTCTTAAACTAAAAGTTCAAGACCATTAAGGAACTGCAGTTCATCTTTAAGATGAATTGCAAACCAGTTGTGCAGTATTTCACATTAATGATCCAGTGCCTACTGAATAGCATGCAGAGAAGCAGGATACCCGTTCTCTCTTTGCTAAACACAGCAAAATAGTGCAATCTAGAAACCAATTAGCACTGATAGAAAAGTGCAATGATTCCAGTTGTCTAAACTAAAAGTTATGAATAACTTAGTCAAGCAATTTAAACCTTCCCTGACTGCAGCTGAGTTCTACACAAATCATAACTTGACGGCTTACCAGTCAGAATTCAAAGTTACAGGTCTGCTGTAAACAGATTCCCAATGAAATAGTGAGCATTTAAAACTCCTGTTATTTGAATTTTACAGAAGACTAAATCTATCACTAGGTAGTTCCATTTTCCAGGGAAAGATATATGCTATGCTAGGAATTATTTCAGCCTTCGTGAATTTCTTATTTGAATTATTACTGTGCCCCCAGTATGGGTTGCAACATCTTGTGTAACATATGAAATCTAGGTTTTAAATGATCAGTGGTTAACAAATAGCTTTTAGGCTAATTAATGAGAGCTAAGAAAAGGTTTGTTTCTTATCCTGTATCTAGTAGGAGGTGGGATGAAATAGACTGAAGAGCACATCCTCATGCCAGGCACAGAATTCTGGCTGTTGAAGTAAGATGATACCAGCCAGGGACTCAAGAAATGCCTTTACAGTGTGATCATGTTGATGTTGTGATTAGACTCATGTTTTTATCATATTTTGCTTCCAATTAAAAATGGCTAACAGCCTACACAAAATTTAAAGTGAGAGAAATTTCTTACCCTCTTTTAAAAAGTGTAGACAAGGGGCACCACACTGGTTGTCTATACTTTTCTTTCTGAGTCGAACTATTATTTTGAACAGGACATGTATCTGTAAAGCATCGAGCGATCCTTTGTTGTGTGTATGTGGTGAGAAGGTCAGGGAACAATGCTGAGACCACGGGCTGTTCAAAGGATGAATGCAAGGAGGTAACTCCTGTGGATGTGTCTGTCCATGGGCAGTGTAAGGAGGGGAAAGCAGATTTCCTGTCAGGTGCCCCATATCCCTGTGTTTCCGTTTCTTGAAGTTCAGTGTGAGCTGAGCTGCAACCGTCTGCCAAGAATAACAGCATGACTCTCAGACAATGACTTCTTTTAAGTGTAGTAAAAGACAAAGGAGTTGTTCTCGGCTTTGCAACACAATTGCTTATTAGTACTCGTAGCATATGGCAGGCCAGGCAGATAACCAGACATTTGACTTCTCTATTATTAGGAACAGCTTATTCCTGTTTCAAATCCTTTTTGGCCCACTAATGGCAATTTTCTCTCAGAATACAGTGAGAAAATCCCCAATTCTCTCAGATGTACACCTTTTTTTTATGCAGGAGTGGTAACTGGGACACAGAAAGAAATTGGCCATCACTCACAAGAAGGAGCTGCTTATGAAGTTTTTGATATGTGGTTGTTTCCACTATTTGACTGGATCATGTTATTGATAAACACAAGGCTGAACTGCAGCAAAAGAGATGTTTTGGAAGAGATGAAGGGTGATGCACAGATACAGGCACCAAAACGATTCAGAGGAGTACATACACATTTCAAGTGAAGAGTAGTTTGCCATGTGTCTCAGCACTTTGTCAGATAAGGATGATGCTGTGATGCTGATTAGACTTTCCTGGTGACCTCTGTGGCCCCCAAGATCCTTAATTCATATTCAAGAGAATAGCTCAGTGCTGTGTGAAGCTCCATGGAGGTCTCCATGCCCACATACCCTACTCACAGCGGGATGCTCTAGGCAAAATTTGTCCCTTGTACACAACAGTCATTTACCAGCTGATGTTGTTATTCCTTGTACAGTGTTTTAAAGTTAAGAACTTGAAATATCTTTAAAGAAAATAAGAAAATACTTTCTTCAGAGAAGACTGCAGAGGAAAAGTTAACCAGTTTGTGGCCACTGGATTGTTGGGAAAGCATAACTAAAACAAATAATTGTTTCTCTAAAAGTTATGTAAGTCCTCTAGCACCTGCACTGATTTCTGCTCTCATAATACTGATTTAGCTGTAATGGGTTTGCTATTAAATCTCACAATCCTTTCATGTGATTCTGCTGAGGTGCTGGGAAGTCCAAGGCCTGCTCAAATGCAGACATCTCAGAATCATGAAGCCAGCTGAAGTGCCCTGAATGCCTTATCTGAACCAGAGAGATCTACCTCTTCAAAGCCCTCCAAAAGAGGTATTTTACAGTACTCACAGCACTGCAGGAGTCCCAGGAAAGCAGTGCTACCTGTGCTGTTGGTATTTGTTGGAGATATTTATTCTGCAGGAAACTTAACATTTAGACTCTCTCTCTCTCTCTCTTCTGACATGGACTTGCACAGCCTCCCTGCCCCTTCCTGGGGGACACATGAAGGGCAGACGTGAGAGCAGGGGCATCTGAGCCTGTGCCAAAGCAGGAACATGAGCCCTCTTCAGAGCCCAACCATGATCACCTGCACATCACCCAGGGAGCCATCACTCTCCACAAACTGAGCCAGCTGCAAACTGCTCCTGACAGTTTAATTTCTCCAGGGGATGTCTTTAATGGACAGGCTCTGCATATCTCCTGTTGACTTTTATGAAGGGCGTCACACTTCTGTTCTTTTTGTCTTGTCGTGGGAAGCTTGGAAAGTATAATGGAAGCACAAAACCACTCAAATAAAGAAAAAGTGAAGAATCTTTTGTAGATAATTAGTTTTTTGCAATTAAAAACAAAATTTAAATAATGAAAGTACAAGTACAAGCCCCTCAAAAAACAGGCTTGACAAAACAGAGAAGTAAACTGGTATAATCTCTATTTACACATCAGTATCTTTTCTGGACTTCTGATGACACACTGGGGGTGTCACTCAAAAAGCAGATAGTGAAACTGGTAATATGGTAAAAGGGATGCTCTGCAAAGCAAATTAAAAGGGAGGTGTCACCTCTATGAAGGTTTGGTTGATTTGGAAGAGATGTAGCAGGAAGAGTGTGGAGCAAGTTTCAGTAACCAGAATGAAGATGTGTAGAGCTTATATAAAATACTAGACAGTCTGAAAAGCATCTCCCCCTGCCATGGGGAAATAAAGACATCGCCAAAGGAGTGTACCACACGAAAACTTGACACAGACACGTAGCTGATTTCTTCATAGGCTTCAATTAACTATTTAAGAAATTACAATGGTTGCATTCCCTCTTTCCCATCTTTTTACCTGCTTCGTCTCTGGGGGTCACGTATCATCCACTTCATTGTGTTTTACTTATTTTATCAGCCCTTGTTTCTCCCAGGGAGCCCAGAAAAAAATGTTACATTGGCAGGATATTATCTCTGAGCAAAACATGAACATGATCCCTTGCTATGGAAGGGAAGATTTTTCTTCCTGCAGTCAGGGGTTCATTTATGTACCTACTGTGCACCTACAGGTGCAGGGAGAGAACACAAGCAGCAGAGCTCAGTTTTGTGGCTGTGCTCCTCACCCGGGCCAACAGTGTACTTCAAAAGAAGGGACTGCATTTCATGAGGTCCTCTTTTTACATCATGGGTGAGTTCTCTTTAGTTCATAATTTCAGAGACGATTACTCGGCAACAAAATGGTCAAAAAATGTCAAAGTCCAGGAAAATATTGGAAACTGAGACAAGTCAGTAGGACTCAAGTTTAAGTTCAGTTTGACTTCCTGCAGCAGAACCAACAGAGGAAATGGAGGACAAATGTTAAATGCAGAAAGCTTTCTTCATGCCATGAACAATAGAGTAAAACCAGAACAATTATTACCTTTACATCTTCTGTTGAAGAACTGTGCTGGGTGGTGTTAACCAGCACAAGGAGCTGCCATGTTCAAGTATGTGTGGAGTTATAACATCTGAGGATTTTTAGATGCTTCAGTGGAAGATGGGCTGGAAGGGATCGAGGATAAGGCAAGTAGGAGCACAAACTGGTTGTGACGCAAGTCATTACACACTTAGTATTGACTTCTCTGTCAGAATAAATCTGTTACACAGCAGGGGCAACAGCAGTCCTGTCATACCGCATATTTCTAACTGAACAAAAACCTTGCCAAGAAGATAATATTGGCTGCTATGACTCCAGGTTCATCTGAAGAATAGCAGGAGAATTTGTGGATTTGAAGCTGCTCTTTATGACCTTAGCTTGATCATGGATGTAAAGAAAATCTAGTCATTAATCTGGACTCCACGACCTCTATGTAGGTCTGGAATTTGCAAAACAGCTCAAACCAAAACCTGTGTGGTTTCCTTCCTACAGCAAACATCTCCCTTCCTAAAGGACTGTGAATCCATAAAGTTTCAGTTATAATATCCATAAATTCTATAGATACTTCATGCTCTAAGCACCATTTGTTTTCTGGCCCTGGAAACACAGTTGATTGAATGATCCTTTAAATCTCCTACCTAAATCTGCAGCAGTTCCTTAAAGACAGTCCATGAATTTTAGTGGGTGTTGGATTAGCTCCTGAGGGACTAATTTCCTAAGCAGCAAAAGATGCAGTGCTGATTTGCATGGGAAAGAGGCTGTCCAGGTGGATGAGTGTCATTTTGTTACAGGACCAGAGGTCTGTGTGTGGAATCAATCCACGGTGGCAGTAGGGCTGTAGGAGGCAAGAACAGGACACTGCCACCCCCCTTGCCTTGCCAACTGTAATTAGAGATAAGGCTTTCCAGCCTGGATTTCATGATATCTTGGGCCAAACCCTGCAGTCCTTGTCTAGTTAGCATTCAGAGAGACCTCTCCCTCAAACTGGAAGAAGCTCTAGATAAGAAAATGCAAAGTCAGGGTGAAGAGCCAGCTGCCTTTTAACCACATTTTCTAACTGAAATTGACTCCACACTCCGCCTGTGTGACAGATGGCTTTTGGCACTCGTGTCAGCACACAGCAGGAACGACAGCTGGAAGTTTGCAGGACATATTCCCATTTTCCTCGGCCCCTCGTGTGTGAGACAGATGAGTTTGCAGTACAGCTGTGGCTGAATCCTGCACCAAAAGGCAGGCCTGGGTACAGGCTGCAGGGTTTGACCCATCAGTCCCCTCTCTGCTGGCCAAGTTTTGTGAATGCATCACCTGTGAGAGCTGGGCAGATGGCAAATTTTACTATTTCAATTTGTCTTATATTTCATTATCCCCTTAACTTTTTAATTTGACTGCTCTAATAAAACAATCAAATTTTATCAGGCTTGTTTTTTCTGCTGGGTAGGCAAACATCACAGATATCAAATTGGAATACAAAGGCAAATACTTGGGATCATCAAGACATCCCGTATCCATAGTGATTCATTTATAATGCATTAAAGTTATAGTGCTATAGGCTAGTTTAACTGTTCAAACACATTATGAGGAGTGTTCCAGATAACTCCATCTCGGGAACAACAGATATTTCAAAAAGTGATGTGCTCAGGGAGCATAAAAACCAAAATGTGTTGTCATGAATGGTTTTAATAGGTGATCTGAGATTTTGGCATCCTGGAGGCAACATTAATTTAGTCTTCCAACTATTTTGTCATATTTACTGCTCAAATTTCTTGAAAAAATATGAAAAATAGTTTGAGGAGGCACATTTCTTGCTAAAGCCAGGGTTTTTTTGTTTTCTAACATAAAACCTTAATAAAGACAAGGAACAAATCTTTGCCTTTACGTTCTATGAAGTAAGAAAATCATTTTGAAGTAAATTTTGTTCCCCTCTTTTGGTGGCAATGTCTATTAACAGGCTGGGAGCCCTGATGGACCCAGGCAAAGCTTAATAATGTCTGACAAGCCGTTCACAGTAAAACTGATTAATGTCACCTTCACTTAGCTGAGATGATTTAACTTCTCTTGCCCCTTAGCCCATTATGTCAAAGAGGTAACAATAAATACTTGGGGAATAAAAATTAGCTTTACTTCTGTATTCAAATGGAAGCAATGCAGTAAACAAAACCAGTTTATTTTCTATACATCACTTAAACCAGGAAATCTTTTTCCAGCAAAACTCCATATTGGACAGACAACCTAATCCCACGGCATTTACTCAGGAAAATGCCCACAGGGCTGGAGATCCCTAATGCACAGGAAAAGTCACATACAATTCTCTCTTCTGAAAGACGCCGGAAAGCCTTTGCAGGTTCATTGAATCTATTTCTGTCACATAGTCTTCTTTGCCAGGTATATAAGGAAATTGTAATTAAAACCAGCCAAAAAAGTCCCAAATTTTTAGTCTTAACTGTGTTGTCTTTAAAGATGCAGGTGGGGAAAGTAGAAAAAACATTGAATGAACAATAGACTTTATGAACTTTAGCTTCTGATTTTTTTTGCCTGTCCTTGTGGGGAGAAGTTCCAAAAGAAACTGCCCTATTAAAAACTAGTCCATATTTTATGGCAATATGTATTGTAAAAAATATATTCTCAAGTTTACCATGGATAATTTAAATATTAATAAATGGCAAAAAGTAACAAATTACTATGATAATTAAGTGATTACTGTAATATTAAATTCAGGTGTATCCAAAAGAAGGCATCCTAAGACTACCATGGATTTAAAATCTGTATTGAATATTATTTTTCACTGATTGTTAGAATTACATGATTTCTTTGTACTAGAAAACATCTAAATAAGCAGGCTGTGGTTTTAAACCAGAGTCAACATCATCTTCAATCAAATTGTATTTTACCTGATTACAGGAAAAACATAAATAAAACTCTCATCCAGTCTTATGTTGCCTTTCCAGCAATGCTGTAAAAGTGTCATGTCCTAAATGTGAAGTTTATTTCCCCCAGATTTTGATGTGTGGTTATTTTATCACTAAGCATTTACTTGGAGATGGGCTGAACAGAGACCAGAGGATGTGATGATGAGATAAAATTCCTGAGGAAGCAAAGGTTTCTTTCCACTTAGGGACTTTTATATATCTTTTTGTGTACTATTGTGGGAAGAGAAAAACTTAACTTGTAGGTTTTTGTTACATTTGTGGCCTGTTTGTAGAAATATTTCCCAGCTCATCTTATTAACTGCTTTATGTGAATTAATAACATGTTCACGTTAGAGCTGGAATCCAGTTTGTGCCTTTGTGGCAGGAATTTATCAGAATGCTGTTTTTTTTAATCTAACCCACTTCTCTGAGATTTTTTTTCAGTATTCTCAGGGGCTTATATAAGGTGAAACTCTTTCAAATAGGTCAAATGCCTCTTTTTTTTTTTCCCCTGTAACTTCTTTTAAGCTTGATTCTGTACAATTCTATGTAAGTAGCCCTGGAAGATGATATGAATTTTTTTCAGAGGCTTTCTTTTGTGAAGTTGTTTTTGCAGCCAAGAAAAGTTTCCAAATTAATATCCATGTTTACTTCTGAAGCAGTTAAATGAGTAACTCCTCATAGCATTTTATGACTGTGCTATATTTACATAAATTATTGAATATTCAGTTTAATAACAGGAAATAAAGATCTCTATCACTTTCAAGGGCACAGCTCAGAAAACGATGGCAAAGTTCTTAAAGCTGACTAAATTTCCCACGTCTATGAAGACATAACAGGATGGAATTAAGCAATCTGAAAGAACCTTTCCTCATAACTCTCTTGATATAAAGATTTAAACTCTTTAAAAATAATTATTTTAACAAAGCTCTTAGGAGTTTATGCTGCTTCAAGAAATGACCTTGCTTTAGGATCTCAGCTTCCACTTGGCTGCTTCCAGCACTCAAACTCATTTGTCCTGACCCAGCTGCCCATTGCAGAGTAGACTGCACCCCAGGTAATGAGAGAGGAGGGGAAAGGAGCAGTTTTGTGACTTGCTTTTATGGTTAGTGATAGAAGTCATTGCCTAGAAGCTCCTCTTTAGCATTCTGACTGAAGTGGCCAAAATAATTTTAATTTTTGTTTGGTAGCAGATTTCCAAAACAGAAAATAAGATCATATCTATGATATCACATCTATGACTCTTCTGTTTGTCCAATGAGATTTGTCTTATTCTTTCATAAAACTCAGCAGCAACAATTTGGTTTGTTTGTATCCTGACCAAATATGTCAGAATTTACAAGATGACATTTGCAGTCTGTTTGCATCCTTGAAACTAACAGTTTCTGTCACAGATTGTTTATAAACCACAAAACATTAAAATGGTTGCATGCATTTTTCAAAACATGTAATGAAAAAATATTAAAGAAAGTTAGAGCACAGTTGGATTCTATAAAAACTGCTTTTTAGAGTCTTTCCTCAATGCACTTTTCTGTTATAAATATTATTTTATGACCCTTCTAGGGTCATATAATAAATATAATAAATAAGACTCTGTAATGAGTATTATATTATAACCCTTCTAGGCATTTGGATTGTTCCTGCGAGACAGTAAGCTGAAAACTTCTAGAATATCTCAACAGTTAATGAAACAAACAACCAAACATTATAAGCATGAAAGTTATTCAGCTTTCAAACATTGCATTTTTACCTTTTTTTTTTTTTACACTACATAACATTGTATTTTTACTCTTTTTTTTACACTGCATAGAAGTTCCAATAAGACTGCAATGACCTGATAAAAAAGACCAAAATATATAAAGGATAATTAGTTTGGGGTTTTTTGTGATGTAATTGAGTTCAGTCCCTGGGAGAAGAATCATTCAGAAGAAACTTTTTTATTGAAATTGTTTCATTGCAGAAGTGAGGCAGCAAAAGGCTCCAGGGGGTTGCATCTTTATGTTATTCTCAATGATATGAGCAGCAAGAGAGTAAATTATCACGCAGTTTATGGGATACAGGGGTTAACTGGGGAGCTAAACCAGGTAAGAGAACAAGGCAAGAGAGCTCCAGGGCTGGGACCACTGTGGGCAAGAGTGAGTTGATTAAATGGATTTGAAGACTGCATTCTCTCCTTTTTGCTGCGATATTCTAAAGAGTCATAATTCCAAAAATGTTTCCTGCCTGTGAATAAAGAAAGGCATCTTGTCCAGGGCTGTCAGCTTCCCGTGAAAAAGGTGTGTGATTGCTTTGCCATAACAAAGAACTGGATTTGGCCTTCACCAAACACTTTCATATCTCTTATAGCACATTTTTAAACACAAATCAGCTGGTTGGTTCTGCCTTTATTTCCAGCCTCACCTCTTCTAGAGGTGTAATCACACAAGAATAACAACTGCCCTGAAGGCTGGTGTAGGTGGTTACCAGATCACCACACTCATTCTCAGTGTCTGCTTATGCACTTGACTTACACTGGAAGAGCTGGATGAGCCATTTGCCAGTCACCAGAGCAAATGATTAGCAGAGATAGGTTGATTTCTGCTCTTTGTAGCTGTTTCTCTCATGGTTTATGGGGTGATTCCACACCACAATGAGAAAGGGGAAAACAGGATGCTGTGATCTCATGATTGCTCCATGCATCCAGTAAACAGAAGCTATAACACAAATATGTCTTGCTCAGCTTAGTTTTATGGAGGAAAAAAATGCAACACACCCAAATAAGAGACATCAACAGGGATTTGAGCGAGGGTAACCAAGTCTGACCAGTGGAAAAAATATTTTAGAGTTGCTTGGAGGTGTGAATCCAAACAATTTTTCAAGATCTGCTGCTTTTCTATGATGATCTAATATTTGAGAGCAAGTCCATCTATTCTGAAGTGAAGTTTCAGTCCCATAGCTGGATGTTAGATGAATGCAGGATTTGTATGGTTACTGCAGATAGTAAATGGTTTGATCATTTTGGTGAAGACTCAGATTGCAGGTGGTAGAAACCTGCAAGCATCGCTGCAGAAGCACTAACGTTCTCAGGACTATTTTGCAAAGGAGAAAGTTGCATCAATGAGGAGACACTTGACTGTGGTATAACAAGAATTCAGAAAGTGTGGCTGAATTTATGACTGCTGAAGTTTTTCAAAGGATGCAGCCATCTCACTTGGTACCAGGCCAGACTTATCCCTGTGTTACTCCATGGATTCAAACCCACAAACACATCTGACTCACTGTTAAGGGGCCTGTTTTATTAATGGAATATTTAGTTCTGCAGCTATACTCTGAGGTCCAGGAGGAATGTGCTTGGTGCTGGGAAGAGTACAGTACATGTTGGGTTTGGCTGGGATGACGGTGTTGGCTGCTCACTGAATGTTCTCATGTCTCCTTGCTCTTGCTTTCAGCTTTGTCCCTTGGGAATTGTGACTTCAGAGGGAGCTCTTTAAAACAGTCACAAGAAATCTGTAACTGGGGACTCAAAAACTTCTGAAAACTCAAAGCTTTCTTACATAGATTTTATAAAAAGCCCAAATGAGAGTCATGGAAAAACTGTCTTTGGAATACTACTGTTTTCTGACATGATGTGTTTCCTTGGGAAAATGGTGAATCATCTCAAATGTTTTCTAAGACATTGACCTCACTGGTAATGGAGCACACAACTACCTTTCTCCTCACTGAGTAGGGAAGCCACCATGTCATTTACTGCTGTGATTAGTGTTCTGTCTTGCTATATTTCAAAGCTCAATATCTAAAACTTTCTAATTCTCTTAATTTCAGAGTTCAGCATAAAAGCATGAAAAGTCAAGGGCTGCAGAACCAAAAGAAAACTGCTAAGAAGAGGAGGAAAAAAAAAAAGAAAGGAGACATTGCTCAAGTGTGGTTTAACTTTACCAGATAAACCATAGGGACTAAGTGACTTCCAGATGTCATCCAGACAGATTTCTAGTCCCCACAATCCCCAAGTGAAGGGAGAATGAAGACCCACATGGATGTGCACACCTTGAGTCCCTTTCCCAAAGGGAGTTTTAGGCTTTTCCTGACTTTGGACACTTCTTGAGGCAGCTGAATCTCCCCTAACATGTGGAGGAGTGCTTCCCCCCGGCTGATACAGCTGCCTCCATCCACAGTTCACATTTTTGAGAAACCACACGAAGGACAGAGGGACTGAGTCATTGCTCAACATACTGAAGAAAATTTTGATAGAAGGCAGTAAAAAAATAATGATGATGGATACTGATGGTAATGAAGACAACACTTCATTAAAATTAAACAAATCAAAATTAGCACATCTCCCTGGAATTTCCTAAGCCCTTGGGCACCTAAAGCTGAGGAACTGCTTTCTGTCATGCAGGGGATTGAGAAACTCATGGTTGGCTAACCAAGAGACTTGATTAATTCACCATCTCTGTTGTATGAGAAGCCCAGAAGAAATCAGTGAGTAGTGAAGAAGCTGAAAAGCCAACAGCTGAGCTCAGAAAAGCAGGATCTGACTAAATTACTCCACATAAGACCTAAACTCCTGATAGCTTCCAAACCAATGCATTAAGTTTTCCAACTTTCTCCCAATTCCAGTCATTACTTTCAGTTCTGTTCACCATATAGAAAATGGTGAAGACATGGACATTTTTACATATCAAGAATCTTCTTATTTCTGATTAGGTTGTCATCATCTTTTCGGAGAATTCCAGTTCATCCTAGTTTCTGAAAATTACTTTGAAAAAAACAAAAAAGTTATACCAGAATTTTCATCATAATCCAAGTTTAAGAGTGCTTTTTTCCTTTTTTTTTGTTATATGAGTACAGCTTTATCAGGCTGAATGTAGAGGCAGGGCTCTTGTGCAAAGAACATCTGACAGCATGGCATCCTTGCCCAAACTTCAGGGCAAGAGTATAAAATTATACTCAATTCTGTCTCTCATTTTTATTCAAATGATGAATAGGAAATCAACGCTATATACTGTGCTTCAGGGTATCTTCATCATAAGACTATTTGTATCCAGAAGTGTAGATAAACTAAACCTCAATTAACCAAATCTGGTTATAATCCCTCCCTATGGGCACTCAGCATATTTAAAAAGAGGTAGCTCTGTAACTTGCTAATTTAGCTAAAAAAGAGCAATAAAACTGTCTGCTTAAGAAGAAAAAGCACAGCTAATGATCTCTGCCTGCTGGATTCCTGAAATCTTCTGGACTACCCTAAGCCTTTATTGGATCAACCCCACCAATTTCATGTCTCTTGGTTAGCCACACATGAGTTTCTCAATCCCCTGCATGACAGAAAGCAGTTCCTCAGCTTTAGGTGCCCGAGGGTTGGTCTTTAGACCCAGATACTCCATATACCTGCACAGTTCAAAACTGAACATCCAGTTTTGCTTTCATTGAAATGTTTTTCCCTATTTCCTGTATTTCTCTTACTTTTGTGCAAGTGGGTAGAAGAGATTTCAAAATAAGAAATATTTCAAATAAGTACTGTCATCTTCTGGGCCTGAACACACCTCTATGTACATAGCACTCTCTATCCACTGTGAAAAGATCTGTTTCCATGATTTATACTTTCTTTATGAAGCACAGTGTTCAAATATCAGTATGCCTTGAGGATGCACAGTTACCTTTACTACTGTGTGTGAACCAGGAGAGAAATAGGATTCTTCATGTTACATGGTGGTTGCTTTATTCCTAGCATCTCCAAAGTCCCATTTTGACCCTTGATAATGCCTTTGCTTCCCCCATTACTTAAGACCATCACTTCTATCAGTGTAGCAGTAGCATTATAGCTCATAAACTCACAACACTTCAAAGTATAAGGAAAATTGTCCCCCAGTCCCAGCACAAAGCCAAAGGAAAGCCACTGTGCTGTTAGTTGTCATTTGGCCACTTCTTATCAAGACTTTGCACATCTAAGTTGTTTCAGAAGCAATAAAAAGCAACATTACGTGTGTCAGTACGTGTTAGAAAGGTGTTTAGTTTATGGCTAAAATATATGATGCTGGGTTTAGAAAGAGCCCAAATCCTCAGTTACACAGTGTTATTCAACAGGATGAATGAAGAATCTGGTCAAGTAAATTACCTCCTCATGCCAGCTGTTCACTCTGATTTTATTGTGATTTCCACCTCTGCTGCATATACATATTTAAACTCTTCTTTAAATGTTTTCTGCTCAAAGGAAAAGGCTTACCAAATTTCCACTTAAAAATCAAACCCCTGATTAAGTATTGCGTTTCAAGTACCTGATTGTTGTCTCAAATAATTTTTTTGCTGTGCATAATAAAGCCCCAAGGAGATTTAACTCTAACATTATCTTTGTCAATTTGAAGTTCATTTGCCTGCAGGTCTATGACAGATGCTATTATATCTCACTGGATCCTAAGGTTTTATGAGTGATTTCCGAATTTAAAAAAAATCCCAAACAACTATTTTAAGCACTAGTTGTGTTTTTCTAAAACTACTTTTTATAGGGGGAAAAAATCATTGGTTTTGGTTATTTCAAGAGTATACGTTTTAAAATATATGTCAGTGCAGCATGGGTAGGCTTGCATTTTAGAATAATACTGCATTAATTGTTCTTGGATTGTTCTCTGCTAGAGTTTTGGGTGTCGAAGCTGTTTATGAGATGATGTTAACACTGTGGCAAGAGAGACAAGTTCCCAGTCTGATCCTGACCCAACATAAATCAAGAGTAACTCTTTCTAAATCTCATTATGAGATTGGTGCAATAGAGAGCAGATTCCAGCCCAGCTTGGCTCCTCTTAAACAGTGCTGTGTGTAAAGTGTAGAAGCTCTTTTAATGGCTCTGGATAACCATTCATCTGAGCAGTGTGATTCATGGCTCTGTCAAACGTGGTGTCATGCCATCTTTCCCCAATTTTTTGTTTCTATTTTTAATATTTTTATAAAGACCAGTGTAGCATTTTAATGGGAATTGGCTCATGAGTAAGAAAAGAAAGATATTTTCTGTGAGGAAATTTGGGTGGAAGTTAAGGACAAATTTTTGTGTGAATCAGCTGGCTCAGCACACACCAGCTATAAATGAGCATGAGAGCTGTCCGTGGGTGAATAAGAATTTACCCAACAGCTTGAATGGTCTGGAGTTTACACAGAGTTGCACCTGCCTGTCCATGGGATATTGTGTCAACAGGGAGAAAGAAAATGTTTTCTAATCCAGACCTGCAACCTTTAAAGTTCTCTGAAGGAAGGCAATGCCTTCAGAAGCAGTCAGAAGGGAAGATATTTGGCTGGCACCAAGGGGGACCACACTGAAGTCTGGTCTGCTGGATTCAGCACAGAAAAAGGAATTTCTCCTGCCCAATAGGAATTTCCTAGAACAACATTGTAAGTATAAGAGCAATTTCTATTTTCTGATTCATTTCTGATATGATCACAGTCTCATCCTGGACTAGAGTAAGAATTAAAAAAAAAAGTTCTCTTTAAATCAGTCCAGTTCCCAAAAGGTGTTTTTCTGCTGTGAAGGCATTTTGTCTGAAAGATGCTGAACAGCTGCATTTTGGGATACCAAGTCAGAACCAACACTTTCCATAGGAGAGGGCAGATTTGTATCTTCATTGATATAGGTGATGGGACAGACAGCAGGGGACACGTGGTGGGGTTTCAGTGTCACCATGTCCATGGCACAAAGTGCCCCTCTCAGTCCTGTCCAGGTCTGTAGGCATTATCCTTCAAAGCACACAGGAAGAAAAGGGGAAGGAGACCCCATGCATGGATATGAGCTGCTGTCCTTAGGAAGCTGTAGTTCCACTTGACATGAAAGCAGACCCTTCAGACAGGCACTTGGGCGAAGCAAACCAAATGGACATGATCCCAGACACCCCACGTCCTGGAAGGGTGGACACAGTTTATTATTCACAGGTGTACAACCTTTAGTTTTCTTATCACTGGGCTTTCGTGTCCACATTTTCCCAAGGAGCCTTTCCACAGAGGCTCAGACAAATACCAGTTTAATGTACTCCATGACCAGTGCTGGGATTACCTCTCTTCATTCTCTTCTCCAACTGTGCTTCCTCAGTTGCCTAAAAAGGCAACTATTTCTCTTCTGCTGTGTCTTCAGCTAGGACAGGTTTGGATTCCTCTGACAGTCCAATTTTAAATCGGATCAATGATCGGTTTGGACCAATAGTCTGTTTCCATCTATGGGCAGCATGAAAAGTTTCCATCAGATCTCCTAATTCCTCCTTTTTCCTTTGTCAAGGTAATTCTACATGGTCCTGGACAGCAGACAAATATGTCATTCAGTCAAAAGTAGTTAAATTTACCAGACAGCTTTTCACTCAGCAGAGGATACACACTCAACTAAATTCACAGAAACTGAAGTTAAACAAGCTCCCCATTCATGCAAAAACTTGATGTTTTATCAGTTTTAAATTTCAGGTTACAGAAGTATCTCAAATTAATAAAAGGATTAGATTCTAATCCTTTCAAATATTTCTATGAACACATTGTGTGTTACATCTGTGGATGCTTTGATTTGAGGCGGAATAAAAATCTCTGCAGAAAGTGCCTGTTTTTCTCAAAAACAGTCTATTTTCAGTAGGAAACTAATAATTTATGACAAGAATTCTTTTTCAATTTGCATAAAGAAAATGCTCAAAGTGTTGATGAAAATCCTCCAAAGGAAAATGCTTTTAATTTTTTTAGCAGATCATAGCAGTTCATATCTTCCAAATCTCAGTCAACTGAACCAGTCAAAAGCATTTGCTTGGTAGGTAGTAGAGACACATTATCTCCTCTAGAGTTTGTCCTGTTTAGATAGCTGAAGGATAATGGTGAAACACACTGTGGAATCACCTCTTTTTCACAAGTTCCACACATGACAGAGGGAAGCTGGGTGACTTATAAATTAGACCCCAAATTTTTACGTCTTAAAGTAAGTGAAGAAAATTCCACTCTTAAATGTGATATATTTAAAGACAGAATTGGGTTTGTTATGTTTTACAGTCCTTTCTATGACTTAATTATATTTATTTTCCAGGGGAAACTAAACCAGACCAGATTACTGTTGGATGCTTATGGCAATGGAACAATGTTCCTGTCCTTCCATCTTTTATCTGCCTCCAAAGGCAAGAACATTAAAATTTCTGTTGCAGTCATAACAGAAGCTAAACTTGCATAAACTCAGTATGGCTGCGTAAACAAGATGACTCGCAGCATTAGAGTGAGCAAACATCAATGTGTGTGGGTTGGTTTTCTTTTTTTTCTTTTTTTTTTTTTTAACTATGCAAGGTAACTTTTGCAGCTCTTCTGGTAAACTCACGCAGTGTAATATCCTTTATGCTTCTTGTTACTCTTAATGGAGAAGCTGGAAAATGCTTTACCCACCAGTAAATGGTCCTTGCATAGACATTTCTGTCTTTACAGTAAGGTAACACTCCTTGTCTTTTACACAGAATTATTGTTTCTGAAGTATTGGAGCCACCAGTTTCCACCCAAAGCTCTCTGCTTAGTCCAGCCTTATTTTCCAGGCTGGGACCACACCAGCAGAGTCTTTGATTTAAGCTGCCACCCAAGCCAAGCTGTGCCCATAAAAACAGCTCAGCAAGCAGGAGAGGCTGGAGATGGAAAAGTGCAATCAGATGGTGCAATCAGTAGGGCTATAGAGATACTCACTTGAAATAAGACGACATTTTGTATTGGAAGGGACCCACAAGGGTCACCCAGGTCCAATTCCTGTCTTCCCAGGATCACCCCAAGGATCTTGCCATGGGCTGAGAGCAGTGTCCAAAAGCTTCTTGAACTCTGTCAGGATTGGTGCTGTGACCACTCCCATGGGGAGCCTGTTCCAGTGCCCAAACACCCTCTGGCTGAAGAATCTTTTCCTAATATCCAACCTACACCTCCCCGACAGAGCTTCAGGCCTTTTCCTTGGCCTTTTCACTTATCATCAGAGATCAGTGTCTCTCCCTCCTCTTGCCCTCGCGAGGAAGGTGCAACTGCAGTGAGGTCTGCCCTCAGTGTCCTGTTTTCCAGGCTGAACAGACCAAGTGAACTCAACCTCATATGGTTTCCCCTCCAGACTCTTCACTATTTTCATACCATTCTTGCCAAAAGGGCAATTTTGCACATTGGTGTAGTGAAAGGCAGAAAGGTCAGAACTGCTACATCTTAATCTTTAGGCTTAGAGGGCCCGTAATTCAAGATTTTAGAATGAAGGGAACCCCATGCCAGAGGTTAAATTATTCTCTGTTACATACCAAGAGGAAACAACCTTGCTATGTATGCAATACAACCACTAACATATGGCCCAGATGTCCATTCCCAGTGCCCTGGCTCTCCTGAACTTTTGCAGGGTTTTGTATGGGAGATAAGGAAGAGAAGAGAAACTGTTTGCTAATGACTGTGAAAACAACCTGGCACACTGTGTGAGTTCCTCTCTTCCCCATTCTCCTCTCTTTTTTCGCATCGAAGAAAGGCTGATTATGTTAACTCAGCTATGCATATGAAATTGTCCATCCTGTTCTCACACATGGGGTTTTTTGTGGAGGAAGGAGGCTATAAATAGCACAGCTCTAAGGTATGCTGTAAACAGCCTCGTAAAACACAGGCTGCTTGTAAAGCAGTGCAGAGCAGTCTGTGCCAATGTGATGCCTGCGTGTTTGTGCTGACTGCAGAATTCACTCATCCCTTCATTACAAACACTCCCTCCTCATCCTCTGCCATGTTTATGGGGGCTTTCATCACATACCTGCTTCAGTGTTGGCCATGCCATGCAGCATTGGTATCAGCCAGACTGCTCCTGGTGACCCCTAAAACCTATAAACCCTGCAATTTTTGAGCAGCTAATGCTCTGAGACAAATTTAGTAGGAGACAGCTTATAAGGAAACTCCAAACAAGCTTTTTCTGTACACTTGGAATCCTATTTAATGTGATGGATATTGATCACACCTTAATTCTGTACTAAGCCTTCCCAGCAATTTTTACAGCATCTTCCAAGTAGAAGATATTGTATTTTTTAAAAATCCAAATTACTTTTAAGGTTTTCAATCCCTCTCTCTTCATTTTGTTTTTCAGAACAACTCCTCCATAGATTGTTTGGGTTTTCCATCTTAGAGTTTCAAGAAATATTTTGTCTGACTCAAATTTTGAAAAATAAACAAATGAAAAAAGAAAACTCTGAAGTGTGGGAAAACATATTCATGCTTTCCCAAAGAACCTTAACTTCGTCTTTTATAACTGCAGAAAAGAGTATAATTTTACAGTTCATCTTTCCTTTGCTTTCAGTAGAATGGAATTCAAAACACTAGTGTACTTTTAAAGCAGCTGTTACGTCTAGAACAAAACATCTGTAATCTAAAATAAATCATCTAATACAATAAAAAAATTCATGTGTAAATACTACTTCCCTTCTTAAGAAAGAAGATCCTTTTCAGGTCCTTTTAATAGAGGATTGCTATTGAGATTTTTCTTGTAAATATTTCATATGTTTTTTTGTCTAAAAAAATGCAAAAAGAAACCCCTTCAGAGTGTACTGCAAAATATTCAGCCTTCCATTTTTGTCATAATTTTAATGAAAAGTTTTCTGTTTATATAATGCTGAGACAAAGTTTTTTATACACTGTACACATATCTAAAGACAAGAACATTCCTTGCTTTTTGGTTTTGGGCCAACCAACTTGTTTCTTCCAGGTTTTGTTGTCATGAACAAATCCATCAGCTCAGAGGTCACTACACCTAAAAAAGCCATCTAGATTTCCCTGAACAGCAAAATATTTCTCAGAAGAGTCTAATTTCCTTCTGCTCCTGACCATCCCAAAATATGGTTCCATGAATTTCCTCCTTTGGATGTATTGCTGCAATCACTTTTGGGGCCAGTCCTGGACTCCTGGATGAGAAAATAGAGGTGGTAAAAAGACTTTTTGGCTATTAAAAGAAAAGAGGCTGTAATTTTTTTTCTAAATTCTAGGTTTCAGTGCTCTGATTCTCAATGTGCTGGTCAAAGTCACAGGCAGACCTGAGACAGCAGGAACCTGAGGAAAGAAAATGAGCAACTGGAGACTGTGAGGATGGTGTGAATGTCTTAAGCAGCTTTCCCATCAAAGAAAGCCAGGGTTGTGTAAGGGCACCATTAGGAGTGTGTGAGCATCCTCATAAGCCACTCCTCTCCATCCTTAATTGCTGTCAGTACTCTATTCTCAACTCTCTGTAATTTTCTGTACGTTTTCCAATAAATAGAAAGGCAAATAGCACATGCTTTCAGAGGAAAGGATTTTTTTCTTCTTTCAACAGAAAATACATTGATAGTTGGGTAGATAACAATATCCTTAAGTGACAAGATCCCTGCATGGAAGAAAAGAATACAGACTTTTGATTTTTGTACTTAACAACTTTGTCATATTACAAGCTCATGTTGAACTCACTGCTCTCTAAATCATCCAAATCCCTTTGCAAAGGGTTGCATTTCCAAGTTTTGTTCTCTGCTTAGATAGTGCCATTTAATATTTTTGGGTGTATTTATATGCATTTGAGAACAGTATTCTCTATTTTTTTCCCTTTTTTGTTTCTTCATTTTTTTGAGACCTCATGCTGGCCTTTTTGGCCACGTCCATCTAAATTTGCTGTTTTCAAGGGTATTCACAGCACTTCTCAATCCAGCACTGCCTGCATATTTCATCACTTTGCAGCTGTTTTTCTCTTGCTTCCATTTCATTGCAGCTGTTAAAAAGCAGTCGCACAGCCCAGCCCCTCTCCTTCCACTGCCTTGCTAATAGGATTTGCTGCTGATCTCCCTGCCATGCCAAGGTATCTGGGTTTATGTTTCAACAATGAAATTTCATGGATATATTTTCCCAAATTCATCCTCTTATTGCAAACCCTGATTAAAGCCTTCTATTTCCAATCTTTGTCTTTTAATTTTTATTGTAAACTAAGCATATAACCAGATTTGCAAAGGAATTATTTCTTCTTGTAATAATGTATAAAAGAAAGGGACAAAAGAGAGTAAGGGTGAAAGGATACAAGTCTAAGAACGTCCCCCAAATGCAGCAAAAAATGTTCTTACATTAATGAATATATGTGCTATTGGGAAAGAAATGGATTGAGGATTATGATTATTTGAAAAATATAAAGTGAAAAATAGTGTTTAAGTTATACATTAATACATTTTCAGATTAAAGTAATTTGGTGAAATAATGTGGTTTAATTTAGGTCTATGGAAAGTGAGAAGCTCATTTCCCACATGTGGGTTCTAGTACCTGGTGACTTTTCACTCCCTCAGTTATTTTTTTCCTCCTATTTCACTTGTTCACTCTAGACAAAAATTAATAAGAACAAAAAAATAAAACAACCAAAAATAAATTTTCAAACACATATTGGTGAAGAGATTATATTTTTATTAAAAAAAAAATAAGGAGGAAAGATCTGGCTGGACAAATAAAAAACAAAAAAAGCCTTGGGGGACTTCACACAAAAAACTGAAGCTTTTTCTTTATATTCTTGTTGAAACTTCTTAAGAGGTGTCCAGAAATATCTGGGTATGAGGAAGTTCCAAAAAAGAGGTTGCATATCAAATATTATCTTGCAAAAGAAGATAAAGAAAATATTTAGGAGTTTTAGTGCAGGAATAAATCAACCCAAGGCTGAAGAAACTTCTACTTCATCTGTCCACAGAACCAAGATTTATAAGGTCTTCTCCTTTCCCCCATTTCCTTCCCACTATCTCTGTTTCTCCCACAGCTGGCAAGTCCAAGATCTATCCCAGGTGTTTGCTTTGAGCATCTTTTGGTTTTTTCAACTTTAAAAAACAATAAACTAAACAGTGCAATGATCTTGTTCTGACAAAAGGCAATAACACAAACACTGTACTTAACAGGTAACCTTCTGCCTGCAGAGCAGATCTCACACCAGAGTGTGTAATCTACCATGAGATATTTGGCTAAAGCCTCTGGGCCTTGAGCACACCCATCTGAGTGTTTCAGGATGTGGATGGAGGAAAGATTAGTCTCCTGCACTGCTCTTCTGCATTTGTAGTTTGTTGGTCCATCTCAGAGCTGGGAAAATTTCAGTTGCTTTGAAAAGAGATTGGTTTTTATTTTAAAGTTTCAGTTCATTTCATGCAAGAATGGTTTTAGTCTTATGATCAAAACAAGTAATGTACTGTAGTATAACATAAATTGTCATGACTTAAATAGATTTAGACTTGACAGCCTGTGTAGTATCCAAGTCATTCAAGTACAAAGCAATGAATGACATTATGCCTATCACAAGAAATGTGGCTGTCAACTGCAATTGCTTCTGTAGCACTTTGGAAACAAGGACAATTCAAACCTTCAAATCACAAAGCATCTGCTTCTGTATTGCTTTTTCTTCTCTGCTGTTTACCACTGAACTACTTTCATTACTAGCATTTTTGGTATTCCTCTGCAACATTCATCACTTGCCTCAAAATGTGATATATATCATTGTATAATCAGAATGATAATTACTATATAATAAGAATAGCATTTACATAGCTCACAATCATAGGAGAAAATTCCTTGCAAAATCACTATAGAAGGGCAGACATCAGGCCTGTCATGAGTAGCAAGGAGAAGGAGAGTTGGAAAGCCTGTAGGAGCTCAGCATTTCTGTCTATAAACCCAAGCAGAAATTCCATTAAGGGGAGCAGCATGTGTGACTGTGAGCTTACAAGGCACAGGGTGCTGCACATCCTTAAACTTGCAGGAAGCATCCTGAATTTTTGTGCTAGCGGAGACAGATGGAGGACGTGCTGGAGATCAGTCCCTGCTCAGGCCTGTGTACATGTGAGAAGCTGCTCCTGACATAATGAGAGTCCTGTGCTTGAATAACACTGTACAGCTGTGCCGTGGGCCTGCAGGCCAGCTCTTTGCTCAGTTCAAGTAGCTCTTGGAGAAGGGATTGGCTTCATCCATGTCTTCTGGAGCAGCAGCTGTTCCTCCAGTAATTGAATCATTCCCTGCCTGGCTTGTGCTGAGCCCAGCAGCAGCTGAGGCTGGCTCCTGGCCAGGGGAGAGCAGCAGCCAAGCCCTGCTCCAGAAACCCTGTGTGCTGTGAGGAGAATGGTCCCATCCTTAGACTTGGATGCTGACCTTCGGCATGGTCTGGGTTGACATTAGCTAAGGCTTTATCCAGTGAGAAGGGCAGGAAGGCTTTGTTGCTCTGTCCTGGTGTTCCGTGTCCTGCCGTGCCTCCCTGCCTGTGGCCCCGTGCTGAGCACCCAGCACACATCATCTCTGATTGCAAGTGATGGAGGTGTTGGGGGGCAATTACACATGTCATTCCTCAAACTTTGGTGTGTGTTGTATTTTGGATAACTCTGGCTTTTCTTCTTCAATAGGCCATTCACCAGGCAGTAGCCTTGCCCCCTCTTCACCCAAGGAACAATCTCTATCCTCTCAATGTGATTACAGCCCATTTCATTCCATAATAGGTTTCTTTTATTATTCCCTCAGGCATGTAAATCAAGTTTTACTCAGCACCAACGTCTTTGTTCTACAAAGAATGCTGGCATCGAGTGCAGTGAAAGAATAGCTTCACTACTGAATACGGCCTGTGTTAATAGAACTTCACTATCTTTTTTACTTTGAAAGTAAACATCTGTCAAAGTTTATTTTCTCTGTCAGAAAGACAGGAGTGTCTTAAGGGAAAGCACACAATAAAATCAGATGGATTATTCTGCAATTATACCTTTCTCTGTCTAAATGTTTAATTAGATAAGCTGCCACGGAGACAGCGATTACTTTGGCATCCATCTGTCCCATTTACAGAGGTTACAAATGCAGTGGAAGTCTTGGCAGATTGATCACAGCAGCCACAGCAAAAGCAGGGAGCTGTCAGTCTCAAAAAAGGGCAATTTCAAACAACTTTCCAGCCCAGCTGGGTGGCCCCTTCTGGTAGAACCACTGCCAGTGGCAGATCTTGTGCTATCAGAGTTTGGGATGTACCAACCTGAGTGCACACCATAGAACCATGGAATGGTTTGGGTTGGAAGGAACCTTAGAGACCATCCAGTTCCAACGCCCCTGCCATGGGCGGGGACACCTTTCACCAGATTGCTCAAAGCCTCATCCAACCTGGCCTTGAAGAGTGCCAAGAACTGAGCAGCCACAACTTCTCTGGGCAAACTTTGCCAATGCCTCCCCAGCCTCTCAGTAAAGGATTTCTTCTTAATTTCCTATACACAAATATAATGCTTGAAGACACAGCATCTTTCACGCCTCTGCAGTTGCTGTTCTTAAATAGGTTTTTGTGTTTGATTTCAGAAGTTGTATGTGTCCACCACAATATTAGTTTGATTGTAGATATTTTAGCTACCATGGTAATACAGGTTTCTGTTGCAGGCCTAGCTTCATGCTGGGTTCAGAAGAAGCACAGAAGAGAAGCTATGATTTCCATCACACAGAGTCTGCAAGCTCAGGCAGTGCATAATATGATGAAGAATATAAAAAGAGAATGAGGCATATAAACTTGTGAAAATTGCAGATTTTTGCCACTTGATGTGTAAATCTAGCTCAAGCCCATAAAGGCACAGAAATATTCAGACGTGGAGCCGGAAAGATTTTGATTCTAAATAGCAGGGCTGTCCAGTCCTGTGGTTACCAAGGACTTTGCTGTGCAGAAGTGCTGCTTTGTGTTTTCTAAAATTGCAGTCAATAAATATTGAAGTGTAAAGGCTCCATTACCATTAAAGCTCACAATATTAGAAGTATTTATTTTCATGACATCTCATAAGGATGTTTTATGGGTGATATTAAGCCAACATGAAGCCCACCTAGAAGACTTGAGCTAAGGTATAAAAGTTAATAACTTGAAATGGCATTTGTATGGCCAAATCTAAAGTCAGAGTCAACTTCAAATAAATAAATTTGAATTTAAATGTTTATCTGTGTGTCTAAGCCTCCATTACAAGAAGAGGTCATGGAGATTTAGTCCATCCAGATAAGGACAGATTCAGATGCCTGTGAGTGATGAGCTGAATCAAGTCCTTTGTACTGGCACCCGAGACTTAATGATGTACTCTGAGTTCTCCTGCTGAGCTCCATCTTCAGAAAAGCACATTCCACACATACTCTTGTATATTATCTGGCAGCCTTGGGTATTATCTCATGTACTTGGGGCATCCCACATGGAGAAGAGGAATTTCCAGCATATAAATAATATCCTTCCTTTTTGAAAAGATCAGTGGGGTCTAAATAGTTAATTTCACTTTATGGCTAAGTCCCAAAATGAGTTGAAGCAATGGTGTAAGAAGAATCCCAGCTTATTACATTCTTATTTGGCAGAGCAGATTTTCCTTCCACACTCTTTTTTTGGACTTTTTATTATTTATTCTTGTATCACTGAAAAACTCTTGTAGCTTTTGAAAATGTATTAAACAGAGCCTGTCAGTGGCTTTTAAAAGAGGTAAAAAATGCTGAAAAGTGGTGGGGGACACTTCACCCCCATCAAAAAAAAAGAGACATTGAATAATAAGTTAGAACAGGATGAGGTCCCACATTCCATTCTTTTCCTTGTTTTCCAGTTTTAGATTGTTGTTTAATAATTCTTTCAGTATTACGGAAGTCAGATATTTTATTTTTGGATGCTGATTTGAAGCCATTTGGTGAAGGGTTTGTATAGGAAAAATAGAGGGAAATATATGAGATATTCAAAATGAAAGAGCAAGGAATGCAAAATACAGCTGAATTCAGTTTTGTCTGCAGACTTGAATTCAGGCCATGAGCACTGATAAATTTGCTAATAAATCTCATCCAGTTCATGTAGTGTTTCAAAACCAGTCTCATTTGTAGCTTCCACTAGTTTTACTTTAATTATATTTTGGGATACATTTTGAACCAAAAATCAGGTTGTACAGTCTGCATGCTATTATCTCTGTTTGTTTAAGATACCAAAATCAGATGCTGTTGTGTTTCTAGTGTTCCATAATCTTTATCTGTATGCCCACAGCCACGGCATAGGAAATTTAGAAATATAATCCTTTCTTTGAAATACTCATCACAGTTATGTTCCTTCATGCCATTACAGGGCAAAACCACTTTTTTTTTTTTAAAATCTGAATGATGGAGAGATTAATGCTTCTGTATCATCTGCTTTTGCAGATGTTATTGAAACACTTTATAAGGGACAAATGTCATTGTAAGTCAATATTTGTAATTGCAGGGTAGAATGATCTGTTTCCAATGCCTGAGGAGCAGCTAAATGCAGACACAATTACAAAACCATAACATAGCAAACAAGCAAACCTGCCCTCTGAAATGAGTATATTACTTGCCACGGATTAATTTACTGTGTTGTAAGAACACTATTCAAGTATTAGCCTATGATTTTCTCTTTTTATTCTCCCCATAAAAACAAACTATTACATTCATCTTCTTCAACCTCATCATTCTCATCTGAACACTAATACTCAATGTACACAATAACCCCAAACCCATTTTTCCTCTGTGTCTCCGTTCTTGACCTCGTTTTTCTCCATCAATATTATTATTGCAGTATTTATGTCCTCATCTCCCTCCCCCTCCCCCAAACCTATGGATGTTGTGATTTGAAACACTGGAATTCTACTGCTGGATAAAAACCAACCAAGTCCACAAGCCCTAAGCCTTTAACAAGACAGAAGATGAACCATAAAATATGCATCACTCACAGGCCCAAGACAGCCTGGTTCCAATTACCTGTAGTGGTTGCTATAACAATAATTCTATAGACGAGCTCACAGAGTCACACTCTGGGGAGATACTGATTTTTTTTTTCAAAAATACTAAGCATTCAGCAGCAACAGCAACCATAAGAGCAGCAAAGCACTTCAGAGTGAACCATCAGATTCAATGGCGTGTTAAATGCCAACCAGAAGTACCAAGAAAAAAATCTGAATTTTTGTGATCTGGTTTCTTGTACAGGGCATCTGAAGGCAACAAGCTCAACAAGGCAAAATACCTGTTTGCCTTATATCTGCCTGCAAAATGGTCTTAAAAAGGCTGCTTAGGAAAAAAGCTTTTTCCAGCCAGGGAAAGTATTTTACCAACATGTGCAATTCTCATGTATATGATTCTTTTATGAGCTGATTAAAAGTTATTCTATACATTAATTGACATGATTCAGAATGAATTTATGTATTCTGATATCAGATATGGACAGTTGTCACTGTGTTCTCACTGTTGCTGGTACTCAGGATTTTGTCTATTTGCTTAACATGAAAAAGAAGAAAATGCTTTCATTTCAGCCCCATCAAGGTCAAACTAAGTTTAGAACATTTAAATTCAATTTGTTTTCTGGAAAAATCAAAGCAATTTTTCAACTTAAATTGTTTGTTAAATGTGGCTGTTTCATTTTAATGTTAAGAGAAAGGCTTTTCCTATTTGTGACAAAAACTAAGAGTTTGACTTTTTTTCCTTTGTGGAAACAATTTCCCTAAAATTAATTTAAAAAAATTTAAAAAAATAAAATTTAAAAACTCCTTCAATTGATGTATTTAGATTGAATTTCAGTTTTATTTTAACTCTATTTTAATTTTAGCACTGTATTATTCTTAAAGTAAGTTCTTGTAAATATATTAAATGATATTACATTTTCAACTAATAAAAATATACATGTTTGTACTGTTCCAACATTATTACTTAGACTCTAATGGACTGTCAGTCTCTGAATCAATAACAACCAATGCAGTTGAGATATTGAAATGAAAAAGTAAAACAGGAAAAAAAACCCAACCCCCCCCCCCCAAACCAACAAAATAAAACAATAAACTTAATGCAACACTTGAAATAAATTAAATTTAAGATCTCAAAATTAAGACATTTTGCTTAGGAAATTTTAGCGTACTTTTGTTAAAATGTAGTCCAATTAACTATGTCTCATTTGTTTAGAGCTGTTACCAAAATCTTGATCTCTATTAATTCTCACTGGGATTGACTGAGTTTGGGAGAGTATTATGGGAAAGAGTCACTTTATTTTTGCAGTACCCCTATGACCTTTCCTTATATTCCCTATAGATATCTACTGTCAGCAGCTGCTGGAATAAGGATGGTGGAGCAAACGGATCTTCTTTGTTTTTTAATCTGATACAGTGTCTTTCATGGTCTTAAGTTAACTAGCAGAAGCAGACATCTTTGAGATTTAACAAATTGAGCAATGAAGATTATTAAGAAGAAAAAATATTGGTTCGTCTGTGATATTTGTACCAGACTCAGCATAGCACCACATTGCATCTGTGCCTATGCAGAAAACCTCATCTTCTGCCTATGGCCAGTTTGCTCTGACAGGTAATTCACTTTTATGTGGCCAGAGGGACCTGGTCTGGGGTGGTTTAAGTCAAATTTGTTGCAACATACATGCACACAGAGCATTTGGAAGTGGTGTGTCTGGACTCACAAATACGAGCCATGTCCTGGTTTATGGCATCCCTGGCTACTTCTGAAACAGCATCTGAGCCAAAATCTCATGGATTTGCAGCTGGGAGATAGCTCAGCCTCACACAGGGATCCAAATTTTCTTTCCTGAGCTTTACACTTGTTTTATCCAGCAGAAGTCTCTGTTGGAAAAGAACAAAAAAGGGGGATCAAATCCACTAACAAGGAAAAATGTGGTTCCTCCACTTTCTTCCTAGAGTACTTCTAGCCTATCCTTCCCAGTCTCTCCAGAGAAACAGTCTTCTCTTTCATGCCCCAAACTCAGCCATCTGATCCACCTTTTCTGACCAGCCAGGTATGTCAGAACAGCAGCTTCATAATACTGCAAAGGACTCAACCATGGCACAGAGGGCACAGAGTATAATTGCTTTAGTATGAGCCACTCTGGGGAAAATGTCTTGGACTTCTGAGACAGCTTCATGTTGCTGAGAGATGTGGCACAGGAGCTATGAGTGATCAACATCCATGGAGATCATCAGCTCTCCTGGGCTCTCCTGTGACCCCAAACATCCAGGGGGCAGAACAAAACTCAGTCACTGTTTCTCCTGATTTAATGCTCTTACGCTTTTGCTGTCTCACTGGGACCTGCACCTTGATTTTTCTTTCTTTGCTTATAGCCAGTCTTGCAGAACATTTGTTCAAGTGCTCGAAGCTGATGCATCTGCCTGACCTTATTGATTCTTCTGAACTGCAGGAGAGAAAGAGAAGGGATATTTTTGCCCTGTGCCACTTACCCAGAGTGACTCAGGAACCTGGTCTATAAAGCTAAGTGAGCAGGTTTTGCATTTACAGATTTAGAGTTTTAGACCAAATTCTCCCGAGGAAGGGAGGAGGTCAGAAACTTCAAAGGTGTGATATAAATACATATTCTTATGTTAAACGGGTGTCTTTGAAAATTGCCCTTCCACCATCCTCATTTTGTGCAGTGTCCCACAAGTTTTCTGGTATTACATATATTGTATGTATATATTGTATGTCCTTCCTTCATGGAAGGACACACAAAACCTTGGGGTTTCTGCACATATTGAGCAAACTTGGGACTGTTTCCGTGTCAAACAGTGCAAATGCAAATTTTGCTTGTAGTTACAAAGACACACTCATTGATCCTCTAGAATTTGCAGAAGTGTGGGTTAATTGTCCAGGTTCCCTCCATAGTTAATGACAAGAAGAGACTACAAAGAGAGGTCCAATTACCCTCTTACCTGGCACCAGCCTTGAGGTGCAGTGAATTTATGCTTTCAGCTGGTCTTGTTACCCATTGACTTCAAAGTGAGTCTGCAGAAGAAAAGATTAACCTGGATAACAGAATTTGTTTTTAGAGAGATAAAACTAGGCAACAAATCCCATCTTAGTTTACCAGGGGACAGATAATGAGAAGGACAACCTTTATGTGTTCACTGAAAAATAGTCAATGTAAATTTTATGCTGGGCCGTGGAGAAGATGCTGAGATGTTGCCCCAGGGGCTCTCAGTGGTGCACTGGCTCCTACAGTCAGTGTAATGAGACAGTTATCTTTCTCCTTTTTGCATTGTAATGCCACCACAAGGAGAGGGAAAGGTGACTTTTGCTCAAGTCCCTGATCTCCTTGAGAGAAATTGCAATAAAATTTTTTTGTGGATTCCCCAGCAGTTGGGGTAAAAACTAATTACCTGTGGATACAGAAAGCAGATGATTAGCAATGGGATTGCACAAATGTTAGAATCTACGTATCAAGATGCAGCATTCCAAGGAAATTATTTGCTTTTAAAAATGTCTGTGCCTCTAGAGACTTGTGGACTAGACATAGCCAAAGGAAAATTCTTGACTACTCCTGCTCGAGTCAGTAATATAGTAAAATGGAATTTAAGTTGAAATCTGAATAAAGCAGCATGTGAGAGGGAAGGAGTGTTTAATCTATTTTGGAAAAACAAAATTTTCCTTTGTCTTCTCACCATAGTCCTGTAAGCCAAAAACTCTGTGAAAACCTGCATATTGCGTTCCAGTTGCCCAGAAGGACATAAACTCCTACAAGCTGTACCAGATAAAGTGGAAATCTCTGCAAATATACAAAGATTGCACATTGATTTAATAAACTGTAATAGCAATCTCAAATGAAAAATTCAAGGCTTTCACAACAACTCACACAAATGTCTCAAAGAGTACAAAAATGGTTTCCCGTGGTTGGACAGGGCCTTCAGCAGCCTGGTCTAGTGTAAGGAGTGCCTGCTCATGGCAGGGGGTTTGGAGCTAGATGTTCTTTAAAGTCCCTGCCTACTCAAACTATTCTATGATTCTGATATATACAAATATATGCACATGAAAATAGACTTTAAAAGCTATTGGCATAAGAGACAACTGTGACATTTTAGCTTCAAAACACAATCTTTTAGAAAATGAAAACTAAACTTCCTGGGGAAATTTATTCTCCTTCTAAGTGTGTATAATAAAAAGAGACATAACGATTATGATAACAGTTTATTCAACGATATAATGTTTCCTCTGTAGAGGAAAGCCAGCAGCATTTTTGGCAAATGTCATCTTTTCTAGGGGCAGAGGTGGTCTGGCTCTCTGAGAGCAGAAGAGACTGGTGGTTTGAACAAACACCATTTTATGTGAGGGTATCCTGCAGGAGAAAGTTTCTTCTAGGAAAGAAATGTTCAAAACCAGACAAAAAAAGGTCAAAACCTGGCCATTAATCCCATTAGAAAATCAAAACACATTTCACACCAAATCCCATTCTCAACAAGCCTATTCAGGAAAGGAGCCAAGAAAGGGGAATCTCCAGAGCTGCTGAGAAGGTAAAGGTACTATGGAGGGAAGGAAGAAGAGACTAATAAGAGGGAGGTAGAAATGTCAGTGTGATGACATTGCAGGGGGAAGGAAAAGAGAGGAGTCTGTATTTGTGCCTGCTGTTTTGACAAACTTCACATTGAGCAGGAGTCAGAGAAAATTGATAGGAACTGGTTTTAAGAGGAAAACAGATCTGCATCAGCTTTTCCAGAGTACAGTGACTCAGCCTGAGCAAATCTGCAAATCCAGTATTTCCAAGGTTAAGCTTAAACTCACAAATATGCAATGGCAGTATTCCATACCTTTGAGACTTTGGATGATTTGTATGGCAATGTTGCTTTCATTGTGGCACCTAAAAGAAAATTTGTCTTGAGGTTTTGCTTTCTAAAGTCTTTTTTACATTGCACATGTGTAAGGGTTTAATTATGAAGAACAAAGGAGGTTTCTACATCGAAAAATTACATTAAATTAGAATTACATTTTGGGAGAGCACTTTAATAACTGCAGATATTCTGGGAGAATTGCAGAATTGTTATTATCACCTAATAAAAAAGTTTTGAAAATAAAAGAATGTAGAGGCATAATTAAACCTAATACAAACACAGTTTAGAAACAGATTTGTGTGTTTTAGTTATCGCAACAGCCTTAATTCAGCCCTAGGAGAGTACTTTGAAGAAGCTGTGTAAAAATGCAGCAATCCTGGTGCTAAGAAATTTGTCACGTTTGTCACATATGGGCAGCTATATTAAGCTTAATCATCCTGTTATAGTCCATGTCATGGTGGGGGAGAGGAAAGATTTTTATAACAAGTCCTTGGTCCCAGTCCCAAAAGAATCTGAAATACAAATCATTATTCAAGTGCATATCCAATATTAAAGATGTGAATTTTCTGTTTCTGCTGTTCATGAGGCCAGCAATGTTCTGACTGTTTCAGACTGCACATTCCCTTTCCCAGACATGTCAAGTTTCTCGCTGCAGACACTCCAAGACACCTTTCTTGCAACCACTAATTATAGAATAGTATAGAGCAGTATATTGAATCACAGAATCATTAAGGTTAGAAAAGACCTCCAAGGTTGAGTCCAGCTTTTAATCCAATGACGTCAAGTCCACCACCAAATCATATATGTACGTGTCTCTGTAATTGCAGACTCCATGTGCAAAAAGAAATCATGGTAAGACAGCCTGAACTATACTTCCTTAACTTCTGGGTGCTTGATTTAGCAGCTTTCAAAATACTCTTTTGACAGAGCAGTTATTTACATGTGTCCATGCAAGGCACTGCTGGGAAATAGTGTTTTTTTCCTAAGCACAGGTTAGGTAATTAAGCAATTACCTAGTGACATTTTTTTTGTGGATCAATATTTCAACTGGCTTTTAGGCAAACAGTGTATGTAATATTATTCCTGTAGTTATATTTATCAGCAAGAATTGAGGTTTATGAGAGTAACAACACTCTCAGGTTTGTCAGGAAATTAAGTGAAGGGTTGGATGTGGGAACAGAAGTGAATGAAGAACAGGATCAAGGTGGGACTGGTTCATAAGCTTCTCTCTCATCTTGGGCTCATTGTTCCTTATACCAAAGTGTCTGAAGGCCAATTTGCCTCCTGTTCATTAGGCTTAAGTGAAAGATTCTGAATAATTTACCCTGGAGACTGATTTATTTCAGAGTTTCCACAAGGTCAGTGGAAGGAAGTCATCACCAGAGAGGGAAAATGGCCTAATGGTGTTTCAGTAGTCAAGGATTTTGGAGACAATGATGTCTCCACCACTGGCCTGAAAGCTGACCTTGGCTCAGAACCTCTCCTGTTCCATCTTTCATCTGTAAATGGGAGTGACACTTCCTCACCTCACAGGCACGTAGGGAGCTACAGGCATTAGGGCAATGCTGTAAGGAAAAAAGTGCTCTGGGCATCTTTATATTTGGGAGAAGGAAGCTTGAGCAATTGAATCTGCTCTAAGCAACTTGAAAAAAACTTTTGAAAATCTGAGAACACTATGAATAGGTCTTTCTCAAAGGAAAAGCAATTATGGTTATGTTTGTTGACTCTTGGATAATGCCGGAGAACCACACTGGAAGCCGCCAGTCTCTTTCAGCAGGTGGAAAAGACTGAACTCCTTGTGGTGTCCTCTTCTCCCTCCCTTTTCCCTGAACACATTTATGGGTCAATGATGCATTACCTGTGAGATCTGTTTTCCCTGGAGTCAATTTCTTATTGCTGAGAGTTCTAGGCATTTGTAACTTTTTTCCCTTGCAACAGAATACAGACAAGGCAGACAACTCCAAGGCCATCAGGAGTGATGAGGGCTTCTGGTTCAAAGGCAAGAGCTGTGAGGGCTTCTCTGAATCATTCTTCTTGTATTTTCTCTGTTACATGGTTTCTCCCCTCAACCCATGTTAGATGTTACTCTTAAAAGGCTTGGAAAAAGCAATGAACTGACAAAATGTGTCAATAATACTACGATATTTGGGTTAGTAAAGGAAGGGTCCTGTGCTGTGTCCCTTGTGTATCTCTCACAGAACTCAGTGACTGGCAGGTGAAGCACAGTGGAGGTAAATATGAAGTAACACATGAGATAAAAATCAGTGCCACTTGCCTGTAGAACATGACAGATTCTGAACTGACCATTACCATTCACGTGTGAGAACTTGGGGTTGTGACAGTACAGTGAAGACATCAGCTTGGTGTGCTTCAGCTGCCAAGACAGCAAGAGAAATGTGAGCAACTATTAGAAAAGGGCTGGAGAAGGAAGGGAAGAGCACTACTGTGCTGCTGGGTAAATCCATATCTTGTCCACACCTCACATGATATGTGCAGTTCTGGTATTCCCATCCTTCAGGATTTATATGAGGCTTGAAAAGATTCAGAGAAGCATCTCAGGTGCAATCGATGTGAGAAACTGATTCTGTACCAGGAGAGACTAAGCTGGAAGCCTTCAGTCCAGACGAGACAACTTCGGGAAAAAAAGGGGAAATGCAGCTGAAGTCTGTAAAAGCTGATTTTGGCATGGAAATATTTGTTAGGATCCATAGTTTACAACGTCTTCAGTACAAGAACTATGAACATCCAATTAAACTGAAGGGAAGGAGACTGAGAAGAAACAAAAAGTATTTTTTCATCATATTGCATGTAGTTAATCTGTGGACATCCTTCTGCAGGATATAGCAGGTGACAAGGTTTCCAAAGATGAGGGGAAACACTGGAGAGGTTAATGAAGGACAAAGTTATTGAGCATTCATAAATTGTTAGAAATTATGTTGAAAAAGAAAAGAAAAAAGGAAAATAAAGGAAAAAAAAGAAAGGAAAAATAGCAGAAAATGTCCAATAAACCTCTAGAAATATATATTTTAAAAAGTCAAAATAATTTTTTAATATTTCCCTGTTGACTGCCATTATCATTGCACCTTGGAATAATAAGACAGCTTTTATAATGGGTTCATTGCCAGATCATGAATGCCTGTACCTTTAGCCAATGGCTTCTACGCAAGACAACCATCTTTGTTCATAAAAAGACTTCTGTATTCTTCTGATACAAAGCTTCTGCAAGGCTGGTGGTGTAGAGGACCTGTCTCCTCAGAAGACTGAACCACGTGGTTACACTCCTGTAATTGCACAGACAAAATGAGCAGTAATAAAGGTGCACAAATGAGAAGTAACAAAAATTGAAGAGAAAGCGGCCAGGGAAGGTGAGGGTGATAAGAAGAGAAAAACAATTTTTTTTTTAATTTGCCATGGATGTTGAAAAGCTTTGCCCTTGGAAGTGACCTGTAGCATAGCCAGGTAAGCTCTTTAGCCAAGACTAAGTGCAGAATAATGATGAGACTTTGTGGATTTTGAAAGGCAGCTGTTCCCAAGCCTTTGCTGCCACCACAATTATTTGAGATTGCAAACAGATGGGAAGGTAGTCAGCATAACAACAGGGGAGGCATCCATGAAAACACACATTTCTTAATATGTGACCATGGCTGAAAGAAAAAAAACTGTAAAAGTTGATGGGCTGCAGATATCCAGTTTCTGTCAGAACAGTATAAGCAGAAAGAAAAAAAAATTACTCTGGCAAGAGAAACTAAGGTTAAAATATAAACAGACTCTTCGGTCTCCTGTAGCCTGGCTCATCCTGTCTGCGTGACAGGATCAGATTCTGTTCAAGCTCTGAAAGCCCACAAGACCCTCTGGCTGGAGGCCCTGGATGCAAGCTCAGTTTCAGGGTGTACCTTGTACAAGTGCCTCTGATGAGATCAGATATTTGGCAAGTCACTTGAAAAGTATCTGAAGGACTGCAGTGAGCTTGGCTCTCCATGTAAAAATCCAGCTAACACCAGGGCCAGCAGATAATGTTGCTGCAGAACTGATGTGAATTGAATTAAACTGAGGTTAAACTAGACAACTTTTGCTTCTCTAGACTTTTCTGCTAAGCATCCATGTAGAACCTCAGAGCGATCCCAGAGTGCCACCTGGGCCAGAACAGCAGCTCCTGGACATGCTGCATCACAGCCTGTGGTGTCCAGTGTGCCAGCCAAAGGACTTGAGAGAAGTGCGTTGTACCCCCACAATGTCAAGGCTGCTGGACACTGTTTTTCTGAGCCTCAGAGCCCCCCAGCTTCCCTCTGGGTCTGGCAGTGACACACCACCCTGCACACCTACCTCTGCAAGGCTGTGACTCCAGCCTTGTGCTGAACAATAAAGGCAATTCCATAAAGGCAAGTCAACACAACAGGTGCTGAAGGAGGTAGGGTCAGAATGAGTTCATCTGCTCTCACCACATTTCTCAGCCACCTTTCCCAAGATGAAGGATTTTTTTTTTTCTTTTTTTTTTTTTTTACCAGTGCATATGGAAAAATACAACAGGCAATGGTTGATAGCAATGGTTCAGGCTGTGTCCCCAGGAGTGGCCATGCTCCTGACATGGATAAGGCAGCAGTCCAAGCATGGGATTACTTTCAGAAACCTTGAAGTACCCTTTGGGGCTTGCAGACCTTCAGCCAGGAGCTGCCTTTGCGGCCCTGGGAGGTTCAGTCCCAGCAGCCACCCCATGTACTCAGCAGCAACATCTTCCAAACATTACCACGATTTCTCCTCAGACCACACAGGCCCCACAGTCAACAGACGAACATCTTGACATCTGCACTTGTCTGCTGAAGCATGATCCACGTGTGAAAAGGGCATATTAACAGTGAGACTTCGAACTCATGTTCGATGTTGCAATGATTTTAGGACAAGGTACTCACTGTATATTTTCCTTCATAAAATATTCTGAGATCAAACAGTAAAAAATAAAGGCTAAAAATTGCCATAGGAAGGATGAAAGGGATGGTTGTTTCTTGTCTGAAGAGCATTGACTAAAGCATACCATTATAAGGTTATGTTTATTTTACAGGTGCAAGCAAAGGCAAGAATAACCTTAATGACTTCTGGGTAGAATAACTTATTATGACCTTGTACAGTGGAAAACAACAGCTCTTCCAGTGACCATTCATGACCTGGGAATGGAACATTTCAGGGAGTAGAGCTTTACCAGATGAGTGTTGTACAAGCACAATGGAGAGGGAGCAAAGCTTTTAGAACTAACCCTGTGGTTTAGAAGCCTAAGTCAGAAGGAGCAAGCGCTTGGAAGACAGGTGTTCAGGAAACCACTCTGAAAATGAGGTTTTGGTTTCTACATCACTTAAGAGATCTCTTGAAAATATTGACAGAGAACCTGGACTTGAATCAGCTCAGATTCCACCATGTAGTGGGAAAGAATGAACTTTGTCCCCTTTTTTATGGAACAGAGAAAAGACAAGTTTTTCCATGATACTGTGAATACAGAGCTTTCTGCTTTGGTCCAGTTCTTGATCACATGAGTGATGTGCTGATTTTCACCTGCATACACCCCACTGCTATCCTTTAACCTTAATCAAGCTACATTTTTACACAGGAGCAAGGAGGAAAAATAGACTATTCCTTTCTGGAATTACTGATTTTTTTCAGCATCAGTATCCTGGCAAATAAATTGTAGGCATTTCTGTAATATCAAAGGCAGCAACTAAAAAATGTTCTCATTCAGTCCATGATTCTGGAAATTCATTGGCACAGGGTGAAGTGTGGTCACTGCTATCAAAGTATATTGTCTGCTCTGAGAACAGAATTTTGGATGTGAACCAAAGCTTTCTTGAGGGAGATAAGCTTGATATTCAGACAGTAAAATGTTATGATTAACACCTGATGAAGCATTAAAGAACCATAAAAACTCTGCTACCTGGGAAAGATTACTTAGCAGGAGGCTGCCTGTGCTTTGGCAAGCAAGTGTGTAGCAGCTGAACTTGGTGTCTCAGCTTTCCATGAAAAAGGGGATTTATGCAGTCATTTTGTGGTGCAAAGAAAGTAGAACCACCCAGTCAGCTGCAGACATGAACAGGCTGATTCCACTTCTGTTCACACTGGAATGCCTCAGGTTCCAGTAATTCTTACCCCACCTATGAATAGCGAGTACAAAAGAAATTAAGTGCAAGTTAAGTGCTATTTGTGTTTGCTTTCACAGCTTGTCAGGCAGAGGTTTTGTAAATCTGCATAATTCTTTCATCATGTTGAGTGGTAAGGATTCTTTCCCCCTGCTCGCTATGGGACTGTTCATTGTGGAGGAGACAGTGCACATCCAGGTCTCATCCCAACTTGTATCAGGAACTTGGCAGATCTGGCAAAGTGCTAAAGTGGGTGCCTTAATAAAAATCCAGACCTGTGTACACTCTGAAGGCTGTAAATGGGTCCCGTTTGGACCAATCCCTAGCACTGATCCTCTGTGGATGCTGCTGAACTGGATCCTGGTGGAACATCCAGGCCTCTGCCTTCAGACTTCCAGACAGCTATGCTCTTTGAAGTTCCCAATTTAGTCTGAAATGACAGAGGTTCCATTAGGGACTGGTTATGTAAAATTAAAAGGAGTCTTGAGGGATGCTGACCAGCCTCATTAACAGGCTCTGCTGAGCATCAGCTGCTGAGCCACAGGCTTGCATTTTTTCTAAGTGAATAGCAATGCTGATTCATGCTGAGTTACTATTCTTTCACGTTCAGTTTAAAAAATCTTAAAACACTCTAAGGTGTCTAGATATTTTTTTTTTCCTTTTTCTTTCAAAATGAGGCTTCAGATGAGAATGAAAACTAACAGCCAGCAATAGAAAATCTAGGTCATTGGTCCTGAAGTGAGACTAAAATGGAGTAATGGTTCTGTTCAAACTGAACACAAACACAGTCAGCATACAGGCAGGTATACACCTGTACAAAGTGAGACTGAGTGTCCCCAGCCCTGCCCTGAGCAGATGTGATTAAGGCAGTGGATTAAGATGAATGATTGAGTTTTAGGGCTCTGCATATGGGATAACAGGCAAGAATGGTACACATCAGCCAGAAAATCAGAACCCTGTGCCTGTTATCCCTGTCTATGGATAAAAATGATAATACTATGTTTCACATGCCCTGTTTACACAGTAAACTCTTCACTGCAGTGCCAGATCAAGTCTTAATATGCATAATTAATGTAAAGGTTTCCAGCCTCATTTGGGACCACCAGCAAAGCCTGTAACCCAAATAATGCCAAGCTGTGTTGCGTGGGAGTGAACGATTCAACAGCACGGGAGGCAGAGAGGAATCACCCTCTGTGCAAGAGCTTCAGGGCAAGCACTAAGCCAGGAGGTCCTGGCACCTCCCGATGTTCTTTACCTGTTCCATCTTGGTTTGATCAAATAGGCAAGTTTGCTCATGTATTTGACTAATACATGCCTTAATTCTCATGTTTCCTGGTTGCCAATTTTGCTGATTTCATGCTTCTGTAATCTCGTTTGACTAACTTTATGTGACATGACTATTTGCATACATAAAAAGGTAATATTTTTGTTGCATGCTAGTTGTAGGGTAATATTCATGGATTGAGGAGAAGAAAAAAGTAATCTGAAAAAAACCATAACTGATACCCAAAGCCCTGATGTCTTCTTTACATTCGAGGATAACAAAGAGAGAAGGAGCTGAGACAGAACATCTGCCAGTAAATAGAGACTGGATTTAGGTTATAAAAGCCAAGTCCTGGAGAGTCCTTATTTCAGCAGTGGGTCAGCAGTCTCATGGATGGGTTTCAGTGGAGTTTTTCATATGACTGCAATTTATTCCTTTTTTTGTGGTGTCTGAAAGGGCTTCCTTGGTCATAGGTAGTGCACATGTTAGCATGGAAAAACTTTATTATCTTACAGTGAACATTTTTCCCTATTCTACAATGGAAGTGCCCACCCACCAAATGCAGGACAGATGGTGGCACAGGATGATGGCAAGGGAATAAGATTGAGGAAAGTTGTGATTACTGTGAGAGAAGACGTCTAAATAATGACTCCTCATCCAAACTCTTTCTTTTTAATTTCTTCTGCTGTTTGGAGGGGGGGAAATGGAGAATATAACTTTGTAGAAGTAAAACATTGTGATCCATTTGGTTTCTAGGACACTGCTTTGTATCCATCTGATTTCATTTGTCAGTATAGGAATATTCATTGTGTATGATTCTCCTCTGAATGTGAAAATGTAGATCCAGCTTTGGGAGGGCTTTGGGTAAATTTGCAGCATTTTGGAACAAGCTAAGAAGGGAGCAAAATAAACAAGTGTAGACGAATACTTGTAGGTTCAAAAGTTGTTTAAGACTAGAAAATAATAAATGGTATGCCAGGGAGAAGATCCCCAAAGGAAACCTACTACAGTTTACAAAGAAGAGTAAAATTTACAGTGGCAAGTGTGTGCATTGAGATGCAAGAATAACAGATACCTAGGAAAAGAAAATATTGCATATACTAACCTACATTTGATGGGGGCTGGGGTTTGGCTGCTCTTGGACTGGGTTTTGAGGGCTCTTGGAGTGGGGGAAGGCATTGTTATGTTCTTTCTTGTAGATTTTTTAGCAGCCTGATGCATTTCACTTATGCCATGGACTTACATATCTATTCAATGATGTCTCTAGGAGCAAACACCTACATTATTGATCACTCTGGGCAATATCAATTCCATATTCTCACTCTCTGTTTGTTTAATTCAGGGATGCAAGTATTGCTTTTGCTGAATCTAAATGGAAAACTCAAAGATGTACTTCAGTGGCTTGATAACCTGACAAGCAGCACACACCCAGAGTTTAGAAAACCCAGAAACTTCATCCAAACGAAATATGCATGTGGTCCAAGGGTGGTCCTGGGAGCCAGTTTGAGTTCTTCAGATTATTCCCTCCATGACTTTGGATGAGTCACAAAAACTGCTCACATTCCCACCTGCACATGAGGAAATTTATTCTTGTCCTGCAGGCTTGTAGTTGGTCTCTAACTAAAGAATTAGCACTGGGTCTTACACACTGTATGTGGCACTGTATATAAGAATAAAATAGTTGTGGATACAACACAATCCTGATCAATAAAAATTATTTACTTTCAAAGCTGATTTTTATTATTTTAATTATATATAATTTCAAATCTGATCATTTGATGTTCTTTAAAGCTTAATTGGTATCTTCTATTTTCCCAGGACCTTTGTTCACAAGTTTTAAATATCATTTTAGAGACACATTTGAAGCAGTAATATATTGACATTTTATTTTTCAAGTCAATTGAATGTTTGTTAAACTTAAATTTTCCAGTTCATATTGTAATACATGGAGAGGAGACTCAAGGCAACAAAGCACAAGGAATGTGCATTCTGTTCATCTCCAATTCTCCTATGAGCTTCATGGGTCATCTTCCCAGGACATGTGTGTGTTTTTAAAGCTAAGCCAGCACTGCAGCTGCTGCCAGATCAGAAACCTGCTGGATGCCTTATAAATCAGGCACAGAAATCGTTAGAGAGAAGTGTGCATCAGCCAGCACGGGGATATGGCTACGAGCACAGACTGAGTTCTTTCCCTCTTCATATAAATCAGTTACATTCCAGTTTGCATGTCTGTCCTCTTCTGTGCTTATTTGTCAGCCAGGCATTGAAGGGGCTGATGGTTGTCAGCGAGATAAATCAAAAGCCACACTGTAACTGTGGTGGTGTAGTGTATTCCACCAGAGCTTCTAAAGCAAGATATAATCAGCACTAAATTTCCAGGTCTATTTACAGCATCAGAGGTTAGGAGAGCGATGGTGGATTTTTACGTTGTCTGATATTTTCCAGCTGTTTTTAATATGTGCATCTCTTGAAGAGCTCTGCATGAGTCATCAGCTCAGCACACAATGCTTACTTTTCACTGTTAACCTCTCATAATTCACCTTAGCAGCTCCTGTTGCACTTCTCAAACCGAGGCGATGCTAACAAATCCATTATGCTAAGAGACAATGTAGTGCTGCTGCTGGAAGATACGGGTTTGGAATTATGTTTGTTTTACACAGTAACATATTCTTCTATTTGGAGAGACAGTTATGCTTATCATTGACAGCTGCTGCCACTGTGAAGGTCACAGCAGGGGACAAGGAATCATTTTCAGGACATTTGGGCAGCAGAGAGAGGACAAATCCCTTAGGACAGGCTTGTCCATGGTATCAGGTGGGTGCTGGAGGCTGTAAATGACACTTCCCTCTTGTCTCTTTCCCCCCCTAGCTCTTTCCAAAATCATTCTCAGGCAGTATGGTTCTTCTCTCATGGGTGAAGCACAGGGGAAGAAAAGCATGAATCTGCTCTCTCTCTTCTAAGACAGGACAGTGACAGAAAGTGAATAACCGAAAACTCTCATTTAAAAGGGGAGAACCTTCCAAGCAGTGCCTTAGGTTAGGTTATCCAGGGCCTTGTTATGCCAGGTCTTGAATATTTCCCCACTTTTCTGGACAATGTATTCCAATGCTTAACCGCTCTTGCAGTGAAGCATTTTTTTCTCTATATCCAGACAAAATTTCCCTGAAGCAAATTGTGCCCACTGCCTCTGGTCCTGACCCCATGCACCCCTGTGTAGGGAGCACCTCCACTTTACAGCTACCTCCCTGGCAGTGCAAGATGGTGATTAGATCTCCCTGAGCCTTTCCTTCTGTAGGTGTACCAAACCAAATTTTCTTTTTCTTTTTGGTAAAGCTAATTCTCAACCTTTGTTCATGTGTCAAGTTCTCCAACCATCTAATCATCTCTGTGGCCCTCCACTGGACCATCTCCAGTACTTCAAGGTATCTCTTAAATTGAGAAGACCAAATCTGGCTAACACTTCCAATTTAGCTAATTCTGTGATTCTGTGTGAATTTGTGATTAATGTCCCAGTGCTCCCCCAGAGTGTAACGTTGAGGAATTTGAACATTAAATGTTTCATGAAAATGTTTCTGCACTACCTCAATTATAAATTAAGGAGATCCTATTAAAGGAGATCCTTGTAGTCACAAAGGCAAGCCCTCAAACACTGAGCAGCAGGTAAGTTTTGAACTACCCATAACAAACACAGTTCTTTCCATGCCTAGGTTCATCTTCTCTGCACTTAAGGCAGGGAACCTGTGCAAAAATTAGCCTATGACATATAATTAAAGACTAAGCACATTGTGCCATGTCAGGCATCAACACTTGTACTGCCTAACTAACACTTGGGCATCCTTTTGCATTCCTCTAAGCTGCTGGTGAAATGTTATGATAATAAGCTAGTTATGCATTATTTCCTTTTCTAAGCTTGAACCATTGCCTTTTACCTTAATCAAAAGAACTTGTTTTATGACTGACCTTTTTTCAATTAATTTTTTAATAGAAGTCCCCCACTGTCTGCTGCCCACCCACCCTAAGTGGGCCAAGCCTGTCAGATCTCCATCCAGAATCTCTGCTTTGAGGTTTTCCACTGTGGCAGATATCTGAAGGCATGCCTGGATCCCTCTCTTTTATTGGACCTTCTGTGTTACTTCCTGCCCTGTTTCCCATACAGTTAAATACCATCTTTGCTTTCCTCTCTGCAGTCAAGCTTTCTGCAATTATCAGCTGTACACAGTGACATTTCTCTCTTCCTCTTAAGTATTTAAAATAAATCTAAATAATATAATTAAGAATATCACTTCAGAGCCATTAATATGGATGGGTATTTCAACACAGAACAATTCTCACTGTTTGTACTTCTCTGTGAGCAAAAATGACCTTGACTTTCACTCCCCAAACAGGTCTTGAGTGTTTGAGGAAGCTGTGCTTCCCTGCTGCATTGGAAAGACATTTCGATGGCTATGAAGTGGTGGAGAAAAAAAGTAAAAATAACATCACATTGAAAATAAAACTGGCATTTGCTATTTATCCTTGTCACAGATGTCAGTTTACTATGCAGTGTGGAGGTAGAACTAGGAAACAGATTTAGTTTTAGGAGCAACACTATTGTTTGCCCCATAGTTTCTCACCAGATTTTCTCAATATTCTTGCCAACAGTAGAGGCACCCACAATTTTATGTATCTCCCAAGCTGTGTTGCTAAGGGATAGACTGTAGACACATGCTGTGATCTGTCACAAATAAAGCTTAAAATGCTAATTTGGTCTAGTTATTAGCACATTGCTGATACAAAATTGCAATGCAATTTGGCAATGAAAAAATGCAATCTGTATTCTAATCCCAAATAAAAGTTTTAAGATTACTGATTTTAGAGTACCATGAAATTGTAATAATGAAATATTAGTCTGTGCTGCAAGATGCTGTTGAGAATTCAAGTGCAGTGCTTGTAATTTCAGGAAATAATTATTTCTCTGGTAAGATCTTCCATGTAGGAGACTTTGTATGGCCTTTTTTTATTGGTTTCCTGCACAGACAAATACTTTTCATTTCATTTTCTATTTATAGAGTAACGTAACTTGCAATAGAGTTGTGGTTTGCCACATGGTTCATATGCATCATTCTCCTATATGCCTCATAGTTAAATAACTCAGGTGCAGAGAAAATAATAATGAAGACAAATTAATGGAAAGAAGAGGAGAACTTAGACAGTTGAAGACAGGTGAAGTCCCTGGATTCAGACAGTGAAATAAGATCTGGAGGTCTTCAGAAGATAAGGGCTACCTGGAACAAGGAAATTATGCCAGAAATTATTCTGTGATCTCACAAAACTTTGCAGGTGAGAAGGCAACTAAAAGTTCCAACAGGTTCATCCAAACATGAATAGAGCATTTGAAGATATGGAATGCAGCAGATGGCAAAATATTACCCATCAGTTTTGTTTATTTTCATGTTTGTGCAGCCCTTGGGGTCTGAAACTCAGATGAGCAAGAACTCTTTGCCACCATCTACTGATGAACTGGGGAAAGAGACATAGTTAATTTTCTCACATAATGTCCATGACGGGATGGATACCTCTGAAGTGTTGTTCACAACTCATTCCAGGATAGGAATAAAAGGAAAAGAGTCTTTTATTATGTTCGCAACACTTCTAAGAATCAAAAGATTAGCTCTTGTGTCACTGGATTACATAGGACAGGGATTCTGCCCTGGAGAAGAAATGAGTAAAAGATCTTGCTTTTCAGCCTTTACCTTCTATTTTATAATGAATTGAACTCCTCAAAGTGAGACTGGACAATGAAGCTGACCTGGATGTGGAGAGATGATAAAGAGGTGATGAGACATCTCTATTCACTAACAAAGGAGCTTTAATTACTTCAGGAAAGGGAAAAGGCTGGAGGTCCTGATCTTGCAGTACACCTAAAAGTCACTGTATCCTGGGCAAAAGCCAGCACCAGCAGGGTACTGGGAGGTGAGAGAGAAGGCAGCAGTGATACAAAGAGAGTACTATTGCAAAAAGATACAACAGCGCTGGAACTGTGAAGGGACAGCAAGGTGTCCCCTTGGGCTGCACCTTCCCTCTCCTGGCAGAGTCAATCCCTCCTATGTGCTCTTCTGCTCTGAGACATCACCTGGGGAAATTGCCTTAGGTTTGTGGGAAGCATCTGAAGCATGTTTCTTTAGTGGAAACCTGTTATTCCATGTGGTATCTGGATTTCTTGATGCCAACAACTTCTCACAGAAAAAAAATCCCCAAAAAACCTCACTTTATAAATACACCAGCATGCTACCTTATTGCGGTGTCCCATATATGAAAGTATTTCTAGGAAATGTGCCTCCTTTTTGTTTGAAGGCACAACGTGCAATTTATTAGGAACAAATAAGTAGGAGATAGATGTTAGAAGCAAGGATAAGGTCTCTAAATAGTCACTTTTAAATGGGCCCTTTATGTGATTCCAGCCAACCAGAAGTGTGTAAACATGAGTAACCCACAACTTGGTCTAAATAAATATAAATCATCTCTTCCTACAGCCTCCTGAGAGCTGGAAATTAAAACCCTTGTTTGCCTGCCAAAGGCAGTCAAGAGAGGCAATTTCATTACAAACAACATGGGAAGATGTGGGGTGGGGTGGGAACTCTTTTGCTTACTTCTCTATTGTCCTACCACTCTTTTGTGCAGTCTCCTTGAGGAAAATCACAAAACCGGGGAATATAACCTTTTTGCTTGGCTAGTTGGGTTTTTTATTCTACTTAGGGATTGAACTTGCATAAGTTACAGAGGCCTTGATGGATTTGCTTCTGTCTTCCCCTTCCTTTGTCTCTTTAGCAAAGACCAGGATTCAGGAGAGCAGTGTTAAAGCCTGTGATGCTGCAGATTCTACAGAAAATGGATTTGTTTGGATTATCATAGAATGGTTTAGGTTGAAAGGGATGTTAAACATCATCCACTTCTAACCTGCCTGCCATGGGCAAGGACACCTCTTACTGGACCAGGTTGCTCAAAGCCCCATCCAACCTGGTCTTGGACACCTCCAGGTGTTTATGGGGCAGGCACAGCTTCTCTGGGAAACCTTTGCCAGTGCTTCACCACCCACACAGGAAAAAATTTCTTCTAAATATCCGACCTAAACCTCCTCTCTTTCAGTTTAAAGCCATTCCCCCTTGTCCTATCACTACATGTCCTCAAAAAAAGAGCATTATAAATGCAAAGATAATTTGTCCTGTGTAGGAGGAATGTCAGCTTCCCCAAACAGGTTCTGCTGAAATGCAGAAGATACTCTGTACATTGTGTTTTCATCTCACTCACGACACTCTGCTTTCTCACTCTTGTGTTGAATTGATGCAGAAATAAAATGAGCCCCAGTCCTTTGTGGCTTTCCTAAGGTGAAATTCTCTCTCTTCTGGCTGTTTTACAACAGGAGTACATAAACACACCTCGCCCTCATTCCTATTGTATAAAAACATGCTGCTTACAGTTCTACTCCCTGCATCCTCATCTTCTAGGCAGAAGTACAGGATTAACACGGACAGCCTTTGCTATCTGACTTTCTTTTAACAATTCAGCACTTTGTATTTTTCTAAAGAGTGGAAAATCCTTAAGAGCAATGCAAGAGTCTTGAAGTCTTAAGGAGGTGGAAAAGGGAAAATAGTAAAAGAAAATTAATTAACAGGAAATTTCCAGCCTCAGCACTTTACATGAGATGGTGTTTAGTTGTGGAAGAGAACTGGGACAGGCTTGTGGTTCTGTTCTTGTTCTGTTCCTTATCAAGTGAAATTTGATGGCCCTTGAAAATATTCTGTCCCTCCAAACCCCAAGCTTTCAAAAGCTTTTATGAAAAATGCAAAAATGTACTTCAAACCCTGTGAACCAATATTCAACAGCTGAAAGAGATTTCCACCTACCCTCCCTGCACCTGCTCAAACTCATATTTTCAGTCTGTCTCAGTCCTTCATTTCACTTTTCCTCCTGCCAAAAAAAAGTGAGCTAATGTCTTTTGGTGTTCCAGGGCAGGAAGGGAAAAGTGAGTCAACTCTGCATGTCCAAAGTATTTGATGACCACATTTCTTTTTTAGCTGCCCTCATCTACATTACTTGCCTAAGAAAATGTAGGATGACACAAATGTTTTTCATGCCCAGCCAAGGGCCACTGAATCAAAGTCCTGAAGAGAACAGACTAATACATTGGAATAAAAATGAATTCTCATGTCTAAAATTTCCTGCCTGAAACGTCCAGCAGGGAGATTCACAGGTTGGATTGGGTCTGGTTTGTCCCCATGCTGCAGTGAGGAGCATTTTGAACAAAATCTTTAACCGATGGAAACTGGTGTGTCATGTTTCCTTCACTTGAAGATAAGCTTTGTATCATAACTTCCCCTATGATTCAGACTTCTCGTATATGTGGATTTTCTTTGCTGACTAGATGTGAATTAGGACTTGCCTGAAGCAGCTGAAAATATTCATATGATGTATTAATAAAGTTAATTTAACATGGTCTATTTGTATGTCATAATGACTTCCCTAAAAGCTTTACCTGGTGGCAGAGAAATTTCAGAGGGAGTACTACTGTACAAGAAAAGGAGGGCATTTCTAATTATGAGAACAACTTTCTAAATGTCATTTTCTTAACTCAGCACTCTTATGATTGGTACGGAGAGAGGAAGGACTTGCAATTCCCAGTAACATTATTATCTGTTTCTTTTCTCATGACTTTCTACCTCAGCTATTTGGATTTTTTTCCCCAAAATGATAGATACTATGACCCCATCTTTCCTTGACATTTAAAACATACTAAATTAAAACAATGGTGAGGATATTTTGTAGATTCCCAATTTTATTACCACTAAATGCATCATTAAGTGTAAATTGATCACAGCAGAGAGCACATTAATTGTGATCACAATACAGAGTCCTGATTTTCTGCTGATGCCACACCACTTTTGGGACAAATGGAGCATTACTTCCAAAAAAGAACCTGACTAAAACTTCTGTGATGGTCACCTACTTTCAGTAGCAAAAATACCTTTCTTTAGAGAAGATTCTGAAGTGGATGTCAGAGGATGCCCCTGATATGTTTTCCCAACCTGACCACTCTCAATAACATCCCAATCTGAAGTGCTGCTTTCTTTACACATTACACAACGCAGGTTCCCAGTCAGGCTGAGGTAAAAGGGATCACTTCCCTCCTCAGGAAAAGCCAGCTCTCAGGACTGAGCTGCTCATTACTGATGTGCACATGGGAAGGGCAGGAAAGATGCAGCCAGGTTGCTCTAAAAGAGCAGTTTCTTTGTCAGAAACTTGTAGTGTTGTCAACAATGTAAGAGATGACTCAGGCAGCAGGACATACTTATCCTATTTACTAATGTAAATAAGTGCAATTTGAACTCAGTCCATTTTCTGACTTTAGAGACCATACTCAGGCTAAGCCCTTGTCCAATACTGTAGCTGGCAAGAAATAATAAAAAGAGCTGGCAAACCCTCCCCAAAGTCAACTCTAACATTTTCTGTGATCATGAACTGAGCCCTGCACTCACATTTTCCCTTCGATGGTGCACTGCCACTGCTCAGAGTGACATTTGGAATCATGCAATCCATCAGGTCTGTACTGGTAATACTCGAGGAAACCAGCAATTCCACTGTTCTCCAGACAGCAAACCCCACCACATCAGTGAGTAACACTTCCACCTCCCCTGGAGCAAGCACACAGCTGCAGACCTTCAGTTCTGTTTTGTGAGAGCTGAATTCTCTGAGCTGATGGCTTTCAACCAGGAACAACAACGTGTTTGTTTGTTTGTTTGTTTGTTTGTTTGCTTATACTGTGCTTGTGCTCACATACCCTTTTACAATCTCCTAAAATAGGATCTAAAATAGATCTTTAAGAAGTTAAAAAACCCTTTCCTTAAACAGTAAACAAATCCGTGTTTTCTTTCAGGCTAGGTTTCCATAAAACCATGTCATGGTGGTGCCTTAACTTCTCTAAATTTTAGATTGATATGATGTATGTTATTTTTAAACATGAAAAAATTAAACTGCCTCAGAAGAAATTTCTGCAGAAATAAACTAAGCTAGCAATAGAAACTTGGAATATTTTGTCTTATATTAATATATAGAAATAAAACAAACCCGGGGTAGAAACAAAATTTACTGTGTAGATACAAGCCCTCTCTGAGATCAGTTTTGCCTAAACTTTTGAGCAGAGGTCTGGGCATTGCTGTAACCTTCCAGTTAACTGCTTGAAAGGCTCCCCCATCATTCCATGTTCTATGTGAATACTGAAATTACAGATGCTTTTTAGATGTGTTGGGATGTATAACTTTTGTCTTCCTCATAGAGGATCAAAAAACTCTGATTTCACAAAAGACCGTTTTCCATTGAAAAATCTGTCCAAAATGTAATTACTGACCATCTCTAAAATTGAAACCACCTTTGCAATGTTCTTTGAAATCAACTATGGAAAAGGTAGTAGTAATAGGTCTTCTCTTCACCTTTATTTTTTCTGTATCAAAGCTAAGAAACACTTTGAATTTAAGAATTATAGTGAAACATAAAAACTTTTTACACCAAATTGTAAATCCTTCTGCTTTATTACAATAAACACGAGGGTCTGAATTTCTTGGCACAGGTAGTTTTATTGCATCTATTACTAACAACAGATGTCAGGTAGTGAAATCCAAACCATTCAGAGGGAAAGGTTATATAATTTTCAGTGCGTTTTACTAAAAACTGAGAGTTTGAAAATCTCAGAGACTATGGTAAATGATCCTTTTATATACAGAAAGAAAAAAAATGTATCATCTCTCTTTAACTCTTCTAAGAAATCTTTCTTGAACAGAACATTTTTGTATTTACCAGTTCTAAATCTGACATCAAATTGCTTCTTTCTTTTTTTAATTATAAGCATTTAAGTCCATCCAACAAAAACATTCAAGGTTTTCACAGTTTTACCTACACAATTTTATTCCCCCTTTGCACTAAAGAAAGAAAAGGAGGTAAAAAATCCCAGTGTGTAAGTACTTGGCAATCAGCTATACTTGTTTGTCGAAAAAGTGGCTTAAAAGGGATTGAACATAAACCAAAATGGATTTTTGACACTGCAGAGTTTGTCTCTTTTTAGGCTGGGATACATTTCTAACCTGTGTGGGGAATGAACTCCTTCTATCTGAATAGCCTTCAAGCCAGGACACACCACAGATGAACACACCCTATGCCTCCCATCTCAGACACCACCAGTGCTGCAGATCAGGACCTCCCTCCTTCAGGCTTCAAAAGGAAATGGGTTTGCTTCTCCTGCCAGCTTTGCACAGATCTGGGAATAACCTTAAACCCAGGCTTATCTCACAGAGAGTGTGAATACTCAAACCTTGACAACAATGTTATTTCAAGTAATCTTTGGTTTCTTTGGTGTTGTTTTTTTGATTTGTGGTGTGGTGCTGTTGACATGATGGAGGGAAGGGACAGACTTGAGAGGTGGAGCTGTGCAAACCTCATCAAGTTCAGCAAGGTCCTGCATATGGGTTGGGCAAATCCCAAACACAAACACAGGCTGGAAGGAAAATGGATTGAGGAGAAGGACTTGGGGTGTTGGTGGAAAAGAAGCTCAACATGACCCAGCAATGTGCTCTGGCAGCCCAGAAACCAAACGTGTCCTGGGCTGCATCCAAAGCCCCAAGAGCAGCAGGTGAAGGAGAGAATTCTGCCCCTCTGCTCTGCTCTGGTGAGACCCCACCTGCAGTGCTGCATCCAGCTCTGGGGTCCCCTACAAAAAAAAAGGATATGGAACTGTTGGAATGAGTCCATATAAGGCCTCAAAGAGGATCAGAGGGCTGGAGCACCTCTGCTGTGGAGGCATGTTGAGAGTTGGGATTGTGCCTGGAGAAGAGAAGGCTCTGGGGAGACTTTTTAGCACCTTCCAGTACCCAAAGGGGGCTTGCAAGAGGGCTGGAGAGGGACTTTTTACAAGGGCATGGAGTGATTGGACAAGGGATAATGGCTTTAAATTAAAAGAGGATGGAGTTATATTAGATATTGGGAGGAAAAGTTTTACTGTGAGAGTGGTGAGGCACTGGAGCAAGCAGACTAGAGAAGCTGTGGGTGCCCCATCCCTGGAAGTGTTCAAGGCCAGGTTGGATGAGGCAACCTGGTCTAGGGGAAGGTGTCCAGGTGTCCCTACCCATGGCAGGGGAGTTGGAACTAGATGACATTTAAGGTCCCCTCCAACACAAACCATTCCATGATTCTGTGTTTCTGTGATCTGCTCAGTAACATTCAGAGGAGGATCATGAGCCCTACAGTTAATAGTGCCCTACTTCAGTCCGAGATAAAATCACCCAGTTACATAAAATAAATTTTATTCAAAACTAGAGTCCAAAATGTCTAGAAGGGAGATGAAGGGGTTCATTCCATGGGTCCACTGTCTCTGCATGGCCATTTCAAATCCATCAAATTCCAGAATCTGAAAAGCAGTCTCCACTAATAGGCTTTCAAGTATATCTGTGCCTTTTTTTTTTCAGTTTGGGTGCTTTTTTCCCATAGTGCTCCACATTTTTAAGGTGTTCAATGCACAGTCCTCATCCACTTGTAATCTGCCTTTTATAAGAGAAATAGAGGGCAGAATTGTTCCTGACCCTGTTGTTCAGAGATCTCTGCCTTTTCGAACACCAAGAAAGAAATAGGCTGTAAATTGCATACTGCATACTGGCCAGAAAGAACATGCAGTTGTATAATCAGCCACAATAGGACTGTAAGAAGGTATCAGACTGCATCTAACTTTTATTGAAACACCAAAGTCATCTAAAGCCTCATATTGCCAGGGGTATCTTTCACAGCAAATACATGCTACACCCTGTAAAAATTAAACTAGTCGTTATAAACTTAATCTACTGTCTGAATGGCAAAATTGAAAAGCACTCAAGCATTAAACTGCTCTTCTTAAAGGAAAAATAATAAAGCAACATGGGTAATATATAAATAGCTTTAAAGATTGCTGTGAGCAGGATAGCTGGGCTGAGCATTTCAGTGAAAATTGTAATGTATTATGGCTCTCTGTAAAGTTGAATGTGTTCAATATGCTGCTTTTGCTGCTGATGGTCTGAAACCATTATGGGCTTTGTGGAGAATCTAATATGTTTTTGGGTTTGCTTTTTTTTGTTTTGTTTTGGGGTTTTTTGTTTGTTTGTTTGTTTGTTTGGGGTTTTTTTTTGTTTGTTGTTTTTTTTGGTTGTTTTTTGGGGTTTTTTGTGTGTGTGGGTTTTTTTGTTTGTTTGTTTGTTTGGTTTGGTTTGGTTTTTTTTTATTTAAGAAAGTTGAGTTTGTCAATGTGAAGTCTGCTTGGGAACTTATTAACTCCTCAAAACACATAGCCTGCTTGAATGCAAAGTTAGCTAATGCCTAGTAATAAATGTTTTGTTGTTGTTGTTTATTTGCAAAAGATCTCTAATCAGTTAACTCTATTCTAATTCATTCTATTAATGAAGTGACCTTGGTTATGGGGCTCAAAAATAATCAGTGTATATCCTGAGAAGAGAAAAAAGCATACCTGTATTTGTCCATGTACCAGACTGAAATCTGACATGGTACAACAACTCAGAGATATTAAACCACTATATCTAAAAACCTAAATATCCAAATTCTTTCATCATGGTTGATAAGATGTACGACATTGGTGTGACACCTTGACTTTCAATATGTAAGACTTCATCAAATGATCCCTTATTTATTTTAGTGAGAATTTTTATGCTGAATGATGCTCAGATTCCTAAAATGGGACAGTCTGGATGTAGCTGTGGGCCTGGCTACAGGCCGGGCTGTGGAGTATTTATTCAGCTGAAGTCCACCTTATCCCTGCTGGGACTTCATGAACTTCAGGCAGTTGGATCAGTCATTTACCAAAGGTACTTTGCAGAATCAATGAACTGTGCCTATCAATTTTTGAGATGACTGTTTGGGGTCTTACTCACCATGTAATTAAGACATCATTATTCTGCAAACAGTTCTTCAGCATGCATGTGATCACCACTGAAGTACTTTACTGAATAGTGAGAAGATAGAAATAAAAAAAAAGGATTGGAATCTGGCTGTTGTAATTTTTCTCGATGGAAAAGTTTGGTAACCATATGCATTTAAAACCTATGGCTATGCTTTATGCCTCAAACATTGCAGGAGGGAAAATTCTGCAGATGAGGACAATGGGCTGTCATGAACTGACTTAGACCATAAAGAGATTACAATTTAGCTAAGGTTCTAATCTACATCTTCTCAGATAGAATGATCACATAAGATTCTTGAGCTCAGAGAGAAAAAAGCAAAAGAAACAAAAAGATAGTTGCTTGCCATTATTGAGACAGTTTTCCAGCAGAGCTCTCTGGGTCTGTGAATAGCATGGTTCACTCTTACACTCTGACCTGAGAGAAGAACAGTGCTTTATCACTACAGTCAAACCTTTTGCCTGCAAAGACAGATTAACTGACCGTGTGCTTGTTCCTGCCACGTTGCAAATGCTTTGTAACTTAAAAAAAAAAAATCAACTCTCTCCTCCTGTTACCTACGTTTTTCTTTCAAAGGAGCAGAGAAACCACTTCCTATGTTTAAGTTGTTTTCACAGATTTGGCTGCTCAGTCTATCTGTAATTAATGTAAACTAGAGAATGCTTTTGCAGATGTGAGCTCCACTGGTGTGACAGAGGAAATCTGCAGGAGAAATCCAACGAGGCTGAACTTCAACTAAGAAATCCAGACTGTGGATCTTACTGTGTCCAGTTCTGGGCTTCTCAGTATGGGAGAAACATGGAGCTCCTGGAGCAGGTCCAAAGATGATGAAGGGACTGGAGCATCTCTTTTACAAGGAAAGGCTGAGGGAGCTGGGCCTGTTCAACTTCGAAAAGAGTTGACTTAGAGGGGACCTCATAAGTGTCTATCAGTATCTGAAGGGAGGTGTCAGAGGATGGACCAGGCTCTGCTCAGTGGTGCCCAGCTATGGGACAAGAGGCAATGGGCAAAAACTGATGGACAGGAAGTTCCACCTGAATATGAAGAAGAACTTTACTCTGCAGGTGATCATGTACAGGAACGCATTGCTCAAAGAGGGTGTACAGTCTCTCCCTCACTGGAGATACTCCAGAACTGTCTGGACACAATCCTGTGCCATGTGCTCTTGGATGACCCTGCTTGAGCAGGGAGGTTGGACCAGATGATTCTCTGTGGTCCCTTCCAGCCTTACCCATTCTGTGATTTTGTGACTGTTTTCCTTTTTCCTCTTGATTTTGATTATGTTTGTACTTTTCCAATATGTTCTATGTTGAAACAAAGCCATGAATTTCTGTATGAAGTTCTTTCACTTTCCACACTTGACCTCCTAACACATCTCACCATGTGCACTTATGGGTAGGGGTGTTGATGTGAAACCCAGACCAGGTTTGCTCAAACAAAACCTTTTATTCTGGGTCAGCATTTCTGAGCTTGAAGTTTATTCCCAACTAAGGCAAAGCTGCGTGTCATTTGTTTCTTTAAAAACATTTTTCTCTTTTTATTAACCATTATCTGGAACTTATGTTAATTTTGGCCTGATTAAGCACCAGTCATTTACCGTTCACTATCATTATGTTCAGTTGGTCCCAGGGAGGGTGGAATGACCAGGCACTGCAATTAAGCAGGGTTCACTGTGATATATTCAACATGAGTGGAGACAAAAGACGACAATTTCACCTGTGAGGATACATTTCCCAAATTGTTGCTGAAAACCACATCTTCTATTTTTTTTTTTGAGACAGACATTGCAGCTTCCTTCATCCAAGTTCCATAATGCTCTGGCATTATTATCTGTGAGACAATAGTCACTGAGGTGACACTCTGCTGCAGATGTGCTGTCTCCCAAATCTCTTAGAAGAGGCTTTGTTTCCTTCTTTGAAAGGGGAAAGAGACATCAAGGCTTGGCAGAGTCCTTAAAGAAGTCGGACAAGAAAGTATGTGGTGGGCGAGATAACAGGGCTACAGGGTGATAGATGCAGAGAAAAATGGGATGAAGCCATAAAGTATTTCTCAAAAACTCTCTTTAAATTCTATTTTAAATAACTTTGCATGATTCTTTCTCTGAGTTCAGCTCCAGCTGCAACAATTTTAGGAGACCAAAACCACAAACAGGTCCAACATGATGCTAATGTGAGCTGATGCCTTTATGTGCTGCATAAATGCATAAATATAAATGAGAAATACTGTGACAGTCCAGTTCCCTGCAGTCCTATGAAATTCTATACATATGACAGAGAACCTTTTCAGAATTAACAAATAACTCAAGCAGTTCTAGGGAAACTTGGAAGAGGAGAAGTGGGAACAGAATAAAATGTTTTTCCCACCTTCATGTTAAACATAAAATTACAGAAGAAAATCTTGGAAGGGATATCTCTAGGGCATCTACCTGATCCTGCTCAAATCCAGGTCAGTTTCAAAGGTTCCGAAAGGTTTCTGAGGGGTTTTTCCACATGAGTTTCAAATAACTCCAAGGAGATCCTACAGCCTCTCTGGGCCTGTGTTACTCTGTTTATATTTCCTGTCCTACAACCTGTGCCAGTTATCCAATTACCATTTTTGTTCACCTCTGAGAAGTTCTGTCTCTTGTCTGCTTACAGCCATCCTTCAGATAAAGGACACCAGGTACCTCCTTAGCCTTTTCTCCAGGATAACCTCTGCTACATCATGTGTACCTGGCTCTTCTCCACTAGACTCTCCTATCTTTGTCAGTCTCTCTTCGGTACTGAGGTCCCAAAATGGGATTAATGTCACCAGAAGGGTTCTCCCATTAACCTGAATTCCTCTGTTCTTCTTTAAAACAGTCCCTGAGCAGTAGATGAATCATTAACAAGAATCTTTCAATAAGAACATTTGACTGAGAAACAAGATACTGCCAAATTATAAGATAAATCTCAATAAAATCAGTGAGAACTGAATCAGAGCCTTGTCTCACTGCTCCAGTGTTATGGCAGACAGAGACAAAATAAGAAATAAGACAATATTCTCCACCATTTCACCATTGTTAATGACCTCTCTCAAACTCAAAACCCAATAAAATTGCTTATTGGTTTCATCAGGACTGTCTGAATTCCTTGAGAGCTGAGTGCAATATTGGGTCCAGCAAATGTGGCAGAGAGCTCATCCACAATTTTCAAAAAATCTCCAAAACAGAAAATCCAGGACTGACTGTCCAGGCATCAGCTTTCTCGCAGGTTATTGCAAAGGTGCCACATCTCTTTACTCATTTCACACAGGCTTTAGCAAATCTGGACATGAGAGATCCTGGGAATTATTCAGTGACAGAGAGAAAGAGCATGTGACAGGAGAGTATATGCCTAGGACTCTGCCTAGTATATACCTAGACTCTGCCTAGGACAGGAAAAGAGCCAGCAGTGTGCTTTTCCTTCCTCCCAGGAATGAGGGACAGCAGCTTTTGGATACCAAAGTTCAAGGAAAAACACTTCACCTGCTGGCTGTGGTTCCACCCTCACCAGTGTCTCACTGGTGTATGAAGAGCCACAGGACAGAGATGCCCGTGCTGGAGCAGATTTGCCAAATATCCAGGGCAAGAACTCACCCCTGAACTGTCAGATATCTATGCCAGGAGCTGAGAGAGCATTTGTTGCCACATCCATCCTGGTTCCTTTTTGCTGAGAGAACATTATCCATGTTAATATGGACCTCTGCTCAGCTATCAATAATTTAGAGCCAGACCTTCCCCTCAGAATTTTCCCACCATGTGTCCTGGTGTGATGGCAAACCCTGGGTGTGGGGAGATTTCATCTCTCTGCTGCAGCAGGAGCAGCTTTTTCTGTCCATCTGCATCAAAGAGCACCAGGGAGCTGCTCTGTTGATTTGGGATCCATCAGTTTTGGGGGCACTGAGCCATGTTGTGCCTGCTAGAGGGTAGCACTGGCATGAAAAGGGGGTCAGGAATGGTTGGATCCTGTCCTGACAGATTCTTCAGTGTTCTTAAGTTCATAACTTATAACTTTACTATTCTTGAAGCGACAGGTAGTGGAAGCTTGGTGTTCTGCTCTCCTTTAGACTGTGGATGTGTTAACATTTGTATGTGGGTTGTCTTGAAACCAAAACCTATTCTGTATGGGAAATCTGCATTTCTTTGTTGCTTTTACTTTCAAATGACAGTAGAGTAAGACAATGTCTCATTAATGTGTTCCCTGGCTGAGGAAGAATTGCCAGGGAATTTCACAGTGAAATTCCAGCTCATTTTAAGTGGGCAATATGATACAAATATTGTTTTAATAATATCATCAAACTAGGACTTGTTTCATTCCATTTCATTTTATTTTATTAAAAAACTGAGAAGATGGCACATCCTAGGACTAAAACAAGAGTTGGATTCTCCTACAATAGGAGCTCCTAATGACTTTGCATCATGTAGCATAAGACAGAAGTATTTTACCTCTCCCATTCAATACTGTATTTCTCTGGTGCCCATTGTGGAGTGTTCCTAGTCCAAGATGAAGGAAGCACACCCCGTATCCCTGCAGAAGTTGATTAATTTACCAGCAACCAAGACACATTAAAAAAAAAAAAAAGGAAATATTTTGACTTGCAGATATGCATACAGAGAAGATTGTGATGTTTCTTTCTCCTAAGGATGTTTTCTTTACTTAAAGCTTCCATAGATTTTAACTGGTTTCAAATTATATACAATAAGGATGCATTGAAATTTTGAAAAAATTGAAGATGCTGATCAGTTTAAAGCACAGGAAATTATCAGTTCCCAGATTTTCCAAGACTTTCGCTGTGACCTTACCTTCTCTCTGCCTCAACCCTGTAAAATCATTTTATTGCCTTTATTTTTAAGTCTCTTTTCTATTTAGGTCTTCAGTGCAGATGTTGCTCTGTCTTTTTACAATACCCTGGAAAACAATACCCTGAGCACAGCTCATCCTATTAAATAAATCACGGCAACCATTTTCCATCCAGTCGTTAATACACAGCATTTTCTTTCCTCTTTATTAACTGGCTGTCTTTCATTCTGAGCTAAGAACTCTTTTCTTCATCTTTCTCTTACAACAGTTTGCAGATAAGGTAATTTGATTTTTTTTTCCAAGATGGAAAAGCAAAGAAAGACAAATTTGTTACCATAACCTCAGCAAGACTCACTTTAAGAACTTGATGATACAAACAAACCAGAAAGACAAATGTAAATGTTGTTCCAATTAAGTGGAACCCAGGATGTCTCCGTGGGTACATTATAGGTTGCAGTGGAGGTGGTAATGTTGAGGAGGTAGCTAGGAATAGCCTTCAGCATTAAAAATTTAAGCCTGCAACTCATTCACAGCTGTGACTGTGCATGCACTGGGAGAGAAATGGCACAACTGAAAACAGACTCGGTATATGTCTGCCAAACTTATTCCAAGGAAGAGGAAATTTAACCCTGGTGTTCCCAGTAAGAGTGAAAGCTTGCTGCAAAGTTTGCAAAGCTGTCTGAGGGAAAGGAAGGAAGAGCAGAGGCTGGTGGAGGAACAGGAGTAAATACCACTCAGTGCTGCACAGTAGGGCTGACAATTTTAGAGCATAACCTGTCTGAAGGTCAGACTGGTCCTGTAGCTGTGGGTGACAGTCAGTTGTACTTGTGCACAGCTGCTTGTGGGTGCCAGTCCACAGCAGGCCTTCCAGGGTTAAACCAAAAATTAAATAATACAATAAAATTTTGTGGCTTTTGAGACAAAGCCTCATTCTACTAGGAGAGAATTTCAGGGGGAACCATCTTCTCTGCTTTAAAATTAGATATTGAAACTCATCACTTGTAGGACCTCCCACATGGATTCAAAGAAGTGACTTAACTTCTTGTTCTGTGCTTTGCTAGGTGACTCTACTCTTCTTGGGAAAGCAATGCTGTTCTGAACTTATTCATAATTATCCATTGCTTCATGCATTTTTCCACCATGTATGCCATTTAGTCTTGGTGACCTTCTTTCATTTGTGTTTAGTTTATACGGTAGAGAAGGTCATATCCTACTATCCTATTCTGTAATTTTCAGGTAGAACATTTGTCTTTCCAGAAGAATATCAGAGCTATCATGTCTGTGTTTGTAGCCCATATTTGGCTTGTTTCTTAACAGGAAAGAGTCACCAATCTTTCCTTGAAAACACAAAAGAGGCACAGCAATTTCTTTGGTCAGATCAGACATGTCTATTTCTGAAATTGAGATGTGGATCAGCTCCAGATTTGATGTGAAAGAAGGGGGAAACAGCACAGACTCATCTGTGCCTCTTGTGAAGATGACAGCCATCGATAGGGACTGTGATAATTAAGGAGAAGGTTATCTGTAGGATTCTGCAGTCTCCAGGAATACAAGCCCTTCAAGGCATATGTCAACAGCCTGTTATGCTGACAGGAAACCCTAGTGGGTGGGATGCTGGGAAATACCTGATGTGCTGACAATATTGGACAGCAGTGGTGCTGTCCTGCCCTGAAGGGCAGAGGAGAGAAGCTACACCTGTACACTTGATAGCTGATGAGGCAATGGTTTCTCATTGGGGCAAGAAGACCCCAGCACTAAGGGAGGAGAGGGAAAGGGCTGTCCCTTTTTTTTTTGGGTGTGTGGGAGATGGACTGGGCCTGGCTCTGAAGGCTGCCTGTCAAACTGACTCTTCACAGCATATCCTAAAACTCATCTGCCTCTGAAATCTCCTTAAAGGAGATGGACTCAGCTATGATTTTGCCTTCTCCTAGGCTATATTTACACATACATTTAGGTTGGAGAAAGCTGCACTACTGGTGAGCCCTTGTTTGCTGTGGTGCCTTGTGTTTTTCCATTTAGGATATTGTAAAGTCTGGCTCTCAAGGGAGCTCTCAGATGAGCTACCCGCATTATATTGTTGTTGCTACTCTTTTGTCTGTGGATCTCTATTGTGTATTGCAGCTGATGTGAACATTTCAATAAAGTACCAGCTCAGATAGGCAAAAGCATTGAGCTACCAACATTGTCATGAGCTGAATGCACTCACTGTGGTTAAGCAGTCACTCATCAGAGGGCATAAACCACAGCCAGAGGAGGTGGGAGGCAGTGTTCCAGCATCTGAATGCACATAGGGAGGAACCCTGGCTTAGAGTGTCCCGCCACCAGAAACTACCTGAAAGACCATAGTGACAGAAATTCCACAGAGCCTTTGGTTACATTTCAAAAATATATGGGATGGCAAAACTATAAAAACAGAGTGTCAAACAGCCCTATGGACTCCCTGTCTTGCACTCAGCTCTGAAGAAAATGTAGGCAGCAGATGAACCCAGTTCAGAGAATATCTAGATTGCCAGAGCACTGGTACCTACCCAAAACTTTACTTTAGCTCTGCAAATCAGAAATATTTCTGCCAGAGTCAGCAAACTAAACTGATAATTAAAATAAGGGGATAGACAAACTTCATGGCTGAATTTGTTGCAAGTGGTAGGTAGGCACAGAAGCTGAAGCAAAAGTAACTGAAGCACTGTTGGAAAGAGCCCAGACTGGAATGAGGACATGTCTACATGTCCTCAGTGTCTATTTCTTACCATGATACAACAGCAGTGGGTGACTTTTTTGTATCTTGTGTTTAAGGTTTGCTTAAAAACCTTATCTTGTGATGTTCTCAGGGTAGCCAGCTCCCCTTCAATTCAGGCTGAAGCTTTATATCACTGAAAACAAGCACAAGCATTCGAGACCTTGCTCTGTACTTTCCCAGTCCAGTTCTTGCTGTGGTCTACATTTTGTTGTTCTTATTGTTCACAGGTGATTCATCTCCAACCAAATTAAAGATTTAGGCTGTTTCACAAGGCTGCTAGGTGACCAGGATATTTATTTAGCTCTTTTTACTTTCAAGTGGCTGCTGTGCCATGTGCTCTCAGAAGTACTACACAGCCACTACAGAAAGGCTCTGTCCCTGCCTCTCCACAGCAAATACCTCCCTGCCCATTCTGGCAGCAGTCGGAGTTTTTTGCAGATTACAAAGCCACAAACACTGCCAGGTAGTCTCCAACTCACATTGAGACTACACCCTGCCCCACCCTGTAGGAGAAGGGTGTTCAGACCCCAGGGAAAGTGGAAGCAGCTTCATGGAGAAGTTGCTCTTCCTCGGGCTTTCAGATCCCTCAGCTCAGGTCTTGAATTGCAGACTTTTGCCCGAAGCCAGGTACCCAAGTTCTGCCTATAAAAATTGGGGGACAGAAAGCACATTTTTGAGTGCATGTTGGCTTAGGGATCTTGATAAGATTCTGGATCAAAATGTATTCACATTTAAACATTTATAAAATTCTTGATTCCAGCTGTCATTGGGCCGCTTGGCTGCAGGGGTGGGTATTCAAATAGGTATTTTGGAGAAGGGAATTAAGCCTCACCACTCTTTCTGAGAGGTGATACCCTGCAAAGTCAGTTGAGAGAGTGACCAACTTAGGATCTTTAAATTAGAAAAAGTGCAAAGCCCACCCCAGAGTAAGGCTGACTGAAAAAGGATGGCCAGAATCAATATTTGTGATCAAAAACTGAGAAGCTATCTGTATCTCAGCATGAGGAGAATGAATCTCTCAAATCTTCACATGGGATACAAACCTGAAGAAGGTTTAAAGGATTTCACATTCACAAGCCCACAAGAAGCTTTGAAAAGTGTTACATCTACTTCCACAAAAACCTTGCAACTTTTGCAGCTAACAGCCATGTTCAGGTATTTGGTGCACATTTTTACTTCCAAAATTAACAAAAAGCGGTGGGGAGGCTCTCTGCCTTTACAGGCATGAATGTTAGCCCACAGGCATGTCCTGTGCCCTGAGTGAAAATACTGGCCTGTGTTTAAGTGTGCTGCTTTTACTTATAAATGTAGGGTTTTTAATATGTATGGGGAAATTCAAACCAAGGAAGATGTAAAAGATGGCTAAGGCTCTTCAGCAAGTTACTATAACAAAGACCCAGGGAATGACTTTCACTTCAGTTTAGTTATTTTTGGATTTATAACAGTGAAACTCAAAAAAATTGGGGTGAAAGTAGCTCTTTTTAACATGGTAAAGCGGCCTGGATCCATTTGCCCAAAACTTCACCAGGTGAAAGCACTTCTGATCTTTTATACCAAGCCTTACATGATTGTGGCTTTCACTTCAGTACAGACACTTCTGACTTTGAAAAAAATGAGACCAGAATTAGACCCATGATGTTGTTCCCCAGGGTAGCAACAACCCATGCGGCAGGAATGGTGTATTCTTGCTTCACAAAGATTCACCCCTCTCCCAGCCTGTACTTTGACATTGCTTTGTTTGATCAGTTCTCTGGTTAACATTACTTTGCTTTCTTCCTTAAAACTGTCTGCATTTCCACAGTGGATTCCTGAGCTTGGATGTCATGAAAAGAACTTCACCCTTTCCTAGAGGAAAGCTGCAGCTGGAGTCCCACAAGTGACAGCTGCAGCTTTTGCTCCTCAGTGTGCGACATCTTCAAACAAATTTTAAAAATATCCAAATCAAAGGAAAAGTCTTTGCCTTGAAGACAAAAATTTCTCAAGTGCACAGCCAGTAAATTATTTTATTCATCAAGGGACACTGTCCTGCTTCCATAGTTTTGCTCAGGCACTGCACTGGATTTTTGATGGCCCCTGCTCAAGACTTCTTTTCCTAAAGGGTACCATTAGAATTCTCATGGCTCTGAACAACATCAGAGTGAAGTCAAGATCCTTCTTGATGATCCAGAGGCCTAAATGTCCTTTTCTTGCATATTCAGAAATGCTTTTGACTGATGCAATTGTCCCTGATTATATGGGGTTTGACTGATTTTCACCCTGATGACTGCTGGGGGTCACATTCCCAGCACACCTTCCAGTCCAATTTGAAATCTGCCCTTCCATCAGCTGCAAGAGCCTTCCCACTGCATGGCCAAAAGCTTTTCAACATTGTGGTTTCATTTCTAAATTTGTTGCAAATATTGCAGCCATTTGAAATCCACCCTCTAACATGTGGATACATCCTTTTGTTCCAGGTAGCTAAGGAGAAACGTGGAATCATGGAAAAATTGAGAGGATGGAAGATAAATCATATACTGTTTGCTTGAGCTTAAAAACCCAGGAAAGAGAGGGGAAGATTATATTCAGCATCACTTCTAATGCATCAAAATGATATTGGAGGCATATTTTACACTTTAATACAAATCTAAAATAAAATCAATCTTCTTCAAATTGAAAAAGCTATTTCTTAACAAGTTTATTTTTTAACTATTTTTATATGTTTTCTGCTGTACCATACTTGTGAAACTGCCTTGTGAAACTGGTATTTTACTTTGCAGAAACATCCCTCAGAAAATGAGATAGCCCACTGAACTTCTATCACTTCACTAACTAACGCAATTAAGTAAAAATAAAATATATATAAAACAAAACATAGTTTACAGAGAATGATCAGTGTCATCTGGCCTCAAAGTTACTCTACTAAATGAAGATTACAGCTTTATAAACAACTGATTAAATACTACAATAGCAGTTTATATGGCTCTTCCCTAAAGCCCGTGATGGTGACTATAAGGTATTTATCCAATTACAGCAATATTACACACCCTCTTTCTAGTAGAACTGTGACAAACATGTCAAAATAGATGCTCACTGGCATGAAGAGAAAGACAGGAAAAGAACTGGACAGAAGAGATTTTTCCAGCAGGTAAGTGGAAAATCCAGTCTTCTAGAGACTGCTGTAGGTGATGGTAAGAGAGTCCTATGAAGTTTAGCACTCTGTTGATAAAAGTAGCAATACCACAGTTTTATGACTGATAGTTCTGAGGCTGAAACATCAATGTCAATTGATGCTTGGAATGAGAAATGTAATGTATAATGTTAGTTACAGGATCTTTTCAGCTGTACCAGAGCTTAATTTTGTGAGGAATCTGATAGTCCTTGGGGATTAGAGAGAAAATAAATTAGACATCTATTAAAAAATTTGCTTTAGAGTTGTTATGAGGCTGGCATATTTTTCATGCAATACATGTGTAGAAATGTTTTAAATATTTATTGTTTTAATATTCAAGAAACACCATCCCTTGGAAATCTGTTCAGTTTTGAAAGAAAAGGATGATTATATTTGGTGTGAGACTGAAGTAGAAGTATCCTTGCTTGTTATAACAGCTCCATAATGATAATTTCTGGAGAGGAAGGAATGTCTTCCCATGGTCACCTTGCCCAAATTTCTGAGAATCCTTGGAATAAAAATCAGGATTTTTTTTTTCCATCAGCCCTTGTGTCTATAATGAGGCAACCAGAGGTGGAAATTGCTCTGCCTAAATATTCTCCCATTTCCTATGTCTAAAGGATATGGTTCTGGCTTGCACCAATAACAAGTAACCAGAGTAAATGGCCAGGGCCCAGAGCCAGGATTGCAGTTCCCCTGTCCCACACCACAAACAGGGAAATGAATGAAATGTCTCTAAGGGGAGCCAGCTACGCATGAAATGCTTCAGCTGACATGGAGTGAAGCCAAGGAAAGCCTTCCTATGACTTTGCTGAAAGCTTTGCCAACCTCAGATTGCTGTGAGATATACTTCGGACATTGTTCCACAGGTTTCCCTTGTAAATTGTCTACTGACTCCCCCTCCAGAATGAAATGGCTGGGACTCATTCCTGCCAATAGGCCAGTAGAACTCTGTGGCTTCACTTGCTCTTGTAAATTAAACATGACCAGGACAGTTCTCTGGAGCTGAGGCAGAGTTGTGAGGGAAGGTGCACATCTGACCTGGCTTGTGCTTGGTCAGGAATTTTCTGGGACAATGAGTGCACTGGAAGGGTGATCCCACTTGAACAGCTGGGTAAGATCTGTCCTTCTCCATCCTGGAAAGCATCCGAGGCAAGGGTTGGCTGGAAAGGTCTTGGCATGAGCTCTCTGTGCTCTACAGAGGACAGGAAAGCATCACTCTGCTCCCAGCACTGACCTGTCAAGGGCAGAAGGCACGTTTATTCCACAGCAGAGCTCATTCACTGTCACATACTCCCAATGCACTGTGGCATCTCGTGACTCCCACTGTGCGGTGTGAAGAAATGGGATCCTCCGAGACAGGTTCATTCCATTTTGACAAGGAAAACACATTGCACAATCAGTATCTCAGTCCCTCTGGTTGTCACAGTGACTTTTCACACTCTTCAGTTGCTGTCTGCCCTGAAAAGTGATGCAGGTGGCTCCTCACAGATGTCTGTGACAATGACAGATGAGAAGCTTCTTCACTGTTTTGATATGAAATGAGCCTTGCATATGCCTCCTGTTAAACATGAACCTAAACAGCAGGATTAATAACAGTAGCAATTGAAACACTCATCTGTGTATGATTTTATTTCAGTCATGATCCTGTTAGAGTTGAAATAAATCAGGAATGTCCACTAAGTCCAGATGAAATTCAGGCAACTGAATTGTTTAGTAGCATAAATAATGATATTTGGAACCTGGCTTAGGGGCTGTCTCTAAGGAAACTATAAGCACAGACAATGGGGAGTAGGTAAAACTTAGGTGCATAAATCTAAACCTCTTCCTCTCAAGACTACTTTACTCTTTGCTTTCCCTGTTCAGATATTTCTGTTGTGTTTCTGTAATTCATTCTGGGCAGGACTGACCAGATCCACAGACTACACAGCACCTTGTCTACCTACCCTGAAGCATCTGACAAGACACTTTCCCTGAAAGTCCAGTTAATGATTTCACATGGATTTAGTTGCAGCATCCTGTTTCTCAGCTAGGTACATGGATCTCCTGCCTAGCAATTGGGAAAAGAAGGAAAAGAGGTAATTCCATAAGTTAAGGACATGGGAGAAAATATATGAACAGTTTTAGGCAAGGAAGTCCTTCACAGTGAGAGCCCTAAACTTTAGGATGCAAGGAGACTCACTCTTTTCTCTAAAGGATTTTCCATGTAATTCTAGAATCATAGACTTACACAAGTCTGGAAGGGACATTGGGATGTCATCCAGTTCATTCTTTGCTCCAAACAGTGTCAACTTCAGGGTTAGTTCAGGTTGCTCAGGGCATTGTCCAGTTGAGTTTGCAGTATCTCCTGATGCCATGATGATTTTTTTTTTCCTTTTCTTTTATACCCCTTTTATACCTTTTTATAACTTCTGTATTCTTAGTGGTTTTTAGCCTACATTGTTAGACTTGTTTGTTAAGCTAGGAGACTAAACATTTTAGAAGCTTTGTAGTTAGGGGTTAGTGTGCTCCAGACCCCAAGGTCCTCTCCAGAACACATTTTGTAAAGTAAGAGAGAACCATCCAGGGGAAGGTTCCTTGGGGAGGGGGGCTCACTCGAGCCTCTCATTGGGGAATCTTTGATAGATATGCTAATTATTAAGACCTAGAATGTTATACTTTATCCATGGGTGTGCATTGTGATGTGCATTTCGGCGCATTCCATCTGTACGTAGTGCACTTAAGGATCCTTAAAATAAATACAGAGGTAAAATCCCTTTTTTCCTTCTAACCATGTTTGATTCTTGATTTTAAGACCAGGAAAAGGCATCACTCCAAATACAACAATACCATGACTTCTTGGGGGTTTTTCCTACAAAAGAGAACAGCTTCAACAGGAGGAATGGAAACCTCTTTCCTCCCCACACCCAAATAATACAGATTATATTCTTGGAGGTGTCTGTGAATTGCTCTAAGCAGCTGTGAGAGTGGGACCAGCTCTCCCACATGGTGTGCTCATGGGTGTCACCCCAACTGCATTAGAAACTTTCCATTGGTAAGTCATAACTTTTCATTAGAAAGACAGAAGAGGTATTGATTTGCTGAAAAAGGACTGGAGTCTTTTAGCAAAGACTGAATATAGCTTGCATAATCATCCACATCTGGAGGAGAAACAAGAGTTAGTTACTGTGGGCCCTTTTCCCCAGTGTTTTTCTCCCCATTGAGATGTCCTGGATTGACACAGCAGTTGCTCCCCACAGGATGCTGTGTGGAGGGACCAGGCACCTGTCCCCAGGTTCTGGATTTCTGGTTTGTCTAGTAGCCAAATCCTGGAAGGAGGAATGTCTCTGATCCTGTTTTATAGTCTTCATCCCTTTGGGCCTAATCCTAAGAGATTAACTCACTGGGCTGTGAACTGATTGCAGAGCTAGGGATAAAATGTGGAAGCTCTGTCTTTTCAGTGCTGAGCACTGAACCATTACTCCTCTGGGTCAGGCAACAAACTATCTGGAAAAGCTTTCAAATCCCTGAGCATGATTAATAGACCTAAAGCTCCAGACTGGAGCCAGATGGAGAACATATATGCTTCTGCTTTTTCTGTTTGCATATGTACAGGTGCTGCTCTCAAGGCGGTTGTCAGCTGCCTGTGTTCAGGAAGCTGACAGATCCACTGCAGCACTGCTCAGCTAAGTGTGCAAACATAAAGTGGAGATTAACCAAAACAGCCCTTTAATAACACCATCAGTGGAGTGATCACACTGACTGACAGCAGGGACTGGGCAGGGTTAAATATGCACACAAAGAGAATTTTTATTGCACCCTTTGCAGATGCTTCCATTCACAGAAATAAATTCAGGTGCACCCTGTGCTGCCCAATCACACATTTCTGTCTCTGATCTGACTCCCTATCAGACACTGTGCATGAATTCCTGCCAGCTGACTAACTGCTAGTGCCAACCTCCTCAGAATTTACTGCATAATGGTTTGATTTAACATGTTTCTAAGCCTGCATCTCCTCTGCTTTGTCAAGCTTTCCCTGGTGAATCCTGAACCAGACTGAGGCATACTGAAATACTGTAACACTTGTGGTGGGTTGGCCTTGGCTGGACACCAGGTGCCCACCAAAGCCATCTGTCACTGCCCTCCTCAGGGGAGAGAAAACAAGGAAAAGGCTCGTGAGTCAAGATAAGGGAGGGAGAGTTCACTCACCTGTTACCATCACAAATGTAACAGACTCGGCTCAGGGAAATTAGTTTAGTTTATTACCAATCAAATTAGAGCAGAGTTATGAGAAATAAAACCAAATCTTAAAAACACCTTTCCCCCCATCCCTCACTTCTTCCTGGGCTCAGCTTTGCCCCTGCATTGTCTCCCATCTCCCCCTCAGCAGTGCAGGAGGATGGGTAACAGGGACTGTGGTCAGTTCATCACACGTTGTCTCTGGCACTCCTTCCTTCTCATGGGAAGGATTCCTCACACTCTTCCCCTGCTCCATCATAGAGTCCCTCCCATGGCACACATTCCTTCAGGGACAGGTTGATCCAGCATGGGTCCCCCTTGGGGTTACAAGTCCTGGCAGTAAACTTGTTTCAGTGTGGGATCCTCTCTCCATGGGTCCACAGTGAGAAGTCTCCCAGTCAGAGGCTTCCCATGGAGTCACAGACTCCTCTGGGCATCCCCCGCTCCAGTGTGGGGTCCTACAGGGGCTGTAGGATCTCTGCTCCCCCATGGACCCCTATGAGCTGCAGTGGCACCACTGCCTCACCCTGGCCTGCAGGAGAATCCCTGCTCTGGCACCTGGAGCACCTCCTGCCCCTCCTTCTGCACTGACCTTGGGTGTCTGCAGAGAGGTTTCTTTCACATATTCTCACCCTCTCCAGCTGCAGTTCTGCAGGTGTTTTCCCCCTTCTTAAATACATTATCCCAGAAGTGCTGTTGCCCTTGCCGATGGGCTCAGCTTTGGCCAGCAGCCAGTCCTTGGAGAAAGCTTCAGGCAGCTTCTCACAGAAGCCACCCTTGTAGCCCCCTTGCTGCCAAAACGTGGTCCTGTAAACCCAATACATGCTATCTAATAGGCAGAGACTCTTCAGTGCTCTCCATTAAGTTACCAGGTTGTTCATTTTAGCCCTCCATGGCTGTGACAGCTCTTACTGGATGCATTTGGACAAATACAAGGCACCCTGTCAGACTAACAAAGCCCTGTCTGCTTTTAAGCAATATAAATGCTTTCATGAAAGCTGGAAAGAAAGGCCTGACAGGAGAGACACTTTCCTTCTAATGGCAGATGTTTGAGACAAATTAGCAGGAAAGCCAGGAAGCTGTTTTGATGAAATGAAACAATGAGGTAAAATGTTCTATAGTTTCTTTATAAAATTGAAGTATGAAATCTGAAGCACTGTGGAAACAGGGGAAAAGGTTTGAATCAATGTTGTTAGATGTGATATTCCTCTCCCCTACAGAAATATTTTGCTTTTCTGCACTTAACAGCAGGATAACTATTAGCTTAAGTTTGTTTATGAATAGAATAGAATAGAATAGAATAGAATAGAATAGAATAGAATAGAATAGAATAGAATAGAATAGAAGTATTTTCAGAAGGAGGAGACCTCCAATGACCATTTAGTCCCACAGCCTGAGAAATTAGGGGCTGACCAAAAGCTAGAGCAGAGCAAATATTGTTCTATATTAGTAAATAAGTGGTTCTTTGCAATCCCAAGTGAGATAAGGAGGTTTAAATGGTTGTGCCCCAAAGGATATCCAGCAGCCAAAATTCTGTCCCTTCTCTGTGGCCACTCTAAAGCCAGTCTCAGCTCTGCCAATGACCTACTCTGGGACTTTAGGAAGAACCTGAACTGACACTGCTAGTGCCATAAATCAGCCTCTCTTGCTGGGAGAGGCCCTTTAAAGTTCTTAAAGTCCTTGCAAGGAGCTTGATAGACGGACGAGGCAAACTCGCAGTAACTGCTTCTTCGATAGTTGTTTATTCTAGTGTTATCAGCTTAGAAAGACACAGTAGAACAGAACACACAAGAAAGGCGAGAAAAGGCGCTTATCAGATTCCAAGCCTTTTATAGGTAAATTATCCAATTAAAAATTGAAACACAGATATTTTTACTTTTCTCCAATGCTCAGTAAATCACTCCGACACGCAGGCCGGAACTGCGGCATTTTTCATCCAATCATCCTAAAGTACTTTTACTGCAGAATATGGAGGACTAGAAGAAGAGAAAGAAATATAAACTACAAGGGTCCTCCATTTTGGAACTTTTACTATTTATTATTTACTACATTAACAAACCTAAAATTAAATTCTTCACCCGTGACATCCTTACATCATATTCTATCACTAGTTCACATCTGTGTAGATTTTACTCCTCCCAGATGGTAGGGAGTTTTCTCCATGGATAAAGGTCAAAAACCATGCTGTCCAGGGGGGTTTTTCTCTCCAAAACAGGCAGAGAAATATTCCCTGCACTCTGGGTTCCCACACTGAACTTTCCTGCCTGTTTATTATCAGCCTTTTCTATTCTGCTAAAAAATTAATGATGCAAAGCCCTTCCTGTGTTTATGCAAGATTTCTTGCTGTGTGCCTGTATGAGATCCAGCGGGGTTGTCATGCTCTCAATTGCACCTCTGACTGGTGCTGTAAAAAGAGAAAAGGTGGTAAGCCATCCATTGAAAAGTGCCAGAGTTCACTGGCATCACTTAAAGAAAGAGATTTGTGGAAAATAATGGTTATTTCTAGCAGAGACTTACTTTACTACTGTATCTGCCAAATTAATGGCTCAGTCCACTTTCATATGTTGCTTTTAGATAAGGTGAAGTACTTTCAAAAGTAATGACATCTTTAATAATTAACAGTATCTTCTATTGAATTAGCTTGCTGTCTTTTATTCTTCTCCTCCAAGAGTAAAGCTTGATGCCTTTGCTCACATGGAGCTCATGTGTATATACGTACATATGCATAGGTACAAATGTGTATATATGTGTGTGTCTGTGTCTTTGTCTGTGTGTGTGTGTCATGTGAATGAGAAAAGAAGGACCAGGGAGCAAAATTATATGCCAGAGAATAAAATAAATAGAACAAAGAGGCAAAACACTATCAATATTTTTGTTGACTCTTTGCTTTATTCATTACAGTTCGCAGAAAGAGGAAATAGGACTTTCTGAAGTAGCATCACATCAAGAAATTTCCAGAAGGAAAGCTTTGAGTTTTATTTGTGGGATTTTCTTTTGTCCAGATACATCCTTTGTCTACTCTGTGGTGGTGCTCTCAGTTTACTGCCACCGGGGAACCTTCCCCACCTCACACAGGAGAGAATCGTGACAGGAGGTTTGGGGCCACGCTCAGAGCCTGCATGGCTTTTGAGGAAGCTGAGATTTGGGCAGCCCGGGTGACTTATCCCCAGCCATGATGGCAGGTACAGCCTCCCCCTCCACCCACTGCTGGACCAGCCTCATCTCCTCTGAGGAGCCCCAGTCAGTGCCAGTTGAACGCCTGCTCCTCAGGAGAGTTAAGCCAGGGGGAGGAGGTGACACCTCTCCTCCCCCTTAAACCTTTGCCTGCTGCCTTCCAGTGCTGTACAGGAAATTAAGTTGGGATTCAAGCATCTGGAGAGCAGTGGATAAAAGGTGCTCTAGAAGACTATATTCTTACAGATGTTCTTCTCTTTACTGTTATAGCAAGTCAAGATGAAAACACGCTGCATAAATTGTAACATGCCGGGAATTTAATGTAAACTCTTCCCTCCCAAGCAAGTACCAAAATCCTAGAAGCTCAATCTATGTCCTGCAGGCAGCAAGGGGGAAAAATGCTGCCTTTTTTTTTCTTCCTTTTTTAATTAATATTGTATTATTATAGCTAAAATTGTGCTTGGGGGCATTCCAACAATGTGGTGCTGAGGAATGTGCATGAAGCAGATAACACTATTTCCCTCCAGGAGAAGGAAAATATATATAATAACAGGAACTTTATTCATTAACTTGAAGGAAATTATGATTACCTTATTGAGGCTAAAGGGTATGAAATACCTTCTGCCAGCCAATAAACTATGGTCCAGCCAATTCTAGGATCAAGCTTTGGAAGCTCCTATTAGAAGACATAGAAGATAAATGCAGGAGCAAGAGGAAGGAAGCAGTTCCCAGATGGTAGCACTTTAATTATTAATTTGGAAAAGTTAATATTATTCCAAGTTTTATACCCTAAAGAAGAAACCACTCGAGGCAATGCCATATTCTTTGCTCCCTGGTGGGTTAAATAAACTTGTAGTTGCAATGTTTTTTATTTGTTTAATGGACAGCTTGTGCCTTGGACTGAATGTCTGCTGAGGAGCAGTGTAAAGCTGATCCCTTTGAGAGCCTGGTGTGGGATCTGGTATGTGCCTGCTAGTTTCCCAACACCTTTGTTTGTACATATACAGGAAACAATCAGTCAAAGTTGTCCCACATTCCTGCAATGTGGGAACCAGCAGGGCTTGACCAGAGCAGCCATATCATGGTAATACTCTGCAATAATTTCCCCATCTAAACCAGATGTTTTCTTGGCAGATGGTGGGAAACAGGGCTGAGCTTCACCTCACCCAGGATTTCATAGGAGAATAAAACCTCTCTATACCACCAGTTCTGCCTGAATTCAGAACACTGCACTGTGTGGGATTCATTACATTCCATGCATGATATTTCTTCCTTCATTTAAGCCTGGACTCCATTTCTGACTGAGGCTTCACTTGGGAAACTGGAAGGGATTGTGTGTTACGTGGCTCAGGCTGGAAGATGAAAGGTTGGAAAGGAAGGGGAAAGCTCACAAATTGTCAGTTCTCATTTGGTTTTTAATAAAAGAACCTGTATTCCTAGAAAAAAAAAAGGTAGTATCTGTGATGAGTGTCAAATAAGTAGAGGAAATAGATACTTACTCTGTAAAATTGAGTTGCACTTGGCAATTGAACAGCTTTTCATTGGAGCAGTGGATAATGATTACTCCTGAATTTCAACAGTTTTTCTCCAATGCAGATGTATAAAAAGATAACAGCAGGCCTGAGAACTGACCAAAGATGCACTGTTTGAACAGTGGCCCAAAGCCTTGACATTTTCCTGGTATCTGCTTGACTGTGGCTGTGAGAGGATTCCCATCCGTCCTGAACTCACTACTGCTCCCTGGGAATCTCAGCAGAACAGGGAAAGCAGTTTCTTCGTTAAAAGGATTTTCTCCACTGCATTGCAGCCAGGCTGTAGTCATGCAACAACATTTCTGGGACCAGTCTAACATCCATATTTTGATTTTACTGAAATACAAGTTTCCTATGGTCTTAAATTTGACCACAATATTCAAGGCTTCAATTGCAGTTAAATTCCTCCTCCATGGACTTCTTTATATGGGTTGAATTCTCCATAAAGATAAAGAGATCTTAGCTCCTTGAACTGTATTTGAACCAAACACTTATTCTGTGTCCTAAAGGTCCAAATCAAGTGTTTATTTCCTTTTACTCCTAGCTGAGTTATGGAAATCATTCACTCAATATCAGCAAACCTGACACCTCTCCCTCCCACAAAACACACAGTTTCTTTCACTCTTGCAGTGCTCTGCTTCTGTACTTCTGTGCCAGGGGACATTGCTGCTCTGTTATGTGACCCTGGGGCTGGTGGCTCAGGTTCTACCTAGGCTTGAGTGTCACTTATGATGTCCCAATAGCAGGAATGACTGTGTGCTGGGCACTCTGGACTGGAAAGGACTTTCAAAGTCACCAAATCCAACCTTCCAAAGTTGCAGAGAACTATAAACCTCCCACAGAACTGGTCAAGCTCCCTTTTGAATAATAGCTGCTTTTTCTTTTCTTTTCTCTTTTTTTCAGCAAATACAAAGACTTCCTTCCCGACTCCACTGATTAATTAGAAAGTTTATTCTAGTTTCCATATACAAAATTAATTTCTTTCCAGTTGTCCTTGCACCAACACAAACTCCTGGTCCAAACAATTTTCTCTCTTTCTGAGGTTCACAACTTTGCATAAGTTGTCAGCAGTATTTATCCTACAGGCTGTCTCTGTGCTCTGCTTCTGTCACAACAGGTAGGGAACTTAATGTTATTTAATCTGTCACTTCATTATGAGCTATGCCAAATGACTCAACAACAATTCTGGGACCAGTCTAACTAGACCAGGAAACAGGTCAACATATAAAGGGAAAATTTTAGTCACAGAAATGCCATCCATGACATATTGGGTGGAATTGTCCTAGAACAGGAAACGAAAATACAGTGTATAGAAAACAGTGATAAACATCAAGGGTTCCTAATTGCTTTAGAATGGCTTTTCTTTTCCCCATTAGCCTGCTCACTAATCTTTTTGTACCAAAAATAGTTTTCCATGAATCACAACTGTATCTTCATAATGAGTGCAAGGAAACATCAGTTTAAGTAAGATCAAGCTAAGTAACAAGAAACATCACATTATGTATAATCTAATTATGATTTTTTTCCACAACAGTAGGGACAGTTTCATTTTTTTCAGATAAGGATTAAAAGCAGTGTATAAACATGGGAAACTGAGAGTCACAACATCTACCACTCATCTCTGCAGACTCAAGAGGCTGAAGACTCCCTATGACAATAGTTTCTCTGCTGACACTCCTGGGAGTGTAGCTCTTAACCAGAAACCCACATCAAATATCTAAAACTATGCAGCTACACTCTTCCCTTTCCAATCATAAGTAAAACCCCAAAATGCTTCCTTTCTGAAAAAGGCCTTCCTAAAGCAGCAGGCCAGAATTCTGAAATATGCCCAAAGGCCCTACCATTTTAAAATGTCAATATGTTTGTGCTCCTGGAACTCCACAAGGAGATGATGAGTCATAAATTTTATACCAGCAAAGACTATCATCAATGTCTTGTTCGTCTCCATAACCGGCATGAGTGTAAGGTTTAACTCAGTATTCCCTGCACTGGACCACAACTTGTGTGTGAGAAACAGGATTTCTTTTGCAAAAATATTTGATCTTCACCTGTACAAATTCTTATCTGTCTTGCAGCCTGTCACTAAGGCTCAGGAAATGTTTGTGAAGTGCTTTGAGAGCCTCCTTGGGGATGTGATGTAGAGAATTTGCAGGCAAACAAATAACAGGTCGATTTCTATCCAGTTATACTGTTTTTACTTGGAGAAGTTGATCTTAGTGCAGCTGGAATTCAAATGGATGATTAACAAATGATAGTGAATACAGTATATGAGTTCCATGTGCTACTTTCTGCTTTCAATAAGCACTATTTACACAGAACCAAATTCTGCCATGAATTACACCAGGGTGAGACCAGGGCAAACAGCTCCAAATTAATACAGAGAAGTGGAGGTTTTCCAAGACAACTGTCAACTCATTCAAAGCTTTTTTAACCCTCAAGGTTAGGTGTATCAATATCTCAATAGTGTGCTTAGAAAATCATGCAGGTGATTAAAAATAGGGCCCTCTGAGTGAGATGTAATTGGAAATTGGAAAGGAAAGTTACTTATTCCCAGGGTAGGAGAATGTTGGCAGGACAAATAGCTGCATGTCCAACCAAGATCCTGTACCAGAGGAGTGACAGCTCTATTTATGGAGACAAGTGTAACTGTTAAGGAGAGATGTGAGCTAAAAATTTGGAAATCTCAGTGATATTGGCACAGAACTCATTAGACATTAAGAAAATCTTTCTGATGAGTAGGGAAGCTAAGTCCTGACACAGTTTAGGCAAGGGATGGAGAGTCCAACATCTGGTTTGGTGTAGTTAACACCACTATGAGCATGGACAGGACATCTTCTCACAGCCCCTCCCAGCCCTGTTTTCTCTGATTCTGAATGGTTTTCACATTGTTCCAGAATAGATGGGGCAGAGAAAAACAGTCTCTTAGCACCCTGCTCTGATTCCTAATAAATTGCCTCTCATTAAAAGTAACAGCATTTTCAAATGCTTGCTGCAGTCAGCAGGGTAGGTGTGCTGGTTTTGGCAGAGGTAGAGTTAACTTTCTTCTGACTGTAAGCCCTCTCTATCAAGTGACCTGGCGGAAGAACGACTTCAAATGGGGAGTGAGTGGTGTTTTATCTCCATCTGGGCTCAAAACTACAACAATAGGTCATTGTCCTTCTTGCTGTCCACATAAATTCTCTTTGCTGTCTTATTTGTGGGCATAATTGATTTATTACTTTGGGGTTTTATTTATCATTTCCCTGTCTTGTATAATTTCCTTTAACTTGGCCATGATCTAAGATTAGTTCGGGGTTTGTTTCATATTTGTTTCATGATTTGAGACCTCAGATTTTGACTATCAGCATGGCAAAAAATTGTTTTCTTTTGTTCAAATGGAACTTCACATGTCTTATTTGTTCCCACTTCCTCTTGCCTTCTCAATGGGCACTATTTTGAAGAGTGTGGCTACTGCTTCTTCATCTTCTTCTTCATCCCTTTCCATCAGGTATTTATACACATTGAAAAGATCCTCCCACCACTTTCTCTTCTCTGGACTAAAGAGTCCAAGATGTCTCAGCCTCTCCTCATATCACAGGTACAAGCAAAACTATCAGGCTGCTGATTTATAGCTTTGTATCCCATCAGCAGAACCAAGGCTCCTGCATGTACTGACTGCTGCTGGGGATGCAATAGCCACATCCTTCACAGACATGACTGAATTAAATCAGCGTGGAGAACAGCATTAGCATGAAGAATGGAGAAAGTCCTGTCAGAAATTCCAGTATAAGGTGTGAAGACCAGTCTGTCTGTTATTAGTTGCAGCTCAGTCTCCAAGCTATGCAGTTGACAAGATTCTCATGCTTCAATTGCGCAGCAATGGCAGTGAAGTATTTGAACCCTAACCAAAGAAGAGATATTGTGCCTCCCATCTGCATGCTTGACACATTGGGCTGACCTCTCTTTTCTCCTCTCTCTACAAAAACACCTCATGTGTGTGCTCCTGTGCTGTGTAATTCACAATGTTGTCCAGCCCTGCCCTCCCTTCAAATCCCTTCAAATGCTGTGACTCTGAACACTAATATTTTAGACAAACTTGTAGCAACTGAGACAGGGGTGAAAGCTGAAAACGCTGTGCAGCAACTGTGAGTGGCTAATCAATAGCTGTCAGCTTTTCAGATCAAGGGATTAACAAACTTATTTTGCAGTAAATGAAATTAGTTTGGGGGGAGTAAAATAAAAGCTGATAACAAGAAGGTGTCTGAGGGTTTTTTTAAAGAAAAAAAGTAATGATGGAAAGAACTCAAACACAAAAACCATTTAATCTATTCACACTATCAGTTATGCTTTTTCTGACAAGTCCTGAGGAATTATGATGTCAAATTTGCAAATGAAGGGTGCTCATCAGGGCTTGGTGATGGGGAAAAACATGACATTAGGACTCCACACATATCTCTACAGCCACAAATGTTCTCTGACCTCACTACAAACAGGAGAAGTTTGAAAACTGCTATATCAAATGGTCATTGTAAGGAATACTTGATTTAAAATAAAAAGTAAAAATGAAGGACATCCATAAACTTTATTCTTTTCTCGCTCAGATCAAAGAGTGAATTTTTATATGTCAAAAACTACTCATACTGCCTTTGTAATTTCACATTTCCAAAGTCAGACTGGAGAAGCCAAAAAGCATCAAAAGCCAGTTCAGGCAGCAGTCAGATGTTTATTTCAGAACCATGGTCCCTATCCTTGCAATCCTACTCACAAAGGTCAACTACTTAGTCAGGGCCATCTTTTGCAAATAATACTTTTTATGTGAATCCTGTTCCAGAGGAACTCTGCTCTCTGCATGTCTAAATGACTACATGGGAAGAGAAATGTGCTATTTGAGCCCTGTGACTGCTCTGCTGTGTCCCTGCAAAAGCCACTGCCCTGTGTTGCAGTGTCATCATCTCTAAAAATCAACTTCTCTTATGTCCTGTTATGCCTTCCACAAGGACTGGATACTGTTGTCAGTGTAAGCTTTTGTACCTTGACTGAGGAACCTCTGGTGATACCCGATATGGACTGAGTAAAGGCAGCCCCTGAAGCTTCCCGGTTAAGGAAAAACCTCTTGCTGGTGAAGAAGAGAGCTGCCTAACACTCTAGACCTCATCTGCATGTCTATAAAATGGTGATGTGAGACATTTTTATTGAAGTACAATGAAGTTCTGAAGTTCAAGAAAATAGAACATCATCATTCATGTCTGACAATGGATGGAAAAGAGGTCTGTACCCAGCTATGTTTGGCATGAGAGTTCATCCTAACCTTTGGCAAAGCCTGTGATGCTGACTATGTCTGGTCTATATCAGATAGGGGCCACCTCTGGAAAATACTTACACAAGGTTTTGTAGGCCACTGGTCCACTCTATAATGAGCTGAACTTCTGCAAGCCTTTCATAAAGGTGACTGATAGAGAATTGTAATAGAAGTGAGCAAGATTTGGTCTTAAATTACTCTATGAATTGATTTGTAGGGTGTTCTTGGAAGAGCAGATCTAGCCAAGAACCGGTTTAAGGCTTAAAATACTGTTTGAATAGTCTGGTAAGAATACCTAGATATTTTTTTCCTGATAAATGCACCACTTTAAACTATCAGAAATGGAATTTCCTCTTATTTCAACAAACCACTAGCAGAAATACGAGTTCTATAGACTGGTTAGTCCTAACCTATTGAATAAAAATCCAATCTGAGCAAGGCAACACTTACATCACCTTTATTAAAAAGAGAAGGGGTTGACACTATACACATCAGAAGCATCCCAGAACATTCTGGAGAGTCTGCAGCTTATTTTCAGGCTTATCAAGGTAATGGATGGAGATTAAATCATGACTTTGTCAGGCAGAGACAACCTCAAACAAATCTCTGCATCTCAGTTGATGGCATAGCCTGGGGAATGCTGTTTGCTAGCGTAAAAGGCAAAAGACCCATCACAGGAGCCCAACGCATGATATTAAACTTTCTGTAAAAGGCCATCCTCAAACTAGGCCCATTATCTCTGACATACAATCCCCACACAAGTGAAATATTTCCTGCTAAGGGTTTATGGCATTTCCCCAGGCAAAGTTGCACGCAGAGCACAGAGGCTTTGCTTGCCGAGCACAGCTTGGCAGCCTTTGTCAGCCAGTTTGACCAAGACTGGGAAAAAACCTTGTGCACACAGTCTCGTTTGCAGGAGCAGAGTGTTAACACACAGGGCTACAGATCTGCTGAAAAATAATACATACCCTGGGCTTTACAGCACTTCACAGCTTTGGGGTGTGTGTGGTGTAAAGGACAATGAGTTACTGTGCTGCCCCAAGGGCACAAAGGGTTCATTTCTCTAGAAAATGTGTCTCTTTATGGGTTAGAGAGACACAACTGCCTTAGAGAGAGGCTGCAATAACCTGTATTATGAGGTGTCCCCTGACATTATCCTGGATCATATCCCTATAGCTAGGGGGCATCTCCTGGTGCAGAGCAGAGACAGGAGACAGAGGAACTGGAGTGTTCATCTCCTCAGAGTTTGTGTCTGGAGAAGCTCCATTTTCTGACAAGAAAGAACTTGCAGGACCAAAGACCTGTGGCTTTAGGTACTATAAATGCACACACTAAAAAGGAGAGACCCCAAAGGATCTTCTGCAGGACAAAAACCAATGTGAGGGAAAAATAATGACTTGTCCATGCAGCTGAATCAAGTGTTCTGCTTCTGCCTCAGCAGCTTATTTCTGCCTGACTCCTGGACTCCTGGCTACAACTGACCTCTTGGATACTCCTGACCTCTTGGTTACTACTGACCCCTTGGGTGGTCCTTGAAATAATTTTGGCTGAAAGTTATGACTATAAACATATAAGAATTAATATTAAGCAAGTCTTGATAATTTACTGTGTTGTTTTTAGTTCATTCTTCTCTTGGAGAAAGCAATTTAATCCCTCCTTTTACTCTTTCTAAATAAGAAAAGGCAGGGATCTCACATTTGTTTCTAATTACAATGCACTTTACTGTGCAGCCCCAGCGAGAGGAAAAGCTTTTTGAAGTCTACAGCATCGAGAGAGAATTGATCGCTAATTAAATTTGTCTCTGGGAAGTTAACTATAACTAAAATGTACTGAGTGAAAACAAACTGATCATTGTTTTGCTAGTGGCACATGTTAAATAAAACCTGCATAAATCAGGTCCTGTGAAAGAGCCTGGTAAAGCCAAGTGGTGAAAGCCTTATTTGAGGAGAGCACTGGCTGCAGTGTTAGTGCAGCATCTCTGTGTGCGGGTTGTGGTGATCAGCTTTGATAAAAGACTTACCACTCTGTCCTCCTTGCATGGGAAAGGCCAGTTACAGTGTCTCTATAGCTCCACAGAGCCAAACATACCCACTTGGATAGAACCTGCCCTTTTGGCTCTTTTTTGGGTTCCACTGTAGGTCTGGGACTGGCTTTTCAGTGTTGTGGGAGCTGGGGCTGGAACTGAGTGGGAAACACAACATACACTGTAACTCCAGCAAAACACCATTAAAAGATGGCCCAAACATGGCACCAAAGGTAAATCAAGATCCAGTAGAATACAGCTGTAACAAGTGGGATTCATTCAGCTGGACCTTGACAGGCTGGAGAGCTGGGTGTGGGGAAACCTAATGGTGTTCAACAAGGGCAAGTGATGGGTCCTGCACCTGAGGAGGAATAACCCCCAACACCAGCACAGGCTGGGGTCTGACCTACAGAAGAGGAGCTCTGCAGAGAAGGACCTGGGAGTCTTGGTGGGTGGCAAGTTGGCAGTGCCCTTGTGGCCAGGAGAGCTGATGGTATCCTGAGGTGCATGGGGAAGAGTGTGGCCAGGAGGTAGAGGAAGCTGATCCTCCCCCTCATTCAGCCCTAATGAAGCCATTTCTGGAGTGCTGTGTCCAGTTCTGGGCTCCTCAGTCCAATGGCTGCAATTTTTTCAGTTTTATCTACTTTACAAAAGAAGTGCCAGGTTTTTGCCAGCTGTGTATTTGATTTACCTCTGCCTGTTAGTACAGCAGCAGATGGCCCAGGCAGGTATGTGTTAAGATGTATGTACAGATGGCTCACTGTCTTGCAGTGCCTCTGACAAGATAAAGACACGAGGAGCTGCAGGATGCTGTGGATTACAAAGGGAAGCAGTGTGTATGCAGATGGCCTACACTGACCCGTGGTGCCGCTAACAAGGCAGCAAAATGAGAAATGGCAGGATGTTACAGATAACAGGATAGGAAATAGCTTGACAAAATCGCTGTCAAAGTCAAAAGTTATCAGGGAAAATATAGCATAAACCAAATAAGGCTGTAAAACCAGCAAAACCAGTGCTGATGGGGAAATGGTACCCAGAAATGAGCTGTTTATTTGGAAGGGGGTGAGGGTGGTAAAGGAGAAGCTCTTGCATGGTAAAAAGGGAATATTGTGAGCCAGATCGTGTGTTCACAACTTCCTGTGAAGCAGCACTGAGCCTGACCAACACAGCTTGAAACAAGAGTATAAACATGTTGTTTTTCCAACTGTGATTGCATCTGACCCTCTTGTGCACTCAGGAGGGATCTGGATTCATTTCCCGTTGCTAGAAGGGAGCACTCAGAGGAGGTGGCTGAACCTCTTGACTTCCAAATGCTGTTTGAGTCTGTTGACAATCCTATAAAGAAAATCACTTTTGGGAGTGATTTTGCTGTTGTGTGTACCCAGCCTGGTTTTGAATCCAGAAATTGATTTCCTTGATTCAAAGAAACCCAAGCCTAATTCAAAGAAACCCTGCCTAATTTCAGTTCCTGATGATATTATTATTTATAACTACAAATTCCCAGAGGTGGTGGCATAGCATAAACAAGAAAACTAGTGCCTTGGAAAGTAGGTTTAGGAACAGAAATATAAGTTAATGGTAAGAATGCAATCAGAATTGCTGCCTTTATTTTGTTTAGGAAAATCCCCAGGGTCTATACCTGAGTTTGTCCTCAGAGGCCACCTTGAGACTACTGTCAAAATTGGACTTGTAGGCCCATACTGGACCGACAAGAAGCGGTTTAGGAAATTACAAAGAGGTTTGGCAGGTCTAGAGCTTATTGCACCAAGAAGTTTGCTGATAGGAACACAGTTCAGTACAGGAGACTTATGACCAAGGAGAATGATTCCTAAAGAGCAGCAGTAGGGTCAGCACTGACTGTGGCCAGCTTCTTGTTCTGGTTGTGGAGGGTGAGCAGCTGTGCAATCTTCTTGGGAGGGAGGCTCAAGAGAGGAGGCAGTGAGAGACTGTGTCCCAGTAAACTGTACCTCAGTAAATAATATCCCAGGCAGTATCTAAAGGGCGGGCCATGGAAAAGTTTCCATGAGTATTCCAGCTGCCCTGAAATTTCCTCTGTGTTAGAGGTATGTGGATGTGCTAGAGTATAAATGCAAATGCACATTTACCTCAATATTTACTGCCTTTATTTGTTGCAGAGTTCAGTGCTCAAGAGCCAAATGATTCTGCAGGTAGTGATTACTGACTTTGTGCTTGCAAAATGTAGTTTTAGTTCAAAAAGCAAATTGACTTGAGAGGAAATTCTTATTCTGCCCCACCTCCTGTTTGCAGTGTCAATTTATGGATCTCTATGACCATGCTGCTCTCTTGGCTAAACAGACTGATTTCAGGATGTGGCACTGGTGACATATAGTCTCACACTGCACTGAGGGGGCTAAGTAAGGCAGCAAATGTCCTTGGGCTCCCCATGTAGTGCTAGGGCCTTCCAGGCAATAATTCAATGCTTCTTAGAAGACAAGGCACTAAGAAGATTATAAAAATTACCATATACCATCTTTGTTGCAGACAAAACAGTAATAACTCAGACAATTAATTTAATTACTTGCAAATTAATAACAATTTCTAATCACTCATTCATGTATGGAGTCAAAAAAGACCAATTAAAAAAAAAACAAGAACCAAAACCAACACTTCAGCAAACATAATTTCTTCTCTTTCTCCAATCTCATTTTAAGCCCAAACCACCACATTCTGCCCATCCCCAGTCTCAACATACCTTATTTTTATCACAAGCTACACTTGGTCTGAACTAATCCCTTTGGTGAGACAAAGGGGCACAGGAGGTTGGGGTCTTGTCCATAAGGGATTCTGTCTGTCTTTATGTCCTTATTAAATTCTGTTTACCATCCTTTGCTTCCTACTGGTTTCTTTCTGCCAAACCTTGCTTCCTACTGGTTTTACCCCACTGGTCCCTGCCTCTTACTGGTTTTCCACTGCTGTACTTTGTGTCATTGCACTGGGAAGAGTCATGCACAGATGTGTTCCCTCAGGAGCGTCCTTGCCTCTTTGGAAATAGATGACTTTTAAGGTCCCTTCCAACCCAAAACACTGTATGATCCATTGATTACACAAGAAATATTAAGTCATTCCTCTTCTACGTGCAGTCATGACTGGGCTTTTCTGTCATTGGTAATTTTAACATTGGAGAATTGCATCTGTGTCCCACAAACCCTAAAGCCAATGGGAAATAAATAAAGGAAGGAAAAGGAACTGTCAGTAAAAAAAGATTGACTGGCAATTTAAAAAAGGAGTATTTGGGTACCATCATAGTCCTGCAAACACTTTCTGGTAACTTTTCACTCAAATGAATAAAGGGTTTCCCAACCACATATGTCTATGCTCAAAAACAGAACCAGCCTTGGATGTAGGGACTAGATTTATGACAGCAAAGTAATCAGCCATTCAGGCATCCTGCTTTTAGGCAATTTCTTCCTTTCTTTCTTTCTTTCTTTCTTCCTTCCTTCCTTCCTTCCTTCCTTCATTCCTTCATTCCTTCCTTCCTCCTTCTTTTGCTGTAGAAAACAAGGTGCCTGTTGGCACAGAGATTAAAGAGGTTAACAAGTATTAAACAGGAAGACAGAAGATGGTTTCAGCGTTCCTTGTTTGAGACCTCAGCTCCAGTGTTTTGGAAGGAATTTCCAGCAGCACTAAATAATTAGCTGTTGTACCAGCTACAACAGAGCTCATCTTTGCAGCTGTAATTACTGCATGCTTCTGACACCACAGATATTACCATTAACCCTGCATGTGAATTGTCATCTAATTTATTGTCTGAGCCAAGAGCAATTTTGTCTTTCCAGCTGAAATTTCGCAGCAGTGTTTTATCATGTTAATCTTCAGGTTATGATCTCTCCTCCATACGTATAGATTGCCTTCCCAGAAGGAGCCCTATTCAAGCAGCTCCTGCTCTCAGGCTTCATGTGCAGTTTTCGAAAATTTAGGACTTTTTCCAAAAAGCACAGCCAATCTTTACTTCCATGCATAATGAAGAAATTCATTTAGCAAGAACTGGTATTTAGAGCACAGTAGGAAGCATATTCTGAGAGATGCAAGATGCTGAAAAGGCTAAGTATTATAATTTTGAGAAAAAGGAAGAGCTCTGTATGATGTCCTGAACACAGAGTGGACAAGAGTCCATGACCAACCTACTGTTGGTGAATCTCCAAAAGAGGCCCCTGACACCACATCAAGTTCTGAGACTCTCCAGAAAGGTGTGGCATGGGCCTTTGTCTTGTGAAAGTAACACTGAAAACCCCAGCATAAGCTGAGGTGTAAACACTCTTACTTGATAAAACATTTCTATCAGAAATTTGTACAAAAATATTCTTTTCATTAAAAAATGTCATAGCTACTAAATTATGGGGGTTTTAATGGAAAATGCTAGCTATCATTTGAAGTTAGTTTCAACAGAAGTTAGAAATTTAGTGCCAATTTCTTCTGCTATAAATTAATTTGTCCAATTGATACACTGTAATCAATATTTTGTTACAAGGAATTAAAAATGCAAGGTTTTTTTCTCCTTTCTGTGTAGGTCTGTCTGAGTAAATCATGCTTTCCCACACGTGAGCAAAGCAAATTCTCCTGAATGTTAAAATACTTAAAAATACAGATGAGGCTGAAAATGAGAACATAAAGGGTAGAGAATATGAGTTTCAAATTAAAATCTGTTCAGTGACTGATAGAAGAGGCAAATTAGTCAATGATAATATGGTTAAAGAAAACAGCAAGGTATTAAAAAAGCCCATCATGAGAAAAATGAATGGATGGGAATTAGAATTGTAAATTAATTACAGATGAAACTACACATATAGAAGAAGTATCCATGATCCAAAGCAGTAAGGGTGGAGCAGAAAGCTTCTCCTCAATAGTAAGAAAACACAGTCATGAAACAAAGCATGAGATTTTAATATTAATAAAACAAAGCATAGGCTCTTCAAATTAAACATCTTCTAAAAATGGGACTCAGATAACCTGCCCTCACGATGTTTTCAAGGAATTAGTTAATCGACTCCATAACGGAGTTTATCTGAACACATTTTTAGAAACAGGAATTTTCCTACATTCAGGGGGATTATCTGTATAATATCAGTATTTCAGAGAGCCAGAGATCAGGCAGTCAGATGTAAATCCCTACTGAAATTATGCCAGAAGTAATAAACTAAGCTATTGTTTCCTTCTCCATCTTTATGGATAGTATTCATCTCCCTTACTGTCACTTCTTGTAAAACAGACTTGATCAAACAAACCTCATTCCCTTTTTTCTTATTTAAAAATAAATTATTGGTATGATTCATAAAGGTGGCTGGTGTGACTAGATTTCTCTGCACCACCTGGATGAGTACCACATAGTGTTTTATAAAAACTAATTTATTTGGTGAGAAGAGGGACATACTAGGTATTAAGCACAGAGAACAGAAAGTTAAAAATCCAGGTTTTGGAAGGAAAATATTCACGGTATTCCTCTCTGGCTACACCAGGAGTTAATCAATGGCCCAGTCTTATTTTACAAGGACAGGGAGGAAGAGGGGGAGAAGTGATGTTAGGGCACAATCAATGAAATTTGCCCGCAAAATTTGCAGCTAAGAAAAGATTTGTGAAGTAGCAAATTATAAGAGAACATGAAGCTATTACTGTCTGACCTGGAGTTCTTGAAGAAACGACTGAAAAGCCACAAAACAAGTTTTATCACAGATTGTGGCCCTGCACATTTTACACATTGTGCTAAGAAGATGGTGGTTTTATGGGAAAATTCACTGCAGCCTGACTCATTTACAATTAATTACCCTGTTAAAGGTGGTCATTTGGATCACCGGTGGCTGGTAGGCACCTGTGAAGGGTGGTTTGTTCCTGTCCCCCAGTCAGAGGTGCTTAATTAAAGACAAATCAACTATTTTCTGTAGAAACCCCTCTCTCTCCTCTGACTGGAGAGCATAGCATGATCTGTGTAGACTAGACACTAATGGCTAATATTAGGAGAAATTAATCCCACCAACTTCCTTAGCAGATAGAAGAGACAGAGAGTTAGAGGTTACTTATAAAGCTAAGGATGGGATGAAACTGCTTAAGTGTTGACTCTGGCATTACCTAATCAGCTTCCTCAGACTTCAGGTAAACGGATCCCCAGAAGTCTCATATTGCACCAGAAGTCAAACCAAGGACTGAAATGATAGAATAAACTTTTCTAGATCTAACCTGCAGGAAATTCTTAGAGCCAGGGCCACAGCACAGGAAGAGCAGAGCGCCTGTACACCTCCTCAATGGATGTTTTTAGAAGGCTTTGGTGTCCACTCTCTTAGTATTAGATTCCTACATTATTCTGTGCTACATATTTTTATTCCTATCCATCTTTACATGGAAAATTTGCCTTATCATTTACTCATTCCTCTCAACCACTGCAGAGATTCCTGTCTCTGTTAGATATCTGTATTTTTTGGTGCTGGCATTCATTTGGGTTAAGAAATAGAAAGTTTTACAAAAAGAGATTAATTCTGCAAAGTCTGCAACTACAAAGGAAAAATAATTGAATAGAATTATATGCAGTGTTTATAATATTTTCCAGAAACATGCTAAAGAATTGAAGGAAAAGGAGAAGGATAAAATTTATTATCTTCTACAGAAAAGAAAAAAACAACCAACCAAACTAACAACAGACAAACAAACAGATCTGGGGTCTTACAAGAAGCAGTTTTTCTTCATTTCATCCAATTCAAATAGTATTTTTAACCTTGTTGTCTGTGGCAGAATCCTGTACTAGTAAAAATATGGAATTTATTTTTTTGAGTTAATTGGAAGGTTTAAATGATAGTATTACCTTTTTGTAAAATTATTAATAGTATAAAATTGAAAACAAAATACTTCAAGCACTTGTGGGTTTTTTAAAAATTTAGTTAGTTTCTTTCACACCCTGTAAATTTGGAAATTAACTGCTGTGCTAGTTATAATTCTTTTTAGTCCTATCCCAGACCAATTTATCCTAGAGAAAAATCTGACCTTCTGAAACAGGAAAGTCTCTTTAAGGTCCTATTGTCTCTCCGAGGAAAAAAACAACCCTTCTAACAATACCTATTCACACTGCTCAACAGTTCAGTACAGTAATTCACAGACACAAAATTCCTCTTAGCAAGACCATCACTGAAGCCAACTGAGCTAATGGTATTCAGTACAATAGCAGAATTTAATCATTATTTGAATTGTTAAAGAAAGCAAATTTTAAAAACCCTCAATATATCTTACATAACTTATGACAAAGATTCTTTTCTAAATTGATCTTTTAAGAACAATGAAAAAATTAAATTCTTTATTAAGCCAAACACACAAACTTCTCATTTTTTTCTGAATTATCTCAACTTTCTCTTCCTAAAAGATTATTTCTAATCAAGTTATAGCTTTCATGACAAGACACTTGTGTAGTCTTTGGGTCACATTATTCTTTCAGTGACACTGATACAATTCAGTATAACTCAATTGAAATCTGTGGTATTGTGCTGAATTGATTCTAATCTGGCCAAAAAATCTAGAATCTAAACTTTGCCATTCTACAAAGACAACAGCAGGAATAACTTCACAGATTTCGGTTCATAACACAAATTTTATATCATTCAGTTGCAGGACAGAAAGGCTTTTGTTAAGCAGAGATACACAGTACTGATGCTCACAAACTGAGTTTTATTTGAAGGCTGTTGATTTGCCTCATTGTCTCTGGACAAGAAAATATGTCAAACTTTTACATTATGAGAAGTAGCACTTTTCAAAAATAAGAGCTGAACACTTGGCACTTCTCCATCCTGATTTTCTGCTCTGCATTAGCAACAGTCCAACACGCATCTGCTCAAGGGGGACTGTGGTGAGATTTGTACATATAAGTCAGTCTTTGTAGCTTTGCTTTTATTCAGTCAGGCTTCAAGACAGTCCACGGGGAGTAAAACTGCAGCGCTCTGAGGGTAAATAACAGCCAGCCAACTTTGTATTTGCCTGTGAAGATCTATTTCAATCGTTTGGGAGGATTTGTTTACCAAAAAGTTATTCTCTTGTTTTTCAACTATACCAGTTGGTCTATTAAAACAGATTATAGCTGCCTCTAATTCTTGTTTTGCTCGTGTTCTTGGACTGCCATGGCTGTAATAGCCATGACACAAGCAGGATATAAACTCTCTACACTGGGGCCCACTGACAGCACAGGGGGTAGTGGGAACAAACACAGGATGTTCCAACAGGACATCAGGAAATTGTTTTTCACTTGAAGGGTGACAGAGCACTGGCATTGGCCCAGAGACCTTGTAGACTCTCCATCCTAGGAGATATTCCAAAACTGTCTGGACAGGGTACTGGGCAACTGGCTCCAGGTGTCCCTGTTTGGCCAGGGTGGTTGGATCAATGACCTCCAGAAGTTCCTTCCAAACTCAACCATTCTGCGATTCTGTAACAGCTAAATACTCAAAACTTTCCTTAGAAAGTCTCTGGCAGGAGAGCTACATACTTTAGGGAAAATGAGAATGGAGGAAAGTTATCATTGTGTCATGGTCTCGTATAACAGGTCTGAGTCCTCTTCCACTCCCCCACTCTTAGCCAGTTTTGACAACTCAGGTACTTATAGCTTAACTAGAGAGTGATTTTGCCTCTGGTTTAGATATTTCCTTACTGTAACTTGCATTAAGAGTCATTATCTTTTATTACATCCAAAGTTGTCATTGCAAGTCTTTTACCAGGAATATGAAGAGGCAAAGATACCAAGTCTCTCCTTTATACTCAAATCCCCAATTCCTCAAAACCTATATTCTAGTCTTCTTCAGTGAATAAAATCAGACATGTAGCTCCAGACATCCAAAGTCTGGAGCACTAGCAAAATTCAGATGAAATAAAAGAAAATCTGAATAGTTTAATGGGTTCCAAACACGTGGTTTTTATTGGAAAGGTCAGGGATGCTTAGTTTTGGACTGGATTCATTTTTCAGAAAGGAAGGCTCTGGGAAAACCTTGTAGCAAAGTTCCAGTGCCTAGAGGCTACAAGAGAGCTGGAGAGGGGCTTCTTTTACAAAGACATGTAGTGATGGGATAAGGGTGAATGGCTTTAAACTGAAAGAGAGTAAGTTTAGGTTAGATATAAGGAAGAAATTCTTTATTGTGGGAGTGGTGGGACACTGAAACAAGTTGCCCAGAGTAGCTGAGGATGCCTGTCTTGGGGCCCCATCCCTGGAGGTGTTCAAGGCCAGACTGGATGGGGTTTTGAGCAACCTGTTCTAGTGAAAGGTATCCATGTTCATGGCAGGGGGGTTGGAACTGCAAAATCTTTAAGGTCCCTTCCAACCTAAACCACTCGTTGACTCTATGATCCTACTGTTTGGTCCCTCCTTGTGTTTAACCAAATATGGGGAAAGTCTGCATGCCAACCTGTCTCCATCCCACTAGGTAAAGCAGTTCCACACACATCTTTGACATTATTACTGCCCCCTTGCCAGCATAATCCCCAGTATGGTTTTGCTGCACATCAACAAGGACTCTAGTAAACAGTGTTACGTTTCAGAGACCCATCCCAAACAGAAACACTGACAAGAGTTTCCTCCCTGGATCCTAAATGCCCCTCTAATCCTACTACATAGGCTACACCCCCTATTTCAATTGGCTGTGTAGATGCAGTTTACAATACCAGGAACCTGTAAGAAGTGCAGGTGATGTTGGCTCTTCTCACACGAACAATGCAGGATATGGGTGTGATGGCTTGACACTAATGCCTGTCCCAAAACTCTCACTGGCTGAAGCAAAGAATTTCACCTGTAGTGTTTATCCAAACTTTTTGTGTGTGGCTCAGCTGGTTAGAGATCTCAAGGGTACATATTTCCTTACAGTGTAGACAATTTGTCTAATGGGCATAGGAATACATCTTTGCTGCACAGGGACACTGAGAGGATTGATTAGGTAATAACTTGAAAGCACGGTACAAGTGAACAGTGCTGTGCTATATAAAGGCTAAGTATTGTTATTTTTCCTTGCAAAAACAGTTCAGAAGAATCTGACAGGTTCACAACTAAGCTCTAAAACATAAATACTCAGAAATGTCCATCTTTGATTTTGTAATACTACACCATGGCACTCAGGAGACTATTATGATAGTATCACCTGAGAGGGCTTGTTATTTTTGGTGAGGTAGCAAACTACTGTCAGCAAATGAGATTTGGTAAAGTATTTTCAGTGGTTCATTTTTAAAGTGTAACTTCTTGGATTTTTATTTCCTCTTGTACAGAAAGGCTGTGTAGAAGGGTGCAGCTTCAGGGTGCCCTAATTTCAGCTGGTATAATTTTCTTCCTAGTAGCAAGTACAGTGCTGTGTCTTAGATTTGGGATGTGAATAAGCTTGATAACACTCTAAGGTTTTAATTGTTGCTAAGTAATATTTACCCTAAGTCAAGGAGTTTTTTGTTTCTGAAGGGCTACAAAGATGGGGAAGAGCCTGGAGGAGAAGCCACACACAGAGCAGCGGAGGCCACTTGGTCCGTTCAGCCCAGAGAAGAGATTGAGGGGAGACCTCGTTGTGGTCTTCAACATCCTCATGAGTGGAAACAGAGGGGCAGGTACCAATCTCCTCTCTAGTGATCAGTGACAGGACCCGAGGGAATGGCTTGAAACTGACTCAGGGGATGTTTAGGCTGGATATCAGAAAAGATTTTGTCACCCACAGGGTGGCTGGAACAGGCTCCCAGGGAAGTGGTCACAGCACCAAGCCTGACAGAGTTCAGGAAGCATTTGGCAATGCTCTCAGGCACATAGTGGGATTCTTGGGGCTGTCCTGTGCAGGGCCAGGAGCTGGACTTTGATGATTCTTTTGGGTCCCTTCCAAATCAGGACCTTCTGTGATGGTTTAAGAGGCATCTGGATCTGGTGCTGGGTAATGTGGTTTAATGGTTTATGGGTTACACTGGTAGCACTCAGTTGCTGGCTGGACTTGATGATCTTGAATATCTTTTCCAACCTTGAAAATTCTATGATTCTGTGTAGTTGATAGAAAAAAAAAAAAAAAAAGGAAGCACCCAAAAAAGACTGACATCAGCCTGAAACAGAACCAATCATTCTCACCAAGATTTCAGATCTCTTACAGCACTCTGGACTCTGCTGTGTAACCACACACTCCCAAGGGCTGAGCATTGTCCTAGGGCAGGTGTACACAGTCCTAGTAGTCCAGCTTCTTAGGGAAAGATCTGTATGAAATACCTGTGCATGCCGAGATCTGTGAAGGAGACCTGCATTCAACTTACTCCATAGCTTCACTTAATCGAGGAAACAAGATTTTGGACTCCAGTAATACATCTAGGAAGGACACCTCCAAGCCTCTCCATCCCTTGCTAGATAGATGCATCATTCCTTCAGAGAAAAAGTTGAACAACTCCTGAACTGACTGAGGAAAAGCTGCAGACTCCAACTCAGGATATTAAAGAGAACAGGGTTGCGGGGTTCTTCTTACTTTTCTATAAAACGTGTAATTCAGTAACTTCTTAATCAGTACTAAAGCTGTTGCCAGTTGTGAGCCAGTGAATCTCTGTCAGAAGAGCAAAGGAGACATCTGCAAGCTACAACCACTCTGGTTCTTACTCTTGGTATATCTAGCAAAAATTAACACACATGGTACTTAAGTTAATCGGACTCATGAGCAGAACCCAGAGCGTTTAACAGTCTGTTTTTGTGTCATATCCAAGAACAAGACTCCCAGACTAAAGACAGTGACTACTACTGCAATTTGTATGCTGTAATGAGGAACCAGCTTTAATGATCCTCACTCTCATCTTCCGTACTTTTATATGCTCCAGCTGTAAAAAGTTAAATTTCCTAACATTTATTTTAACCATTTTGTTTTCCTGTCTTGTTTCACGGATATTATGTAGACTATTTTATTTTTCCTGAAAAGTTATGCTTCCCCTGTGTGTGATATTGAATAATCATGGTTTAATCAATGCTACTAAATCTGAAATATCTCTTGTGCCTCCAGATATTGATTCTACTCTTTTCACTTATTTTATTTCTGTAAAACACTGCAGTATTTTCTGCATATGGGATCAATCTTTAGGCTCAGATCTCCCTCCAATCACCATCATTAAAATCATCTAGATGATCAGAAAAGACCTAGGCTCGTGAAATATTCTGAAGTCTTTTCCCGTGCTGACAAAATTACATCTATGGGTGCAAAAAGTCAATTAAGTCTCTCTCATACACAAACTAAAATATTTTATGTTCCATATTTATTTATATTGCTGCTTTCCTAGGTGTTATTGAAACTGGAATTCAGCTTATATTATTCAAATCGGACACTTGGTTCAGCCATGTAGTTGGTTGCTCATCTGCATCATTGTTTCCAGTACAATGTCAAACATCAGAGAAATTCTTATTACTGGGATCTGTGCTGGCCTCAGTAGCAACCTTGTTTTCACTGCTGAGCCAGGAAACCTAAAGCTGGACTCCGTGACAAACACTCCAGTACAAATTTACAGATAAATTTGCAGTTTATGAAGATGTAGCTGAATCCATGCTTTGAATAGGGATGATCACAGCTGTTGAGAAGAGCAGCCTCGTGAGACTGTACCTGCAAAATCAGTTGTATCACTGTGGCTGTTGCAGTGCATGTCCCTGTCTACCATGGCAGCGTGACCAGGGTAACAGCAATTAGGCAGGTAACAAGTTCATTAATGGAAACCCAGTGAAAATATCAGCAGTGTGATGAGAAACTCTGGCGTACTTGTGGAATGGGATAGCTCTGAGAAACTTAAGTTTTTAAAATATTAACACTATTTGGCGCAGAATCACAGAATTATGAAGGTTAGAAGGGATCTTCTTATGATCATCTGGTCCAAACCCCAGTTCAAGCAGTATCAGACAGAACAGGCTGCCCAGGACCATGTCTGAGGAAATGTAAAGCAAAGGCTTCTTCATGGTGTGATGTGAAAGACATAAGCAGGGACCTTAATAATAAAGAGGAAAAAACTCTAGACAAGATCATTGAAGTATGTTTTAGTTTAAAATTCTCTTATAATCTTGGCTGAGACAACTGTTGAAGCTTTTCATTCAGACTGAGTGGAAAAGACAGATAACAAGATAATTTATTAATGTCACACATGCAATAGATAAATGACTTTCAGCAGAAAGAGACTGTGATTCAGTCCAGATGCACTCAGAGTTGGATTAACAAAGTACTTAAATATTAGACTGTTGCAGACTTGTTTAGTATGCAAGAATCGACTGTAATTCCTCAGGTAGGAGAAAAGATATTCATGAATTCAGGAGAACTTCTTGCTCAGGCTGCAAAACACTGTAAGGCCAGAGTCCCACCATGTCATGACAGCCAAGAACATACTGCATGGTTCAAATGTATGTCATATGGATCTTTAAGGTACTATGAACCATGATATATCCCTTCCTTAACCTAAAGATATGAAAATTTACGAATTATTCTTGAAATTTCTAAAACAAGTGAAGATCCAGTCATGTTGGAGGGAAAGCTGTAATAATTTAACATTGATGGAATGTTTCACCTTGGTTAGCAATGAGTTTCTTGGAAAATTTAAAATATGCTTCCTCAAAAGAATGTGGATTTTAAAATGTGTTGCAGTTTTCTGTAATTAAATCTCAAGTTTAAATTTAATTAAATACATTTAGAGGAAATCTATTAATACTGAAATTCAGGCTTTATTAGGTACTTTCCCAAGGTAGTAATTGGCAGCTGTGCTCTGTTTTGACTAAAAGAGTGATTACTACTCAAAGACAAACAGTTTTTAATATGAAGCTGTGACATATAATTTATTAAGCTAATTCTTAAAATAATTTAATCACAGGGATACCTTCCCTGGGGAAAGTTTTATGAAGCACATGGAGTACTTTGTTTTAAAATGGCAACAGATATTAAAAAATCAGTCTCAATCTCTTAATCTGATATCATTAATGGCACTTCATGGAGAGTCTAAATTGTTTCTCTGAATCCCAAGGACTTGGAAAGGGGAGGTGTGAAAGTCAAACTGACTCCACCTCAACCTCCAGAGACCTGCTAGCAGAAGATGCACACATTAATTAGCAGCTGGTGTTCAGCTCTTGGTGCCCTTCCTGACTGCAGGACTCAAGACGTATTCTAGGCTTTCATAATGATTTTTTGGGGATGAGTGAAAGCATGAAAAGGCAGGGTTTAGCAAACCCTTCTAATACACTAAGCTGCAGCATTTATCTCAGAGGCTTTCTGTAGATGGTGTGGTCACAGGCTGCAGGAGGACAGACTTCTCTGCTCACTCTGCATCCCCGTGTCTGTAGACTCTGCTGGTCCACTTACAGGCCCACATCCCAGTGGAGAGGAAGGCAGGAAGGAGAGCAAGGAAGAAGGAAAGGAGAGGAGAGGAGAGGAGAGGAGAGGAGAGGAGAGGAGAGGAGAGGAGAGGAGAGGAGAGGAGAGGAGAGGAGAGGAGAGGAGAGGACAGGACAGGAGAGGACAGGACAGGACAGGACAGGACAGGACAGGACAGGACAGGACAGGACAGGACAGGACACGACAAGAGAGGAAGGGATCAAAGTTTTCATGACACTTCTTATTTCAAGAACATCTGAGAAGTTTCCACTCACTCTTTTTCTATCTTTTGCCTGATTCTGTTTGTCAGTTTACTCGTCTTCATCGGATCACTGGCTATTAATATTTTCATCCTAAAAATAACAGATTTTATTGTGTTTCCTCAGAATTGCAGCTCCAGCTTCGAGCAAAATAGCTGATTTTACTTCCAGCAAAGCTGACAGCAGCTCTACAGCTGAGCCTGGGGAGAGTGGAATGAAGCCCTCCATTGCTGAAAATCTGTATCTGCTTTATACAGTGTAGTTTGGATTTAAATTCCATATAAACAAGTTTCTAGCAGGTATATCTATGGATGTATATTAAAATGTGAGAAAGTTGTACTCCAGTGTAGATGTCTTGAAATTTATGGCATTCCTATAATTTTTATTTATTCTCTAAATTTTTCTGCATTTGGAAAACTTAGTAATAACAATAACTGTTTTCCCTGAGAAAAGCTTACAAAACCAATATATAATTTCAGTATTTCCCAATTAAATGTGTTTTAAAGCTTCTGACTACAGTGCCCTCTTATTCCCATTTGCAGATCTATTACCCCATGAAACGAAATAGCACTGCATTAAAAATGTACGCAGTTCTATTATCCAGCTCATAACTTCTTAACACTTTTTTCTTCCAGGAATAACTTCGGTAACTACCAACAATAAATGTTGTTTGCCACTTCATTTTTCTTCCCCAAAAGCAAAACCGAAGCGAAAAAAAAAATCCCTTAGACAATGACATCTGCAGCACAATCTGTCAAGCAATTCCTCTGGAGCCAACAAACAACAAATAACTTGTCCCGACTAAATTGTGAAGCTGCATAAAGAGCAGCTTGCAACCAAGCACTTCCTTCTGCACATTGCTCTTGGAATTCTAAAACCATTAAATCATCGAGGTTGGAAAAGACCTCCAAGATCATTGAGTCCAACTGTACATCACTGAGTCAAAACACTCAGCTACCAATCCTCTTCCACATGGCAGTCCCTTCATTTCTTGTCTGTTTTGAGAAGGTCCTTCAGCCTTGTGCTGACCTTTTGCCATACTTTCCTGTTAACTTCAGGTAATTCCTGGTATGCTACTTCTTTTCTGCTGAGCCGTGGCTAGGATGCTTGGAGCTGTCCTGGCAGCCTTTGGGATGGGCTTGGACTGGTGAAATGCCAAAACATCTCTTCAAGTGGTTCCTGACAGAAGAAAAGAATGTTTCTGTGGAAGAGAATCAAGGGTATCTGCTGCCAACCCAGGGGACACAGTGAAGACATGCTGAACAAAGGCAGGAAATGCTGGGTCTGGGGGACACAGTCCTATCTCTCAGGGGCACCCATGGTATAACTGCTTCTGATATAGAAACCAGTGAACCAGAGAGGGATGCCCTGGGACCAAAATATCTCTCAAACAGCATAGTTGAAACCATTGTCACCTTCTGAGCAGAACTCTCCTCACAGACCAGGCTGGAGAAGTGAGCTGAGGGCTTCTGTGAGCATGCAATAGGATGTCCAGAGCTGGTACTTTTGCAAACCCTTCTTGTCTTGACACAACTTAATAAAGAGCTCTCTGAAGGACAGGAACAAAGTGTTTTGACCCAGACACACACGAACAAGAAAATGATTAAGTGTGAGGTAAAAAACTCACCTGTACCCCACACAGATCTATATCATTCACATGCTTTGGCCACTGAGTGGGAACAGATTGCCATATTATGTGTGAGTGGTTACACTCTCAGAAAACCCCTGACACTTTAATGACAAGAAATGCTGAGCTTTCCACTTATGTTTTGTTAGGGGCTTTATGCCTCATTCATATCACAGTGTTCCAGGAACTCATTCCAAGGCAGTACATCATGAATCTGAAGAAGACCTCAGGACCTACAAAGACTTTGCAAGACATCTGTTGATTTTCCTGGCCTTGTGTCAGACCTCCAATCCTTCACACCTTCCTTTAACACCCAAAGATTTCCTGTGGCAGCAGCAACTCTGTGCAATAATCAGGTTTAACACTGACCTTACCAAACCAGACAATTCACTTTCCTCCATGTGGCACCTGTGCACCTTTGCCTGGGCACACTCAGTGAATCAGTTACTTCAAGATCTGATAGCACGTACCCACTTAATTTTTTATACTCAATTGCCCACTACAATTAAGACTTTAAGATGTCAAAGTGACCTGGGTGATTAAAGAGTTAAGTTTTTCTGAAATTTTTATAAAGGTCCAATAGCCAGCAGAATTTATGCAGCCACCACTGTTTGACTTCACAGGAGAGTTAGGCTCCTTTCAAGCAGCTGAAATATTTGAGAATAGGGATCTTGGTGTGACAGGATTAATATTTTATAGAAATTTAGATTGACAGATGTTTTTGCCTCTTCCCTCCAGGTAACACTAACATATTTATCTTAAACTAAATAAAGTTAATACTGTAAATTGAGAATGAAATAGAGATTGGGTTTATCAGTCACACTTTAATGTGATCAGCTTCAAAACAGTTCTTATTTGACTCAAATAAATGATCAGGTTTCTGTTTACACACTTTAAGCTCATAATGTTTATATACCAACTGCAATCTAATAAAATCGTTATTTTCAATTGTAATTATAAAATAATGACTGTTTTATTGCCATCTTGAGTGTCTACATATAAATTATAGCTGCTTATTAAAGTTAAGCTGAAGCTTTCCTGGAGTTCTAAATTAACTGTCCTATAACTTACTAAAGGAACAAATCCAGAAGTATTTACAAACTATCTCTTCTCATTTGTCTGCAGCTTCTTCTATTTGTGATCTTGGGTTTGCAGTGTGGTCCTTCATCTGTTGTGCTCTGGACAGTGGCCCTTAATTGAAGATAAGGCAGTGAATCAGAATGAAATAGAAATTGCAATTTTTAGCATCAGTCTGAATGAGGTCCTGCTAAAAACAATTTCTTGTCTTCCTTGACATTAATTAATATATTGACTTTCAGCACCAGTAAAACAAGTAGTCATGCAACAGGATTGTATTCTAAAAAAATTTCATTTATGAAAACTAGAGTATTTAGCTGAAGATTTACTGAGTGTCAAATTACTTCAGCAAGACAGAAATCACCTCTGATCTCATTGGGGTGCCTAGGAACAGAGCATGCACCACTCAAACCTGAAAAATGTCCTATATGCATCTGAAGTGATGTCTGGACTATGTTGGCCCTCTGAGGGCAGGATCAACATCAACAAATTAAGCACATTAAGGCTTCAGTGTTTTTCCAAATTGTTGAAATTTACTTATTTTCTCAAATTAGTAAGTATAGAAGTAAACACAATGACAAAAAGCTGCCACATTTCTGACACTCATTTATTTTGACAATTGTTAGCCAGCAATTAGAAGCAAAATACTCAGTTGTACCAGTTCTTCAAAGGGCATTTGTAATTATAGATGTATTTGCAGAAATAAATGGAGAAAATTATCTCATGACTGATGCAAGAACACAGTTTTTTGAGAGGTTTCTAAAATCTATAGTTCAGTGATGAGGGGATCAGCCTGGCCATGCTGTTGTGCCGTATTTATCTGTAATACTCTGTTTTACTTTTTTGTGAGGATGAGAACCTATTTTCCAAAACTGATGAAAACTGGTGAAATATAACTTATATTCACTTTAGATGTCTGCATTATTATTCTATATCAATCATTGGTTCTTTCTTCCTTTTCCCTGTCTTCTCTTCACCCCCCTAACTCTTATTGCTGGAGAACCAGATAAAATGAGAAAACAATATTAAATTACTAAAAATTGTCACAGAGAAGATAATCTGCTCACCACCAAGTATTGTGGGCTTAAAAAGAAGAGAGAAAATGGAGGGTTTGATGGCTGTGGAGATGCACAGGCTTCTGGGAGCAGTAAATCCAGCTGGTGAAATATTGAAGGAAAAGCAGGGCATTTTTGTCTAATAGGTGGAACTGAGTGTGGGATCTTGGATGAGGATGGTTTCATGCTTTGTAAGATATAGGAGATAATGAGTTTGAGGATTATGTGGGATTGTTGTTACCCAAAATTTAGAGGACACGGAGTCAGGTAAAGGAAATGAAAAATAAGGGTTTCGGTCACATTTGAGTCAAGGTAGTGCTAGCTTTTTCCAGGTTTAGAAAAGAACATTTGAAATCTGAACCAAAGAAAAAGGGGTCTGGAGGAGGTAAATTTGTATTATATTGCTCTGCAATCACAAATAATGAGGATCAGAGTTAGCCTGGATACACAGAAACAGATGGCAAAAGCCAATGTTTGCCCCAATGATGAGCTTGCCAATACAAAAAGGGTAAAGACAGGAAGGATAAAGGAAGGATAAAGGAAGGACAAGCAGTGATCAAATGTATTTTCATAGTCTGGTTGTGAGTGCTGTGTATCTGTCTGTCCTGCTACCTTTGTTAACTGACCCATGGAAACAGTGACACATTGGGATAAAGCATGTGTTTCCATGGCAAAGACTGTATGGTGAGGACTCAGGGACATGGTTGTTCCAGGCATAAGGAGATAACATTTTTGAATCATATCTGTCCATAAAAAGGCATTGTTATGGCCTAGGAGTACAGATAAACTCCTGTGCTTTAAAGAGAAGTTTTCTCTTAATCTGCTCCGGGCTCTGAACTGCTCAAAATGAAAAACTGGCATCTAAACTGAAGGCAAAAAAAGCACACAAAACTGCCTATACTTCCACAGTGAAATAATATACACTTGAATTATATTTACTGTTCTGAATTTATCTAGAGAATACACCTTCCCCATTTATAAAGAATACTTAGTGACCTAAAGAAACGCCTAAAGTAAATAAAAGCTGTAGACTTAAGCACTTACAGTTCCTAAAGAATTGATCTTTGGAAGAACAGCTAACAGCTTGGAGAGCCTCCTCTCTCTCACTGTGCTGTGTGGGGAGTTTGAAGCGACCGTCCACGCTCCTAAGACACTCTCCTCATTCTCTAGTGTTTCCCAGCGTGTCTCTAAGCAGTATGTGCTGCACATGTTTATCCACCATGATTTACTCATTTACTGTAGCCAAGTATGCAGGGAGATATTAATCATTCAGCTCTTACTGAAGTCCCCACAGCTGGCTTGTCTGTTTAATTTAGGAAACTGGCTGTGATGGGTTGATGCCCTGTGCCCCCTAAAGCCTCCCTGTCACTTCCCTCTTCAGCTGGACAGGGCAGGGAGAAAATGTCATGAAAGGTTCATATGCTGCAGTAAAGACAGGGAGAGATCCCCTTGTCCTGGGGAAATTACTGCCTGGCTGGCTTCTCCCATTAATCCTTTGGGAGACATCATGATGAATTTCCTATCTTATATGACACATATCTTAAGAAGCAATAGCTTCTAATTTAAAATACATTAGTTCTCAGAACCTTCACTGTGAATTCCAAGCAAGTGTGTCTTATGCAACTTAAAGTGAAATTGAGATTTCTGTGTGGATGTTCAGCAATATGCCATAAAATATATTGATAACCTTGAGAGAACTCCTGTGGGGAATCTTCCCATGTGGATTAGCCGGGTGCTGGGTTTCAGGAAAACCTGACTTTGATCTCCCACTCACTGCAGCTATTTGAAATCCTCTGGTGTATCATCTCTAGGCTGGCACCACTTTAGTCTTCTTTGATGATGAAAAATTTCATTCAGCTTTGGATAGTGAAGACAATCAGACACAGCAGCTCTCTGTGACCAGACTGCTGTGTGCAAAAGTGAACAACGTCCCCCAGATATGGGGGAGACTTTCCCTCATCTTTGTTGTTCCTCAGGACATAAGGGGTAGATTTGGCTGTTTTTAGGCTTCAAGTAGTGTCAGCTGGAGCTGTTGGTGCCCTTAGAGAATGCAGATCCTGGCACACAGTGCCATTAACATCATTCAACTGCAGGGCCCAGGAAGGTTCTTTGTTTTCTCTAAGGCTACCTCATATTCAGAAAGTGGGCAGGCAACACAGTGATCTGTGTTGATTCCAAGGTGTTACAGGACAGCAGAGTCCTTGGGCTGACAGGTTTAATAGATTTAATTACAATGGATCATCATAAAGTCTCAGCCTTACATGAGAAATCTGGTATCCATGAAAACAAAGGGGCTCAAATTCAGTTCTTGGCTGAAGGGAGAATTTTCACTTAAAGGAGAAATCAACAGATAAGGTTTATTTTGTTGACTATGCAAAGCCCAACACTTAAACACTACATTAAACTGGTGAAATTAGCCCTACTTTTCCTGAGAAAGCTTTTTATGGAGTAGATCACCTCTATCTGTGTCTTTGCAACTGCAAGGGCATGGCATATACAAGGACAGGAGACTTTCAGGTACTAAGGAGTCTTCCTTGAAGTGTCTGGCCCTTTTCAAAGTCTGAAAGATCAAAGAATGTGATCATGGAACTACAATTTGCTCCTCCTTAGATCAGCCTTTACAGGAATTATTGTTATATTTCACATCTGTTAAAACAGGTTCCAAATAGCTGTTCTAACTAAGCTCTAAATTGGATTTTGAAGCTTTCTTCAAGGAGCCCCTGTGCCTTCAGTTCCTTCACATACATTCACAATTCTTAATGACATTCATTCCCTAGATATAATTAGGAAATGTTGTTTCATTAATTAAGTATCACAGTCTAAACCTTAGACACTTTGATGATTCCAGTTCAGAGTCCTTATGCATCTTGCAGCAAGGGATAGCAAAGGCTGAGAGAATTTGGGGTCGTCAGCCTGGAGAAGAAAAGGCTCCAGGGAGACCTTATGGTGGCCTTTCAATACCCAAAGGGACTGCAAGAGAGCTGAACAGGGACTTTCTACAAGAGCAGGTAGTGACAGGACAAGGGGCAATGGCTTTAAACTGAAAGAGGGCAGGTTTAGATTGGGTGTTAGGAAGAAATTCTTTACTGTGAGGATGGTGAGACACTGGTACAGGCTTCCTGGAGAAGCTGTGGATCTCCCATCCCTGGAAGTGTTCAAGGCCAGGCTGGGTGGGCTCTGAGCAACCTGGTCTAGTGCAAGGTGTCCCTGCCCATGGCAGGGGGTTGGAAATAGGTGATCTTTAAGGTCCCTTCCAACCCAAACCATTTTATGATTCTATGATTCTAAGTTTTGCTAAATAGCCATCAGGTTGCCATTTAGATGTTGGTTGTTCCAACTTAGACAGTTCCACTTCTTAAATGTTAGCAGAGAACTTTTGTATTTGCCAGCAGAGAGGGAGACAAATATTTAATCCAAGCCATACTGGTCACACATATTTAAGGAGTAATCCTGGATTCTACATTGCAATTATGTTGCTATGGAAATGACCATGAAATTGAGCTGTGGATTTTTCCAGTAAGGGTGATATATCTAGGTTTACTTAATATATATTTTGGTCACATAATGGCTTCAGATTACAGCCAAATCTGATAGAGACATTGAAAAACAGTTCATCTAGAATCAAAATTATTATTCATACCCCGTAGTTTAGGTTTATTTAGTGGTGTATGTGTTTGAACTCTCCATCATTAGATAACTTGGATCACTGTGTTTGGTCCAAAAGACCTGACATCTGCAAACTTATCACTGATAGTCAAAACCCATCATTTTTATTTATTAAATAAGGCCAGCACAAGAAAGTATCCACCAATTCAAAACCATCAGATGTTCTTTTTTAATACCTTTCCTTCAAGTCCTGCTCTTTCCCTGAGGCCTGTGTTCATATACACTGAATTCCTTTCCTTCATTGGGATTTGAATACTCAATCTTCGAGGGTAAGAAAACATTCCTTCTGCCTCCATTGCTAAACTATTTGCTTCCTATTTCTATGGCTTTTCATTTCTCTCTCCTCTAAGATTTTCTGACTGTCTAAAAGTTATCATGGGCCCCTATAGCTTTCCAGGAAAGGAGCCAACATATTAGTGCTGGTGCATTACTGTAAATATGCATTTAAATCTTTTCTTAGCATTTTTATTACAAGCTTTCAAAGTTGTAGTCTAATATCTCTGAAAAAGAGGTAAAGAGAGAGAGGAGAGGAGAGGAGAGGGAGAGGAGAGGAGAGGAGAGGAGAGGAGAGAGAGGAGGAGGAGAGGAGAGGAGAGGAGAGGAAGAGGAGAGAGAGAGGGAGGAGAGGAGAGGAGAGAAGAGAGGAGAAGAGAGGAGAGGAAGGAGAGGAAGGAGAGAAGAGAAGAGAGAGAGAGAGGAGAAGAAAAGAGGGGGGGAAGGAAGGAGAGGAGAGAGAGGAGGAGAGGGGAGAGGAGAGGAAGGAGGAGAGGAGAGAGAGGAGAGGAGAGGAGAGGAGAGGAGAAGGGAGGAGAGGGAGGAGAGGAAAGGAGAGAAGAGGGAGGAGAAGAGAGAGAGGAGAGGAGAGGAGAGGAGAGGAGAGGAGAGAGAGGAGAGGAGAGGAGAGGAGAGGAGAGGAGAGAGAGGAGAGGAGAGGAGAGGAGAGGAGAGAAGGAGAGGAGAGGAGAGGAAGAGAGAGAGGAGAGGAGAGGAGAGGAGAGGAGAGGAGAGGAGAGGAGTCAGTATGGTCAGATGTTTTTGCTATGCTCTGCAGGAGGAAATACTCCTCCCCTGTCTGTAACTCCAGGAAGTACAGATGGAAGATCCTGACTGGAAAAGTTTCCATCACCAAATGATCCTCAGCTATTCATCATAGGCAGGTATGGCTTCGCCTCAGAGCAAGATGAAAAAGTCTGTGAGTGTTTATTTTTTAAAGACAAAACCCCTTCAAGTAAGTGAAGGCAGTAGCATCCAAACCTTGGGCTAGGCCATGGTGTGGCTCCCAGGATCTGCAGCTATCCATATCCCATCAAGTTTCAATAAAACTCAGTAGAAATGTCACTTCGGGCTAAGCCAACTGTGTCTTGAATTTCTTTAACAAGGAAATAATCACTCAGGGCAGACATGAATGCTTTTGACCTCCTCCTTGTTTCTGATTTCCTCCCAGAGAATGGAAACACAGGGCTCCTTATGTAGTGCTCCTTTATGATCCTCTCGAGATTTGAACCTATGTGATAAAAACTGTTGAATATAGCAAGGTATCCACCAGTTCTCCACTCAGATCAACCACTTGGCAGGGTCCAGTTTGCAGTAGCCCTGCAGGCAGATGCCTAGACAGATCCTACTGTAAGTCAGAAGATCCCTTCCAGAGTTTCTCAGGACAGCCATTCCCATACAATCCTGCTGGGGCCGTGGTAGAGGCTGGTTCTTTCCCCAGGTTTTTGTCTTGCTCCACGACCTCCATCTACTGGCTGGAGTACCCCACAGAGTTCTGCCTCTGCTTGCAGTGTGAGTTAGTCTGTAAGGGTTCCTCTGCTTTTCTTGTGGACCCTGAAGGTCTGCGGGACTGGGGATTTTATGGAGTTGAGGATCTACCATTATTTCTGTTTGCACTGTGGTTCTGATGGGCTGAGTCAGAGAGTTCCTTTAGGTCTTCATTCTTTATTTCACAATTTATGGTATTTAACAAAGCAAACTATAACAAGGAGACAATACAAGTAAAATATAAGTCTGGAAAACTATTAGGAAGGCACCACAGTGTAGCTCTAAATCACTCCTGGCATACAGCGTAACAAAGGCAAAACCCCAGAAAACTCTGCATGTCTCTGGCTTTGCACAGACTTCACTTTGCAGAATTAAGCCCAGTATGGGCACACAGCCATGTATCACTCATGCACTATTACTTATGATCTGAGCTGGAGGTGACAAGTGAAGACAATAGCCAGGCCCTATTTTCTTTTCAGACACACAATGGAAACCTCAGTTCCAGCTCCAAATAATGCTCACTTTAGCTTTCACATAGTAATTGCTCATCATAACTTTGCAGCTCGTTAGCAGAAGCATTTTGCTTCAAACTTCATTGTATTGTTCTTTTTCCATGGAACTGTAATTCACAGTGTCATGAAGAAAATGGAAAGAGAGACATGGTGTAGTTATATAGGGCCACCCAACATAGAAAGGGGGTTTTTTTGTGAGTGTTACATCTATAATTAAGCTATCAGCCCACCTAAGAGAAACAAAACTGAGTCTTTTAATTAGCTTCTTGAATAGGAATAAATGCCTCATTATTCTTAACCATATCAAACTGAGAACATTATTAAAGTCTAAAGGAATAATGAACGACATGACAGGAAGCACATTAGAGCACATACAGGAATACATTTGCCTACTAAGAGATCTGCATAAATATGCTTATCACTACTATCTAGGAAGACAAAAAAACCAAAGGAAAGAATGGAAACAAAAGCACAGTAAAGGTAGAGACATAAAGACGGAAAGAAAATGATATGAAGTCAGAGGTAGGGGATATTTTTTTTTGGTATTTTGTGCTATTGAACACTCAAGAGTTTATCTGCTCTGCCAAAACTTCTCTGAGCCAGCTGAGTGGATTGGCCTGTGCTGCATTCAGTATGTTTTTTTTTAAAACTTCTTTGTGTCTGCTTTGGCACCTAGGCTTTGCCTCACTGAGGTATTTAGAGGGAGAACATGCCTCTCCAGAAGCCATAGAACAAAGGAGTTCAGAGAGAACTTTTGGACAAATTTCTCTCCCCTGAGTCTGTAGGGAGCATGAATAATCTTTACAGGCTTTCAGAAATCCCTTGGCTGAAGGGAGGCATTATTCTTTCCCTTTAGAAATAATGCCAAAAGCACAGAAACCCTTTCACAGCAGGGAAAAAACTGAAGGTACATATCTGATCATTCATAGCTGGGTATGTTATCCCACAATCCCAAAGAATGTTCTGAAATTCAGACCCAAGAAGCCTGCAATCTTATCTTCGAATTAAAGCTCGTCCATAAGCTATTTCTACCTACAAAATCACATTAATTTCAACTGTATTTAACTCAAATGTAGAGAGTTACGCTGCTGTGGGCTGGATGGACTTCTAGATGGACTTCAGTCATCATGGAACTACCATGAGATCCAGACTCCAAGGTCTTGACTGTGTTGGTGGAGCAGGCAGACGATGGGAATTTCACACAACTTTCCTTCTTGACATTGCTCTGAAACTGCTGGATCTGCTGTCCAAGAGGAAGGAGAGGAGGTGAGCTGCCTTCTCCTCACCATGCTCCCCTCCCCTCCCCTCCCCTCCCCTCCATCCTGTCCTCTTTCAAAGTCCTGCACAGCAGTGTCTGTGCCATGAGGGTGGACCTGGATCTGTCCCCTGGATATCCAGCTCCACTTTAGTGCCAAATATCCAATCTGAGCCAACACCAAAGCACCTCTGCACTGACACAGTCAGGAGCAGAAGAAGGGAGAGAGTGGGTTCATTTGTCTCTCAGAGATGTTACCTTGGCCTTTTGCAAACTCTTAATCAAGGTGCTGCAATATGTAGAAATTGAAAGGACAAAAAGCTAAAACATTTCAAGGTGCAGAGGAAGAAGACCTGTCTTATCTTCCATTCACAGAGGTAAAAAATCCTGATAAAAACATCTCCTAGAAGAAACTCGATCAAAAATTTACTCCCAAATCTGATGTTTGTCAACTTCCACTCTGCATTTCACACTGCTCCTAATAAAAACAATAACAAACCCTGCCTCCTAACTACAGAAAATTATACCTGCTCTTTCAAGTTGAAAAGAGGAGCATTTTGGTATTTACCTTTGGCATTTTTGCCGGTGAGGCAGAGACAATTTGTGAAAATAATTTTAGAGTAATTATGTGTGCTCCCGTCATGTCTGTTTGATTTCTAGCTTTCTCTGCTTTCCCCATGTGTTTATTTTTTTGTCTAAGAAGCTCTGTAATTGTATATATTTAAAAGGCAGTGATTTCAATAAATTCTTCATAAAGTTCAAGCAATTTGTCAAAACATGATCTTCATTCCTAATTAATGTAATGGGATAGAATGGCTAATGTATCAAATTTCATGCTTTTGATCCCAAAGGGGATCAGAAGATGAGGAGTTCTTGAAACAAAGATGTGATTCATTATGTGAAGCACAAAATGGAAATAATCAGATTCGTGGAAATGAATTGTGAAGACAGTATATGCTGAAAAACAAATAAAATAGGATTAAAAGCTTGAAGTGTTTCTGTAGTTAGCAGAAAGGAGGGGATGCAGCCTGGAAAAATATACTGTCGGGTTTTATTTATTAGTCTTCGGCAACTAGGAAATACTGGTGTTACATTTGTCTAATTTCTTTTCCTCCTTGAATATAATATGTGCTATCTTGCTCTTCTTCCCATCCTAAAATTAAACAAGCAGTCACATCCTTATGTTCTACAAAATAAATTTACCATAGAGAATTTAATCTCTCCTGCATTCTGGAAATTTACATTCCTTTTAGCAATGATTTTGTTGCATTTTCTCTTCTGCCATATGCTGGACCACCTTTAATATCCCTATTTGAACTATTACACTTAAAAAGTGGCATTTTCCAAGCCATGGAGGCTTGAATAAGTGTCTCAGCACTTTTCCCTCACTGTCATTCAGAATGAGAGTAAAGAAGTTTCCCTCAGACTTCCTAACAAGACCTCCTAGCTAAGCTTCTCAAGACAATTAATGATTTTCAGTGATTTTGGGAAAGAAATTAAATACCTTCTAGACAAGAAGAGAGGATGTGATTTCTAAAATGACGTAATATTTGCCTTAGTGAGTCAGAGGCAATCGAAGCCACTAAATCTGGGCACTGAAGATGCACGAGCTTAATCCTTCAACCCTTGAACTGGTAAGAGCCAAGTTTTTTACACAGCTCTGACGGGCAAGTGAGGTCAATGGGATTCTTACACAACACAATATTTTGTTGCTCCAATCCTTTTTTGGCAAAAGAATTTCTGGACAGGGCACTGATAAAGAGTTTGTGGTTGGACTCCAGTGTCCTGTATTTTCTTGGTGAGGGGAGACTCCAGATTCAACTCCTCAGCACAAAATGAATAAACACCTGCTTAAAAATACAGATTGTTTTTTGTTCTACTATTACTTTAGGACTTTTTTTCCAGAACTCCATTCTGATGAGCAAAGAACTCCTACTCACAAAATATTCATGTGAGCATTTGTGACAGTACTAGCATTGGCTTTTGGCTTAAGCAGCTCATCTCCTTCCCTAATGTTTAACTTCTGATGCATTTGTACTCAGATCAGATCTTCTCACAGCCTTAATTTCTGAAATGCTCAAGTTCATCAGTGTCCTGTCCTTAGGTAGTTTTTCCACTCCCCTGATAACCCAGGGATCTGAATGTTGCACAATATTGCAGACAAGGTTTTATCAGTGCCTTGGACTGTCAAATTATTAATTCCCTATCTCTAATAGAAATATCTTACCTGGCATCATATATTCTTTCTCTATGGCATTTTCAGTAAATGATCACTCAGATCATGTTCCACAGTCAGTTCCTGTTAGGAGATTTTCTGTAAAATTTCTGCAATATGTCAAAGGGGAGTCTGAGTCAGAGAATGGGTAAGGTTGGAAGAGGAAAAAAAAAAACCACACAAAATATAAAACCAAAAACCTCATGAAGAAAAAGTTCTCTAACACAGCCTGAGAAAAACTAATTTTGTGAGAATCAATGGACTATAATAGAATTAACACTGCTAAGAAACAGAAGTTGAAAGATCAGGCAGCAAGACAGAAACATTATGTCCAAACACTTTCTGAATTAGATTTGCACATTATCTGTCTGAATGTGCCTATGCAGCATAGCAAGATGTGTTATCTGTTAGAGAGCTATCACAGACTACTTGAGTCAGCACTGCATCCACCGGCTGTTCCTTGTTTCTGTCATTGATTTTTTTAAAAACCCAACACGTTATGAAAAATGAGGGGAAAAGGGTTCTGATGTTTGGATTGTGAAAGGAAATGTAGCAGTCAGTGTGCATTTGAAATATAATGTTTATGTGAAAACTGTTTATAGCTTGAATTGCTGTACAGTGGCCAAAGATTTAGATTTCTGGAGGTGTTTAAGGGAAAAAAACCCTAATAGATGGATTTTTTTCAGGCTCTTAAAATTTGACACGTGTATCTTTTCAAGCCCTTAACCTAATGAGCTAAAAAACCAAAAAAAATGGCCTTATCTTCAAAATAAAAGTACTTTTCTTACAGAATTTCAGGTTTAAATACTAGATCAAATCTCATGGGAAATATTAATTAACTAATTAGGACAATTCTTAGACCCCACCTTGTTCACTTTAGATTTAGTGAGCCTGGACATTTTCCTGTGCTGGAAGATGTTGCAAAGACTTTGCAGATTTAGAGTGACAGAATTCTTTAATTTTTTTTACTGGTCTCATCCCAACAGGTGTTGCATTTACCCACATATAAAATCAGGGTATAAGGAGAACATCCAGATTTTGTGCTTTATCTCTAGATAATATTACATACTTGTTATTCAGCTTCAAGCAAGAAATTTGTCCTCATAATTGTGGAATCAATGAAATTATGGCATAATTTCACCAAAAATAATAAAACCTATTCTCAGTGGTAATGAGGTAAATCTGAGAAGTTTCACAGATTTGTCAGGTTTTACAGATGGGTAATAGACAGAATCTTGTACTTTTCTCTAGAGAGGAAATATCTGACATAAAAAAAAAAAAACCTTTAAAGAAAAATATTCTTTCTTACAGAACTAAAAACTGTTGAAAGATAAAACCTCCTCAGGAAAAAAATACTTGAGTGTGTCGACATTATATTGCTATAGATATATGATTTACTACATAACAATCCCTGTGTGCCATCTTTGCATTCATCTCACTGATCAAGAAAATAAATTAAGATTCCAGAATCTTTAGGCCCATGATAATTGCTTAGTATAAGGAGTCATTAATGATGTAAATTATACTCACAGCTGTTAGCAACATGTAAGTATCTTGTTTTCTCTCTTTTGGTTTAGATGAACGTCAATTAGCTCAGTGATATTTACACTAATATTTTATTTATTTGGTGCAATTGTCCATCTGTTTCAGTAGTGATGGATGTTACAATGATTCTGCTGGATGTAAAGGAATTAGATTTATTTACTGTTAACCTTTCCCAGGAGGTACAAGAAGCCATGCTCAATTTTCCTACATACAGGCAAACCTTCAGACACAGATGTTGTCTTCCCTCTCTACTTCACAAACTCTCGGTGAAATCATCAGACGTATCTCCAAGCCATGATTTTCTTGACTCCAGGTGAGCAGTTAAGGGAACAAAGTTAGTTTCAAGTTATATATTCATGGATTAGCCCCATGTTGCTTTATATTCTGAGGCTTTTACATATAGGATCTCTATACCTACAGGGGAACTACACATATCAAAGGAAGACTGATATGGGTCCCATCGGCATTTTGCAAAACTTTCATGTTCCCTTTTGCAGTTGTTTTTAAGGGTTCTGGCCTTAGGGGTTGGGGAAAATGTGAACTGTCCTACAGTTTGAGAGGGGTTTGTACTCTGTAGTCTGGTAATGGTCTCTAATGAAGGAACAATTAAAGCATGTGAACCGTCTGAATGTTTTACTGTTGATTAACTGAAATTAATGAGGTGTTCATGTCTGGTTCTTTCCTCAGGGGTTATAAATTAACTGAATGGTAATTATGAATAAATAATTTTTAAATGCGTATTATTTCTAAAATTATACAATACAGAAAATCCTGAATGGATCTGGATTTTTTATGTGACTTCTTTATGAAATAATGTCCAAGCACACTTGATCTACACTTTCCTATGAACATGTCATTTACTAGGCTAACATAGTGTATTTTCTTTTCATGCAACTGCATTGATCAGGAAAATAAATTGGGTCCAAGAGTTACAGGTTTTGTTCTCCCTTAGGAAAATGGCTCACGATAAGACATCATTAACATAGTAAATCATAGTCAGAAATGTTGACACCGTGAAAGCATCTTATGTGCTTCTTTTTAATGTAACTGAGCATCAATTAATTCAGTGATATTTGCATAAATACCTCTATTTTGGGGTAGGACTGTCCATCTGTTTCACTAAGAACTTAATTACAATGTTTTTTTCTGGAAAAGAAGAAATTAATCTTTCCGACGGTTAACCTTTTCTACAAGACAAAGCAGTCATGTTCACTAGAAAACAGCAAATAAATATAATCTGATTAAATACTTTGTCTTGAAATGTAAGATGTTAATTAATGAAAACAAAAAATAGTTCCAAATTATAGCAAAGGATTAGTTCTAGTTTTTAAAGGCCTAAGTCTCATTTTGTTAACTGTCACAGATCAGTATTGATGCCTTCTTTCTTAAGAATAATGCCAAGTCATCTGGGTTTGTCTTGTTATTTATAGCACATTTAGGGAGGGGAATCTCAGTCATTCCCACTTCTCCCAGCTTGACACATGGGCCAGCAAGGGATGGTGAGAGCCTGGAGATGGATTGCAGGTCAGCAGGAGACTACCTGGGGGGCACACAAAGGAATTCCAGCCACTCCAGCCAGTGAGTTGGTGTCATTGGGGGCCCAAATTAAATGCCTTTATCACACACATGGAGCAGGGGGAATAAACAAGGGGAGTCAGAGTTACATGCCTGCAGGACTGTGACTTTATGGATATTATGGAGATGTGATGCAAAGGCTGCTGTGGCTGGACTGTGAAAGACTGTGGTAGGGATGAGTATAGGCTGTAGGAAGGACAGGGAGGGGGACAAGGAGGGGACAACACTCTCCATGATGATGACAAGCTGGAGTGCCCAGAGCTTCACCTGGGGATGGACAAGGAGCTCATGGATCAGGATGGAAGGGTGGGGAGGGACAGTGACATTGTAACGGGGGTCTGCTACAGGTCACCCAGACAGAAACACTGAATGGCTGATGGCCTCTCCAGACATATGGCAGCAGCCCCACATTCACAAGACCTGGTCTTCACAGGGAATTTCAAACATCCTGGGGTCTGTTGGAGTGACAACACAGCAGGGCATAAGCAATCCAGGACGTGCCTGGGAAATGGGGATGACAAGTTCTTTCTCCACGTGATAGAAATCCAGTGAGGAGAGGCGCTATGCTGGACCTTGTTCTCACTGAAAAGGAGTGGCTGATGGCCAGCCTTGGTTGCAGTGGCTCTGAGATGGTGGCATTCAGGATCCTTAGGGCAGCACACCATACAAGGAGGGCACGCAACAAGCTCTGGACTTCAGGATAGCAGACTTTGGCCTCTTCAAGGATCTCCTTAGCAGAAACCAACAGCATAGAGCTCTGGAGCAACACATCCCAACAAAGAGGAAGCTGGGCAAAGACACCACAGGAGGCCTGTGTGGATGAACAAGTAGCTCATGGACAATCTTAAACAGAAAAAGAAAGCCCAAAGATCAGGTTGGATGGGAAAGCTGGTCCAGCAGGTCTGCAAAGAAGGATTCTGTGATTCTTCGATTCCGTGTTTCTGTGATAGTGGGAGGTGTCCCTGCTTTAGGCAGGAGGGTTGGAATTAGATGATCTTTAAGGTCTCTTCCAACCTCAAACATTCTGTGATTTTCTGAATGTCTCAGGAGAGGCCAAGGGCAACTGTTGGTCAGTCAGCTCCTAGAGCAACTGCACCATCTCATCAGAGCTGGGCCACATTAATATGGTGGCATAAATCACATGTTCTGCCCTTGTTTTATCTGGATTCTACTGAAAGCTCACAGAATTAGCTGTTTGCACAAGTTTTCACCTGGTATTCCAAGGTCATTTTTTTCTCTCGAGCTTTCTGTCCTCCCTCTGACTTTCATAATGACACACCATTCCTCTCTTCCATATGAAAATGACTCATGAAGAGATGAGGAAACTTTGCAATTTTTCAAACTGATCCCTAGCTGAATTAATTGCTGTAAAATAGTAGCTCTGGAGGTATGAGTGTCCACCTTCCAGTAACTGACCTGTAATGATGAGAAGCAACTAGTTGCCAAGAGTACTTAAAAGATAACTCCTTTCATCCAGGAGATAAAGGCCTTTGTTCTTGGAACTGACAAGCCAGAGTTATAGTTTCATTTCCTTATGTGTCATCCAGTCTGTGATTGTTAAGCTTTTGGCTTTAACGTGTAGGTTTATTCCATCTCCAACAAAGCTTTGATCCATAATTTAGCTCAAGAGCTTGAGTTGCCCCTTATGTCCAGAACTATTAAATCAAGAGTAACTTCGTTAAAGTTGGTGGACAGTCACTGTAGTCATTCCAGTGAAGAATTAGTGTATGTGAAGAAGAGAGTGAGCCATCTAGTCTGGACCCAGTTCTGAAAACCTCTTCCTTGAGTTTTCTAGCTAAATTTTTGCTTTGCTGATAATGTGCGGGTTGCTTGAAGGTTCACTGCTTTTACAGATGCCCTTTTCCATGTCTTACACATATTAAAATGTTACCATAGAGAAAGTAAGTAAATAAATGCATCTAAATTGAGCAGTCTTTCCCCTTTCCCTCTGCCTCAGTTCAATGAGGTATTTTACACCACAGTTTGTTGGTGGTCCTGTCCCTGGTAAAAATCTTCACCATCAAAGTCTGCTTACCCTGGAAAGTTAATTTAGCTACATTGCACATACCAGACTAAAGGAAGTTTCCCCACAGCAGTGTATTGGGAAGGAGAACATCAATAGAAGAGCAAAGAAATAAAACACTTGTGGACAATGTAACAAAAAAGTCTTTGGGTTCCTTTAATGCAATATCTGTTACCAATAACAAATGTATTCACAAAAAATAAACCAATAAACCCTCACCACATTTTCTCTTTGCACATTCCCATATTTATATGCAAGTAAAAACAAGGGAGATTTAATGGAGGAGGAGATTACTGCGCTAATGAAGGGATAGGATGAAATATTAGAGAATAACAAAAGCTCATATAGAACATAATTTATTTTTCAGTGTAACATAATGACACTACTGCAGATAAAGAGTTTGTTCTCATTTCCATTACAATCTGTTTGCTAATGTAATTCAGTTGTAAAACAGAGAAAAAACATTTCTCAGATCTTGCCAGAAGGCCCAACTCTTAACACCACCTAAGAAAATCCAAGTTTCACCAGTTTAAACCTGTCCCTGTGGATCTACTGGGCTCTTCTTGTTCCACACCAGACTAATTCAAAGCACAATTCCTTCCTCTGATTTGAAATTAATATGGTAGCATAGATCCCTATGCCATTTTTTTCTGCAGTGTATATATATCCAATACTAAATTAGTCTCTAAGGATTAAATACGGGAACAACAGGACCATGTTCAGCTGTTTCTGGACAAGAAAACACAATATGTGCCTTCTGTAACATCTTCTACTGTTTAGAGAAATGTTTCTGAATATTTCATAATTACAGCATTGCTCTATTCATTCTTCCTGGTGTTTCAGTGCTTCTCTCCTGTCCTAATGCATCTATCTGCTCATGTACGAACCACATGTACATTTAGCAATCAAAAAAATGCTTCAGAAACAATCCAAAATTTATTTCATATGTCTGTTTTTCATAGCACTTAGATTCCTGGAAATGTTAACACTTACCTCTCCTCATTCTTGCAATGCCTTTATTTCTGCAGTCTTTGGCCTTTAGAGTACCTAGACATCTTCCCCTGGGACGGGCACAGCCTGCCTTTCCAGCCAGCAGCACACTAAGAGGCAGTCAGAATTCAGGTACTTTCATAGCTTTGCTTACAGAAATGTTTCTATGAGTTGGGTGAAGATTTATCAGAATTTTCTCCTAGTCTTAAGCAAAAGACATTGAAATTACTAATCATTTCAGTTAGCCATTGGGAGCTGAATTGATTCATTGGCTAGTGAAGGTAAAGCACTATGGAAATGTGAAGTGCTTTATCTTTGGTGCTATTGTGATAATTAAGACCAATTCTTTTCAAATTCTTTTCTCAAGGCTTAGGCCCACTGTTGAATTAGTTCCATTTGAGTTACCAAGCATTAGTAGAGCTGCAGTAGCTGCCTTTATGTGTACTCTTATCCCATAGCAACAGGCTGATAATTTGATTTCATGTAGCTTGTAGTAAAATTAGGTTCACTACATTGTAGTTGGGTTGTTACTGCAGTACAACCTCAAGTGACTGAAAGAAACTGACTTTCACTCTTCCTGTTGCTATTTGGTCCTTACACTCCCTTTTATTTCTTGAAACATCTATACAACTGTATGGTAAAATAAATTAAGTAATTGATCCAACTGAAAAACTAATTTTCATCATCGTTATTATTATTGTTGTTATCCTGAATACTGGTGAGTTTTCAGGTCTATTTTCCTCTTAGCTCATGTGAGGTGTGGATGAGGTTTTGGGTCAGCCTCAGAAAAGAGGAAGGGTAGCATTTCTCCTTTTAGTAATGTGGCAGCTTAAAACCTATGTTTAACTACAGTTTGTCTCACCTGTACCTGAAGTTGCTGTAGGTGAGGAGAACACAAAGAACAGAGTAGACACTTCTGTGAAGGCTGCTAGCCTTAGCAACATCTTAATACTCTTGAGCTCTCACCATCCATGATGTTTTGGAAGGAGCTGAACATTTTAGGCTTAAAAGTTCTCTCAACTGAGAGATTTACTGATTTTTTCTTGAAAATTCCAACATCCATATGTATTCTATTTGTCTTATGGCAATTGGAAATTGAAGGCAAAAAAGGATTTTCATTAAACCAGTGAGACTTTTCATTGGAGGTGAATTGCTTATTTCAACTTACTTTTCACACATTAAAAGCCAATTTTAAATAACAAAAAAAATGACAAGGCTTGCTTTATATATGTAAAAATAAAAGTTCTCTGAGTGAATTATTTGTGTCTTTACCGAATCACTGCATGGGTCAGATTGGAAGGGACCACAGTGGGTCATCTGGTCCAGCCTCCCTGCTCAAGAAGGGTCATCCCAAAACACGTGGAACAGGATTTTACCCAGGTGTTTTTTCAATATCTCCAGGGGGGTGAATCCACACCCTCTCTGTGCAATCTGATGCAGTGCATGGTCACCTGCACAATGAAGAACTTCTCCCTCATATTCAGGTGGAACTTTCTGTGCATGTTTCTGCCCATTCCCTCTTCTCCTGTTGCTCAGCACCACCAAGAACAGCCTGGCCCATCCAGCTTGACATCCACACTTCAGACACTCGTAGACAATGATGAGGTCCCCTCTCAGTCCTCTCTTCTTGAGGCTGAACAGGCCCAGCTCTCTCCCATCTGAACTGTTTTAAAATCAAGATGCAGCTTCTCATGCAGCAAAGTCTGGAGTCACAGACTTTATGGCTTAAATGATTTAAACCACAAAAAAGCGAGACTAGTATTTGTGGTTTGCTTGAGAAAATGCCAATGAATTTTTAAAAGTTAAGACTCACTTCGGGGCTTTCTTCATTGATTTTAGGGAGAGACACCCTGAAAGCTTTGAGAACTGGTAAGTATCAGACATAAAACCAAACCCATTGGCAAAGACCAAAATAACAGTAGATACATATACTTAAAAAATATTTGTCTACAAAATACTTGGGTATTAGTCCCAATCTTCAGATTACTAATTATTCTCATTAGACATAAAAGTCCAAATCAATTCAGTGCACTGAATTTAATATATCCAGTTACACCACAGAGCAAACAATCTATAACATTTTGCTGTAACTTCCATGATTGTTTCCTGTGAATGCAGAAATGAAGTAACTACAAAAAGATTTAGAAAGATGTTTTAAAACCACAGAGTGAAAGAATACAAGCAGATGTATGTTTTAGACTATAGTCTGCTTTACAGTAGCTTTGGATTGAAGAAGGAAGCTCAAAGCCAGTCTTCCTACGAGAACAGTACTGACAGCAATCCAAAGTATCAGGAGATCCTTCCTGTAACAAGGCTTAAAAAGTTGAGTAGATTATCAAGCATATTGGTGTCACCAGGACCTGACCACCATGCATGCCACCAGCAGAAAATTATATGATTAGATAACTTTTACTGGCAGACACTTAAGTCACTCAAGGAATTGTCTCCAGCAACTGGAAACATTTTTGAGTATTTCAGTTATGGACATATTGCCCTATGCAGCAGGAATAAATCCCTTGATGAACACACCCACTTTGTGCATTCATTTTCTGCTGCATGAAGGTCATTTTGAAACAAATATCTGGTTACAGGTTCTTGATTGTGTCTGCAAGATTATTAAACCTTGTAAAGATTTCTTATCAATTTGCTCTGCACAGCGCTTTTTTTATCTTTAGATCACTAGCTTGTCTTTTTTTTCTGTGATCTATTGACAACTGAACTTACACTTTAGAAAGTGCTGCAAATTAGTATGTGTGAGCAGCAGACTATAATTCTGCAGTGCTGAAATGTGTAATGTCTCCACTGTCTAGACCTTGTGGGAGGAGAAAAACCCCACACTTTCCCATTCAAGGCTAAATATACTGAACTTTGAAATGCCATGTCTTCCCATAGAGTGGCACTATGTGCAGAAGTTAACAGGTCTGTGCCAGCTCGTAGTAATCAGGGATCTTAGTATGGAGACTTAATTAATACACCATTTTAATCTCCTTCTGTGTCACAAACTTCATTCTGTTATTTCTTTCTTGACTATCAGTGTTTGTGCTTTTAATTTACTTGACTGAGAATGATTTAGACCCTTCCTCTGATATGTTTTAAGTGTAACCCCAAAGATCTGAGAACAAGAAGTGTTTGGAGCAACTTCATAGGTCATACCCATCATCTCCTTCAGCCCTAGGCATGTCTTCTTTCTTCTGTCATGAACATCATTCCAGCAATGGCTGTATGTGTCTGAGCAGCTTGCGCATTAAGATCCAAATTTTCCAAAAGGGCTGGATTCCCTTTTCAGAGATGTGAACTCCCAAAGCACCTAGAGAAAAGGTTGGTGCACTCTTAAACTGTATATGCACTGCGGTAAAATCCAAGCAGAAATGTGGTGACCTTGTGGACCCCATATCCAAATCATCCATTCAGGGCTGATATGGCACAGTACACATGGCAGATTCCTGCTTTTCCAAAGATTCAGCTGGAGGCAAGGTGGGATACCCGAAGACATCTCAAGCACTGGGTTCCTGTGTACAGACAACAGAAACAAGCCTCAGGTGTGTACATCAGTGGACACAGAACAGTTCAGCTTCCCATGAAGCAGATGCCCACCAGCTGGCCACATGAATATCTCTCCAGGCACCACTGCTTGGGTGGACTGAGGGCTCTCTTCATCTGCCTACATCAGACACCTGAGATGCTCAACCCCTCTTGGCCTCCAGACACCCCTGGGAAGGGTGCAGGTCTCACGTTTGTCCTGGCTGCCAGCCCTGGGTGACATCTTGAACAGAGTAAAGCACCTCAAATAACACCAAACCTCTATGTTTAGTGTTATGTGATGATAGTGAGGACTTCAATGGAATCCTCCTTTTTGTGACTTTTGGCAAGTCAAGCCAAGTCAATTTTCTCAGGTGTTCAAAGCTATTGTGGTTTTTATCTCAAGATTCACAACTTAATTACTAAACTCTCCAAGGAAGAACCCTGTAGTCAGCTCTGGGGTTACCCACTGAGTTAGCCAGGAAGGGTTTACTGATGAATATTAATATCCCTTATCTAAACTGGACACAAGATGTTATTCCCCTCATTGGAACAGTAAGAGGATGATACAGCTGGATCATCTAAAATTAACAGACTGAACTTAAACCAGTTTAGTACTCTCCTGCCTGCCACAAATGCAGACCCCAGGAGAGATGGACACAGTCCTGCCAGACCCCAGCACTGTATAAACACTCACCAGCTACAGCTTCTCAAAGACACAAATGTTTTTCCATTGCTGTTCCCCTTCCTCTGCTTCCTGGGAGCAGACTTGACAACAGTAAGTTCTGCATCTTCCTCTTGCTTTTAGCCATAATCTGGTAGAAGAGACTGAAAGCAGCCTCCTTGGGTTGGATTTGCTTCTACTTTTGTCAGGGTGAATACTTAATTGTTTTCTGCTGTGTTTGGGACACAGGTGGTGTTACAAAGCTGTGTTGATGAAAATTAATGCAAAACCTGAGAGAGATAAAATGCTTTTCATTCTCTAAATTTACTGTAAAATACCACACTTCCCTTTAATTATTGTTTAGACAAGGTAAAATATTGGCAATTTGCAAGTCTTTTGTTGCTTTGATGTACTTTTTAAAAGACTCTTTATAACTTCCAAATGACTGTGGCTTTTTACTAAATTCTCAGACTTGTGATTGCTTATTTCTAGGCACTCAGAAATGGGATGGTTGTCCTGGGAAGTCTGGTCTGTGCTCACAAGCTCTGAGGTTATCTGTACTACAAGACACTCCTTAAGAATTGCTTCAAACACAAGTCAAGTCCAAGGTACTTTGGCTTTTCCATCTGCCTCGTTGGCAATTTGCCTCCTCATTCCTCAGTGTGAGACATTCAGGATCTGCTTAAGAAATGCTAAGTTCAAAGGTCAAGTGCTGAGCCCAAGGCTTCCTGGCCCAAGGTATTCAGGATCTCGGACTAAATTTGCATTTGATCCTGGGACTGTGATGGTATCAAACATAAATCTGGACTTGAGCTCTGTCTTGGAACTTGAAGGTCTATGGGCATGATTGAGCATCTTGTACTGAGACATTTGGCATCTCTGTGCTTGAGATGATGCTCATGAGACCCCCTAAAAGACAGACTGCTCCAATGAAGGTCTGTGCACACACACACACACACACATGTATATATATATATATATATATGTATGTCCTAAAGACATATGTCCTATTTAGAACAATGCTTTGCCTAAATGAAATTTTATAGTTCTAACCTTGCAGGACTGATTCACCTGCCATTTCTGCCAGAGTGATTTGACTGATTACAGCAAACCTTGCTTACCCAACAAAACTTCACTCAAAAATAAGTAAACCATACTCTCATTTTCTCACCGTAACTACTAAATTTGTTGGTTGTGCAGTTAGTGAGTTCTTGGAAGCAAGAACAGGAGCACATGACATTGTTAATATAAATTTGTAATGTATTTGATGGTGTTGGTAGGTTTTCATGTTTGAGGTTTGGGGTTTATTTTGATGTTACTAGCTTTGCACATCCCAACACCTAAGGAAAAGTACATAAGGGAAAGTACATAATTACTAAGCTGTTATATGCATGAACCTTATCTAAAGATAGCCAGATGTGCATTTTCAAAATTACCTTTCTAAGACCTTCATGGGGAGACCTAATATCTTAGTCCAGCAGACACTGTGATGGAGGAAAAGCAGCTATTTTGCTGTATTTACTTATTATACCAAGGTCTGGTGCTATTTGAAAGAAATCTTTCAGCTAAGAAAATGACACAAAATTGATATGATAAAGCAAGGTCTGGGACAATCAGAAATGTTTGCACTTCCAGCATTTTCCTTCATCTTGACTTATTTCTAAAAAAAATTCCAGCCACATGAAAGGACCTCAAGCACCAGGCTGTGACAAGATGCTCCTCACTCTATATTTGCTGGCTTGCAACTTCAGTAAGGAGCAGTGCATACCCAGGGAGAGCTGGAGGGAAGAATCCACTCAGCTGTTCTCTTCAGAAAATCCAGGACAGCATGGCAGCACCTGTTTCCTTCAAAACTTCTCCAATTATCCCATTTCTTTTCCCTGCACCCACCTGGCAGAGCCTGTTGTGTATAGCCCGGCAGAGAGACATCTGCTTTTGTACATTGTTATATTTATATAGCTTGTTTTCCAAAATGCCTCACTCTGACTCTGCTCATGAATGACAGATGAAGCAAAGCCATGTCACCCAGCCAGGGTAAATGTGCCACCCCTGCCTCAGCTCCAAATGGATGAATTTAACTTGCTCTGTGACAGTTCATAGGGATGCAACTGCTGTTTGCCGAATAACACCTGAATCTTCCCCATATCAGCATTGTATGAGCAAGGTGAAATGAGGTGAAATGAAATAAGGTGACTGGGAGGGGCTGGAAAAACACAGGTGGGGCTGACTGCTGTGACACATGAACCCAAGGCGAGGAGGTGGCAAGGATAGGACCCCACTTCAACAGCAGAGAACCTCACATTAGCTGAAAGTAACCACAGACCACTGCTAGAAACAAATTTCAAGTTCTTTCCCATCTAAGAAACAGCAGTCAGGGGGCAGGGAAATTGGGAATGGGAGATGAAGGTTAATGAGTCATTCTCAAGAAGGTTTGTCATCAATTCACCTCTGTGTTTTGCCCTGACAGTAAGTGCACAGTGCAGAGCCTTGCTTTCATTTCTGCTGCGCTTTTAAGATCAGGTATGTGATTAAAATCATTACAGGGTATCACACTCTTTGTATGGAAAAGCCTGAAGACCTGCCACAGGAATGAGCCTTCACTCAGTTCCTCCCAGTGTCCCAGTGTAACAATTATTCATTCCACTGTTGTGCTCTCTGTAGAAGACAAATATTTAATGACTTTTGATAGACACTTCAGACTATATCTCTTTTATCCACATTTGTGATTCAGACTCTCCTCCTTCCTTTCATGCTTTATTACCAAAGGGGAAAAACTGCTTCCTGGCAGGTTTGTAGGTTCTAATAAGGCCTTCAATTCCCTTGCACCAGATATCATAGCAGTAGCAACAGGAGTGATTGCTCTGATTTTTTTCTTTATTTTTTCAATACTTCTGGCCCATCTGAGGCAGGGCTTCACAAGCAATTCAGGATAGTTGGAAGGCTTAATAAGCCAGAGTATGAAAGATCAAATCAAATGCAAAAAAGCAGTTTTTAATTGTATGTTTGTTTCTTACATTCCTACTTCCCCCAGCAGCCTCTCCACACAGAATTTCCTTACGACCTCTGGATCCCTCAGAGGAAAATGAACAGCCTGTTGCTAAGTGTCTTCGCCCATAGGTCTGCTGCCACCAGATACTGTCTTATTCCACCTTCTAAACTGGAAAATAGTTAAATCAAGCCTCATTTTGTGAAGCTGCCTGGGAGGAGTCAGTGGGCAGCAGAGACACTATGCAGAGGGTGGGAGAGAGCATCAGTCTCAGCAGAGTGGATCACTGGTCTTGTGGGGACAGAGCTGCAGAGCATCTTCTCGTGGATGGGAGGCTGTGAGGCAGCAATTCCTTCTCTCAGCTCTGTGACGGGCCAGGGATTAGAGCTGGCATGCTGGTTCACTGGGTTTCAGCTGTGCAGCACGTTGGATACCACTTGCCACGATGCATCTGCAGCTTCCTTCAGCAATGAGAGGCAGCAACTGGGGCCTGTCAGGGAGAAAGAATCTGAAATGTACACAGCCACCTCTCTGCATTGTATATTCTCTTAAGCAAGTACAAAACTTCTGTGCTTGCTGGCAGAGACAGATGTAGAAATATGATGTATATTAGTTATCTGAGAAGAAATGCATTGGAACTGGAGGTGCAGCTGTGTTAGTAATCACTCTAACAGCTCTAAACTCCTTATCATGAGTCAGGTAAGACTAGAGACATTTATTATCATTTTCCCCTGAGGAACCTGTTTCAATTGAATTATTCAATCCATTCTTTTTGATTTGCTACCTCCTTTCTGGCAGTTTCAAGAACCTGGAAGAATATTGCCGCATGGACCATGGGGGGTTGGTGTCTGAGAGCCCTGACTCTTCCCTTGACCCTTTGTCTGTCTCAGGGAAACAGCTTAGGCTTGGCTCCTGCTGGTTACATGGATGAGGTGAGCTACAGTATTTCATTTGGCACTACATGTAAAACCCATCATGACTGAGAAGTGTTTGCATCCTTTATTTATGATGATGATGGTTCAGATCATTTCCTTTAAGAATGAAAGCTGAGGTGTAAAATCCAGATCTGGATATAGAAAATATCTGCTCTCAGACATAATTTTGATGATTGACATGTCTTTTTCGAGGAGAAAACATTTGTCTTCACAGCCTAGACCCAGTACATCTCAGATATTGAAATTTCCACTGCCTTTTACAGATACTCTACCAGAAATTTATGTGAATGGGCCAGAGAGGTTGGGATTAGATGTTTATTAAAATCACTGTTCCCTGTCTCCAAACCAATGAGTGAGGACAATTTTTGTGATGGCCACATGTAATCAAGGGCTTCAGATTTGCTACAAATCAGATTTAATCAAGGGCTATAGATTTGCCTCACAGGTGCTTCCTGGGAGAGGCAGAATATTACATGAGCTGTAACTCTTTTACAGTTTGCCAACCCTGTTGGGGTTCACAGAAGACACCAGCCCAGCATTTTTACAGCCGACTCAAGAGACTGCAGAGCAAAGGTAGCAGTAATTTAATTGCCCAAACCACGCTTGTGTACAAGCCACAGGCACCCTCTGCACAGAAGGAAATTGCATGTTCAGCACATCCTGTGGAGAGCCTGACCTCAGGCTTAGGCAAGGGGACTTTCTGTCCCACATTCCAGCACAGCCCCAGCCAGAGCAAGGGGAGTTTCCACTACAGTCAGTGACTTGCTGGATGCACCTGGACCTGCCCCCACCCGTCTGTGTTTCAGCTTGCTGCAAGATATTCTTTGCCTCATCCTCTCTGTGTTTCCCTGCTCCCAGCGTGCTGAGACAGTGAGCCTCAAATTCTGCCTTTTAGGCAGGAAACCGATAAAATATTGGTGCTTATGAAGGCACCAGATTCTCATCTGTGCTACTGCATTCTCCTCACAGCACGCTAGTTTTCTGCTCTTCATCCTTCCAGGTTTTGGTAGCTACAATATCATCTTTTCCCACTGCTCAGGCTGCACTTTTGGTACCTTGCTCCACTCTCTGTACCACTTCCATGAGGTCCCTGCTTCTCTGTCTCTCCTCAACTGTTCTGCACTGCTCTTTCCTCTCCCTTGTTCTCCCTCTCATTTCTCTGCCTTCTTTCTCTGTGTCTTTTTCCTGGCACTCTTCTTGCTGGTCACTTGTACTGGAGTATCTTTTCAAACCATCTTTTCAAACATCTTTATTTTCCTCTCACAGGCCTCTTACCATCACCTCACACCTTCCTCCACTTCCTCCTTTTCAGCCTCACAGTAAACATTCTTCTCCTGAATTTCTCTTGGCTAAAAAGTGGTGTTCCTCTTTGGGAAACAGCCTTCCTCTAAACAATAATAAATAATTAAAGTGGCTTTATTACATTAAAAAAAACCAAACAGCTATCATTTGGAGGATTATGTGTTACACCTTCACTCCCAGACATCTGTTTACTCCTTCTCTTTGTTATGAAAAATTGGAAGCATTTCAGTTCATCTGGCACTTCAGGTAGACATGTTTTTTTACAGGGTGGAAAAATGTGATGGTAATTTTGTCGTAGAAAGAAGACTACAAGAAATCATTTAAAGTGTGTGTTTGCCATGACAATTTCCCTTTGGATGAAATAGACATATGCAAAAAGATCCATGGGTACATAAATGTGCAGATATAATTAAGAAAAAAAAAAAGGAATACTCAAAAGCCTTCTTTTGTTTAAGTGTTTACTATTACTCATTTTGACAGCAGTATGGAATAAGTTATTTTTATGGGGTTTATCATCCCTTCCCTTAACTCCTCTTTTGTCGTCATCGCAGATTTTATGTTTTTCTGTCATATATTATATTTAGAGTGTGACTCTAAAGGAGCATGGAGTATTTCTCAGTCTCCAGAAACCAGCAGATTGTATCTGTATGCTGAAGAGTATATGACAATAAACTTCTATTTTTCACGTTGCATACATATATATATACACAGACACAAATGACAAATAATAAAGGAGGAGTTTCTGTTTGTAAATGACTCTGCCTGACCATCCAGAACACTAGCAGGAGTCCAAATATTCCACATTACACAGACTATGAAGCCCCCGGTGCAATCCTGCACTTGAATGTGTACTTAATCTTGTGAGCATTACAGTGACAGTCAGGGTAAATAAAACATGCTCAAAGTTAAACATGTGCTTAATTGCTTTCCTGAAATATGACCTCCAATTTAAAACCAACAGCATAGAGGTGGAAAGCACAGTAACTCCTATTCATGCTGTTCAACCAAGTCAATTTAAAAAGGGTGCCTAAGGAAGATAAAAACAATTCATCAGATCTGTGTCTTTTTCACTGCAGCTACTTGGTGAGAAAAGTGTAAAGAATTCCCAAACGTGTGACTGGGATTGCAGGAAGTGATTATCCAAAGCAGGTGAGCCTCCTCAAATGGATTAGGCACAGGCAACATCTGTATTCGTGTATCTGTGGTGGTTATGATGGAAATAGTATATCCAAGAAGGCACATCTAATGTGTTTCTGAGTTAGCAGCTGAAGCTTTTCTTTAGCCTCCGGTGATTTTTTCAATAACAAGCTGCTGGGCTCAGACAAAATAAGGGATATGAAAATAAAGTGTCTCAAGAAAGGTCAGATGATCACCAACCAGCAGATATAATACAATTCAAAGTTGTTTGTCTGGAGGTGAATTCACTGACCTATGGTTTCATTTGCTTGACTCCCAAGAGGTGACCTCTCCTTCCTCCTCATCCTAAAGTTGTGCAGTCGGCTTAATTTGTCAAAGTTCTGCCTCATTTGATTCTCCAGGAATAAGCTCTGCATTTAGAAAATAGCTTCTCCTTCCTCAAAGTCTTGAGCCTCGGGGTCAAAATAAATGTCAGCTTTCAATGTTTTTTTAAACATTTTCTTAAGAGTAGGCAAAAGGGACCTGAACAAAGGCTGTGAGGAGTGTAAAAATGCAGTCAATTTATAAAGCCCTGAAAAAAACCATAAATAAACGTTTATTTGTGCACAATTCAATGCACCCATGGTACAAACTGTGTGAAGGTGCTCCAAACAACAAGACTGTTGCCCTGTCTTCATGATCCTTCAGAGAGGTCACAGACCAGCACAGAGCCAGGAGCTGCAGTTCCTGTTGGGGTCTGCAATTGCTGCTCACGGTGACACTTGGAAAAGAATTTTGTAATTCTCTTATGCAGGAAAAGATACCACAACCTTGAGGAAAAGGGACTAAAATGTGGTTCTGCTGCAACTTCTGTTGGGTGTGCTGATGGTTTGACAACCGATTGCTTATACTGAGCGACTGGGCTGTGTTATTCCCTTTATCCCCATAACCCAGTGCCCCTGAGAGACCTACAAGGGTCCTAATTCATGCAGAATAACCAAGCTGTCCTCCTTGGACCTTCCCTGTCAGTGACAAATTAGATTAATGGAGGCACAACAGAGGCAGAGGAAGGGGAAAAGGACAGACACTGCATAGAAGAAAAGCAAGAGCAGGAAAAAGCACAAGAAAGTAAGGAATTGTAGGATCTCTGCAGCTAAAAATCTGTCTAAAAATGATATAGGAATTGGAGTGGGTATCAGGTATTTAAAGGATAGACAAAACAATTATGTCATATTTTTCCAAACCCCTGACACACATAAATATTAAACTGAAGAGTAATGTAAACACACACAATAAAACATCTGAATAATGTTAATTGCATCCTGTAGAGCAATGTCTTTAGGAGTATTATTTAAGCATTCTAGACTACGCTGGCGTTTATCTTTTAAGACATATCTTTCCTTGTGCTTTTTGTCATTGCATACCATTAAGTAGAAGAAGGTAAAACTTTCTCATGGTGTTATAAAAAGAATTAAATATTATTTTTGCACGAGGAGGCAAAGGAGAAGGCAAGAGGAAGAGACGTGAGTCTTGTTTCATTTGAACCAAAAATAAACTTTTTTTGAGGCGTGGGTTTTCCCTGATAGTTGTTTTATTAACATTTACAAACAAAAAGATGAATCATGGGCTCCAGGCTGCTGTGGACAATAGTTCAGGCTAAGGGGAATAACACTACAGTGTGGTAAGTTGAGATGTCCTGTTACCAACTCAACAGCATTATCAGAACAAACTGAGACACTATTCACTTAAATCTGCTGATATAAGAAGGTGTAAAGAGGAATTCTTTTGATCTTGAACCAACAAACATTTGGTCTGAGGGTAAAGAGAATTTTTAACTGAAGTACATGATACTGTACTGTGCCGTGCCATGACAGCTGTGTATGTTTAACTATAAGGAGAAAAAGGAATGTTTTGATTGTAAAAATAAGCAATAGGAGAGTTAAGATCAAGGCGCATTCTGAGAGGGGTGTGATTGGTATCTGAAGTCTGTGAGCATATGCCTATGCTGTGTGTTTCTTCATTTGCTGAGGCAAAAATTGGGCTGAAACAGCAGCTGCCAAACTGCCTGCGCTCCTCCCCAGGGTACCTGAGGGGCCTCATTCAGCACGGAACTCTGAGTGATGGCAACCACCACACCTCTGCCACGTCGTGCTGCCCACAACCCCTGTGCCCGTGTGTAGTTTGGGCTTTAACAGGTACCAGGCTTCACATGCCTTTTCTGCTGTAGAAAACACCACAAGGCAGAGACTAACCCAGGCCCTGCTGGGCTGTTAATTACTGTGTAGACTCATAATTTTTACTGGCAATGTTAACCCAAGCAGAAGTATCAGAACTAACAGATTTGACTACAGATATATCAAACCTGGGACTACTGGAGAAAAAGTTGTAAGTGGCAAGTTGGTTTCTGGGAGATGGGGATGAGGTGCAAGGGATCCCTGTCAGGCAGCCCTGCAGCTAGTTGTAATTTTTTCAGGTATGTGGGAATGATCCTCTTCTACAGCCAGAAGGGACTGAGAATTCCTCCTGTTATTGGTGGGGGAAGCCTGGGAGCTTTCCACGTGACACCCATGAGGACCTCCTGCAACAAAAATAACTGCATTTTCATTTTACATTTTTGTGAGCAAATATGCACTACACTCATAAAATTACCTGGGGTGTGGCTGCTTTCCAATTTCCTACTTGTGTTGAGTGGAAATTACACTTTAGAGAGTGCGGTGCTCTGTCAAATATGAGACTTAAATGTCGTTTGATTGACATGGTTGTTAGAAATTGAGGTCTTCATGATGAAACTTTTGTAGAATAGCAAGGTGAGATCATCATCCAGTGCCCTTGATCCCTTACAGAGAAGAAGACCTGTTTCTACTGCCCCAGACAGAGCACAACAGCCCTCCCACATGCAGTGGATACCTTTTGCTCTCTTTGAACATATTTTTTAATAATGCCTGGTCATGAAGTCTCTAAATCTGCACTGATGTCCCATTAAAATACTCATCTATTAGGTACAAGACATTGCTTTTTCCTTCTCCAATAAAGTGTACTTCACTTGTGATTCTACATCAGAAAACATGTTTGAGCTGACTGGTACCATTCCCATCCTCCAGACAGTTTCACTCTCTTTTTCTCTGATTGTTCTTGAAAGTTTTCATGCCCTCTGTGGAAGTCTTTGAGGAAGATGCTTTTCTTCCTAGCTGATTGATAAATGTTTTTCAGGGTCTTTTGACAGCCAAATCCCCTTGTATTTGTGAGATCTGATTAACAGAGCACTAAATTTCAACTAAAATCAAATCAGCGACACCCAGTGTGAGATCTGCTTTCTCTTCATAGCTGCATAAGTTAAGCTTTATTTGTTGGTCTGTTTTACTCCAGGGTTTGTTCATTTGTTCTCTTTTTTATGTATTTTTGCCTGTGCTAGTGACTTCAAAATGATAGCTCAACTCCCTTGTCTTCCCACCCCCATTTTTTTCTTATCTTATTGTCCTTTTGGAAATATAACCACATGCACTTTCTTTATCTCTGTGTGGGGCCGAATCTCTTATCACACAATTTACATTCTTCAGGAGACAGCATTGGCAATACTGTAATAGTTTATCACCAGACTGATAGTTAACAGCTCTGCCTTTCTTGTCATAATAAGCCTTTTTTTGTCTCCATTGTGCCTTTTCTTTGCTTTTCTCCTGTCTGTTTGCTTGCCTTATTAAATGCAGAGCACTCAATTTTTGTAATGTGTTATACTTTCTTCTGAAGAAATCTTTGCCTCCTACTGCTTTTTCTTCACTCTGTGCTCAATCCTCTTCAATTGTTCTCCCAATTACCATCTCAAACACAGAAAGACCTGAAATGTCTTGGGGTGCTTCCAAAACTGAAGATACTGTGGGAAAGAAAAGCAGCCAGTGCACTTACTTCATCTTTAATAAATACACACATCTCTCTGTACAACTGTATTTGTCAGGCTAAATGCCACAGCAAATCCTGCCCTTTTGTTCTCATTGATGGAAGAGGCATTAGTGCAACCTTTAAGTGGCCTGTGAATGCTGACCCTATCCTAAAAAATCACGTTTAATAAACCAAATGAAGAAAGGAAAGAAGAGGAAACAGGAAGAGAAAAAAAATACACCACACTGGAAGTAGCTGAGAATTCTGTACTCCTTAGGACATTATTGGACTCCAGCTGAGAAACCAGATGGAGCTGGACTGAGCTTACTCAGCACAGAAAGAAGCAAGATAATGATTGATGTCTTTTCCCCTTTTACTGAAGTCTGTCTTCTGATTGTTTACCTTGTAACCACCTTGGGCCAATTGACTGAGCGTACTTTATAATGTCTTATTTCCTAAATGGAAAACCATGTCCAAATCACATGTCTAATATTGCTTTCCCAAATTAATTTTCATTGTAATTTACAACTCAAGCCACATAATTCAACTGAACATAGCAGAAGACATCCATAACTGGGAATTTTACTTCTCTGAGTTCTCTTAATCATCACTGCATGACTTCGCTGACTATAGCCAAAAATCTCATTTTATGTCATGCACCTTTACATGTCCTGAAGTAAATGATTCACAATTTTTGCTTCATGTTAAAATAATAATGTTCCTTGAAGTGGCGTCAGGGATGATTGGGATTTTTGTTTTGTTTTCCCAGAAAAGATGTCTTTTTGCATGTTTTGATTGTAAAGGATGCCAAGTACAACACGCCAGTCCAGGCAAGCCACTTAGATACAGCTTCTCAAAATCCTTAGTGAAATTCAGCATTCTATAAGCACAGGGCAGTGGCCTGTATGCGTGACATCAATTTGAAATAAACCATCACAGGGACGGAAAATGTAAGTTACAATGAGAAAGCACACAATGAGGAGAGCGTACACTGCAATATCGCTTGCCTGTGCTCTCTGCAGCTTCTGTGCCAGAGCCCGAGGTGCTGTGATCTTCCAGGTTAGTGAAGCTGCCCAGCAGGACCAGCCACACCCTCACTCGTGTGCACACAAACACATGGATGGCTTCAGTAAAATGGGTCCATGGCAAAGAGGCAGGAAGGGTCTCTACAGAGTTCCACGACGGAGGTTTATTGCAGCTGCATCATGAAGGGATTCAGTAACAAAGACAAAAGACAATGGAAGGTCCAGGTTTAAGTATGGGAGCAGGGTGAGCATCAGACACCAATGATCTGAGGGCATGAGGGCGGCACAAAAGCGGGATTAGGGAATGGGAACCAGTGGGGAAGCTCTGGGGGCGTGGTGAGGGACAAGGGCCAATGTGGGGAACCTGGAGTGGAGAACTTTCTAGGGCATGGAGCATATAGGGTAGCAAGGGGGCGGAGATGACAATGGCCAACCAGGAATGAAGAACCGGGGTAGATTACCGTAATAGAACAAAGCACTCTGGGAGAGGCTTCTCTTCTCACCCTCCCCGGACAGAAGTCTCTGGTACTAGGGACTGTCTTACCCGAGATCTCTGTTGTATGTACCACAGGCTGACCCGTCACCACACTGCAAAGAAGGAGAAACAGTTCTGTTATTATAAGTTTTACAGGACTTAAAATGTTTTTAAATAGAGCTGTCCTGCCCAAGCTGTAGAAATGCTTTCTTAGTGCTGCAAATGTGATGTTATTACATTTCAATGTGGTACCTTCCTGGCTCCATAGGATAACTGGTGTCCAAGGTTTCCTTCAGAATGGCCAGATAGTCTAAGCAACTTGGTCTTCAAGACTCTGAGTAATCACACCCAGAAACAAATAAAGAATCAGGGTAGGAATTCAAATAATCGCTCAGGAGAAAGTCTCTTGGGGATCATTTAGTGTCCAAGAACATTCCAGGGCAAGTAAAAATGAGATTAAAATATTTATATAAGGCACGTGTGGCTTTACCAAAAGCATGCAGTAGAAGTTCTAGTCAAACATTTAACATATCCATTTAGCAAACCAAGTTTTTCTAAGCCTCCTATACAGACAAACTGCATTTTTACTTCATAATGAAATTATGGGAGTGGCAGAGGGTGGTTTTTCAACTGACAGGGAGCATGACAGCATGACATTTGATACAGAAACAATCAGCAAAAATTATGTTTCCATATGATTTGGGATCGCTTTGGAGCTACTAAATTAATGTGTATTGCTCTCCCTATGGTGCCTGAGTCTCATGCATCACACACTTGGTCCTTACCATGAGAATTTTAGTGAATCTAGTAACTTCAGAGCCGTTTTAAAAAAAATATTCTAAAGCCTGAAGGTTATAAGTAAGATATATAAGTATATGCACAAAATTCTATATTAAAATGGCTGACAGAAGAAAATAAGATATGCCCAGAAAAGACTGAGAGACTGAATTTGGGCCTAATATGGAGGAGTACAAGAATAAGTCATCCTTGCAGAGAGATATTACCCATGTAGTACTATAAAAGACAGAGAGACTGCCAGGTTCAGCTACAAATGGTTACATAAAACTCCAACTGAGAATAGAGTTTAAATAAAATTCTGAAGGCAAATGGATCATCTCAACATTTTTGGTCAGAGCCTGCTTTCCTGTAGATTTCAACCAGGTTTGGAACAGATTTTAGAGAAGAATGATGGAAATTCCAGTTCCTTGGGTCAATGTGTTGGGCTTGAGTGTGCATCCTGGGGTCTCACTATGGTACAGATATTGTTCTTCACACCCACTATTTGCTAATAGTAGCAAGGTGACACCCTGCAAAATGGAGATTTGGTTATTCTGAAAGAAGGCATGGTTTAAGGCTTATGGCATTAGCAGCTGCAGTGGACTTGAGCCCTTGTGTTAGCTTATGGAGAAGCATGGTGTCCAGGGAAAACTGCTGGCATTGTGCCACTGACATTCAACACAGAGAGAGAGGATTATATTTTGGGGTTTTGTTTATCTGGTTTTTTTCCCTCCACCTTGTTATTTTGGAGGCCTTTTAGATGCAGAAGCTCCCTTGTTTCCAATTATTCCTTTGATTTGCAGGGGTCCAGGGGCATGTCACATGCACCAATTGTGTCACTGCCCCTCATCACTGGTCCCTCTGGTAAAGCAAGGTCATTGCCTCGGATATCAGTTGGAATTCTGCTCACTAAGGCAGACATGGGTGGAGCCCTTCCTGGAAGAATTAATCAGCCTTGCATCTGAGTGGGTCAAAAAGAGCATCCACAACTCTTGGGCACCCAGAGAGCTGAGCTCTGCTTGCTGCTGGGACCTGCCTTGCTTCTAGGTAACTACTGCCAGCTACCTCTGCTTCCTTTGGTGCTTTCTGGTTGGTTTGTGAACTTCTCAGAGCAATGCCTAATAGACAAATGTTGTAAATGCTAGGTTTTGTTGGCATGCTGCAGCTTTCTGTAGGAACTCAGCTGAGGCTTCCTAGGGCTGGGCAGGGCAGACTTCTCTGCCCTCCCTCAGTCCATTTCAGACGGCTCAGTGCTCTTGCTCCAGCCAGCTGCCAGCCTTACAAACACAGGGATGGCAAAGGAGGTGAGAAGGGTCTCTCCATCAGGGTATTAGAATATCTTTCTTCATTGCATCTGGTCCATGTGATCCCCAGAGACCCAGAGCCCGAGGGAGTGGCCAGGGCTAGGGGCAGGGAAAAGTGGAGGGGGGAACAATATGGGATAGGAGAAGCAGTGGGTAAACAGGCCACCACAGACAAGGTCTGGTTTTCCAGGGCCCCAGAAAGTCTCTGTAAGAGCTTCAGCATTACATATACAAAGCTTATGCAACTCCTCCTCCTCCTGCAAGGGTTTTAAATCACTCAGGCTAATCTAATTATTTCACCAAGTAGTGGGCTTGTCTCTCCTTATGCAAAATACCCCAAATATTGTAAAGAGTCCAAGTTATCTGGCCACATTCCAGTTAATTAACTTAACACTGAAAGAAGTACTGAAAAACAAAATTAAAAGTCATCCAATTTCTAGCCATCCCAATTCCTCACAAAAAGTAATGCCGTTACATCTGTCTTAACTCAGAATATGTAAGCTACTTTCATATGACCCTAAACCCGCCTTTTTTATTTCTTATTCTTAATCACTACTTGATTAAAAAAAAAAAAAAAGGCACAAACCCACATGACTGCTTCCAGTTACACAGAGAAAAAATACAGGCATCCAGTTTGTCAAAATGCAAAAAAAATTATCTGGCAGATGAATCTCTCAGACAACAGAGAATTCCTGAACACCCAAATCAAAGGTATGATCAGAAAAACCAGAGGACCACGGTCCCAGAGGGGTTGTGCACATACTTGGATCAATTTTTAATCTAGGGGCAGAAGGAATTCAGGTAGCTGTGCAGGTACATGGCAGCTGCTTCCCCACATTGGCTGGGAGACAACTGGGTAGGATCAGGGGGTGGGCTGTTGGAATGGAATCCCTGTTTTGCTGGCACCTTGTTCACAGTTCTCTTCATGTGTTGTTTGCAATGGATCTGGTCATATCTGTGAAATAAAGAATGCATGAAAACCTCTTCACAGTGGTTGCCTTTGTTCCTGTACACCTGGTAAGACTGCTAAGATTTATTTCTCTTTATTTGCCCCAACTTCTTCAGTAGGATCGCATCCTTTTTGGATGTATTTTTTTTTTCCACAATCAGATTTAATAAACATGAGCTTAATGCAGATACCATAGGAATATATCTAAGTTACCAGCACTGTTTCTCCCACCATGCAGGTGGGAGAAATTGGCAGGTCAAAGATTAAAAAGAATTCTACCTGCTAGAGCCGATGCAAGCTAAACTTGATAAAAAGCCAAGGGAATAAAAACTATACCTCGACCAAGGGGAATCTGTAACTGGCTGCTGAATCCACGCCCCTCCAGCCCCTGGTCTGTGGGTCTTGCTCTGTCCAAGGAATGCCATTTGAGAAGCAGAGCAGGATCTGAGGCTCAGTCAGAAAACCTGGTGCCTTTTACCCAGCTCTGCTGCTGGGTGAAACTCTGCAAGTTTATTGCAGCTGTATCTCTGTATGTCAACCCACTCTCCTCATCCTGTGGAGCTTTCACAGACCTTCCTTCTCTCCCTGTGGCTTGGAGAGTGAAAATGGGGCTATTGTGCAGCCCCAGGGAGGTGTGAAAGGCTGTGTGGGGACACAACCACACTTTTGAGCAAGGCACAGACTTAGTGCTGGCTCCATTTCCATGCAGCTTTGTGCTCTGCACACAGAGGTGTGAGGGAAAGTGAAGTGTTAATGCCAGTCAACAGAAAATATCCATTTTTCCATCACACTTGCTCATCTTAGGAGAGCTCACAAATAATGAAACTCACATAGGAGAAATCAATATTACATTAAATGACATACATAAAGAGCTCTCCAAAGTCAACACCAAGTCAGGCTAATGAGCTACAGGACAGTCTTGCTGCACTGTTTGATGCAATCTGAAATGTTATTCTGTATGTTCAGGTCCGGAATATGATGTCTTTTTCAGTGTTTCTTTTATGCTTTTAAGTTTAATCCTCCTCATTTATTCCCTTTTGCACCTGAGCAATGTTTTCTGCAGGAGAAATAAGTACAACTCTGGCTGTCGTTTGCCATCTTCTCAAGGAGTTGGGTGGAAAGGATCTGATCTTGCACCACTGAAATCAGGAGTGTGCTGCTGCTGGATGAAGGCACAGACATCAAGCTCATGGTGCAGAAAGATATTCATACATTTACCTCTAAATGAGCTCTGAGTTAGTACCCTGAGGCCTCCAGCCTCCTCCACTGCTTGTAAGCACAGCTAGAGTGGAAGGAAAATGGCTTTCCACAGGTTGTTCCTCAACACTTCATGCAATTGCAGACACACATCCTGCAGTGCAGGATGCAGCTTCTTGTATTTTCATGCAGTGCATGACAGAAAGCAGCTGGTGGTCGTCAGAAGCTTTTCAGGATTTGAATTCCCACCCATTTAGAAAGATCTCTGTTTCTAAGCATGTTTTGAAAACTGGTTCGCTGCTGCTGGACGGGACTCAGTTCACTGATACTTTCAGTACTCAAAAATGTTGATTCACCAGCCCCCCTGTGCCTGCTGCTGAATTCTGAGGGCTCCTGGAACCCACTAGGTGGTATGTTCATTACACTAATAGGGCCTAAAGATGCGTTTTGAATCTGTTAGAAAATGTCTCTTATAAAATTAAGCATACACGTCACAGCTAAGCCCTCCAGGCTTCCCATTATGCTCCCACACTGCTCCCACTTCTGGAGCTCAGATTGGAAAGTGCTCTCACAGCAAGTTTGCTATTTCAGGTCCCATGTAAAAATAGGACAGACCCACTGCCTGTTTGTTACTCAGAGACTTGATCAAATCATGAGAGATCCACAATCAAGTCCTTCTCCTTAAACTGTGTTCTCACATGGGTAACAGAAGGATGACCATGGCTGGAAACAGATACAACATCAGAGGACAGGGCAGGGATTTGTGAAGGAGAGGATAAGCCTGTGATTTCGTAGGGGAAAATGTAGGAGTCATATTTAGTGGGCATCATGTAAAGAGGGTTCTAAGGTGAGGATTTGTATGCATTTCTAGGGATAACAAGGGAACTCCAAGGAAGTCAGCTTGAGTTAGACCAGTCTCTGGGCTTCCTCCAGCACGCTGGAAATTTTGTCTACTTATTCTTGGTGATAATTGCCTGGGAAATGCAGCTGCCCTGAAAGTCAAGGGTCTCTGGGCAGCGTCCCAAAGAAAATGAACAAGGTAGAACAGTGCTAACTCATTTGCTCTACACTGATTCCTGTTCCATGGCATTTACCCACCGCTGAAACAGGTCCCAGGACTCTGTATCACTTTTGCCAAAGGCAGAGCCTGCCTCCAGAGCAGATGAGCTATTACTATGCTGTATACCAAGCTTAAAGTGATTAGGGATTGTCTGCCCCACTAAAAAAATAAAAATCAATGTCTAATGACCAGTTCAATGTTGCACCAGAGGAAGATGGGCTCATTGTATACAGCAGCTCATACGATGACCCCAGGGTGAAATTGGTATCCTGCTTTGTCTCATTATTGTACCTCCCTGTTGCCAAGCACCTTTCAGCTTCACTCTCATCTGCCTTTTCTCATGAAATTTCTTAATGTTGGAGCATAAAGACGTGATGACCCTAGGGAACAGCATGGGGCACACATGCATTTCAGACAAGAGCTTTGTGCATCCTATAGGGACACATTTCTATTTATTCTTTGTCTGTTCATGAGAGGATTTCTCTCTAGCCCCTGCCTATATTACATTTCTTTTTATTCAGTATCACAGCTCTAAACCAGCTGGGGAACAGCAGTGTCATTTCTTTATCAGTGCTGCAGAAACATCCTCAGAGATGGGTGGTTTTGTAATGGGATCCATTTCTGCTGAAAGGACCCACAACCCTTCCCAGGGAGGCACCTCTCACAGTAAAATGAACATTAATACTAAATCCCACTCACACTATGGCAGGCTGCTAGGATTAAACCCCGCTCCTTGTGGTGTGCTATAACTTCCCAGACCTTTTAAGTGAAGATTTGCAGCTCTGACAATAGTAGGAAGAGAATTTTTACTACACAACTAGCTGGTTTTTTAGCTAGTACAATGATATTTCAGTTGCAGTTTTACCAGATCACATCAATTCCTCGGAAACACCAATTAACACCCATTTGTACAGAAAAAAAATACAAATTGAAAAGTGTATTTACAAGTGTCTACAATAAAACATGGGCATTTTTTTCATGTTCATTTCCAAAGTGTTAGATAAGATACATTCTCCTTATGGGGTGAGGGTCCTTTAGTGCTAACTCATAAACTTTACTGCTTGAAGACATCTAAATAACTTCATTTTCTGAACCTGCTTCTTTTACTCCTTTGAGTGTCTTTTTTACCTACATGGAGATAAAGTGTTACAAGCAGGGTAAATTAACAGAGAGTTTGGATCTGATAGTCTCGAACAGGGTGTGCATAGATGTGAGGTGCTAAAATGTCAGCAGGTGCCATGTTGTTTCCCCTGTTTGTCACTGGGATTCAGATTGATTAGCTCTGAAATGTGTGATCCACTTACAGAGAAAGGAAGTGCTGTGTGGAAACGGAAAGATGAGGTTCCCTGTTGATGCCAGCCCCAGTAAGACATCACAGTTTGTATCAGCTGAGGATATAACCCCAAATGTTTCTGAGATGTCAGTTTATTCCCACAGTTTTGTGAGCAGCAGCGACAAATAAAGGAGTGGAGGATGAAGGAGAAAACTGGAGAAAAATCAATCTGTTTTTTCAAACAAATTGACAGAGGACCCACATATTTTGGCCTCTCTGCCATTTTAGCTGTCATGTTGGACATAAATGCATCACAGATACAGAAATTTGAGATCAATTGACCCAGTGAACTGTAACAAGCAAACAGAAGAGGGAGGGCATGCATGATCACAGCAGGTCTCATCAGAGGTCACAAAACTCCACAGACACCCAGGGACTGCAGACAAAGTCCACATGCTCTATGTAGAAGAGCTGAAATGAAACATAAGCCAGTATAAAAAAAAAGTAATGCTGAATGATTTTACCACTGAGCTGTTCATTCTGACCTAGATGGTTCTTTGTTCACAACAGCTCTCACAAAATAAGAAGAAAACAAACAAAACCAGAAGAAAAGACACTTGCCCAGCTGGGCTCACAAAATGTCTCTGACTTTGCCCAGTGTACACAGAGTTGGTTTTCATGTCTGCAATATGTTGTGTGAAACAAAGGGCCAAGTGTGAGGAAACAATATACTTTTCAGTAGAGGAAAACATTCCCTTTCCAAAGAAAAATTAACATTTCACAGCTGCTGGGAAAAAAAAACCCACTCTTCTGCCCAGCAAGATCAAAAGGAAGAGTGCAGAGAGAGGTACTGAGGCTGCCACTTTGGCTCTTTACAACCACCAGACCTTGGTTAACTTCAACAGTGAGTCTGACTGAGACTTCACAGCTGCAGGGATGATGGTGCAGAGAGGAAGGCCCTCACAAGACATCTTTGGAGGAAAGATCTTGAAGAGAAATTGTGGTTTGTTTATCGGTATGGATGTTGTTGGAGTAAGATTTAAGTGTAAGACTTTCAAAATGTGTTAACAGTTGCAGACAGATGCTGGGTATTGTCTAGAAATTTGAGAGTTGTGGGATTTAAGGCTAATTTAGTTGTTAACCATTAATATGAGTTAATACATTTTATTGTTATTTTCTGTGAAATTACATTCTTCAAGAATTAAAAAAATGCTGTTACTCTTTAAAATAAAGGTTCTGTTACCTATAGTCTATGAATTTAATATAAAATAGAAATATGCATCTTCTATCAAAATCTTCCTACACACACAGAGATGGCAGAGAGACATATCACTTATACCACAATATTTCTTCCTGGGAGAATTTTTTCCTTGTTTAATATAGCCTCCAAATTAACATGCAACTGCATATAATTTTCCCTACTATGAGTAATAAATGCCTAATAGACATCCATTTAGTGAGTTCCTGCTTTTCTCCTGAGCCAGGCAAATCCTAACTCTGCTAAACTGGGATACAAGCATGCCCATTTTCTTCATTCTTCTTCCACAACTCAGTTCACTAAAGGACTGATGAATAACAATAGCCATGGAGAACTGTGGCTATAAAACCTATCTTCCCTGGAGACCTGGCCCTTCTCACAGGTTTTACTGTCACTGTCTGTTGCTTTGAATGTAAAAGGCTTCCTGTACTAGAATGCCGTAGATCAGGTAAAAGGCTTTCTCTGTAGACGTACTTTCAGTAGAGGTTTGTGGGGATTTATGTTCAAATGTGCTGAAAAAGTCATAAAATTAAGCAATACATTAACATACTTCATTTAATAGTGAGGAGAGGGGAAAAATAATTTGAAACTTATGTTTTTACTTGCTTTCAGCTCCTTCTATGTTTGGCATTTCTAAAGGAAGAGGTTTTCCTGGGTGAGGTCAGAGATTTTCTTTGCCCAATGACCTATCTCCTGGCAACACTATGCTAAAAAAAGGGATTTCTTTTAGCTAGGTCTCCCATGCCCTCACAAAGCAGCATATACTTGAATGGTGCTTAGAGATTGCTCTATCCATTCTTTAATCTCTTACAGTGGAGTCCTGTAACACATCTCAATCCACTCTCCATATTGATTTCCTGGGTATATCAGGAACCAAAGAAAGCACCATCAAAACTGAGCAGCCTGATAAAATTCATTTGTTCTCAGCACTCTTTTAATTAGATGGATGAGATGAAGGAAAAGTAAATAACAGTGCAACAGGAAGGAAAGGAAAGTGAACCCCAAAACAGCTGAGAGATTAAATCCAACACAGAGCAGTCCTTCAGCTGTTCAGTACCTCACAGGATATTCATCAGTGATGCACAGGCGCTTAACCACTGTTATTTGGCACAGACACTGCCCTGTGGGAGCTCTCCATGGCTTCTCCTCCCAGTTCAGTCTCCAGCATGGAAGCTCACAGGGATGTGCTCTGCCCTGTTGAAGCTCTGGAACGTGGGGCTGAAGCTGAGCCTGCTGAGGGCTTGTTCTCTCTGTTTGCTCAGTGCCTCCTGTGGAAGCAGCAGAAGGTGTTCAAGCTGGTTGCCAAGTCCAAGGGCCTCCCTGTACAGGAAAAGCTGCTGGTGTGTTTCCTACAGTACCTGTGGCCAATGCTGAAAAGCTGTTTCTGGAACAGAAGGTTGGTTAGCCTTCCTCTGTGTACAAATATCAGTTATTGTCTTCCCAGTGTTCCTCGTCTCAGCCCCCCATTCCAAACGATAATAGAAAGAAAAAAGTAACAAATACATGGATAAAATGAACACTTTGCATCTTCATCTAAGGATATGCAGAGTAAGCAATAAATTGTGGAATAAATTCCATAGTATAAGCACAGCTTTTCTAGGAACCTTTATCAAGAAGTAAACTTGATCTAAATATTCAAAGCTACTTTGCCAACAGAGATCTTTTTGCCAGTTTGTTTGCCTTTGGCAAAATCAATTTGTACACTGTGCACATTTTAATTTAAAATTGTTATTGTCCTCTGCTTTGAGATTCATTTTGCATCTCAGCAATGAGTATATTACCAATGTTTTTATTATGCCTTGAAACTTAATGAATGCTTTGTGTAATATTATCCTCTATCTTTAGGATGGTCTTCGCACAGTGGGGGAAAAAAAACAATGAAAGAAGTGAAAAAATCTTAAAGTGAAGTTACAGAATCAACATTCTGCTTTCATTTCTCATTCAGATGCCTCTGTACTAATTTAGCCCTTAGAAAGCTGGGTTTATGGAAAATATTGTGGCCTGTGAGATAAATAAAGAGCAATTCCTGGCTGTGCTAGAGACAGCTTATGAAATCTCAGGCATGTCTCTTGGTCTGTCCAATGGCACAAGATAATATTTCCTTTTTACCACTCTCATTCCTGTATATTGAAAATTCCTTTGGAGAAATCACAACATGCACAGAGCATGTGGGTAGTAGATTCTCTGTTGCTCACACTGGGGTTTCAGTTGCTACAGAAAATAGGAAGAACAAAAAGTTGTGGGTTTTTATCTGGAATCACACATGGCCTCTTGTTGTGTCCGAGTGGATACCTGATCTATGCAAGTTGTTTATGCAGCTCCATGGGATTTTATATCTTTTCAGGGATAGTGCAGTGGCAACTATTATAGCTCAAATCCACAAGTGAAGAACGACTTGCAAGGAAATTATTTTAGACAACATGATACAACTTGAATAAATGTTTGTGCTTCCGAGCATTTTAGAATTCTTAGATGTGGAATAGAAGTAGTGGTCTTTAAAACTATTTACAGGCTATGAAGGAGTGGTCAGGCTTTGGAACAGGCTGCCCAGGGCAGGGGTAGAATCACAGTCCCTGGAAGTGTTCAAAAACATAGATGTGGTGCTTAGGGGCATGGTTTAGTGGTGAACCTGGCAGTGTTAGATTAATGGCTGGACTCAATGACTTTAGACGTCTTTTCCAACCTTAATGATCCTATGACTACTGTATTACATTTTGTTGTTCAAATAATCATTGTAAAGGAAAGTGTTTTGTTTTAACAAAGCAGCTGATCCCAGGTATATTTGCTGCACTTCCCAGCCTTTTGGAAACAGTCTCCTGATGAAGCTCTCCCTTGTTGGGCTACAAATATTGTTTTGCTGATAAAGACACACTGCTGGTCTGGCCTCCTAGCTCACAGATTTCATCCTGCTCTGTTCAGTTTTCTAAGCAATTTACCCTATTGTAGTAGTTCACTTGTCACTGACATTTCAAAATATCAAAAATTGCCTAAGAATACATGCTAAAAATCCAGGCAACCTCAGATTTTGGACTGCACCCTGATTCCTCTAACTAACAGCATTTTAGGATCCATGGTCCCCTTGCTCCAGAGAGGCAGCACTTCCATCACGCAGTGCAGCATTACTGAGACCCCAAAACCGAGCAAACCTTAAAGCAGAAAACACAGATCCATGTCAGGGCAACTGTGCATCAGCAGGAAACTAGCTCAGGGAAGAACTTCAGAATCTGCTAATTATAAGTTTAGATAAAATTCATTTTACTTTGCTGTGGGGAGTTTTTGACTGGATATGAAAGCCTTTACCCATTAGGCTGAGAGGATGTGATGTTTACAGTGACGTTTCTGATCTCTGGGAGAACAGATCTTAGAGAAGCTTAGCTGGGGACTGCTTTCTTTCACAAAGCTCACTCATAAGAAAACAACTCCTTAGTGTGCTAAACAGTTATTTTCAGTCATCACCCCCATCCTTTAAGTGGTTCAAGGCAACCACAAAAAATTATCATGGCAGAAAAGTAGTGATAATTTCTCAGTAAGGTTAAGGACTACTAGATGAGTGACAATTAGATGACATTTGCAAACATCTCCTAAAAGGTTATATCTATTGTTTGTTTTTAACTTGATGCTTAGTGTTATAGAATATTGCTACACGTTGTGGCCTGGAAATTTCACTTGTTTTGGCAGGTTGCTTAGAGCTGAATAACAAATTGTCTTTCGGATTCTAAGAAGAGAATTAAATCTGTTGTTTAAATGCCAAACTCCAAAACTATGGTCAAAGTCACAAACCCAATGTCAATTTGCAGACACCTAACCATCTGCTGTATTGCAGAAATCCTTCCCCTGCATTGTTTGAGTAGGAAATTCTTGACGTACCTCAATAAGACAAGGGTCTTCACATAATAATGCATCATATTTCCGCCAGCAAACTACTGAGAGGTTACTTAATATCAAAACCCATGAAGAACAGACAGAACCTGAGTACTCATGAGGACAGGTTCTTAAAAAGTCTCCTTTCTTTTTTTCTATACAACTACAATTCACCAGAATATTTTGGCCATCAAAGAGCAGTTTAACTTTGGGCTATACACAATGATTGAGTTACTGCAAATCTCTCCAGTTTTATGGGTGGTTTTTGGTTTTTTTTTTTCTTTTTTAATGTTTATATCAGTATTCTTTTATGAGGAGAAAACTGGTCTATGTGAATATTTTTTGAGAAGTATCATCAAATTATTATCATGAGTTATTCTTGGTTCATAAGGCAAAAAAAAAAAGAAGATCCCTACTGGGTGGAGGACATCTTTTTTCCCAGCATTGTATTTTATATTTATAAGAAAAGGATTCATTACTGTAGAAGAGGTGATGTTTGATGACACCATCAGTCAGAAGAAGTATCAGGGAAAAGAGCTGCTTCTTTTATAGCATGTCTGGGGACATTTGACTAGCAGAAAATTGCTCAGTAAATCAATTAATGCTGCACTTGGTTACTGATGGGTTCTGAACATCTATTTCTTACATAATGCAGGTTGTACATCACTGTCCAGTATTCCAGGCAAAGAATTATATACTAACTGGTTTATAATTGGATTGAAGTGGATATTACTTTGGCATATCTGAACTCAGATACACCTGGGGCTTTTTACTTTGCTTTCATTTTTCTGTATCTCTACAATTTATTGCTACAGAAAGATTTTCCTAAACAGGCCATGCTGAACAGAGCTGACTATTGATAGATTAGAACTCCTTGGTGGAGGTCCTTCCTCTGGATCCCACAAACAACCCTCCAGACAGGCAAGTCCACCTCCAACAAGAGCCCCTTGTCTCATTGTCACAGTGATGAGCAGCACCTCCAAGAGATGAGCCCACCCTTACCCAAGAACACCTCAAAGATGATTCACTTACTGCATCCAGAGAGGAATCCCTTGTGTACTGTGATTTCCTCATAGTGGTTCTTCTGGGAAATCAGACTGGAGAACAGCTTGCAGGCTTGGTTTTGATATTTCATACATAGGTTTTTGGGAGGGCTATGGGGAGGAGGGGTAGATTTTAATCATGGAAATCTGAGTCTTATGATGGTTTCATTTTAAGTTCTCAGAGGTTATGAAGTATAAAATACCAGGCCTTGAGTTGGTTAAGTAATGCAAAAATTAAACAGAATTTGTTTGCATGAAAAGAAGATGCTAAAGAAGAGAGAAAACTCCAGAAAAAAATAAAATGGTTACTTTTCCATCTCTCAAGTTCACCAGATACTTATTGGACTCAGAGAGAAAAATACATCTTCTCAAATGGCCAAGAAAAGAATCAAAAATATCATTTGGCTTTGTACAGCCTGCTTAACCCTCAAGAAAGCTGTAGATGCATGAAGAATAGGTGGTTCAAGCTTACCTGACATCAGATGGAAAAGAGAGTGACAGCAAAAGCCAAAAAATTCAACAAGTGAGAATTTGGCCATTTCTTTCATACAGTCTTTTCTCAGAAATGCAGGAACCACACTTTTGTTTGAATTCGAGTCTCATCCCTTTGTCAGAAGTTGTACCAACATCAGTAAATAAGGGCACAAGGATAAGGATCTGACCTTTAACATTCTGTTTCTTTTGAAATCCCTGTTCAAAGATGGCTTTTCTATTCCCCTCCATCTTCCTCTTTTTCTTGCTTCCTCAAGAGGGATCACAGGATCCACGGCTCACCCTTGTGCACGGAGGCAGGTGACAGCAGAAAGGTCAGCAGCTCTGTGGTTTGTGGCACCTGCTGCCCATCTGGTTGGGAGAAAAGGACATTCTGCCCAAAGACATGTAGGCTTCGATTCTACACTTAAAAACATGTTCAACCACAGTTTTAATGTTCCCCCCAGAACAAGAAGAACAGAGTCAAACTGGAGCAAGGTCAGTGGAAGGCCACTAGAATGGAGCACTGAACAAAATCTGAGGAAACAGGACTTGCTCAGAGGAATCTAATCCTAAAAAATTTTCAATACTGGGGCACATAAAGCTCAAAGTAACCTGGTCTGAGCCATAACTGCCCTTATTTGAGAAGGAGGTTTGACAAGAGAGCTCCTGAGGTCCCTTTCAACCTGGATTATCCCAAAACTCAATGATTCCTTATGCTTTTCTACACAGACATACGCAGTCTCCATGCAGTAATTGTCATCAAGAACATCAGAGCACTTTTTCTTCTTTTTCATCTCATTGTGAGGTGGTCTTGCAGCATTTCCACTGCAAAAGGTCACTGACCCTGCCTCCCCTGGTGGGATGGCATCATACCTGTGTCCTATCACTGCCTTTTCATGAGCCTCTTTCCTGGCTTAGAGAGCCTTCAAAACTAGTCAGCAGCACAAGGGATCTTACCATGTCTCCTCACTGGGGAAACGTAAAGAGAAACTCTACTTTATGCTGTTTCAAATCTAAAAAAACCCTGGTTTACTACTGTTTTCCTACATTCTTTTGTAGGGGGGTTGTAAGGGATTCCCTCATTATGCACAAAATGGGCAATATTTAATATTTATGTCTATGATAGAAGCAATTGACCTGAAAAGTAAAAAAACATTGGCTCCCATACAGAGTTTAGTTCTCTCAGACTGCCCACTATAACTGTGTGGTCGTTGTCCTGAAGAGTTGTGAGGCAGTTTAACATAGTCAGGAGGACAGCAAATGAAAATAGCACCAACTTAGCTCAATAAAGCACAAATGGGTTGCCATCCATTCTGATGCTCCATGTGGCTGGTGGTTACTGGTCTGAGGTTTCCCTCCCTGATCATTGCAGGTTAATTGGAACCTGGAGACTGGTGCTTCATCACACTCAAAGACACAGCAACAGCCAGAGGAGTATGTTTAATAAACTGCACTGGAAGTTTATATACATTTATTTCTATCAGCTTCTGCTTGCAGTAAAAAACAACACAATTTAATCCTATCTAACCTAGCTGGCGTGAGGATTTATCTGATGGCAGTGTTATAAACAATTAGCAAGGATGAAAATTACTATTCCGTTGATTACAGGATTGGGATTTTTTTTTTTGCCTTAATCAAACTTCAACCAGGTTCTATGTTGCCCTTGACTGGGCATGACATAAATCACTTTGTGCATGTAGCAGCTCACTTTGCTGCTGGCCTTTCTGGTTCACTGGGGAACATTTGAATGTGCAGATAAATGAATTCAGCTCAGCTGCTGTCTTCCACTACAAATCTCTTAAATGCAGAAAATCATGTTTGCATAAATGGGCAGTTAATAAATCCCAGCCCTTGACACTTATTGACTAAAGTTCCAGAATAGGTAGATCCATTGCTGGTGGCTTATTAAAATAATAAGGTTAAAGGAAATCCCTGTCTCAGTTCTGAGGATTTGTGATTTGTCAGCCCAGAGATTTGGCAAGGAACTAGCAACAGGTTAGGCTAACATTTCCGTTCAGAATATATTTTATTTTAAGAGGAATATGTGTGATTAAAACCAAGTACAATTCTAAAAATTTCCTGTGTACTGGGGGAATAGCTGTGTTCTTCAAAAACTATTCTGTCAAAACTTTTTTTTTTTTTTCTGCTTTTATTGGTGGGAAAAAAATTGTATTCCAGGTGCTGGTCAGAACTCAGGAAAACAGCTCACAGTTCTGAACTATGCCACCTATTCATAGGATGATGTTGGAAAATTAATTTTCCTTTCAAATTCCCTATCCAAATAAAACCAGGAATGTTGATCTTCATTGCTAATGGGCTGTTGAATGATAGAAAACACTGCAACAGCGATTGCTGTAAAACTGGGGAATGTGAACACTGGACAGTTAAAACTCCTACCAGACTTCTTGGATTTGAAGGATGCTATTTGGTTTTGTTTGCAGTTCTGCTATAAGAAAAAAAATCTCCCAAAAAGTGTGAACCAGGGTGCCTAGACCACCATTTTGAAGGCTTCCCAGCACTAGGGCCTCCTGGCATCTCAGTTTTCAGGTTTACAGCCCTATAAGAGCAGCTAAAGCTCAGACTTAATATTCCTGACATTTTATTGCTCTTTTTTCCAAAGTAAGAGAGACAAATCCCAGCTGCCCTTTGGAAAGCCCTCTCCCAAAGAAGAGGACAGGGATTTGCTTTACAGGAAGAGGAGGAGAAGATCATGTCCATGCTGGGCATTGACTTGTTCCAGAATAGGAAGGATGCCTTCCTTTGTATTAAAGAACATGAACAACATTTCTATCTTGAAATTGAAGAAGAGATTAAACTTGAGTGACTACAGCAGGAGCCTTTTCAATTCTGGAATCAACAGAAAAGTCCATCTGTCCCTGATTTTACGCATTCTCTTGGGCTGGGTAGTGCCGCTCACTTGCAGACAGCAACACAGAAAGGAGGGACCACAGCTCTTTTCCATTTCCTACATTTCTAAAGACACTATTTTGTTGTAACCACCCTTTCTGAGACTTTTCTTAGCACCTTCTCTCCCTGTTTTTTCATTTATAAAATGTCAGTATGGGGGTTTGGGGCCTTTTCTATTTTTTTTGAAACAAGATTATTCTTTGCATTTTGTTCAAAGAAGCATCTTTGTTTAAAAATAACTTTCATTTAAAAAAAAGAGAAAGAAAAGGCATAAATAAGTTCCTAAGGTGTTTCTACAACCCCCAAAATATAATGAAAGATTTGATTTAGAGTCAAATAAAATTTCATCAACTTTGAAATTTATAGAAAATTTATATATATCTTTAATTTTACTTCTTTTCTATGGGATTTTTATATGCCCCCAATTGACTGGAGGGAATAATACTCTTCCTGTGAAGAATTACAGAGCTTGAAAGAAAGGAATCACCTGGCATATGTCTGCTTTCCACTCACACAGATGGGACCTGCTGCTCACAAGTCCCTTTTGCCTTTCAGTCACACATTGTTATGAAAAGATGAACTGTGTTTAAAGCATAATGCAGCTGATGGACACTTTATGAAAGGCTTTTTTAAAGCTTTGACAAACTCCTTTTGAAGCCAGTTGACTGAAATGTCAGAACTTCCTCTCATTAAATCTCCCGCTTCATCTACATCCCCCATGTTTCAGAAAAGCTTTTTTCACCACTTCCACTCAGATAGCAAGAATCTGAAAAAGGTTATTTTCCCTCATGAAGATGATTTACTCCACTGTGGCAGACAATATTTCAGATTTATGTTTATTTTTTTTTCTGAGTAGTAATATTAAGTTAAAAACCATGAGTGTTTGCACTGTGTGCTTTTCTTTCTTTGTTTCATTTTCACAGCTCAAAATTAATTAGCTTAGTAAAACTGTTTTTTGTTTTTTAAACTTCAACTGCATTTTCTTCTACTTATGGGCTTGAAGACTGGGGCTGGTTGAATGTTTGTTATCTGTAAAAGTGCTGATTTTTGTGCTGGAGATGGCTGCTGGTGTTGAAGGCCGTTGTGCCCATGATAGATCTAATTCTGCTCTACCAGGAGTTTCAGGATGCTGCCAGCAGCTGCTGGGAACAGCCTCTACATTCTTAAAGCTGAGCTGGTTGTCATCAAAAAGCTCCTTCAAAAAGTTCCATTACCACTGAGATTTAGGGATCGTGCCTCCTAAATTTATGCCACTCTCTTACTCAGAAATCAGCAATTCCAGCACACCTTTGCTAATACAGATTTAACACAGAAGGAAATTTTATAAACTGGGTGTGTATGGACTGCATGTGAGACAGCTGCTGTGCTATGCCTTTGGAGTTGCTGTTTCCTCTGATTCTCCACAAAATTTGAGATAAAAATGTCCATCACTGTTTTTTCCCTTCTCATTCATCAGTTGACTTGTAAGTTCCTTTTGAAACTAAGTCATCAGTGCTGCCTCATATCTCAAAGTTATCAGGTCTTGTATTTTGATAAAGATTCCAGTCAATGACAGGTAAGCCAAAATGAAGTCATTTCCAGCTCCCATGGTTGCACACTACGGGACTAACAGATCCTTTTTTTGGCATTAGGTAAATGGGACTCTGCATACACAGGGAGAAAACAAGGTAAGAAACCCTTGCTGCTACCAACTCACCCTCTCAAGCAGAATTTCAGTCTTAAATCAGAACCAAAAATTATTGAAAATACTTTCAGCAGTAAAAATAACTGCAATGTATTTCTTCACTTGAGTGTTTTAAAAGAAGTTTACTCTTCCTGTCTTAGAAAACACTGTTAACTTTCTCAATATAAAGTTCCCTTTTTTAATGCTGTAGAGAAAAAAATATTTATGAGGAGATGAAGAGAAAAGTCCCCTGTTTCTTTAGGATTTGGTTTCCCAAACCCTTCTAGAGCAAACTTGTTTAGTTTGTCCATTTATCAGCTTTTCAACACATCCTTTGTGTTCTAATTTTGCCATTTGTAGTTTGGGATTTTTACAGTTGTCAGTATTCCAAAGACTTAGTTTTGCAATTAATTTGGAGAAGACAAGCACTCAGCAATACATCAGCTTTGGGGCTAGAACAGCTAAAGAGGGAATAAATTATATTCAGGAATTTATTTTATAAGAAAAAACATCTTACAGGTTCTCTTGTTTCCTAAGCACCATGTTAACAGGCAGTGTTTAGATTTAACTATGTCAGGATAAAATCAGCACAGTTATTGAAGCTGTGAACCATGCCCTAAATCATCCTTTGCATTGTTTACATACAAATTTTAGTGCTGTATAGATTTTGAGCTACATGCAAACAGTGAATCTAGTGGTGCACACATATGAGCCCCAGCGTCCTTCTCACAGAGGCTGTGCTGTAGCCATTTTATACCTTTCTTCTTTTAGAGCAGCTTTGGAAAATATACGTGGAACTCCTTGAGAAGGATGAAGACACCATTTGGCTTTTCAAAGCTTTCAACACCTGTGAGAGCTGCCAAGGTGACAAAATGCAGCTTGTGAAGCTGAGGATCACTGCACCACCACATCAAAGTTCAATGCACCTGATCATTTGCTTTTTTCCTGGTTCTCTGGATTAACTATCCATGGTGGGTGATGTGGGGTCCCTTCCTACCCCCAAATTCAGTAACAGAATTAGGGAGGGTTTGCAAACCTGCTCTGGGATCAGAGGAGGGACTCCTGTGGTGGTAGGGCAAATTTAGGCACATCCCTAATGGGGGCCACAGACCTAAATGTGATGGTAGCAGGTCATTTGTTCTCACTGTCTGAATCCCATGTTTTGCAAACACTGCACCTATTTTTGAACAATGAGGGACACTGTACCATGTAAGTTTGCCATGTGCTCCTGTTATTTTTTCACATTTCTAGTACTTAGAGTGTTTTTACTCCAATTCCTGGTGACAAATGAAAGATGGTTTCTCGTGGAATATTTCAGTCCCCCCTTTCAGTCCCAAATCTAGACACTGGCAAACACCCAGGAAGGAGACATAAGTAGTACCTATTCCCCAGCTGTTTCACCTCACACTAACTTTACCTGCTTCAAGGAAAAAATTAAGATGAAACCTCACTCCTGTTATTTGTGTGTACAAAAAGGCAACAAGCTGCTAATGACTATTCCATCTAGAAGACAGGGGCTTCTCCTCTCTCTGGAATTCCATTCACTTGAGTTGTGGTATCTAGAGCTGTGGATTAAAACTTCCAACTCTTCTAATGATCTAGCTAAGGCACACTGATATTGAATTATACATGCTGTGATTTTTTCCATATATGAAATTGTTTTTGTAAGCTACTCTGGGGCTAAGTGAAGAGCTCAAAATAAAAAACATGTTGGAATTAACGTTTCATCTTCAGTGTTAAAATCAGGTAATTGGGTATTTTGCTTGTAACTCAGTTCTTTCATAGTATTTTGATGTGCTTAGAAATTTGGGGCTGTTTTTTGGATGAAGGCAACTGTTGGCAGGGTGCTGTTATTGAACCACAGTGGCCTGAGATGGAAAAAACTGCTTCGGTCATCTGTTCCTTCTCATTGCCAGGCCAGGATTGGTCTTCATTATTGCACACTTGGCTAATGTTTTGTTCTGTTTTTCTTCTTGCCAAACTATGAGTTTTTAATTTTTTTCCTGGGAGATGATTATTCAGGCTAATAAAGCTGCAAAATTAAATTAAAATTGAAGCTGTTCAATTGTGAATCACTGTGTTTCCCACAGATGTTTATGTGCCTACTGGCTTAAGATGGGAGTGCTTAGGTTTGGAGTTTTTTCAGTTTTGAAGTGCATTTAAGTTTTAAGGATAGCGAGTAACCAGATGCCCCTCAGTGTGGGTGCTGCAGATCCTGCCTCATCAATCTGGGCATTGCTTTGTGAGCAGCACCAGGATCCCACAGGCTAGTGCTGATCTCACAGAATTATCTCAGCCTGGAAGAACAAACCAATGGTTCAGAGCCAGCTCACCAGGTCACCACTTCAGGCCCAGCCAGGAACTACCACCTGATGGCTTTTTGGCAAACAGAGCCTCTGCAAAATGAGCTGATGGACTCAGATCACTCCAAAGAGGTTCTCATATTCTAGAAATTGTCCCCAGATAGCTTGAAAAAGCACAAAAAACATACCCCAACCTGATGCAATACTGAATGCATCTGGCCAGCTATGCGTGCCCAGAAAATCCTGTTTCTTTACCTGACAACTACAGCCTAAAACATGCTGATAGCCCCTTTCTTATTATAGACCAGCAAGCTTGGGGGAAGATGATAATACATGTGAACACAAGGCATCAACCAGGATTAAGAGGATGAGCATGGGAGCTCTGACTCATTGCTGGAGGAGCCAGAAAGAACTGATATGTCCAGCCCAATTGTTTCAGAATCCCTGTTTCTCCTAGTACTGGAATAGAGCAGCCAAGAGTAAGTCCTGCAGATGGAGAGAAACCAAGCAAAAATGGTTTTACTGGAATTTTTCTACAGTCTTTGTTCATACTGTCAGGGACTAAGGGATGGGTAAGGGCCTTCCATTTATTTCCCTGTTAAAGCCGTGGGAAGAGCATTGCAGCTTCCCTCCAATCCCCTAGGGGATGCAGAGAACTGGGAAAAGCTGTGACATGGTGGGAAGGGATAGATCATTGTGGTCCCATTGAAGTCCTGTGCCACTGACCATGGGATGCCAAGGGACCCTTGGGTGGATGTACCAGCTCTGTTTCAGCTCCAGGCTTGTATTAGATAAATCCACAACAGGACTTTGGCAACACCACTCACTGCTCCCTCTCAGGACAGAGATTAATCTGTGGGCATGTTTGGCATATCCAAAACGTTTAACAGCAAGAGTCTCATCCAGTTCTTTAGCTTCAGGCACAGCACATGTAGCTTTGAGGCAAGATCCCAAGAGAAAGTGGTCATTGTGTCTGCTGCTGATGCAGCCTTTGGGGGAAATTAAGCAGGAGATACAGTTCAGTCACAGTTTCTAATAAAGCAGCCTCTTAACTTTGTTCTTTGGTAAAAATGCACAAACATCTTCCAGGAAGGGTCTGCCATGCTCTTCTGTTAACAGACCCTGGCAGATGGGATCTGGGCCGCCTGTGCTAAGCTGAGGACGAACTTTCTAGCACCTACCTTGACAAGAAACAACATCAGGTGCTGGTTCTCTAAAGCCTTGACAGGGAAGATAAAATTCATAAAAGGAGAGTTATTTGAAGCAGTGTTGTCTAAGCTAAAATAATCCAGCTATTTAAGAGAAGGACCAAAGGATTAGAGCAAAGAAATTGGATGTTCTGTTACTGTGCCAAGCACGATCAGAGCTCCACAAAATGCCCCTGAGCTCACCAAACCAAGGGCACTCAGGGCTGAAGTAGAGCAGTCAGCACATTGAAGGAGGAGGTTCTAAAATTGCACTTTATTAGGATGATAAACTCCAAAGAAGGTACGGAAGGGAGCATATTTTTTAAAATGCAGAATTCTGAAAAGGTGTGAATAGCTTCATCAACCAAACACATGAATATTAATATTCATAAACTCATTTCTAAAGCAATTGCTGGTGAATCAAGTTGGTATTTTCAGAGCAGGATGCAAGGACATTTCATTTAATCAAGTTTTTCAACTGGTTTACTAATTAGTTTCCACCAAAGCAAAGAAGCTCAAATAGTGGCTTTGAGGCCTGAATGAGTCCGTTCTGAAAAGATTAAGTCTTGTGCTGTATTTTTTTTTTACCTGATGATTGTGCTTTTTATGGTTGGCTAAGCTGGCTCCCTAGAACTATTGAAAAGGAGCGAATAACTTCAGGGTACAGGGAATAAACTGCAGATCCTCATATGAAACTTTTGAGGTTTGTTGATGTGCCAAATTATGCCAAAATAAGTATTAGTGCACAAGCTGCATTTTCAATGCAAAGAGATCAAGTGAATATGAAATCAAATGGCCCAGGTGCAAAAGAGAATAGTACATAAAGGTGCTGCACTTGGTACAAGTATCCCAGGTACATACAGGAAGGCATCTCCATGTCTGTTTCAAATACATATATATATAAATAAAGCAAATACTTGTGCCGATATTTATGCTCCCCAGTATTGTGACAGAAGGAACAATTCTGCTTTAAGCAATTTTCCAGGCCTTTTTTTATCTTTTCTAAATCACTGGAGTGGAAGCTATTGAGCTGTGTAAACTTTAAACCAAAGTTTTCAAAACTGGAGACTTAGAGAAAAATTAATAACTTTTTGCACAGGTATTTAAACAGATTTGCAATAAAAGTGCATGCTGAGTACATCTGGGAACAATTTGCCCCAAGAAAGGTGTTGGGACCTCATACCTGGCTATTTACAAGAGGGAATTAAATGCCCAGAAGCAGATTCTGGACATGTGAACATCACATATGCCTCCAACCAAGAGGAATTTTGGGCCTGTTCAGCCTTGACAAGCTATTACTGAGAGGGGACTTTACCAGTATCTGAAAGTAACATAAAACACTTCTCAAAGCATTAACTTGACCCATTCAACTTTGCAAACTCTAAGGCCATTCAATTTTAAGTTACTAAAAAATTCCAAGTGGAAGGAATTAGGAGAAGAAGAAAGAGAAAAAGACAGAAAATATATAAAAAAGAATAAACATAACTACCACTCCTGGTTCCAGCAGCGTGCAGCTGATAGAAATTCCAAGAGAAGGTAGGGTCAAGACATGTGCTTGCCTCATGTTTGGCCTTAAATAGCCCACCTTTCCCCCAGGTGGGACTCCTGGACATTTGGCCACTCAGGAGCTGGGTTAGGGGCTTCAGGGGTGGGGTGTGGAATATTGCCTTGGGTATGCTGGGGATTAGCAGCCACTGTGGGGCTGGGATACAGGCCCAGGGGTGTGGGGTGTGTGGGGCAGGGCAACACCTCCCCAAAGCCAAGGCCCCACCTGCCCCTGCCCCTTACCCAAAATGTTTCAAGCCAGCAATCCTTCCAGTCTCTCACACGAGGTTGTTTGGCTTTGCTCTCTCTCCTATAATAGATTTGTCTTTGAATCCTGACACAGGGACTAGGGGGCATTGCAAGGTGTAAATCACAGAAGAAACTCCACTGAAGATTTCTAAAAGGTCTAAGACTTCAAACCTTACCTTAATGCATCCTATTGGCGATCTTTAAGCACAGCACAGAAACCTCTGTGACTCCTGTTCCTGGACATCTAACAGTACCCAAGCCTTCTATGAATTCTGAATGCCAAGACATGCACTAAGAATGAAAGTGTCTTATAGATATAGATACCTAAAAATTCAGTGTGGGATAATCTAGTTCTCCTTTCTGAACCCAGCCACCTTTTCCATAATCTGAGCCAGAGCAAAGAACTATCAGTTCCTTCAGTAAATAAAATAACAGTTGTGACTGAAACAGGGCCCTAGGAAATGAGTCTGTTCTCTTTCCAGACAGCAATCTTCAATTAAATCCAGGCTGTGATGGTGGGTAGAAAGCCATATTCATTAAACCACTTTTGTTCATAGTAGCTAGAAAGAGGTAGAATAATTGCTCTTGATAACAGACTGTGTCTCAAGAGGTGGGATGTGTGTGCATTTGCCTCTCAAGAGGGTGGGAAGGTTTTTGTTTCACCTGAATGATTTAATGATATCCAGGAAGAAGATACAAGAAAAGCCAACTTTAGTTTCTCAGCTCAGGAGAGACGTGGGCTCAATGGAGAAGCTGTATTTTCAGTAGGAGAGAAGCAGAGTCTTCAGGTCTTTATCTCTGACCTGTACAGTTTTGAGTTTCTCTTCCTCTCTTTTGCCTCGTTGAGGGATCTGTATTCTATAGCAGTCATGTAAAGAGCCTTTCTTTTGGTCCTTGTCCATGCTTAAGCTATTGAAGAAGAGAAGAAAGAGGAGGTTTGGATCTGAAAGATTTGAGAACAACCAAGTTGAATGCATCAGGTTTAATCAAAAGTTTTAATCAAAAATCATCAGGCTTCATTCTATTGAGTTCACTGGGCATGGGATCAGACCTGTTCTGAAACAGTGAACTAGGACTCCCAGAATGAATTGTACCTCTATTCTTTCCAGAATTTATGCAGTATTTTAAGTGCACTAAGGGAAGCTGACCCAGGAAGCCTAGTAAAGAGAAGAATATAACTGCACAATGAAAGATAGAACTGAAATACATCTTCAGCTGAGTACAGTTTAATTAGATGAAATCCAAGATGTACTGGCAATCATTTAAAAGACAGTCTTCACACTGGGGGATGAGGAGGCAATTTGCAAACCCATTGTTTGCAAATGCAAATGTAAGAAAAAGAAAGGCAGGTAAGCAAAGCCTTGTGCTGCATTAGGAAGTTTAAACAAGGCAAGTAATCTAAATTTGGCTTAAAAATTATGTTACTGAGGTAATCCTTCTATTTGAAAAGTGTGATACATTTGGAACAGGCTGGAATTTAAAGATCTATTATTTACTAATAGGAGTGTAAGAGCTCTTGAATATTAAAGTGCTGAGAGAAATTTGGGAATGAAACAGGTCTTAGTTGTAGGAGAGGAGAAAGATCCATAAAAATAAATTATTAGTATCATACTTTATATTTCTTGTAATATGATTCAGGAATTGGGAAAATAATTTCCCTAAAGGAAGTGTCATATAATGAGTAGGATGTAGCAGGAAGTTTAATTACATAGGGCTGTACTGAGTTTCTTCTGTGGAAGGTAAAATTACTGGAGTGTTTTGTAAAAAAGGATAGGAACTTTTCTTAATTTCCTGAACTTATTACCAAAAAAAATTGGGGAATGATTAAAAAAAATATAGTCTTCTCAGGAATTCACATTGAAATTTTAGGATCTGTGTGTTCCTGAGATTGAAGAGAAAGATGTTCAGAAAAAGCAAGGGAAACATTAAATAGGATTAAAGTTTATTTTTGAAACTGAGTTTATTAATGAAAGGTCATGGTATCAGTATGAATAATTCACTCCTCAGAGATCTGCCATTTCATCTGGCATGAAAAGCCCCAGTGCACAGCCAAGCCTCTCCCAAGTGTGCTCAACATAAGGGACAGCAGTTGAAAGGGTTCATAAAAATAATTCTAGTGAAGAGATGCCCTTTGGTAGAGCGATCTACCATCACAGCTGTGATAGTGAGGTTTCATCACTAATCTTGCAGAGATCAAATACCCAGAACTTGTTAAGAAAAAGAATGTTCTTCCAGACTCGTATATCTCAGTACAATTAACATCTGAGTTTCTATTTCAGTTACAGAGAAATTTTATAGAGTGTGATATGAACACTCTACCCACATTCCGGAGTGCTAGAAAGTCAGGGCTGTGTGACTAAAACAAAAATATGACAAAAACTGATGTGAAGGTTGCAGCCAAAGGCAGCTAAAGTGGAGGTGTGAGGCCACCCTCGGGCAAGCTCCCTCAGCTTTCCCTTTACAATGGAGAGCGATTTATCATCCTTGGGCTTTCAGATAAGAAAGGTCTGTGGTGGAGGCAGAAAAGGGCTGAATGAAAATAATTGGAGCAGGGTGAACTGGAGCTCTGCAGGAGGACGGTTCAGCTGAGGGAATTTTCTACAGACAGCAATCCTCAGGCTCCCTGCCTCCATGGCAATGCGAGGGCTCGGTGCAGTGCCTCCCTTCCTCCCACTGCGCTACAACACCCGGTGCCAGCAGAAAACTGCCCTTCTTGGCAGCAGATATTTCACTCTGGTTGATTTTTGTGACTGGTAGCCTGCAAACACAGTGGATGCTCATGTTCACAGTGGTGTTATAAGCTTCCTACTTCCAATCCATTAAGCATGGTCTGTAAAAATGCGTGCACCACAGCTTCTTATACAAATACGTGTAATCCATCAAACAATTCAAAAAAGTAGAACTCTTCAAAGTTTGTAGAACTGACTTATAAATTGTGTTTGCTTTGTGGAATATGCACAGAAGGCAAGTTAACTAAACAGTTGAAAGCACACCATAAATTACATATGGACCAAAGCAGGCGTGGATGTACAAAAGCAAACAAGCCCTCCCTTTCCCCAAAACAGAGATGGGGATAATATTTGAAAGCAGTACAGCATCCAACAATATGCCACGGGTTATGCAGTTGGATCTAAAGTGCTGGAATGTATGTTCTTTGGGATAAAGGGGATTCAGCAATTTTTCATTATCATTAATCTCCCAAAAGCATGTCTAAGAGAAAAATAGCAGCCAGTAGCTAATTGGACATCTGCTTTAAAAAAACAACAACCTTCATATTGTGTTTTTTTTTCCTGTAGTATTAATAAATGTGAAATGTGTCAGACAGCAGGGGGTGGAGATGGAAGCTCTTTATTTGCAGAGCAAATGCTGTAGTTCTGGTCCAGACTAGACTGTTGTATATCTTCCTCTAGCATGGCCCTTGCCAAAGAAAAAGAAAATAATAATTTTGCAGACATCTCCTACAGTGTGGTTTTAAAACCTTTTTCAGAAGAGCAGCCACAAGCTGAGGTAGCACGTGTCATATGTGTACTACTACCTTTATCTGGAAATGTAGAAGTAAACTGGCAGTGACACTCTAGAGTCTGCTGTTTCCCAACCCTGCTAATTCCCATCCACATTATTTTCTAAAACACTGTTCTTTTTTAAAGAAACTGGCTCTCCTTCCTCCCAGATAAATGATTTAATTCATAAGTTTGTTGTCCCAGAGGTTTCAGAGCAAAACATCTGAAATCTCAAAATGTCTGGCAGATCAATGAGGACATCAGCAAGTCTTTACCTGGAGATGTGTAAGGTCAATATTGTTTTATGGAGCAGCTTATGGAGGTCTCACTTATCTCAGCCACCACTGCTGGGAGCCACTCACTGGGAGCTCTGATCCTTGGTGAACAATTTCCAGGGCTCTGCATTCACAAGCAACCACTTTAAACCCACCACATCCCTTGAGAATGGGACACCCCCACCTTATCTCTTGCCTATCCTAGATTTTGGAACCCTTAATCTCTCCATCCAACCAATCACGTGTGTAAGCATTCCTATTTAAGACAAAAAGCCCTACTTCTCTTTCACACCAGCACATGCACAAAACTGCACAAAATAGATGGTAAAGTTGTTTTTTTTCTAATACATAGCAAGAGTCTGGCTTTCCTTGCCCAAGGAGTTCACTTGTCTGGGATCTGAGGGTGACTCCTCTGATGTAGGGTAAGAGATACATACATCAGTAATGTGTTTTGTTTAGACTGTGCTACAGCAGCATAAGAATTATGTCTACATTTGTGTACATAAAGTAGCTAAGCAAATTGGGAAATGCATCTGAAAATCCGTTTTATTTATTAGTTCAAGCCTGAACAATGTATAAGAATCATTGGGTTAATTAATATGCCCTAAATTCATTAGTGTCTTCTCCAGTAAATTGTGAGGTATTCATAAATCTACGTGCCAAAATTACTTGATTACTTTATTGCAAGAAAATGCAATGAGAAAAAGTTAGAGAACCTAATGAGATCAAAACTTGAAATAAAGCTTCATAACCAGGAGATAACACTAATCAAAGCCTGATAATTATCAGTTTGATACTGCTAAGTCTTAATTGCATCCAAGCCCATGTCAGTTTGGCAGGATCTGCTGAATATCTTGCAGAACTGAAATCCTCTTAAAAAGCATCAGGGACTGAATTTGCCATCCTTGTTGCTGATTTCAGTGGCTCTGTTTGTGAAACGAGGCAGTGGTGTGAATGAGCTATTGATGCTGCTTGTTTTAGATAAAGGAACATCTGAAAGAGACTTGGGCATAATTTTGCATTAAGGTTGTTTGCACGTTCCATGGAAACTGCTCGAAAGATCATCTCTAGCAGGTGATCTCATCTTTACAGAAACTGCTTAAAGGTATCTTTCTGCAATTCACACTGTAATTTTCTTTGATCTGTATTTTTTTCCCCCTAGAGTGGATTGCTAAAGACAGCTATACCTCTTAATATGCTAAGAAAAATGCAAATTGAATGAGGACACTTACCTCTCTGAATGAAGAGCTGGTAGGACAACACATTGCAAACCACAAAATTCCCTATTTTCCCAGCTCTTCAAAATAGCTAAAAATGTTGTCAGTGGCAAATTACAGAGCTTCACCTTAGAACTGTTTGGATGAAAATAAGGAAACCTCTTACAAACCTTGTTCCACGATTTTTCAAGTGGGAGGCAGTTTTGTCACAAGCAGCATAAATATGATTGAATAATTTGCTCTCCTGGGCTTATGTATGATATGAAGTTTGCTTTGAAAAGATTAGCACCAATTATCTTTATCTATTAACCTTGAAATAAAATAACTTTTTAAAAAGTAAATCCAGCATTGCATCTCAAATTCAGAGGCTGAAAAACTTTTGCACCAATGACTCAGATTCTCCCAGACGAGGACTGTTTGATCAGTTAGTTTGACCCTATCCTACTGTCAGGCACATTTCACTCTTCCACTTCTATTCTGAGCTCAGTAAGTTGCCTAACCTGTAACTTCCAGGGAATTTCACGTTCTTGATTTGAAGACTTCGCAGCCGGAACATTCAGCTGGCATTGATGATCAAAGTTTGTTTTCACTATGGATTTCCTTGGCATCAGCACCCAGCTATTAGGCTACATGTGGGGAACCAACCTAATTATTCTGTGCAGGTGATGGAAGCAGAAATATTACCATCATGCCCCTACTCTGTCATTAAAAATGGGGCCTTGAAACCAATATTTCTACTGTGTAGGAAAATGGATTACCCAGAAGGCAATATCCAGGGAAGGTGACATAATGACCCTTATTCAGACTGTTGTTACAGGTGCATCCCTCTAAGGCACAAAAATTGCTTCAATAACATAATTTAGACCAAGCCTGCTATTTTCCAAGCCAGTAAATGCTGGGCTGAGACCATGTCAGATGTTCTCCCTGTCCCTTATCTACATAATCATCTGAGAGCCACTGAGGACTGAGGTGCAGAGGTGCCAAAGTGAGTGTCATTGCTGTCCCTTGCTGGGGAGACATCAGGAAAGCTCTCAAGGGCCACCTGAGAGCTGTGACCATCTACTCAAGGACAGGAGCAGGTCCTTCCAGGAGCAGGAGTTCATAATGAGAAACTCTTCTGCTTCTGAAAGTTTGAAAATGCTTTTCACGTGGCTGTGCTTTGGCTGATGCTATGGAGAACAACAGCCTTTCATGGTAAATATCACTGCAAAACCCTCCCCGAGGTAGCACCATGATCACTTCAACAGAGATGATGGAGAAACAGCCCAAGGTGGAAGCAGAGAGTCCCAGAAAACATCTCTCCCAACCAACACAAAATGAAAGCAAACCACTCTCAGCTCCCTGAGGTTCGCTGGGCATCACTTTAAGTCCACTGACTTCAATTAGTACCCTGGAACTAATTTCTCCTCTGATCTCCAGCGTAGCTCAGATGCCTTCCTGGTTTATTGACCCCTTCTCCTTTGACCATAACTTTTTCTGGCTGTGGACCAGAGGAAACATTAAGCACCTGAATTTCCAAATTTAATTACAGTGTTTAAATAATGATACAGAGCATCGATTTCATTTACACACAATGGCACAAAACAGCTTTAAGTATTTAACACCTGGGGCACTTCCTGTCTCACTGCTCTCTGTTTAATCACCTTCTGCCAATTACAAAAATCCCTAAGAGGCTGGTCTGCTTCCTACCACTAGAGAAACTGAATACCTTAGGCACTACAGCAGCTCTTATTTACTGTTTTTGTCCTGGAGAGAAAGATTTCCTTGATATTAAGTAGATGGCATATTTGAATCTATATATTGCACACCTACAACTCACTCTGAATTTCTTGGGCACTGGTGCAGTTTGACCTGAGTTTATAACTGGTGCATTTATAAACTCTTTTTGTTGGTCTGGCTGCACGAAAGGACTCTGAGGTGGAGAGACATGGGTCTTTGCAGAGAAAACAATGTCCAGAGGGCTCAGAGCATGTCTGACAGGACAGTCATATGTTTCATTGTACATGAGTGCCATTTCCCAAGCACATTCCACCCTCTCTGGCTGAGGATGCTGCCTGCAAGTGTCTGCTGTGGGCGGCTGGTGAGGTTCTCTCAGTCCCCAGGTCCTGTGAGGCCACAAATGTCCTGCATCCTGGGCAGCTGCTCGGGAGGCTGAGATGGCCTGGGATGAGCTGAAAGCTGGCCATGTTCTGTTCTCTGAGTATTTGCGCCTAACTCTGGCAAAAAGCCATCCCAGAACTACAGTCAACAGCAATACCTCAGCATGCCTATGCCACAGAGCTTGGAGATTTCTGGTTTAATGAGACCAGCAGGATCCTTCTTACTGTGCTCCCTCTTTCTCCAAGGCTCAGGGCAGCTGATAAACTCCTTCTCTTGTTTCTTTACATCTGCATATCCTTTCCTGCCATGGTCCTCTACTAATTCTTCCTTCTCATCTTGCCTGATGTTTATCTATAGACACTTCCCAGGATCACCCATGCAGAGGGACTTTTCCCCTCACTGTTCTTTGCATCTCACTTTCTGTGTTGTGCCAGTCATCATGCACCCAGGGAAGCAGAAGGACCCTGACTCTGGCCATGTGGGGAACACACAGGTAAGTTTGGCTTGAACTTTCTGCCCTAGAAATCCATGGAAAAGGTCTCTTTGATATGGACACAGCAAGGTTGTACGTGTGTTTTTCCCATGTGCCACTGTGGCCAGTGAGAAGTTGGGAGGAAAAAAAGCGTGGGAACTAAGAGGGGAAGGCAGATACAAATGTATTTACCTTTATGGCTTTCTCTTCCTGGGACTAAAATCACAGGCTTTCTTGACCAAGTTTCCCACACTGGCTCAACCAAACAATCCCATTTATGTTCTCTGGTTCACGTTTATTTAGTCTCTCCTAAGAGAGGATAATTTTTCAGCTTCCTTGAATTGATTAATAGTGGCTTTACATTAATAACAGTGTCCTCTTGACAGCTCTTGATGCTGATTTATTATCATCCTGCAAATCATCCCAGCACCATATCCAGCTGAGAAATATCCCACCCCTCGTGCCCTGGTTGGCCCCACCAGCCCAGAAGAAGACAGATCTCTTCCCTCACCCTTTGCAGTTGTAATAACGTCACAGCCAGGCTGACACTGCTGACATAGCAGCTCATGGCTCATTGCAACCCCCTGGGAGATGGTTTTCCTCCTCCTCGCTATTCCATCCACCACCCATGAGTTCTTGCTGCCACAGAGCCTCACAGTTGATCTGATTTGCTCATTTGCACCCCAGCAACAGAGTTACTCCCTGCAGACACCTCTTCTCTCTGTCCTTACCTTCCCCAAGATCCATTATTGCCTCATGTGCCATCAAGATGCAGAGTGCTTAAAATCTCATTTGGATTTCCTTGCTAGCATCCTCACACTTCTGTTTAATCCTTTGGAATGCCTTCAAGTCTGCTCTTAGCCTTAATGGCTCCTAATGGTTTCTTCTACCAAGGGAGCGCCCTGTGCTCCCTTGGACTCAGCAGCAGGAGCAGAGGGGCTGAGGAGCTGCTCGGATGTGCTCATGTCCCCTTGGCCGGAAGTTTTTCTCCTAAATGAGAACAAGAAAATTCCTATCAGATCCAGCTGCTCATTTTTCTGTTGAAAATGCCTTAGCAGACCCTGTCTGAAAATGGGTTCAGTTTTACAAATCCACTGTAGGTTATTCAGCTGTCCCTATCCTTTTTCCTGAGTTTCTCTGTTGTCACTGGCATTACAACGCTTTCTTTAAGATGAGATGGATCTTCTGAGATCTGCCTTTTTTTGGCTGTCTCTTCTTCATCACTGGAATAAGCCATGGAGTCTCTGTGCTGAAACCATGTCTAAATTCCTTATACCACATTATATCTTAGCCATCAAGAGCATCTTTTTGCTGATTTTGTATTGGCCTCCTCTGAAGCTGAATTCTCATCTTCCCCTTTCCTATCTTTTTCAGTTTTTTAGGTTTTTTAGGCTGCTGGTTTTCACACTGGAAAGATCTGGAGGCAGTAATGTGGTTTATGAGGTGATTTTTTTCTATGTAAATACTTGCATTTGCAATAAGATGCTTAGTTCTCAAATATAAATATTAGCAGAAAGGTGGTGGGGAGAGCCACAATCTCTTGCTTTGTAGCTTTAATCAACTTCTTAGGCACTGCCTTATTAAGAATAACATTTATTTATTCATCTTTTCTATACTGTATTTTCATATTGACACTCTTATTCTTCTTGTGCAAATACTACCAGAACAAAAATGGTGTAAAGTGTTTCCATTTCAGTTTAGGGCCTTTTATATCTGCTCACCACTCAGACATGAAAAGCCATACCAGGAGCACCATCTGGAGAATTGCGGGCAAACATCCACTCCTCCTCCTTCTCAAGGCAGCTCTCCAACCTGAATTGATGCAAGGCTGTCACAAGGAGCCTGAGGTGTGAACAAGCCCTTCACCTCCATGGAGTCTTGAACCTTGAGAGTAATGCAGGTGGAGGGAAGAAACCTTTTCCCAAAAGGCTTTGGCACGCTCCCATCACTTGTAAATGCAATTACTGTAACACTGTGCTCCACTCAGCATATTTGCATGAGCAAGTGGTCTATATTTAGTTTAAAGAGAGGCTATTTATTGAATGTAATATGAGGCTCAGATTTTACAGATGAAGACTACAGACAATGGCTAGAAGTTGTAATTGTCTTTTATCTCTGAGCACGTTTGCCATCTCTGCCACACACGGAGCCTCTGAAGAAAATCACAGGGCTCTGATTCCATGGGGCAGCCTGCAGTGAGTGAGCTACAGCTGCACACTGCAATTTTTCACAAGGTTTTTGCTGGTAAATTTCTCCAGAATATAAAACAGCATAAAACATCACACTCATCTGTTAGCTTTGAAAAATAGAAGGCACAGACACAGCAAATGAATACTGGAATATGAGCATACATTCAAGGCCTCCAGAGGAATGGGCATGAAGAATCAAGTTAGGTTCAGGAAAGATCTGATAGAAATTTGTGCTCTTGGGAGGAGGGAAGGGACACATATATTGAGGAAACTTGCATTTTATTCAGAAAAAAATTTTATTTTTCTCCTTCTTCTCTCTTCTTTTCTCCTAATGCTACAGGCATTCATTCCCCCTGCTCTGTGAGATTATGGGTTGAACAGGAATTGGCATAAGGAGTCAGTCCCTCAGCTCTTTTCTCTTGAAGTGTCTGCCTTACATTGAAGGGCTGGTTTTGGTTGGAGCAGAAGTTTGTACACTTGGTCTCTGCATGGGCTTTATCTGCCAGAGAATTTTTCTCCTTTGGCTGGTTAAGCAAGGGCTTGCAACGGAGATGAAGCTGGGATTTTATCCTCTCATTTTTAGGATCTCTCTTTTTTTACATTACAAAAAGGACAAACTGATTTGTTTCCCAATGCATGAAGCTTTTATTATTGTTCATGTTTCAAATCCATTTTGTGTAGGTCCACACATTTCATATGAGGATAGATCCCCTGGGTTTTACAGTGTAAAAGATGGCACAACTAGCCAAAGTAGCAGTCACAGCAACATGGAAAGCCAGAAAACAAACAGGCTCTAGAGGCTGCATTCATAAAACAAAATGAGGCAATAAACAAAAAAAAACATTCTCAGTAGTTGGTTATTTCATTTCTGATGGCATCAGCTCCCACACAGCCAAAATATATAGAAAGATGTAATATTTTGCTACAGAAGGTTTTTCAGATAATAAATAGAAGCACTGCTATCCTCTCTGGAATTGTTTGCTTTATTTCAGGGACCTGGGAAAAATGTGTCCTTTCTGGAAAATATTTAAAATAGAAGCAGTTCTTTCTTGTAGAGAAACTAGTAATAATCACTTTGTTTCTGAGTTTCTCAGGGCACTCTAGTGACTAGTGAATTTTGCTTTAAATCAGTAACAAAAAAATTCTTCATGAGGGAGGAGAAAAGACCTGAGGCCAGAGATGAAAGGTGTTCTATTGCATGGGTTTTACATGGACCATTGCAGTTTTTCCAAAGACAGAGTTTAAAATTAGATGCCCATTTTCAACTGCTCATTTTCTTAAATGGCAATCTCTGGTTATAGGTGCAATACTTCTCACATTCTAAACTGCTCTAAACAGAAGTTAAACAATATCCCATTTTTGGGATGTCTGTCAGACTGACAAGATTGGAGGCAGACATTTGCAATGAGCTCACAGTATTCTGCTGTGGTTTAGGTTTTTTTCACTTGTAGTCAGGCCACAGAAAAACAAACTCCTTAGAGATACTGCTGTACATATAATGAAAAAAAAAGTATCTTTTCTGTGAATTTATACTGTAACCACCTGGAGTACTGCATCCATCTCTGGAGACCTCAGGGTGTTAAGTCTGAGAGGCAGAACTATTGATCACATTTCTGGAATGGGAAGGATTCAAAACTGTAAGGGCACCACTCAGAGGTGCTTGTGCCAGGGTGATGTGTTCCTTGATGGTGAGTCCAGGACACAGGAGTCAGAGAGGCTGGAACAGGTCGGAGGATGCCAAGGTCTGCATGGGCCAATCTGGTGTCCTGCACCATCAGGAGTTTCCTCACACTGGCAGGCAGACTGGGGTCATCTAAGTGGAAAATGATCTAAGTGTCATAAACCTGTTTCAGATCATCATCTGTGACAAGGGATGTGGTCTTCTAGCAAGCCAAGGTACTATGGAAACTAAAATCAGTGATGGTCCTGGCTGCCCACCTGGTGTTCCACCTCTGCAAGGTGTAATGTGCTCCTTCAGACAGGGGTACCTGCCCTGTGCTGTTGTTCTCTGTTTTCATATAAAGTACTCACATAAAGTACAGATTGTCACACTCCAGAAGGCTGAATATTTATATATATATATATATATGAAAAGAGCATCTAAGGCATTCTCTAATTGGAGAGAAAGGATTTGACTGCAAATGTTTTGTAGAGGACGACCTGCCAAATGTTTACTCAATCTGTGTAAGCCCCTCATTTAGACTGGAAAAGCCATAGTTTCTTCCAGAGGAAAACTTTATCTGTTTGGCATTAGAAGGAAAAAGAAATAAAAATAAAAATGCCTTGTAGGTCACTGAAGTTCATAATTGCTGAGTTGAGAGTTCAGATGTCATCTGTGATTGAAACACCTTCTCTCTCCATTCTGATTAAGGCAAATGTCTTCTGCTTAAACTTACTATGGCCGGGTGCTGGGAAGTTATTATGATCAGAAGTGCACTGCTATCTAGGATGTCTTCATGCACCTTTTCTACAACCACAAGCCATCCAGACATGCATTTCAGCAGATCAAGACATAGAAGGCAGCAGGGCTATCCTTCTCCCCAGATAACACTAAACAGCTAATTAGTGGGGTGAAATTTATGTATTCCATATTTAATCCACAAACAGATTATGGTACACAGGCAAGTTAACATGGCATTCTAATAGAAAAAAGAGTGGAATGGAAGGTGTCTGCACTATTCCAATCATGCCTTTATCTTGCAGCCACTCTGACAGTTAAAATTTATTGGACTGTTTATAGGTAATATTAGGTCTGGATGAACACAAGCCTATTAATTAGGTTTTCCCAACAGATAAACTGTCCTCAGTGGTTTGTGCTATGCCAACATCACAACGTTGTTCTCAGCATAGGCTGTAGGATGCAGACATTCAACCACTACCCTTATCCAAAACAATTACTTCACACACCAAAGGGTAATGAAGGAATTGTGAAGTGTTCTCCCCCTTAGCTGTAACCAACAATATCAAGAAAGATCAAAGGAAGGCTTTTCTCCAGATGTCACACTCCATTTCCACTTCATTTCCCCTTGCTTGGTTTGATTGATGCTCCAAGCTAAGGAGAAGAGCCTTGGGTTTTTTCTGAGCAGATTTTCTTTCTCAAGTGTAAACAAGCAGAGATGTGTAGGTTGGGTAGCACAGGAAGACAACAAGCGACATTCAAATTAAGGATATCAGAACTGAGTACACCCCAGAGTCCTGTGGGAATGAGAAAAGCATCAACATCTCCGAGGCTGGCCACCCACACTGCTGGTCTGATTGAAGTCCAAACAAATTGGCTATGTGTGGCAACCCTATAAATAGCATGTTTCAATTATAAACAGCCTATCTTGTGCTCTCTCCTGGTCAGGATTTGGAGCACAGCAGTGCTCAAACCCAGTCCTAATCCTGATGCTGCCCTGCAAGCAGGACAAGAGGAGGGTGCCTTTCAGCAGAACACAAAAGAGGAGGGCACTACGCAGTCACCAAGTACTGACATTTCTCCTGGATACCTGGGAACTTGAGGTATCCAAGTCCATGTTTGCCATCCATTTGCACAGGACATCATGTAAAATATAATGACATTTGAGATTTTGAGGAGACACATCCCTTCCTCCTTGATGTTGAGTTGCAACTCCCTTTTACCCCTCCAATTCTCTCCCCATCCCATTGGGAGGAAGTAAACAAGTGCCTGTGTGTGTTTAATTGTCCTCTGGGGTTAAACCACAATAATCCTTCTGGTGCTCAAAGGCTTTGAGGTAACAACAGATTTGGCTGGAATGTGCTAGATCAAATTTAGAGTCTTGTGCTCCTTAGTGACTGCTTTTGGTTTTGCTGGTTGTCAAGGTCTTTTCTGCTCCTCACCCCCTCAGTGGCGTGGTTGGGGGTATGAAAGAGCTGGGAGGGGACACAGCCAGGACAGCTGACCCCAACTGACCAAAGGGATATTCCATACAGTATGGCATCATCAGCAACATAGAAGGCTGAGAGAAGCAAGGAAGAGGGGAGGGACATTCAGATTGATGGTGTTTGTCTTCCCAAGTCACCATTATGTGTGGTGGAGCCCAGATTTTCTGGAGATGGCTGAGCACCTGCCTGCCCATGGGAAGGCGTGAATGTATTCCTTGTTTGGCTTTGCTTGCATGCACAGCTTTTGATCTACCTATGAAACTGTCTCTATCTCAAACCTCAAGGTTTTTCACTTTTACCCTCCTGATTCTCACTCCCATCCCACCATGGGCGAGCGAGTGAGCGGCTCTGTGGGGCTTGGTTGCCAGCTGGGGTTAAACCACAACACTGTTTTTGTCAAATAGCCTATTCCATGCTCACAAGTTATGGCTGCAGGAAGCAGAGAGCCTGCTGCCAGCCCAGTGATCAGTGCACACCTCCAGGGGCTGCAAATTCAGGTTCACTGTTCCCTCCAGCTGAGATGATTCTGCCTTATGCAGAATGCACAGCCCCAGCCTTATTCCACACAGCCCTCTTGCCACTCCTGCTTGGGCCCAGCTCAGGACTGGTGGCTGCTCAGAGGAAGAACAGGCAGAGATGAATCTCGGTCTCTTGTGGAGCCCATTGCATGAGACTCTTGTTGAGACAACAGAACAGGACACCAGTACCTCTCAAGGAAATAATTCTGCCTTATTGACAGCATGAAGTGTAGCTGCAAGACTAACCACTAAATAATGTAGAATATAATATTAATATCAGTTAACTGGGAAAAAAACATTAACATACAGGAACTCAATTTAGCTTATGTGCTACCTGGTGACTAAAGGACAAGAAAAGGGTAAATGTGCATTAGATCATAACAATGGTGGTAGTTTTCCCTAATAAAATGCATTACTGTCATCAGAACCACTTGATATATTTACAACCAAGCCTCCATCGTCCCTTTGCATCTGCTGTGACTTAATTATGAGGGTAGCATCAGCCTGTTAATATTGTTTGGAGCTGGCTTAATTTGCCTTCCATAATTTAGCCAAATTACAGGAGGTGAGAAGGGCTGGATGAGTAACCTTATTAGCAGAGAGACCTTCTCCAGGATGCAGGCCGGATGAAGGTTAAAGGAAAAAGATTACAGCAAGACCAAAAGAAAGCTAAATAATTCAGGCTGAAAATTTCATTTTACATGGCTTCTCTCATAACAAAATTTAATTTATTTGATCCCATGTTATAATCATTATTTTTATAACTTTATTTTTTCTATTTCTGTTTTTGGTCTTCAGGTCAATACTTTGTTGACAGCATAATATATGAACCTTGTTCGATAGCCATTATTTGTATTTATGGTATTGTAGATCATCCTTACACAAAGGAATAGAATAAAAGAATCATGTTTCAAAAAATTATAATGTCCACATTATAGCTTTTCCCCCTCTTAAAAAAAAAAAAAGGTATTTGTGGAAGCTTTTAAGCTTTTTTTTCTTTCTCTCTCACAGGTGTAAATACAAAGTCATCTCATTAAAATGTATGAAATTACCCTGGTATAAAATTAATATAGGAGGAGATTTGCTCCCATGCTATTTTGTATGGATTCTGAAGTATCAAAACTGTCTCTGCTACATCAGGAGCTGCATTCATGTAATTCAGGAAAGGATGGGGTCTAACGCACTCTGATTATCCCTGTATCAATTTTCACTGGCAGCACTAGTCTATACTATTGAATAAGTTATTATGCTTTGATTGATTTTTCTTTCTTCAGGCATGAATTTTATATTTGAGGCAATTCTTGTGAAAGAAGGAAAACTGAAGTGACAAAACAGGAACCCCAACTTTTTGACACAATTTTTTTTTTATAATTCCTGTGGAAGATAAATCGGTTGTAATGTGTTGTTCTATACTTGACACCTAATAAGGACCAGGCAATATTTCTCCTAGAGGGTTGGACTTTTGTTCCAATTGCTTTGTTTTTCCTCTGCCCTCCTCACAACTGGGATGGATTGTGGCTGCTCTCAGGAGAACTGACTGAAAACACAGTGAAGACTGTGACACTGGCCTGCATGAGAGCAGCCTCTCTTGGATCAGCCCAAGCTGAAGTTTGCTTGGCTTTTAAGTCTGCTGGTTCCAGTTTTTCCCAGATTTCAGCATGAGATAAACAAATGTGTTTAAACCCTCCTCTCTTGGATGTATATTTAATTTGAGGCAGGCAACGGAATATGGGCATTCTAAATGACAGCCAACACCAAAACCCTTTAAAACTGCATGTTTCAGTTAAGTGTTTGAGAGTCCCTCAAAATTGTCCCAGAATTCCTCAGACTGTTCGGAACTTTACCTCTGTCTTACCTCTGATTTTACTAGATGTGAGCAATATTTAACCCTGACACCTGTATGGAAACTTGATTTATTAGCTTAGCAAAATGAAAGCTTGGAAGATACAAGGCAGCTCACCCACAAGGAAGCAATTACTATGGAGGGAATGGAGATGGAGGGCAATATTATAATGAGAATAAATGAATCAAAGGAGAAAAAAAGAAGGTCATGGCTGCCCTGACCTTGGCAATGATGATAGCTGCTCTCTCTGTTGCTACCACTATGGATGAATTGAAAGTAGAGAGGCTGTTATGCTGTGGGGGACCTTGTTGCCAGCACAAAGTAGTAGGAATAAAAACAGCACAAAAAGTAGAAAAACTATCTGTGAACATCTAGAAGGGAATGAAGCAGCAGGTAACTATAGACTTGTATTTGGCATGTCACATCAGAGCAAACTAATGCTGTTTGTGACTGGCCAAGATGCCTGGGTTGGGGAAGAAGCAGCAGGTACCATTCATCCAGCTTTTACAAGGGTTGGGTTTTTTTGGATGCCACTTTGCACAACATCATCAAAAGTAGAAGAGAGGTCTTGAATGAGCCCTTCAAGTGTGAGCCTCTGAAGAGCCACCCAGCCAGCATTAAAAGCAGCTCAATGTTTAACTGGGAGAGAAAACATCTTGCTCCCACCATGCCATGCCTTTCACTGGAACCCCTCATTTTCCTCTCATGTTCCAGTGTTACAGGGTGTTACTGCTTAGCAGAAGAGAATATTTCATAGAATCATAGAATGGTTCAGATTGGAAGGAACCTTAAAGATCATCTAGTTTCACCTTCCCCTCATCAATTTAAAGCCAAGAAATGTCAGAATTTTATCATCCTTCCCCTCTCCACCCACAGCATGTGCAGCCCTAGAAGATGATGTGCTTTCTCAGAGAAAACAGACAACCCAGTCAGATCCTACAAAATTCCTGGTCACTGGACTGTAGAGGCAACCTCATTCACTCCTATACATAAGCAAGAAGAAACTTAAGGCAATTGCAGTTGACAACTTGTTTATCAATTTTGGGAGAAATAACAAATAAAGTTTCAAGTCTATCAAAAACACAGTGTTATGAGGAAGTTAATTATTACACATAAAGATGTTAATAGATGGATAAGGATAGACCATAATGGTGCCCTTCATGCAACCAGCATAAAAATCCTTGACACAATAAGACTAGAGTAGACTACATAGGATTATTTTGCTAATTCTGACCTTGTGTCATGATAGTTTTATCAATTTTTATATAGTTGAAATAAGAGAAAAGGTTCCCTTTAGTTTTATTTTTCAAGTCCTTATTCTATTTCAGAGAGGTTTTTCACCATAAGACTTTAAAGTCAGTCTGTTTTGGGAGGGTTGCATATACTCATAATGGACACATGTAATTTACTTGATACCAAAGAGACAAAGACAGATATGCTGTGTTTATTCAGAAATAAGACCTTTTTTTAATGATTCATTGCCTGTCCTGAATAAATAAACTTGCATATATAATTTGTTTCAAGATAGATGAGCTTTTGCACCAATATTAAAGATAGTTAAGAATACCCTCCACAATATAAATCACCCAGTTGCTGTGAGGGATGTCACCTTATATGACAAAATGGGAGCTTAGGAAATTAGAAAGGAGATTAATGTCATGTTCTGATGCTCTTGCATAGAGGTTATATATAGTTTGAATCTCTACTGCTTGATCTTTCCATATCTGAGGTAAATTGGTTTATGGAACTTCCAGATGCATATAAGGAAAGATTAGATGCAGTAAACACTTAAATTAATCTGTCTACTAAGTGTGTCCAAAATCAATACCAGGATGTAGATTTTCAGTGTTTTGAGCTTAATTCCTCACTAATGAGAGGTCATTTTTCACCTAATGGAGTTTTTCTGGAAGGCAAGTGTCTGCCATCTCATCTGATCACAGCAAATTACCTTCCTCTTTGAAGATAACCTGAGTTTATTTTATTTAAATTCAAAATTATCTCCTAACAAGGATCACTGACAAGCACTGAAGTTCTTTGGAAAGGGAGACCCCAGTGTGGCAGCCAGTGACTCCATTCGATGGATGGCTGCACTGGATGCTGTGTGAGGATGTGAACATGCTCTGCTTTGAGCTGGCCTCACCCAGCTTTTGCTGTCACCAGGGATGGATCTGGAGGCTCTGAGCACAAGTTCATTGCTCTGGGGCAGTCACCATCATGTAAGCATGGTCTCTTTCTGGGCGCATTGTAAAACTACTGGGTAGACATCTATGGTTCCTTCTCTGAAGTTCTAAAGCCAGGGAAGGCCAAGAAACCTAACTGGTGTTAAAGGCTAAAAGTTAAAATGCTGTGTCAAAAGATATCATCCTCTAGGAAGCCTTTGTAATTACAGTCTGTTTCTTAAATATGTCTGAGCTCCTTTCCAGCACAACAAGTATTATCTGCCAGATGCTGCCCTGGGGAGACAGAACAATCTCTAACATAAGGGAAAGAGTTCATTTTCCATAACAGTTTTGAATTTCAATCCTTAGCTACATTTAAATTAAAATAAATTCATCAAATTCCCATTAAAAAAAAAACATATTGAGTCAAAAGCTTGCAAATTGTCTTCCTGAATATCTTCATGATGAATTGGACTGGTCTGCTGAGTAAGTCCAATTGTAATGGGACATGGTTCAATCTGGCAGCCAAAGCCTAGAAGGCTGCTTTAAATTAGGAATTATTTTAGATTTAGAAAACTCCAGCCTTATCAGATCTGCTTGAATCTGTAGTTTAAAATAAATTGGGTCATTAGAATGTGTAGCGTGGTTAATGCTAATGAGCTCGTTGGTTTAATTATATAAGAAAAACAGCTCTAATCGTTGGAGGGTAGGGGTTTTTGTTGTTTCGGGTTTTTTGTTTTGTTTTTTTATTTGCTTTTTAACTAGTATCAGTGATGATGCTAATGTTCTCTGTGCTAAAGTTCTTCTCATAGTACATTTACTTGTTATCATGTCTGGTGATACAACCTTGAATGTGTTAAGGAGAAAAAAAGTAAAACCACACTGAAAAGCGGTGACTGATGCTGATTTTCTGATACACGTTGTCTCACCTCTCTTCCTTGTCAGATGGAAAGTAATATACAAAGACTCTCCAAGCTCAGAAAAGCAAGAAAAACCATAGAGATATGAATTAACACCCTGGTCTATTTTTAAATTGAGAGAGTGTTAAATGTCATCTGGGAGGGTCAAGTGTATTTACAACAGCGAGCCTAAGCTCTTCACATACCCTGTGTAGTGAAGGTCCTTTGGGTTATAACTTACTGTCATATGATTACTAGAAAAACTGATTAGTTGAAATGATGAGCTTATCTAAAAACTTTAATAACGGGCTACCTGATGCCCAGAAGACACCTTTGCCAGCCAGATGGTATGTCTCTGATGAGGTTCATCAATAAGTGCATTTTTACTAGACCCTGATAAAGGTTGTAAAGCAAATGCAGGCCTGTGGACTATCAGATGTTGATGAACTGGATCAGTCACATAGAGTCACCTGCTCCACTTTACAAATTAGGCCCAGGTGAGAAGATACATGGACGCACCTAGGATAAACCATACTTTGGGAGTGGATTGGGAAAAGGTAACTCACCATGAACACTTCTGAACCAAAATCATCCAGTGAGCTGTTTGAAGAAGACTAGTGAATGTGAGCAGAGAGGTGACCTCACCTGGAAACAGGTAACCAGCACTTGAGAGTCATCTGGCACTGGTGCTCAGTGCAGAAGTTAAACTCTTTAACCTATTTGATACTTTAGTTTTCCTTTAAAACGTGCATGAATCTATTAAAATATACTCACAAATGCAATCATCTAAAATATCTCAGCAAAACCTTCTCTGGTTTGCAGTCAGTCCACCTGGTTCTCCTCCTGTGAGAAGAGATATACCCCCAGAATCATAGACTCATGGAATCATGGAATCATGGAATCACAGAATGATTTGAGTTGAAAGGGGCCTTAAAGATCATCATGTTCCAGCCCTCCTGCCATGGGTAGGAACACCTTCCACTAGATCAAGTTGTTCAAAGCTCCATCCAACCCAGCCTTGAACACTTCAGGTATGGGGCAGCCACAAATTCTCTGACTGGTTCCAGTGCCTCACCACCCCTCACAATAATTTCCTGCTAATATTTAATGTAAACCAACCCTCTTTCAGTCTGAAGCATTCCTCCTTTTCCTGTCCCTCCAGGATCTTGTAAAAATTCCCTCTCCTCTTTCCTGTATTGGAAGGCTGCAGTTAGGTGACCCTGGGGACTTCTCACAATCCCAATTTTCTCAGCCTTTCCACTCCTCACTGGAGAGGTGCTCCAGTTTTCTAATCATCTTCATGGCCTCCTCTAGACTTTCTCCCACAGGCTGAGGTCCTTGCTGTGCTGGGACTCCAGAGCTGGATGCAGCACTGCAGGTGGGATCTCACCAGAGCAGAGCAGAGGGGCAGAATCCCCTCCCTCATCTCCTGACCATGGGGCTTGGGATGCAGTCCAGGACACGTTTGGCTTTTTGGGCTGCAAGTGCACATTGCTGGGTCATGTTCAGTCTCTCATCCACAGTTACGGGTCTCATCTCTAAATGTAGTATCATAAAGCTGTTAAAATCTGTAGTCTTCACATATTAAAAATATGAAGCATAACACTATGTACCAAGTAGAACATGAATGGTTGTATTTGTATATATGTTGGCCACATGTCCCTGAAAGCTTTCTGTCAGAAGGGCATTAGGTGAATACTAAATATCCCAAGAGCACAGAGTTAAGGGTTGACCCTGCTCCTATTTATTTGACCTTATGCTTTGCTGCCAGGGGGGTGTGAACCTTTCATGCTCCAGAGCTGAGAGCAGCAGTCCCATCTGTTAAAGCAGCTCCACAACTACTGTTGAATAGACAGACAAATAATGTCTGGTTTTGATGTGGACCCATTACTGAGTGCCGACAAAATCTCTAGGACCTTATCCATTTAACAAATGAACCATCAGTGAGAGTCTCATCATATTCCAGATCGTAGGCTTTGATTCTGAATAGCTTTTTTATTTATATAAAATGTATTTAATTATTCAGCTCTTTAGTAGATCACGATAAGTTACAGAATAGATGCAACATTTTATGTAGTGTTTTGGTTTTAACACTTTGAACTAAAGAGTGAGGGTTAGGAACTGATCACCAAAGGAACTATGTGTTTTGAAGAATGTTTTCTATACATCACATTTGCTGCAGGCAGGATAGATGTATGCATATTTTCACTGAAATAGAATGTGCAGTGATATATTTCTTCATTTCAGTCAAATTTAGATGTCTAGCCTGCCATTATAGATGATTAGATAGCTAAATTTACTGCTCTGAAAGTATTCTTAATAACAGCATTGCTCTCAACCTGCTTCTTAAGCTCCAGAAGGGAAATTGATATTGTGGGTAATTATTTTCAGCAGTTCTGAATACAATAAAACTGCACACATTGGAATCACATGTATGTCTGTTCATAAAAACACAACCCACCCCCACTGCTACGGCACAACAGAACAACAGGCATTTTTAAAAAATGTAAATCCCTCTTGGTTTATCCATATATCATAGATAATATGTATGTCTGCAATGGATGATACATGGAATAATGTCTTACTTTTCTCAGCAATTGCTTCACTCACTTATCTTTAGAACACAGCTCCTGCTAACACCAAAGGACGGGACTCCTACTTCCTTCAATGACCATCTAAAAGTAATACCCTCACACTATCTGTCATCTTGGTGGCAGTGTGGTTGATAAAGGAACAGACACTGAAGGCTCATTTCTGGCTTGGAATTTGACCATGAAACTCTGAAATTGCCAGTATAATGTTTGAAGTCTACAGAAGGATATTCCTCACATGCTCCCTCTGCAAAGGGACCTGGACTGCTCTATCCAGGGGGCCACTCTCAAGGAGGGACGAGTCACCAGCAGTCAGACTTAATTACCTTGTTCATTGTTTGGGTCTTGGAAGTCTTCAGTTTAGATTCTGCTAAGCTTGTTGCAGATGTCTCAGAGATGAGGCTCAAAACCACCTTGTGGAAGAGGACACAGCACTTTTCTTTCCTTAACACCACCCATGAGAGCCACCCACACTGACCACTAGTTATCCTGTCAGAGAGATGCCTAAAGGGACATGGTGAAGCATAACCCACGCTCCTCTATTTACTCTGCTCTGTTCTCAGCCAAGAGGTGGTGACGGGGAGTGCCAAAGTCCCCATTGTTACTGTGAAAAGGAAAAACAGAAACTAGGACATACAGCCTGAAAAAGAGAACAAAATAAAACCACCAAGAAAAAAACCTCAACTACAATAAATAGCATTATTTTACCTGAATTTGACATTCTTCTGTTAATCAAGTAAAGCTTATTAATGGATGGGTTCAAAAAGCATCTTTGGCCTGAATTCATCCTTTCTGACATAAGTGCCTCACATTTATCTCATCTGCCTCAAGCTGGTTTGGGAGCCCTTTTGATATTTAAAGGTACTACTTCTCCTAAGCCAGACTTCCCTGAATGGTATTTTGTTTCCCTAATTATTTTACACTGAATGTAGCTGACAGTTTTTCAGAGAGAAAGATGAAATAAATCCCATCTTTGGGGTCCTGGCCCACTGCAAATGAATCAACAATGGACAAATCAATGCTATTAAAATAATTTGCATTTCCAGCCTTAACAACTCTTGAAGGTAATAGAGAAGAGTTGTACAAACTTAGAACTTTTCTACTCAAAATGATGAAGGTGCCCAAATGACATTTATCATGTAAGGCACATGTTCTCATGGAGTGGTTTTTTTCCTGTACATTCCTAAGAAAAATATTTCAAGCTCCTACCTCTCCTCAGTACTAAATCAAAGTTTGACAGTAGATATATTGTTATTTTGCATGAGTAGATGATGCATTGATTTATAAGCCTTTAGAATAATGCTGTTTAGCAACTTGGTGTAAGATGAAATAATATGGCCATTACTTATTCCTAGTAAAAAACACCATGTATACAATTTACACAAAGAGAGCAATATCTGGCACAATCCTTGTTGCTGGGAATAGAAGGAATTGCACAAGGTATCCCCATTATCCTATCAGCCTAATTTGGCTAAGCTCGTTTTAATGGAGCACGGAAATGCGGCTGCCTGTTCATCCTCTCATCCTGGGAACATATTGTAATTAACTGCCTGAGCAGCTGCATGGCAGCAGGAGAAGGCTCTAAATGATGTGACTCTGTTGATATTACCTGTGCTAAAATGATTTTGGAGATTGGAAGGGAAGAGCTGATTGCCTTTTACAGCAGTGTCTAAAGCCTAAATGAGTTCTGACACCTGAAGGAAGGAGAAATAACCTGCAGACTTCACATCAGCACTCTGTAAAATGCATTTGGAAGCTTGATCACCATGACCTCACCCTCACAATTATTTCAGCCCCTCCAGTTATTGTCACATATTTGATCGTCAATTTTGTTTTAATTGATACTGTGAGTGTTAACATAAACTTGATGGCAAAGGAACAACTATTCACTGTGTAAGGCAATTTCTTCATTAGCACAAGGAACCAAGATACCACCAATGACCCTGCTCGTGAGCAAACAGCAATAGTACATTGAAAATCTGCCAAAAAATGTGTTTGGGGAAACTATTACAACACTTTATTAAATGGAAGAAAATGGAGTTAGTCTGGCAGACAGCTGTAGTTTGTAGGGCAAGGATGGGGCAAGACCTGAATAATACATTTAAGGTATTAATAGCAATGGTTAAAACACTGTCTTCTGTAGGATCACATAATAGTAGTGCAAAACTGGATGCTATCTTTGTTTCTAATCCGTGAGATTAAGACAAATGTTGATCATCATGGTGAATTATCATGAAATGCAGCTGTGAGCCAAAAGGCTAATTAAAAACTTCTGCATCTTCTCCTGGCTGAACAACCCTGAGTGTGTCAGCTTGTTTCCATAACTCTGTGTCCTGTTCAAGTCACTTTTGCCACCAAAACAATCAGCAACCTGGTCTAGTGGAAGATGTCCCTATCCATGGAAGGGGGGGTGGAACTAAATGATCTTTAGGGTACTTTCCAACCCAACCCATTCTGTAATTTTTTACCAGAGGTATGTGCTTCACTTGCCCTTTTGGCTGCTAGAAGCAGGGAGAGAGAGTCACCAGAGAGTGTCAAGGGTGTGCTTCCAAGCACTTAATCAAGAGAACACTGTGGGAGCTCCAAGAAGGAGCATAGGAGAGAGTGCGACCTGGCTAAAGCTCTCATCCATCTTTGAGAGCCTCTGCAGACATCACTCTGCAGCTCTTTGGGGAGCTAATCCAGTGCAGGGGCTGTCAACAGCACACAGAGCTCTGAGAGATCCCGGAGCAGGAGCACGGAGGCTGCTGCTTAGCAAGGCTTGTGATCTCATGAACATTTTTTGGCTTCCTTCTCTCTGTAAAAACGTGACATGTTTGCAACTCGCATTTACAGGCAGACTTCATAACCATTTCTCAGTTAACTATGGCTTCCCTCTGCTTGTTTGCAAAAATCATGTGATGAGTCTTGTTTAAGAACATAAGGTCCCCTGTGAAGAAAACATTTCTCATAAGCTAGTTGTGCATTGTTCAACACAGAAGCTTCTGGGCCTTATTAATGTTGTTATTTGTATTTCAGAGAGCACCACAGAGATTTGAGAAAAGTTATTTTCTTGGCTGGAAGAAGGGGTTTCCCCATGAAGAGTTGCTTCAGGGACATTAAAATCACAAATAAAAATGCCACAACACAAAGAACAGAATGGCATTCTGACATGAGTATGGGGGAATACAAATTACAGCCAGAGCAGTACTAAGTACTAAATATCAGCATAAATATTTGTCTGTTCGATCTGTATAATCTAACAGAGACACAGAAGTGCCTAATATTACCAAAGCATTTGTTCTAATAATATGGATTTTTATATTTCTACTGTTATGAGCAGTATTAATTCTTCATTTGAAGTTCATTTGTCTTCATCATTCACAGTATCCCTTTCATTTACACTCAAAACTCTGTCAGAAACATGCTGCATTCATTCCACTGATTCTTATCTAAACTACCCTCTTGGGTGAGAAATGCAAAATACATTTATTCTGCTTTAATTAGACCTCTAGCAAATCCTTAGCAAATGGCAATTTTGAGCAGAAGACAAGAGAGCTATTTCCTTTAGATTCTCCCTTCCACGATACCAGGATGACAGAAAGAGCTAGGAGTTAATAGGAAACATTAACCAAAATTTGCCCTTGCAGCAGGCAGCAGTTCGGCTGCTGTTTCATATTTCTTCTGTGACATCACACGTACTTCCAGGCTTTAACATTTGTCCATGGCCTTCAGGGAGTGCACAGCCCAGTAATAGGATGAACTGCTTTTAAAAGATTGTTCTAATACCATCAGGGCTGACACAGCACTGATGTCAGTGGAGGTAAGGGAGAGCGCTGAACTCCTCACCTCTGTTCCTATCACAGGGAGGATGAAAAACGAACACCCTGATGCTGCCAGCACTGCAAGCTCTCTGCAGCTGCCCACAGCCAGCAGTCAGGATAAAAGGGTGGGGCGTGCCAGGGCCCCACAGTGCTCAGGTTTGAGTGCTGTGGTGGGGGAATAGCAATGGGCTCTACTGAGGTGGGGAGAAGAAGGGGCACAGAAATTTCAGTCTTGCTTTTTTTTTCCAGGAGACCTAGATCTGACCACTAGCTTAAAAATGCAGTTGTGCTCATCAGGGGTTCAGGTACTTTAGGACATTATTAATCTGCATTGGATCACCCCAGTGGTCCTGTATGTACTGACTGGCCTTTGACAGGTTGGAGAAACACCCAATTTCTCAGTCACAACATTCTTTGTCCTAAAAAAAGGACACTGGCTCATAGGAAAAGCAGTGACTAAGACATCATTGAGATAAAAATTCCTTCCCAGGCCTGCCCTTTGACTGCCCACTGGCTTGGGGTGAGTCCCTGTGGTTTATCTTCTTTCTCTTAGAAGCTTCATCTGTTCAGTGCAAATCTTTTAGGGCAGGAGCACCTTCTGAAATGGGTTTGTCTAACATCAAAGGTGACCGATGTCCCCAAGTTCAACTGCGGTGTATAAATAGTAAGAAGGAGGCCAGTGGGATGCAGAGAGCAAAAGCTTTGTGCTTTGCATTTTTTAACCTTTCCAAACTGTAAACTTACAAATATTGGAAGGAAAGGATCCAAATGTGCAAAGGAGGAGGAGGAGGAGGAAGGGAGGGAAACCATGTACTAATGGCTTATGAAAAATCACTTGGCAATTTGTCATCTGCTTTCTTTGAGATAAAAAGCCAATCAATATAAAGGAATCAGGAGCAATTATGCCCCAGCCTACAAAGTGTCTTAGGCTACCCTCAAGCCTTCATTTTTTAGCTTATGAAATGTCTTGGGCTCTGCTCAAGCTTTCACTTTTGAGTTTGTGTTTTGCACTTTGTGTGTTTTTTCTCTTTTGCGAATAATGGACTCCATCATCACTATCATGTATTACTTTCATTGAAAGTTTGAAAATTCAGGATATGGTTGAAAAGTGACCTGATTATAGTTGTAGAATATACATGGTTTTAAGGAGTTCTTTCATGTGCCTAATGAAGACATAACTGGGATAAGAGGGCCAAAAGCTGAAACTTAAAATCCATCTTGGAAAGCTTGGGGGTTTTTTTTTAACAGCTGCAGAAATTTCTGCTGGAGCCAAGAGAAATAGTTGATAACTCTCTGTTTCTCTCTCTCTGGGCTTTTCAAACCAATCTGAGTGTGTTTCCCAACAGCCCAGTGGCCCTGATGTTATTCAGCATAGCAGGGTGGAATATTGCTATCTTGGCAAGTAACATGGAGAAATTGTGGAAGAAGATGGATCCTGCCTTAATAAAAAGACCAAAAGCTGCCTGGAGGGTATTAATTTATTTGGACAGCAGCTCTGTCCCATCCTCCTGGAGTTAAACACTCTGTGAACACGGCAAGGGGAGCTCTCTGCCTTGCAGAACTCACAGGTTAAATGTAAGATGGGATACAACAGACAGGCCAGGAGCAAAAGGAAACCACCATTGGTGAAAGTGGTTCCAGTGGTTTCAGGAGAGGAAGGACACAAGCCCTGATCACAGACTAAACAGGTGTTTGAGGGAATCATAATAGTAATTTCAGACTGGTGTGGGGTTTTCTTCTAACCAATGCCAGGGAAAACCAGAGAAGGCACAGAGGAGCTCACTTGAAGGCACAAATCAAGCAACCAAGCTGATGCCAGTGCCCAGCTGAGGATAAGGAAGATAAGGAAGGCAGGGACACAAAACTGTAGGCTGTGAAATGTTTTCAACAAGTTTCTTCTGGCTGTACTGTAGGCCAGTGAACAGCAAAAGCAGTTGGAAGAGAAGGTGGAGGACATGAGCAGCAGTGTTTTGAAAGGGCAGGAAAGGGGAAGGGAAGATGCCCACATTATAACAAAGAGGCAAATTGATGGTGTCACCACAGTGACAAAGCCAAGAGATGGGGCAGGAAACAGGGCAGAATCAGGGCCAGATTCAGGGTCCTGGTGAGACTACAAATGCCCAAAAGGAATACAGAAGACAGGCTGAGATGCTGGTAAGAGATTGATTGTGGTGTACTCTTCGTGTACTGCCCAGTACAGGATTTATTCTCAAAATGCCTGACAAAACAGATTTGCTCTTTTTGATGTTTTTGTAATATATTCTTCATTATTCTTCCAGCCAGCCAGCTGATCCAGCCTCTGCCAGCCACAGGTGGGCTGTGGGCTCATCACAACAAGCAAATGCAACTCTATTGATTTAAAGATGTACGAGTCTCCTGCTAGCAAATCATTGTATTCAGTGGTTTCTTCATTGCATTTAATCATAGGAGTAGGTGTTCCATTATATTCAAAAGACATTTTTTCCTTTTTTAGGAGACTTATGGAATAGCACATAACAAATGCATGGAGAGAGGCATCTTTAAGCAGGTCTACACAATGGAAGCAGACTTTAATGACAGGAAAGGTCAGTCTGGCAGATCCTTTTCATGCACAAGGGCACTGTGCACTTTCTAAATACTAAACTGCCTCTGTAGTAATGCTCACAACCAAACAAAACCTACCTTTTCTCTCCTACAACCAGGTTTATTAGCCCAGTGAGAACCTTCACCCGCTTTCCTCAGAGTAGAGTCAGGCTGTTGTTTTTCTGTTCTTCTCCTGGCTTCATGAATCATGAGCTGTGAGTTGTGGATCCAGAGGGATGGAGTGCATGTTCTTGGAGCACAATGGCTGGGGACAGGAGTGACAGAGACTCGAGTACCCCCACATCAGGAAAGGTTGAATTCCTGCTTTTTAAGTACTGACTTCTTCCCTGTCATGGGTTTGAACATCTTTGGTCTGCCAACCCTATGGATCTGGGCATAGCAGTGGGCTCCTGCAAATACAGCACCACACACCAAATTCTCCAGGCTTTTGGGTGGAATTAGACATTGGTGCCCAAATCTGAACGTCAAGAGATCTTGAAGGTGGCATAGGCACCAACCTGATCTGAATGGGTGACAGCAGAGATGTACAATGTCTGTGTTTATGTGGAACTCTGGAGCTGACCAAAGGCACACATAGACAGTGGACAGTAAGGAGAGTATCAAGAGAATGGCTGCTTTGAAGCAGTTGTCTGAGCTGTTGGCATCCAAATTTTGCAGAACATTAGTCTAAATTCAGTCTTAATTTAGGAGACTTCAATCTTGCCTTCACTGCAATTACATGGAATTGAATTTTGTCCTGCACTTATCTCTGCAGTAAGCTCTTCAGGGACACCTCAGTCTTAGGTTGGTATCAAAACACATTTATCATCCCCCTATATTTTCATTAGTTTTGTGACTGTGCCTTTCTAACCTGATACACTGCTTCCATTAGTCCAGACACAGAAACAGCTGATCTGACAGAAGGGCCCTTGCCTATCTTATTTATCTTTTTCAATACTTTGTTTTATAATTTCTAGATCACGCACTTAGAATAAGTGCGTGAAGATAACAATTTGAATCAATTCTCTCTTAGCCCATAGTTATTTTTGTTAGGTCTCAGTGTAATCATGGCAAAGAACCTCAAATCTGTTTGCTCTTCTCCCTCTGTTTCTCCAAAACAGTAATTGAATTGTTGTATAAGTCTAGTGAAAATAGCATTTTCCATCTTCAAGCATCAAAGGTCTTTGCAAGTATTTATTGATTGCTGTCTCTTGTGAATCCTCTTTGAAGCAGGTACGGTCTGTTACAGCTGTTTAACCAATGGATAAACAAGCCATAGAGCTGGAATGACGTACAAGATATTTTCATTTAATCCCTTCTTTCAAGCCAAACTTTGATAGGAAACTTCATCCTTCCCTCGCAAGCCTGGATATGGACTCAACAGCTCAAGAGTTTTAATTCAGCACCCTGGAGCTGAGTGCAGAGCACTGGGCTCTTCCTCTGACCTGCCCATGCTGCCACGGGGCTGTCAGGAAATTGCTGCTGGCACTCAGCCTGTGCATGGGACAATCTGCAGACCACAGCACAGCCCAGAGGATGCACAGGAAAGCTTCCAGCCAAAGGAAGTGATGGCAGACACATCCCTCTGCATTCCCACGCAGTGAGAGACCAAGGAGCTGAGATCCCACTTTCCTTTTGATCTCCCTCAACTCCTCCAGTGGAAAAATTTCCATACATCACGTGCTTGTTCAGGAGCTTTTAAAGGGCAATGAAACATTTTGGCCTTTACACAACTGATTTTTTTATTTTTTTCAGAATGGCTTGCAATGATTTCTTTTGAACATACTTGGCATCAAACTGGATCTCCCTACCAGGCATGCACAACTGAAGGGGACCTGCCATCTTCTCCACCAGGATCCACGTTCCCTGGATGTAGGCACACTATCATGGATGCATTCTGGTATCATTTGTTCATGTGAAATAAATTAGGTTCTTTTGCTTTTCCCCAGTAAAATAAATTTCTGGCTTATCCTTTGCTCTGCCTGCTTCATTTTGTGTTTCTTTTTCTCAGGCATGGAAAACCAGAATTCCCATGCTATTCCAGATAAAGTTTCATGACAGTCTTGTATTTCCTTATCTCCAGTTATCTCATGGCTCTACAAATATTCAGTTTAGTTATCTTAAGTAATAATTTCTTACATGTCAAGAGAAAAATGCACTGTTGACTAATTTAGAAAATTTCCTATCTTATCAAAGACTACAGATTGTTGTCAGGATTCTGTTTTTAACAAAACAAAAATTTCTGTTTTTATCATATTAATTCATTTCCCTGTATTTCTATATTTGCCTTAATAATTTCTTCTAAAGTCTTAGATATAACTGTCATCAAACTAATTGGGTTTTAATTATCCATGGGATTTTTTTTTACCTGCTTGGTAAGTATTCTCCAGTGAATTCTTTTGACAAGGTCTCTGATGTTCAAGAGATATATGCAAGGAAACTGTGCCACGGAAAAATACTTTTCACAGTACCACAGGTCAGCTATTTTTCTTTAGTCCACTGAAATCCAAAGGGCTGATGAACACAAGCTTATGAAGCCAGAGTCAGATGTAACAGTCCTGTCTTAAAACCACCCTTTTCACAACATTTGGCACTTCAGGACAGGGTGATTTAAAAGTCTGCCATCCCAAAATGTCCCTGCCAGATCACTGATTAGGTGAGGTGCTGATTTTGTTACTGCCAGTAAATGTAAACCACTATCAATCTCAGTTTACATTAGAACATCAGGTTGCAAACTGTGCAGGTTGACAACTCAGATTCACAATCATCTCTGATTTAGCTGCAACAGCTGAAGAGTTTATCATCCAGGCGGGTAACATCTTCAGCCAGCACAGGTAAATCCAGTGTGAATCAGTCCGAATTGCCCTTGTTTTCTCAATTACCCAGCTATCAATGTACAGAGAATCATGAGAGACACTCTGCAGAGCTCTGCCTTCTGCTCCAGAGGTCCAAGTCTTATCAGAAAAGACATGATTCAAAATCCCATGCATACATTTCAGCTATTCCACTTGTCTCATCAAGCAGTGGCTATATATTACTATTAATAAGAATTTTATCAGAATATTGTATTCCAAAGCCTAGGAAATAAATGCACCAGGAAATAGATCCCTGCTTTTCTTATTGTGGGGGAAATGCTGGCTGTTTGTTGCTGCAGTTCCTGTCTTGGTTGGCAGCTATATCAGTGACAGGCAGGGAGAGGCGAGAGCTGTTCTACAATTAGACTGAGCCTTGTGGAATGAGCCTCTCAGAGCAGAGATCTTTGTGCCTGCCACTGAGTGATGGGGTTAGCTCACATCTCAGCACGGACGTGATCTCGTCATGCAGGAGGCTTTTGGAAATGGCTTGGGCTGAGAGGGAATAAGGGCCACTGCAGCAGCTGAGATTGGAAACGGCAGGCGCCACCAGGGAGTTGACAGGCACAGGGCAAGGGACATGGTGAGATATGCTGGCTGCCTGGGTGGAAATAAATGTTCCTGGGCCTTGAAGTCAGGTGGTTCACATCGGCCTGCATCCACACTAGTAAATCATGACAGCCCTCAGAACAAGGTGGATGCACAAAAAACACTTTGGGGAATAATCCCTGGTCTGTGCAAACTGTTGAGTTTTATTCAGGCACTGCTGGAGAGTTCCCAAGTTGGAAGAGGACAAATTCTTGCCAGAGAACAATCTAAGGATTTACCGTCACATGGAACCACGTTCCTGTGCCCAGGATTATGCTGGAAATTACAGAGGCAGCTTTGGTATGCAAAGGGATGCAGAACTGGCACTTCACTGGTAGGGAAAGGTTTGCTAGCATGCAGACCTTATGGTGTGGGTAAGGAAGTCACCAGTAGGGATGGCTGCTCTACATGCAGAGATTAAAGCACCTGGTCCATCATGTAACAGAGCAGTCAGGGCACAGACAAGCCTGGAAAGCATGGACTGGTGAGGTGTTTTTCTCCCTCCTCAGTGCCAGCACATGGAGGCTGCATGAGCAGACCACAGGTCCAGTGCTGGCTGCAGGGCATGGCTGGGGCTTGAGGCTGCAGGGGACAAGGCAAATTCACTGTCCCTGGAGCCTGAGGTTTGCAAAGGGCACCCTGTGTGGGTCTGTGGATCCACATCCACCCCCTCTGCTCAGCTGGAGCAAAGCCTTTAGGGTGCACCTCCCATATTCACGTGTAGGGGAAAATATCTACTGTTTTGACTGAAATTCTCTCCAACTGTACTGTTTTTCCACTAAGTTTCCTCACTTTTGTATTACTTTGGTCAGTTTAATAAATTTCTCTTGAGAGAAATGAGAGGCAATCTTTCATTGTTCGTGTGTCATATGTGACTTTCAAAAACAACCTTGTGGGCAGAGATTTTTAATTTCACCTGGTTAAAGAGGCCTTTAAATAGCAGTCAGCAGGACCTCTGCCAGGCTCTGTCCTTGTGTACCCAGGACAAGCATCCATGAAAGGGAATGGAAGAAAAGTAGAATCTCCTACATGGTTCTGCAGTGAAGGTGAATTTTTGCACAAGGCCAAAATAGGTACTTTTACAGATGCAAGGATCATATGCATGCAGATATATGATCTGGGTTTGGATTTTTTTTTGGCTGACACTGAAAATAAACAATTTCATCTTTCAAGTGACAAATGAGTTCTTATTTGGCAGAGTTGATTAAATTTGTTTTGTGGATAGAAAAAAATATTGTGCTGCAGTTCACTGATACAGAAACAATTAAAATAGATTGTTTTACCTGATGCAATTCTAGACATGAACTAATTATCCTTTTATGAAATCACATCTGCAAAAGGATAATTGATTTGAATGAGTACAATATTTCACAGAGACAGGAGTGAGTACAACACCTACTTACCTACACAGCAAATTCTTAGTCTTTAAAGATTTAATTCTGAATAGTGGCTGGTTTAATATTTGCTTGTTTTTACTTCATACATACATTTTCATTAATGTATATGCTTCCCTCTTGGATATATATTTAAACATCAAAATATTGGGCTTTGGAAAACCAACAAATTAGCTTGAAGCACTGCAGATGAGCCCCAATTTACTTAAATAACACAATGGTTTCTAAACCTTCTGTTAAATCTTGTTCCTTCCACAGACAGTCACAATGAGTTCATATAACATGATGTAGCTCTTTTTAGTTGTTGTTATTTGGATATTAAGTAAAATAGTAGCAATTTCTCCTGTTTCTTTTGCTGAATGGATGTTCTGCCTGGAGAATAGGATTCTGTACAGCAGCACATTTCCTGCTGGCCCTTGCAAATGCTTTGCCATGCAGAAATAGGATCTACATTGCCATCCCAAAGTTTGAGATATATTGGAATAATGCCAGAGAAGGGCTGAAGGTCCAAAAGAATAATTTAAAGGTGTGACACGGAAGAACAGCTAAAGGGATTTACAGCATATGGTGTAAAGGACAACTACCTTAGAGATAAGAGTGATAAACAATATTTAGAGAATGTGTAAAATAATGTCAGAAAGAGTGGAAACTTAAGCATGTTATTTGGAAATTATCATTGACATTTAGTTGTCAGGTCAATTCACTAGTGGAATAATATATACAAGGCAATAATAACTTGGAACAACTGAGAAGGAAAACTGCTTTGAATTTGTCCATCACAGGCAACTGAGAGTCACCAGTGCTGCATCTGTGAGGAAAGCAAAGGGGTTTCTAGGACAGGAGACCTTTTCAGAATATACAGTGAAATACAAATGTCACTGAATCTCACAGCATCTCAGTGTCCTTATTCCTGGAGAACCCTCACCTGCAGTACTTTGAGACAGTGAGGTCCTACATTCAAGAACTCAAACTGGGCATGATGAAGAAATCAACAGTAAGTGGCTGGGCTGCTCTGCAAAAGGAATCTGGGTACACCAAGTTTTCTCAAGCCATAATGACAAAAGGAGAAAATATTTTTATTAAAAAGTACTTCCTTTTCTCCATTTTTTCAATTCCTGAAGGAGTGAACCAGGTTAATGCAGGACAAATAAACTGGGCATGAATACATTTAGATAGAAACCAGGAGAAAGTTTCCAGCTCTCTGGATCACACCCAGTAAACATCAATAACAAGAAAAAAGCTTTGAGGCAGATCCTGATCAGCAGTTCATGTGGATAAGAAACTGTGTACCTGTAATAGCAGGAAGCAGAATCTGATGACCCTTCTGCTCTAACATTCCTGGTAAAGTAAAATAGAGCAGCCTGATCAATTACTCCTGACTCAGAAAATTGTGCTTATTTGTGACTGACTTAAAAACATGTGGGATTTTAGCATCTATTTAATTATTGGACTGAATTAGAACTTTACCAAGCAGTGCAAGCTAATGTATTTTGATAACAAGAACTAAATTTCTTGATGCAATATTGTGTTGTTAATAGAAAAAAAATGCATCATAAAGCAAACAGAGAATACAGCATAAAGTAAACCAAATTTAAGATTAAAATAATAGTATAAACACTGCTGTACTAATTTTATTTTTTCATAGCAGAGAGTTGGTGATGGTTTCTCTTAAGCAAGAGAAAAACAGGGTTTATATCATCCAAATATGAAAGTTAAAAATGGGCAGAGTATATTATGTCCCATGTGTTTATTCTGGTTGAACGTTACATTGATTTTGTGCTATCCTCTGCTTTATGTGCATGATATTAAAGCTGTGTGCCATTTCCATACTGCTGAAATGCTGTGTTATTTACAGAAAGAAAGGAGTCATTTTAAAGGTCTGTGAATATTTACTTGACAAGGATTTTGGTGGAACTGGAATCAACATTACCTTCTACCAGAAGGTACCAAAACAGCACTGAAAAGAAAAGAGAAACATTCAGATGTAATTAAAGAGGAAGGTCATTGATTCTGTTCTCAAAGCACAGATTCCAGTAACCTAAAGAGTTATTAATGGAGACAGCATGATGATGATCAAAAGAGAAGCTTGCAAGAAATAAAGATTTTCAATACTGTGCTGTTTCCACGGCTGCAGGCCTAGAGACAATACAGTTATGAGTAACTGCAAAGCCAGGTTAAAATAATACATTTTTTATGGAGAATATGCTTTCAATTTTGGAAATATAACAAAAACCAGTTTGCATTTGGCATTACTAAACAAGAGGGAACAGAGGACATGGTTCAGTTTACTTGTTGGAACTACTAAGATATTCTTTTATGATGAAGTCATTTAAGTAAACAGCTACATGCCAATAATCTTCAACATTCCATTTCCATGATTTACTTAAAAAATCTGATTTATAACTGCCCCACTGCACTGTGTTGTCTATTGGGTGTACTGGATTGAATATGCAAATTGTCTTAATGCTGCCATTTTTCATCAGAGAACCCCTAGAAGAGGTAAAGATGGAAAGAATTGGCAGAAACTTTGTGTTTTGACAGCAAATGAAAGGAGAAAAATGAAAGAAGCAAAATGAAAATTCAGTCGCCAAGGCAAGCAGCTCCAGTGCCAGCACAATCAGCAGTGGAGCATTCCAGAGAATTCCTCAGCTGAGGGAATCTCAGGGAAACACAGAGACCTGGCAGAAAACCACAGCAGCTGAGGGGACCTGGGCAGGACCAGGGCAACAGTGGCCAAGCCCTGCCATGGATTAAAGAAGCTCAGGGAACACACAGAGAGTACAAGAGAACAGGAGTGGCAGTTTTTGTGGGAGTTTGCATGGAATGGTGTGCAGGGGGAGGCTGTAACTCACCCAGCGTGACCAGGGAGCAATGGCATCCACTGTTGAGTTACCAGGGCTCATGGAAAGAGCTTTAAACTAGGCTTGAAAGGGAAAATAGATAAAACCAGGCTCACTAGAGGTAAGCCTGGTGGCAGAATGCCAGTATTTGAGGGAGTGTGCTAGTGAAATCCTTCAGGCTGCTCCAGGCTGTGCTGAGCACACTGGAGCACATTTGAAATGCCCCTGTAGGAATGTGCACAGCCCCTACAGCCATCTCCATGGGGCACGGGATGGAGATCCACGCAGCAGCAAACATAGAAAGGCTGTTGATACACTAGAAACCATAGGAGAACCTGAGAACAATCCCATAGGAATCACAGCCTCTCCCCCAGAAAAAGTGGCAGGACCAGCAGCCCAGCTGAAGTGCATCTTCAGCAGTGCATGTAGCATGGGAAAAGAGCAGCAGGAGCTGAAAACCAAAGTGCAGCTGGAAAACTACAACATAGCTGCAACCACAGAAATATGGTTGGATGAATCACACAGCCACAGTGGATGGCTGTAAGGGACAGGCAAGGAAGGTGAGACAGTGGGGTAGCCCTGTGTGTTTGGGAGGGGTTTGACTACCTAAAGCTTGATGATGGTGATGAAAATGTGGAGTGTTTATGGGTAGGTAAGAATCGAGGGGAAGTCCAACAAGGCAGATATCCTGGCGGGATTCTGTTTTAGACTGTCCAGCCAGGACAAAGAGGCACATGAAATATTCTATAAACATCTGGGAGAAAGCTCACAATTGTTAGCCAGCTCCTACCCTTGTGTCACAACAAGCCCCTGCAGTGCTCCAGGCTGGGGGCAGAGTGGTTGGAAAGCTCCTACAAGGAAAGTCCCTGGGAGTGCTGGCCAAGAGCAGCCAAACCTCAGCTGGTGTGGGCAAGAAGGCTGGTGGCCTCCTGGCATTCTGTGTCAGCAATAGTGTGGCCAGGATCAAGGTGGTGATTGTTCCTCTGTGCTGGGCACTGGTGAGGCCTCTCCTCAAATCCTGAGTTCAGTTTTGAACCCCTCATGGCAACAAAAATTGAGGTGCTGGAGCAAGTTCAGAGCAGGACAATGGAGCTGGGGAAGGGTCTGGAGCACAAGTCTGATAAGGAGCAGCTGAGCAAGCTGGGGGTGTTTAGCCTGGAGAAAAGGAGGCTCATGGGGACTTCATTGCTCTCTACAACTCCCTGAAAGGAGAGGGTAGTCATGTGGGTGTTGGTCTTGTTTCCTGAGTAACAACTGATGGCACAAAAGGAAATGTCCTCCAGTTGCACCCAAGGAGATTTAGATCAGATATTAGGAAAAGTCACTTCATGGAAAGTGTTCAAGCATTTGAACAGGCTGCCCAAGTTGAGTCACCATCCCTGGAGGTATTTAAAGGACATGTGATGTGGTGCTTAGGGACAGGGTTTAGAGATGGACTTGGCTCGCAGTTGGATTCAATGATCTTAAGGGTCCTTTCCAACTTAAATGATTCTGTGATTGCGTGTGGGGTGGGAGTCCTCTAACTTCCAAAATCTGCTTTCCAAAGAGTAGCTCCTGAAAAATTTCAGTGCAATTTCAGAGCTAGAATTTTCACTCACTCCACAGACACCTTTCACATGTGGTCTTGAGCAAATCTCAGGTACAGAGCCAGTAGGTTCTGGTATCACAGGTGAGTGAAGGAGAGAACAAAAGATGATTTGCAGCTCCTCAGAGAAAATACACTCAAAGCAAAAGTGTAAACTATGTCCATGGAAAAGGAAAGTAGAAAGAGGTCTCTGCACAGAATAGGAAGAGGAAACTACATTTACATTATCAGTACAAGGAAGACCATGGAAATTGCTGAGAAGGGACACTGCTGACAAATGACAGTGAGAAACTCAGAAGAGGACTTGCCTTTTTTACTGAAGAGAGGGAGCATTTTATGCTAATGACAAAAAAAAAAAAAAAAAAGAAGAAGATGGGTATATTCAGCTGGCTTTTGGCTGCACTGCTCAATCATAATGTTGGACTTGATCCTTGTGTATCACTTCCAATTCAGGATATTCAATGACCCTAGTGTTACTCGATATGTTCACCCCACCTCCAGCTGCTGGTACAGAAAGATGCAGTACACTCCACAGACAATGGCGATGCTCAGATATGCTCAGACATTCCAAATGCCATTCTGTGTTCAAAAAATTCATTTGAGCCTTTGATATTCTCAGCACAATTTGGCCTGTGAGGTTAACCTTAGTGTCTGTTGGTTGTAGGCTGTGAGAATTTGTAAATAGTGGATTAACTACCAACAGACTGTGAGGGTCAAAAGCATTCTCAGTCCTGATAAGGGGAAACAGAGAGGATCTGGGGGGAATACAGACCTTTCAGCTTAGCTTAAATGCACAGTAGATTTCTGGATCAAATCATCAGAACAGCCATGTGTAAGAATCGGGAAAATAAGGAGTCAGATTAGAAAAAATACCCAAGTGTCAAGAATTAGATCATGACAGAACCTGCCTAATTTCCTTCCAAAAGTAGATAGAAGTTCACGTCAGCAAAGAAGTTTTGGATTTCATACAGTTTAATTGGCATAGCTATATTATAAATAAGAACAAGTGCAGTCTAAACAAAATCATATATAGCAGGTGCAGAAATTATGGGACACCTGCACTTCACCCTAGTTGTGTTTATAGGTCAGGGTTTCTATCAGTAGTTCTTTGCCAATTTGAGAAAAATGCTTTGGTGTGGTCCCATCCTTCTGCTCAGTGTTTAACAGCAAGACTTAATGAATTTTCAAATGGTGTGAAGGCACTGCTGAGCCTCTTTGAGAGCTGTTATGATCCCATTATTGAGAAATGCCTCTACCAGAATTAAGGTGCAAATGAGACCATATGTTGAAGTCAATAGTACAGATTTTATTTAACAGCAAATTTTAGAGGTGGTAGAGAAAGATTGAAAGAAATTGAAAAGGGGTGGAGGGAGAGAAAGAGAGTGAGAAAAGAGACAGATTAAGTAGACATATCACAGCCTGTGGATCCAGCAGCATCCTGTTGGTCCTTCTTCACCCTGGGCTTCTTGGCAGTGGGGGTCCCAATGTTGTTCAAAACTTTTCACAATTTATGCATTTTAGCAAACAAAGGAATTCATGCTTATTGACTACACAGTTCTATTGGTTAAATGATTCCTTTCCTTCTAACACTAATTAGTCCCATGCTCAGTCTTTCTTTTCTCTTGAGTGGGTTTTCTTTAAGTCGGTGGGTTGTGGGCAATCCCCTCCTGCTGGAATTATCTTTTACCTCATCAGGGCTGATTTCAGCACAGTTGCTGAGTTGGCTTCCCTTGTGGATTCTCTGTGTCCATCATCAGTGCTCGCCTAGGCCTGAGGTAACACTGGGACAATAGCACCACCATGTTAGCTCCCATCAGGTGGCTTAACTTACTGTCCAAGTTCCAGGAATACATGGAGGCATATTTGAGGGGAAGGGACAGCAGGAGGGAGGGCTCCCATGGTTGCAGGTGCCATCTGTCCATAGCTTGGGGTGATACCAGCAGTACGTGTACATAGAGTCTTCTGAAGTGGGAACCCTTGCCTGGATGCATCACCTGAGATGTGCCAGCCAGACCTCGCCAGGCCCAGAGCCAGCACCACCCTCCTGCTCCATTCTGCAAAGTCCTTCTGTGGCCTTCATGGTGTTTGAGACAGGCAACTGTGATTTGTTTAAGTCCTTACAGAACAAGGTCAAATTTTCAGATGATCTTGCCATTTGAGATATGCAGGGTGTAATTCAATATGAACACATGCAAGGCAGGAAGAATTGACTGTACAAACACAGCATACGGACCAAGGCCCCAGGCAGCAGCATCCAGAAAAGGGGATGGGAATGTGGTGAGTCACAAGCTGGAGATGAGTCAACAGTGTCCTGGTGTGTGAAAAAGCAAAAATGATCCTGGGCTTTGTGAAAAGCAGTGTGCAGCCTACAGAGGATGTGAGGCTGCACACCCTGCTGAAGATATTGATTAGTATTTGTAATCATATAAGTGTTGGCTGACAGGCAGTGAGAGAAGATCTTGCAGAGGATGTGATCACAGATTAAGTGTTTGCCTAAGATAAAGCCATGGAGATCAGGAGGATGTCACAGAGTGAACAGTCCTGCAAAACCAGGGTAAGGGAGACAAATTCATTAAACACAGGGTGTGCAGCACCCTTTGCCAGGAATGGAACGTGTACTTTTCTAGACGATACAAAATAACATGGGATTGTTTTGACTGGTGTATAATATTAGGTTATATGATAAAAGGCTTTTCTGCACATGCAGAGAGGAGCCCAGGGGCACAAGGGCACTGGGAGAACCCCAATACTGCAGTCAGAGACATGAGCTGCACAATATGTGATGAACTGAGCACAGCCCCCATTCCCTGTCCCCCTATATATACCATGCAGGGGAGGAGGTAGAGAATTTGGGAGTGAAGTAAAGCCTGCAAAGAAAGGAGGAGTTGGGGGAAAGGTGTTCTAAAATTTAGCTTTTATTTTTCATTATCCTACTCTGAATGGATTGGTAATAAATTAATTTCCCCAAGACAAATTGTTTTGCCCATGATAGTATTTGGAGAGTGTTCCTCACTCCCTGCCCTTATCGCAACCCTTGAGCCTGTTGTTCTATTTTCTCCCCCATCCAGCTGAGGAGGACAGTGACAGAAAACCGTTGGTGGGCACCTGGATTCCAGCCAGAGTCAACCCACCAGACCCATAAACCGTGAAATTTTTGCACCAAGCCTGTGGCCATGCTGTGAAAAGTGACACCGTGGGTCAATGGACACAGCACGCTGACAGCAGATGACAACAGCCACAAGAGGACATCTTTCCTCATGCAGCCCTTGTAGGACCTCAGCTGGTGACTGCTTTGGGTAATTTAGGAAAGAAATAGGTCAAATCGGGGAAGGAAAAAGAATGCTGGACTCTTAATTTGAGCACAAGCTGTTCTGGCAAGAACACTGCCTGTGAGAATTGTCAAGCCCATATTGCTCAGAGATGTCTACAAGCAGGTTAGACCATCATCTGCCAGGATGGCTCAGCTAAAGCTGGCCTTGTCTTTGGTGAGTCCAAACATGCTAAAAAGTTGATAAGATTCCCAGTCACTGACAGACTGCAGTGAAGACAGACACCAATTCCCTGCAACAGCTTTCACAGAGAATGATGATACAAAAACAGTCACGTAAAGAGCCAGGACAGACTCCTCCTGATGGGAAACATTCCTAATTACATCTGGTTTCAGACCTACACGAAGCAGGCTGCCTTCTTTGCCAAAAACATTTGAGAGCTGCAGTAAATTAAAGCAGAAGTCTCCAAACTTCAAACCACACAATCTAGAAAATCATATTTCATCTACATCAAGTACTTTTGAAAATCAGTGACAACCATCTAAAGCAGGCAGGAGATCATTCTAAAACTCACTGTCAGCTGCAATGGATTTATTTGCTCTAAAGCACACTGATATGGAAATAATGTTTCATGTTGCATAATATATTCTATCAATTTCATTTCTGAAGAAATATATTATTTATTTCAAATTCCTAAATACACTGGAACAAAATATGTGATAATAGATGTGGGCAAGCAAAAAATGTATATAAGTAAATTTGGCTTTTTTCCTAGGACTGGAGAGGACTGTCAGAAGATGCAGTAAATGCTAGGGCAGCAGATTCTAAACCCAACAAAGAGTGCGGAGTATTTCTTGCAGAATATTTCCCACATTTGAAAAACAGAGACTACTTCTGTCTCTTTTTTGTTCAGTATCAGCCTCATGTGAAGATACAGATGCAGCTTGATAAACAGAAATAGCAAATTATCAATGGTGGGGTAGGCAACACATCATGTTCTATACAGCCTGAGTTCATGATTTCCTTACAAGGTGCTCAGGCTCCAATTTGTGGAAAGGACACCCTACCCTGTATAAAAACCAAAAGGTTGTAAAAGGTCAGACAGACCATTAAATGTTGTCTCAGAGTGCCTGTGAAATGGTCTGAAGTATCCTGTCTGATATCAGACTGAAAAGGTCTCTGTAGCAGGGACCAGGACCCAATGATCTGCCCACTCCACACAGCAAGGCTGTACAGAGTTTGCTCTCCCACGTGGCTTTTACAGAAAATGCCACACCCAGGTGATGGGGATGCAGGTTTGAGTCCTCTCATCTTGGGGAAGGAATGGAATGCAGCTCTCCCAGACTCTGGAGACGCTATGGAAGAGGCATTCAATGTCTAACACTGACTTACCTCAACAGAGATGAGACAACCTAGGTATTGCCTCTGCAAAAAGACTAATTGCTCTGACAACACAGCAACCAACAAGCATAGCATGCAACACTGCATCAGCACTTCTATTTCCTTTTTCTGAGCTGCTCCCAATCAGCATGAGAAACATCCTACATCTCCTACCAGAGCTGCTCCACCCCCAGAGAGAGAGCCTGCTTCCAGAGATGGTATTTTGTGGAGGCACCAGAGCTCTCTCTTTCCCCTGGCCATACAGATCTTAATAGATCTCAAACTATTCTAAGAGAGGTTAATCACTGCAAATGGGGAAAGAACTAGTAGGAAATAAACTTTTTTAGCAATGCCTGGCAGCAAGTTAGGATAAATCAAAGTTCCTCATCTCTGCTCACCTTCCCAGCAGAGATGAACAGGGGAAATACCAAACAAGAGTAAATGGTAAAAAGCGAGATTTTTAAAGCACCAGTACAGTTTCAGTAACCCCAGATGTTATTAATAGCATCACTATGGGCATTTATTTTCCCCACACTGAAAGAAGAACTTTAATCCCCTATTGATTGAAGCTAAAGTGCAGGACACACTGCCATTTACATGATTGATTCACGTACCTTGAGGGAATCAAGTCATCTGTAAACCAAATTTTTTCTTCCTTTACAGATCCCTGTTAGATAAATGTCTCTGTAAGCAAAATATCCTTAAATTAAGGGCAAGAGGTGAAATACATTGCTAGCAATAGCAGGCAGGTCTTAAGTCAAGTCCAAGTGGAAAATCTGACTTGATAAACACATTTTCTTAGGTTGTAAGAAGGTAATTTGGACTCAAGAAAAATAATCTTAAAACAGAAATTACATTATTCCATACAGAAGATACACTTGGCAGAAAGTGATATTCACTTAATATATTAAGAATATAATTTTTTCCCCCAAAACAGTAAATTTTTGCTAGAGCCCAGTCTAGTGTCTAATTCAAACAGCTGAGATGCACTCCGGTTTTCAGAAGGTGACAAACATTCCCCTGACTAAAGCAACTGTCTGCACTCAGGCATAAAATGAAAAGCTTGAGTATCCTGGTCACTTCTTGAAAGGAAGAGTGGAAACCTGTTCAGAAAGTGCAGATAAATCACCTAAGGAATAAAGCCAGGAGGAGGAGAAAGCCCCGGGGGCCCCTGGTGTGTGCGCTCGTGATCGACCTCTCCTTAAGTGTTCTCTGTGAAACCTTCATGTCAAAGTTTCTGCAGTCTCTTGACAAACAGCGTTTTTACTACATTCAGCTCAGCAGGGAAAGTGTGATAACTTAGAAGGATGAAATTCAAAAGCATTTCTGGTTCATTTGAAATATCAGCAGCCATGACTAGGTAATAGAAAACAAAGTTCTTTTCATTGCTGTGAATCCCAATGATGCCATCTCAGGCAGGAACGATAATGTTTGATTTTTCTTCTGTGTTTGTCATGCAGGGACTGAGTGCCTTGAGGGAGGGAATGAAACAACAGCTCCCAGCATTCATACACGTATATATTTATTTATATGCTGAACAAGGCTAAGGAGCTGTGGATGTAATGCAGGTGGGCTTTCAATCTACAGCACTCAAAGCCAAGAGTAAAGTAATTCAATAATGTAAAGTTTCGATCTGGTTTGTGTACAAATCTAATTTATATCTTCTCATTGAAGTGCAAGTGGGTGACCATTGCCCACCCAACAAGTGGACAGCAGCCTGTCTGGTTCCAAGGGTGCCCTGTGTCTGTCCTACCTCCAGTGCATCACCTCAGCATGGTGAAGCATGGTGTCATGCTGTAGAGACACCTCTTTGCAAGCTGCACCTTTTTTTTATGTATTATTGATGGCAGAGATAAAGAGATTGAGGACTGCCCTGTGCACAGTATCTTCCCAACAGGGTAAGTTGCAAGGAAATTATTATTGGAAGACACTTGTACAAAACAAGGTAAACAAATCACTTCTTCATCTTCCTAGAGAGAATGACTTTCACTTATTATACCACTACAAAGCACTCTTGTTAAATTTAGCTACAGAGGAGATGATTTCTCTTCCTAGTCACACCAGTGTCCTGCCACTGGGCCAGGGGGTAGAGGTGGGTGAGACAGCTTTTAGGAAACTAGCCGTGTTTCCAAAGCCATGCTGGAATGGGCCTGGTTATTCAGTTCAATTCCCTTCTTCCTAAGTAAGTTTTAATTTTCATGCCTTCCTGTGCAGTGATGTCTCAGCTGGATATAACAGTGACAACATTTTGAAAGGAAAATTGCTTTCTGTTTCTCATAGTATTTCATGCATAAAGCATCCCTTGCAATCCAAAAATGCAGCTCAGGTCTTCTTGGCTTCTCCAGACCTATGATCCCTATTGTCATGTCCAGGGGACCAGGAATTACACTGGCACAGGGCAGAACTGAGAGAAGAAGGATGGCATTTCTGTCGGCCTTCTGCATGCTGAGGAGGACTCATCTAATTTTAAAATTATTTGGAAGAAAAACAGCGTGTATCTGAAAATTTAGTGCGATGAAACCAAACTGAACAAACGAAAAAGTGCCAGGTTCTTCCTGTAGCTGGCTGCAGTGTATGTTCATTTCTGCTTGTTTGTCACTCAGAATCATGCAAAGAAAGGTTTATTATCTACTACCAAGAATGGTTTATCATGTCTGTTTAAATGGCTGTAAAAGAGCTTTTGGAGAAGCGTGAAGCTCTATTTATGTTATGGGCAGCATTGCAGTAGCAAAAGGCACATTTCTGCTCACTTCTTATAGGAGGTGAGGATTTTATTTTTCCTTTTAAAACACATCTGTACTTAACATTGTCAGAAGGCATCAGATAAGGCCGTAACATAAATCCTATGTTCATCTGTCCATAAAACAGCCCCCATGCCTGGGGACTGCTCCTCCTCGTCTTCTGGTGGGAGGGCTGCAGGCACCATCTCCTCCTCCCAGAGAGCCTGTGCCAGTGCAGGACCGTGTGTGCCTCCCTCTGTGTGCCTCCCCCGTGAGATACAGCCACTGCCAGCTGCTCTTTGCTCAGCACAGGGATTTATAGCACATTTAACCTCACTCTGATTTATCACAGCCTTTTCTCAAACTTCTGTGAAGTTTATCCTCGCTGCTCCTAAGGGAGATTTTCCAGAGCCCAGTAAAACAAGTTCTCAGAATGAGTGTCAAATATGAACTTAATAACAAACCATCCCACCCAGGGATCCTCTGCAACCTCCAGCAGTGCTGCTGATGCCATTTTCTGCTTTTCCCACTAGGTTACACCACTGATGTGCTCAGTGCCCGTCTGCAGCTGTACGGCACAGGAGTGAGGAGGAGATGGAATATGCAAGGTATTTTGTACACTGAGGATTAGAGAGGACCAGGAACAAACAAATGCTTGACTGAAAACCAACATGGACTGGAAGACAGACACACAGAACATCTCCTTGAGGCATCCAAGCACAAAACGCGCACACCCCAAAAGGGTCCCCCCAGTGACCCATAAATGGCACTTCTGGGAACTGTGAATCAGAACTTCCATTTCCTCCATGTTTCACTGGAAGCGTTACAAATCATCTCCAGCATTACGAGTGTGCCTCAAACACAAAGGACGTGGAAAAGGGGCTAATTTTAACCCATTAAGAGTTTTCAGGCTGCCAGACTCAATTTGTGTGTCTTTGTGAGGGTGAAATAGAAGGAAGGCACCTAAGAGTACTTGAGAAAAATTAAAGGCTAGCACAAGTACATCACTAATTCAAAGAAATCCTGCAGCTGGGATTTAGAAGAGCACTGGTACAAAGTAATAGCTTATAAATCCTTGATTCCCTGAAGAATACTAATGCCAGTCATCTCAAGCTTGTTACTTATTGCCTGGCTACACAGCTGCCTTTTAGTTTGAGCATTTGAGGAGAAACTTCTCTGGACAACAGACTGTGATTAAACTTTAAAACCCAGTTCGTGACACAATCGTTTACACTTTTGGAAGAGAAAAAATGGTATTCCACTTAAAATTTAACAACAGAGCAGACGCTATCTTGCCGGTTTGCACAACATGACAAACCTTTTTGGGAGAAGAAAAAAAAAAGGGAGAGAGAACTTACATAATTGGAAGGGGCTGGGAGGGAGGGGAGAGAAAAACTTTGCTGGTTGTGTTTAGGGTTTTATACAGAAGATTTTATAAAGGGAGAAAGATCCAAAACATATTTTGGGGGGAAAAACTGCAGAATCTGTTCAGAACCTGTTAACCCAGGTGTGCCATTCCAACCGTGCTCACTTATTAAACAGAGGTAGAAGCAACCAGGCCAGAGTGCTCCATCTTCTGATTAAAAAAAGAAAAGAGTGGAAGGAATTGTTATCGCTGTATTTGCAGCACAGCAGGCTGACTTTTTTCTTTTCTTTTTCTCCTAAGTTACTCGTACAAGTGCTCCATTAATAATTCATGCTGCCTCTAAACGGCAGGGCAGTCGCTGCTGCTTTGTCACCTCTCTCAATGGCTGAGTGACAACGTGGCTCTGACTCTAGGCCACTATCTTTGACTATCTGCCGGGAGAGACACATCACTGTCCTTGCTTTGTCATTCAATCCCTGACACGGCAGTGACAAGTGCTGGCCTGGCCTGTCATTCCCTTCACCGCCCGATAACAGAATCTGCCACTTTTCCATGCAGGGTCGGCACTCCTTTGCCCCGGAGAAGGAGCTGTATGTTAATGCTGCTGCTGCTGACGTGCTGCTCTGCTGCCGCTGGTTCTTCTTCCTCTGGATACAAATTTGGATTGACCATGCTTCAAAAAGCACGGAGTTCAAATGCTGCTCTGGGACCAGCACCCAGCTAAAGCCCATAGGATAATGGTGTCCTCAGGGTGGTGAGAGCGGAAAAAAAGGCTCTTTTTACCAAAAGTGTTTGGTGGCAAGGCCAGATTTTAGGGCAGACTATAAGAGATCACACATGGAAAGAATTATATGTTTCCTACCTGTGCCAGGGAGCTTTTTGGGCTGAGCTGGCGGGACACAGCGTTACCCTCCCAGAGCCCCCAAAACGTGTGCAGGGTGCTGCAGGCACATCCCTGCCCACCGTGCTGGAGCAACACAAGCTGCTTCGCAGAGGCTCCTAAAGAAAACAACTCTGCTCCCCTTTTCAGATGCTTGGCAGAGGCGGGGGTGTTTGTGAGAGGCACCAGGAAACGTCTTGGGGCTCCCTGTGCCTCCGCCTCCCTCCCTGCCAGCAGCAGGGCAGCACACGCTCCATGTGCTCAGCCAAAATCGCTCTGTTCACTCAACGTGCAATATCCCTCACAGAGCAGCCGAGCTCCTGTGCGGTGGCTGACTCCAGGCAAGGGCTGCGAGCCTCCAAGAGTTTCCTAATTTCCAGCGCTTTGATCTTCCCAGATGCAGGGAGGCAGGCAAGCGCAAAACAAAGATTAAGTTGTCGGAGGCAGAGATGCCAATTCCAGTCCTCTGTCTCGCCCTCGGAGGAGGCTGCAGTGGGGCATTTCCAGCATTCAGCCAACACCCTCAGCAAAGGCTCACTGCTGTTATAAACACAGGGGACAAGATATTACCCAAACACCCCCCTTCCCACGGAGACACTCAATGCTGCTTCCTTTATCCTTCTCTGCTGCAGCGCTGTTACCAATTACAGTCATTAAAGAAGAACAGCTGGCACTTGTTCGAGCAGAGAGCTCTCTCCAAAGCCCACAGAAGCCGATGAAAAAAAAGATTTCCTTTCTTTCACTGGATTTTGGATCAGGTTCAGAGAGACCTGATGATTTAGAAAGTAGGGGGTTGTTACTCCTCCCTATTCCTTTGTTGCTTCTCCATCTCATGTTTGTGATTCGGGTCCATTTCTTTTTCCAATCTATACAGCCAGTGACAGGAGGTTGGGGCTGCTTGACCCCCTCCTGTCCATTTTTAGAGGAGATGTTAATTTAAAAACTGCACAGGGCTGAAACTACTAGAAGCTAGAAAGGGAGAAAGAATGAGGCAGAACAGCAAATTGTAGCAGACTTTGAATGTCCTTTGCTCGTGATGCTTTTTCCCATTTAAGTACTTTCACGGCTGTTCCATGCACTGCTCAAAGCTCAATTTGTCTTGCACACAGATCTTACTGAAAGGTAATAAGCAAGTCCTAGGCAGAGAGTCAATTAACATGTAATCTTTGACATTTTGTATCAGCAGCAGCTGCCAAATGAGTTCTTTTCTTTATACAGAATGAAATCTATTGCTTGAGTGAAAATTTGATTTTATGTTACATTTTTCCATATTCATATAGGATGATATTCTCCTCCAGTCCCACGGTGGGGAAGTGCACCAAGTTTTGCCTCCAAAATTATCAACAAAACTCTTCTGGAGCTCAGGGAGTAACAAACTAATCCAACAATGACTGTGTTGGTAGGTCAAAATTTGCTCTCCTTTCACCTTGTCCTTTTGGGGCCAAATTTTAATTTTCACACCTGTAAGGCTCTGACCAGTGAAGAGGTGGCGTGTGTAGATGGCCACAGCAGCTGCTGACACAGAAGGGTTCAAGGTTTCATGAAGGGTTCCCTGTCCTGCTGCACAAACAGCTCAGCTGCTCCTAAAACAAGCCCTGAACCCAACCCACAACAGCAACTTCATCTGAGATTATCTGGTGTTATCAGCATGCAAATCAGGAGAAGTTCAGCTGCTGTTGCTTCACAAGGCAAAAAACACCAGGGGAGTGTGAAAGGCTGGGCAGCTGAGGCCTGTCCTCTCAATCCTCCCTGAGTTGCCAAGACACCAGGCCCTTTATTTGCAGTGCATTAACACCTTGAGCAGCTCTGGCAGAAAACATGACAGGTGAGGGACTTTATTGGACAATGCAGGTACCTCAGAACTCAATTTGCAGACTGGTTGGACAGGGACTGTAATTTCTCAGATAACTGTGAAAGATTCCAACTGAGGTTGCAATTGGTACAGCTACAGAAATATTTAATAATGGTAATTAAATTATTATCCCTGCTCTGTAATTTCATAATGTGTAATAAAATGGTGTCTGTTAGTTTAATATATGCACACAACTAAATATAGCAATTGCAATAAGCTCCATCTTGCTCACCTGTCTGTGTCACTGTTGAATCCCCACCAGTCACAACACGTCTGAGATTCCACATCAGTTCAAAAAGCTGTAATTATCTGTCTTTGAAAGACTAACAAGTAAGCAGGATTATATAAAAGGATTAAGCACACACATAAAAATTACATACTAAAACCTGTAGGTGGACTAATCTCTGAATCACCCGAGAAGGCTGAAATTTCCCTGTTTTATAGAGCTGCATATTTTCTACATCTTGTTTAGCTCTGCAGAATGATTGGAATAAACTGCACCTGTGCCCAGCAGACAGGCTACAAGAATGTTATCATGAGAGCTCCAGCTCTGGGCCACTTGCCTGAAACAGTCACAGCTCTGCAGTGGCCCCGTCCATCTGGAGGTCATGCAAACATGGGTAAGTTTCACATCAAGGGATACCTTTGCTGTTTTCCTTTAATACATGTGCAATGCAGGCAAGATAACAGCAACACTCATGAGAGAGTGATTATCATCATTGTGATGTTCATGGAAGAAAGGCTTCAGCTCAATGAGCTCTGACTTGGAAACAAATTTTGCAAAAAAGAAGAAAGGAATGAATGTGAGAATCTGAAACCCAAATCCACGAGGAAGTGATGTACTGCAGTGGTGTGTGGACTGTGTAATCCTAAAGCAGAGTGGAGTTCAAGCCTGTAAAGAGAGATCTCTGCCACATGAATGTTTGGTGGCTCACCAGCACGAAGAGGCTGTGCCCACCATGCCTGCTGCCCTCCCTCAGTGGAATGGCTCCACCTCAGGTCCACTTCACAAGATGGTCAGTTAAATCAAGCTGATGAAGCAGACGAATCCAGCCAAAGGACAAATTAAGCTGCACAGGATGTCCTGTTGCCAAGGCAGAAATGTGACACAGGGAGCAGAGGCAGAGGGGTGGCTGGACTCCCAGTGCCAGGAAACGCTACCAGGAATTAATGGCAATGTGGTCTCCATGGAGAACAGGAAAGCCATGCCCTGAGATGCCTGAGCCAAACACTGCAGCTGATAAAAGCAAAAATTAGAGAGAGAGAGACATTATTCAAAGAATGATCCAGCAAGTAAGAGTTTACTAACTTTTATGAAGAGTAGATCAATATAAGAATGCTCTCAATGAGAGAAGAAATTAATTGCAGTCAGTGTTGCTGGTGTAAGAGCAGAAAGGTCACCGAGGGTCTGGAGCAGGAGCTGAACAGATTGAAGTTTGTATTACAGTGTTAGATAAAAATGCAGAATAATTGCTTTTGCAAGCTTGCAAAGGATTAAACTGATTTAAATGGGATGAATCTAGCTGCAGCCCACTGCATCAGCTGTGTGACAGTAATTAATATGCAGATTAGAAAAAAAGCCCAAAACCCAGACATTTACTCTGCACTAAGGCAACATCCTTCTTTCAAACCTTCAGTGATATCTCAGGCTTTAGGACAACAGTGGGCAGATGTCTTCCAATGCACAAGGATATTAATATACAGATGAATTAATTTTCCAGAGGTTGTTTTAATGCCAAACAACTTAATTTGGGACTAAACGGAAGCTCTAGTTTCCCACTACAAATTTAAAAAGTATTTAGGAAAACAATATTCAGTTTACTAACAAACATATATAATGAAGGTCATAGACTCATAGATTGGTTTGGATTTGAAGGGACCTTAAAGATCATCCTTAAAGAACCCCCCTGCCATGGGCAGAGACAACTTCCAGTAGACCAGGTTGCTCAGAGCCCCATCCAGCCTGGCCTTCAACACTTCCAGGGATGGGGCAGCCACAACTTCTCTGGGAAACCTTGTGCCAGTGACTCTCCACCCTCACAGAGAAGAATTTTTTCTTATCATCTTATCTAAACTGCTGATCTTTCAGCTCAAGGTCATTCTCCCTTGTCCTATCACCCCCTGCTCCTGTGAAAAGTCCCTCTCCAGCTTTCTTGTAGCACCTTTGGGAACCTGAACATGCCATAAGGTCTCCACAGAGCCTTCTCTTTTCCAGGCTGAACAATCTCAGTTCTCTGAGCCTGTCTTCACAGAAAAGGTGCTCCAGCTCATTGATCATCTTCGTGGGCTTGCTCCAACAGGTCCATGAATGACAAAGAAGGATTACAAGAGTAACTCAGAAGGATTGTGACTCCATTTGGACTCAGCAGACAACCTTATCATAGGCAGCCTCACAAGTTTTGTGTAGCCAGATGTAAGAGAGAGTGACAGCTAGGGAGAAATGCTTTATAAGGAGCTGTGAATTTCTGCTGGGATGAGCTACATATTACAGGTGAATGTTTTAAACTGGTAAAAGTTTTACAACACCTGGATGGGCCTCTTTCTCTGGACTGACTTTTTCAGTGCTGCCCTCCTGTCTGCAGCCCCACAACCCCAAGGGCTCTTGGCTCAGACACACCACAGCAGCCTGGGACCTTTGTGGGCCATTACCTGTCCAGAGGGCTGCTGCAATGCTCTGGTTTATGCAAATCAGACTTGAACTTTGGATGCTAAGAAACAGCAGTGGAGCTCTTCAGCAAGTCCTGAGCTCTTCTGTGTCTGTTTTCACAGCAGTTTCATGTCCTGTTCCAGATATTGCAAGACTTCCCCAGCCACCTGTGTGTGAGGAGTGCTCCCCACCCAGCTCCCACCTCCATCCACATGCAGCTGGATGCTCATTTAGTGGCAATGAACTCCCAGCCACTGGCAGAGGAGAATTAGTTCTGTTGTTTGCCTGCTGATGCTTTATAATCTCTACATATGCCCAGCTAATTTTGTTTTTAACTGTACTTGCTGTTACTCTCAATCTCTAAAGCCTCCTGAGAAGTGGTATAATCCCATTGGTTCCCATTTTCATGACACATGCTCCTAAGCACATTCAATTACTGCATGCATAATTGCCAGCTCACATAGGCTCAATTATTAGTTTCTAAATAAGGTATTTAACTAACCCTTCTAAATCACTGCGAGGGTAATTTCAACACAGATTCATATACCCTTGTGGTGCCAGACTCAGTGAAATGGTTTGGGTTCGCAGTAAATCACACAGTATCACACAGTATCCAAGTCTTAGTGCCTTCTGTTTTATAGGCAGGATCTAGAACAAGCAAAATCCTCTAATACACAGAATCCTGTTACATTTCTGAGTCTGTGGATAAGGCAAACTGCCTTGAACAGCAGTAGAAAAATGGAGCAACCAAAGCATTCAGCATAACAAAGGAGCACCAAGGGATCTGAAAGCAGAGCGAGAGAGGCAAGGCATTCTTCTGAATATAGAGCACAAGGGAATAACATGAATGTCCAATTCAGATGCATCTGGGCTCCGCTGGGAAATATGCAATTAAACAACAATCTGGCTTCATGCTGAGCTGTGATGTGGGACATCCTGACATCCAGCCTAGAAACTTTATTGATGCGTCGCAGCACTCCGTGCCCTCAGGTCTTTGTGAACCAACTTAAGCATAAAGTACAGACTGTAACAGCTGGTGAACAAGGGTGTGGAAAGAGAGAAGAAAGTCAAAACCACAGTCTGCAGCCTAAGACAAAACACTTTCTCTGCTTTTAGGTGTGGCCAGGAGGAAAGAAATCCCAGTGGCTTCCCTATAGGAAATTATAAATACAGAATTTTGTTACTAAACACATTAATACAGTTAATTCAAGACAGACACACTTCTGGTTTGTAATACTACCAAATCAGACTTTTCAAGAATATCCCTTGTGCGTGGTTTTGCAAGCTGTGTTTATGATTGCCATGGTGTCACACTGCACCCTTGGCATCCATCAAGACTACCATTAGGGGCTGGATAGCAGCTACATGACAAGATACTCCGATTTTAGGTATCTACAGTTCAAAGCTGGTCCCATGCAGAATCCCATGCTGGAAATACCAACTCAAACCATCACTGCTTGAGAAACAGTGCAACTGATATCATGCTGCCATCACTCAGCCAGTGTCTGTCCTTTTGTGCTTCCACTCACCTGCCAAGGAAATAGCAGTTTCCAGAACTTCTCAAACTTTTTTTTTTTCCCCCAGAGGAAAGACAAACACAAGGCTACACGACTTCTCTTGGCTCTGTCACAGATTTACAGCTACCCCCTACTCTAATTCACCATTTACACACATGAAAATACCCTGTATTTTAAGAACTCATATCAATCCCACCTACTTGGAGATGAGAGTAAGACCTTGGGGCAAGGATTTTTGTTGAGATTTTACAGCACCTACTACAACCACTGACTAAATTCTGAATGCTATTACAAACTAATAGTAAAATAAAAAGGCCTATATTAACTCCAGAATATGACATAGTAAAATATTTCCTTTTTTATTAATTATTGTCAGAACTTCTGTTACAGTTGGCTTCCTTCTGTAACAGTTTTTAAGGTGATGGTTAAAACAACAAACCAAACCAACTAAACAAACAAAAACCACAAAACAAAACAACAAAAAACCAAACCAAACCATACCAAACCAATGAAAAACCCCACAAAACCTCAAAATTCTAATAAACTTTACTCTTGGTGCATCCTCCATCCTCCTTAGTATAAAATGCCATGGAATGGATTCCATGCTGAGTCCCTGTTTTAAGTAAGACTAAATAAATATTAGGGTCACTCAAAACTAACAACAATTTTACACAAAAGCCCAAGGTTTACCTGCTTTCCTCGTTTTCCTCACTTCAGATGAGGCTGTGGAGAGGCTCTGTAGTTAAGGGCATCACGTGGAAAGTTGGAAGTTCTGGTGCAGCTTCAGGTAAAGTAAAACAAAAATAACATTAGACTAATCCCCAAAAAGCATAACACCATCATTGTGGCAGACCCTTTATTTTCTACTAAATTACATAGAAATTTACATTTTCTATCCACTTCTTGGTTTGGTTATTTTTTTTCATTCTGACCCAGGAAAATTAAAGCATGAGAGTGGCTAAAGTACACCATCTACAGCTTTGTCCACGTTTTCAGTTTAAACACACCTTAAGAGGCACAGAGAGAACTACAGAGGGCCACATTTTCAATGTCGATGCATTCTGTTAGAAAGGACTTTTTGCCAGAAAAAAATAATCTATTCAGGCAAGTAGGAAAAGAATTTATTCTAAATAAATATTTTCAAGTAATACAAAATAAAAACATAGAATCAGGATAGTCCCAGCATTAGCCATACCTGTGTAAGGAGTTTTATGCTGTCACCCTTGTGTTCTTTTCCAAAGCCATAAATTCCGTATTGGTTGATACCAGTGAAATCCCTAAAATGCTCATGAGCAGCTGTCTACTTGAGCTTGCCCAAAAGCTCTGAGAGCAGAAGGTTCAGGTGAAACTCCCCAACGTGCTCCAAGGGAAGTGTAAGGGATTAAGTTAATGTTCCAGTTCCCTTGGGGTAAAATAGGAAGCTCCTACATGGCCTCTTGTTCTGGTTTGACCCTGGCTGGACATCAGGTGCCCCCCAAAGCTGTTCTGTCACTTCCCTTCCTAGCTGGATAGGGGAAAGAAAATATAATGAAAGGTCATTGAGTTGAAATAAAGGCAGGGAGAGATCACTCACCAGTTACTGTCACAGGCAGAACAGATCCAGCTTGGGGAAATTAATTGAATTTATTACCAATCAGATCACAGTAGGGTAATGAGAAGTAAAACAAACCTTAAAAACACCTTCCCCACCACCTGACCCTCCTTGCTGGACTCTACCTCCTCAGGGCACAGGGGGATGGGGAATGGGGGCTGAGGTTGGCTCATCACACTTTGTTCTGTGTCTGCTGCTGCTTCCTTCTCCAGCCCAGCTCCAGCACAGGGTCTCTCCCACAGGAAAGTCCTCCATAGACTTCTACAACCTGGGTCCCCCCAATGGGCTGCAGCTCTGCACAGACTGCTCCAGCTCTCCACAGGGACACAGGTCCTGCCAGGACCCTGCTAAGCAGGGGCTTCCCATGAGCTCACAGCATCCTTTGGCCATCTCCCTGCTCTGGTGTGGGGTCCTGCAGGGGCTGAAGGTGGATCTCTGCTCCCCCATGGACCTCCATGGGCTGCAGGGGCACAGCTGCCTCACCCTGGGCTGCACCAGGGGAATCTCAGCTCCAGCTCCTGGAGCACATTTCTCTCCCTCCTTCTACACTGACCTTGGTGCCTGCAGAGAGGTTGCCCTTACATATTCTCACTCTTCCTGCCTGCAATTACTTCTGCACAATGACTTTTTCCCCCATTATTAAATATGCTACCCCAGAGGAGTTACAACCCTCACTGTTGGGCTCAGCCTTGGCCAGTGCTGCAGGTGTTTCTTGGAGCCGGCTAGCACTGGCTCTGTCAGATATGGGGAGAAGTTTCTGGCAGCTTCTCACAGAAGCCAAATTGTAGCCCCACTGCTACCAAAACCTGGCCATGCAAACCCAACACAGCTGTTCTGCTGGCAAAGCTATTGAGTCCATGCTGGCAAATGGAGAGAGCAGTTCCTGAGGACCACACAGTCCTGGTGAACACTCCTGGGTTCAAAACTAGACCTTTCTCTAGCACTTCAGTAAATAACTTTTGTAGCCTCAAGTGTGCTGACCTCACAGAACAGCAATGGCATTATGCCATGAAAAGCTGTAAGTACTACAACTGGTAGTAGAAAGCTCTTGTGCTGTGGCACGACCCAGGAGTTCAAGTCAACACTCAGCGCACGGGAATCACCTGAAGAGAAATGGAAAACATCTCTGCACGAGCAGGGCTGCACTCTGAATAGACAAGACTTCACATGAGATTCATTTAAGGTTTGAAAATGCAACCTGAACAGCTAAACCCAAACTCTTAACAGAATGCCACTGCCTAGGCAAACTCTGTGGCAAGTGAAGGGTGTTTGTTTCTGCTGGAAGAACTGATTGGCCTTTGACCAAGGGGTAAGACGTATGCACAAAGCAACTCCATAGAGATTTTCTGATTTGGATCTTTTTTATCATGTCTTGGATTTGAACTCTCTCACTCATTCAGTCACCATTAGATGAAAGGGATATTTGACTAATACTGTCTGAACATGGATTTGAACAAGCTTTCCATCCCTAAAAGATTCTGTACTCTACTTTTAATACCTGAGGCCCATTCAGCTCTCAGCTCCCAGAAAGTATTTTCACTCCTAATGGCAGTAGCAAAATAAATGCTATAAAGGCTAATCAAAATGGGGAACCGCTTCCAAAACAAAGTGTAAAAACATTGACTGGCTCTGTAATCCACTGTGATATTTTGTCCCTTATTTCACTGCTAGCCCATAAAGAATATTACCAATGTGGAGCTCCTGTGGTCTCATTCTCATATATCTTTATGTGTTCCTATAAAACACACTTGCAGTGTGTTTCATTTGGGTGTACAACACAAAATGATCCCTTATTTTCCCAAAGATAGCATTCCTTGAACTGAAGAAAAACCCATAACAAGGCTTGCTCTATAAATTCCCATCATTTGTTTCCACTCCAAGACAGCGAAGACTTTTGATCCCTTTTAATTTACCTAGGCTGATAGTTATTTCCACTTTTCAGGAAAACTTACAACAACCAGGAAGAGCTCTGCGCAACATATTGACTGATTTCTTTCTTTATCCCCCTTTCACAAACAAGCCTGTAAAGATACTTTTATAGTGAATAAAAAGGCCATTTATAGTGTTGTCAGAGACGTTTACTTTGTCTTCCTACTTTACTGGCAGCTACTATTCACTTCAAGCTTTGCACTGAACTTTTTATGAAGAACATGTGACATAAGGATATGTAAGTGATGATTTTGCTCTTATTTAACATCCCATCAATGCCCATCCCATCAATTCCTTCTGAGTGAGCTGTGACAAGCATCCTTGTTAGGTGTGGTTCTGAATATAAAAAAAGGTCTTTTGTAACTTTGTTCTCTTTTGCTGTCATTAAATGCCCAGAAATCTGAGGTGTGAGAGAAACCTTTGAGGTCAGCTGCCCTGTTCTTCCCACTGGGCTCATTCCTAATGTCTGGCTGGATTTTACTCAGTGCAAAAACAGAGCAACTCAAGAGGAGCTTCTGCTGCTTTAGGTAGTACCTGCTAAGCTAACAGATCTCCCCAACAGAATATTAATTCTTGGCCTAATATTTCTTCTCCTTGATGACAATTTCGTCATTCCATGGTTTTGTTTCACACTAAGCTCTGGTCCTTCCCCTCTGGTGAAATCCTTAAACACTGCTGATCAGGGTACACACAGGCACTTCCTGGAATCCCAGAATGGGTCAGGTTGGAAAGGACCACATTGGGGCAGCTGGTCCAACCTGCCTGCTCTAGCAGGGTCATCCCAGAGCACATGGCATGGAATTGTGACGAGTGTTCAGACTTGCTATCAATCACAGAGCATTTTTGTCCATTAGTATTTATCAAGAGAGAAACACACTGGTTTTCTCTCTGCTTCAACCATTTTGAAGGTTGATGGGGTAGGGAACACCATGGACTTGAACAGAGTATTTTGTTAGGCAGATATGAGAGCTCAGTAATTTGCACTGTCCTTTGAAATGTGTGGCACTCTTTTCAATCACTTAAAGCACAATACAGACAAGTTGAGAACAGGAACACATGAAAGATCACCTTAATCAATTACCTGGTGGAACTACAGCAGGGATGGGTATTAAACTGCATATTTATGTCCTAATAGCAAGTCTGATCCTCTCAGGATGAGCCAAAACGCATCTCAGTGGCTGAGTGAACATGAAAGTCTTCCCAGATTAAAAGTTGCCCTCATTTCAAGGAAGAAAAAAAGACAAATGGAGTAGAGCTGCTATTGATGGAAATGATGTCTGCTGTGATGGGAAAGATGGAAATGCAAATTGAGGAGCTGTCAAGCCACATGCATCGTCCCTCAGCAACCTCACTGTCACCATACTACAAAAGGGAACCTGCAGTTCAGCACTTTATGAGTGAAGACTGCAGGATTAGCATTACCTAAAGAAGCCACACTTTTGTTAATGATGCAATCTGCATATGAGCTCATGTTTCTCATGAACTCCCTGTTCAAACTTTCAGATACAGCTCAAACGTATCTACAAAAAGCAAAAATTGTAATCTGGTGTAAAGAAATCCAACCATAAACCACAAACCCAAATACAACAATCTATAAACTAGGACTTTGTGCACACCATCTGTTTCACTCAGCTCTGCTCTGTGAGCACTGATAACAATCATCCTTATTAAGAGATCAAAAGAATTACAAAGTAAGAATCAGTATTATTTTTACTCAATACTACTAGCAGAGTCCTCAGTTGAATCTCACTGGTCTTACATAAATACAATTCTATAAGCAATTCTGTAAGCAAGACAAGACAGGCTTGCAGTCTTTTAGGGCATAAGATGGGTTCATAATTCTGCCTCCATAAAAGATTAGGTGGGACTTAGGAAAAAAGTTCTCCCTGAGTGGTCATTCTCAAACATTCAGTACCAAGAGTTTGATTTCCACAAGCGGCAGAAAGGCAAAACTTCCTCACTGGGTCAATTTTCACATTTCCATTGTCACTTCACTGAAGCTTCTGTGATCAGACTCCTCCATAGGCAGGAGTGAACAGTTCAAGCCAAAAATCAAGTCCTGATCATGCAAGTTGAACACAGCTACAAAAGATTCCCTCACTTGCCAGATTTTCTGCCCACTTGGATCTTAAATCATTTGAACAATTGAGTATCTTGAAATATGATTTCTGCTACTTTCTTCCTTTCTCTACTAACAGTGCTAACAGTACTGCTCATTCTTGATATGCAGGGGGTTTTGTGTTTTGGGTTTGGCGTAGTTTTTTTTTCAAGTTTGTAAAGCACATGTCCATGTTATGAGCAAATTTATTGGAATATGAAACCATTCTCCTTTATTAATATTGAATGGATGCAGTTCATATTCTATAGAGCAGTGCTAAGATGCTGTGTGGACTAAGAAATTCTTTAGAAGAATTAAAAATACTGAAATGTTTTGAAAATCTGAATTGCATCAATATCATGTCTGTAATTTTGTTAGAAAACATGCCATTTAAAAGCAACAACAATTTGTGCTGTTTAGGTCATGGCAGAGCTGGGGAAAAAAAAAGACCTGAACTGAAAAGTATTTTTAAAATAATAATTAAAAAAAGGAAGCAGAAAATTCACATAAGTGTTTATGATTTAGTATAGGAAAATGTGATATAACTCATCAATTATAAATCAAGCCTTAAATTACATAGGTATGTATGGCTGTGATACACTGGAATTAAAACAAACAAAACCCCAAAACTCTTTATCCAAAGACAGCCACACCTCTTCCAGACAGAAGTACTCAGTCTATCTGAAGCAATGTACTTAGGAATTCTTGAGAGATGCATAGAAAAATATTTTTCTGTCCCCTTTTCAGAGAGGTTTTACACTAAGTTCACTACTGTGTGGTGAACACGTGATCATGAGGCTCTTCCAAATGGCTTTAACAGCAAATGGGCTGTTTCAATAAATTCTAAGTTTTTGAGACTGCTTTCTTCTCTTCTAGATAACAGAAAGGATTGTTCTTGTAAATCAACACTGAATTTCAACCACTAATTACAAAAATACATTCTCATGCAGATTAATCATTCTGATACATTTGATGCATCAGTTTCCATCACATTACAAATGTTACTAAACATTTAATGGCTCATTCTTGCCAACCCAGACACTTGAGACCAGCTCCAGTCAGTGACACAAAATGGCAACAAGGTCTCCACCCTACAAACTCAAAATCGCTGCTGCACTGCCAAGATGAAACCAGAGGAAACGAAGCTGCCACCAAAGTCAAACAATTCTGAGTTCTTTTCCATTACCAAATTTAAATTCCCCATTGCCACAGCTAAGGGAGAAACTGCCACTAAAGGTTTGCACTCTGATTTTGTCCACCATCAGGAGAACCCAGCAGACTCAGATGAGACAGACAAGCAACTCTACATTACATCCACTCAGTCAAAAGCTTTTTTCCACTTTTTTATCCAGAACACCCATAAATAAGTTCAATCTGCCTGGTGGTACTTCCTTGATTAGAGACTACTAACTGGAGGAATAATTTGTCAGAGTCAATGCACACCAGCATTTTTTAATTAGCTGTGAAAGGGAAGCCAACACTTAAGAAATTAGAGCATTAGAAGAAAACATGACAATTTTGTTATTTAATAATGATTTTTATAGCTCAAATTTAAAAATATTAAACCAGAAACAATTCAAGATTCATGAAGAAAAATCTGGAATTATATACATGCATAATTAAGAATATCTTGATTCTTGTCAATATTAAGCTTTTTGTACAAATTTTTTCACACAGTCATATTTACAAGCATATCTGTTTAAAACATATGAACATACATCTCTTATACCATTTACAAATCTTTTGAATATATATTTTTTTTCTTAAAAACAAAAGAATATTTCCTTGATTCGACAGTTTTGGTTTCACCTTATGATACTGGACAGGTTTTTATTCAGAGGGATGGAAACAGTTATCATTATTCAAATAGCAAAATAACAGTCATCCTACTGATACCCAGAATTATCACATATGGCTTTAAATACCTTCCAAACTCAAAGGATCATCTCACAGGTATAAAACTACAGTCCATCTGTGGTGTGTTTCTAATCACATCTCAAGCCTTTGTCTGAGTTAGATCCACAACTCAGCAGACAATTTCTAAGCATGTACTCAGAGCTAAGAGGCCCTTTTAATTATAGAAAAAACAACTTTGCTTCCAGCCAAGTCAAGAGTATATGAAGTATGTATAAAATGGGATGTATGGGCTTTTCCAGACACTCTAGCTATCTTTATAGATGTTTTTTATCACAGGATACCACAGTTTTGAACAGATAATATTTGTGCGGATTTACAGGAATCAAGTGAGAGATCTTCTAAGAAGGGGAAGAACACTTTTTCCTCAAAAGCATTTTCTACAAAACAAAAGTCTGAGAAGGTTTTGCACATAATAAATTTAAGTTACTGATACAATCCAACCAGTTAGATCACTTCACAAATTAACTGAAAATCCATCAGCTTGCTTGCTTTTGGTTGGGACAAAAAAACCCCAAACCTCTGGCTTTGGCAGATCAAGAAGTCTGCTCCTTTGAACACTGTTCTCTAGAGCTCCTGCACTGATTCTTCCACAGTTTGCTCCTCCACAGGCTGCACAGCTTCCTGAACATAAACAATGAATTCTGAAGCCTCTCCACCCTGGGTATAGACAGTCACTGTCTCGATGCCCTCCACCTCATCCGAGGACACCACCAGGTGATGCTGCTCCGACAGCTCCACGGAGGCCTGCTGCAGCGTCTCCTGGATCATCAGCGTGTGGTTGGCTGCCTGCTCCTCTTCCTTCACCTGAGGAGACATTGAAGAGCTTACAGAAATTCCACCTTCCCAATAAGTACCTGGTATTGGGATGATTAATGGAAATACAGCACACAAATTAGCAATCACACAGTTTCGAAAGAAAATGTAAGTTCTACAGAAAATTTGAGCACTTGATCAATGAGTGTGTAGCTAAGCAGAATACTGAAAGCAGCAACACAGCACCTCAGTTCTGTGCACAGAGAGCTGCAAAGTTTCAGGTACATTGGTCTTTGGAGACAGCTTTAATCTCTCAGCAGTCACTCATTCAAAACTGCTCTTATTTAAATAAATCTGAACTCAAGCAACTCCTCTAGTAGCCCTGAGATGAGAATCCATCCAAAATCATGTAAAAACCATCTACTGCACCCATGTCTTTCTTTTTTTCCCTAATCAATGACTGCTCATAGAAGTGCAAATTTCACTGTAAACCTTAAGAGGTTTTATTAGAAAAATGTGAAATATAGATATTACTGAAATAGATTCCTAAGGCCTACTGTTTGTGAAGCAGCAATGTTTACATGATTGAAAGGAGAGTGACAGAAACAAGTGAAAATAAAAGATTTTTTACTGAAAATTTTGCTTCTTGTCAAAATTTAAAAGAGCAACACAATCTGGTGTTGAATTCAAAATTCATACAGGTGCCTGTCAATTACTGAAACACAGTATGTACTAGAATTCAAAACCAAATCTTAATCCTCTACCAACCCATCTAAAATTCCTATGCAAAGTACTCCAGGCAAGTATAAATACATCAGAAAACTGTAAGTCATGTGGAAGAAATGCAATCTCTCAAGTGTTAGTGATAAAATAATCTGCTTTTCAGTAGAGAATGGAACAGCAATTTTTCAGTATGCAAGACATATGCAAAGGCATTTGTTAGTGGAAGGTGCCCCTGCCCACGGCAGGAAGGTTGGAATGAGATCATCTTTAAGGTCCTTTCCAATCCAAACCATTCTAGGAACCTACAATTCCGTTTGCTGGAGCTCAGTGTGCTCCTGCAGCACTGAACTCTTAAGTGATTTTAAAAAGAAGAGGTCAGACATGGTAGAGTCTACAAAGTGGAATCTAAATTACAGAAGTTAGAAAGGGCTAATTTTTTTTTAGTTAGATGCTGCCTCAAAAGTAAACACCAGTAACATAATCAAATTCAAGTAAATATAATTATGATCATTAATGTTGTTTAAGAGGGGAGTGGGAACAGAAGGGAAGAACTACAGCAAAGATTCCAAGGATCTGTCTGGTCCCTTAGAGACCAGCAAGGAGAAAAATAAGCCCTGTATGTTTGTTTTCCTGATGCTCTTTCCTCATTTAATTTTTTCCCTAAGCAACCATTCCCTTTGTTATACAGTGACTTTGCTTCTGACTTTTCTATTTCATGTTTAAAATATCTGTCAGAAGATTTTAGAGATGCACAAGCCCCTTAGGACTTCACAGCACTTTGAACTCTCACTCAATTAATAAGGCTATAGAAAGCTTTTCCTTGAACAATAACAAGTATGTCCAGGTGTTAAATTATTCAGAGGGCCCCAAGTCAGTATGGCTGCAATATACTGATGAAATACATGTGGATTTTATCTGGTGAAAGATTTAATATCTAAGGGGAATCTGGCCATTGTCATTGACTTTAATGCAAGAGCACATTCATACCTACTGATGCTCACTCTGCCTTTGTTGCACAGGATTCAGGTTATAGGGATAAAAATACAGAAATGGAATGAAGTCCTTTTCACATTCTGTTTCTTTTACCAAATATATCTGAATGTTTTATTTGAAATACAGTTTAAACAGCTCCTGCTGAAGTTCAGGCTCAACACCCTACATGAGTAGGTGATGCTGGATGTTTTTCTTGAAACAGTAAAATTTGCAACCACCCTCAGAAAGAACAATTTATGTTGTCTCAAAATACAGGTATCATAAAATTACAGAGTCATAGACTACAGAATGGTTTGGAGATTGACAGGGAACTTAGAGATGATCTAGTTCCAACCCCTCTGCCATGGGCAGGGACATCTTCCACTAGACCCATCCAGCCTGGCCTCAAACGCTCCCCCAGGGCTGGGGCATCCACAACTTCTCGGGGCAATCTGTTCCCACGCCTCAGTACCCTCTGAGAAAATAATTTCTTCCTAACATCTAATCTAAGTCCTTCCTCTCTGAGTTAATAAACAATCCCCCTCATCCTTTCCCTATCTGACCACGTCACAAGTCACTCTCTCTCTCTCTTTATAAGCTGCTTTCACCAACATACCCCTCACTAATGGAAGCTTGAGCCTCTCTTCAAAAAGCAAGGAGCTAAATAATGAAAAAAACCCCATACCACTGTTAACTTGTTTCTCTTGCTGCTCCTAATGCACCCTTTTTTATTTTTTAATTAATAAAGAAACCTTAAATCCTACAGAGGGCAACAGAGCTTTAGTGAATTCATCCACTGAACTCCCTTTTCATAACTGTCCTCTCCTCTTTCCTGAGGGTACCAGCTCCACTGTCAGCTCCTGTGTGCAAGTTAAGGACATACACAAGAACTACTAATGAATATTGCAACAGGCCAGGAAAAGTCCAATCAGTGAGTTCAGATAGGAAGCTGCAGTTAAGAATGTTAGATAATTAGAATCTCACAGCTTGTTATGACTCAGCTCACAATTACAGCCCTTGATGCTAGAGGTGCTCAAACAAATAGAGAAATAGGGGTGTCTAAAATGTGGCTCTATAATTATGCAATATACACTAATCCCTCTTGTTTTAGTGCACTACACATAACCCTCTGACAACATGCCTCAGGCCAGAAAAATTACACTATGTTTGCTAAGAGCTGCAAGAATGCACAACACAGTATGAGATGGATCTCACTGTTGTCACTCTAAATCAAAACCCATAAATAATTTTAAATATAGTTTTGTGAATGTACGTAAATAATGAAGAGAGGAAAATAAATAAAGCACAGTTGACACAAAAATGGAATGAAAGCAGAATCTCATTCAATTCAATAGCTGCAATCTAATACTTACTCAGTTTTATATGCTTTTGAAATGAAAATGGCCAATAAAGAAAGCTAATTTAACCTCCCTACCTGACTTTATTGGTGTGGGTTTATTACCCTTGCCATGCAGGGTAAAGAAAACTAATGCCTTTATTTCTGGTGTCTCCAGCTTTCAGAATCTTTTTTGGACAGCTATCTGTAATCCTTTTAGTTTGAAAAATCACCACATTATTTGGGATATTTACATTTCAAATCAGTTCAATGTTTACATGCTTCTGCTTGGTTCCTATTATTGTTCCACAGGGAATAATCTCAAAATGTTAATTTACATCCCTCAAATTGAGGAAACAGTGGACAGCTGTCATCTGAATGAACCAAGTCACTACATTCAATTCTCTTTATTGGCTTCTGAAATCTTTTGAAGAGTAGCATCCAAGACCTCTTTTCTGTTTGAGAGTCAGCTGAAAAGCATCTGTCTGCTTATCCTTCATTAAAGAATGACAGCAAGGAGCTGAAGCCACACACAGCTGGTGCATTACATCAAGTCAGTACCTGCATAAATATTCTTTATTAACTAAATCTATCTCTCGCAAAAGCCAATGGGACTTTCACCACCATGTTTTCCCAAGAAGCTCAACATCTCTAAATTCCAAATGTTCTTAATTTACATATCCGAGAACCATCCAAATACATGGAAGCATTCATTACAAATGGGTCTCTCTTAGAGGAATCTCTTCCTCTCAAAACAAGAAAAAGTCTTTTTAAATTTGAAATAAATGAATTCAAGCCATTAAGGAAAATATACTTCTTCTCTTTCCTGAAAAGGAGTTAAAAAAAAATATTTGCAGTAAGATGCTAAAGCCTTTTCCTTACTCTAGAGCTCGTCCTGTGAAATACTGTAATATCTTTTGAAGTCAGCAGGAGCTGCAGATCCATTGTGTTTAAAACAGTTTTGCTGGGCCTGTCCCCAAATCCTCAGTGGAATCTCTCCCTTGATTTCAGATTGAATGCTGCCTTTCAGTTTACCACGAAGCAGAAAAGTTAATCGGAGAGATCTTTCAGATTTCCAAAACCCTACACTAGGCTGCAGATGCTCCTATTTATATCATAAAATATCAGTAAGAAAATACACAAAATATCTGCAGAAAGGATTCAAATGAAAGCATTTTAGATCACAGAGAGCACCTGGATATGCGATGTGTCAGCTTACATTGGTGCCTACAGGTTTTGTTCAGCATTGTTTGAATAATTTCAACTCTTTATCAGTTCTGGTTTACATGCCGTTATATTGTGTGAAAAAGACATACAGAAAACACTAATCTGATCATCTGAATCTCTATAATGAGCTACAAAACAAAGACAATCTGGTGCACAATGGTGTGGGAATAATAAGAGGCTTGAGTATGAAAGACTTGTTTTGCATAAAATAAAAACAGCAAGGAGACAAATCTTCATACTGGTGATGCAGATTTTTAAAAAGTTTTAGCAATTGGCTGGTTGAATATATCCTGACAGAGGGACTGTGACTGGACATGGCACTCATCTGGCAAAATGCTGGATCACCCCATTTCCTTTCCAGGCAGAATGGCAACACTGCCACTGTTGCAGGAGCTCTAACAGGACAGTGATCCTGACATGAGATTTTATCTGTGTGTTACAGAGATGAGGAGAACTTCTCAAAGACTGAGGAAAGAGGGCCTCAGCCCCATTTAAAACTTTCCATTGCTGTTACTGTCACAGGAAGCATCAAATTGCTCTGCCTTCTAAAACAAGTACATAATTGACAATCAACATATTTATAACTCCATGTACTGGAAATTTTCTAGATTGACACCAGCACCCATCATCACGTCAGGACCAATGCAAGCCAGACTGAAATACAAGTACAACATTCAGTAGCCTCTGATGTGACAGCCATGCTAATACTAGGTATTTACTTTTGAAGATGTGCTACACAATAAAATTTTTTTCTGTGATCTGCTCTGAGCTGATGCATAATCTTTGCTCTGCCTTCCTACTGCTGTCACTTTGAAGAAAATGACTTACCATGGTAGGATTTTACTGGAGCCTGAAGAGATCACAGAATAAAAGGATGAAAGGAACTCAAATAAGGGTGAAACATGGAAATCCAGTGTTTTCCAGTTATCTTCTGATAAAAGATCTGTTTAGTTATTGTAACAGCCGATCTACTTATTCTCTAGAACACATTATGTCTAGGTTAAAAATAGGTTACTATGCTTTTCAGGAATAGATTTAACCCTTCACTTCAGCCTAGAGAAGTAGTAATAACATCTGTCCTGTCTCATCTTTCTGAGTGGAAGGAAAAGAGAGAGAATTCAGCAGCCAACTGCTGCTCTTTATTGCTAATATTAATGAAGTGCTTTCGATCAGGACCTGGATTGTATCAGCTATGCTACATGGAAAGAGTAGTTCATGCCCCAAAGGCCTTATAATTTCAGTATAATTTTAGTATCATTTCAGTATAAAACAAGAGACAGTAAGCAGACACAGAAAAAGGGTGGTGAGAGAGTAAAACATGAATGAGACAGTGGTAGCTCTGTGTGACAGGCATTAGTATCGATATACAACAGTCTATCCACAGATAATTACTGTCATCATATTTTTGACAAGTAATTGAGAGAAGATAATGAGGTACAAATTGCTCCTCATTAAAAATCCACATAACTAAGCACAATATGGAAGAAGGCATTAAGAAACTTGTTTCCAAAAAGTAATGAGCATTTAAATCTTCATGGACTGAGCAAAGGTAGGAGCCAAAATCTTTACAGCTAATGAGAAATGGGACTCTAAGTTGGAAAGGACTAAAAAAAAAACTTAGGAAAGGAAAACAAGATTTTGTTTGATGTGGAAAAAAAATGAACACCAAGTAAACAGGATAAGAAAGGGTGATGCCAAGAAAAGGAGAGAAAGTAATCTTGGGAGTTTTTTCTGAAAGAATACAAGAGACAAAACATAAACTGTGAATGTCAGAAAAAGGATTATCAGAGGTAACTGTAGCATAAAATAATGATGGCTTGGACAACCACTGTAGCTAAAAGGTTGAAATGAGAAACCATATAGGAGTCATCATTCAGAACAAATTGGCACCATTTAGGTATTCACCTGCAGGCAAGGCCCAAGAATGTTCCTGAGGAGGACATCAGCTCTCTGGCTTGAACAACAGGAGACATCCCATAGGGTTGAAAAATAAAGTGGACTACTGATGAACAGTGGTGCAGAAAGGCTGATATAATCACCTCAGTGATTAATAATAATGACTAGTGATTAACAAAACTTCTCAGCCATCTTCAGAGTGAGCTCAAAGGGATGGCTCTAGAGCACAAAAACCTAATACAGTATCATAGGCTTAAAAATAGCAAATTACCATCAAATTTGCTCATCACTATGTAAATGAAAAAAAGAAACAATCTGAAAAGCAGATAACATGCAACCAAATTCAGCTGGTTACTATAGCGCATACCAATGTAAACCTTTGGTTTGGAATCCAAAATTCTACTGTTCTGGTTCAGTAATTTGATGCAAAAAGAAAAACTTGTATTTGGACAAAGAACCATACATCAAAGAGATCTAATACAAAAAATAAACTGCTTTTATGAAGAATAAATGAATTAAACAACAAAGTATCTTGCTACCATTACATATTCCTGCCAACAAACACTGGAAATGGAAGACAACAACTCAAAGGTAAACAGACGAAGAAGGGGAAACACTTCTGATGTTCTGGTCAGTGCAGTGAGGGATTCAGGAACTAAGCTTTCAAGGATGTTCTTCATATATTGTGAAATCGAGAATATGCACTTTGAACATTGCTTCCCTGGAGAGTAACTTACAGCACTACACACTCAAAGAGTCTCCTCCGCAAAAAAAAAGATATCGGGGGGCTCATTTCTGAGGGTAATGTTTCCTCACAAGAAACTCAGTTTAACTTGAAACAAATTTTTTATGAAACAATTAATATCCGTATTCGATGTATATTCTACCTCAAAGGAACAACTATATATTAAGGCAGTTTCTAGACAAACACTATCTCTGTTCTAGTTAGCACTTAGATTTTGTGTGAGAAACAAGTCTTTGAACACAGGCCTGCAGAGACTGTAAATTGAGGGTGTCTGTGATACTGGCCTGCCTGCTTGTCCTCCAATCCTGCCTTATGTTTGGCATGTGAGCCAGGAAAATAGTCCACCCCTATAAATAATGGATTGAACAGCCTCTTCTAGCAAAATAAACAAAAAACCAAATGAATCAATCTCCACCCTCCACCTACAAGGGCAAAAGTACATCTGTAACAGGACACAGAGAGTTGAACGTGCAGAAAGGAAAGTGTCTTGTTTTACCCTTCCAGTCCCTCCACCTTCCTAAGTTCTGTTCCCACTTTCTCCCCAGTCTCTTGCCTGTATTTACCATCCACTATGAAGAGTATTTCATGGCTTTTCTAAGCATTTATTAGCCTTTTTCCTAGTTATTCTTCAAACTTAGCACTCTTTCCTCTCTCCTTTTCCCCACTTTGTTACTTTTTTGGTGTTTAAGCAGAGCAGAACAACTCAAATGTCATGCTATGAAGAAATATCTTCATTAGCTCTTTTACAAAGAGATCCAGACTGGATCCCTAGAACTGAACAAGGATGGACTTCTCCTGCCATGCTGTGATCAAAGCTTTAAAGGGGATTTTTGCCAGTCTCAGATCATATTGGTAAAACTTCACATTACTTTTTTTTTTCCTCAGGTATTTGGTGTATATTACATTCCTTAGCAGCTGCGTATTTTTAGAGCTCACACAACTGGATTTATCCCAAATTAGAAAAAAATTAACTTTGATAACAGATTAGTATACTGACTCACAGGCAAGATTGAGATAAAATCATTTCAAGCTCCAGACACAACCTTGGAAAGGTCCCACACATGTGACACTAACTGAGCCAACAATGATTCCTACTTACCAAGCATAATACAAGCTAGGCAGGGTTAACTTTGCATTTTTGGGGTTTAAAATCGTAAGTTCAATCCGAATTCTAGCTGGAATTGGTTACTGCTATGTTGTCATAACCTTTTCATTCACATAAACAAGAAATATGAAGTTTCCTAAGTCAGAACTGGTATTTTGTTCTCAACATGCAATTCAGGAGCTGTGAGCTGTGAAGAGACAATCTGATCTTGATTTCACTTCTGTTATAATGTGTACTTATAATTCAGGATACTTGCAGTAAGACTATAAGCAGAACAATAATTTAACAGAAGAACCCCTCCAACATGGCATCCTTTATGTCCTGTGACTTAATAGAAAACAATTTTAGAATTTTATCAGTTTTGCCTAATTAATACACCAGATATCTTCTAGGATGCTTAAGAGGACTTAGGGATAAAGACAGAGCTTGTTTCTGGAGGCAAAATTCTTGCATTAACCTGAAGCTCTACAATCACAGCACACCAAAGGTATGTGAGCACCAGGTTAGGGAAGTGCTAAGGCATGAGGATTCCAGCATTACTGATAGGTACAGCTGGATTCAGACATGATTTTAAGGATTAAGTGTAAATGGCCCTTTTATGAGTGAGAAGTAAGGATGAGGACAACTGTAGGAGAAATAAATTTCCAGGGAGGAAAGAGGAGACAAAAATAGGAACACTATAGTGTAACATTTACAGCAAAAAAAATCCTTTTTAAAACATATTAGTAATCTAGAATTTAGAAGAAATTTTTTGGTGCAAATAGAGAAATATGAAAGCAGCTTGCAAGGACTAGCTAAAAATGAGATATGAAAGCAAGAACTGATATAAAAAATGGATAATGCATGTCCTTAGAGAAAAAAGAAAAAAAACAAACAGCATAAAAATCAGGACAACTACAATAAATGCTGGTAAGGGGAAAAAAAATGGACCCAAGCTGCTAAGCAAGGACTCAGTGAGGCTATTAAAGAATAGGAGTGGAAATTCAGTGACAGATGATGTCAATATATTGCTGACACCCTGAATGAATTCTTTGTCTCACAATCTACAAGAGAAGCTGAAGGTCACAGAAGAAAGTGTGGAATACATTTTCCAATAGGAAAGTGAAATATGAACAAGTTTAAAGGTCACTTCAAGGTTAACAATTAGGAACCTGCAATAATTAAAACTCGACCAAGTCATAGGCACAAATGAGGGATGTCCCACTGAAAACAACTCAGTATTGAAGAAAAAACCCAACAGTTTTTAATAGTGGAGGATTAAAGTCAAGTTAATAACATTTAAAGACTTCTTTCCTCAAATTACCAGGGTGTGCCTGTAACTCTGGAGCAATTTTCTGGTGAGAAGACAAGAGCTGGGAAGTAACTACAGCTGTATAGCAGACTGGACTAGAATAAAACTGATTACTATAGAAAATTAAAAGAAAAATAGAGAAAAATGAAAAATTTTAGAAAGGTAAAAGCTCTTATATATTAAAATACTCTAAAGGGAGGGGAAAAGGGGGCATAAAACGAAAAGCAGCGAAGAGATTCTGTGCTCTGAGAATTCAGTATTTCATTTGATACAGGAGTGGGGCTTGTAAGAATTTGGTATCAGACCAGTGAGTGTCACTGATGTATGCAAGCAAAAAGAAGTAACTAAGGCTTAGCAGTCTGCACATTCAAAAGGCTAGAAATACGGATTTAAACGTGAAGAAGAAAATTCATTTGGAATATAAATATTTACTTAGAAAAAGCTACCAGTAAATTCAGAAGGTCCAACAAGGAAGTTAATGGATTTTATGATGACTCAGACATTAATCAGAGTTAACTCCTGTATATTTAAAATTTAACATTCAGATACCAAAACATTCTCTTGGCAGCTCTAATTGAGCAGCCACTTTCTCCTATACCTTTAGTACAACAGACTCAAAAGATTAATTTCTTTAGGGAAGAATTAATTTCAGTTATATTGACAAACACCAATTGCTAATACTGCATTCAACCCCCAAAGAGGCCATCTCTATAGTACATCATGCACATTGGTAGTGGCTATACTATAAAAGTTGCTTTGAAACCTGCACAGAATTGGACCACACTGTCTCTTCTCTTTAATGACTGAACTTAGTTTTCAAATTTGGGTATGCTACTCTACAAAAAAACCCTAAACTCTTACATAGTTTCTAGTCAAAATACCTGTTAAGGATTGCAAAGGAACATCTGAAAATGCTCTGTCTTCAAATTCTGCCTTGTCTTTGTGACATTTGGGTAGCAAGCTCAGGAATGATCCAAGTACTTCACAGACCATGAACTCCACACTTCTGTGGAGCCCTCATGAACTCAATGTTCAAAACACTACAAAAAATGCTGAACTCAGAAGTTAGTTTTAGCACTCAATAATCAGTTTTGGTTCATTTAAATAAAATGAGTTACTTAAACTCTTTGGAAAGTTGAAACTTCTCATGTATTTTCCTTGCCTCACCTGTCAACCACATTGAGTGCAGAGACCCCAGTGAATCAGTGGGGAAAGGGATAAGCAAAGAGCTGTGATGAAACAGAAGGAACAGGCAGAGTTTGGAGAACACTGCAAGGACAATGAAAAATGGCAGCAACAAAGTTGGCAGACACCTGTGAGGAGGAAATACTGAGGAAAAGTCTTGCTGTTTGAAGCCAACAGGCACCTCAAACTGAAAATAATTTATTTTCGTTTGCTGCACCAAGGACCACCTGAATCTTTTAGATGAAAATGGCACTAAGTGTGTGCACAAAATACAAGAACATTATTTTACACAGCTTGAAAACACCTACTAGAAAAAAGCTGTATTTTCACACACAAACCCACATAAATACATGTATTTATTAATTCATATTTTATATACATACATAAATATATGCATTTTTAGATGTATAAAGATGTATGTGTATACATGTATAAACATGTACACGTGTGGGCACGTAAACACACATACACACAACACCCAGTGAAAAACTAGTTTAGGAAAAATTCTCTATGTGTCTTGAACGATCATTTAAAATTTGTCCCTTGCGAAGTAACCCCATTTCACAATAAATATATGAAAAATAAATATAGCTGGTTTAGAGAAGAAAATAGCTCTTACCTGCTTCACCACTGTCACCGTGCCAGGTGCCATGGTAACGACAGAAGCCACTGCAGTGGCATCGTGGGACTCTGAACCCAACTCAATGATCTGCTGCAGGATGTTTACAGCTGTTGGATCCAGTCTTTCACCTTATCAGAAAGACAGCAGCCATCAGATGATCACAGCAGAACAGTTCTGAGGCTATGTGAATCTAAGCACAGCCCTGACTCGCAGCATTGTCAGTACAATTCAAAAGGCTCAATAATGTGACACTTTAATAACATATCTGTGGCAGGGAAATATTCACAAAACAAATTTGCTCAGGGAATGCATGAATCAGCAAGTGAATCCACACCAATCATTTCTATGCCTATTCGAAAGAGATCTAAAAGAATACACTGAATAAAGAAACAACAGCCACAACTCATAGCAGTAACTGCAAACTGGGAAGCTGCAAATCTTTACAAATCCAAATGTGTATTTAACAGACATCCATCTTACACACAACCTACCTGTATACCCATAACCATAACAGCCATTTGGCATTTTAGAAACCTGTGTTTACCATGTCTGGTCCTTTGCAATACCCCTCAACCTAAAATAAGTAGTCTTATTACTAACATGCTGAAGGGAAAGTTAATTGCTTGGGAAAGCTCATACTTATCATTTTAGAAACACTGGATCAGAACATGTCTGTCCTTTTAAAAAAATTCTCTGATGTGTGTAGCCCTGCCAGAGTAAAGGGAGGTTTACAAAAAAACCAAAAAAACCCCATTTATAGTAGTACTCTGACTTCTCACAAAGTGTGAAATACTTGAATGCAGAAAAGTGTTTTTTGTTATGCAGGAATACAAATTCCCACCAATGGCCCACTATTCCCACATGCCCAGTGTCAGCATGAGGGAGATGTCAGACAGAGAAAGAAACTGTCAGGGTCATGTAAAGCGGCCTTATGTTTGCTTTAATCACTGTTAAGAGATAGAAAAGAGACACAAAAAAGGATAAATCTAATTTCTTAACTTAAATTCTTTCAAACTGAGGTTGATACTGTGATAGTAGTCTAGGTCAGATAATTTAATTTCGAATAGAAAGTAGTTATATTTTGTTATTTACATAGGAAAAAAGTGTATCTGAGTACTGAAAAATGTTTGCTTGCTCTTTTTTGGGTTTTTTTTTTTTACTATAAAACTGCCTTTAGACAAGACATTACCTTTTTCATACTAAGAGGGAATATTCTGGAAGAGTATCTGAAGTTGGATACTCTAAAAGTGAGATTACTCAGAAAACTATTGCCTCAAGCTTAAAATAAAAACTGCTATGTACAGTACATTCCATGACAATGTTTGTTTTAATTTAGATATACAAAAGTTAAAGAAAAGTTCTCAAGAAGTTTTCACTTATTCAGAACTTCCACTCATTAAAATAGTATACAGAAATTGGTAGCAATGTAATTAAATTGCAACATGCTTGGAAAATCTGTAAGAAGTGGGAGTTTTTGACATGTATCTGTATTGTAAACTATAAAGAGCACAATGGTAAAAAATTGTAAAATGTTGTCTTCTGATAACCAGGACATTTATTTATATGTATGACAAAACACCCATAGGAACATCTACTCTAGTCTCTGTTTTAACACTCCAAAATCTGGGCATTTTTTCTTTCTTCCAGTTTTTTGTTATTTTCCACTTAGCAGACATTATCTAATGCTACTCTTTTCCTCCTCAACCTGATACAGAACAGCTCACTTAGTTTTGTGTACCATCAAAATTGAGATTGTTAGTGCTGTCTTGGGAACGTGGTAAATGAGCTATTCCACCATGTCGCTCCTGCAGTCTTGCTGACTAAAGCCAGAGAGGGAGAAAAATAATAGCCAGAGAATTGCCATTAGATACACATCATCTACTCTGCCAAGATAGCTAATTTCACAGTATATTTAATAATATAGGCAGGAAATTCCACACAGCTAGTAACAAAGTGCAAAACAGGCAGTGATAAGTGATATTAATGACTTCAGGATATAGAAATTCATAATGAATTGTAATTTCTCATTTATACTTAGAGAAAATATATTCCCCCCAGAAGTAAGTTCTGGATGACTAATTTCATAATTTTTAATAGGAGATCACAGGAGATCATATATTGCCCAGTACACCCAAAAGAATAAGATATTTTGGAAAAAAAAAGGTTTATTTGTGTTCCAACCTAGAAAAAGGTAACTTACTGTTCTCAGAAGTGTATCTTAGGTTCTGTAATGCAGCTACAGCAGCTTGAGTGCCTTGAACATCTTCTCCAGCCTCTGTGATATGGAGATACTGAGTGGATGCTTCTTCAGCAACTTCAGCAGTTAACTTGGAAAGAAAACCCAGCCAAGGCATGAATAATCTCATTTCAGTGAATTAAACAACAATAAGGAATGAGTTTGGACAACAAATACTGTAACAACAGCTATACTTTGTGAAACAGAATTCAAGAGTATTACATGGGAGTTGGGATGATCATCCCACAGTACTCTTCTAGATTCTACTTCAAAAGTTGTTTTAAGGATGTGAAGTTATTGTCTGAATAATAACAATAAGCTGAACTTATTTTTGTTGCACAGTTATTTTAGAACTAACAACAGACTTCTACTACATCAGGGTTTAGCAAAGAACTTTTGAGCAAAATGAATTTATAATGCAGATCTGCTAAAACACCTCAGAAGCTTGAAAAAAATGGCATTTTGTTTCAAAAAAGTTATCCTTTCCATAAGATATGTTTTTTTCAAGACAAGTTGTCAATATATATTCCTGCTCTGATGGGACTCTTTCTTTATAGCCAGCTCAGCAAGAGAGACATTCTTGCATCCAGGATGTCCTCTTATTTTTTTAGCTTTGGGCATCTACTGGGAAAGTGTACAGAGAATCATTTGGCATGTGGATACAAGGCTTTGAAGGGCTCCAAGTTAAAATGCTCGTCCTGCCTTCTTTGAACATCTGTTCAAACAGAACCTACTCCAGTGTTTTTCAAGGACTTATCCTTCTGTGTGTGGATGCTCAATAACTGTTAGACAAGACCTGCAGGTCAGCTCTTCCAAATCAGGCATTAGATCTGTGATGGAAGCCAGACTGAAATTTAGCAGAAGAGGTCTGAAACTGCAGGGGTCAGCCAACTGCAGTTGACTCCTGGCTTTTTCCTCTCACTGTACTTCAAAATCAGCCTGCTCAGGCAGTGGAAGACACTCAGCTGGCCAATCATAATTTTTTAATAGAGGTGTCTAAATCTGTAGTTTTCCCATCGATTCTGCATCTGCAGGATTGAAGCTGAAAACACAACATATCATAGAAGACCTACTCTGCACAACATTATCATTTTTTCAGCTGATCAATTAAAAATTCAGTTTTCTAGATTCTAGCCTCCTCTGGACCAAGACGTACACCTTTTTCTGCAGCTTAGCTCATCTTAGAGTTAACACCAGTGAATATTCAGTATACTACAGAACGCAGTAAGTTTTTCAATTGCACACTTTTTTCTAAAGCTTTCACCCTTCCTGCTGCAAATAGAAGACTGGAAGGCTAAAATGCAAAAATAAGCAAGTACAAGGTTGTTAACCCTACCATATATTAAAATTTAACAGACATAGCAAGGTATGTATTCAAATGAAGATAAGATCCCATGATCTTCTGATCTTATATGAAGTCAGAACCATATTTTTGTACACTTCTTATTTTTATCCTTACTCTTCTCCCCAGAATTTAAAAAAAACTTAGGGTAAAAGCCATTGGTATTTTGCTTTACCTCCCACTTGGTCTCCCCATCATTCTCCACTAACTTCATTCCATGCTTGTTTTTAAGATGTCTGTTGAATTCCCATTTTGTACCATACACAAAGCTGCAAACAGGACATTTAATGCCACCTATAAGGAAACACAAATAAATTCTTTGAGTTATTTTCATATAAATTCCTTTTTGAGGCAGCAACAACCTGTTTAATTTGACCCCATCTCAATCAAGCCATGTAACTGTAAATTGTTTTCCTGTAGCCATTTGTCCAACATGAAATATGTTAATATTCAACATATACATCAGTGGCACACTTTAATAATTTTTTTTAAATGGATCTTCTCTAAGACAACTGCTCCAGTTCTCAAGTTTCAAACTTTGTTCTTTTTATTTGTACATTAGCAAAGTAAACTAGGGAGAGTTAACAAAGTGATATCCTCTTCATCCAAATATCTTTGCTCTTGAGTTTTATGTTAACGTGCAAACTGTTAATAAAGTTTTCTGTCTACAAAATGATGCATAGCATGAAGTTAGCACGTTTACTGTGAGTGTACAGCATTACAGGTAAAAAACCAAGCATGACAAAATCATGAGAATCCAATTTTCTACACTAGATTAAACAGCTTTTCCTTCTTTTCTTATATGAAAATCATTTGGTCAAATGTCAGATCTCAGCTGCTTGTAACTAAGCAAATAAGTATTTCTGCTTTTTCCCTCTATTGACTAAAGAGAACAAGAATAACCTGCATGTGATAAATGATTGCACTAGGTGACCAGAACCCACTCTAACAAATCTAATGGCTGGGGAAGTGCCTTATGCCACTGCAGGAACTTTGCTACCATGTGGCTGACTCCACGTAATTGCAGCAAAAGATGATTTTTACTCATCATGTTCAAATGCTTCAAACAGACTCACAGAAGTTGGTTATTAGCCAAGACCTGGTTGCACAGTCCTCTATGAACAAGGTGATTAGAAAAAACAGACCATTTTTCATTAATGGAAACCTACCATATGGTATCCTACCAGGTGAAAAGAAATAAACTTTTTATTTTGATAAAACAGAATATAACTACACCCAGTCTCTAGGGGATTCACTGACACTAGTTACTATACAAATCTCCCTCTTTGCTCTCTTAAGTCTTTACTGAACTTCACTGTTAGAGCAGATGCTCAATATTCCATCCCTAAACAAATCTGAAATAGCTTCACTATTAAGGGAAACTCAAAAAGTTCAGATTAGAACAATGACATTATCAGTTACAGAAAATGAAATTACACATTAATTTCACAGAAATCTGCAGTATGAGGAAAAACCCATTGCTGTGAAACAGTGAGCACTTTTCTGCACTACTTTGCTATCGAAACTATTATAACAACACACCAGGTAAATTAAATCTGTAACTTTTGTCATTATGACTTTAATTAAATAATGAGTAATAGCAGCACTGAATTAAACTGGTAATATAGAACTCCATATCAGTGACTTGATGTGAAAGCTCAGAAAAATTAATTTCTAGATAATTCTTTAAAATAATGGGTAACATACAGAGAAAGTCAATGAATCATGCCTTTACTACTTTCAGTAACAAAACTGATGTTTGTAACATAACATGGCAGGCAGATCTTAAATAGCTCCACAACTTTCTTCCATTGACATGTGCTCTCCAGTTTATTTATTGGCCTAAAATCTCCATAAGACAACTCTTATTTTCTGTCCAAAGAAAGCACGTGATGACAGCTGTATAACAGAACACTGAGGCCACAACTGGATCCTCACGTATTCACAAGTAGCTGCACAAACACAAATGAAAATCTCTCAGATACGTAAACAAAGTATTTATGGATGGGAGGGAGGATCCGTGAGGGGAAAAGAAAAAATTGAGTAAAACTTTATGTGACTTGCCCAGCACAAAGCAAGTGGAACTAAAACCACCAAATGAGCACAGAGGCAGGGCCTTGCAGAAAAACTAGTGGGTAATGCATAGTAATCTTGTTGCCTTTGCAGAATACATCAAATTCTTATGGTATTTATTTTCTTTTATTACTTTATAATACTAAAATAAATGTCAGATCATAGACTTCTACTTAAACAAAGAAACATGCACACACCCTGCAAAATCCCAAGCATTTCTCTGATCCTGGGTGATTCCAATTTCTACCACAAGCCCAGAAATTAAATACTGCTGTCTATCCTTGGCAATGCAGTTGCTCAAATGAACACATTCCCTCTTGCATAAATCATTCATTTATTTATAAGCTCATTCTAGGAATCTTGAGTACAGTCCAGCAGTCTACATTCATATAAATATTTCCAATTAAGATTATTTGCAGTGCCTGCAATGCAGTCAAAAACCAATTGAGAGTAGAAGAGATAAGCAAGTGTGAGGCAATTCACTCTGGGCTCAGTGGGTAACTTAGAACAAGCAGAATACAATACAAATAGATATAGACAGCTTTTATTAGATATTAATCTTTGTTACTTTCCCCTCTCAATTTCTTTCCAAGCCTTTTTTGCTTGCTGATACTCTCTCCTTTTCCTTTTCATCTATGTCCTTTCATTTCAAAGGGTTTAATATCAGGTCTGAAAGGTCTTCTTCCTTTATATGAATACATGAATAATTTTCCAAAATTGCTTTTCAGATCTATGAATATAGTAAATTGAAACTAAATAGAAGCTAGTCAGACAGCAAGGTGCAACTTCTAGCCCAAGCAGCTCAGAAGCACATAGAATCATCAAAAGGTTTGGGTTGGAAGGGACCTTAAAGATTATCCTGTTCCAACCCCGCTGCTAACTGGCAGGAACACCTTTCACTACAACAGGTTGCTCAGGGCCCCATTCAACCGGGCCTTGAACACTTCCAGGCATGGGGCATCCACAATTTCTCTGGGTAACTTGTTTCAGTGCCTCACAGTAAAGAATTTCTATTACCTTCCATGACACCCAGGTGTCATATATGACAAATATGACTTGTCATACTGCCTAATGTGTCCACAGTAATCTGCTTGTGCTGTGTGAACCAAATACAGAAGATCTGATTTGCAAATCAGGAAAACTTTTATTAACTTCAGTAGGATTCATGTTTATCACCTCCAAATGCAAATGTCTCCCACAAGGAACAATTCTTCCCCCAGTGAGATACCAAAACATTGAGAAAAACGGATGTTTCTATAGCATGATAAAGAACCTCTAGTCTTATTTGGAACCCAGGTGCAAGATCCATCTGACGCATCACAGAGCAGGAATTTGAGTTGGCAAAGGAAGCTGCATGTGGGAAAATTGCACCTATTAATACAGCTTTCTTCATTACAGTGCCCTGAGAAGAGACACTGACTTCATAGCTCCTACATGCATTTGATGCCCCATTACTGCTCTAAAATGCCTGACTTTTTCACAGATGAATGTGGAAAACCGACACAGCACTAATGTCAGCACAGGAAATATAAATGCTGTGTAAGGAGGGGAAGAGAAAGAAGGATGCAAAGTCAGAGATGGAAAGAACAGAATAGGCTTGTTCAGTTGGAGGGGACCTACAAGGACCATCTAGTCCAACTGCCTGACCAATTGAGGGAGGACCAAAAGTTAAAGCTGTTGTTAAGAGCATTGCCCAAATGCCCCTCAAACACTGAGCCTTGGAGCATTGATCACCTCTCTGGGAAGGCTGTTCCAGTGTAAGATCAACTTCTCTGTAGAGGAATGCTTCCTAATGCCCAGGCATGGTTTTGAACCATTCCAATGTATCTTATCACTGGATCCCAGGGAGATGAGCTCAGCACCTCCCTCTCCCCTTCCCCCCCTCAGGAAGCTGTTAGAGAGCAATGAGGTCACCCCTCAGCCTCCTCTTCTCCAAACCAGACAAGCCCAGAGCCCTCAGCTGCTCCTCACAGGACATGACTTCCAGCCCCATCACCAGCTTTGTTTCCCTCTGGATACAGTCATGAACCTTCACATCCTCACCTGGGGGGTCCCAGCCCTGCACTCAGGGCTCCAACACTGAGCACAGCAGGATAATCCTCATTTTTCCTGGCTGGTCGTGCTGTGTTTGACACACCCCAGGGTGGGATTTGCCCTCTGGGCTGCCAGGGCTCACTGCTGGCTCCTGGAGAGCTGCTGCCAACCTGCACCCCTGGATCCCTGTCTGCAGGGCTGATCTCCCCACTTAGACCTGTGCCAGGCATTACTCCATCCTAGGGACAGAATCTGACATTTGAACTTGTTAAATTTCATCACTGTCCAATGTTCCAATGTGGTGGAAAAAGAACATCCACCACAGAAATTGTTAAAGGCTCTTCTCTTACATCTCACTCTAATGTCCCCATTTTAAGGCTACTCTTGCATCTCAACAACTTTACAGTTCTTTTGTTTCAGTGGAAAAGAACTATTTTCAGAAGTGCATTTATCTGGCTCCCAAAGGGAAAGCCTAATCAGCACATGATTAATTTTATTTGTTCAAAACATTGCAAGTATGATCCCTAATTTATACTAAGAGAATTCATTCTCTGATATCTATTCCTAAGAGTGGCTACAGACAAATAATTCCTTGCAGTGCTCAGATATTTGGGAAGTTAAACAAAGCCCCCCATAATACACAGCTCTTCCTTCATCTGGGTGACCACACAGAGTCTCTGAGTACTGACCAAGCAAATATTACTTCCTTAAAACAACTGTATGCTCCCCATGGACTTGCACTATCTGTAAAAATAAATGTAAAATTATACTATATATTTCTACCCTGAAATTTTTAGGTATTTACTTTTTAAATTATTTGTTTGGGTTTCTTTGACAAAAAGGAAACGAAGAAATGTTATATAAAAACAACACAGACTCATTACTTATTGTAGTTACACTTTTTCCCCTTATAGTGCGAGTTTAAAAGGGGTATCTCAGAATGAGTTATCTTTCTCTGTGTCATGATTTCAATATTTTAACATGGATTACTGCCTTCAACAGATAAATGTTGTGTGATAAATGTGTGATAAATATGTGTGAGATGAATGATTTGGAAATAGCATTTAGAAATAATGTAACCTTAGAAGAATTATATTTAATTCATTATCTAATACAACAGCATTACTTTGGTCTCTATTCCTCTTCAATGAAATCGGAAACTGAAGATTCCAAAAAATATTATGAAACTGTTTGTAGTGTCTATTAAAAAATAGGGAAAACACTTTCTAAAATTATGAGTAACAAAGAAGGAAACTTACTTTTACCAAGAAGTAAAATATTTTCAACACACTTTAATACGTAACCTGGCTTTCTCCTCTTCTTGCTCAATATTCCTCTTACCTGGCACTAGAACTGAAGGAGCTTTACACCCAAAAACATACCTGCCTGCATTATCAGTTGTTTTGCTTTGGTTCATCTACCCAGTGTGTAACAGCAAAGCTACTCATGTGAGTCAGACAAATCTTAAATTAGAATGTTAAGATTTCTGTTATACTACTAATAGTCTTGGCTTATTTAGACAGACATGCTTCCTTTGCCCATAAAGATTCTGAGCATAACAATTCCTAACCTGTTTTACCTGTACTCTCCTTTTACCCCAGATTTTTCTAGTGGGGGAATTATTTGCTGCTATTTACTCTTCAGTCTCTTTCCTTATGTTTGCTTGACCTTACCTCAAGAATTGCCTATCAGTGAATCAGTGAAGTGACCTTACCTTGCAGAATTGTCACAGAAATTTATCAGCAGAATGGTAGAAATTTATCATTCATTTCAACAGACAGTGATACTTTACTTACAGAAAGAGACAAGTGTAAATGATAAATGTATGCAACAAATAGCACAGGGAAGGTCAAACAAAACTTTGGTTCACACACCCTTAAAAACCAGGAACAAAGGACACTGAATGAAGGGTAAAAGGTGGCCATTTCAGAATTACTAAAAAGGAATAACAATTTATCATTAAACACCCAATAAACTGAGGAACACATACTGCACAGAAGTTTATCTTCACACCAAGTTTGCTTCAGTAAAAAAATAAAACAAATCTTATATGGTGGAGATGTACCTTGTTGGATAAGGGCTTCAGCTGCAGGCTCCCCAGACCCTGCATTGACATACTCTTCATTAGGATGCTTCCTGTTGTAATGCCTCTTCAGGGAGCCAGAGATATTGCAGGAATAGTGGCAGTGTGCACAGCGGAAGGGCTGGGAGCAAAAAGGAAAATGTTGGACTGTATTTCCTCACCTCTTCAGGATACAGGTCTAAGCAGCAATGTTTTGATCCCAAGAAACCATGTCCATTTCTGGCTTAGGCATCTTTCAAGGAGACCCTCCGAAATTCAACATAAATGGAAAGTGTAACTGAACATTACCTAAATTTGGTACTTTTTATCACGTGCAAGACAAGTATTCTCAATATTATAAGATTATTACACAGTTTTTGTAATGCAGGAAACTGTGTGTTTTCATAATTGATGATAACAGGTCTGACCATGTGGAGACTCCCTACTATGAAATTACTCCGCTGTTTTGAGCTTTGGTCTGAAAGAGGGGAGCAAGACAACTAAAATCACTGAAACCACAACATGGTTATAGAGCCAATCTAATTTAACAGGTTTCCCTTTCTTTTACTTTTTTCTTTCCTTTCCCCTTTCCCTTTTCTTTCACCTTGCCCTGGCATTTGCAATTCTATGACCATTTGGTGAGCTAGCTTTGACAACTAAATTAATTAATTTTTTAAGAACACGTCTGTCTTCAACTCACAGGGAGACAAATTCCTTCAGAAAAAAAATGATGAAAACAAACATTTGAGCCTAAAGTTAACCTTTGAGAATAACTTTCTGGCTGAGATATATCAGAGTTATAGGAAGCTTGACACAACCATTAGGTCCTGGAAAAGCATGCAGACATTGACCAAAGTCCTCAGGGAAAAGTCAAGTACCTGAGAATGGGATGCAAAATGTCTCATGCACAGCAGCCCCACCTAAAGCTGCTCAGCAGAAAATGGCTGGTACAGAAGCGTTCATTAATTTAAAGCAGAGAAATGTCTGCAGTCAGGGTACATTGATTAGAACACTCTCCTAAGCTCATTGCTCATGATCTTCCTTCAGGCTCCAAACAGCAAAAATAAGGAAGAAAAGTGATGTTCAGGCTCCCTTAAGCTTACACTTCAGACAGTACTGTAACATTCAGCTACTCAGTATTTCAGAGATGGGTGCTCTCTTTCTATTGCTGAAACTGTCATTTTTAAAAGACAGTAATCCAGACAGACTGCTGTGTTCTTGTAGCACTCTCTTGTACAAGTCACACGTTACCTGCTATTGGATAGCAGGATTGCAAATTCGTGGAGCTGGGAAATATGATGGATTAAAGGATAGTTAGATCACATAAGTAGTGACATTTCTCTGAGTCTCGTAAGCATGAAAACAACTCTCCTAGAAGGAGGCAAACTTTTTTTGAACTCCTTTACACAAATACTCCTGACTGATGTAATCCAGTGGTCAGTTCTCTTGACAATGCCTTGAATTGCCACACTTAGGTGCAGGCAGATCCCAAGGTCAGACCCAGCTACATTTCAAGAACTGCACTGTGAGTACATTCATCACTTTAGCCATCAGAAAAGGAAAATTATGTATTTTCATTTACAAAAAATCCTTTAAAAATGTAAGTCCGGAGCAAAACCACATACTTCAGAAAGAAAAATTATTTGTTCAAAATGTATCATCTCTTTAGATGACTTGTTTTGTCTTCCAAAACTTAAATCATCATTGAAAAGACTGCTTGCCTTTCTGCTTTATGGCTCTTGTTAAGAATGCCTGCAGTGTACTCTTTATGGAAGTACAATGATCTGTTAGATAATGAAAGATGTTACATATGAAAATAGTATGATGTTTTCACTAAGAAATATTCTCATTGTCAAGATAAAGCCTCACATTAAAATGAACATTTTCATAAATACAAAATACTGTCTTTTCTGGAAAAGAAGCTAGTATAATTCCTATTTACTGAATATAACAATTGACAATACATAACATTAAGACCTATCATGCTGAGAACCAATGTGAAATTTAGAAATAAAACCATACTACCATTTATTAAAATAAACTGTATCTCTAATCTCAATACTTCACGGAAACATTAACAATTTTCAAAACTCTTTCCAATGCGTGTTTCAGATAAATGGGGTGTTTTAAAATTAATTCTCTTCAATTTTCTTCAAGTATATGAACTCATCTACAGTACAACAGACTGGCAAACCAGGGAAAATTAAGGTGGGCAATGAACAGTGACATAGGGAATTTGCCTTCATACCTCTCTAGGACATTTTAAGGTACATATTAGATCCACTCTCTCAAGGCCTGACAATCAAACCCAATAATGCTTGTTTCATATTGCAACACACAAATATTTTCAAGTAAAACTACTAATTACAAATTGGTCATGCACAAAATAACCCTATCTCAAAAGTCTGAATATAAAGTCAAAATTTCCAAAATATTAAAATGTTATATACTGTACACCAAACAGAAAAATGTACCAGTTTTAATGTTGTTATCTAAAGTTCTGTGTATTTCCAGTTAACTTTAAGCACAATTTTCCATGTTTCCTTACCTTGAAAGAGACATGTTGTTCCATATGACGTAGGAGCTGTGGTTTCTGGGCAGCTGTGTAGTCACACACTGTGCATTTAAACTGCTTTCCTGAAATGGGATAGGAAATGGAATAACATTTTCTATTTAAGTTTAGAAAACTACTGATTCTATTTCCCCATAAAGACAAATTCCAAAATGCTAAGAATGAACAATATGAGAAGTCTGGCACTTGCTGTGCAAAACTTTGGTTAAATAGAGCTAAGAGCAGAGTAAGGGAGAAAAAAAAGCTCGAGTGTAATCTTTAAATTATAAGCATTAAATACTCTGGATTCTCCTGCGATAGTCACTTGGGAAAGAAGAAGAAGAATTGTTATAGCACATCCTAAATGAAAGGAGGAAATCCTTTCATTTACAACTGCAGGTACAGCTACTTTGCTATTTGTAAAGCACACTTGGAAATCCTTAAAACACCCATGTTTGATCACGTTCACATGGTTTTATTTATTTCTGTCCCAAACACTGAATTGCTATGATTCAAATACATTTTCCCTTCAAAGCAGTCTCTCTCACTAATTTATTTTTTCCCTTATGATTTAAATGCACATAATTTCCTTCCTTTTATTCTCTGGGTTTCATACTCCCTTTCTCCTTATTTTGCCTCTAAGATTCTATCAGGGCTGCTACCTCCAGCCAAATTACAAGGTGCATTAAATAAAGAAGGACTTCATTCCTGAATTAAATAAGCACAGCTGGCAAATTGTATTTGACTGATGTGCAATAAGGATATGCTAAAAATTATTCCAAAAGCAAAAGAAGCAAAAGGTAAAGTAGAAGTAAAATAGAGAATACTCTGTATTATCACAAAGAAATTGGGTTTCTTTAGATTCCAGATCCTAATGAAAAAAGTTACAAGCATTTTATACTAAGTGTGAAAGTTTCTATAAAACACAACTAAGAAGAACCTTCTGGTATCTAAATAAAATAATGAAAACTAGGCTTTCTGGTTTGCTTCTACTCACAAACAGTAATGACCCTGGACTACAGAATTGCTTTCTATCATGTCACTCTTGAGAAGTCTGTCTTCTGGAAAAGAACAAATCAGACACAAAACTACTTTATATTCCACTGCTTAAACTGACCTTGCAGGGCTGTGATATTTGAACAAAAATTGCTTGGATTCGTAAGCCAGGAAGACAAGACTCATGAACAGTGAAACATCTTTCAGATTCACTTATTTGTGAAATAACTGAAGAACACGAGGGGTGTGCTGGTAAGAACTTCTGCAGTGCTGTCACTACAGGAAAGAACCTTGGGCAAAGGGAAGCTGTTGCTCAAGAGCCTGAAAGTCCCCTGACAAACCACATTCCTGGTGACAAAAGTCCTCTTCTTTTTTCACAGGGGTTTGAAATGCATGAAAAGTTTGTTGGGGTGGACTTAGAGAGGAAAATTACTTAAGACTCCACAGACAGTGAGATCCTGTTTCCACTGGAGCCAATGGCAAAACTCACCTTTCAAAGGTATGGGGGATTTCCTGGAACAGTTTTGGAACTGTGAAAAGCAAGGCAAAAGAGTCTAACTCTTGGATTTATTTGTACCAGTCAAAAATGGAGGTTCATCAAAAGGAACACAGAGTCATAGAATGGTTTGGGTTGGAAGGGACTTTAAAGGTCATCTTGTTCCAACCCCCCTGTGATGGGCTAAGACACCTTCCACTCGAAGTCACCACAGTTATTCCAAAAGATGATGAGTTTGAAGCCAGATAAAAAAGGCTCCTGGTAATAACAATGCCTCTAGAGTCAAGGTTTCAGCCTGACCTAGCAGTAATTTGTAAGAGAACATAGCTCCTCAGCTGGATTTAAATGTTTAAAGCTAATTTCACACTTTTAAACCCAATCCAGACATGGCTAGATCCTGCTCAACTATGGCACTACTCTTAATGCCAAATTTCAAAGCAGCCTCAGATGAATTGCAGTAGTGACTTACAGACACACAGATTTTGTTCAAGAAATGTAGTAACAGGTGAAAAAAATCCAACTTTCATTGCTGAATTTCACTATTTGATCATGCCAGATGGTGAAAACAAAACAGAAAGGTTTTGAAATTAAGCCCCATGTAGTTTTTTTACAGGGACATAGAAAGAGACCTTTTTATTTTTCTTTATAGACTGATCATGCTTGAAATTTCCTTTTCATTCAAATACAACAACCTGCCTCCTTCTCCCAGCCAGGATCACATTTGGTAAGTAAAATCTTGATTCTTGCATATGAAGTTTAGATACCTGTGCCACACCTACTTGTTACTGACCAAGTTATTTCAAAACACTGGAAAATACTTTTTGAATAACAAGTGATTTACTAACTCACAGTATTTCTGCAGTAACTTTGATAATAAAACAGTAACTATAATCTTCCTGTAACACGTAGCATAGTGATGTAAAAGGGATTCTCTTTCACTTGAACACACAGACATAAGCATTACTTAATATCTCTGACACAGAAACTTCAAATATATTCTAAAAATGTAACAAAGCATTGTCTGCTTTCTGTGAAGATGTAATTTCAAGAAAAAAAAAGAATGTAAATGAAATGATCAATAAAAAGTGGAATGAGGTTTCACACAGTTGCATGAGTAACAAAGATCAAGCCACTAAGTCATAATGAAAGTCTGTACAACTTATCCTTCTAAATAATCTACTTCAATTTGATAATCACAGAATTATTCTTGTTAGAGCACAGAAGTATTCTTGTGCTCTAACTTTTGATATAAAATGGGAGACTTTTCTGGATGTGTATTTTGCTTTTTACAGTTATCATCATAGAATATTAAAATTGCAGGGCAAATGAGGGCTGCATGTGAGACTGTAGAGAGTCAGTGCCCAGGTTTGCCACTGGCTGATTAGACACCAGGACAGGGCCTTGTGTCCGTTGGGCTGCTAGATTCGGCATCAGGATCCTAACAATACCCTCACAGAACAAAACAGTAAGACCTAAACACAGCACTATTGGCAATTTCAAACTACCAATTATTTTTGATGTACTGAGATCAAAAATTTTCTGTAAGAGCATGGAAGGCAGATAAAGCCAACACAAAATTTCAGAAAAACCTAGTATTTCCGAGACAGCTGTCTGTCTTTCACAGAAATTAGTTTTGCAAAGTTTTGAATTGTTTTCCAAATGGTGTCTCCTGGGAATAAACAAAATCTGTAAATCACACCTAAGTGTCCAACTGTAAAACATTTGTTAATAAGGCCTGTAGTACAGCCAATATTTATGGCCCTAAAATAGATTTAATAAACATGCACTTACCATCAGCAGTATGAAGGAGTTTATGGCTCTTCAAAGTGCCTTTTGATTTGAACTTTTTCCCACACATATCACAAAGGTGTGTTTTCTCTGTGCTGTGACGATTCATGTGGGCTTTCAGGTTGCTCTTGCTGCGAGTGGCGTACTCACAGAGGGAGCACTTGAAGGGTTTGACACCTAAACATGAAAAATTATACCATGAAACATGCAGGCTGTGCCTTTCCACGAGAGGCTGGACATTTGCTTGTAAGAAACTTCACATCATGTGAACATGGACAAAGAGAAACACTTCACAATTTGGATCTCTAAAAATAAAAAATTTCATTTATAGCTTCTGTGTAAATGATGCCGAGCCCGTGACAGCATCACTTAACTTGCTAAGAGGAAGGAGGAGCTCTTTTAGAACTGAATATTGCCCTACTGAAGCCAGGTACTGAGTTTAGCCAGGCAATACTGGTATTTGAGCCTTGCTATGCCTATCCTTCACTTAGAAGTAAACTCCAGACTGCCTCCATTGATGCCTAGCTGGGGTACATATCTCCCTCTGAATATCTTCAAATAACTACCATTCTCTGTCTCCTACAACCAACAGTGAAGCAACCTGTGGTAAGGAGGACTGCTTCATTAGGTAGTTAAGGCATAAGTTAAATGTGCAAGCTGTGTTTTATTGTTAATTATTGTCAGATCTGCTAATGGGTCAGGCAGTGGTATTGCCCAGGTCCTCAATAAGATACAAGCACTTAAAACTTCACTTCCCTCAAACAGTCCAAAGCATGTAGAGACATATCCAGTGTGTCATGTAACAGAAGGTCTGTAAGAACAAAGTAAATCCTTCAAAGAAAAGCGGAATAAATCTGAACTGGCAAGTAGTTCAACAGTTGCATGAAGGTCTGCACATTTTAGATTGATACTCATGACCTTAAAACTAGATTTACAAGCATGAGGAATTACAGTCTGCTTTAAGCAGACTTGATTGCACACTTTGATATGGGAATAAACTTCTATTCACCTCTTTCCCCTGCCAGTTAGGTGACATGGGTTCCCAGCTCCAGTTAGAATAAATGAACTCTGTCTACAGAATACCCAAGGAATTGCTCTAACCTACATTCTGTCTTACCTAAATTCCTTAATGAAGGCCACTGGAGAGGACCCCTGCTATGTTATGCAGGCAGGAAAACCCAGAGCATTCAAACAAATAAGCTGAACTACCTATATGGGAGCACTCTGGAAACAAGATACCAGCTTGAGAGCACCAAATCCCATTATCCCCTTTATGCAGAGGGATGGCTGAAGAACCCAAAACCATGGGCAGTCTGTTCCACAGATTATTAAGGTGACCAAAGACCACGTAAGCAGTCTTCAACCTTTTATTAAAATACACAGGCTAGATAGACACAAGATTTTACTGTCTAAAAATTTTAAATTCTAGGCATTTTTAACCCATGTGTTGCCACATTACTGGAATTTCTCCCTTAAAAAAGTCATAGATATCATGAGCATTATCTTAGGGGATTTTGATCACTGTCTGTGTCTCTGCTGATAGCTGCCATGTTCTGAATGATTTAATTAAAATACTCATAGAATTTATATGTACACATCAAAGCAATTGCATTTCAATTAGTTTACTAACAGATTTCCAGACCAAGGATTTTTGGACAAATGTGAAAGGAGCAGCAGAGACTCATAAGACTGTACAGAAAATTACTTGTTTTAAAATACTGAGCATGTGTTTAATTCACTCCTCCTTACTCACACAGAATACTTTATAGATGTTTATGAATGAGTTTTGGAGAAAAATTGCATCAGATTTTTATTAATTTTTATAAAACATTTAAACTGTCTATTCACATTCTGAGTGTGCAGTTCCATATGTGACCCAGAATCCATTAAACTAATTAATTAATCTCCAATGTAGCTTAAAGTTTTTCATTTGGGTATAGAAATAAACTTGAATCTGGTTTTTTATGTCAGCAAAGCTCCAGTGGAATATGAGACTCATTATATGCCCAAAAGTGTAAAACCAGGGTTTTACCTTCATGAGCCCAAATATGACGTTGAAGGTCTGATCCATTCTTCATAAAATAAAAATCACAGTGGGGACATTTCACAGCTCGTTTTCCAATAAGCCCTTTCAGCTGAACTCTTCTGCCAAGAATCTCAGAAATAGTAGTCATTGAAACCTCTGAGAGAAATGGAAAAGATAGTAAGAAACAGAAGGACATGAGGGAATTTATTCTGCAAATAATATTGAAGAGCTAGATCCTGATTCAGTCCAACTTTTTAAAAGTTCTATTTCCCCTACTACCATTCAAAACTGACTTGAGCAAAGAGCACTTTTTCCTTTAGGCCTTCTAGGATGCTCTGTCCTTTCTCTCCTGATCTGTGAACTCACTGTCCTCACTGCCTGTTTAAAAAAAAAGAAAAATTAAATATAAAAAAAAAATTTGGTTGAGCCACTGGCACAAAAGATCATTTTCTGACTATAAACCTTTCCTGTAAGCTAAACTGGCACTTATTTCTTCAATATTTTCAAAAGCTTTATTCAATATTTCACTCCCGATTTCCAGATGTCAATAATCCAAAGACAATTCACTTCAGCCACATCTACAATGGTCAGAATGCTGATAATCAGGCACTTTAAAGTCAAAACCAGACTCATGGAATAAATGTGACTGGAAAGGATTGCTGAGGTCACCTACTCCAAGCAGGGTCAACTTTACAGTTCCATTTTCAAAGTTACATCAAGTTGCTTGGGGTCACATCCAATCCCGTTCTGAACACATCCAAGGATAGAGATTCTACAGCCTCTCTTGGGCCATTCCAAAGTTTAACCACCTTTACAGTCAAAACTGTTTTCCTGGCTCTACTCAGAATCTCCTTGTTTCAACTCGCATCCCTTCACTGTACAGCTCTGAAAAGAGCTGTAGAGAAAAATCTGCCTCTGTCTTCTTTTTAATTAGATTGCTGAAGACAGCAATTAAGATTCCTCTCCTGGCCTTTTCTTATTCAAGTTAGACACACTAAATTCTGTGTATTTCCTTCATATGAGATAATGTTTTGGTTGTCACAGTGAAAAAGTTCAAAATAATGAAGTTTAATTTAAAGTGGCCCAGACGCATAATGAAAACATTGCCAGATGCTTTTAAAAATAAATCAAATTGCTCAATGTGCGTCAGATGAATGAAATGCTATCCCTTGACTTAATGAAAGTACAACACTCATGCAATCTAAACCTTAAGACATAAGGTCTTTCATGCCCAAAATCTTATAAATTTGAAAGTTCCTGTCTAAACGTAGATTTTTACCAAATTCACCTTGCCTCCTGGTCATTGGTCCCAGAATGGAATCACAAAAATCCTGCCTGAACTCATATACACAGGGAAAACAACCTCAAAAGGGAACTATAAAAGCCCATGAACTGAGCAGAAATAAGTTCTAAAGCACCCAAAAAAGAAAAATACAGCCATAAGTCTGAACCCTCCTCTGCCTTTCATGGCTTAGATCCTTCATTCATGACTGCAGGCTAGGATGCCTGCTCAGTGGGGAGCTATGGAAGCTGATGCCTCTCATGTCTCAGAACTATTAAGAAATACCATATTAAATCAGACAGTGGATGAAAGGTAGATAATTCTAGAGAGCTGGGACCAGAACCCAGGACTCCTCCTTCACTGCTGAGTACTAAAATCATTGGGTAATAAAGCCAAGCTCTCTTATCTCTTTGGTTTGAAATACTGCTCTGCCAAAGTCTAAGAGATTTTTGTCTCCCTGTCTTCGTGGGACCAAAATTCAACTCCTCTGCAAATATAGAAGAGGAAGGAATACCTTTTGATTTCATACTTTCTACTTGATGAAACAGAAGAGACAAGACAGGGGGGAATGCTGAATAATACTAAGAAAGGAAGGAGAGGGGGAGTTCTAAAAATAACATTTTAGTGATAAATATGAAAGTGTTTCAGTTTAAATTAATTTTTGATATGTCGTTTTAAAATTCAATTCCTTTTAACAGTACTCATTTTTCCTTTCATCTTTATTCATGTTAATTTACATTTTTGAAAATAACTGCAGTCATGCCACTGCAGTATTTAATAGCTTAAGCCATCAGACCCCTCACATTTATTTGGCTTGTAATTAGGTATGGTGTACAAATAAAGGATTTCCTCCTGAATAGAAGGAGAAAATTCACAGAAATAAAACAGATTTGTACATAAATTCTCCTCCATATATTAAAACAGGCTTGTTGCATAACTATTGCATAGGCGTATCTTAGATGTAGTATTTCTTTAGTACCACAGAGATATATCTAATAAATCTGCTATTCTGCCTTTAAGCTCTATTCGCCTGTGATACATGAATGAAAAATGAAAACACAACTAGTGCAGATTTTCTTTTTAAATCTTACGTCCATTATAAGAGTTTAAAAGACCCACTTGGATCAAAAAAAAAATTACTCTATACTTTTTTCACAGGGATTCTGATACCAAATGAATTGTTCAGAAGTATTTAAATCCATGAGTTTAGTACTTCAGGGCTCCAGAGTTTACTGGTATTTCTGGACCTCAGACACAGCATACACTGATAATTCAGCAGTCAGTGAACCACTTCATGCTAATGGCAACATGTAAGGGCACAGAACTTAATGTGCTGCCAGCTCACAGATCCTATTATTCAGGGAGGTCTCCTGTGCTCCCTGGCTGAGGCAGCACGAAGGCTTTAAGGGCACAGCTCTTGAGATTCAATTTCTATGCTTACTGGTGTTATACCTCCTGACTACAGTATGGCTCAGAGGCCTTTTCTCATCTCAATTTCCTGCATCAGACATGTCCTCTGACGTACGACAAGCCCTCCAACCACACTGCTCTGGAGTGGTCTGCAAATAAAGAGGTTTAGTAACTAAAGAGCTGAAGTGGGAGTTAAGTATGAAATTAAAGCAAAGGAAATTGTTTAAAACACGGGTCTAGCACTATCTAGTGGCAATAAGAAGATAAACTACTGCTTTACCTACTATGCTATACTATGACAAGAAAGACAAGTTACATCATTTTAACAGGATTTTTTTTTTCCTCAGACTCAGTCTGAGTATGGCCAATGCTTTCTTTCTTTGTATGCAATTATGTCAGGTGATAAGGAGCACTGTAGCTGAGTTAATGAAAGTGTCACCTCTCCCTCCTCCACAGTAGCAGTGGGGCTTTCTATCCAACACAACACAGATCCTGAGGAGGAGGAGGAAATTAGGGACACGCCAGTGCAGCTCTGCCAAATTCACATAGCCAGGTTTCAATCAGCCCCCACACCAGCATTCTGGCATTGAATTCCCAAGATCTGAGAAGAGATTGTTTACTCAGGCACAGCACACTGACTCACCACATTCATGTTATCTTGTACTCGCACTGATAAATCAGGGCACCAGAATGCAAGGTATAAACAGGATTCAGAGCAGTTTGCTGGATCCAGCCAGGCTTGCCAGCTCCAGATTACTACTGGCCACACCACATCCCAGCTGGTTCTAGCAGGAGCCCTGCTGCAGACTCCAGCTGGCCCTGGGGGTACAGCCCAGCCCACGGGACCTGGGCACACACAGGGCCAGCTCTGCATTCCCATCAGTCACCTACACACAAATAATGGGATGCATTCCTGCCAAGTCATGTAAGGCCAGTGGGAATTTTACATCTCCTGGGTTGCTACAGCATGTCTACGTGCCTGATCCCAAACCTCATAATGTTTAATTTGAATTCACCCTTTGCCAGATGAAGACATTTCTTAGCACTGTTACCTGACATACTCCACAACACACGTGCTCAAACGGTAACATTTTTCACTCTAAATTCTAACACCTGCAAAACCAACACAATTCTTACTCTAAACCAGTTGCATTAGAAATAGACTCTTCTCTTTCTTAGGAATATAATCACATTACGCTGCTCATTCTAAACCCTTATCCATTCATTGCAATAGACTGAGAAATTTTCCTTCATTTTTTTCTTACCAGGGTGATTTGTCTTGATGTGAGATTTTATAAGTCGATCTTCAGAAAATGACTTCTCACACACAGGACAGGAATAACTCTTTTTATCCTTAAGTGAGAAAGAAAGAAAGAGATTGCATTATCAGTCTACTGGTATAATCACTATAGTCATTATTCAGTAATACATGGTTCTCAACAAAGTTATAATTCAAGGTTTGGTTTTTAAGGAAAAAATGAAGGTATTTATAGTGAAATAAGTGAAGGAGAAATATTAAAAGACTCTAAGCACATCATTAATCCTCATGAATACGGGGCTCCAAGTTACAGCAGATGAGAATATGCACAATAAATGTAAGCATTATCTTCTGACTGACTCTGTAGAAAATCAGGAGTCGAAAGATCAAGTCGTGTAATAAAAGAAAATGTATTTGATATAAGCAGGAATATTTAGGATTTTTCTCTTTTTTTTTCTTTCATAAGTCCACCCTTCTGAAACCTAAGGATCGTATCTTACCCTTCTGAAGACAGCCACCCCCATGTGGATTTATAAAATGGCCTGAAATTGAGCAGCAGAGTTAATGACAGATGCCATTACTTAGTCAGTGTTGACATTTCTAACTACTTTACTAATAATCAGCATTTTATGTATTGCTGATAAAGTCTTACTCTACTATTTTGATTTGAAGACTTACCAACTACTGTGGAATTTCTCAGTGTTACTGATGTTATAACAGATTTAACACTATCAATCAAGTTCAGCTGGAGAGTTTTGATACAATTTTTTCCTATATACAGTTTTAGTCTAATTGTAGTTTCCATGTTTTTTACAAATGCATCTGACTCCACATAAAAATGTAGGACTTTTCTCTGTTAATTGGTACATTATCCAATTTAAATTAAACCTTGCCACTTATAATACAAATTGGAGAGTTTGATCTTTCCAGAAGCACTTGCTGACACTCAATCAATGGTCAATGCATTGATGCTCAATCAAATGAGTGGCTCCTAGTCACCTCTGCACTGAGTGGATTAATTTATGAGTAGATTATCAAAACCACAGATGGAGGAAGTCCAGTCAGTCCTGACAACTGCCCAGGTAACACATCACCTGGTTGGAGAGGCATAGCTACTCAACTACAGAGAACTCTGAAAAGCTGAGCTGAAGCCACAGAACAGACACTTCACTACTTATTTCAGGAGGACAGAAATACTTCTTGAAGAGTGTGGAAGGAAGACTACTGATCAAAAAGAGACACAACCCTGTGTTATGAATGAGACATTTGGAGATAACAGGAGCCTAAGGGTCCTGGACTCTACCAGTTTCTGACCTTTGACCAAAGAGCACCTCTGAATAATGAGGAGGACTGTATAACGAGGTCATTATTGTCCAGATGCTGCAGTTCTACAGCTGTAAAGGGACATCTCTCTTGAAAGCAAAAAACTGACAGGTTTTCATGGCAGACAGGTTTTGGAATATGATGCAGCATCTGCAGTCAGTATCAGGTACCTCTGAGAAACAAATCCCTATGTTGAAGTACCTACAAGTTAAAACCAGCAGCAGCCCTAGAACTCTTGGGCTGAAATAGCAATAAATACTTCCATAACTGTTGGATATGGAGCTCTCACTGCCATTAATATGGCAGTGGCACAAGGAGAATTCTGCCTGAGCTGACAGTCATTTGCTCCTGCAAGAAAACCTGCACCAGGGACTGGGGATGGCAGCTACTAAAGGATTACCACCCTGAGGACAGGACCTTGCCATGATGGAGTTGAGGCTGTCAACATTTTAAGCCCTAAGAATCTCGAGTTAAAAAAAAAAAAAAGGAACAACAGAGAATAAATACGAGCTGAGTTTTGGAAGAGATGCAAGGAGCCTACAAAGCTGACAAAACCTTGAAAAAGAGTTGTTAATTTGTGGAATTAGGGTCTCTCAAATGATATAACCTAAATCTGCTACTGATGATTTTGGATTTCTACCTAAACACATTACTCCAATAAAGATTGGTAGATTAATCATAGCAAAACTCCATAACAATGTTTGCACCTTTTCAAAGATGGAGTTGCATGATCACATTCATAATTTGGCACACATAAAAAAACCCAGCACAGTATCATTTAAGGGCTCTTGAGCTGAAATTTGTTGGCAGATCTGTCTGCTCCTCAAGCATTCTATGCATCTGGTTTCAAAATAAACAATAAATAAAGGAAAAAAAAATAGTATATTTTTAATGTACAGTTGGGTGTTGCTGGTCTTTAATACCCACTGAATTAAGTATTTCTCAGTGTGACCAGAACACTGATACAAATGTTAAATAAGAAAAAAAATTCAACACTCCACTACACACACGCTACTTTAACTGAAGTGCTGTTAACTACGACAACTTTACATTCTTGATAATATTCTCGAGGAAGGCAACGCTATAAGCCTTAGAGGAAGAATCAAAATAATCAGTAAATGCATCAAGAGCTATAGAGCAACATGAATGGATGGGTGCTGAGAACACATCTTTTCACAAGACAGTGGTTACAAAATTTTTCAATATAGAAATAATCCCAAGAGATTTTTTCAAGCAGTTAAAAAGTTACCTACACCAAGTTCTGCAGAAGTCATCTTCAAAAGGGTTATCTTTTGTAGTATAACCGAGTGTGCCTACAAGCATTGAGTCCCTTCAAAGTGTCTCTGTTAAGCTCCAGAAAGCCAAACCTTTCCTTGCTGGTATCCAGGCCAGTGCCACAGAGTATTGGAGCTCATGCTGTTAGCTTGGAATGTTTAAGTGTTCTTCTGCCACTGCCCTTAGAGCTTGTGTGAATCCTTCAGTGTAATCCCATCACTCTCAACACAGCTTTTAAAAATCCTCAGTTGCAAATGGAGCATTTCAGAGCACCCAGACCACACCACAGAGCCCCAGAGAAGGTCTCCTGAGCCACAGGTCCAGCTCTTCAGGGGCCTGGCCATGGGTGATGACAGAAGCCCTTTGAAGGCTGAGGTTGCAGTAATACCTTAATCACATTCTCAGCATGCAAGTTTTCCTCTGGTAATAATGAAAGTTATTTATCCTATGCCTTAGTGGAGTGCCTGCCTTTTAAATGCCTTTGAAGGTTTTTTTGAAGGACACGAACAGAAGCAAAGCATGGAGAGAGCTGGATCTACCTTTGTCAGAGACCAGCTGCACATTCCAGTCAGCTATTTAAATTTCAAAGTCAATCACTTCCTGGTATTTGCTCAACACCCCTATTAGCCAATTTGAGAAAATATAAGAAACTTATAAAGTAATTCCTAAATAAAGGTAGTTTTTTGACTGAAAGTGTTGTTTACATTCCATAAAACAGGAATTTAGTTAGGTACGTAAGTACCCTTAAACCTAGTGAAAATAAATTAGTCAAAAGCTAGCACACATTTTCTTGTTTATGCTGCTTTGTTATAAAATAAGGTCACTTACATAATAATCATAACACATTTCTCTTTATATAAATGAATTTAAATTGTGCTAAGAAAGCATCAGCTATATTGCATTACCCATTTATAATGCTCTGAAAAGAATTTTATTTCTCTGAGGCATGTGTTTCAAGATAATTCAAGGTGTAGGTGTACAAGTATACAGTCACAAAAAGAAAAATTAAAACCCTCCAGTAAACATTGGCACTCACAGAGCATTTCCAGGAAAAGTTCCCACAACTCAATTAACACATTTGATTGCATAATTTTGTAGAGGAATAGAGGACCAAAGCCTACTCCCACATCTACTCAAATCAACAGAAATTTAATTCCTAACACCTATGGGATCAGAATTAGACCCCCAAGTCACACTTCTGAGGAGTGAAGACCTTCAGAAATCTTCACCGCAGTTGTCAGGATGTTCAAATTAAAAATTTCCCAAAAGATTACTGACTTAAAGTGATGTTCTATTAAAACGCAATTCATCTAAAAGGATGTGATGTACCTAGGAGACAGCTGAGCACACGTGTGAGGGAGGCTACAGAAAAATGGGCAAATGCTTAAACTTTTCTGCAGTCTGGCAAGCAGCAGAACTCTCAGCTCACAAAATGACAAGCACCTGCATACACTACTTAAGCATTTTTTTGTGAAATAACCACTAGTAAAAATAAATGCCAAGCTGATATTAATTATGGAAGTGAGGACTAAGAGCAAAAGCTGTTTTCCAACTGAAAACGTTCCCGCTCATTAGATCAGAGATGTTTTTGTTAATTGCTTCCCTTTGCAGTACTTTGTGCTTCTGACTGCACTGCAGCACTGCTCTGGAGGCAAAGGTAACACAGTCAGACCAGTGACCATGTGAAAATTTACTCTCCTCAGGAAGGGCAAATAAGCAATCAGAGCTCAAGCATCTCACATCCTACTGACAGCTACACTATTACCTGAAAGGTCAACAGCATAATGGAATTTCTAAGCATCCTTCCAAAGACAAGAATAATTTACATCCCAAAATGTGCATGAAAGCAGATATAGGCACCTAATAACGAGTGGTGGTTCTGGGTCTGAACTACAGTTTTATAGAGGTGCTAATGTTGCTGTATCAATTACATACACAGACTTAAAATATTTTCAGAGACAAACCTCTCTGTGATTGTTTATCTGCTCAGCATAGTGAGTATGGCAAAAGCCACTGGGGGTTGTAAACAAACTCATGATGTACCTACATCAGCATTGTTCAGTTCCACACCATGTCCTTAATGCTACCATGAGCTCATCCATAATCTAAATTGTTCTAAAGCAATTTGAAACTGCCCAGCCCTTCCTAGGTCCCATGACATTGAAGTGATTGGTCATGTCATGGTTTGAACTTTTGAAGAGCTCAATAAATGCCAATAAATGTCAAAACCCAGAATAAAAGCTCTAGGAGCAAAAGATGAGTACTGAAAATCAGAGAATATATACAAAGTTTTGATTTTGAATCAAGCCAAGCCTCAATTCGAAGGCTCCAAAAGTAAAAATCTTCCCTGTAACAACAATGTGTAGCAAATACAGAAGGCAAGAGGCAGACTCCCCATCATTATCTGCCAGGGAATAACCAATCCCAAATTCAGTGCAAGACTTGGGTGCTGCACAGAGAGTAAGATGGGTGGCCATACAGTGAGTGACAAGGATGAAGGGAAAGCTGCTTTTCAATACCCATCATTTATCTCCTTCACCAAATAATGCAGGGATCCAGCTGAAATGCAGCCAGCAAGGAGGTGATGAGGGATATGCATCCATACAAGGAAATGAACTGAGATTTCAATATCTTCTGTCTCCAGGGAAGTTTTAATTTTAGTATTTATTATGAACTGATTTTTCAAATTAAAGTTAAAGTGGATTTCCACATTTAACTGTGCATAATTATATATTTGAAGAAGTGGCCCTTTTCAGTGAGCTATAAATGGAGTAAATATCCCAAGCAGTGGTCATAAAGGCCAATATGAGAACTGCCCAATTTAGCTACTCAATAAATTCTAATATATGAATTTTTCAATCCATTTAAATAAATATATTTGACAGTAAGCATCAGTAAGCATGCTTCGAGATCCTACTGCCACAGTGGTTTTAATTATGATATAATTATGACATGGTATTTTCTCAGTTCTATTTAGTATTATGAAAATGATCCTTCTTGTGGGAGCTGTTGGACATTCCTCACACTTGAAAAACAGGTACTTATGGAAGGATATAGGAGAGCTAATTGTAGACTGTTTTTTCTTAAGTGTTCTTAGACACCAAATACACAGATTTTTGCTATCAGATAGGCATGATAAGCATCATGAATTCAAATGCATCCAAAAAGACTGCCTACTGTGTGAATGTTCTGCACGTTACATAACAAATCCAGATTCTATTTAAAATAGTTACAGAAGGGGTGGACACAAGGTGGAAAAATGTTCCTTTTTGTGCCATTTCTTCTGTTTGGTTTTCAAAGTTCTCCTGAAGTAACTGCTTAAGAAAAGTAGGAAGTGAAGTGTTGTTCTGTTCCAAATACCTTTGAAGTAACTTTAGCTGTTGAAAATAGTGACCAAGAGCCTACCAGGACATAGTTTTAGCACAAGGCACTCTGAGCTGGAGGGCTTTCTGAATAAGACAGGAACCTTTAAAATGTGATCTCTTTGTCTTTGTAAACACAACAGAAAATGGTAGATGTTCAACTTCAACTAGTTGGAGATACTAGGAGAAAAAAATCCTTTTCAAACAACTTAAACATCTTTTGTCTGTAGCAATTAAGAGGAACATATTTTCATTTTATCCAAGTCATCTGTTTATGAAGGAAGGGAATTTAGGTTCATAGAATGAAGTAAAGTAACAATAGTACCAAGTTTATTCTACTCTCTCAAACCCCAAAGGATCTGACACTACTGGGAAAACCAAAGAGAGAAAATGGATACAGACATACTCTCCTGGAAACAGCTGAGAAGGTCCAAATACCCAGTTGCTGTAAGTCAGCTATTCCCAGAAGTGTGCAGAGAGCACACAGGTAAGAACCCTTAGCTGTGTCTTCAAGTATTACCACACAACTCCAAACACTCTGAAGAAGACACTGAATTCAGACAAACACGCCATTTGGTTTGTTACTCACCAGGTCTGTGTGAACTTTAAGGTGTGCCTGGAGCTTGTATTTATCTGGGGTGGAGTAATCACAATGTTCTGTGGGACATTTCAGCAAAATATTACTGTGCTTCTGAATGACGTGACGCTTAAGGCAGTTCTTGGTGATGGAAGAATAATTGCACTGGGAGCAGTAATACAAATGTTCTCGAGTGTGTGTACGGACATGCATGTCATAGTGCACCTGGTACCAAAACAACTTGCCTGAAAATTAAGTAAGACATGAAGAAAGTGATTCCTAAACAATTGTTAGGGAAAAATTCAAAAAAATAACCAGTTTTCTTTCAGGGCAAAACACACTGTTTGAATCCTGTCCCTTTTGTCTTTAATGGTCTAAAGACCCTTCGCTACTGAAAATGTATTTACAAAATCAACCTTTGTCTAAAAAGATTATGTTATATGTCCTGAAACGGTCTAACAAGGGCAACTTTAATACATATCAATGTTTTTCTTTCTCTAAAGAAAAAGTCCTTTACATCTGTTCTCCTATGCAAACAATCTGAATGCAACTGTACACTAAAAGAGACTGTCAAAATATTTTTTGCTACTTTCTTTCGTGTTACTCCTTCTTAAAAGCCTTTGTGGCATAATGGCACCAAAAAGCTCAGAGCAATTCATCTAAAGTACATTGTTACGGTGCTTCAAAAACTTGTTTTTCCAGACTTTGATTCCTTTCCCTTTTCAAGAATGAAAACTACAAAATAAATCCCAAATTGCTTCTTCTCCAGTTATGTAAACACAAACATTTTCAGTTAGAATATGTGGGAATGGTGTGTCATTCCCACTTCCATAAATTAAAAAACCCGAACAATTACAATCAGGATAGTCTTGATCTGATACCATGTAATTACATTTTCATCTCGAAGAACCTGGTTCAAAATAAGACACAAAATTATGCCTGTATATATGTACCTATTCTAAAGAATGTATATTACCATACATCCTCCTACACCATATGAAAAATACTCTGAATTTTATACTAAGCGGATAATGAAGTTCAAGCATTAAAGCGTGTAGTGAACTAATGCTGATCACATGCCTGAATCTGATGTGCTTGGCCCCAGTGAGAGTTATGACTTGGGGAGAGGCATTGGACAGAAATAATCTATCAAATTTCACATCAACAGAAAATTGAGCCTTGCAAAGCACTGCTTTGCTATATTCCACTAGTGGTTTTTGTGAGGAGATTTGACACATTTCACACTATTTGTACAGCAAAAAGCAAACCTCACTGGACCCCAGAATCCATACTGAACTACAAAATTAATGCTGCTGCAAAGATACACAAAAATATCAACCATTGTGAACCCGAGGAGCAGGAAAAAGATGGCTCACTGCATAACACTTAAAAAACCCCAGACATAACTCTAGTGATTCTTACCACAGTATTCACATTCCAAGTCTCCATAAACCTTCCTTATCTTCTCACGCAGCTCTGTGTTCATTTGTCTCTTCTGCAAGCTGTCCAAGATCTGCATGAAGGCGACGGATCCAGTCCCCCCATTGGCTGTAGCTGTGTTAGAAGAGGCTGCCTGTGGGCTGGTGGCTGCACCAGCTTCTGCTGCTGCCAAAGGGTCTGTGGGTTCTGCCGAATTTTGAATGGGTGGATTGCTTGTTTCTGATTCACTAGGAGGAACAGACTGGATCCCCTCTTCAGGGACTGGAAGGTTCTCAGTCACGGTGTTGTTCTGACTCAGACTTAAACTTTTGTCTTCAGACAGCAAAAAATGAATTTCTTCACCCTGTTCATTTACAGAACTGCATCGATTGACTTCCTCTTCATTTGGAGGAGAACCTTTTAACTCCTCAGGGCCAGCAGTACCATTTTTCAGCAGGAAGCAATCTGATGCTACACAGGGCTGAATGTCTGGGACTGCTACGTCTGCTGTCTGACACAGCGTCTCTGCTACATTCTTCACCATAGGGTTCTCAAATTCTAAGGAAAGGACTGCATCAATTTTTACATCACCATTCTGTTGACCATTATGGTTTACTTCTGCAGCTGCTGATTCGCCTTTAGAAGCAGATGGCTGTGGACTGTTAACAGCATCAGTACTCGTGACAGTCGATTCCTCTGCAGTTTGTGTCTGCTGTTCACCAAGGGCTTCTGGCTGGATGTCACCTCCCGGCTCAAGCAGGCAGAAGCTTTGGTTGATAGAACTGTTAAAAACAGAATCCTCCTGCAGATCTGCGTGCACGTCTTTGATGTGAGCACGGAGCCTCACAGAACTGACAAACTTCTTCAAACATACAGAACACACATATACAAAAGGGTGCTTCCGAACGTGAAGCTCAAGGGCTTGGTATTTAGTAGCTCCATGACCACAGAGCTCACAAGCAAAGGGTCTTTCATCACCATGAACGAGCATGTGACGGTCCCGATCCAGCTCATTTTTGAATTTGCGCTCACAAATATGGCAGTCATACAGAAGTTGTCTTTTGCCCTCCCGTGTCATCAAGCGAAGCTCATCAAAAACATCTTTCACCTTTTTATCTTGAAGGTCGTGAGTTTCCTTCATATGCTTGATCAGATTTTTAACATCTGAGTACTTCTTCTTGCAGAAGCGACAGTGCTGCTTAATTTTCTTATGAACCCTTTCGATATGGACTTTGAGATGGCCTTTGCTGAGACAAGTGAAGGTGCAATAATCGCAGCTGAACTTCTCCCCGGTGTGCTTCCGCAGGTGAACGTTCAGGTTGGCTTTGATTGCACTGGCATAACTGCAGTAGGAACACTTGTAAGGTTTCTCATTTGTATGAATCCTCAGATGCGCTTGCAGGGAGTGTTTAAATTTGAACACCTTGTTACAGTATTCACATGTAAAAATCTTTAGTTGAGTTGGACCCAACCTAAAAAAAACCCAAGCAAACAGTATATTTACAGTAGTGAACCTTGGTAACATCATGTGTCAGAATATCCCTAGATATTCATAATGGACAGAAATGCTTAGTTTTTAAAAAAGTGTATTCTCCAAAGGCATTTTAAATTATACAACTTACAGTTTATTTTTAGCTGTTCTTTTATTTAAAGGGCTCAGAAAAATACCCCAGTTTCATGAAAATGGATGGGGAAGCTCTTCATTCATATTCTGCATGAACACAAATATAAGTACTTCAAAATTACCTGCTTGTTTTCATTGCCTGTTCATATGGGGTTTGCTGAATGGCATATTCTTGATATCCTTTTCGTTGTGATGGGTCTTGGACTGTTGTGTCTGGAGCTGTGGGTTCACTCTCATGAGGAGAAGCCTCAAGAGGAACAATTTTTCTGGCTCCTAAAGGAAGAATGATAAAAATGCTTGTTAAAAACCTCATACTAAAAACATGCACTGTCTATAATAAACAAGTGTAAATTAAACACTTGTAAACTCTGTAATCATTAGCCTGTCTATTTTAGTTTCTGTTGTAAGATTCTTTTGCATAAAATGATGGACACACTTCCAGAAGCCATCAGTACTTACACCATAGTTCTGCTCAAGTAACGTGCCAGGACTGATGGTCTGGAGCATTATTCATGGTGCTTGATGCCTGCTACTAAGAGATCCTACATCCAAGTATTTCCACCTTTAAAAGACCGTAACTCTTCTAAATAAAATTTTAATTTTTCTGTTTCTGCTTCATACCACATCCTATGAAAAATTATGCCAAGCTTACAAATAAGGCTGGGGAAAAAAACAGTTTAGTCTATACTTAAAAATCTGTACATAATTTCCTTAAACTCCTTATATTTTGGGGTATATTCCCATCCCTCAGAATAAAATAGTATGTTTGGAACAGGCTCCCCAGGGCAGTGGTCACAGCTCCAAGCCTGACAGAGCTCAAAAACCATTTGCACAATGCTCTCAGGCACATGGTGCGATTCTTTGGGTGTCCTACACTGGGCTGGGAGCTGGACTTGATGTTTGTGAAGCCCTCCCAACTCAGGATATTCTATGTTCCAAGTGCACTTCTCAACCTCCACTGGGTGCAGAAGGGATCTACTGAATGCATTAAGACCAGATTCCTGAAGATATTATTTATAAAGTGTAGGCACTATTCACATAAAGTCTCTGAAACCACAGTGGGGATTACCCAATAAATGGTGTGAAAGACTTAGGGACATGGGGGACATTACATGGAGGAAAGCAGTGCTGTAGACAACAAGGATGTCTAAAGATGGAGATTCTGTGGGTCTTTCAGACTGATTTAAAGTGGTAAATGGAGATATTTTGAAAAGAGGCCATTTGGGAGTGCGTAAAGCTATCGAAGCTTTTCCTATCAGATTGGACATCAGCCAACTCTGTAACCAAACAGGGTAACTAAACTGTAATAGCTCTGTTGCTCACTAAACTGGTTGCATCTAAAACCAGCTTTTTTGGATGACCTTTTTTTAATGATGCTTTCAGTTCTGTACTAAAGATTCTGCAGGTTTACCAGAATCAATCTTCCAAGTTTTCACCCTAAATGTTACCAGAACATTAAAACTTCTGTTCCTCCTGTTCCTCTCTCTCCCACAAATGTCAGGTTGTCCATAAGATTGCATCTCCCAAACTGCACTGTGGTAGGCCAGTGAGATGGGACCTTGTCATTACAGCACAGGAGCCATGGTTCAATCAGTGGGTTCAGTATAAAGGTGATAGAATAGACATTACACACCAGACAAGTGTTCCAATACTTCAATACTTAAAATAGAAGCAAATTCTATCTTTAGAATGACTCAGTTAAAAGAAAATAGGTCTTAAACTGCTTTATATGCATGGTTGCCTCTTCTAGGCCTCCCATTTCCTGACTGTGAGACAAAGATCCTCATTAAATGCTCCACACTAAGTCTCCTCTGTGCCCTTCTGCATTTCAGGATGTTTGAGCATTTCCTGAAAGGACTGCTGAACTGTTTTAATAGACTTTCATACTACCACTATGAAAATTTAATCATCTAAATTGGGTGAACTAAATATATACTCACTAGATAAATACTAACTCCCCAGTATTTTGCATACTTTGAGTGGGCAGAATGCTCCAAGGTTATCCTCATGTTACTGCCTCTAAATTATCTATGCAGTTCACAGAGAGACAAATGTCTTTAAAAGCCTAAAGAGGGAGATCTAGATTTTCAGACATGCTGATGAAGCACCTGCTCACAAAAGGCAATCATGTCCTCTAGTGGGAGGTTGCTACTTCTCACCCTCAGAAGATAGGGAAGCATTAAGAAACATTCGATGTCTCCATCCACTTGGGATGCTGACTGAGAGTACTCATGGACCAGCAGCCACAGCAATCACCACGTAGATCACAAACTAATGACTATAGCATATGCCCAGCAAGTGAGAAAACTGGCTTCTAGGCTCTACCCAGCTTAGTCCCCACATGTCCCAAATCCCAAAAGAATGTCCTCAATATTCAGGCTAGGGAAATGCATAAGAACAAGGCAAACAGATACAAGGCCTTATTTTTCATTAAAATTGTCATATGCCAATAAGGAAGATAAAGCTTTTCCTAACCGTTTCCCTAGACAATCATTTCAAGAGAGCATATAAATACCAGGAAAAAAAAAAAAAAAAAGAAGTTAACAGTACTGATCATTTCTTTCAGAAAAATCCTTCCTCCAGCACTATCATATCTCTATTTTAAAGGCAGAATCTACTTTAGTTCACTAGACTTTATTTATGCCTTTTGCTTTCCTCTTTTCAGTCAATATCATCTAAGTAAATCTGCCTTCAGAAGAATAAGATTTGAGTTCCTCATGACATTCTGACAGCAGCTTCTACAGATAAGCATTACCCAGTGAGCCTCATCTCTGGCTCAAACTCAGAGATGGCTTCCAATCTCTCCCAGTCTGTTCCTTAGCAGAGCAGTTTGTCCTTCACTACAGAGTTCTCCAATACTTATCAACAGTCTAAAAGGTAACAGAGTTATTGGGAATGGATCAGAAATACACCAGGAAAGAACATCAACCAAATTCCTACTAATTCAACTAAATTCTGCGAACCTCCTGAAGCTTCAAGTATGGATCACAAAAAAGGAAAAAGAACCAGAAAACAGTAACAAAGACAAAATCAGAGGTATTTTGTTTGGGAAAGGGATACAGGACTTGGCGACCTTTAGCTTGGAAAAGAGAGAACTGAAAGTGAAATATGAGAAAAACCTCTAAAATTAGCAATACTGGGAGAAAAAGGTGTGAACAATCATTATCTCACAACCCACAAAAGAACAGTTCAGTAAGAAGTCAGCAGACTTGAAATATGGCTTTTCACCCTACATGTAATTAAATTATGGAACAATTACTGCATAATATCACAGACACTGAAAATATAAATGCATTCAAGATGGGATTTAGACAAATTAATTGATATATATTGAATATGATCATCTAGATGCAAACACCAGTTCAGTAACTGTCAGAATCCATGAGACTTTACACAATAAGTGTCTTATTTCTTTCCTGCAAGCTGACTTTAGAGACAAGTGATCCAACTAGACCAATTATTTTTGTTTTAAAAAACGACTTTAGCTGAAGTTTAAGTTTAAAAAATAAATCTTCACAACGTAGGTACTCTGGTCTGTATAGTTAAAATAATGTGCTATGGGTATGAAGTGAATATTTGTTTCTTACAATCTCTTTTTGAAGGAATGTATTTTTCCAGCTTCTACAATATCCTGAGGAATGTGGCCCAAACGTGTATGATCCATGGTAAGACAGCTCTGAAAGTCAAATCACCAGAAAGCAACCCTACCCATAATTCCCAAAGCTCTCCATGCAAACCTATCCCTAACCCCCGACATAAAGCTCAAAAAAAGCACAAAAAGACCACTTAACAGGTTAGGTCACCGGGATGTTGAACACATTTTAATTCAGAAAAAATAGAAACACAGACCTGTGTATGAGGGGATGAAGATTCCTACCCCTTTTGACAGAGCTGGACATAAGGTTGGCTGAGCTAAATCAATCTGTAAAACTATGATAACATAAACACCTGCTCCACATTCAGAGGGGAAAGGTTTAATTTTCCTAACCTTGCCTAATTCAACATTTGCTTTCAGTCAGGAAAGGACAGCATCTTTTCTCTAGCCTCCACTCAATGACATGTTGGTGATGCCTGAAGAAGGCTCCTAGAAACAGAGACCAGACAGGAGTAAAGAAATAAAGTAGGTATTTATTTGAAGGGCCTTCAAGGTACACCCAGGGGAGCCAGAGGCTATTGCCGAGATGGACGGCAGGTCATGAGTTCTTCACACTTTTATAGGTTTGGTTCATTTGCATACCAGGGTTAATTCTCCAATTAAAGCTTCAGTTTAATGATGTAATTTCGCCTCCGCTTGCCCTCCTCAGAGGCTCTTTGGTTTATACTTTTTGGGCCTAGGACAGTCTGGGTGTCCTTGAAGAGCAGGCCCAGAGAGGCTTTGTTACGTCTACCTAGTATGAGAGAGCAGAAATTAACAGGCTACAAGGAACTTCAGAGTTACACACTAAGCAGTACAGGATTTGAAAAATATAAAAGTTAAAACCTAAGGCATCACAGGAGTTCATGAAGATGAAGAGGAGTAGAGAGGGGATCTGCCTAAAATCTAGACCATATCTCTCCTTCTACAAATACACATTGAGTTTTCTAGTATGTTTTACTACAAAAGTGCATCAACAGGCACAACGATCCAAAGGGCAGGAAACTGGGATGGGAGAAGAGCACTGGCTTGTGACAGCAGTCTGTACTTACTGACTAAGACCTGAAAGACTATAAAAAGGGATAGTCACAAGCCTCCTCCTTTCCCTGAGAGGCTCATTTTGTTTGATATTAAATCCATTCAGATGTGTCATAAACCCACAACCATCATTCCATGAGCTACAGAACAGAAATTATCTTAAACAAAAAAGACTTTTATCAGTTAAAGAGAAAAGACTGCCACCAGTTAAATTAAGTCAGTCCCAAAACAGTAAGCAAAATGACATTCTTCCACTTCTTCCCCACTGCCCAAAAATTTCGATGGAAGAAGGAACCAAGTGTTCATAGATTACAGATAGAATCCTCTCACATAGTAACAGGAGAACTCAGCTGGACTTTTAAGGACAGTGGAAATCAGGGAGAGAAAAACTTTCACAGTGCTGTATAAAGAATTTGTAGTTGAAAAAGACCCAGCTCCTTTAGAAAACAAAAAAATAATTATCCTCAAGAAATTCAATACTTGATGCTACTTTTGTATTTCTTGAAAAAAAACCCAAAAAACCAAAAAATCTACCACTGACCATCTTCACAGGCACTTAAAACAACTCTCCAAGTAACAAGCTCAGTCTTTAAAATACAGAATTTACATAAAACAATAATCTAAATGTTCAAGTCTCTCCTGAATCAAACTAATTGAGCATGAATTATAAATTGGTTTTAGAAAACTCGATAATTTACACAATTTAAACATGGGAAATAAAATGCATTAAAAAACCCAGAAGATGGAATATTTGGCTGAATTTACTCACTTGTACTTAAAAACAGACGATGAAAAAAAGCATCTGCCATTCAAAACAATTTTCAGAAGTGCATAAAATTGCAGTTATTCACTCTCTTAATTGTGATGCTTACAAAAAATTGTCCTGTGCTTGATCTGACACCTTGGTGTGCTCGTGAACTCAGCATTCCTTCTCTTGAAGGCCTCCACATCCCTGCAGTTATAGAACCATGGAATGGTTTGGGTTGGAATGGACATTAAAGGTTGTCTAATTCCAACCTGTCTGCTGTGAGCAGAGACACCTTCCAGCAGACCAGGCCCCTCAAAGCCCCATCCAACCTGGCCTTGAACACTTCCAGGGATGGGGCACCCACAAATTCTCTGAGCAAACTCTTTCATGACTCATCACCCTCACAGTCTAGAAATTCTTCCTACAATCTAATCTAAAATTACCCTTTTCCAGTCTGAAGCTACTTCCCCTTATCCTGCTGCAGGACTCTCAGCTTGGCCTTGCACTGCAAGAGCTTTTCCCAGGCTCACCTCTCAAGATTGTTAATGCTTGCAGAGAAACACTAAGTTTAGATAGTGCTTAAGCACTTAAACTTTATTTTCAACTTAACTTCACAGATGGTCTAGCACACAGAAAGCAGAAAAGAAGGGAGAATTGTTTTATCTATTTATATTCGTCTACAGCAGTAACTCATCTCTTCAGCACATGATAAATCTCCAGAAAAATGACTATGAAAAAAATTGCGAAAGATCTTTATTAAAAACTCCAGACATTAAAGTATTACTGAGAAAGGGGAACTGTCTAAGAATTACTAGTGACATTAAGATATAGTTAGATCATGGAAAGTAATGGGAAAAAAATAGAAGGAAAATCAATGAAAAATAAATTAAACCATAATTGCATTAAATGACATATTTTTCTTTTGAATCTTCAGAGCTAACCACTTATATTGTACCTCTAGAATTTCCAAATTCTGAAAAGTTGGGTGACAATTCAAAACTTTCTGAAGAGTACTGACTTTTTTATTACACATAATTTAACTGGGAACTTGAATGTAATAAGATTATTAATTGTCAGTCAAATAGATGACAGGACCTTCAAAAACTGCTACAGGTTCACACTTGACCATAAATCCTTTTGGTTCATTAAAGCCTTCTAAATGCTTGATGGACTGTGCTCAAGTGCCTCCAAAGTTTAAGTAGTTTTACTATTTTGTGTACCTCAAAAAGCATATGTGCAAAGAAAATCCACAATTTTGGTTGTCCAAAGAAAATTTTACTAGGTAGTATTTAAGGCACCAGTTTCCTCTCCTGCATCACATGCTTTCTACATCTGCTTCATTATCTCTATTTACTATTATTTCATTTGCCTTTCTAGGCCAGTTTTATAAGTAAATGGATCTTTGATTGCACTTTCCTTCCCCTCTTGGAAATTCTTCTAGTTCTTGCCAGACATGTAAAGGCCTAAGATAAAACTCTTATAAGATGCATAAAATTTAGCACCACGAGAGGGGAATCCCCAGTTATGGCTCTGTCCAAAAGCCCTGAGGAATAGAGGTTTAGGAATAGAATAACAGCTGTAGGCACCCACTTTCTAACACCTCCATGAGCCCCTGAACCAGCATATCACAGATCTCAGTATCAAAAGATATTAACAACACAGAAAATCCTGCTAGTTTCCAACCCACAACAACAAAATAAAGACCTTAGAGTTGTTCTGACAGTAACAAGCAAAACAAATACTCAGAAATGTTAACAATAACAAAAAGGAGAACAATAAAACTACAAAGCTGAAAATAATGCACAAAACTATTAAAAAGGGATTCTGACAGTCAGTCAGAATGGTTAATGGTTTATAACCAACTAATGGTTTATGTAAACAGTCAAATGCAAGTCTAGCTTTAAATAAATTGTTTGAAACCTGTAATCATTATGTAGAACTTGATTTTCAAATATATATACACTTTTCTGTTCTCTGGTCAGTGTTTTATCATTTTCTTCTTTAAAACTATTCACAGACTAAACATAACTGATGTTAATGCAGCAGCTGATGTTAACAACAGCCAGGTCCAGCACTTCTTGTACCTATGAAGAAATGTGAGTGAAATTCTAAAATTATGTAGCTGCCAGATGGGGAGGCTCTGTATCAAGATAATCAAGTAACACTAAATATTTTTCACACAATAAATATCCTAAGCAATTTGGCCTTAAACCAATGAATATGTTATACAGTGTCAGTATAATAAAAAAAAATATATATATAATTGGTGATTTTGATTACCTGGAATAGTTTCATGGGCTGTCAAAACCACACTTATAATAGGATTTTTAGCTCCTGAAACCTGTTCAGTCTCCTTAGTTGATGCTGTTTTCTCTGTTTTCTGAACTCTGGGCCTCTTTGGAGTTTTTTCTCGCTCATCTTCCTTCCTGTCAAGGTCAACGTCAGAATCATTACCTAAAGAGCAAACATCAAAAAGAGGGTAACTATGTACAAAAGCAATGAAGGCAACACAGTCACTAGCACTGCACAAACAAATGGGGGGAAAATTAATGCTACTGTAGAAAGAAACACGTTACCTAAACAAGATCTGCTGCATGATCCCTAAAGGGGAACTATATTCCCCTCTGTTTAATAAAACTGGTATGATACTTAAACAAACAAAGAAAATAAGACAGAAAAAAAAAAAAAAATTCAAAATGAACCCTCAGAAACATATGTTTCTAAATTCATTCACATTGTTGTGGATTTCTGTGAAAATTCTACAAACTTCATCAAAGTTCTCATGATTTTGCAATTAATGAACAATTTATTTTTCTCTTTTCCATATTTAATTGTTCTGACAAATTTAGGATTATTTCTTTTAGTACTGGCTTCATATTCAACCTTATTTAATGGAAAGTCTTTTGACAGTCTCTTTGGATTAGACCTTTTTCCTCTCCTGTTATTGTAAATCAACAGCCAGAAACATAATTGTCATTTTAGTGTTGATTCAAGAAGAATGAGGGTTCAAAACAGGTCTTTGGTTCAATCTAACTCTCGACATGTAACTCCTCATTCTGAAGGCTGCACTTCCAAATCATTCCCTGCTGCCGTTCAGAATGTCTTCAGCCTCTTCAACTGGGTAAGTTTTGAACCTGTTAACTAGAAAGCCACACAATAGCTGTATACAAAAGACTCTTCTGAAATAAAAATGAATAGCCAGTAACCAGCTGGGTTATTCCTTGGAGCTATTTCTTTCTTAAAGCAAATGCGGAATTCCTTACTGAAATTCTAAAAAATAAAAAGTAAACTTAAAAATAACCCCAAAGGTCCTTATATATAAGTAATTAGCAGCATAGATAAAAACAGAGAACTCTTAAGTTTATACCAATCAAACTTCTTATATTAGACAAAGCGGTAGTAAATGCAGACAAAAGAAAACAAAGTCGGCAAATTAAGGCATTAGGCAAATGTTCCAGAGGTAATAAACGAGGGAAGAAGAAATTAATGGAAGATTATAAATAAACCCAGTGAATTTTTCTTTTTTTTCTTCTCTCAATCTACATCAGTTGATTCTATCTCCAGAGTTAAGTAATTCCATGTAAATTCAAAGTGTGCTTTAGCTGCTCTACTGAGCTAGGGAAACAAAATATAAATAAAAAAACAGTAAGAGCAAAGCTGTAGCGTGTCCAGACTTGTTTCTGACATGCAAACAGCAGAAGCAGTGAAAAGACACAGAACATGGAAATGCTTATTTTAATTCCAGCAATATTTGTAAATACTCAGCTGAGACTGAAACAACGTCTGTCTCTGTGGGCTGACCGTAATGAACAAAGGTTTGAAATGTGCTGGCTGTTCCTTACAAAACTGAAGGACAGAAGCAGAAGCTAAAGCAGCCTGGGTAGGGCTGATCATGTAACTACCACCTGTATAAACCACAATTTCTTTACTAGACACAGAACCAGAAGAAAACAAGGAGTGCAGGAACAAGTTCTCAGGCATACTGAGACAGAAATTTGTACACTGACAACTGGCAATGATATAATACTAACCTGTAAGCCTGAAATTCATATTTAGAATCTCCAGAATGAGGAACAATCACAAAGCAAACTGAATTCAAACACAGCCAGCCATGATTCTGCCCAGATTCCAGCTCCTCTACCTGGAGAGCCCCCAGCTTTTCAGCACCTGCTAATGATTTCTTCCATTTCATTACATAAATTCCTTGATCTATGCCTCCTCTCAATTGCCTTTTTCTCTGTGGACCTGTATGATTTTGGAAAATACTGCTGCTTTATAGGTATAAAGAGTTTCATAATGTCCCCATTTAACTCCTTAATATAGTTGTAAATTTTTCATTTATACTGAAAGCACATAATTCTAAAACTGGTATTTTTCTGCAATACTTGAAAGGGATATTTGAAAATAAAGAAAAATCCCCTTCTAACAGAACCTGCTTGTTCTGTGGTTTCTTTTGGTCTGCTGAGCAGGGGTGGAAGGAAGCAGTTGGACTCTATCTGACAGCTCTTTTCCAGCCTTAGTGATTCTATGAAACAAACATATATTTTAACATTTTCTTCATTAAATGGCCTCTGTTAGTTTATTATCAAGAATAAAATGAATCATCACAAATTTCTCAGGAGGGCCAGGCTACCAACACAACAAAGTCTTCTCAAAGAATCAGAAGACACAGAATCACAGAATAAGCTGAGTTGGAAAGGACCCACAAGGATCATGGAGTCCAAGTCCTGGCCCTGCACAGGAATGTCCCCAGGAGTTACGCCATGTGCCCAACAATGCAATCTGCTTATGGAATTGTTTCCCTGGGGGTACTTCACACACTGGGTTAATTACTCTGCTTTTGTTCAGTGGACAGTAAGCAAAACTGAAAAGCATTACAAAAAAAAGCCCCAAAAGGTTTTATATACCCATGGACAAAACATGCCTTAGCTAAAAGAAATCCAGAACCATAGATGGGAATGAAAGCCCTGATGAGGAGAACATAATTTTCTCCACTTTGCAAGGGATCATGTAATTCCTAGTAGTTATATGAATAGAATCCAAGCACCTTATTTCTAAACCCTCCTTCCTAACCATTAGAAAGATTCTAACCATTAATCAGTTTAATGAGGCAATAAAGTGGCTGAAGAGAATAACAAAACCATTTATTACCTTTTCTTGTTAACATGCAACTCTACTAACTTTTGAGTATTGGAATTCTACTTAAAAAAGGATGAACCACAGATTTGAGTTTGTTTGTGATCCATATCAGTGAATAACTATGACCACAGTAACAGGCCAATGAATGTTTCACACTGTTTTTCTTTCCTAATATGCCTCTGTCACACAGATCAGTTTGCCCGTTCTTTCAGTCTGACCAAGGGTCAAAGCTGTGAAGACGTGTTGCAATAAACACTGCTGACTGTCTCCTTGCTTTCAAAACAGACTACCACAAATACTATTTAAAAAGACTTAAAAACAACATACAGAATTGCAATATAAAAATATTTCTTTGTTAAAATGGTGCTGTTTCATATGCATCGAAAATTTGTGTATGTAGGCTAAGTAGTAAAAACTATGGCCATGCAAAAAAATGTTCATACAAAACCCAAAGCTGGTAAGTACTTCAAACAAAGAATTGAATTTCAACTTTCAGTATGACTCAACTTTCTCAACATGAGCTGAGAACACCCAGCCCCTAACAGAAGGACTACATTCAGTATGAGCAAAGGTGAGGAAGCTACTGAGTGCCGTGCAATCTCAGTTAACACAAAAAAAGCCCACACATAGATCAGGGAGAAACAAGTGAGGAAACTCCACTGATTTCCTGATCATACATCTGCTACTTGTGCTGAGTATCTGTATGAACATTCTCACCCTCACGTGATACGTGATCAAAAATAATCTCCTCTCTACAATGATCTAGTTCTGATACTTAAACAGTAAAAATTATTCCCTAATCCGATGCCTGTTGACAGCAGTAGCCCCATTCTACCCCTGTCTGAGAGGAACAAACATCTTCCAGAATCAGTTTGTTGATATGGAGCTGGGGCGCACACATTGCCAACACTTCTTCTACAAACAGAAGTATTTCCTAGTCTATTTGTAACCTGAGACTTAAAAATCCTTCAAACCAACACTCCCTATCAAGTCACCAACAAAAACCTTAACTTTCAGTGATAGCTGCTTTGCTCCTGAACTCTCTCTACACCAAAAAAAAAAAAACAAACCTGAAGTGGAAGGTGTGCTTTAGGAAAGGACTAAAAGGGAGACAAAAGTATGTTTTAATGAAAAAGAGCTTCAACTTCAACCACAGGGCTCAAACAGCCTTTTTATAGTACAGGGCCATCTCATCAGTATTTAGTTGCCTTCCTGGAAAAAATTCCTTCAGTGTTCCAGAGTGTCAAAATAAATGATTTGTCCATCACAACTAGGACAGTTCTGCTGTATAAGAACTACCATGGGTTAGAAAGGAACACCCTTGGGTGATTTTAAGATTATTTATCAGAAAATGGAGTATATGCCGCTTGAATAGGTAAGCTGAGTTTCTCCAGGCAGGAAAGGCCTTGGCTTGCTCCTGAACAGGTTTGTTTGGACAAACTGTCTCACTGTGCACCTCCCTCAGCTCAGCACTTTGTCAGCTGGCACCTGGATCCAGCAGACAGACAAACTGACCTCCCCTCCACAGCGTCAGGCATTTCAGATGCCGGCCTGTGTTTGTGCCAGAAACACAACGCTGAGCTGTGCCTTCTAACACAATTAAGAAATGGTCATGTCTGTTGATCAGCAAAGCTGCTGCCAGCTCTGAATTTATCAGTTCTTCCAGAGTCCCATCGAATCATCGGATCATTCATCTGTCCCCTGATTCTGTTGGGGTCAATAACTGAAGGGACTGCTCTCAACATTTGTAATTCGAAGTACGACATTTCAAAGGCATAGCTACACAGCCTTAACTGGCATGATTTTAAACTACTCTTCATTCAAAGTACTATTTTTTAACCTCTAAAAAGTGATATTTCATAGCAGCAGGGGAGCAGCTTGGAAAAAAGAAAGTGAACTGGCCATTTAAAATTAACAGAGGCAATTGTTTCTCCTGCAGAGAATGACATCCTACTTGCAGGAAGAATTAATTTAAATTAGAATCCAGCTGATGGCAAAACCATTTTAAACTAAAGCCAAAAGTGACATCTTTAAGAATTATGTAGGCTCCCACTTCAGTAGGATTCAATGGTTCACTCCAGAGAAGAGACTGTAATCTGTCTTCCACCCAAATGCCATTCCCCAGCCATTAAATGACTTTTCTTGTATTTTGCCAGCCAGATCCAAATCATTAGCCAGAACTTTTAACTTGGTTTAACCAAAAAGAAACAGAAATACATGTACACACTGCTTGGCTTACAAAACAGCAACTTGCTTAGGCAAACAAGCCCCCTATGAAAAAATATATTTACTAAGCACGTACATGGGGAAGTTGGAAGTACAATGGACATATTTTTAATCCCATGCTGTATTTGCTTTGTGTGGCCAGGTTTTGGTAGCAGGGGGGGTTCAGTTTGGCTTCTCTGACACAGATTTGGGTTTATTCCTCATTATCCTGCTCTGATTTGATTGGTAATAAACTAATTTCTCCAGGTGGTGTCTGTTTTGCCTGTGATGATAACTGGTGAGCGATCTCTCCCCACAAGCTTTTTGTTATATTTTCTCTTTCCAGTCCAGCTGAGGAGCTGCCTTCTGGGCACCCAGGCAGGGTAAACCCGCCAGATTTGAAAAAAAAAAGTTACTTCTTTTTTTGCTGTTTTAGTGAATGGGCCCACAAGGCGAAGGCAATCATTATGCATCATAGGATCAAATTAGATGCACAGAGGATGTCAGTAACCAGTAATGCCTGGTGACTCCGGAAAGAGTAGAACTATCAATGAGTCAGTGATCTCAGAGATCAATGCACGTCACTAACTGCAGAAGCAAAGAACAGCAGAGGCCCATTGCATCCAGCAGTTATTCCTCTGACCAATACATGTGCAGTTTCAATACAGTTGTCTAGTGATTTATTTATTTTAAGCGTCCAATATGTTGGGGACTTCAACACTTTTCTTGTCAACATATAAAAGACAGCAAAACATTTTATTACTTGGAAACCTCTATGAATATTTGAGCTCCAGCTCAAAACTTATGTTTTTCCCTGTATAGAATATCACATGGAATAACTATATATGTGTTTGTGTGTGTGTGTGTATATCTGTATCTATATATCTTTTCAATATTTACATGCTTAGCATATTTTAGCAATAGCCAAAACAGTATTTTGGTCAAAAATATAAAACACTGCATCATATGAGCTGCTATGAAGAAAGTTAACTCCACTACAGCCAGACACAGTGCAAAGTTAACCAGAGGTCCAGAGTGCTAAGCTTGAAAAGAAATTAAAAACATAAGAAAGTGGTAAAAAACAAACAAACAAACTATAAAAACATCTCAGAAGCATTAGAAAAACAGATAGAAGTAATTTCAAGTTGGAAAAGACATGGATAAAAGGAAAAAACCCCAGCCTGTATGTACTAGGTGAAATGTCAAAGACCAAGTGAGAAGAACCTGTAGGCAAAGCTCCTTGTGAATTTTAGCCATCTATTTTGAACTGTGTGAAATGAAGGAGTAGATATTATATTTCTGGAAGATTCAAAGACCTTCAATAAAATCTTCCCATCCATCTCTAAGGAAATTGGCAACAGAGGATTTAAGAAAAAAATATTACCGATAAAATAATGGATTCTAAATTGACTCAGACTCAAAAAAAATATGGTTGTATTTCTAAATACTTCCCTGAAAACTTAAGTTTAATAGTAAGCAGGAGTAAAAAAATCAACTATAATCTAAAGGAATCATTAAGAAAAGAGCAGAACAGAAAAAAAGCACCTAATGCCATGGCATGAACCAGGAGGGCTCAGCAGAGGGATCCAGACAGGCTGGATCAATGGACTGAGGCCGACAGTGTGAGATTCAATAAGGCAAAGTGCCAGGCCCTGCCCCTGGGTCACAACTGCTCCATGCAGTGCTCCAGGCTGGGGACAGAGTGTCTGGAAAACTGCCTGGCAGAGAAGGATCTGGGGGTGTGGGTCAACAACAGCTGAACATGAGCCAGCATGTGGCCAGGTGGGCAACAAGGCCAATGGCACATGGCTTGTATCAAATTAATGTGGCCAGCAGGACCAGGGCAGGGATTATCCCCCTGTGCTGGGCAGTGGTGAGGCTGCACTCCAAATCCTGTGCTCAGTTTTGGGCCCTTGGCTACAAGAAAGAGATTGAGGTGCTGGAACATGTCCAGAGAAGGACAACAGAGCTGAGGAAGGGTCTGGAGCATGAGTCTGATGAGGAGCAGCTGAGGGAGCTGAGGGTGGCCAGCCTGGAGAAAAGGAGGCTCAGGGGGGACCTTATGACTCTCTACAATCCCTTGAAAGGAGGCTGTAGCCAGGTGAGGGTTGGCCTCTTCTCCCAAGTAACAAGTGTCAGTATGGGAGGACATGGCTGCAAGTTGTGCCAGGGGAGGTTTAGACTGGATACTAGGAAAAATTTCTTCAGGTGGTAGTCAGCCATCAGAACAGGCTGTGCAAGGAAGTGGTGGACTCAGCATCCCTGGAAGGGTTCACAAGGGCTGTGGATGTGACACCTGGGGGACATGCTTTAGTGGTGACCATGGCAGCGCTGAGTTAACAGTTGGCCTCAATGATCTTGGATGTCTTTTACAAACTTAGTGATTCTGTGATTATGCAAAAGGTTACGGGGAGTATTATAGAGACCCCTAGCCAGAGAACATGACAGAGAATGACAGAGAACTGTTCTTGTTCGTTCCACAAAGTTTTGAGCTACTGACTGTATTCACACTTTCTTAGAGGATAATAATAATGCACATGCTACTTTCATCTACATATCCAGAAACTGAAAAGTTGTCTCAAAGCAGTTCATATGGTAAAGCCAGAAGTGAAAAGTTTTCCTGTGATGGGACAGTAACCAGTAGACAGCTGAAGACTGAATTTCCCAGATGTATTCCAAGGAAGAATTATGTCTTCAGGATAAAACCAGCCTCCAATACCTTCACGGTTTGCAGACAAGATAGAAAGCTTCCAAAAACTGGAACCCCTTGTTATTTATTGCTTATGACTGACTTTGCTTGATTGTTTTGCTTTTACCAGAGAATAAACAAAAAATGTTTCATCTGCCCAAAACTGAGGCTATTTTCTTTATGAGAAAGAAAAGGATGAGCAATTTTAGTTTGGAAAATTTGCCAGGGTGTTTTGCAGAGAAACAAATGAAGATAAGATTTAGGAGCTCTAATGAGCTAACAGGTCAAGAACGGGTAATTCGAGTTTATACTTTGACCTGAGAGTTTATTTTAAGAGGACATTAGAAAAGGCAACATTGCTATAATAATGCAAATGTTGACACTGGACCGAGCACATACAAACAGCAAAGGGCATGGACACTTGGAATGTCAGAGGTGAGAGAGCTGGAGTAACTGTCATTGTGTGTAGCTGAAAAGCTGTACCACTGATGACAGTAAAATATAACCAGGTGCTTTATCAAAGCAAGAGTTTCTCTGCTCTGTCATTATATTCTAAGCTTATTTTCATTAAACTTTGCCACAGAGTTAAACTCTACATATTAGTGAAAGTAAAATAGTCATACTAGTTGTGTATAATAATGACAGACTAGACACAAAAGGGCAACAAAACTTGGAAAAAAAAAATCAATGGCAAACTTTGTCTACAAGCAGAATCCACAATGTCATACTGAGCAACTGCAGCAAAAGCAAAACCTGAATTTTACAATCAACATGGAACTCACATAAAGCTAAGGTAATATGGACTAAGTCATTGTCTATATGTATGTGACATTCACCTTAGAGAAAAGTTAAATAGACAGGCAGACAAGATGATTATTGTACGTCCCTTCAACTACTCCATTCTGAACAAATATTCACTGTTGTCTTTCTAAACAGACTGGGGTTCGATGCCCCAGGCCTGTGAGTGTTTAAGAACCCATTTGGACAATGCCCTTAGCAACAGCTTTAACTCTTGGTCAGCCCTGCATTGGTCAGGGAGTTGGACAAGATGGTTGTTGTAGATTCCTTACAACTGAAAATAACTCCATCCTGCTCTGTTCTGTTCTAAAAATTTGAGAGGTTGAATATATCCAAATCAATCCTAAAGCTAAGTTTAAACACTGAAATCTCATATGCCAAAGACAATCATTCACATAAAGCTTCGTTAAAAAGAAGAGGTGAGTTTGACATTGTTTTTTATAGAGTAAAAGAAACCATCCAGAAAAGCAGACTGTAAATCTATCAAAAGAAGAGAACAGAATTCAGGTTTCCCAAGCCACAGGATAGAAACAACTGTACAGGACCATCTGTCCTCACCATTGTGTGATACTCACCTGCATGGCCGACACCACTTCTCACTGAAAATCTGCAATCCCCTTTGTGAGAAACAGAACAGTTGCTAATGCAAAACAAGCATTTCAGGGAGTTGTAAGACAATCATTAGTGTAATAAACATTTTGACCACTTTGAAAGAAGGCTAAATACCTTGTTAAAGTCCAGTTTTGCTTCAACATGCTTTTTGTGCTACAAGAAACAGACAACTCCACTCCATTTAAAACCAGCACTGGGGATTCCGAGTCAGGTCTCACCATGGGAACACACAACCTGCTTCAAATATTTTTGCTGGATGCTTTCTTACCTCCATCTCCTTCTTCTTCTCCTTCATTCAGAACAATAATGCAGATGTGTTTGGTCAGCTGACGTGTGTTGGAGAACTTGCGGTTGCATTTCCTGCATTCCAGGCTGCCTGGTGAGACTTCAGATGGTTCTGGGCCTTCTTCTGTCCCAGCTGGAGTTTCTTTGCTTGGAACAGGGTTATTTTCTGCCATGTCTTCATCCACACAAAACTTCTTAGTGGACCCTTTTGGTCTGCCTCTTTTCCTCTTCGCTACGAGAAGCTCTAGAAAAGAAAATTAAAGTAAACTATAATTAAATTCCAGAGCTAATTAGCTAATATCCCTCTGATCTTTGAAAAATTGGTGCCTTAAATGAAGTTTGAGAGGTGTTATCACAAAAGCTTAAAAAAAGGTTAGCATCGCACAAACTTATTTCAAGCAGTGGTATTTGCTGGCATTTCTGGCAGCTGCAAAGCAGTAACATTTGTGTTACTGAGATCAGCAGATATCAAAGTGCCACAGTTTTACATAAATTACACTGCAAGCACTCTTCTAGACTACTGTGTAACTCTACCAGCACATGTATTCTACAAAATTGCTCTACTGTGTTTCAACAGTCTACAAAAAGCTTTTTCATTTAAATAATTTTCAAAGAAATTATCCAACTATTGAGATGTAATCAGAGAAAAGCAATTTATATTTTAGAACCAAAAGCTCATTGTCCTTTTAATATAGTGAACAATTACTCCTTAATATTATCTGTGGCTCGATTGTCAGTACTTTCTAGACAAAAGCTGGCATAAAAGATTGTTGGTAACAAATAAATTGCAGAAGTCATGCAAAAAAATGTTTCCTTAATTAAAATCAGAAGTCATCCACAACTCCTAATAAGTACAATATAATTTTACATTTCCATATTTTTGTAGAGGAAGTATTGATGAAATCCATGAGATGCAGGGCACAGAAAAGCCTGTAAACATGAATTGTATTTCCTGCTTAAGATTTCTCTCATCACTGCTGTGGGATCACAGATACTGATAAACTGAGACTGACAATGTAGCAGTAGGAAAAACCACAAAAAGAGAGAATATAAAAAAAACCCCTCTAAACCACAAACATTTTTCAAGCACAGGTGCTGAAAGACCTTATTGGATTGGTTGATTTAGAGCACATGGAAAAATAAATTACTTAAGGAATCTTAACGGAAGATGATTAAGGAGAACAGGAGAAGGTAGCATCATGTTATTCATGACCTATTCAGCACTTCCCTTAAATATACCAGGCAAACAAAACCCCACATTGGGAGACCGTGGCTTTGAGTTAATCCTGTAATTACTATCAAATGAAAAAGAAAGCATTCTGTCTTCTTATAGAAGACACTGAATACCTGTCTGCTTAAATAAATGTAATAAAACCGACAAAAACCTTACTACAAATAGAAAAAAAACAACTGTTTCCCATAACTTTTTGCAACCCTCCACCAGCATCCTGAACTCCTGTGTTACTCTAGCAAAAATAGTCAATTATAGCCAAATAGAAAGGGGTGATTTCAATGCTCTCAAAACTTCTCTTTGCTACCATTCATGTTATTTTGATATCCATCCATCCATCACAGCAACCAGTATTTGGTGCCTTGAGTTGAAGAAATTAACACACAATTAAAACAAGCCCAACAAGAATTATCTTTACATTAATCCATCAAAAGGTCACAGTTTGTTAAAGAGTCCAACGTGAGGAATACAGATGTGGATTCTGGTCAGACTACTACGTACTTAAATCCAAGGGTTGGAAGAGTGAAGGCAACCACCATATTCTCTGCATATTATATTATTTTCATTCCTTTACAAAGCAATTGTCAGATTGCCCAATAAAAAGAAATGAAGAAAAATCAGGTCAAACAGATGCTTCTTCCTGACTGTTTAATGCAAACTTAATGAAAAACAGAATAGCATTTTCACATTAAGACAGAAATTGAAACAAAATCTTGCATGCAAGTGGAAATATGAAAACTGCTCCTTTAGATGGCTGGTGATAGAACCTCTGCTGCTTACAAAATTGCAATTCTTATCACTGTGACTGCTACTGGTGTGGCAAATATAAAAAAAACCATGCAAATTTTAGAAATGTTTGTATATGTGTCCACCAGCAGGAGAATTTAAAGCAGTTCTCAAACATTTTAAAAGGTTTGGTGGCAAGAGGCAGGCAACAACAAACACAAGAACAGGAGGGCTCAGTGGGCAACTGATACATCACCAGAAGTTCTGAGGCTTATGGCAGTCATTTCTTTTCCTTGCTCCTTGGTTTCCTTTTCCCAGGACAGAACTTATCTCAAGCCACTTTGAGTTAACAATGCCAGAATTAAATTTTTAATGAGGCACATAACCATAAATTCCAGCTGTCTCTCTACCCCGCTTGCCCCCAGTGAGCTCTTCACACTGCATTATACTAATTCCAGCTCAAAGCAACACCTAAGATCAACAACACACAGTAATTTAATAGTAGAACATTGTAATTCATCTGCCAGTACATAACCAAGTTAATCAAACATTGCTTGTTAGAAAAAACAATCTGTTTAACTGTTAAAAATAAAGTAGTATATTAAATAAATAACAAAAAAACCTCTATCACTTATTTCAAGGATGCTTAGCCATAAACAGAGGTTTTAAATTGGTCATTAAAAAGATTTTGAATTAAGATCCTGTTCCCTCAAGAACAACTTAGTTGTTTCTGGGGATTTTGCACTCATTACAGACTGACTGAAACCAATATTTATGTTGACTGTTATTGGATGAGCAATGGCAATATCCAGAAAAGACATTCTGTGCTATGCTGTATAATTATGTACTCCAAGACATAAAAAAGACACTTCAAACAGAGAGTAATGAAATAAACTATACGTCTATTTTTATACTGTTGTTTCACAAGAATTGTTCACATAAGTTTCTCCAATGCAATCAATTAAATATAAAAAGTTTGTCAGCAGTCACAAAACACTTGTGCAGTGTTCACTTAAACATCCTGACCAAATTTAACAAGCTGATGCATTATGTAACATGAACCTTCCCCCAAATATCAGTGTTAAAAGCGTACATTTCATCAGTTACAACAGCACATAGCCGTATTCAGAATCTCCTGCACAAGGTGTCACACAAATGCATGCCAATAAATCTCATCCCCAGTTGTATTTTGTTACTGGTCTGTGTTTGTATCATGGCACCTGCAACACCTCCTACCCCTCAGGTGTGAAGGCAGACTCTGGCTGCATCCTGTGTTCAGGCAGGGGTGAGGCTGATGCACAGGCCAGGGTTTTAAGTGACCTGGATGAACTAAACTCCTTGGAGGAAATTATGACACTCAGACTTTCTTCAAGGTTTCAGGACCAATAGAGCCATGTATCCCATAATCCAGATATAGCCCAAAACAAACAAGAATCCATCAGGGAATAACAGTATGAACAATGAAGCCAGGGCCATTGATGCTGTCCTTCAAATCCTCACCAATCTGACCAAGCAGAAGCAAAACAAAGCTGGGTTTTGACAGGCACTTTGAAGGAAATGGAGATAATTGTGAATAGTCATGAAAGGAAGCCCTAAGCTAAACTGGAGCATGAATGATGACAGTTACCAGGTAAATAAATACCTGTAATTTCCCAAACAAAGATGTCACACTCCAGTGCTGGAGAAAATGTGACCTGCTCATAGATGTCCAATAGCAACACCTCCCTGGTACCCTTGGTCCCACTTAATAAAATAATGTTTACATCATTGTGCCAAAATGCCTAGGACAAATCAACTCCAAACAGGTCATGGCTTAACGATGGGAAAGTGGTGTGGCTAAGCAAAATCCAGCAGAGAGCACTGTAAATAAAATAACATTAGAGTAATAAACATATATTACGTCTAGCACTTTACTTGTCCCCGTTACTTATAAAATCATTAATTTATTACTCAGGCAGAACAAAGAGCTCCGTTAGCAACTCAGCATTCACTCCTCTATCCCAACTCTGGGGCAGCTACAGCATTTACCAATACTTGGAAGAGAAATTACACTTTCAAAGGACAAAAAGATGTTCATCTATTAGTCACCAAGCACTAAAAGTTGTAATTTCTTTAACTGTCATTCACCAATTACTTCTCCTTTCGGTGACAATACTGAATTACTAACAAAGACTGGTTCACTGACAAAAAATTGTATACTATAAAGTTTCTAAGTTTCATCTGCTGCAGATTCCATAGCAGGAGGGTAAAATTGATGCTTTGAAAGAAGAACTCTTTCCAAATCCTATGTTCATGTGTAGAATGCCCTATTTTTTTTTTAACAGAACACAGAAAATAATTCAATGGGACTTTGGAACCCTCTTTTCCAATGAATCTGTCTGATGGGAAAGGAGAAATGCTAAAGTATGCCTAGAATATGACTTGAAAACTACGCAGAAGTAATTTACCTTGACATTCTTACTGACAGCAGATGGCAAAGAGTTGAGCTACATAACCTAAAAAAAGGGGCACTATATGAGCACATAAGATGAATAAAAGTATTCACCAAGAATAATGAGAAAGATAAATTATGAATATATAACTTAACATAAGAATGTCATGTTTTACATAAGATTTGCAGAGTTATTTTCTTAAAAGTTATTTATGTCTAATTTCTGTTGCTTCAGATCATAATGGTAATTACAAACTATCCTCATGAATGTACAATGCATGCTGAACACATACAACACAGAAAGTGCAGATACTCCTGACACAAATGCAAAGAGAAGTTTACAGAAGAGCCTTTTTACTAAAATGAATAAGAATATATTACAAGATACCAGTCTCACTGGGCTCAGAAACATACGTAGTGAAGGGATAAAAGGAAAGAAAGATTTGAGAAAGCAAAATGCATTTTGCATGCCTAAGGAATTAATTCTGTGCCATTAAAATAAAATTAGAATGGCATTTTGAAACCTGATTTGAAATTTATTCATCATCTTCTGATACCTTGGTAATTTTGGGCATTGTGTGAAATAGTAATCTGGTGTGATTTTTCCTCACTAGCCACCTGAGGAGACAGTAGCTCCAGTGAAATACTGTATGACCATCATTAGAAATATTTCTTACATTGATGAAGTTAGTGTAACTATTGAATTACTGCTGGTAAACAAGTGAAGAAACATCACATGCATATGTTAACACCAAAAAAATTCTTTAAGATATGATATGAGAGTAGGTTTGATCCATAAGCACATAGTTTTTAAAATCTAGAAGTCATAATGATTGAAAAATCCTAGTATTTGTGTTAAGTAAGAGGTTTGCCAACAAAATAAATCCATCACTCAGTAAGGGCATAAAAGAAGATAAAAAGTCTGAATTTGAACCCATTGCTAATATTCCAAAGGATGGCAATTATAACCAGTTAAAATGGAATGGAATGAATGTAACTTCTTCCACTGCAGAGTAGAATTTTTATCTGTAACTAATTCAACGTCTGATTGCTTTATTTAGCAGCGTCAATAACAAAACACAGTTATAAATTATGAATCATGCCACTTCCTTTTTGGAATAGAACTATTAACATTACCTAAATCACAACAAACAAGTCAGACAACGCAAAAAGGACACCTAAGCCTCAAGACACACTCTCACCCATGGTGCCCTGATTGCTTTCCACTGCTGTTAGACAATCTTCCCACTGCTACTACAGAGCTCAAATGAAAGCTGTAGGAAGCAAACCTTGCTATACTTGACACTGAAAATTAATGAACCAATGTCATCATTCCCTAAGACACGTTGAGTTTATCCATATCTGTCATATGATCTATTCTGTGCTGAATGAAATTCAGGGTGGCAGTTGTACAGTGATTATTATAAAAACAAACTATGCAAACCATTCTATGCACAATGCAGTAATCACACCACAGGTTTTATTAAAGAAATACATAACACTGAAAATGACATTCCTCTCAATTTATGAATGTACCTTCTCCATCTTTGTTTGTGTTTGTGGGTACTGTTAGAGGTTGGAGAGGAATAATGATGTCATCCACATTGGTCCCTTCTTCGGTGTGTTTCTCGGAGACATGAGACAAAAGTTCGGACTTATTTGGTGAAAATAAGTTACAAAGCTTACACATGAAGATGGAATTGATTCCTGAAAAACAAGTTTAAAAACAAGGAGTTAATACTTTCAAATGTAAATGATTTATGTTACCATGAGTTACTGGGATTTTGGTTCAGTCAACATAGTAACTATAATTTACTTAATACATGTAACAGACAGCAATGAGGTGAAATGACAAGTATTATCTCACTAAATGAACACATTCATCATACATCCCAAAATAAATTAATTTAAGAAATGGGTAAACTCCTAGCTAGATCCTCATAGGACAAAAAATTTCTTCTGGCTGAAATCTTAGAAATGTTCTAACATGACACAAAAGGAAGCAGAACAGATTAAGACCTTTCTCCCCTTCCAGCCTCAAACATCATTATAATTTTTATATATTTTCAAACACATGGTAAAATTGTAGGTAAGACATGACATCCTCATCAAATTCCATTAAAAGTTCCTGTTGATTTAGGAAAAACAAACAAAAAAACCCAAAATCAAACTAAAAATCTTCAAAGCAGCAGCAGCAGCAAATGAAGAATGTCACTAAAACATAAAACATGTCATGTGGTCAATGCTTTAAACAGAAATTTGACACAACTTTTTAGGCAAAACTTTTTTTTTTTTTTTAATTCACAGGTACTTGAAGCATGATGTGAAAGCAAAGCTTCAAGAAAGTAAATAAAAACAAAGAAGGATTAATATAATCCCAGATTAAAAAACCCTCAAAAATTCTGGCCAGAGAAATTCAGAGAACTTTGTTTTCTAACACTTCAGTCTTTTTGTTTAATGGTTTGATTTTCCCAAGAGTCCCAACACCCTTCGGGGTCCAATGAAACCTAAGAACAACAAAGAACCAATTTTAACAGCACATTTGCTCTCCAGCTTCACATAAAAAGTTCTGGCCCAGAGACTGGTTCCAATTACTACTCTCCCTCCGCCTCCCAAAAAAAATAGGGACATACACCCACCTGAAATCTAACTGGAACAAGCAGCACTTTTGAGGTACAAGTCAAACCACAGATCAGTGGTTAAGTACAGAAATAAAGTGATAGTTTGTGAACTTTGGGATGAATCTGGGGATAAGAGAAAAGGGAAGCTATATTTTGGGACCTATTTTCAAAATAATCCTAAGCACTACTTAACTCAACATTATTCCATTTCCTTCACGACACACTAATTATACAGTTCACCCCACTCAAAAAAATCCTTCTTTGAGGTGTCCTGAAAGTTAAGAGAAGCAGAGGTGTCTCTTTTACAGGTATTTGCACTTGAAATATAACAGAAGCACAGCTCAAAACTAACAGGCAGATTATTCACCTCTTTCAAAACATCTCTGAAAAAACAACTCCAGTACTGCTCCTGTTGTTCGAAATTCCCTCTGTATTACACACAAGCAGCCATGTAAGTGTACAGTACAATCAGTGTGTTCTTAGGAGCTCAGCTGGGTTCCTTCTCAGGCATTCTGCTGTCTTGAGCACACTGATATTTCTGTTTTGATTGCATTATGTTGAAATGTTCCTTTGAACTAGTTCTGCTCTAGTTAGCATTACTCTTTTTATTTTTTCTAAGGGAATGAAGCCTGTTATTGACCCCGTGGATGACAACTGTTCTCTTTAAATGTAAATGCACCATGAAACCTAGGAACATTTATCTAAACGTTTAACTAACTGACATTCCATGATTCAGCTGACATTTCTGTTCTGAGGTTTTATTTGTCACTGTTTCTGCTTCCTGCCCTGCTGGCTGTTTTCCCTAGAAGTTCAGGCTCAGTGTTTTGTCTCTTGTCTCCTCCTTCAACAGCTGCAATCGGTACTCAACACACCACTCTATCTCTCACTCCTCCCAGGGAGGACTTGAGGAGGGGCAGAGGAGCAAGAAGAATCCCCAGAAGCCTCTGTGGATGTTTGAAGTGTTTGATTACCAACACCACCAAACAGAAGTAAAGCTGGACCAAAGCCAGAAATGAACAGCCCAGGTGGCAGAGGACAGTGAGTGTCAGTGAAGGTGCAGGAAGCACCAGAACACACACAAGATGCACGAGCTTTACTCAGAGGTGGGATGGAAACCAAACAGGGAAAAGGAATTATTTTAGGAAGAATGACTTGAAAAGGAGATCACAGAGCAGAGAAAAAACTCTGCTGATCACCAGACTAAACAAGTATGGAATAAGCAAACAATAATTGATTACCCAGTTGCTAATTAGGCAGTGTAGCAATAAAGCAATGAATTATAGTCAATTAAGTGTAAAAATCAAATAAGGAGTAAGTTGATTAACTATGCATGGAATCAATGACTAATTAGTGAATAATTAATTATGTAGGAAATCAACAGAGCAATTAATTAGGCAGCAATTAAATATGTGGAGAAAGAAAGGAACAGTAATCAAGTATGCAGGTACACAAACATCAGGAAATTCAGCCAAAACCAACCTGGGACACTCTGTTCACTAAACATGCTTTGTGGTAATTCATTATCTTCAGTTTGCCCCTATAAACTGTGCTAAATATATATTGAAATAAATAATAACAATAATTTTCTTCTTAATTGACTATGTGGAAAATAAAGCTACAACGTAAGCAAAGCCTTTTCTTAATTCTTCCCAAACCCTCAGCATATTGCTTAATTAGGACTTTTTTTCTTCACACTAAGCATATCTACAGCAAAGGGAGTTTAACAAATGGATTACTGAAAACAAAGAACAAGCTGCAGACTAGGAAGCAGATTCCCTGATTCTCAATCCCCTTCACAAAGTATAAACCAGTATCTGTCCTGTTCTGCTTCAAAGTTGGAGTGGGGAAGAGGGAAGCAGGAAGAAAGAAACATTTATCTTGGAAAGATCACTGAAATTAACAGTACTTAAGTGAATCAATGAACATATAATTGTCATATATCCTTTTAAATATTGTGTGACAAAACCTACTCCAGAGCCAATTCTGACTAACCAAAAACTTTCATTTTGCATAAAAAGAAGGTTAAGTGTTGGTATTGTTTTATTTTTAATAACTACTTTTACAAGACACACACAGCAAGGACACAAATCTGTATTACTATGCCCTAAATCATTCCAATAGATCCAAAATTTTTCTCCTCTCCTTTTAAAGCAGACAACAGTTAACAACTTCTGTAAGTGCCTTTGAAGTTCTGCAGCTGTTAAAAGGAACTAGAACGCCACAATTAAATACGAAAATAAAATCACTGGATATTTGTTGCCCTGTGGAAAAAGTTCATAGGATGCATAACTATGCATCTGGTCAACCTTCATAAAATAGACAGCAATGAATTTCAGAATATGAATAATTACTTATTTCCTTCTAAACTTATTACAGAGCTGAGACAAACTTTGTTGCCTCACCACCATCGAATTCTTAACCAGAACTTTCTGCAATTAAAAATCTTATTCATCAGAGCAGGATTTGGTCTTGTTGGGCTTTTTTTTTTCCCTCTTTCTGCTGTTTCTGCACAGATATCAAATACAATAAAAAGTGGGTACAACTATTCAAATCAAATTATTTGTTTTGTGAAAGAGCTTTTCACACACAAATGTTGAGCATGTAAGATACTGAAGCGTCTAAGAACAATAAACAAGACTTTTTCTGTTTAGGTAGAAGCACTGAAATGTGAGGTAGCAGTTAATATGAAAGAAGCATGTAAAAAGCCAGTAACTTGTTTAAGACAAGCAATGCTATTTCCTAGTAATAAGACAGTTTAAACTGAACATAAAAGAACGGGCAAATACAGTAGAAGGAATTATGATATCCTGTGCTACTGTCAAATACTTTAAAAATATTTTACTTATCAGATCTTACTCCTCTGAGCATGCTGGAGGCTCTTCATCTTCAAAGCCACTTCAAACATCCAAAATTTTCACAAACATATTACAGTGCATCTCTGACTTTTATTGCTTCACCTCCAGGACACTTGTTTGGTGGTTTTGAGGGTTTTTTTGTAGGGATTTTTTTTTTTTGCTGTTGTTATTGTTTTACTTAAAATCTACTTTTTATAAACCTTATAACATTTTAATAATTGTTTTAGTAAAGATGCTGGTATAAACTAATCTTATTTTTCTTCATTAAAGAAAAAAATTAAATAGATCAATACTGCTTTTTGGCTATTTTCTCTATTTTGATTCATCAAGAAATTAATATCCAGTATTACAGGACATGTCTGAATCAAAAGCACTATCCTTGGTAAGTGTTTAAGAAATATAAGTATATAAAGTCTATAAAACAAACTATTTGCTACCATTAGAACAGCAGCACCACAAGAACCCTGTGCTCAAAACTAACAAATTAACCGTATTAGAAGCAGCAGATGGAGAATCAAAAGCTATTTTAGGGCTTCCTTCATCTGAATTTGGGCAATTCTAAACAGTAAGTAACAGCTTCTTAATTCACCAGCACAAAATGACTGCTGAGACAAAACCAGCAGTGCAGAAAGCATTCAATCAAGGAAAAGGAGCCCCTGTACCATGACTGTTCTCGCTCTTAGCTGCTAACAAAACTCAGGGCAATTTAATTATCTTTAGTTAAGTGCAACAACATTTATTTTAACAGTAAGGAAGAATGCTACAGCAATATTGGTACAGGATGCATTCCTGCAAAAACTAAAAGATGATGCTAAAATCAATACCACTTAATATGGTTTTATGGAAAACCCAGTCGTATACATTCATCATTTTTCCTAGCCAGGCCATAAGTAAAGTTTATTCAAACTACATCTGTAGAGGCTCTCAGACATTGCATACAAGACTGAATTTCACTGAAGTTTCTGAATGTTTATGATTAAGAAATATTATATCTTAAAATCCCTACTTTTCCTGTGAGGGTGGTGAGGCACTAGAGCACAGGTTGCCCAGAGAACTTGTGGATGCCCCATCCCTGGAAGTGTTCAAGGCCAGGCTGGATGGGGCTCTGAGCAACCTGGTCTGGTTGCTCAGAGCCCCATGGGCAGTGGAAGGTGTCCCTGCCCATGGCAAGGGGGTGGAATTGGGTGATCTTTAAGGTTCCTCCCAACACAAACCATTCTGTGATTCTATGATATATACAATACAAATATACTAGGACTGCAAGAAAGAAGAAAAGTTCACTAGTTAAGGTGCCCGGGATATGAATTCATGATGGTGCTGTTGTGAGCAGAACTAAGTTGGCAGCTCTATATATATCTAAGAGAAAATCACAATTTGAGAAATAAAAACAGAGGAGCATCAGGCTTTAGCCACGCAAAACTTCAAGGGAGTATGAAAGTGGTTTTAAATTAAGACTGAAAGGTAGGTGACAAGTGCAAAAGACCACAAAGATGAAGGAGATTCACCTTGCAGCAGTAAAAATCAGAGACTACTTTCAAATGAAGAATGACACAGAAAGTAGTAGAATTTTTACAGGAAAGAACAAAACAATTTCTTAGGTTTGCTTTTGTGGTTGCTTTTAAAAAAATAAACCTACATACTACTACAAAAATGCAAGAAGCCAAATAAAGTGGCAAAGTTGGAATGCCTGGCTGTAGACAAGGCTTACTGACATTCATGCATTCAAATAAGCTTCTGATAAACATTGTTGTAATGCCAGTGGGTCACTGCCACCACCAAAATATTGAGGACAAATTAGGATGTATTATTTTAAAGAAATAAGGCCTGTTAGAAGCAGCTTAGGGTCAAATTGGCTTAACAGACTATTTTTACAAGTAACAGAACTCTTGAGGAGTTTAAACACAGTGCACAGAAAAGCACAGGACTACACATGAGCAACGATCTGACCACAGGGGTACGAATGACTGTGGCACACTGGAGGGGATAGAAGAGGTTACAAAGACAGAAACAGTATATTGTAGGGTTTAATTAGGCTTGTGCAGAGTGGTTAAATGTCAGGACAGGATGCCAAGGTTAAACGTTTAGACACCATTAGTGACTGTTTCACCCAGCAAGCAGCCAGGGAAACCACATGAGGAGAAACAGTTCTTGACTTTATCAGAAGTAAACACAGGACCCTTTTCAAAGTGATATTATTCGAGAGTTACTCTGTAACCATGATTAAAGTACTACTCAAAAGCCCTCTTAAAAGAGTGATAAAGAGCCAAATGTTTGTGTTTCACTTCAACAATGCAAACTATATTAAGATAAAAAGCATCTTTAACAAAACAAACCACAAAAAGGACTAAAACAGTTCCAAGACAAGTTAAATCCTTGAAAGCAGCATGAAGGCTATTTAAAAGCATCAGATTTGATGCTAATCATCAAAGAAGGTTTTAAAAACAGGAAGGAAAAATCTAGCACAACTAAATAGCAGTGAAATGAACTTTCAGTAGAGGAAAACATTTCTACATAAGTTTTGTAAAATGAGGAAAGCAAAGGAAGATTAAATTGTGTCAAATTTAATGTAAAAACACAGTGAGGCAGGTCATTAAGGGCAATTCTATCAACTTAAAAAATGAAAAGCAGAATGCAGCAACGTTTTAAAAACATCGCAGTAGCAACAGGCCTGACCAAGAGCCTGTGCAATGAAAAATAATCTGTATAGGAAAAAGATTCTTCAAAGAAAGTGACCCCATAGCAAAACAAGTGTTTCAATTTGCTGTCATTTTATAATGGTTTGGAGAGGTTTTCTGTGAAAGATCTCTCAATTATAGCAAACACTTTAAAGACAGCCTCAAAAAAAGACTAGGAACTGCACTCCTCAGAAACAAAACCTTACAGCTGAAACAGGCAGACCTATAAGACAGGTGGTCCTATAATAACAAAGACCTAATTTAAAAAAATAGCCATACTGGGCATGTATACATCTTTGGATACTGCTCCTTTACCAGAATAATCATAATCATCATCCTTAAAAGGTGCAGAAATAAGGAAGATCAACAACACAGCATAGTAAGCAGTTAAATAAATTAGAATTTTTTTTGCCTGAGAAGGATGGAATTGAGGACTGGAGAAAAGGCAAAGTGTAAAATGAAGAACTAGAAAACCATGAGTCATGAAGGACATGATCCCTCTGAAACTACTGCCTGTCTTGCAGCTGATCTCTCCCTGCTACTGCAACTCTAAGGCAGCTACACATCCACTCGGTGTCCAGAATTCTTAGAAGTTGACCAGGAAGCACCAAGTTGAAAGAGAGTGGTCAGGGCTCAGCAAAGCCCATAAGAAGGTCTAAGACCATATTCTGGACAAGTATCACCATGAGCATGCCCTGTTCTTACACTTTTCTATTTAAACATGCATCGTGAGTGGCTGTTAAGCACATGAATTGGCAGGAGTGAAACAAAATTAAGACTCAAATCATTCATTAACTTTCTGACACTGTATTTCGTTCACCACAATAAGAACACTGCATAACATAAACCTTAACGTAGCTCAGTTATTCCACCATTCAAACAGGATCCTTCCCATTTTTGAGGTCCCAGAGGAGGACACAGCTCTGCAGGTGGGGTCTCACCAGAGCAGAGCAGAGCAGAGGGGCAGAATCCCCTCCCTCAGCCTGCTCTGGGTGCAGCCCAGGACACGTTTGGTTTCTGGGCTGCCAGAGCACATTGCTGGGTCATGCCCAGCTTCTCATCCACCAACACCCCAAGTCCTTCTCCCCAGGGCTGCTCTCAATCCACTCCCCGCCCAGTCTGTGTTTGCGCTGGGGATTGCCCCAAGCCAGGCTCAGGACCTTGCCCTTGGCCTTGCTGAGCCCCACCAGTTTCACCCAGACCTCCCACATTGTATCCAAATGTGTAAACTAAACACATTGTATCTAACCAGTCTGATACTGTATTTTTGAAAAGAAACTTGCATTAGAAACTAGGAGTTTGACTAATGATGGCAAGTAAAAGCACTTGTATTTCTCTGTTTCACACACCCCATCTTTACAAAGGCTGCTGGAAAAAAAGTTAAATAAAGTTCTTTAAAAGAAGACAACTGTCTCTACACATTTATGTTGGCTAAAACATATAAAATTCAGGACCTGGATATAACATGGATTTAATAGGATATTCAAGTAACTAGGAAGCTAAATTATTTTCAGTTTAGAATAATCACTTTATCAAACATACAAACAAGACAGCTTTTCTATCATTAAGGAAAAAAAAAGAAAACAGAGTAGATATGTTTATAGCAAGGCATTTTTATTTTCGTGTTCTAAGATCTCCCTCATGTGGCTAAACACAACACTGCTGAAGGTTCCAGTGAAATACACTAATGCACGATATCAAAATGTGTAAGGTGCACTACCAGACACCAAAACCACTCAGAACCCCTCAGAGAATAAGCACAAACTACATGATCAGCCATCGACTTCAGGATGCACTTCAGGAAACACTCTGAACCTGATTTTTGAAAGGACCCATAATGGAAATGCGTCTGAGGTCAGATACACCTCAGCAGCAATATCAAAAATACTGAACACTCACGACAGTTCCGGGTTCAACCACACTCAGAACACTTTTTATTAAGACAAATGTGCTTGAATAAATATGAATTTATTAGTAGCACTAGTAATAAGAGAATTATTTCTCACTGAAAGTTGGATCCCAGAATATAAAGCAGTCCTGGAATGCTTTTACAATAGTCCATAAGTAACACAGCACCTGTTGGCTATTCTATTACTCAGTTACTCTCCTGACAGTGCAATTCTCATTGGCATACAATACAGAATCACAGAATAGATGGGGTTGGAAGGGACCTCTGGAGATCATCTAGTCCAACCCTCCTGCCAAAGCTGGATCACCTAGAGCAGGTGGCACAGGAATGCATCCAGGTGGGTTCTGAATATCTCCAGAAAAGGAGACTCCATGACCTCCCTGGGCAGCCTGTCCCACTGCCATCCTCAACATAAAGAGGTTCTTCTACATGTTGGAGTTGAACTTCCTGAGTTTTAGAGTATGGCTATTGCCCCTTAGTGGTGGTTTGAGTTGTAAACTATCCATCAATACTTCATAGGACGGATAGAAATAACTCAGGATTCCAAAAGTTAAGAAGTCAACTCGAAGAATGACAACCAGAAGCCAAATTTGAATATACAGGGTAATTAACAGGCATTCAATTATTGCAACATCACTTCACAAACTTGCACTGCAACAGCACACAGGGATTGTGAAAGGCAGAAAGCACACACACAGCATTCCTAAGGCTGTCACTTCTGGGTAACTTTTGTCACTGCTGGAATGAAAGCCAGGCCAATACAAGGCACATAAAGGCACCAGATGACGGTGCAGTGGAAACATCTTTAACACGTCTTAAACATTTGCCTTCGACAGCTGAGCTCTGGGGACCCTGAGCTGTTTACACTTTTTACAGCGGCTGCCAGAGGAGCTCACGAGCGTTTCAAACCCAGGTGAGCACAGAATCATGGAATCACAGAATGGAAAAGGATTCGAACGGACCTCAAAGACCATCCAGTCCCAACGCCCTGCCATGGCCAGGGACACCTCCCACTAGACCCAGGTTACTCAAGGCAACCTGGCCTTTAAACCCTGCCAGGGCTGGGGCATCCACAACCTTCCTGGTCAACCTATTCCGGAGACTGACCACCCTCACAGTAAAGAATTTCTTCTTAACATCCAGCATAAATTCCCCCTCTTTCAGTTTGTGCCCATGACTCCCTGTCCTATCACTACAGTTCCTGAGGATGAGCCCCTCTCCGCGCTCCCTGCAGGCCCCCTGCACATCCCGTGAGGTTGCTGTGGGCTCTCCACGCATCAGCTCGGCACCAGCAGCAGCTCCCAGCTGTTCCCGGCTCGCTGCTAAGCGGCAGCCTCGGGGCACAGCAGGACTGCCGGGCTCGGGCTGCCCGAAGCCCCCAGAGCCCCCAGGTCTGCCGGCAGCGCAGGGCGATGGAGTCTGCGGCGGCCGCCACTGGAGGAACTACTTGTCCTGCGGAAGGAGCGTCACGCAGCTCCGCCGGAACTACTTCCTGAGCCCGCCGCGCGGGATCCGTGCGCGCTCCCCCGCCCGCCCGCCCGGCCCCGCTCACCTGCAGCCGCCGCCTCCATCGCCGCGGGGCTCAGCGGGACAGCGCGTCGGGGGCCGAGCGCGGCCCGCCCGGAACACAGAGTGAGGGGAAAGAGAAAAAAAAATAAAAAAACAAACACCGAAAATCGGGTCCCTGTGCGGCGCCTTATGGCGAATCTGCCGCGGCCGACACGGCAGTGGCGGCTCGGCTCGGCTCGGCGGGGCGGAGCGGCGCCTGCGCAGTGGCGGCCGCGGCCCCTGAGGCGCCGCCCGCGGGCTGAGGGAGCCGCGGGAGGAGGATGAGGGACGCGGGGACAGGAGGCACCCGAGGCAGCCGCGACACCCCGCCGTCAGCTCCCCGTGCCCTCCCGAACACCCGCCGCCCGCCCCAGGACCCCGGGAGGCCGGGGCTGCTCAGCTCACACAGCCCCGGGATGTCAAAGGCGTTTTAATTCACCACCTGTGGGTAAAATGTGTTTTTATGACCGTGGTACTTTAGCACGTACGAGGTAGTCATAGAATGTACTGGCTTTGAAGGGACCTTAAAGACCATCTCGTTCCAACCCCTCTGTTATGGGCAGGGAGACCTTCCACTAAACCAGGTTGTTCCAAGCCACATCCAGCCTGGCCTTGAACACCTCCAAGAATGGGACATCCACAGCTTCCCTGGGCACTATTGAGTCTGATTGACTCAAGAATCTGCAGAGTCTTGCCACCCTCAGTAAAGGATTTCTTCCCAATTTAAACCTACCCTCTGAGGTAAGAGCTGTGATCATGGGGACCCAGGTCGTGTGTCCCTTGTCCTGTGTGTCACCACAGGTCGCTCGAGCAGGACTGTATGAATAAACACCCTTGGTGTTTATGGACATGAAAAGGCAAGTGTGAGGAAGCAGGGTCATTTGTGCGTAAAAGTCGCCTCTCCTCGCTGGTGTCACACCTCTACCAGCCTTACACTCAGCTTTGCTCCATCAGTTCCTAGAGGTGCTGGCGGGCAGGGCCAGGCTGGGTCTTAGCCCGCAGCAGACAGACTGGGCAGCTGTACTTTACCAGTGTTCACCCCATCAATGCTTCTCCCACTCGGAATGACTTGGATGAGACAACTCTTACAAAAATATGTTATTTAGAATTTATGTAAGAGACCTAACCAGAAGGGAAAGACTAGACCTCTCCGGAGGCTTTCATTGCTCCTCTGCAAAATTTGCCTCCTCTGACCAGATGCAAATAACAGAGCAATATTATAGGAGAGTCATCAGTGTTCAGACCTCATGAGAAACAACACTGGGAACCTGTTTTAGCCTGGTGCCTTGACCTGTCTTCTTCACCTTCTAGACTCCTTGTGCCCCTTTCTGCCCCTCTTCCTACCCACTGCACATATCTTCTGGAGAATGTTTTGTACTCCTAGGAGCAATAAAGATGAAAGCACACTTATGCTCAGGCACACACTGCCCATGAAAGGAAGGGACTGTGCTCTTTTTTGGACATGAATAATATTCATCCTTACCTTGGCATTGAAAGGACATTCTCTGCTCCTTGAGTCACTGAGGCTCACTACAGCAAGTGGGGTGGATTCTCCTGCCAAGAAAAACACTTGTCTTCACACAGAACCACTGGTTGAGCATCAGCATGCCACGTGGTTTACTTTTTCCATACAGATATTGCATAGAGTTCTGCTTTGCACAACCGCAAGCCTGTTTAAAAGGCTGCATTAATAAAGGCTTGTCCTTTACTGAGACAATGTTGCGTTGCTGTGTTTGGTTTAGCAAGGCGCAGCGTTGTCGGGAAGCGCTGCGGGGCTGCTGAGCACAGAGCGGCCGCTCCGCTCTCCCGCAGCGCCTCCGCACGGCCCCGCTCCTGCTCCCGCCGGCTGCCGGCTCCGCACCGCGGGAACCCGAAAGGAGGCGAGAAGGATCCCTCCATGTGGGCCTCTGAGGACTTTTATTGCATTGTCACAAGCCAATTCCCAGACGCAGAGAGAACCATGTGGTCCGGCATCTTGGGGGTTTATATATGGGAAGGAGGGAGGCGGGGAAAGCACATGGATGAATGATCTCAGGGCGCAGGGGTGGTACATGGGCGGAGTTGGGGTACTGGGACCAATAGGGAGAACCGGAGGGAGCGGCCAGGGATAGGGGCAGGGGAAGGGCGGGAATACAGCACCACAAGACAACAAATCAGAGTTGGAATATCTGAGTTGTGCTCCCTGTCCTAGTCAAAATGTTTGGGAGCTCTGTCTGTTGGATGTCAGAAAAGAAAGAGAAAAGGTATCACTGTGGGGGTGCCTGGCCAGGTCACAGAGCCTCATGAAGCAAAGCTTTTGCAGCTCTGAATCAACAATTTAACAGCTTAAACAAAAATACCCTCAAGTTCTTCCAAGTGCCGTCATATCAGAAGCCACAGAACTTACCACCAGCAGAGCGCAGCTGCACCACACACAACACAGATCCAGGCACTGGGATAAGCAGCATCAATTGTGAGGCCTGTTTGACACAAACAGCAGTGATTCCTTGGGCTGTTCTGTGCAGGACCTGGACTTCAATGATCCTTGATGGCCAATTCCAGCTCAGGATATTCTGTGATTCTATGAACAGTTCCCATCTCAAGGGAGAACCTGATCCATGTCTGTTCATCTCATTCTGTCACAGTTTCCTTATTGACAAAATTCAAGGCCCACACTGCCCATGCTTTTCCTGTCCTTCCTGCACATTCCCTTTCTGTTGTTTTTCAGGTCCCAGTCCCAGTTTTCATTCACAGGAATATCTTACTTGTTTTTCTCAAGTGCTCTTTCCAGGTGCTTTCTGTACTTTCTCTCTCACCCCTGACGTCTCTCTAGCCACTTGTAGATAAGCTCCTGCACACACAAGTGTTTATCAAATACAGCTCCCAGTTCCTTCTCTTCAGCCTGAGTAGCTCCTTCTCATAGCCTCCATGACTGGCTGGTATTGACTTCTCCTGAATCAACTCTTGAATAAGAATAAGAATAAGAATAAGAATAAGAATAAGAATAAGAATAAGAATAAGAATAAGAATAAGAATAAGAATAAGAATCTCTACCAAGTGCTAGAGAATGCAATGTTCAAATATAGAGCAAATTCAGTATTGCACAGGGCTTCAGCCGGCATCTGGAGCTGGAATCCATGAGCAGAGTGTGGATGCCCTTACTGAGGCCACACCAGATACTGACTTCTCCTTTTCCCAGTTACATGGTTTGGCTTTATTCACAAATAGGAAAAGCACTTCACTGAAGATGTGTATTCCCAAGTGTGAAATGAGAGTGCAGCTTGCTTGGCTGTTCTGTAACAGCCCCACAGAATTAGGGTGGTAAAGTCAATCAAAAATTAGAATTAGTACTGCTTTGTACAGCTTTCATTTCCATGTGGTTCTGCCTAAGCTATTTCTGGGAATCTTCTACATCCCACAGTCATACACTGCATTTGTTCAGAATCTCTGACTCATTCAGCATTGCTGACGTACCTGACCTAGATATGAATGAGGGCTACACAGCACAGGGTCTTGTCTGTAACACAAGACTCTGCCTTATTTGTTACAGAAGCTGGAAAACGTTGAGAAGTAAACATGAGATTTTATGAAGGGAAATTAGGAACAGATTTCTCTCACAGAGTTCATTTATGATATAAAAACAGCATTCATTAATTGCGTCTTTCTCCTTTTCTGCTTCCTCACCGTGGCATTTGCAATGTGCTTTGAAAAGCTTTATATATTTCTATAGTTGAAAATTATAGCATCTGTGCTTAAATGTGATCATTACTTTTAAACCCCCTTATCCTAGGTGACTTACATTGAAAATACCCAGTTAGGGAAACTTTACCCTAAACTTCAGTGCTTCACTTTCCCTTTTTTTCCCCGTGAGTGTTTTGAGAAAATAAAGTAATTTCTGTTGAAATAGCAAATCAATAAATGTCCCATAAGCACCCAAAACAAAATGAGGCAAAGCTCTGTTGAGGGAAGACACAATAATTAGCTAAATGAAGCAGTTGTCCTGTGAGAGAAAACAGTAAATTATGTGATTGTGACCTAAGGATCTGCAACAAAAAATACCAACAGAGGATAAAAAGAGCTATATGCTGACAAACCTTGATTTAGACACTTAATGACCTTCCAGTGCTTGAATTTCCAACCTAATTTTTATTATAATACCAGTATTTTAAGACAAAAATCCTTTAGCATTTTATGAAGTAGAGCGCATAAAGCATTCTAGCAGGAGAGCAGAACTCATAGATACAACAAGCTAAATATTATAAGAAACAGTGTAAAATAAAAAATCTTCAGCTTTGTGTGCACTTGCTGGAGAATGGAAAAAACCCAAAACATCTGTCTGGGTCTTTTATTAATCACACAGTACACATACACTCTGCTGCATTTGAGCTTCCTGTACTTGCTTGCAAACAATTCCCTGGGCAGCTTGTTCCAATGCCTGACAACCCTTTCTGTGAATATCCAATAATACCTAACCTAAACTTTCCCCAGTGCAACTTGAGGCCATTACCTCCTGTCACTTCTTACTTGGGAGAAGAGGCCAATTCCCATCTGGGTACGCCCTCCTTTCAGGGAGTTGTAGAGAGCAATTAGGTGCCCCCTGAGCCTCCTTTTCTCCAGGCTGAACATCCCTGGCTCCCTCAGCTGCTCCTCATCAGACTCGTGCTCCAGCCCCTTCCCAGCTCCATTGCCCTTCTCTGGACACACTCCACCACCTCAATCTCTTTCTTGCAGTGAGGGACCCAGAACTGAACACAGCCCTTGAGATGTGTCCTCACCAGTGCCAAGTACATGGGGGCAGTCAGTGCCCTGCTCCTGCTGCCCACACCATTGCTGACACAGAAGGCCAGGAGGCCACCCAAGCACACACTGGCTCACGTTCAGCTGGTGTTGGCCAGCACCCCCAGGGCCTTTCCCGCTGGGAGCTTTCCAGCACCTCTGCCCCCAGCCTGGAGCACTGCAGGGGGTTGCTGTGATCCAGCAGCAAGACCCAGCACTTGGCCTTCCTGAACCTCATACAACTGGTCTGGGTCTGTCGATCCAGCCTGTCCAGATCCCTCTGCAGAACCTTCCTACCCTCCAGCAGACCAACACTCCCTCTCAGTTTGGTGTCATCTGCAAATTTAATGAGAGTACACTCAATCCCCTCATGCAGGTCATCAATAAAGATCTTAATCAGGGCTGGACAGAGTACTGAGCCCTGGGAAACGCCACTAGTGACCAGCCACCTACTGGATGTGTCACCATTCACCACCGCTCTCTGGGCTTGGCCATTCAGCCAGTTGTTAATCCAGCAAAGAGTGCACCTGCCCAAGCCATGGGAAGCGAGTTTCTCCAGGAGAATGCTGTGGGAAAAGGGGTCAAAGGCTTTGCAGAAGTCGAGGTAGACACATCCACAGCCTTTCCCTCACCTACTACATTGTCACCTGATAATAGGAGGTCAGGTTGGTCAACCAGAACCTGCCGTTCATGACCCTGTGCTGGCTGGGACTGATCCCCTGGTTGTTCTGTATCTGTGACACTCACGATGATTTGCACCACAACTTCCCCTGGCACCATGGTCAGGCTGTCGTTCCCCACATCCTCCTTCCAGCCCTTCACGTAGGTGGATGTTGCATTTGTGAACCTCCAGTCAACTGGGACCTCCCCAGTCAGCCAGGACTGCTGATAAATGATGGAGAGTGGCAGGGTGAGCTCTTCCTCCATTCCGTCACTACCCTGGGGTGGATCCCATCCGGCCCCATGGACATGTTGCATTATTTTTAAAAGAAAAGGGACCATTGTTTAGTGAGAGCAAAGACTAAACTTCGTAAAGTAATTAAGCAGTCCTTCCTGGATTTTGTGAACTGTTTTTCCACTAAGAAAAAACTTGAGCCATATTTACAGCTGTGGAGGTAATCACCAGTATCCATTCAATATACATTCTGGGGGAGGACACAGTAGAGAGCATTCTCAAAAAATACAAACATTTAAGAGAATTTTTTAAAGTTAATTACCACATATATTTTTATAACATTTTTATTTTCTCATTAATTTCAAAGGGAAAACAATTTGAGCTTATGGTCTGCCCTTTTGAAAGTTCTACTTGAAAATGCAAAGATGAATGCTCAGAAATTATAGAGGGTTGTTTGGCAACCAGCTTTATGCTTAAGGAAGAAAAGTTGCCATTGCTTTACTGTAAATGCTACATTACTTTTTTTCCACATTATCTGTCTGCAGTAACTGTATCTGCTTGTTATTTTTATCTGCCATGTTTAATGTTGAGTTCTTGTTTAGAACTGCATAATTGCTGTTTTCTTGTTACAGAACATTAACTTTATGCTTCCAGAAACAACTTTATAATGAAAATGCTAATAAAAATGGGCCAGTGCAAACTACACAGTTACAAATCTCTCCAGAGCTTAGTATGAGGCTTATCATAATTCTTGGCATCTCAGGATTGTATAGTGTACTGATACTGATTACACTGCACAGTTAATTTAAAATTTATCTCCTGCAGGCCTGACAGAAAAGCAACAATTATAAATAACTTCAGAAAAATATATACATACTGAAAATGCTTCCAATAAACAGATTCTGGTTTTCTCAGTGTAGCAATATAGTTACCGCAGGACTCAGAAATACCCTGTATTAATCACATTTCTGCTTGCAGGTTTATACTGTTTAATCCTATTACAACTGTACAGCATGTTTTTCCTTTGGTAGGTGATGTCAGGCTAGCTGGAGACAGCAGCACAGCTGGAATACTGTGCAGGTTTACATGGTGGTTCTCCTTGTTCTTTTAAGTACTTTTGGACTGGGTTTTTTTTTCCTACACAGGGACCTATAAGACAAGAACTTATATTAGAGAAATGAAAATTAAGAAATGCTATTATGTGCTGTTTCTTCAGTCTAGTACAAAATGAACACTGTGCAGCTGGACTGAAATAGAAATGCTTGTGAGAAAGCAAACTTTGCATGAAGCTTTTCAAAATGTAGCACTGTCAAAATAGATTATTTATATTTATGATTATGTATGAAAAGTGCAGCACAATATCCAAATAGCACCCTGATTTCATTCACTTCACCTTTACTGTAATTCAGGGCAAGAGGAAGTATATATACACACCAAATAAAAAAGGTAAATTCATAGTACAAACAGCATATTCTCCACACCACGAAGTGGTACTGAAAAAGGCACAAAGAGAGGTGTAGAAGATAGACATCCTTGTTATCGTATTCCTGCTGGGAAAGTTGCCACTGGTCTCATGGAACAGGGAGCTATTTATAGGATAGTGGAACAGAGAGGAAAAACAGCACTGATCATGCTGGGTTTGATTTATTAACTCTACAGTAGGAATTTGACAACCATGATATGCCCAAACTACACAAATCTGACAGTCCCTCCATGATTTGTATGATGTTAATTTGATTAGACATTGCATCATGTTTGACTTCAGCAGATTGCTGTACAATTCTCAATCTTCATCAATTTTCTGCAAGATTATCATGTCATTAAATACTTCACACCTTAAGTTCCCTCACAGGAAAATGAGAACCACCACCACTCACTACTGACATCATCTACCTGGACTTATGGAAAGCATTTGAGACAGTCCCACACAACATCCTTTGCTCCAAATTGGAGAGACGTGGATTGCATGGATGGATGGATGGATAAAGAACTGGCTGGATGGTGGACACAAAGAATTGTGGCCAACAGCGAATCGTCCTCATGGAAAGCAGTGATGAGTGGGGTCCTGCAGGGGTCAGTACCGGGGCTGATGCTGTTCAACAGCTTTGTCAGTGACATGGACGGTGGGATCGAGGCACCCTCAGGAAATTCACTGACAGCACTGAGGGGTGTGGTGCAGTCACCGGCTGGAGGGAAGGGATGGATCCAGAGGGACCTGGACAGGCTGGAGAGGTGGGACTGGTCAAACCTCATGAAGTCTGACAGATCAAAGTGCAAGGTCCTGAACCTGGGTCATGGCGATCCCAGACACACCCACAGGTTGGGTGGAGAAGGGATTGACACCAGCCCTGGGAGAAGGAGTTGGGGTGATGGGTGATGGAAAACTCACCGTGAGCTGGCAGTGGGCACTTGCAGCCCAGAAAGCCAAGTAAGTCCTGGGCTGCAGCAAAAGCACCATGGGCAGCAGGCTGAGGGAGGTGATACTCCCCCTCTGCTCTGCTCTTGTGAGATCCCAACTGCATCCAGTTCTGGTGTCCCCAACATAAAAAGGACATGGAACCGTGGAACAAGTCCAGAGGAGGTCACAAAGTTGATAAGAGGACTGGAGTTCTTTCCCCATGAAGACAGGCTGAGAAAGTTCAGCCTTGACAGATTCCTCACAGGACCTGAGGCAAGTCTCACAGTGACCTCACAGGATGTGCAGGGGGCCTGCAAGGAAGGCAGAGAGGGACTCATCCTCAAGAACTGTAGTGATAGCACAGAGAGTAATGGGTACAAACTGAAAGAGAGGAAATACAGGTTAGATATTAGGAAGAAATTCTTTACTGTGAGAGTGGTGAGACTCTGGACTGGGTTGCTCAGAGAAGATGTGGATGCCCCAGCCTGGCAGAGTTCAAAGCCAGGCTGGATAAGGCCTTGAGCAACCTGGTCTAGTGGAAGGTGTCCCTGCCGATGGCAGGGGGCTTGGAACTAGATGACCTTTAATGTCCCTTCTAACCCAAACCATTCTGTGACTCCATGATTAGGCCTGTCTGCCTGTGGCTTCCAGAGGGCCTCAGAAGCATCTAGAATTCCCCAGTGACTACAGAAGGAGATTGATGGGACCCCTGTGACCATGTAAAAAAGACTCTAAAGGAGCACATACCTACTTAGGAAAAAACGCTAAGGGATCTATATCTGTGTAATGTTGATACCATTGATTTGCTCATTAGTCTTTCCATCCTACATTGCAACTTCCACAATTATCACAGCCCGATACTGCCCTCTTTTACATAATAAATAGTGATGATAGAATGAAAATCCATTAATAGGGAAAAGCTGTAAATAAGTCCTTTTTCACAGTAATATTACTTGACTGAAAAAAAGTCCGATCACCACCTATTCATTCTTTGCTCCCGACAAGGAGGAAAACACATGCACTGCACAGCGTTTGTGGGTATTTTAACCAACCCCTCCTTCCCCCTCTCTCTTAGAGAGGAATTTTGAAAGTAGTATAGAGATTACACCACAAAACATTTTTTTAAAAAAAATTACATCTTTACAGTTTTCCAAAAAAATCACTAATACTGCTCATCTTTTGAATACTCCAGCTACTGAGATGTGATGACGACTGAATTGTATAATAGTCTACAGGCAGTGTGTGTAAGAGAAGGTGACTTCACTTCTCTAAATGCCATTTACTAGGGCTGACAGAGGCTCCAGTTTCCTCCTTAATTGGAATAAGCTGTTTGATTTTCTTTTTTTATTACTGCTCCAGTGTAAGCTCACATCTCCAGGTTTCATTGGGCAGTATCTCAAACCCAAGCAACTCTGTGCTCTGTCTGGCATTGTTCTCTTGGCCATGCTACAAGGCTTTTCCTCATCCAAGAACAATTTATTATTCCTTTTCCCTTCCTCCTTGATAAAAACATGCTGAATGTGCCTAATTTGTAACTCTGGTGCTCTAATGAGATAATTGCTCAGATTGGAGGGTAAAAGCAAGTAAGTTTTATAGCTTGCACACCTGAATATTCTATTTGTGAAGCTTTTTTCAGTCATTTTCTGTGTTCTTTTAACAATGAGTGAAAATTTAAGCATTAAAGGTTTAGCTAGACTTCTTTCTGCCTCACTTCTCTTTCTCTGAAAGAACAGCACAGTTGCATAACACGTGCAGTGCAGTCCCTAAAAACCATCTGCTCAGTCTCCTTTCATTAGTACACCATGGCAAGGGTTTGGGTTTGGTTATTTTTGTAACACAGACACCACTACTTAAACATCTAATAAAACTATATGAGTTCTGGTTTTGTGTTCATACAGGGAAACTCTGTTAAGAAATTACTCATCCCTGTCATAGCTCAGCTGTCAATTTTGCAAAACTCATTTATGAATAAACCCAGGTATGTATGGACACTTCATGTGCTTTATGACTGTTTACATTTGCACATATTTATTATCTCCTGATATATTCTGAACCATAACTGAAGCCTCATTATAATCTCATTCATATTAATGAAAGCCAGAAAAAAACCCACCTTAGAAATCAGTGGAGTCACTCAGATGTTATGGAATTTAATGGACTCAGAATCTGGCCTTCAGTCACAACAATTTTAGATAGATTACATGCTCCCACATCAGCAGCACTACTCTGCCATAAAAACAATCATCAAATATAATTAACAGATGTGAGCTGTCACTGAGATCAAGCCCTTGGAAGTCATTAGTGTGACCTTAGTATGACCTCACTTACCTATTTTTCTAGCAGAAATGCTGCAGCTCAAACAAAAATTCAGGGAAGTTTGGTACTCTAGGATTTCCCAATATCCCATCTGGACACACTGGAGGACATCCAGCCAAGGACCAGCAGAACCTTCACATCCCTTGTGGTTCCCAAGCATGCAGGCCGTGTCTGCAAGAGCTCCAGAACCGGAGCTGCCAGTGAAAGGTTGGAGCCTGGCACAGGATGAGCCTTCCCATGGTCACTGTCACACAGCAGCACACATGGAGGTTTAATTAAAATGGTTTCTACACCAAAAAGGATGTTTTTGATGGAAGGAATTGCAGCCTTCAATATGCATCCCATAATATTAACTACTGCCTCATCAGTTAAAGCATTAATAAGCAAACATTCTTATCAGCATTGCCCTATGAATAACTTCATTTGATCTTGACTTTTCTTATATATATATATATATATATATATATATACACACACACACAGTTTTTATGGTACAGTACCTTAAATCTGCACTTTAAGCAGTCTAAATAAATAGAAAAAGCAGTTTTAAGATAAGCATCTGTATGGAAATTATTTCTGATTGTTCCACATGCAATTGGTTTTTCTAGTATTAAAAAAAATTAATAACTATGAAAACCTTTACTCTTACTGTGAAACACCATCCAAGATTATTTAAATATTTATTTTTTGCTTCTAAGCATGTGAAATGGTAAAGTTTCCATTTCCTGAATTCACTGATTAAAAATAGGAAAAGCTCTATATAGCAAAAACTCAAAAAAGCTCAGAAAGGAGCAAAAAATGTACAAATCTGGGAAATTTGTGCTTCAAAAACCTCCAAAAAACCTATCAATTCAGTTGACCAAGAAGCATCATAGCATAAAGAACATAGAAGAGATTCTTCACAACTTCTTAACTTAGTTTTCACTAAGTTTTCTAATGTGAGGAAGCCTGGGCTAAACAGAGATATAAATATATTTACTAGTGGGAGATGTAACATCACTGTTCAAATTCCTGCAGAACAGAAGGAACCAACATACACAGCAGTGCCTCTGTTCTAAGAATTCTACTAAATTACCTTCCCTCTCCTTTGCCCCTGAAAGATTTCATCTTCTGATAAGATCCAGTTTGCTTCTTGCTTTCCTGCCTCTATCCCGTAACACCAGCTTTTTTCTAAGACTGATTTAAGCAGGAAGGGGTTGGGGGTATTTCTTTGTTTAGCAGCAGAAGACAGATTTCATTAACACTTCTCTGAAGGTACAAAGCTTGTGTCTCCAGCTGACAGAGCCAGACCAATGTCAACCCCTTGGCGTGGGATGCACCCAAGAAGTGCCTCTGCCTGGAGAGCCAGAGTAGCTGTGACAATGGAAATCTGGGTGTGTTATGTCTCCATTACACGCAGGAAGCAGCCTGCAGTAACTACGGCAGGGAGTTCATAGGATGAACAAGGCTTCGTGTGTAGTGGGACATCACACAGTTAAAAAGCTTCTGTGGACTGTCAACACTGGACTGGAATCCAGGTTAAGAGATTTTCTATCTCATGAATTCCTTAGAATAAGCGTGAAACGTCTCCAGAAAAAGATTGTTAACAGATGGCATTTTCTCCTAGATGGTAGTTAGTCAGTTCAACTAATTTAATAATATGTGGGGAAATGTGTTTATTAAAAAAATGCATTAAGCTATGCACCTAATGTATATGTTTTCAGCATGTTTTCCATAGCCTTAAGTAAACAGAGCTCAGTTCACAAAGCATCTTTCATCCCTGCCACTTCCCTTTTTCCTGTCAGACAAAGATAAGGCTTGTGTGAAGCTTGGAAAAATAATTTTTCACTTTATTAAAAAGGCAGATTTTTCAGATAAAGCCATATTGTTTACAGGAAATTATTTCCCTGCTGAGACAGCGATGTTATCAGACAACAAACAATTCTGACTGACATAAACTGCATTTCCTTCGTTCCGCTTCCAGAGCCCATGTACTGTTCCATGGATCAGGCTTTCCTTGCCTGCAGTGGTGGACAAGTAAGGGATCTGCTGTTCCTTTACAGAGGAAACCCAAATGCTAGAGGTAAGACCCTAACTACTAATACCAAGTATAAAATCATGTTTTAAGCTCAAGTTTTAAGCAGTTGTAACTTTGTACTCTCCCCAGACACAGGACGTCTATAAAACATGAATTAAGCTGGTCAGAACTGGCATAGCTGGTTAAAAGGAAGTGAGCTGCATTTTGGAACAGTCTTAGTGAACACAACAGACAAGTAAAACCAAGTATGAGTGAACATCTATTGAAATACTTATATTTTAGCAGAAGACAAACTCAAGAAGAATCAAACATGAGTAAATGTGTATTTTCGAAATTGCTGTGAAAAAAATCCACATTAACGATGCCTCTGTGTTTTTTCTAATTTTTGACTGATGTTAAGTGACTTACCATTGATGTCATATCTATAAAAAACTTCCAGACAATCTTATAAATCATTCACACTCTATCTTTGCCCAAGATATTTATCCCATTTTGTTTTAGGCCATCACTGGCACCATGGGATTATCAGTGTTTATCTAAAAAGCACCAAAAGAATGTAAGTATAAAAGTGAACTACACTATTTAAAACAGATTTTCAAGTTCTGCAGGGTTATTTTATGCTTGGAATCCTCGAACACATAGTCTAGAAGTTTAGTTTTAGTTTAGCACAAACCAGAATGCCAAACATTACCTCAACGAGGAGGAACAGTACCAAAATCAGTCTGTCTGATTCTCAAATGAAGATTTTCACAGCAACGAAAACAAGTCAACACTTTCACAACACTCTCAAGTGCAGCCAAGCCCATGGAAGGGTGCACACAGGCACAATACTCACTCTCCTATCAAATCCCCACCTAACAAAACCAAAACCAAACAACCCCTACTCCCCCCCTCCAAATACTGGTCCTGACACTCTTCAGTGAGTGTGTTTTCTCCCTTAGGAGGAGCCAAACGATTTGAAATCATTTGACAGAGTATCATTATAACCTGCTCTACTGCCTATTTAAACAAGGAATAGCTAAACAAAACCCCCAAACCTGGAACCACAAAGAACTCAAACTCTTGCAAACCCCAACTATTCAAATACATTAATTAAAGCTTCAACAGGCTCATTAGTTTACTATTTTTACATTTTACTCCTAGTGAGTTTTCAAGTGCTGCATCAAAGGTGGTCAGAACTGTTCTTTCTGTAAAAAAACAACAGCAAGTCTCTGGTTTGATCATACCTCAGTTTCTTCAATACGAATTCTAGATTTCAAATGCATTTAAAAAAAACTGCTGAAACACCAAATATACCTCTACACCTGATCTGCTCAGATTGTTTACTCACTGTCCATGCTGCCAACAAAATCAGCTCCACACAGAGGCACTGGCTAGAAAGATGAATCTTAGATTTTTTGGTTGGCAGTAAATGTTAATTTGAGGATTCCTTCTTGCCATCAATTTTTTGTCACTGCACTATTGCGTGGCTTCATCAGCTTGTGGTGCACACAATACACCCAGTGAGGGCATGGATCCAGTGTGTGGAGGGACAGCGAGAGCTTTTCACTGCTTCCTGTGACACGAGAGCTGCATTAGCTACACTGTGGGCTCCTTCCCGTGAGCGAGGGCAGGAATCACAGTGGCATGGGTCAAGAGCATGTGCCAGCATTCACCACCACACAACAAGTGACAGCAAAGCTGCAAGATGTTCCAGCCTCACAGGGAAATCCTTCTGTCCTGGCACTTTCCTCGTGCTTCAGCGCAGCTGTCAAAACCTGGCATTCCCAGAGCATGGCAGCCCACGGCAGGACGGGTGAAGCAAAGACAGCAGAACCTGAGAGAAGTTCTCTCCGGCAGAGCCAGGGGTGCCATGAGGCACCTGATTCTGGGAAATGGAATAGAACACACAGACATACAGATTCTTTCTGGAGATAAGCTTTCAATGTTTTTAATTACATAATCTCTCCTGAGGAGAATTTGCATCCCTCATACTTCCCTAGCTCATCCCAACTGGAGAAATGTGTTTTGTACCAGTTAAACAGATGCACTGAATAAAAATCTAAAAGTTTTGTACATGCAGAAGTGCACACACAGCAAACACATGGTTGCAGTGCAGTTCACACACAGAGATGATCTTCAAATACAGAATTTGATGTGTTCTCTTCCATGCAGTAGCCTCTAGTGCCATATATTGCATAGAAACTGCCCACAAGGACTTATACATATTAAAAAGACCACTTCAGTTTGTAAGCAAAAAAGCATGACAAAAAGCTTAACTATAGCAAAAAGGGGCTCATGTGTGTGAATTTAAATGAAGACAAACCCTCTTGATTATTTTTATAATGTATTTGGCCTTATTAGTAAAAAATGTTACATTTTAGAGTCAGAGCCTTTCAAATATTAACAAGGATACCAGATTGTAAAAGTGATCCTCAAGAAGCCAGGTTATGCTTCACAAAGATGATGAATTCCATGTCCTCCATTCTTCTGTTCGAATAAAAAATATTTAAGTTCTTTTTTAAATTTTTTGATTCTCAAATTGTCCAAATGCTGAAGCCATACTTCATTTAACAACACATCCATCATCAGTAGGAATGTGATTCCAAGAGATAGCACATGATAGAAGAGGAGCTACTAGGAAAGCAAGAGATGCTTGTCATCCCTTTTCTCCAATGCAGATTTCCCCTGTCAAAGATATTTTTCATTTTGTAAGATACAAAGGGCAACAGAAATGGTTAAATCTTAGTAGTTTTACTACTTTAATGATCTCTTGGTTTGGGAATTGTTTTTACAGTACCCTGTAAAATCTATTCCTCCTTTGACAATGATCAAGTAGATAAGAAGCAATAAATCACTACTGCAACTGAGACCTGAACATTCAATATAAGGTTTTAGATTATTTCTCTGTCATCAGGGTATCAGAAGTTGTTTTTCAAGCAAAGATATATTGTCACAGTTTATTTGCAATTAGAAAGATATAGATCCCATCAGTTAAGCCTGCTTCACAATAAACATGTATGCCTTTATACAGCCAGAATCATAATTTGAGTATTAAGAGATTTCTAGAAATCCATACTGCTTCCACAGAAATTAGTGCTTACAATACTGTTTTAAATACTGCTGAAAAACAGTATTCCCTGCTTGCCAATATGCCACTTGGTCATTGAGGAAAGCTGCCTTTCCAAGTCATTTGAAGTTAACATCCAGCCCCCAGCATCACCACTTGTTACAGCTGGGTGTAGGATGTTTACAGGAACTAAAAATTGGCTTAACTATATAAATACACCAGTGCCTTTCAAGATATCTAAAAATAAATCTGCACATACTTCGGTGTACTTGTACAATTCATAAAGTACATGCGACTCTTATTAATCTTGACTAATTATGAAGTCAAAATACGTATTTTAACATTTAATCTTCTGAATCTGAGAATATGATACCCACATACAGTCCCTGATGCTGTAGAGATCTAAAAGCAAAAATAAGAAGTTTCTCGCATTCTGTGTAAATGAGCATTCTATTGCATTTAGCTGCCAAGGCCCTTGATGCTCAGTACAGGCACCTTCTAAAAAACTCAGTATTTTTAAAACTGAAACTCAAGTCTAAAATTCATATGGGAGATTAAAGGGGTGGTAGAGACTTGGAGTCCTCAAAAATGTCCATCTCAAATTCTATGGAAAAACCCTTTGTTTGTATTTCAACAGTTTCCTTAGTGTGCTAAGTTTTACAGCATTTGTTGTGACATTTGTACATCATATTTTTATGTTCTTAAAATAATTCCTATTTCTCCTCCAGAACTTTTTCAAGGTAATTCTACTGTTTCAACTGTTTTCCATTCTTATTTTCTCCTCCACTTTCAGCTACTCAGAAATACAAGTCACTATAACAGCAAAAGAGAACATTCTTCAGCTTCAGCATCTTATCTTGTGTTTTACAGCTGTGTTTAATTTCATGTCGTCTTGAACAAACAAGACCTCAGCAGTGCAGGGAAAGAAAACTTTGATGAACCCAATCAGTCAAGACACTGAGCCTCAGCCTTCTCCAAGCTCTTCTCTGAACAGGTGTTTGCAGCTTTACTGAGTAAAAGAAATCACAGATGCAGATTATTTCATGCATAGAGGAGGGGGGGAAACCCTCCAAATGTTTTAACAGTTGTTCTTTGTATGAAAGGAAAACATGAGCTCAGGCATTTCTGCTGAACACAGCTGCCGAGTTGCGAGCAAGGGAAGGCAGCGCTGCACCAGGCCAGTCCAAAACCACCCAGGACTTTGAGGTATTGCTCCTAAGTGGTCACAAAAAGCACTCACAGGAGCACCACAGGCAGCCCCCAAGCACTGGGCTTCACAGACACTCACCGGGCTCAGCAAGGGACAACCTCTGTAATACTCACAAGCTTCCATCACCAAAGGCAGCTGCACCTTGCACATGCAGCTTATGACAGCCACCCAAAAGCAGTGGCTGTGTGGTCACTGTGGCACTCTGGATCCCCAGACTGGTTTTCATTCAGGTATTTCCCTCTGCTGCAGAACACCAGGAACTGATCCACGTCACACAATCACTGGTCACTGGTTTCATGTGAACAAGATGACGTCATTTGCTTGTTGGCCACCAGGCTGACGTGTCAAATCTGCTTCTGTTCCCAAACTTCACTGCTGTGTTTGTGAGCCTGTCCTGCCTCATTCTGCCACAGTTGCTTCAACTCCTCATCCCCACCACCAGCAGAACTGCACAGACACCATGTCAAATCCCCATCATCCCTTCCCACATCTCCCAGTACCGCAAGCTCACCTGGGATCACAGCATAAAGATGCATTTGGACAACACTAAGACACCCACCTTCTTCAGCTGCAAACAACAGCCACGTTTGAGATACGTTAGGATGTTTGGGACTTTGTATTTCATGAATAGAAAAAGCAGACCCTTGCATTTCAAACACTTGGGAAAAAAAAAAACCTCAAGCAAAAATACACTGTGGATCTTTAAACTTATTTATTTCCTGCAGTTTCAAGCCACTTCAAATAATTTTCATGTGCTGACATGTGACAGCTGTGTTGGAGTACATGGATTAGACACCAATACAATATAAAGGTATGCACAAGTACAATTCCCCAAGACTGGACAAACTGCATGTGAACTAAGCCTATAAAAAAAAAAAAAGCAGAAGCACTTACCTGGCATGTGAAATGGCTAAGACAACACTAACCATTATGTCCACTAGATTAATTATAAGACACTTACTTTGAACAAAGAACTTTGTTAACAAAAAACATTTCCTTTAAGCCCAAATACTATCTAGAACCAGGAAATGCTAAATATTTACAGCAAAGAAAGCTTGGAAAACAACTACCAGCATTTTTTTTAAGAAATCAAGCTCTTTAGTTTCTGCATCAAAGTATTTTTTTACAAATACACCCACACAGTTTTTCAAACCAGAGTTATTTTTTAAAAAGCTATTTTAACTGAGGTTATATGAGCTGTGCAAGTTGCTTTAAAAACCTTTGTAGAGGTGCTAGCAATGAATTAGATCAATAAGTTCACAACTTTCTATCACTGCACATGTTCCTAGGTCACCAGACAGAACACAGGGTAAGAAACAAAGTGGTTAGAGCAATAAGACCATCACAGAATAATGGCCGTCCTTGGTTCACTTTTGGTCATTCCCTGACAGCTTCAAATTCATCACCTTTCCAATGCTTATTAGTTCAGCTTTCCAAGGACTAAGAAATCCTTCTAGTTTTAATTCTGGTAAGTTAAGGAGAAAATATTTCCCTTTTCAAAAGTATCTGTATTTTTGGACATAATCATCTTTTATAGAACCGCTATAGTGAAGCTGAACAAATAAATACCTAGGTTTGGCATACTACCACTTTAATTAAAGTCTTTCATTTAAGTGTTAGGGAATAAAACAAAACATTGTGGGAAGTGAAAGAATGGAGAGCTAAATTATTGCAAGAATATTTTTTGTATCAGCAGCAGTTATTCACATAGGCCACCCCTTTAAAAATAGAAGACTAAAGTGAAACAAAGAAGGAAAGAAATCCCAGAGAAGATCCAGGCAACAGCACATGCAGATCTCACTGAAAAAAAGTGGTAAGTGCTGAAGCTTTTCTGCAGATGCTGTTCCTGATGACATGACTGTTTTAAGTTGTCCAGGAACTGAATCAGTGAAGACTTACTTCTGAAGGAATGCTTTCAAAAGCTGTTATTTCCATGAAAAGCAAACCCTTGCAGGGCCATGGTGGGGGCACCACAAACCAAGCACACCACAGACAAGGGTATATGCTGTGCAAAAATACAGCAAAAATACACTGGGCCATATGGTTTTAACCTTTGTTTTGGGCTTGGGTTATGTGTAGCTTACAAACAATTAAGAGCGTAACTTACTAACATGGAGACTCGGACTACAGGATTCCAGAAAAAACAGCAAAAAGCAAGGCACAACAGGTAAGGTGCCTGCTAATACTTGACAGCATTGATAATAATTTGTCCTCAGAGCCCTAAGTAACAGAAGCTGCTAAAACAGACAATTTATAAAGCAATGAAGGGTTCATGAGCAATTGTAGTTCACCACCACTTGTCATTCTAGGGAAGTCTAGATCCTGTAGTTCATACCACAAAGCAGCACAGAGCTCAGCTCTGAGTGACCCATGCACCAGCTCTGGATCTCCATTTCAGACTAGATGTCAGGAAATTGCACCTACCAGCCAGGTTAATTCATGGGAAGGCAATTCATCTCTTTCTATAGAAACACTGTTTGATAAATATAAATGCACATATGTATTCATGACAGCTTCTCCTTCTGCTGTTGTCCAAGCATAGCCAGGTGCAGCAAACATCTGACTGAAAGCTGGAGCTGGTACAGCTTCCAGTCGGGGATGTTTACAGCAACAGACTACGATACATCACTGCGAGGGACTTGGTGCAGAGCAGCTGGGCACCTCTAGGAGAGGGAAATAAAAAAGAAAAGATTTAAGATAAGCTTCTGTAGCATTCCAGCCAATTACTGTGCAGCTAGTATCAAAGAAAATGTATTTTTCACATTCAGCAGCAAAAGTACAGTTTTAGATTCACACACAACTTACATTAAATTAGTATTTCTAAATGCAACAACTAGATTACAAATTCTCAATTTTAATATACATTTTATGACCTCTTTAGGTTCAAATAGATTAATTCTTATTTCTATATTAATTTATACTTATTTATAAATATTTTTTTCATTTATACATTTAAAAGAGACATAAAATAATTATTATTTTAAAGATATATTGACTTTACTTCCCTATAGGCTCATTTCTAGAGCTCTCAAGAACAGATTTCCACTTTGAACTTTCCCATGAATTTTGCAAATAGCTATCCTCTCATAAATACTTATGTTTTTAAATACAGCTCTATGCAAAATTAAAGACAGAAGCAAAAACAAGCCACATTCATAATGAAGAAAATATCAAAAAATATCGGAAACAGAAACTTGACAGAATTCTGAAGATATTTACCCTCAGTGTCAGAATCCTGCCTGATCAGTTTAAAGCTCTATTACAACTGATTAAAAAAACCCCAACCCAAACCCATTCTCTTTGGGTAAGCATTAAAGGAGAGGGATAGGGTGAGAGGGAAAACAGCAGCAACCTCTGGATGGAACCATTTCACTCCCCATCTTCAACAAGTTCCTATCAAAACTCCCACAAGACTTGCATTCACTTCTGCAACAATACTTCCTCTAAGTTAAAAGAACCTTTATAATATTAAAATTTAGTATTTACACTGTATAATACTCAAAAGGAAATAGTGTACATTACACCCAAGTAAATACTAAATACTAAAAGCATTTCACCGAGTTAGTTGCTGCATTTTCTCCTAATGCTCCATTTCACGCCGTGGAAATGGGAGTATTCAACCATTCTGGCTTGATCATATTCACATACTTCTTAGAAGCCTTAATTTTGTAGCTTATAGCAGGATGCCTTCCTTTTACTAACAGAGCTGCAAGCAGAATGATATATTCCCCATTTAGCAGTCCTTATCACTTCCAAATGGAAGTAATTTTTCAAGTCACAAATTTTCCAGTGCCAGATTATACATATACTTCAGCAATTTAAGATTGCTTATTCTCTGTTTAGACCTCCACAGCAACTCATACAGACAGAAACTGACAAGGAATTTAAAACTAAAGAAAAACTACAGTATTCAAGATTTCTCAAGTTACAGAAACCCAATCACATCCAGTTTTCAAAGAAAGGGTTCCCTCTGCAACACGAAAAGTTGTTACTAGTAAGTGAATTTCGTTATTACAGCAGCACGCCAAGATTAACGAGGAAGCTGCATGCAGTCACTATGGATACCACACTGACCTTCATTATTTTTGAGAATAAATAACTAAAAAGCCAGTGGTCATTTGCAACAAAGGCCTCTTCAGGCTGTTCCAAAACTGAAAATTCCTATTTTACATTGGAAAGAAATAGGCTATTTCATGCAGAGGTAGGCACATGGTATTTGACTAATTAGGCTGCTGAGCATTAAGTTGCAATGAGCCATTTCTTAGGCTGCTTTCCTTTAACACTTCTTAAGGAATAATGAAGGTTACTACAATGTCACCTGCCCAAAGAGAACAAACTCTCCACAACCTCGTTTTGGTTTACCATGTGCATCATCACAAAATTGCCAATCAACGGGAAATCTCTTGCTGCTTTATTGGGTTCACTATCAACTATAAATACTTACACAAGATCTTACAAAGTAATTATATTTGTATAAAAGGAGTTGAAATTTGCATTTCCAAATGTGGTGTTAAAAAAGGCAGAGGCATTACGAGTCTACACGCTTGAAAGACACCAATTTCTAGAAAAGTTCAATCAAAACTGAAGCCATACATTCATTAAGAAGCATCTTCAGCTATTTTCCCAACCACTTTCTTCTTTTCAAACAAAAAAGTAGAGAGCATACTCCAATCTTCCTTAATGGCACAACCCTCTTGTTTTTGTAAAGACTAAAAGCTCTGAAAACAACCAGGATTTATTCTAATGTCATCACAAGATGAAGAACATTGGCTGCTGGCTTCTGTTCATGCATTTAACTGATTTTATTGAGAACAGTAATAAAAGATACCATTCTTTGAAGTGTGAAGTCCCCTCCTAACTCCACATGTAGACAACACATGGAATGATGCAGATCTTTAACACTACATTAAGTTCTTCTGACACCTGAAATCTACCTCTTTGTCATTAACAGCAATGTAAGATCACCTGCCAAGAACTGTTCTTCAGCTCTCAATACTCCAGAATTAAGAACAACAAAAAAAATTAAAATCCTTTTTTAACTACCAGAAAATTTGTGGATGCTGGGTGTTGACTTCCATTGTGATGTTCTTCCTACTGTATTTAGATTTGTGTGCAGTTCAAGAATCCCTTTAATAGTTAGGATTTAATGTTTCATTCTCAATTCTCTTCTGGTCAATATGCATGACTTTAAAAAGACCTCATGGTAACAGTCAGGATTTAAAAGAGACACCATTACACTACTGCTTGTGTTTATTCACCATTTCCAAATCAAAGCCATGCAGATCACCAAGACTTACTGCAATTTTCCCAAGCCTCCATCACTAATTTACCAGTCACACTGAACTTCTACTGCACCTTTCATGAGCACCTTGAGCAAAAATCCCACAAGACAGGAAGGAGAAGAAAGGAAGAAAGGAGAGGGTAAGGAGCCAAAGAGCTTCTTCCTTCTCTTCCCCCACATCTTAAGACTTCCTCACTCTACAACCAGCATCACCATTGAAACTCATTGTGTTTGGGGCCTCAGCTGCCACGTAAACATAGTCAAATGTAAATGGAGCCCAAGGAGCCTGTCTGTGTGTGCATGCTCGTGTGTGTGTGTGTGTGTGTGTGTGTGTGTGTTTGGAGCCAAGGTCTTGTCAGTCAGTCCATCTGTCAGTCAAAGCAATTTACCCTCAGATGCCTGAAGCAAGTACAGAGTGCTGAGCAATGACAGAGGCAGGTAGATGCTCACTGTTGCTATAATGTTTTCTTTACAGTCATGCATATTGACCAGAAAAAAATTGAGAATTAAACATTAAAATCTAACTATTAAAAGGGATCCTTGAACTGCACACAAATTTAAATACAGTAGGAAGACCTTCACAATGGAAATCAAGAGGTTTCACTGTGAACTGCAGCTAACTTCTGAGACCAATAGAGAGTTCACTACAAGTTAACAATACTCATCACAAGGAATTATGGTGAAGTAGGAAGTGTACACAAGTAGATCTAACACTGCATTTCCTGTGTATTTTCAGAAAAACACACATGTAGCTTCTTTTGATCACTAATACTTACACAGTGCAACTAGCAAATTCAGCACAAGAGGCAGAAGGACCTTTTAAACTGGGGCATGAATTCCAACACAATGAAAGAGATTGAATCTAACATTACCAATTGTGAAGAAAGAGGAAAAAAGTGCCTTTGTATTTTAAAAATGTCTGGGAAAGCATGGAAGTAGAATGTTACTAGCACATCTCAGATGGAATTTCAGTGAGGGCTGGATGCATACACCATACGTAATTATTTTAGTAAAACAAACAATTAGAAGTTTGTGTGGTAAAGTAATTATTTTTATCTGATAAAAGGAGTTCTAAGGAGGACAAACTATTGAAAAAGGATAATGGTGTGAGCCAAAATAAAGTTCAGATTCTGATTCAAGACTGCCCCACATCTTAGTCTGAACAAAGTCAGAAAAAATAATAAATTTAGTGTGCTCTGGCTAAGAATGATGGCAGCAGACAGACATCCCCTTCCTCCCCACCAGAGTCTCATATTCCTCTGGCTCAGCAACACAGCTCAGCCTAAAGAAACCATACGTGTATTTATGGAACACCATCTTGGCTCTCCATTGGATGGAGTACTATACCCAAGATGTTATTCAGGCAAATTAAGTCTTTATTTCAGGGAAGTTATGTAGCAACTGGTAATCTCCACAGTCACCACAGGAGGTAGGAAGTGGCTAATTCAAGGTCATTTTGCTTTAAAAATGAACTAAAAAAAATTTAAAACTCATCTACCACACTAAGAAGTTATCATAATGAATTAACCTCTAAGTCCCAACCAGTAGATTAACCTGCAATCAAGAACAAAAGAAAGAAGAAAGAGTATTACCACCCTTACTTGTGTATCTCTTCCTCAGCATACAGACATCCAGCAGTTTACACTGGAATATAATATACAGCAACATGCACTGTTATTTTCACTTTCTAGATTTTAAACTTTTCTAGCAGGACAGCCTCATCCTAATGCACAAGAGAAACCTGAACAACCAGAACTACAAAATTAGCAGAACTACGAATACTATGAATGTATTATGCCAGATTTCACATAAAGATTCGATCCTTCCCTCATGTTTCTAATAAAGTATTCCTTCCTCAGTGTCAGCAAGAAATTTTGATTATACAACCTCAATAGCTTTAACATTATAACTCATTATTGCTGCCCATGGCATAGCTCTAATTTTGTAGTTTCAGCTATTTACCCCTTTTGCTCCCTCTTACACAAAAGGAATTTTTGCCTCATTCCTGGTAAAGACCTACAGGGAAACTAGATTGCTCAATCCAGGACAGATTCTTGTAGATACTTAAAAACAAACTATTCAGACAAATCTCTAAGTATTCCAGCTACCTCTACATGACATCTCCATTTTATCCTGAAGACTCTTCCAACTCCTAATCTGGGCCCACAGTCTATCTTTTCTTCTTCCAAGGTAACCAATCTCTCTGATCCAAGATGACAAAGCTGCCAGTAGAAAATGGGCTTTCATTTTAAAGGCATCTTCAAAGTACAAGATTCAGAAGATCCTCCAATCTGAAAAAAATACAAAGAAAGTTCATACCAGTGATCTGATTGCTCTAAGAGAGCAGAAGACAGAAGCACAAGGGCAAAGAACAACTTTAACACTTCACAAGAAATAGAAATGAAGAACACACCTAATAGATGTTCACTGCCGTGCCCTCTAAAAATAATTGAAATACTGGCTATGGTAAAGATTGAATTATTTGTAATAAGTTCACTACTGAAGTCCTCCACACCTGCTGACTCAAACATGGCCGAGTATGGATGGAAAAACCTCCCTAAAAAGACTGAAACAAAAAAATCTATATAAGTATGTCATTTGTTAAGTAGGTTGTTGGTTGTTAGGGGGTTCTTTTGAGTGGATATCAATTGAGTCTGGTGTCACAGACTCCAATCAATGACACATTTAGCACACTCCTTCACTTAATGACTTTTCACTCACATTTGCAATTATAATTCTCTGGTGATATCAGCTGCCAACAATAGTTCTCTGTAACACTGTGAGGGAACAAGTAGAGAATTGCAAGCAGACATTCAAAATCCCTTTGCTTACCTTGCTGAACAATGGCACATTTGGACAGTCTGCTAACGGCAGGGTCCAACAACTAAGTCTGCAGCAATTACTAAATTGCTGCAGAAGCTGGTAAGAGCTAGGGCACCAAGAGGTCCACAGGGAATGTTCCCATTTTAAGGATAATCCTCTGTGAACGTATTCCAATCCTTCCAAATGAGTATAGTTGCAAATATGACAAGCCCTGGCATCATCACACTGAATTTTGAAAGCAGTCTGCAGTCTGTAGGTTCTGCTGAAAGTACAGTGCCACAACCACCTATTTTCCCTGCTGTATAAAGAGGGCTCAACTGCTCCACTGCATTTAAATCCTGAAAGATATCAGACTGAGAACCAATCTATACACTGTATATCAATCCTAACCTTGCTCCCAGAGCATATACACTTTTAAAAATTACTTCAAAGAAAATAAGCTCAATCCAGCAAGCACGCAAGTCATAAACATCAAGTAAGTGCACAGCACTTCGGTTTACACAGCATCTTTGTCCTTATGCACAAGTTTTGTTTTTTTTAAAGAAAGTCAATTACTTGTTTTGCAATAATACCCAGGAGATCCATTCTTTTAAGTACACTCGTAATCCTGCTTCCACAGAGGAAACAGTGCACGCCAGAACAGAACAGTCATGGCATCCACTTCAGGATCAACAATCTCAAAGACAAAAGCAAAACCATACAGCATGAAATAATACAAAACTCCTTTCAACTACTTTCAGACTGATTATCTCTATTTAAAATGCAGATTTCACCAAGTCCTTCTCAGAAAATAATTTTCAGGATTTACTGACAGTAATTGGAACCAGACACAGTGCACTGGCCAAGCAGCTCATTTTGAAAACATTAACTCCATATTATAGAATCAATCTTACATCGGATCTGACAAATAGACTTGGAAAATTACTGCTTTCAGAGCCTCTCAAACACCATCTCCCCCAGAATCAAGCCAACTCCTTCAATAATTTATAACAAACAAGAATTAAAATAGACTTTCTTAGTCTGCAAATTTGCTGGGAGTGTAACTGATAAATTTGAGTTATGTGTCCCTACTTGGAACAATATAAGAGTTAAAATTTAGTTACTGGACAACAAGATGAGGCATACAACTTTTTGGAGAAGACAGAAGTAACTTTTAGTAGGAATTTCTTTTTCTAAATCATGAAAATAATTTTTGATTTTCCTACTGCCTGTTAAAAGTTTTGCTTACCAACTACTATTTTTTTTTTTTAATTGTGTTCTACACAGAATTACCCCAAGAATCAGAGAATCATAGAATATGCTGAGTTGGAAGGGATCCATCTGGATCATGAGGTCCAACTCCTGGCCCTGCACAGGACACCCCATGAATCACACCATGTGCCTGTGAGTGCTGTCACCTACTTAAGTGTCATGGCATTCCCAGGAGGTTCCCACCATGGTTGTGCCTGAGAACTCAAAAGTATAGAGTCCCACCAGCTTCTGGAAGGAACATGGAACAAATCCAGATGAGATTAGTTTTGATAATCTTAAGGAGTTAACAAATATTGTATCAAGGGCAGAATGTACCCAACTGCTGGGGAGCTCTGATGAAAGCTGAATGGCCAAGAGAACATTCTCTGACTTCAGGACACATCTCCCACCACAGTCTTACCTGGGAGCCAAAGAGTCCCGAGCTCCATGAACAGAACAGAAGCTGGCCTGGAAAACAAGCCAGATCTCTGGATCACACAGCTGCAACTTGGCCAGAGAGGACTCCAGGGGCCATCCCAGGGCTCCAAACACTCACCAGCACCCAGAAGATGGGGCAAAGTACACCCTCAGCAAACTGGCAAGGAGATCAAAAAGCAGAGGGGAGCAGGGAGAAGAGGGCTCACAGAGGGAATGGCAGCGCTTCCACAAACATAAACCAACCAGGATAAGCCCGACCATGGGGCCAAAACAAACCTCGTCAGGCCCAGAGCAGGAAAGCAAAGCTGTGCCCCCAGGGCAGAGGAGCCCCATGCCCCAGCACCAGCTGGGGAGGGCTGGCACAGCAGCAACCCTGGGAGAAAGGGCTCAGGTGCTGGGGCAGACACCGGAGGGAACAGGAGCCAGCAGGAAGGGGGTGATCCCTGCCTGGCCAGATGCTGGCATAGCCATTCTGCACACACCTGGTGCCCAGGTGGGGACCCCACTTCAGCAGGAGACTCAGGAACCAAGGAGGGTCCAGCCATGGGCTACCCAGGGGGTCAAGAGCCTCAGGGCCAAAGGGAGAGGCAGAGGGGGCCTGTTTTCTCTGGCACAGAGAAGGCTGGGACCATCTGAGAGCTGTCTACAGCTACACCGAGATGGGAGCTGTAAAGACAGTGCAGACAAACACTCTGAGCCCTGGCAGACAGGGTAAGGAAGAGCAATGACCACAAAAGGCAGCATGGAAAATTCAGGCTGGACACAATCTTCTTAACTTGGAGGGTGGTGAAGCCCAGGCACAGGTTTCACAGGCAGGCTGTGGATTTGCTGTTCTTGGGGGTTTTAATGGCTTCAGGGGTCAAAGCCACGACTTATGATAGTTCTATCCCTACTTTGAATGAGTGGTTGGACCAGAGACCCCTCAGAAGTCTCTTCTGACCATTACACCTGCAGCTCCATATTCTCATTAATTCCTGCAATATGCTTCCAGCAACTAGAGCCTTGTTTATATAATTGTCCCCAGACATAGTGAAGTCAATGTTGGATACAGAACTATCCACAGATTACATCAGTACAATCTTTTCTATAAATAACCAGGTGTTATCAATAGATTCCACTGCCAGCAGGTCCAACAGTACTGAAATCACAAATATTTGATGTCAAAACTATTTTAACCAGCTGATGCCAAATATTTAAAAAAATAAATTACAGAGAGAATAGAAGTTGCATACCTAAGCCTACTGTATTTAAATATGCTGCCAAACACTATCTGATGGTCACCTCTGTAGATGACTCAATGTTCTTCCAGAAAAAGAACTCTCCAAGATTATAATTTTATGCCAGTATATTAAAGAACAAGCTATATGGAAGATATTTTTACTTAGCTTGTATGCAGGAACTCCCTCAAATTTGAAAAAGGCAGCTGAATGTTTCCTACAATACACTATTTTGAACATGAAAACTTTAAAATGTTACCCTGAAGCAGTACACAGGGATGCCTAGCATTTAAGGACTGACTACTGATTTTCAGTTTCTATTTTTTTCCCAGGAAATCTCATTTTTGTTTCTTCCCAGTACTGAATAAGCTTTTCGAACCATCATAAACTAAACACTGAAGATGGACAGTATGACCCAAACTGGTTTTTCAGTCACCTTACAAGTACAGGGCTTCAGTAATAATCAAAATTAAACCATTTACAGTAAACAAACAGTTCAGAAGTAACGTAGGAGTAGAAGGACTGGTTCCTACAACTCACTCCCACAACAATGCAGTTTAAGCAACAATTCAATGCAATGGACAAAACAGCCTGGTGAAGGAGAAACCTAGATCATTACCTGACATTAAAATCCTGAGGTTTGGGTACCTCTGGTCCAGCAAACCTGGAATTCCCACACTGTCACCAAGTTCCAAACTAACAATGAGGGCAACTCAATTTTATCAAGATTAGTAGCTAAAATGTACTTTCTTCCTTGCGTTGACTGATGCTTTTCACACCTTTTGGTTAACTAACTAAAGTATTCCTCTAAAAAAAACAAACCCCAGCTCTCTGCCCACATTAGTGGGTTGTGTACTGCAATGGGAGAAGATCTGCAAAACCTAACAGTTTGTGCTGAAGACAGTATTTAAACTGCACATATTCCAGGGGATCTCACTTCAAAATAGGCTCTAATCCTGCCTAAGGTCTAAATACTCTTAAACCAAACCCATCAGTGAAGTCTAGAAGCACATGCTTCAACTCTGTTTCTCCCAAAACATGACTTGCATGTTCAGCAGGATCAGCAACAAAGAATTCCAGTACCCAGCCTACAGTGACAGGCATTCTGGGGACAACAACACACAGTTGTTCTCAAGTTAATCTTGAAGCAATTTTTATTAGCTCTGCAAAATACAGAGTAATACATGAACACAACAACTACATGCAGCTGAATTCCTTGTCATACCTCAAACAGAAAACAACTGCGCAACAAGAACATCATTTAATGAAACTCAGTATAGCTTTATAATTATCTTAATGAGGGAGGCTGTTGCACAATGACTGTTTCAAAAACATGAAAAGAATACTCACACAACAGAGTCTGACTACTGGTATACTTTCAGGATGGTTTAAACTGAACATGGTAAAAGCACTGTGGCAGAAGGGTAGTTATGTTCTCTGTCTTCCAGCTGAGGGATTCCCGCTTCCTCTACTGCTGCAGGAATTTTTGGACTTCATGATGCAAGTTACTTGGACAACCAATACATTAACTGCAAACTAATCCTGGAAAAAAAAAATAGAGAAAAAAAGATAGAGTTTTCTGCCACAGCAGACAGACAGTCTCAATCACTGGAGAGCAGTTCAATCCTCAGCACCGACAGGAAGGTACTGCATAGGCCAGGACTGCCTGTTTTGGTGGCAATCCTGTGCTAAACCAAGATAGGTGAATTGTTTAACCACAACAGAACTTTCCCTTCCCCTGCCCCCTAAAAAGACAGAAATACTTAAGACCTCTGGCATCAACATTTTGAGTGGGGAACAGTAATCTGAGCAAGATGGAGATCTCAAGAGACAGACTAAACAACAAAAAATGAATCCGGCAGAGCCACACGCTTCCTTAAAGGTAATATTAACTTTGCACCATTTAGATGCAGCTTCAATACTTCGCTGCCTTGCAAGAGGAACCTGACATTTGGAAAAAAAAAAAAGAAAAAGAAAAAAAAATCAGCAGAGGAACATCAAGTTGCTTTTCACTCTCTGCATTGAAGTTCACCCCCACTGCAAGTCTGAACACTGTCCTTCAGCCTCTTTTGTTAATGCTGCACATTAACATGGAGCTCTTCCCACAGGCTTCTGTGCCAAACACAGTCAGCAGACTCCACCTCCATGGAAATCAGCTGAGCAATTCCACAGCAATCACTTTTCCCAAATGCTGGAAGGAGTTCCAAGTCTGTTTTGTGTTCCCTGTGCTCCACTTGCCAGTACTTGGTACAGTGCAGGTTAGTCCCAAAAGCACCCAGCCCTTGGGGAGGGCAAGGCAAACCAAAAGAACCTAAGAATAAACAAAACCCTGAGTAGTCAGAAACATTTAAAGCACCCCAGGCTAAAATTCCCCTGAAGACCTTGATGGTGTAACACATTTCTGAATACTAATATTCCCAAAAAATATCTGTGAAAACCTCTACCCAAGGATGTGGTTCCATCCTCCTTCAGTGACTGGAAATGACACACGTGCTGCTGACACATGAGAATCAGTTACTTCATTAGGTTAAGGGTATAGCTCTGCAGAATTTGCATAAGTGATGCAAGCCAAGCCCAAGAGTAGAGCTCCCACACAAAAGTATCATCAAATGTGGAGTTTCTACACTAAAGATTTTATTTTATATATAAGAATCTAAAATAAAAGCTCATTAAAGTTAGGCATCAACCAAAAAAAAAAAGAGAAAAAAAAATTAAAGCTGCCCACATCATTTCATCACACTTGCCTAAGAAAAATGTGTTTTCAAAAATAGAAAAATAAGAAAACATATGGCTCTTCCTAGGAATCCTGCCATACTCAGTTCATGACCCAGATGATTCTCCCCAAGAGAGGTTTGAAGTGCAAGGATGCCTCAGTCCTTAAGACCTACTTCACCTGTTGAAAGAGCTAAGAAGTTCACTCAGCTTTCCACAACAGTTTGCTTCAACTGCTTTTTTAAAAGCCAAACAAACTAGGACAGGTAAATGAAGAAAACTCCCAAGGTGTTTGGACACTGACCAAACTCTGGAATCAGTTGTTTTCCACAGCCTCTTCCACAGTGTTTACTGGCAGGTGCAGGACAAGTTACTGAAAGCAATTTTTAGAGACACCTACTGCTCCTACTCTTTATCTGAGTGACCAACTGCAAATTCTCAGGAGGTTCAAGGTCAGGCTGGATGGAGCTTTGAGCAACCGGGTCTAGCAGAAGATGCCACTGCTCATGGCAGGGAGCTTAGAACAAGATGATCTTTAAGGTCTATTCCAGCCCAAACACTTGTGTTATTCTGTAACTGTAGCAGCTCAAGCAGAGGTCAATGGACATTGTATTAGCTCAGTAGAAATATTGTAAAAACATCCAAGAAATTACACTGAGGAATCAATTAAGTAAAACATTTCATGTGTAGTTTGTAATCTTATTTCAATGTGAAGAATTCAAATGTAACTGGTGCTAGGGTAAAAAGCATCAGGAATAGCATTTCTAGAACAATCTGTGAAAATTGAACCTGTACAATGGGACCAACAAAAGTACACTTACGGAAATGCTGCAAACAGGCTTGCAGTCATTTGTATACAATGAACTCAAGCCCCAAAACTCACCACCCTTGCACAAAACCACAGTCAGCTGTCTCGGGCTCCACTTAAATGCAAGGAACAGAGCATCATAGCTGGCAGTATTTGTCAAGCTCTGTACACAACTGAAATCTAATATTTAATCTTGCAAATACCAATTTAACTACAATACCACCTAAAAGTAGAACACCTCAAACTAATTACATTTTACTACTTAAACCAATATCTTAAAAGACAGGAAATATCACAAAGTTAGCAATAGACTGTACACCACAGTGCTTCAGTCTCCAACAATCTACAAGCCCCATCTGTGCAAAGATTAACCAGACAGCTAAAATAACTCAATTCTACAGAGGGGGAAGAAATGACTGAAGCAAACAGCCACATTGTTCAAGTTACCAGCAGATTATAAACTGTCTAAACTATTAAAAAATAGATTTGTAGCATACCAGTAAACTGACAGAAAACTAGTAGTCACCTTCTCATTTAAAGTAGGCAGCTTAAGAAAACATTAACCCTTCTCCTGCCCCCCAAAAAGTAAATTAATGATTAACAGTCTTTGAAAATTGCAGCAGAGGTTTGGTTTTACTAGGATGTCTGGTACTCTCAGGAGAAATTTAAAAGTAGTATTACACATTATAGCTATTCAAGCTGTGTAAATAAAGGTCTTGTCTTAATTTATATAAAAGCAGTAAGTCAGGTATCATTAACTACAACAACAAGGAACTTCACACTGAAGTTTTTGTTGTATAAGAAAGAGCAACAAATACACCAAACTTCTCCCTGATCTTGCAATATGCAATTTCACATTAACATACAGAATCACAGCTTCCATCAGTTTGTTAAAACCAAGGAACGTTTAAGTACATAGATTCATTAGACTTGGATGAGATTTTACCACTTCTGGTTAATATTTGGCATAACCTGACTCTTAACAGAGCCATCAGCTTAGCAGATCCTGATCTAACTAGTGTGTTTATCAAGACAAGTCATTCACCCACCACATTCAAAGCAAAAAGCTCATCATAAAATTTTAATTAGGTTTCTGAACTCAAAGCAGTCATGCAAGCTGAAATCAAATAAAGAATGCAAGACCAAACAATTATGTCTAATCACATAATATCTGAGGATATCAACTACTACATTTATTACACAATTAATAATATCAAAAGTATTGGATCAGATGTGACAACTCTTTTTTCAAGTTAGAGTAGCTGAAAAAAGAATCCAAAGAAAGGAAGAGTCAAAATAGACAGATGTGTAGCTTAAGCAAATATCACAGATTTCCTTGTTAAAGAATCTGTTTTGCATCACAGCTGAGTCAAGTTTAGACACGGGAAGTTCTGTTCAGCTAGAGATATGTACACCAATCTTCATAAAGCCCTAGAAGTCACCTTTACCTTCCTTAGCATTTCCTTGAAATACTCCCTTGACAGAACAGATGAGGGGCAAGTTGCAGAAGAACTGGCTTCCCTGATACCAGAACATTCCCAGTGTTCCAGTGACCTGAAAGTACCTGATCCTGTCAGCAGACAGCTCAGTTATCCCACTGCAAAGGGCTGTGGGAAATTTGTCCTTGACCTACAGGGAAATCCAAGGTCGTGCTCACAGAACCACCACCAAGAAAAACATTCCTGAACACTGCCTTTGTTGTACTGAGATAAAGTATACACCTGTCAAACTAATATTAAAAATCAGTTTGCTGTAGTATTTCTTATCTTAACCTAATTTGATAGGAAAAAATGTGTTTACTTATCCTTCTAGAAGTGAGTGCAATACTGATTGCTCTTAAGTTAAAGTTTTACTGGTTAAGTTTACTGAACAATAACTTCAGATAAGCAAAACTCCAAAAGAAGCAGACTAGGGAGAAGATGAGGAAGAATATTTACAAGCATGATCTGTATATAATCAGATCATTTAGTTAAAGTTTATCAGCAGGACTAAAAATATATCACATGAGGTCTGTATGAAATGTTCAAGATACTCTCAGGAAACATTGAGTCAACAAAACACATTGCACTAATCATATGAGCATGCTACAAGCATGTTCATGACAATACTGATGCATATCAAATATGGACCAGACAGCCAGCAAAATGAATATGGATAGAATGAAAAAGCAACACTCAACACCAAGGTGCCCATCTTCAGCCAGAGCCCCAGTGAGGATGACATAAAAGAAAGAATGATGTGATGGAAAACTCAGCAATTTTAACTTTAAATACTTAAAGCTAACACTAATGAGAGACTATTGCTATGAGTACTGACTCTCCAGGCCCAACAGCAGAGAGCTGCTTTAGAACTCTAGCTATGAACAGCCAGATGTGTCACCATGTGTTAAACCAGAACACAACTTTCCATCTGTTCTGCTTCTACCCTTTTGTTTCCCATTTCTATCTTATAAAATAAGTCTGCCTCCTGTTTTACTATTCTGTTTGCCTGGTACTGAGGATATGGGGAAAGGAGACAGTTTAGTGAAGGTTAAAAAACTTTTTCTGTGCCAGCAGCCCCAAGCAGTCTGTACCCTAGGGGAGATGCTTTGGAAGCTCATGTGCCGAGGAATTATTTTCTGCCAAGCTGCAGAGGGTCAGCAGGGCATCTTCTGCTGCCAAAAAGTACTTTCTGGAAGGTACAAATCTGAGCCTTTCCCGGGAGTTATCAACAGTACACAACATAGCTCCCCACTCACCCCAAACTGCGAACTTCCTGCACGTAAAAGTGCCCATGAAAGTCAGAGCACAGCCACTCTGAGAGGTGAACTGAGCAGTTTGGATAAGGCAGGCACCAGCTCAGTCTTCAGAACACTGGGAAACACCTGAACATCTGCAGAATGACAACCGTGCGTTTGGCTGAGCCCTGCTGTATCTGCAGAGAGAACAATGAAGTGCATGAATAAAGCCCTCTGAGGCTCAGCTGGCAGCTTGATTTATTATACTCACGTTAAGCCTCCAACGTTCATTCTCCGCATAGCTCGGATACAGCAAAAGATTTGGTTTGGATGAACTTATTTTATTTCTTTATTCTTTACATAAAATGCCCATGTTCTTACAAATTTCACTAATACCACTTTGATATCTAACATGTTGATTCAGTGTGAGACATCGGAATTAAACGGCCTTTTAGCTTCCTCATTCCCACAGGATTCATCATGCCCTCAGACACGAAACAATCTTATCTAGGGCACTTCTGTGAATATTTTAATCTTTTCCCCTTTATCTTTCTAACCTTCACTTCTGCAGAAATATAGACCAAATTTGCTCTACCTTCTTGTGCTGTTAAACTCTTTACTGCTGCTGTTCAGACTACAGCATGCTAAGACAGTGTACAAGGAGCAAATTACTATTACTAAAGGATAACTTCAGGCATGCAGAATTATCTGTACTAAATAAATTTTAAACTGCAAGGTGTGTGCTGCTCCTTTCATTCAGATGCCAGCTCAGACAAAGCGATGCCTCTTTCTTGGGAAGTAGGGCATTCTCCAGTTAGACCAGTTCACTACTGTTTTAGCCTATGGAACTCGCTGAGAAAGAAAAAAGCAGGAATATTTTGAAACAAATATAAACAAGACCAAGTTACTACAGATCAACTGCATCTCAGTAAACTCTCTTGCATGTGTATACCTTATTGCTGTTATAAATTGATATTATAACCTTTTTCAAGTAAGAATTGGTAGGGCAGGAGCGGTTTTTTTGTTCAACTTCTGAATTTATTTTTCTCTATAATCCTCAGCATTGTACTAGGGGTTATGAGATCAATCATTCACCAGTGCAGCCATCCCTTTGCTCTTCTTTCCATTCCACACTCCAGCAGTGCATCCAACCAACAATCTGGAAAAGACCACTGAGCCACGCAATGAACAGTCAGGCCAGACAGCTACCCAAAGAGTTCTCCAATAAAACAGATAAACTAAGTTATCTAAACAATTTATCACAAATAAGTCTTACTACCTTCCAGACCTTTTCAGGAAAAGAAATAAGTCTATCATCACACAGGCCCACGCACTAAGATTTTGGATCATTTTAACATTATTCCATGTCATGCACGCCAAAGATAGATCTGAATAAACTTGCAGATGAAGTCTACAATAAACTGAACAGATTTTTCTAATGTTTTCCAGTCCTGATAGTTCTGAAAGCACTGACCTTTCCCTCATCCCAGAAGTTCCCCTGACAATTGTAGGCATGCCTTCACCCTTATATATGCTTCTAACTTGAAGTTTTTTACCTCTCTGGAGTACGGAACAGTGATCTCAACAGAAAAAATCTCCAGTACATTCACCAAACCCAAAATGCAGCAGCATGCAACCAGCATACTGACAGTCTATTCAGCTTGTTCTCAATCTGATTATTCACGTGTTTTGTACTGACTGCCATCTGCCCACTCCTCCTCCTGTCTGTCTCTGACACAGACTTTGTGCCATCTCATAAGCCTTTTTTTTTAGCACTTTTCTGCACACTTGCTTCAGGACACTGGTACACAGAGGGAATAAATTTCATTGTACGATTGTTTCCTGGGGCTTCCCAGGCAATACATTTCAAATCAACTCCACTTTAGAAAAGGTTTTTCCATGTAACACCCCAAAAAGCCCTACATACTTATTTTCTGCTTTAAAAACATTTATATGTATAAAATACGTATGCAGATAAATTATACATATTGAATATATGTATAGATACATTTACATACATACTTAAGACAGAAAATAGATTCAAGACAAAGTCAGTCACTACTCAAACTCTTTTTAACCTGATTTAAACTGCAATTTGAGTACTAACCACCTGGACATACATAACAGAGTAAGCACACAGGTATTTTTATCTTAGGCAAACAATCCACTGCTTCATAGGATGTGACAGTTGTCTCCATTAACTCCATGGCTGTTGTAGCCAAATCTTATCATGCACTGAAAAGGACGCTGGGATTAATTATGTAGCTCCAATCTGGCCCTTTTATTAGTATCAGGAATGTTCATTCCCCAAGTTGTACATGACAGTCCCTTAAAACTCCATCTGGCTTTTATGATTTACACCAAGAACTTCCGTGCTAAGAGTTCATGAATTTATTAACTGCATGGAAGGTTTTTTTTTTCCCCTCTTTAAGAAAAAAAAAAATTGCAACAAACAGCTTAAGTATGAACAAACCTGCAAATGCCTGTTAGCACTTGGAAATTTAGGAAGTAAGAAAGATTCTATGCTTCTATACAGAAGGTCTGTTTGAAAAATTTAGAGAAAAATAAACGCCAAAGAGCCTTGACTTTACTCTGTCTGCTGCTGACCTTTAGACCTGACACCCACTGCATCCTGTGGGAAACTTTTTCCAAGAGCCAGCCTTCTTATAAATATTTTAGCAGATTTAAGCATCCAGACCACATTTTATTTGCCCACATCTACTAAAAAAGCTACTGATTCATGACAACATATATGTGAACTTTTATATTCACATAAATATTTGTAATGCAATAAAATATAATTAATATAATCTTGAATGTGTTACATGAAGGAGCTTTTGAAGTTTGGGGTTTTTTGGGGGGGAGTTTGCTTGGGGATTTTTTTGTTTTTACAATGCTTATTCTTACAGCTGCTGCAAGTCTGTAAAATGCACAAAGCCTCCTTGCTTCCTATTCTCCTGTACGTGGTTTCAAAACACATTTGCATGTCCTCCATAAATAACAAAAGCACTAGGAAAAGTCCATGCATCCCTACCTTTGGTCAATAAAAGTAATAGTGATAACTCAAGTTCCTTCTCAAAATAAAAATTTAAGCTTCTCTTAGATGTTTGCCAGTAAGAGTCCTTAAACTTCGTAACAGCTCACTTAAAGGAATCTGTTTAGCTTTTCAGTGTCTAAGGACTGCACCTGTTCCTTTTCAGATAACCAGTCCCCTTGTCAAGTCTTGCACTCCTCTTGTTTCTCCACTACAACGAGAAACTGTTTTGTGCAGTATGGAGCAGATCACTCTGGAAAGTTGCAGGAAAGATTTGGTTACTTCCACAAGGAACATGAGCACTCCTCTCCAGGTGCACTTCTCCTCCAGGTCAACCCTTCTTCCCTCTGTAGGTGGTTCCCCTGCAGTGCTATAAATCTCACAGTCCTGTACACGGCTGTGCCAGATCAGTGCTCCTAAAGAAACTTTCCAGCTGTTCTGAACAAGCCAAGGAGTCACACAAGGACAACCACGTTCACCAAGACAGGTAATCAGGAATTTGGCTCCCTCACACTGCTCCAGCACTAACAAAAGAGACTGAAGTATGTAACATCAGACCCTATTTAAAGAAGGTGGTCCATTTACTTAGAACTAGATTATGCACATTGCGTTACTGATGGATTTTATGCCAGCAAGTTTCAGCTAGATTTAGCAAGCAAGAAAAACAGAAGGAATGTTTGGGTTTGAGAGCTTATAATAGAGGGTTTGTTTCAATTTCACCCATCAAGTGGCAGTACTTTCATTATGCATGACTAAAAGCTAACTGCAAGGACAAGTTTGAAGGATCAGTACCTGAAGACAATTAATTCCTCCCAAACACCTTGTAATTGTGTGCAGTGACAATGTAATAAAAGCCTTTATTTTCCAGTCTTAATATTATTGAGGCTTCTGTTGAAGCTCAAGTCCTTTGGGTTTTATGGCTGTTTTATCACCAGCCATCAAAACTACATTAGTGGCCCAAGTATATATGATACAGATCAAGGCTTCAGTCCAGTAAAACCTCTGTCACAACCACATGACCTCGCAGTGGTTACAGCTCCATTACCAAAAGGAGCAGGGGACAAGCTGTGTCTCACTCCAAGTTATGCCTCAGATGTCTCCTAGGACACTGTTATGCTCCTGGCTCGTAGGAAACTTGCATGCAGACATCTGAGACAAGCAGCAGCTCTCAAACCCTCCCGTAAGATAACGCCAGTGAATTATCATGCATGAGAACAGCAGGACAGGATGTACAGTGTGAGCTTACATAAGACACAAGGCACTGCTGGGAACCGGCACAAGTGAACAGCATAAATGGCTCAGGAAAATGCTGATGTCACTCGTGTACATTCGGCTTGCGCTGGCCAAGTTTCTCTGAAACCAACACTGGCTGTTCTGGCTGTTTGTAAAACCTTGCAGTCTGCTCTGCTATAGCCATATCTTGAAAAGGAACTCGTTTTCAAAAACCTGTGCTTCTTCCTAACGAGAGCTTTCTTTAAGATGAGCAAGAATCTAAAGAAAAACAGAAAATGTAATGGAGAACTGGAAAAAAGCATGTAATTGTGTACACAAACACATGCTCCTAATACTTACTGAGAAAATAGTTCAAGCACAACTTGCCCATTTTAAAGTATGACCTCTGCAAACCAACTAAGGTCAATGAGACTTACAGTAGTTACTCAGTGAGCCCTGCTTGCATAAATTAAAGATGCCTAAGGGTAGCTATGAAACCGGGTATTTGATTTTTCCAGGGCACCTACATATTATGAATTAACAATGAATTGCCATTCTACCAGAGCAGCTTTCAGATTCATTAAAAAAAAAAAAAGAAAAAGCACAAAACCCAAACCAAACCCAACTGGGTTGTGCTTACCTCCTCCTCAACACAAAAGCCTTCCTATTTAATGTTAATCTGACTATGGAAGTTTCATATTAAATTGAGTAGGTAAGTGAGAAACTATAGATCAAATTACTTTCAAAAAATCCCCAAGATATGAGGCTTCAGTGCTTCTTCCTGGTGTATCCTTCTACAATATATTAAAAAAAATTAGAAAAAAAGATGAGTAATCTAGCTGCACAAGTTAGTATAAAGCAAAACTGTAAAGAGGGAAAACTTATTTCACTCAGGTCAGGATTTGCAGCAGCAACTCCCAGCTCTGTGTTTGGCTGCTTCCATCTGTTATTGCAGTGGCTGCACTTCAGAGCAGTGTGAACCACGACAGTCAACTCCATCAGCTTCAGAACTCCTGTATTTAAGTTTTTGCCTATGAAATACTTATAAGTATTCTGATTTTCCATAGAGAGCATCCTATAAGGTGAGGGGAAAAATACTGCTCCTAAAACTAAGTTTGCCTTTCATTACAAGTATAATGAACTTATTGTCACTCCCTTTAGTATTTCCTGGCAAAAATACCATGTAGCTCAAAGATGTCAACTATCAGGGATAATCTGCCACATTAGAAATTCCCAAGGTTTCCTTAGCAGTGGAAGAGGACACCACACCAGCTTTGTTCTAGGTTAACAGAAGGGGGGAAAAAAAAGCCATCCATAAAGTGTTTGCAGTGTGGAATGGCAGCTCTTTGAAAGCACACACTACATCAAAATATGAAGTTCCAGATGACCACAGTGCAAATCATACAGTATCACAGGTTATTAAATGCCTTTTTAAGAAAGCTTCTATTTCCATCAAAGTGTGGCTACTACAGTTCACATCCTGGCTCGAGCCTCTCTGCTTCTGTAATAGAAATACCATCACTATCTACCCATTATTACTACAGCAGATAAGCATTTCACAGTCATCAGTATGTTTATCCACAGGACATTTTTGGAAAGCACCGCTATTCCTGATTCATAAGCAAACAGAGGACTGACGGGTGCAGAAAGACTGATCCAAGGTCACAGAGTAAGTCTGTGGTAAAGTAAGAAACTTCACCTGGTTTTGCCTTCCTGCAACTAATACTTTCTATTAATGAGTCACTGCTGCTCCTCTAAATTATTCTTTCAGCAGGAAGAGACAACAGACTGCCTGTGGCATTCAAACTCTACATGCTAATAGCAGCTCTGCTCCAGGGTTTGCTAAAAAAAAAAAAATCACACCCAAGGGCCTTGTTCTGTACTGTCACAGAATCCTGCCTATGCACTGGGTTGCTGTGGGGGAAAAAAGGAATATACATAAATATATATTATTAGGTAGCCTGCCTCGTTTGTGACCCAGCTCTTTCCCCAGAGAAACAAAACCCAGCCCTTGAATAGTTTTACTCCCTCACGCCACAGACCACCGGGCAAGGGCTAAGTGCAGGGAGGAAGGGACAGTCAACTGGGAGTCAAGTTATGCAAAGCTGGGGGCCGGGCGGGGGGCAGAGCTCCCTAAGGCCCACAGAAGGAAAAAAAAAAAAAGCCCAACTTCTGTTCCAGGGTCAAGGGGGCACAGTGCCGGGGTCACAGTGCCGGGGCCAGAGCCGCGGGGGGAGGCACCCCCAGCACGGGGGGGCACCGGGAGGCTGCAGGGCTCCCGTCCCACCCCGCACAGCGCAGGGAGCTCCCTCCCAGCTCCCCCACCGCCGGCCGCGACCCCTCACCCGAGGTCCTCCACAGGCGCTCCCCGACCCGGCCCCGACCCCCTCCTGGCCGCCTGTCCCCCGACCCCAAGCCGGCCCCGGAGCGCCGCTCCTCCCGTACCTGTGCGGGGAGGCGGCGGGGACCGAGGGGCTGCCTCGCTCGCCCGGCCGGCGGGTGCCGCAGGGCTCCCCGGAGAAGCCGTGCCCAGCCGTGCCCCGCTGCCGCCGCCGCGGCCCCGCCGCGCTCGCTGCCCTCGCCTCCCGTTTGACCTTTCCGTGTCTCCGCCGCCCGTCCCCGCCACCTCTGACGTCACCGCCATGGCAACCAATCCCCGCCCTCTCCCGGCCCCGCCCCCGGCCCCGCGCGCGCGCACGCGCCGCCGGCGGCAGGGGCGGGGCCTCCGTGCCCTCGCGGCCAATGAGCGCGCGGCGGGGGCGGCCTCGCCCCGCCCCCCGTGGAGTCACCCACAGGGCACAGAAGCGATAATAAATATACAGTAGTGATATTAAATCTATTTCTGTTATGTATGTGCGTATATATATGTGTGTGTAAGCATGTACATGTGTGTCTGTGTACATGTATATACGTGTATATATAGGTATATTCCTTTTTTCCCCCCACAGCAGCCCAGTGCACAAGCAGGATTCTGTGACAGTACAGAACAAGGCCCTTGGGGGTGATTATTATTTTTTTTTTTTTAGCAAACCCTGGAGCAGAGCTGCTGTCGGCTATAGGGTTTCACTGCCGGGGCAGCCTGGTGTCCTGTGGGCACGCGTGCCCTGGGAGTGCAAGATGTGCAAGATGTGTACACAAAGGCCTCCATGGAGTCGGTGCTTCCCTCTGTGCCGCAGAGACGCAATGTGGGGGTCCTGGTTCATGGCCCGTGTGACAGCAGTGCCCTGGCAGCCAGCAGGGACATCGTGTCCTGTGGCATCAGGGACAGCATCGCCGGCCAAGCGAGGGGATCGTCCTGCTCTGCTCTGCGCTGCGGCAGCCTCCCCTCGACTCCTGGGGGCAGTTGTGGGCACCACAATATAAAAACATTAGGCTGTTAGAGAGTGTCCAAAGAAGAGCCATGAGGGTGGTGAAGGGTCTGGAGGGGAAGCCATACGAGATGTGGCCGAGGTAATTTGCTCTGTTCAGCCTGGAGGAGACTGAGAGGAAACCTCATTGTGGTCTGCAGCTTCCTCACAAGGAGTAGCATCAGTCTGTCCTCGCTGGTGACCAGTCACAGGTCACAAGGGAATGACCTGAAGCTGTGTCAGTGAAGGTTTAGGTTGGATATCAAGAAATGGTTCTTCCCCCAGGAGATGTTCGGGCACTGGAACAGCGTCCCCAAGGAAGCGGTCATAGCACCAGCCTGACAGAGCTCAAGAAGAGTTTGGACAATGCTCTCAGGCACATGGTGTGATTCTTGGTGATCATGCTGTGCAGGGCCAGTAGTTGGGCTCAATGATCCTTGGTGGTCCCTTCCAACTCAGGATGTTCTCTTCGATTCTATCCTGTTCTGTGAATTTAAGTACTTTTCTATGCACACATTTGCACAAGCTCAGCTTGTGCCATCACAGTTTGCCTGTTCCTTTCCATCTCTAGTGTTCTTCCATATCCCATGACACTTAAATATTCCCCAAGGATCAAGCTGGTTCTCCAGTCCCACAACTTACAGCACGTTCCTATTGTTTAGAGAGCATATGGGTAATTGCTTTTTCTTTTCCCAAAATACTTGGCATAGATATCATATATGTAATATGTGTAACATATGGAAGGCTGCATATTTCAATGCCTCAATGCACAATGTGTGCATAAATGTTTTATGTGTAAATGCTTTGCTTCAAACACTTGTCAGCTGTGAGCACATGCAGCTTGCAACGTGTGTAAGGTCAGCGTGTTTGACTCTGGGTTTGCACTTTGTTTCATGAAAGGTGTGTGCATTATCAGCATGTTACATATTTCAGGCTTTAACTGAAGATAAGTACGCAGGCATGATATTTAAATACGCTATCAATTAGCAATTACACTGTCTTTCATCTGCCCGACATGCAGAACACACTGAATACTTTATGTGTGCCACTTGCTGTCATTTTTGGAGCTGCGACAAATTTAAAACGATTTAAATCAGAATACTCATTCAGAAATACAGTCCAATATTCATCAAAATGCAAGCTATGTTCAGCAAACCTTTCCTGAAGGTGGATAAAAGGGCATGGATACTGTTTTCCTGCCTTTGAAATGCACAATACCTTTATTCCAGAGTATTAACAAACCAGTTTAAATCATATCACGGCAAGACCAGGATCTGCAGTGTGAATTCATGCATGGTTTGGGTCTTGCTCATTTGAAGGTAGAGATTTAATAAGGAAATAATTTTAAAGAGACATTTTTAGCTATCACTGGATTTGTGACATGGCTTATTTCTTATCAGCCCAAGTAGATTTACTGTTGTGTTCCTGACTGATAATGCCGTGCTTGTGGGTTCCATACCTGTGCAGGCCGTTCACTGAGCTGGACTCAGTGATCCTTGTGGGTCCCTTCCAACTCAGAATATTCAGTGATTCTGTGAAAATGCTGCACCTGGATGCTATTCAGAGCAGGAGTGTTTGGGTGGAAGGCAGTTTGCGTGGTGGGTGGTGAGGGTGACGCCAGCCTGCGTCGGCAGGCCGTGTGTGGATCTGCTGGCTTTGAACAGTGGTGCTCGAATTTGCTTTTTCATGGGCTCCTTCAATTCCAGTCTCCAAGCCATGAGTCTGACTGTGGCCAGCTCACAGGGCTGTGAAGGGGATGAGTTTGGCCAGTCAGGAGCAGCCAGGAGTGACCTTATTCTAAGGCACCAGAGAGCCATCTGGTCAGCCAGGATAGACAGGACACCAGGACTTGGACCTTCATATTTGTAACACTGAAAAAGTGCAGTGTCCGCGTTACCAATCCCCACAAAAACTCTGTTGAGTCAAATCAGGAGGAAGACTTTGAAAAGCAAACTCTTAGGAAGGACATAAATAAATGAGCCAGCAGGAATATATCAGTATGACCTCAGTATGTCCACAGAGAAGTCGTTTCCTTTCTGCACATCTCCTGTTGCTCCCCAGTTCAGCGAGGAGAGCCCTTTCTTTTCTCCCAGGGGGACAGGTGATGTAATCCCTGATTAGTTGGGGACATAAATAGAGTCCTCAGCATAAGTAAATTCAAACCAAATACACTTCTTTGGCGTTTTTATCCATGAAATCTTAAAAAATGCCAAGATAAGCCCATAATGACTATTTGGACGTGACAAAAGGAGATGGCACAACAATGTAGGTGAGGGAGGAGATGGAGAAATCAGTCCTGAGGAAAGATCTGGCACCCACAAGGCATGAGGGAGCCAGAGCTCATCAGTTCAGATATAATCTTCCAGAAAGGGAGGGGGCAAAAAAACCAACCCACCAACGTCTCTCATTCTTGCACAGACAATGCCAGGCTCCTGCACCTGATTTCCATGAGAAAGGCCACTTCTGGCACTGACATTCTGCTGCACCGAGTCCCTGCCACAGACCTCCTCCTCAATGCAAGGCTGAAGGAGGAGGGGAGGAATAAACTCTGCTTTCCGAAAGGGCTGGAGCTGCCAAAGAGGCCCATGGAAAGCCAATTGTGCAATGAGGGAAAACAGGGAGGGAGGATCCCTGCTCATAGACACAGTGAAATGCCTGTCGAAAATAAGTGGGAGAAGGGGTAAGAGGCATTTTGGTGCATTTATACAGATGTCAAGTGAGTGCTGGTTTAAAGCAAAGTCGTTGACGAGGACACTGATGTGGGGTTGATTTTGAATGCTGCAGCATTGCACTCAAGTCTTCCCTTCATATGCATAACATCCATAAGTGCTGCTGATTTCAAATCCCGGCTCACACGGAGGTTTTATGAGCACTTCTCATTCGTAGATCCTGGAGTGCTTTACAAAGACAGAGCTATAAATAAGATGGATGGGAAAGTGAGGAATTGAGTGGGGCTTTTAAAGGGCAGTTGATTGTTTCTTTTAGGGTTTCTGTGGATAAGAACTAGATAAGAGCTGTCATTTTACTGAATATAAAATATTTTGCAATGGCACACTGTGTCAAATTACTTGTACATAGATATTTATGTTATTAAGGCAAACTTTTGTCCTGCTGTGTCCAAATTGTCTCTAGCTAAGCTTTTGGAAAGTACAAAAAGAAAAGCACTTACTGTTAGACTTTAATATAGTGTATGGATGTTTTAGGCACTTTTAAATCGAACAGATCAAAGCCTTTTATTCCTAAATGCCAGAAATCCAATGATATTTGTGTAATTATGTAATTTGCCCTGTCTGTTTCACATGTTCCCAAAGGTTTATTATAGGCAGCTTTCAAATTAAGTGGGCTGGAACGTTTGATGCTCTCTTCCCTGTTTTCAAAGCCTGTGCAGAGCCCATACTGTGTGAGTGACACTGCTGTTAAAGGGGTAGTGTTTGGGTTTTATCACAAGGTATGCAGAGAGGGAAAGGAGAGCATCCTGGTCCTGATTCGGGCTCTATGCTCCGAGGCAGCCATTTAATTTCTGCTTTCTTCATCTTCCCCCTCCACAGAGCTGGGTACAATAGCTCCTTATTCTCCAAAGTGGCACAAAGCTTAGTTAACCTTGAGAGAAGGAATGGGTTAATTGCCAACAGCAGGGAGAGGGTGGGGAAAGCCCCAGCACTGTAAGCATGTCTGTGTTCATATTCACCTGTGTGGGACCATTTTACCACTGATGTTCCACTGCACCACAAACTTGGCAATTTTGGGAAACCCTTAAACACTTCCAGTGCATTTGAAACAACATTATTATATAACCAGGAGGCAGCCACAGACTGATGGCTCAGCAATGTTTTATGCAGCAATCCTTTTACCCAAGGGTGACCTTGTAACTGAACAATCAAAGCCATATTCTACTCACAACTGCACCTGTGCTGCCACTATTTACATTGCAGTAGCACCTGAAGGCCCCATTGTGTAAGGCACAGCAAACCTGTCGCTGTTTGGAAGAGACTGGAAGTGGGAGGGGAAGCAGTAACAGAAGTAAAATATTTGTGTCAAGGTCATATATGAGAAAAGTAGCACTGGTAGGAGAAAAGATCAGGTCTCCCAAGTGCTATGTCCCATGAACAAGTGCTTTTAGGGATAAAAGGACATATTTGTTTCTGGGGATATAAATATAAAATGCAGGAAGATCACAATGTCTGCAGCAAGATTTATTCTTTGTTTATTCTTCTTGCTGTCTGTAGAAGTGCTTGTTTGGTAATTTTGGCGTTTGGCTTTTTTCTTACACACTTTAATATTTAGGCAAATATTAAATTGTAATTTAATTGTCAATGCCCTTATGAGGTGTGTGATATTATATGAAGTACGTTATGATTTTCCTAGTAACAGACCCAAAAGATCAACACTTTTATTTCAGATTTTTTTTGTTGTTGTTCTTGGAAAAGTGAATTGTTGCTGAAGTGATGCTGCTTTTGTAGTGCTCTTATGTAGGGCATGAAACAATGAATCTTCAAGTCATAGCACCCCACTTTCTACTCAGTGTGTTTCTCTGTCACTATCAGCTCTGCTTTGGTTTGATCTAACCAGATGGTATCTCACAAGATGCTAGACATGAATATTTCATATGGTTGAGAAACTGTTTTTCCTCACTCTTCAGTGGTAAAATGTGTTGATTTAAGACTTTTCACAACTTGAGATACTTTCTGGCCTGGCGCCACAACTCAGGCCAAAGACAGCTGAGCATTGTTGTCATCTCACAATGTGGGAAGCAGAGGATGTTTTGGACTGCTGGAAAAATGGAGCTGAAATTTTCCATTAAAAGAAAAAAAAAAGCATTGTTCAGACAGCAATCTTCCAGTCGAGCTGTACAAGTTACATTTTTTTGGACATAAGTGGAAAGTCAGAGGCATTAGATCAATGCAATTTTTGATCTATTGAATCAGCAGCCAAGTTAATTTCAAATCTCTGAGCCAGCAAACACTTTGTTTTCATTCAAAGTTGGTTTTATTTCAGTTTAGGACATTTCTAACACTGCTTTCTTATTTACAGTATCAAAGTCTTCAGCCACTGTATCCTGTGATATAACTCAGTTAACAGTCGCCTGCCTTTCCCTCAGACTTTGCTTTTGCTCCTCTTTGGAGATTTGAGTGATTCCTTTTGATTTAGGTCGGTGTCGGTTTCAGTGGATAATCGATATCAAGTTGCAAGTGCTGCACTGAAGCTCTGGAGCTTGCAAAACCGGTTTTTTGGTTTCTTCAGCTGCACATGAAAATTTTTATTTTAGCTTTTCAGCTCCAGATTAACACACACAGCTTGATTCAGTTGCCCACACATAAAACTTCTGTGCCATTTAAGATATCCTAGACAACTGCACCTCCTGCTTCAGAAGGTTACAAGTCCACTGGAGATCCTGTGTAATTTCTGAACAGCCCCATAAATACATCTGAGATACCCTGGGGCATCTCCAGTGACTCTTGGCACTTGCATTTCAATTGGTTAAATGTAACTGGGCTGTGTGCAGGCATTTTCCTCTGAGCTGGGTATCTGTATTCCCACCAGAGCCAACAGAGACCCAGCCAGCAGAGCTGAGGGAGCATCCAGCTGACCAGGCCTCTAGTGTCCACTCTGGGGTGTGGGGTCATCGTGCTTTCCTGCTGGACATTCAGTTGACACATTTTTCTGAGCAGGGGGTGTTTTGCTCTTTCAAGTGCATGCAGGAATCTAATTTAAACAGTCTCTGCACACCAGACAGAGTCACACATAGGAGGAGCCAAGTATCAAGGGACTGAGAATCCAAGACTTTCTTTTCAGCTGGAAGGCAGACACCTAAAAAAGGCAGGCAAATTCCCAAGCAAAAAATCCTCCTTCACCCAGCTGTAGTGCTTCTCTGTCCCCCAACACAAGCCTTGCAATGTCCTGGAGTGGTGGATGGTCCATTCATAGAAATGAGCAGTTGTAGTCCCTCAAGCTGCACTTTTTGTCAATGTATATCTGCTCTGGTTTAATTTATGTTCTACATGATATGATACTGCTGTTAGGCACACATTCTGCATAGAATCTGTGACATGTAGATTCCCATGTATTATCAGTTGGAAGTAAGAAGTACAAATATCAACCCCACTTCAGGAAGATGTGGGATACAAGCGGTGACAATGGTGGAAGAAGAGCTGGGAATTGACATCAGAGATTCAGGATGATACAGAAGATCAAGCAGATGTAGCACAGGGCCGAAGAAAAGAAATCAGGAGGAAGAATCAGATGGATTGGAGAACATGAAGTTAAAGGAGAAGAGGGAATAGCATGCTATTTGAGAGGCAGTGTCAGACAGTGCTGGAAAAAACAGAAGATAAAGCACAGAAGAAGGCGTTGGTCCTTTGGCTGGGCTACAGTATCTCCCCAGGACACCAGTGGAACAAAGTGTTGAGATTCACAAGAAATCTGTGAAAGCAAAAGAAAACATTTAGGCTGCATTTACCAAAGCACTTTAAAGAGCAGTGTAATTCTGCCCTGATGGCAGAACAGCATGGGGGTCACAGCATCTCTGCCCTCTGACACAACAGCCCTGCAGGGCCAGAGGCAGAACAAGTCCTGAGTGACTGAGTCCCACTGGCTGCTACTACAAACACCCTCATGAGCAGGTTCTAACCCGCCAAATTTTGTCACAAAAGTAATTTGGATGCCCCCCACTCTCAACACATTGCAGCTATTAGACATCCCTGTTCAGTTGGTTACAAATCTGCACTAACTTTTTTCTGAGACAATTTATACCACCTGTTTCTGCACCAGAATTGGCTTTTCACTTACATAGTTTTCCCCAGTGTTTCCCTCCTTGTTGTATTTTTAGAAAGCAGTCATGTTCTCTTGCAGCCACTCTTCTGCCTGACTAAACAAGACTCCTTATGAAACAGGACATTATAAAATAGGCCCACCATTCCCATGGTCTTTCAAAAAGCCCTTCCTTTTACCTAGTCCACACTGAATTTGTCTTTTCTGAACTCGTTCAGTCAGATGTGGGCACAGTTTTTCAGAGAGGCTGGAGGGACTTGTGTTTACTTGTGATCACAGCTGCATTCCAAGTCCTGCTTTCAGCCTTGGCAGTCATTCCACTTGTACAGGATCCATAGCATCTCTCAGTCATAGTCCCTACAGGCCATTTCTGCCCCTCCCAGTGGAGTACTTGAGGTACCATGGTTTTCCAGGCTCAGCCACTCCCCTCAACAGGGGAAGGATGCTGCAGATCCTCTGGCTGCAGTTAACTTGCCTCCAGGAAGGCTGTGATTCCCGCTTCTCCTCATTCCCAGTAGTGCAAGAAACCCTTTGCATAAGATGAGTTGGATTCTTACCTGTACGTGAGATGGCAGCTCTCTTCTTCAGCTTAGTTTTGGATTCTCCACTTGTGTCCAAGCCTGAATGCTTGTAATACATGGGGGAGAGGTTCTGCCCCACAACAGTTCTGCAGCTCTGGGAGGGATCCCAGTCCCACCAGCCCTCTGGCAACTGCAGGAACTCAGCAATGGTTGCCCAGCTATACTTTTCCTGCAAGGAGCATTGCCTGCTATGTTTCCCTTAAAAAGACAGCACAACACATATTTTTTTTTTCCTAAAAATCAGAACAAAGAAAAATAAGTGTTGAAAATAAAGTGTTACCCCCCAAGGTCATCTATCTTTATGATCTCACCAACTTTATTTATACCACCTTTATCTTTATTGCAGTTTTTCCTCAGGAGGATTTAACCTTCAGATTCCTTATTCTAAGCATGGGAGTTCTTTTGCCGTAGCTGCAAATATTTTTCCTGGGTTATATTACTTTCCTTACTTTTCAAAACTAGTCCACCACGCTTTTGTTTTACAGCTGTTATAATCACAGTCATTGAAGTGCTGATCCAAAGAGACTTCTGGAGGTCTCTGGTCCAACCATTCACTCAAAGCAGGTATTGTACTAGCAACTGCTGGGATAAGCCATGGCTTTGCGCTTTAAAAATCCCCAGGAACAGGAAATCCACAGCCTTGCTGTGGAAACCTGTGCCTGGACTTTATCACCCTCGAGTGAAAAAGATTGTCATTGTGTCCCACCTGAATTTTCCATGCTGCCTTTTGTGGCCATTGCTCTTCCTTACCCTGTCTGCCAGGGCTGAGAGTGTTTGTCTGCACTGTCTTTACAGCTCCCATCTTGGTGTAGCTGTAGACAGCTCTGAGATGGTCCCAGACTTCGCTCTGCCAGAGAAAACAGGCCTCAAGGGTTGCACTCAGTGGGAATGGGAGTTATGGTCACAGAATCACAAAATATCTCAAGTTGAAAAGGACCTATAAGGATCTTGGAGTCCAACTCCCTGCTCCTTGCAGGACATCCTACTACTGAACCTGATGAGTAAGAGCATCATCTGGACACCCTTGCTTGGCCGAGGGGCTCAGATGTGCCCTGTGGTGGGGCCATTGGAGCCAACTGGGATCAGCTGTGTCCAGCACAGGGAGCCCTGGGCTCTCTACCCTGCAGCCCCACGGCCTGCCCCAGGCCAAACCCTGCCAAAGCACCAGGCTGACCAGTCCAGCTCCCATCAGAGCTGCCCCTTGGCTCATTGCTGAGGTCACTGGAGCAAGATCTGCCCTTGAAAAGTTTTCACAGACTCTCATAAGTGGAGGGCATATGGAGGGAAACTGCCTTACAAAAACTTTAATACTGGAGTCTCTCACCCAGAACATCCAATTTTCTGTATTTTAGAAATTGATTGTTCTAATTTGTCTTCTAATAAAAACAAACCTTTCATCATCAACTCTCTTTTTGTGGTCCTCTGTGCTCCCTCTGAGCACCAGTCACAAGTGGGTCAGCACTAAGGCTTTGTCACGTCTCTGGTGCCATCACAGGGTGTCAAACCTGTCATCACATTTCGCCCTTGTCACACCTTGGCTGTCCTACCAGAAGGACTTTGCTGGAGATCATTATAGTCTCTGCTCACTTCTGAGTCCCCTCCACAATACAGGGTAATCTGTCTCACTGAAAACTGTGGAAAAAAAGTTCTTTCTTGCTTCAGACAGTAATTAGATTATCTTTAGTTATTACTCCACTCTCTCTGCTGAATAGATATGCTTTCACCCTCCTCTTTTTAATTATGTGGCTGGAAATCTTTTACTGTGCTATATCTTTTGCCTTGCTGTGTTAACTATTCTCTCTAATGTTTCCCTAGACCAGAACAACATCTGTGTACACCACAGAGGCCACGTTCCCATCAGGTTTTGATGAATGGACCTCCACCAACCTTCAGCGTTCCTCACAGAACACCATGCACCGCTATTACCTAAAAATTAATTGGAAACATTATTGGAAACCTTGCTTAATGTAGCTCCAGAGACTGGCTGGGAATGAATGGTAAGCTCTACTCCATCCAAAATTTCTTCTGAAAAACCTCAAGTGCTAAGGACAAACTGGATGGTGAGCAGAGGGAGTAATTCAGCCCCAGCAACTAAGCTGCAGTCCTGAAGCGTGATGTGTGAAACTCTCTTTTTCTGTGTCAGACACCTGCTGATGGGAACATTTTAAACTGACAAAAGTTTTTGGCATCAGCCATTTTGCCAAAGTCCCTTTCTTTTGTAGGAAGTGGATCATGTTCCTTGATTTACCTACTTGGTTAATTATTTCAGATATCTGAAAATATTCTGAAAATTGTGGGTTTTTTCTACAGTGATCAGTGAGACAAAATTTCAAAAATAAACAAAATTGTAAATAATCTACATAATAAGCAACAGTGGGGCCCCTATCTTGCTCTGGGCTGATTGGCATAGCTGGCTATGGCTGTATTTTAAAATTGCTACCATTTGAAACAGGATGGGCTCATGCAGACAGCTCTTGCATGGTCTGCAGGAATCTTTGGGAAGACACTGACAGGCTGAAATTACAACATCTCCACTCACAGTGTAAGATAGGGAGAATTCAGTCTCAGTGCCCGGGAACTTTCCCTGCATTTTTCCATCTGTTTGTGTGGGTATAACCTGCATGACAGCTCTGGTAATTTATATTAAAATAAATTATGTATTTAAAAAACAGGGGAAGGGAGGATCCACAATTGTAAATCAAACATTGAAGTTGTGATATTTAAAGATGCTGAAATGAATTATTTGTTCCATCCCTATGAGAAGCTGCCAACATAGAGTTTTTAAGAATAAAGCACATCCCATGAACCCAGTGTAGTTCTTAGCCCAGCGGGTAAAGGCAAAGCAGTTTTGCCTTGACTGTAATAAAAATCTTGCCATGTCCCTGTGGAAATGTCCTCTCTGACAGGCAAAGAGAGCTGATCTAGATGGGCACTGTTTAACCCAGGTGATACCCCACATCAGCACGTCAGATCCCCAAGGCCACTTTCTGTGATGACACATGAGGAACTGAATGGAGGAAGGCAGAGCTAAAATTTCTGATAAGGAGGAATATTCTCCTCCAGAGGAAATTGCTGTAAGGCAGAGAGTGCAACTGCCTGAAAAAATCATGCTTTTCAAGAGAAATTATAAATTACTCACTTTACATCAGCAAGGTCATTTAGGGCTGACAGGTCTGCCCAAGCTCCAGAATGGTTGGATGTTCTTGTAGCCAAGTTTCCTGATGATATAGAGCTCTCTCAGATATAATTTCCATAAGATAATATTCTGGGAAAAGATGCAAGTGTTTGGAAGAGTGTTAGAATTCAAGTAGTCATGCTAACTTTGAGAAATAGCCTAGAACTGATAAAGCAAAATTCAATAAAAGCAAGTGCAAAATGTTCTGCCTTTGAAAGAAAAACAAAATCAATAAAAATCCAAATTGGTCAGTATTAGTCTATGCCCCAGTATGTTAAAAAAAAGAATACAGAGCTGTATTAGACCAGGGGCTGAATATAAGCCAGCTGATAAGAGGCTGTTGAGCCATTCTCGTGTATGTCACGTGTAAGAGATAAAGGCCATTATTCCACTCTATTTAGCAGGGGCAAGACCTTTCCTGGGATGTGTGTCCCGTTTTGGGCACACATACTTTAGGGAGTAGGGGATGTACATGCATATGCAGACACCTGTGTGCACAGGGGAGGGCTCAGCAAGAGCCACAGCAGAGCTCAGAGATTGGGACAGTGTGACCCTATCTAGAAAGGGTGACCAAAGCAGGGTTGTTGGTTTAATAAAAACAGCATAAAATGTGGATGTGGAAACAGGATTCCAACAGGGAGCAGTGCTGCAAAGGGGATATCACTGTTTGTTCCCAAGACCGGGACTAAAGAGGCACTTGTTGCACACTAAGAACAACCTTGCTTGGACGTTAGGAAACAATTAGCAATGAGGAGGGTGGGGATGTTACTGGGAAGTGTGTGAAAGCCCAGGATGGGGGCAGCAGGCATCTCTGGAGGGCATCGGTACCTTTCAGTCACCTTGAGTGAGGAGATGGTGTGGTTTGAGCTCCCCTCTTGCACAGTGGTTTCTGAGAAAGGAGCCTGCCCATTTCCCTGTTTTCTTTCACCTCCAGAGTGGGGCAGGAGACAAATCCAGCGGCAACAAACAGGAGGTGGTTCTGCTTTTTCTGTTGTCAGTTCTCTCTTCCTATCCCTTAGGATAAACTTTCCATTGAATTCACATTGATAATCTTTTTAAAACAAGGATTTTTACATTTTTTCACTTAGTACTATTAGAATGTGTGAATATTTACAATATCACTTTTGAGTGAATATTCTGTCATTTCCAAGAGTTGGGAGAAACTGTGACTTCATGGTTGGGGTTGCACTGTGTTGCCCTGTAGTATCCCACGCCAGCATCACAGCAGTTCCTTGCTGGTGCCCAGTGTAACAGTGCATCTTTGTCTTCCAAAGTCCTTCTGCTTTTCCTTATCACCCCATTCACTCTCTGGAAGCTGGCCAGATCTTCGTCCTCTGGCCAAGGGGATCAGACAGGGTGAGAGAACAGAAAAGCAGTGTTCTCTCTGTAGTCCTAGGCTCTCAGGCAGGAGCTGCCAGGTCAGCAGCAGTTTCTCTGAGGAAGGCTCACAATCACAAAACAACTTGTCAAGGCAGAGACAGGGCTGGAGAAGCAGGAGAAGGCCTGAAGGACAAATGCAGCTCACACCATTTCCCCATTCCAAAGAAAAGTCAGTAAGAGGTGAATGCACAGCCTCTCTCTCACTAGTTCTAGACCTCTTCTGGTAGATACATTATATTTTCAGGGTTTGCCTATTTCTGTGTTATCGTTCCGAACATCTTTCATCAATGAGTGTAAAGAACATATGAGAGTTGTAGAAGCATAGAAAAGCTTGGGTTGGGAGGGACTTAAAGATCACCTGATTCCAAGCCCCCCACCAAGGTCAGGAACATCTTCCACTAGACCAGGTTGCTCAAGGCCTCATCCAGCCTGGCCTTGAGCACTTCCAGGGATGGGGCATCCACAGGTTCTCTGGGCAACCTGTGCTACTGCCTCACCACCCTCATAGGAAACAATTTCCTTCTGACATCTAATCTAAATCTCTCCTCTTTTAGTTTAAAACCATCCCCCCCCATCCTATCACTATCTGCCTATGAAAAATGTCACATGAGAACAACAAGAAAGCAATCACAACAATATACAGAAGGAAAGGCAGCAATTTCTTCCTTCAGAACATTCTTTCTTAAGATCTCTCAGCTCCTCCACCCTCCTACTCTGATGAGCTGTTCTCCCCCACCCCTGAAACTGCATTAATTTGCTGGCACACTTTGGGCATGGTGAGTGTTGAAACTATGGTTTTAAAGCCTAGGAAAATCCTAACAACTCATGCCCAGGAAGTCAGGTGTTGTCAAAACAAACGTTGTTTTCTGAACTGCCTCAATTTGCACCTTCCTCTGTTTGTTTCCTCCTTGCCCTGCAGGAGAGTAGACCTGGGGCTGTGTTCAGCAGGCAGAAGACCTTCCCAACATGAGCTTTGTTTAACCCTGAGGGGAGGGGAATGTGACCGTTTCTAGTCATTTGTGGCATCTTGCATCTGGCTTTAAGCTGTGCATTGGTTGTCCCAGTCCCAGTTTGTTCAGTCCCAGCATGTTGTGCACCCTGGGCGTGTGTGTGAGTGGAGTGTGTGCCAGTGCTGCTCCGGGAGTGCTGAGACAGACACAAGCAGGCACAGATGCACCACACTGGCAGATTTCAGAGATATATTTTCATTATACCAGGGATTGAAAAGCCAGTCAACATCAGCTCAGCCAGTACAAAACTCTTGCTGGTGACAATGCACCCAAGATTTGCCTCATCTAAAAACCTTATGACAATTATTTCACCTGTGTTTTCCTTCCCATATGGATGTGGACCAGCTGTATTGTATTGCATTGTGCTCTTCTCTTGCAGCAAAGCTGCTTTGTACCCTTTATCTTATTAACGACTGGAGCTCATCAGGAGCAGAGAGGGAGGAATTCACACTCTTTGAGGCAATATTCCAAAACCTCCATGAGATATATTAAGCTTTGTGCAATTCAGAAGCTAAGGGGAAGCCCTTGTGCATATTCCAAATTGGGAAATTTTCAACTCTAATGATTTTTTAAAATTATTTTTAAGTGTCAGCGTATCTGTGTCTTAGCAAAAGAACTTACAAACTTTCTGGGAATGCCTGCAAAGGATCAGGCAGTACAGAAAGGGGTACTGAAGCTTGGAGGAGCTGGGGATGCTCATGCCAGGAATGCTCATAGTAACAATGTCCTGGAGGATTCAGAAGTTTGAGCACCTGTCACACAGGTTTGGATGAGGTGCCCAGCTTGCTGACAGGTGGTTTTCTTCCTGAGCATTAGCTCTGTCAGCACAAACCCATTAATCAGTTTTAAATAAATGTCACTGTAAGTACAGAAGCTGACCTGACTCCGACAAAGTGCTAAGAACCTCCATCCCTTTTTCCATGAAGCTGGAGTAGCAGGTGGTCTGTCCTTTCAAGAATTTGCTGCTGTTCTGTGAAGAAGTAGAAAGAAAGTGTAAAAGGTTGTAAAAGGCCTATGTATTCCCTAAAGAATATCTGACCTCATGAAAGAAAAGGTATGATTTCTAGTCTCTTTTTTATCAGTGTTATAAAAGTGGTATTTAAATAGTATTTTCCCCCTCACAATTCAGGGGAAATAGCAAAACTTAAATGGTGCATATAAAAGAACCCCCGTTTTCTCATAACCTCTGCATCTCAGAAAAATCCCCAAACAAACTAACCGGATGAAAAACACAAACTAAGAAAACCAGGGCTGGTGGCTCATTGAATTAACAGTAAAAAAAAATCAGACATACCAAGAAATTTCTTGTTATTTTCAGTGCTGCTCCATATGTCATTTTTGCGGGGCACTATGTTCTGGTGATGCCCTGCTGATGTGGTAACAGGAATGATCTATAAGTATTGCCATTATAAACCTCATTTTTATAACCTGGATGTGCACATTTGCTGTTACTTGGTATCTGTTATAAAAAAATTCAATTTTCTTTTTAATGACTTGATAATTTTTCAAGTACAAAAATATGAAAGGTTCCAAAAAGCAAAAAAGAGGCAGTTTTAAAAAAGAAAGAAGAATCAACAAATGATAGGTTTATTAATTATTTTTAGTAGTAATAGCTGTAAGTTGTATTTGTATTTCAGTGGTGCCTGTGTACTCTGTAGTATTAGGTGCTGTACAAACACTTGGGTTTCTTTTTAATGGATTGAGTGGTGGCAGAAAGCATTGCATTGAAAGCCTTATGAATTCTTATTTATTGTTTTTTCTTGTCTTTGATAGTGCCCTAGTATCTGTCTGAGATTTGGCTTTTATTGTGATAGATGCTGTACATGTACTCAATTATCTCCGTGGTGAGAAGCACTTTAATGCACGCTCACTTTTAAGAGGGATCTGAAACACTCTCCACAGAAAAGAGCATATCTGTGGAGCAGGGAACAAGCCTCATCACATAAAGCACATAAAGCACATATTTCTTGCAAAGCCACACTGTAAAGGTGCAACAGAGGCATCTCAGCAGCCTCTGCTGAATGTGCTGCTCTGTTTACATGGTGCTGAAGGCCCGGGCTGTTGGATCGAGTGCTGGAATTAGGGAGGCTGTGTTGGAGCAAAGGTCTTTCCACACTAATCCATGGGTACTCTGTGGAACCACACTGCTAGATTGGACCTCCAGACTGGTGGAGACCACAGAGCTGCCAGGCCCCAGCTCAGCGAGGCCCTGAGTGGGGTTTTCCTTTGTCTCTGTCTCGCACAGGGAGGATGTGCTCCTCTCTCTCTACAACTACCTGAGAGGAGGCTGTGGAGAGGTTGAGGGTCGCTCTCTTCTCCCAGGTCACAAGTGACAGGACTCAAGGAAGTGACCAGGGTGGTGTGAGGAGTTAAAGAATGCAGTTGCATGTCTCAAAATACGGTGCCCATAAGATAAGCCACCACAATGGAACCTGAGATGAGCACAGATGGCACAGAAGGAAGGAGCTAATTCTGGGCCTAGCGGAGGTAGAGGTTTGGTTAACATCCAGACAAAAATTCCCACCATGGCAAACTGTGGGAAAGGAAGCAAGTGCTTATGCAGATGCCATCTCGAGTAATGGGAATGGCATCTGCACCCTGTGAATACCCAGGAATTAAACTGTATAAAGGTGGTGTCTCTGGAAGAAGGCACCTCTACCACCAAAGATGAGGGTGAAGAAGGACCAGTGGGATGCTGCAGGAATCCACATGGTGGTGATATCTTTTACTTAACCTCTCTGTCTCTCTTTCTCTTGCCCTCCCCTTCCTATTATTTCTATCTCTCTACCTTAAATTTACTGTTAAATAAAATCCACACCATTGACTTGGCATATGGTCTCATTTTCACCTTAACTCAGGCAGAGGCATCTCTTATAATTGAATCATAACAGGTGGTTTATATTAAATATTAGGAAAAATTTCTTCACTGAAAGGATGGTTCAGGCACTGAAGCAGGCTACAGAGGGAAGTGATAGAATCACCATCCCTGGAAGTGTTTGAAAGGCATGTGGATGTGGCACTTGGGGGTGTGGTTTAGCCATGAGCACGGTAGTGCTGTGTTCAGGGATGGACTCAAGGATCCTAGAGGTCTTTTTCAACTTTAATGATTCCATGAATTCCTGCATATTGGGCTGCTACACCTGTGCAAAGCCCTCATGGACTTTAGCATCTCTGTGCTGCCTAATGAAGGAGCAGGTGCCCAACTGATCATCCAAAAAAGGCAGAAGGAAAAGGTAAAGAGCACTCTGCTCTCTATTTTTTGGAGACCATCATTTGGGTATTGGTACCCCACTAACTGACATGCCCAGGATCCCAGAGGGTTACAGGACACAGACACAGCTGGATCCCAGGATCATACAGACAGCCACGTTTCTGACACAGTTAGTAGCTGATCCCAGACTCCTTACTTTGTAATCCAGTGTCCTGCACAGGATTTGATTTGCCCAGAATCCCCCTTGGATGAATGGCTTAATGCAGTGTAATTGCTTTTTCCTGCTTTCAGCTAGGCTTGTCAGAAGAGTCAGCCTAGGTTGTGGTTGAAGAAAAACGCAAACAAAGGAATTGAGGCAATAATTTTGGTAATACAGTTTATCCCCTTCTTACTATCTAGTCTTGAGCACCATGCTCTCAACTTTGCTTTAGTTTTTACTTCAGTTTTCTTAGATTAACCATTATGTTTCAGACCACATTTAATCAGACACCTACTAACTCTTTGGTTGGGTGCAGAATGCCCAGACATAGCATATTGCACTCCTTTCTCATGGCAAGTCACGCACACTGCTCATGAAGATTCACATTTAAGCCTCCCTGTCTCATGATGCATTGTGCTGCCTCCAAAGACTAAGTGAGCAGTAACTTTCATTAAAAAAAAATCATAAATATATTTTACTGCTTGGACTTAGTGCAAATGCACAACTGACTCATTGGCTCGATAGATGTAATTGCTCTCAAGGAGCCTTTATGGTCTATTGTTTCAATTATAAGTGAATTACATAGTCCCCAAGTACTTACTCACTTTGCTTTCAAGGAGAGTGAAAAGACCAAGTCAAAGCAGGAAATTAGACAAAAAGGACATAATTTTATTGAAACTTTTCACCTTCTGAGTGAGGAAGGCAAACACATCAAGCACAGTCCAAGCCATTCCTGAATGACATATTTTATCTGCCTGAAACCATTACAAGCCCTAAATTGTATAAATTCAGATGCCGAGAGAGGAAGGCAAAAATCGAAGGTAATATACGCGTGGAAAAGACAAAGTTTGTGAGGGATGAGACAAGGAGTAGAATGAAACAGTCTTCCTTCCAGTGATAAGTGCTCTGGTAAAGGAAAAAGGAACAAAAAAAGAAGGATTGGAATTAGGTCTCTGAAAAGCTGAACTGTACTTTGAAGGACATCGTGCCCTTTCTCCTGAGTAGAAAACACTTCTGGGATCTGCAACTTCCAGTATCACATGCTCTCCATTGGAAATCACGGCATGCTTCAAGAAACTATGGAAAATGCTAAAATCAGGCAGGAGAAGCACAGAACTGATAATACTTTGTAAAATAAGACCTTCAGGTAACAGTCCTCGCAAAACAAAGGGCAGCATATGGCAATGCTTTAGTGACAACTTGGAATGAATTTATCATAAATAAGGGAATGGAAGTAGCCTACAGGACCAGAACAATGAATGAAGAATAAGCAAAGATATTCTGCATATTTCCTCTATGAAGATCTGAGAAGGGACAGCATTATAGTAGTTCCACAGTATTTCTACACAAAAAAATTATGACTGTTTTAACCTATGTTTCATCAAGAACATTTATAAGCAGGAATGTGAATGCTTGGATGAATCCCTTAGGAATTTGGATGAAAAGATCTTTTCATGTTTCATTTTCTAGGAGAGTGTCATGTACAAAACCCTCTGAGAAACATTAGATTCAGCAGGGATTGAGGAGATAATGGCAGTGGAACCAGTGTTCAAATATGGCAGAGCTGTGTGCCAATATCCTACAGCCAATAAACAGAAAAAAATATCAGAGTGATTTGGGGTGTTTACAAAAGGACATCCATAACTCCTGGAAAGGGGAAGGGAGCGTTTGTTTTCCTGTCATTTGATTGTGATCTGTGTCTGGGTGCTCGAGATGTGGACATGATTCTTGAGGAAGTTCCTGGTGGAGGTTTTCTTTGCCCAGAGAGAGGATTGAGAGAACTCATGAAAAACATGACAGAGAAGCAAGTGGAGAAAACAATAGGTCCAGAGATGGATTCAAGACTCTACAGACAACTCAGAGTTTGCAGACTTCTGCTGAACAGGAGCGTCAGGAGTGCAGAGCTGCTCTGGAGGCCCAACTACACAAGCTTGAAGTTCAGTCAGACACACTCAAGCAGGAAAACACGGGTAGACAAATAGCCTTGGTGCCTGACATGTGGGAAAGAAGGAAATTGAATAGCAGGGAAGCACACTGTGCCCTGCCAAATAAGAAAGAATATAATTGTAGCGGGTTGAATTTGGTAACCGGGCAGAAACACCATTTAGTGTAGTGGTTTAAGGGTTAACTTGGGCAGTAGCCCCCTGATGTCCCTTCTGTGAGATAAGCATCAGGAGATAAAAGCAAAGCAGGCACAAAAACTTAAAGAATATAATCAAGTTTATTAACAGAGTTAAAAGAAGGAAAAAAGAAAGTCAGACTAAACCTTCAGAACACCTCTCTCCCCCCACCCTTTGCTCCTTTCCACCACCAACGTAAAAGAAAACACAACCCTTGAAGATTCTAGTCAGTTCACCACTTATATAATAATGTCTGGTTTTCAATTCACTTAGGGAGAGGAGTCTCTCTTGGTCAAAACCATGGAAACATCTCCACACGAAACAATCTCGTGCAGCTTCAGTGTCACAGCAAAGCAGCCGCCCGGAATGGTTTTCTGCTTGCATGTGAAAGTCCCATCCCCCGACTACAGCTTTCCCCACAGCGGTTTCGAGGGTTTCTTTAGCTAAGGGGGTACTATTTTTTAAGGATGAGCAGTTCAGAAATAGAAGTTTTCTTCACTTATCGAAGTGCCTGAAAGGCGTAAGGACCCTCTCTGGGAGTAACCACATGGTCTAGGAACAGAGATCCTTTTCTCTGGTGCGATCTCTGCTCAAGTTTCTCAGCATTGCAGCACAAATACAGTTGCTCACAGCAAGTTATAGCTAGTTCAGCGTTTGCTTGTTTTAGTACAAGCACTTTTGCTCACAGTTGCAGTTTGAACGCTCCAACCCCCCCCAATGCTTTCAAGAAATTACAATGGGTAGTCTAATATATCATAGTCCATCACCATGGTTTTTTTCCAACAGAATTTCAGCTTCTAGGATTACAGCATCTCCTCAAATCCCCTCTCTCGAGGTCTCAGGTTTTTCTTCCTCACTGACTTGGGCATCTTTATAGTGTCTCCTTCACAAGCCTTCACTTTCCTCTCTCCATCTGATCGGGAGATGATTAGTCTCTGCAGGCTTCATCTGGTCTGGAAAAGACCTTAACAGCACTAAAAGAGTTAACTCCCCCGGGCTTTCAGCTGGCGCTTGGAATTTCCTTATCTCTTGGCCACGTGATCCTGCCGGACGGCAGTTTCAGGGGAATTTCAGCTGCTCCGGGGGTGAGGTGAGGGCCATCCTGGCCTCTGGGAGGGGGGTGTCTGGCGAGTTGAAGTGACTGCAATCTCAGCCAAGCCACCCCCCGGCCGACCCGGGCCAGGCCGGCCGCAGAGCCCGGCCTGGCCCGGCCACCCCCCACCAGTTACCTGCTCGGCTGCCGGAAGCAAGAGAGGGCTTCCCGGGCTTTTTCCTTCTTAAAATGTTAGTCACAGAGGCGTGTCTAGCTCTCTAAGTGGTTTAGAAAGTTTCAATATTCAACCTGGCCAGTTGATTGGGTCTAGAGGGAGCTGAAAGCACCTTTTTGCAAGGAATCACTTCCTGGCCGGTGCAGCCTTCTTCAACTACAATTCCCAGCTACCCTAAACCACGACAATAATCTTTAATCAGACACTGAGACGTAGATTAGGAAGGAAGGAAGGAAGGAAGGAAGGAAGGAAGGAAATGAGAGCTACTGATCAGGGAACCATAAAATTATCCTACTCAGTTTGCTTTTGCTCACAGCTGGTGAGCAGGAGAATGCTTAGGACAGGACAAGGTTTGCAAGGAAGCATCTCGATGGAGCTGGGTGCCACAGGTGTGGACTTCCTCCTGTTTCCGAGGTCCCTTTTCTGTCACCCAGAGAACATGCAGGCAAGAGATCCTCTGGCAACATGTACTGGATTGTATCTGAGAGAAAATAGATGAAAGAGGAATGTGTCCTTCTGGAACGATGCTCTGCTAATCCATACTGAGTCTGGGGCAGTTTTTGGCAGTATGGTAGTGTCACTGCAGCCTCCTGAAGTTTGGTAAAGTCAAACAGCAAGACCTACCTACCAGATTTAGTCATCTTTGTCACCTGGTTGTAACTCAGCAGACTACTGGGAACCACACTATTCATTTCTCCAGCTGCTGGGTACTGCCTGGTGCCTGGGACTTTATCATGCACAATGGCCAGCTGGGACTCTCTTTGCTAGCACCATACCGCAGCCTAGAGGTGATACTTCCAGAGTTACAGTGCCATGGGGACTTCAGGTTACATCTTGTGAAACCAATGCTGCTTGCAATCATCAGCACCTAGAGCCTAGAGTGGTGCTGAGCTTTGCCTTTTCCTGTGTCTCTCTCCATGAATCCTTAAATCCCAAGGGACTTTGTTAGTGAGGTGCACCTTTGGTTTTTTGCTGGTCAAAATGGCTGCAAATTACATTTATTTACCTCTGGGGCTGTACAGAAATTTAAAAGCACTAAATACAACTCAGACTTTGAGTCTTCTTTTTTTCTTTATAGCTGCATTAGTAATTATTATTCAATCCCATTCTTTGCTACCCATGGGACTAACAACGATGGAAACTAGATTTGATATATTGATATATTTAAACCACACACAGTGCTAAAATTCAGATTCAGAGACTTGTGGTGTGCAGGACTCGGCCATGTCAGTTATACCTTGTTTAACAAACTGACTCAGTGTGCAAGGTCACCTCTTATCTGTAACATCTTCTGGTAGAATTAATTTAGGGAATTATCTAGGATGTGTGGATTGTTTCCTCTAGTCAATAGAGAGAAATCTGTGTTGCTGGGGACCTATGCTTGCTAGAGTACCAACACAGGCTCTTTGACCTGACTCTGCTGCAGATGGCATCCCTCAAAGCCTTTTTTCATTGCTTTTCATTTGCCACTTTTTTGTCAGGTTTTTTTGTCTTTGAGCACTACATGATCTTTTTTCCTTTCAAAAGTTTTCTCTGGCCATAGAGGTTCCCATCCCTTCCCTCCCACCTGATGTATCCGTAGTCTAGATCTGGACTCTGTGCAGGTTTTGTGACAAGCTGTGCTGCCTGTGAAGGGATGGTGTCATTACTTCATCCCAGGAGAAAGAGCAATGCTTCCTAAATTAAGGTATTTCTATTTAATTAGGGGAGGCATAGTAAGGCACGGCACTTTCCATTTTATTTCTGGGTGGTTTGGACAGGTATTTGTCTTATCCATGTATTAACATGCATGAGCTCCATTCTCAGGTGTCCAGCAGCCCTGTTTGGACCCTTCTCACAGCCCAGCCAGGCAACGATTATAAGGCACTAGAGAGCCCTTCCATGGCCTGTATCCCAGGGCATCCTTAAACACATCCCATCTTCCTAATGGCATGAGAAACAGGCACACAACATCCTCCCAGCCCACCACCCCCCCTGCCTTACCCAGCTGGAAATGCTGCTACAAGGCCCCTCCCCAACCCTGACACAACCCCAACCCAAACCCTGGCTGGTGCCCAGGCAGCCACAACATCCCACTCCTTTCCTCTAGTCCAAGACTAATTTGGGGGTGCTGCTGGTGGTGTATTTTTTGTCAGACACCAACTATTTTCTGCAACAAATAGGTGCACGTAAACCAGTGTCAGTAGATTTCAGATGACTGCTTGGATATAGGCAAATTATACATGAAAATAAAAGCAGATCCAAGCAAGGACAAAGAATAATTATTCGAAACAATAGAATTATAATAATAACATAATTTAGAGCATGAATTATTCTAAATGAAATTGTTATTCTAAAAATAGTTTTCAATAAAGAATTCTACATAAAATGACGTGTGACAGTGTGCTTTGTAGCCAGCATAGCTGAAAGCACTTTTTCAGAATGATTTTGGATAAATGAAGGGGATTAGAATAAAGAATTCACTTCTATCTGGCCCTAGAATAATTTCCCATTTTCACATTTCCCAGACTTTTTGATAAAATACATTATTAAATTGCCCAGATCAGTAGATCCCTAAGTGGTGGTTTATTCCTTGATAAGCCACTGGGCTGTGCTATTACTCTACATTTTAAGGTTTCATCTCTCATAGAAAAGCTTCCAACACATTGTTCAGAAGAATGACTACTGCTCATGGCAGACTTAAATTGTTCAGTAACTGAAGAATCTGGTCAATAATTAATGCCACAATAGCAAATAATGAGCTGAATTTTAGCTCAGTCACAATTTTTTGTTTTCTTTGTGTACCTGTAAATGTGCACAATAAACCAATTACTCTTGGATCAAAATAGTTTCCAGGCATATTAGAAGTATCTAGTGATGCAGATTAGTTGTAATTGAATGCTGCAGTCCAGCTACCAGCTTCTTTGCAACCAGATGCTCTGTTCTATATTGGCAAATGGAAAATTTAATCTAAATTAAGGAAAAAAAAATAAAAGGGAAGGCTTAGCTTCAGTCTAGATTTTTGTCTATTTCTTTACAGTGCTGTCTTGCAGTAGATCTCAACCAGCCATCATCCAGCTTCATCTCTGTGTTGCACAGCTCAGTTTTTAAAGGTGTTGCTCCAGAAAAGTAAGAAGCCGTCAATATACTAAAATATTAATAATATTTTAGCCAGAGCAAAGGTATCAAGCAGGTGGAAGTATCCCACTCCTCTCTGGCAGCCTGCTTGGTCTTTTGATGTTCAAGGTTGCACTGTGTATTGCTTTTTTCTTTTTTTTTCTATTTTTTTTTTTTTTTTAAATTTTATTTTTGGTGATCAAACTGCAGCTCAAGGTGATGAAGATTCTCTGTGTGCACTCACTGGGCTGTAACCTTTGTCAGCCACTCAGCCCTTGGATTCTGTCCCAGGATAAATTCCTGGAAATGCTATCTGTGATTTACATGAAAGTATGCTTTATTTACCAATATACTTTTTCTCAGGTTACCCACAATTTTAAAATACTCATGAAAACTTCTTACTAGACCTATGTAATGCACCAAATCTGCTTGACTGTGGGAGCATTAAATCAGGAAACAAATTTCACACTCCTGAAACACAGCTTTGAGGACCAGAATGCCCATGCTGTTATTCTGTGTGTTTTATATTGTGGCAAGGCTAATCATGGACTGAGATCCCATCGTGCACACACTGTAAAACACAAAACCAGACAGCAGTGGCCAAAACCTACCAATATCTAAGTAGCTTACCCAGGCAAATTGTGTTGTGGTTAGTGCATCTTCTATATGGTCTTCAGGTCAAGAAATTCAAGGAATGACCCATCCTAGTCAGCATTTCTATCTAGCCCCTCCATGACATTCAAATAATGTTTGAAAACTTGTTTTTTATACTGATCAAGCCACAGAGGTTACGCAGCCGCTTGAGGTTCCAAGACTGTTCAATCTAACATCTCTTGGGAACATTACATTTGCTGTAATGTCTTGCAAATGGCTTTAATTTTAATGCACAGCTTGATCTATAATTAGTTAACAAGTCTCTCTTGAGCCAGCTATGACAATGGTTACTAATTTTTACCAGCATATTTATAGAACTGGTCACTAAGATGTATGTAGTCCCTCATCCTTTTACTGCTGTCCTGGAGCATGTAATTATTTCATTTGATCTAGGGACATAGCTGAAAATAACTCTCTAAATACATTATTAATAACACATTTAAAAATAACTCATTTACCTTTTTTCCATTAGGAACTTTATTCAGTTTATATTACACAAGCTCTGAAGAGTGGAATATGATATTTGGAGCTTTCTTTATAGTTGTTTTCATATTTGGTTTCTCCAGAAATAGTACATTCAGTCTGCAAACACACGTTTTAGAGGCAAGCAAATGACTGCTCTCACTATGCTTTTGACTTTTCCCTGATACTGTTTAAGATTTTTACATAGGCCCGATTTTGATCCTTGGTGCCAAATGTGGCTGATAAAGTAATGATTTGATGTCTTTTAGACACACGTTTTGACACATCTTTGGAGTTCTGGAAGAGAGAAGCTGCCCCTGGGAGCAGGTGAGGTGGACACAGTGGAGCATCTTTCTCCTGGGGGTGGAAGAATCTTGGTGCAAGGCAGTTTGTGAAACATCCCTCCCTGCAGGGCCATCTCCCTGCCCTCTGAAGGAGGCCTTAGTATCCTTCACTCACAGACATTCACTTTCACAGTCTTAACAGGATTTTCAGAGGGTCAGCCACACTCGCCAAGGGTGTTGTCCCGAGGGACGTGGCTCTTGGAAGTGCATCACCCCAAGCTGCCGACAGGAAAGCAGCTTATTTTGAAACTGCCTCTCTCTCCCAGAAAAGCAAAAAGCCTGATTTCTTGCTTTTAATCCCTTTTTCACCCTTTCCTGAAAATAAATTAGATATTTCAGTTGCCACAGGGTCTTCCATCCAGCACTGATCCTGCCGCCAGAAGGACACTGTCTACTTCTAGCCTTTGTTCCCCTTCCTTTCTGTACCAGGACACACACCCAGATGTGGCCTTGCCCTCCAGAAGGCAACTGTTCCCTCTGTGATACCACGTGGTGACATCCCAAAAATCTCAGGCAACTGACATTCCAGGTGATCTACTAATTTCCTGGGAATAAATATCCTGGTCAATGGTGTAGCAGATGCTGAAATAAACTTCTCTCGGATGCTGATTTCATGGATGACCTGAAGGATGTTGCAGTGAGAGGCAAGAAAAGAGTTTCCAGGAATTCTTTTATGCAACACAGTCAGAGGTGTGCTACTTAGCCTGCAACTTTTATCTCTGGTAAGTGCTTTCCAATACCCTTGCCCAAGTGGAAACTTCTCCTCTCCTCACCTATCCACCTCCTCATAAAATATGAATTCTAACTTGGAAACAAGCTTGAGTAACTCTTATAAACAGAGCCTGTGACAGTGTATTTTGTGAAGAATACAAAGTGTGAGTCAGACGAAGCTGGGAAAACAGGGGGTTTGCAGGAGGACCAAGTACGGGCAGAGATGTTGGATGCTTGAAAGAGGACGTCACTGTCAGAGATTCTCCGCTTTAGAGTGCAGTTATCATCTGGGAAGTGTAAAAGTGACATCCTTGTATGCCACATTTATTCCTCCTCCGCAATTTCTATTCCAAATTCACTCAGTCTTCAAGTCAATACCATGTTTTTTGCTCTGACTGCCAGCACAGCTAGCTCAGCCTGTTACCTGAGAATCAAGCTGTGCTCTTTCTGCTTATTAAAACATTGCCAACTGCAAAGCTTCTGGAATCAGACATTAACTGGCACTGCAGTGGGAGAGGCAGGACATCTGAGCACAACATGATTAGCACATCCCAGGTACAGGAATGAGAGAGGGAGAAAAAACCCAATCGATCCTTAAACTCGGCACACATGCCTCAGGAGGCCCACAGAAAACACCTACTTACAGCACCTAGGTGCCATTTTTATGCAATTACTCGTCTGACTATCACTACATTTCATGGTGGAGCAGCTAAACAGGGAGCCAAATAGCCCCTTACTCGAGTGCCAGCTGGGCTGGATTTCCAAAGGATTCATTATAGAGGAAAAAGGTGAAAAAAACATGCAGCCAGGATTTATTTACTATTGACTTGTCATCTCTAAACTGCCACACCTCCTGCAGCATGTAAACCTGGCCAAGGTGTGCTCACTCATTTTCATACATGGTTTAGTTGCCGAGAGATTTAAACAGTATCTTAACAAAGGAATGAAGATTTCTTTAAAAGGAGGAAATGAGAAATGACAAGTGAACAAAAGCCTCAAATAGTTCAGAACTTGTGCTGGATTCAGAGGAGTATCACTAAGTCCACATGCTTATCTGGAGCTCAGCTGACATCTAGGAAGTCCCAGGTCTGCAAAGCAGGCAGGAGCTCTCAGGAGGGCTCTCCAGCACCAATGCTGCTCCTCCCATCTGGAAACAGTGCAGGCTGGAGTTGTCACTGCTTTGCACCCTGTGTAACCACTTATCTCTGCAAGGACTGAAAGCAGGGAAGGTGCAAAATGCTGGAGGATTACAACATGTCAGCACCTTCTTTTGCACCCAGGCACAGAAATGGGTAATGAACTGTTGAGGGCTGCTCAGCCTGGTCCTCATCCCAGAAGCTTTGCGGATGTCTAGGAAACACCTGCTTTCCTCAGGGGAGATATGGCTGCTGAAGGCAGCAGATGAGCTGCCTGAGACAATTTCCTTGGGTTAAGTTCAAAATACATTGGACTATCTTAATTTCTCCCAGATGAAGACTGCTCAGCTAAAACAGGTCCAGTGCCTGGAAGATGGTAGTCTGATGATCTAATAGCTGTAAATCACCTGCTCTTCTCTGCTCTTCTGGTGGTCTCCAAAGGAAGGTCAGAGTTTGCACACAGAGGATGTGATTCCTGGCTGCTCATTGAGGGCCCATGAGCTGTGGCATCACACAGACTGTATCAGTCAATTACTGGGGTGGCTGGTGCCTGAAGCACAGACTCAGAGAAGGGCTGAGCCTGGACAGGACCTCTGGAGGTTATATGGTCCAACTCCTGAGCTCAAGCAGGGCCACTCAGAGCCACTTGCCCAGGACCATGCCTAGGTGGCTTCTGAATATCTCCTAGGTTAGAGACTGCACAACCTCCCTGGGTAACTGTGCCAGTTCTCAGTCTCAGTAAAAAAGTGTTTCCTGAAATCAGAGGGAGCCTGATGCATTTTAGATTGTGCCCAGTGCCTCTGGTCCTGTCAATTAAAGAGACTACATGTAGCAGCCTGCAGTGAACCAAGCAGAAGGGAACTAATTCCTGAATTTCATTCTAGGGTCCAGCTGGATATGTAGCACAGGACAGTCTCTGGCCAAATTCTCTGGTTTGTTTCAGGGAAAGAAAGATATGAGCTGTGCAGTTCAAGCTGATCTGTGCTCAGCACCATCAGCCACTTGTAGATGCATCATTTTGCACTGGACATGTCTTTAATTCTAAAAGTGTGAAATATTGCCTTCAGTCAACTTGACAAGCATTTTTCAAGAATTTAGTCTTCAAACCCACAAATCTCAGCAGCAAGCACCACACAATTCTTTATGCTTGGGCAGTGAGTAGGACTTGCTGCTTTTAATGTTTTTTAACATTTTCCAAGGTCCTGTTCTTTAAATAGCTGCTGCAGCTACCTAATTTTCCACCGCAATATTGCCAGAGGTTGCTTATCTATTTTAATTAATTTATTTATGTATTTTTATTATTTAAGTGTTTCTTCTCGGCTGAATGGTGGAAGATAATAGCCATGTCACAGTGATGCAGTGCTAATTCCAGGCACCAGCCCTGGTGATGTGTCACAGCAGGCAGAACCTTGGCAGTGGCCATCTCTGGTGGTGGCCTTCGTTACAGTGGGGTTGGTGACATGGTTGGGCTCAGACATTTTCTGTCCATCAGGGAGACATGGGTGGGACAGTCTTGACCTGAGGCTGGGAGAGCCCCTGTCATGAAAGCAGGGGCTGCTGGGGGTTGCTGCATTCTTTGGTGTTCCTGTCTTTGGCAGCTAAATCCCTGGACAGGAGCATGGCTGGTGCAAGGCACACACCCACCCTCTCCTTCCTCTACCACTCAGAGAGTATGAAACTTTCTACAATGAACTTCCTACGAGAACATTCACCTAAAGATAAGGAAACACACTTATCCCTGGTCCAGTATGGTCCTACAGGCTGTGGACATAGGTAACTCCACACCACCCCCTGCCTTTATACCCCATCATGATCCTACAGGCAGAGGGAAACTCCCCATAGCCATGGAGAAAGGGAACTCTGCACCACCCACCATCTCTGTGTCAGACTTACCTCAAAATAAATGTTGAGACTGGTGTACTCATTGGCTGGTTCTTCTGGTTCGTGCTGTCATTTTAGGGGAATATTTGGGGACCCTTTCTTTTGCACAAGTGAACCTCAATATCTTGGGAAAAGAGTCCCCATGGACAGGCTTTTCCAGACAGACCACCTCTCTGACAGCAAGGACTCTGTAGCTCTTGGCACATGTCCCCTTTTGTGTTTTTGGAAATACACTCCAATCTTTCACCCTTATTCCAATCCTCCTTTTGGGTAGCAGCTTTTGTTACCTCATAGCAAAACTGCTTTTCCTCACATAAGGCCAGTGTCCCTGCCCTGTCTTTCCAACTAGACAAAATCATGACACAAAAGGGAATGGCAAAAGAGCATCACAGAAGCCCCATCTCCCCCAACTCCTTCCCCTTCAGCTGCAGAAGGACAACAGAACATGTTGTTCTGCACCAGAAATGCTGGAAAAAAAGGCAGGCTGGTTTGCCTGTGATGAAAACAGCAACCTTGAAATCCCAAATAGCCAGTGGGGATGAGATATGCTTTTGAGGACACTCTGGCAGCTCAGCATGGAGGCTTTGAGTGTGCTGTTTCATCCCAGGCACTCAGGGCATGCAGCACACTCCTGTTTGCACAAATCTCTCACTACTATAGTTTTCTCAAAAATTCATAAAAAAGGCAGCGATAAAGCAACCCAGCAGCAAGACCCTTTGGGAGAGGAGCCCTTTGGATTTGCCCAGTGGGGTTAGACCCAGTTATGAGGCAGTTTGGTGCAGGAGGGCCATCAGTAAGCAGGTAGGCTGAGGCACTCAGGAGTTTTGGGCTGCTTTGGACACAGCAGACACCTGACTGTGCCAATGTGCTTGTTTGTCCCATGGTCTGCTGCATTCCTGGCCAGAAAGCCCCTAGGCCCATCCTCTTCCTATAATCTTTAAGAAGTCTGCCTGGAAACAGAAAATGAGCAGGCTGCTTTGTTCTTCTTGCACAAATGCAGACCAGAAATTACTTTCTTGCATGAGCAAGCTCTGGAGTGGAAGTGGAGCAACATATCCAGGGGACAACTGTTCCCTGCTACCAGCTTGCAGAATTTCCAAAGGCAGCAGATTCCCACTTTCCACCACACTGGGCTAGACGATGTGTCTCAATGCACAAGAGGTCAAGAAGTATTCTTTTGCTAAATGAGTCAGGAAAGGAGAAAATGAATGGAAAAATAATTGCAGGGCTGAGTTACTCATTGAATAGGTCAGGAATAAAGGATGCAGAAGCAAACACAAGCAGACAGAAGGACAAGGCTTGAGACACAGATATCCTGCTGAGGATCACAGCAGAATCAGCCTCTGGGGATGACTGGAAGTGGTGTGTGGAAATTTAAGTACTGCCTGTACTTCCTGGGCTCTTCACAGGATGGAATGCCACACAAGGAGGACTATGAGCATCCAAGGAGCCCTTTCCAGAACCCAGCCTTCCTGCTGAAGGCTTAACAAAAAGGACTCAAACAAACAAACAGACAGAATAATGCAGCACGAAATGCTGGCACCATCCCAACTGCTGTTACACTCCCTTGCCATGTAGGGATTGGAGCACGATATTCACACCAAACCTGCATATCAGGGTCCTCTGCCCTCAAAGCCATGCCTCTGAGCACCAAACCCAAGTCCAAGGGCTGCCCCTGAGAAGCAGAGTCACTAGAAGGCAGCAGGCCTTGATGGGCCTGCTGAGTAAGGAGGGCCTGAAGAGTAAGGCGCTTCTGACTCTCCACAAAATGGCAAATTATGCAAAGTTTGGTGTTGTGGTTATGCAGGTGTTGAGGACCCCAGTGGATCCTTCCCAGCCCTGGCACTGTTGGTGTTTGCAAAGGAGGACCAGTGAGATGGGAAGAGGTGGAGAAGTACATTTGCTGATTGAAATGGTGTTGTTCTGGTGCAGTCGAGGGTCTGGCCTAACCCTTGCAATGAACAGAGTTACTTGAAAATCAGATTCTTTACTCTGTGGTCTTTTTTCATCCTCTGTTTCAGGCGCTCCATATATAAAGGTATCTGTCTTCCTATGAAAGAAAGTGAAAAGATTAATTTGTTAAGTCAAATATTCATGACTCCCAGAGATGGGAGAGGAAGTCACCTGAAGATCATTTATTATGAGTAAGTAACCGAGGTTCCACTGGAGAAAGGTATAACTGCAAATCTGTGACACAGAGGATTTTTGACAAGGAATGAGTCATCTCCCGTCCCCCCTGTCACACACCTGGAATTAAGATCATGGACAGGTGACAACCCTGTCACACAAAGGCTCATTTTCCATTGATTTCAATGGCTGCTGTCACAAATCTTGGGGTCAGATTATCCAGAGAAAATCCCAGAGCGTGGCTGTGATAAGGCATTGTGATAAGGTAGGTGATTAAATGACCTCATGTCCTTCTGGGAAAACCCGGGAAACTTTGCAAAGTCAAAAGGACTTTGCTGATCCACACTGGCCCAACAGCCAGCTTCAGAGTGCTGTACAGGGGGATTTTCCATTTGGCTTAAACTGGAAAAGTAAACTAATTACGTGAATGAATGTTTCCGGCTGCGACAATATCAACTGTTGGAATGCATGTGGCCAGTGAACTATTAAGTACAGTATATTTTAGCATTCCAGGGGACAATAACTTACTTTGCATGGCAGCTAATCATTGCTACCTCAGCTCTGCCCGCTCAGTCCCTTTGAGTGGAGTTCCACCCACTCATAATCAGGCCATTCATGCTCAGTCATGCATGCAGCCTTCTCCAAACAGACACAGTGCCTCTAATCACCACCTCTGCTCTCACTTAGGCTGCCATGTGGAGTATGATTCAATTCTAAAATGGATCTCGGCAGCACAAGGAGCCTGTCTGTTACTGCCTCTCATTTAACGTGGCAGTCCCCTGCTCTGATCATTCATCTGGGGCAGAGTGACCCTGTCACTGCATGTGCTGCTGGCTGGGCTGGCTGCTGTGCAGGTGCACAGGGCCACTCTGGAAAAATATAATGCACAGAGGGTTTTGCAGGCTTTGAAGTGTCTTGTGAAAGCAGGCTGCACACGTAGAAATAGATGGTTTTCAAGGATTTGCCTTGAATTCTGATTTTCATAGGGGACACTTTGGGATGGTCAGGCAGATTGGCTCTTGGCTCAGAGCTGGTCCTGCAGAGCCAGGGCTGATGCCATGCAAAGTCACCTATATGCCTCCACATCCCAGGTGTTCAAGCTCCAGCCTGCTGCACGGTATTCCCTCTAGCAGTGCCTGAAACAGCTGTGATACTTCCAGGGAAAAGAAGGCCAGGCCACCTCCAACAGCATTTTACCAATATTGTTTGTGCCCTCTGGCTCAGGAGGGAGGAGCAATGCAGATATGCAGCTTTAAATAAAATTTCCTTCTTCTTTCACATATTCAGTAACATCTCTTCTTCCCTCTCCACAGCCTGAGTGCTGTTTTTATTTTGAGGGCTAGGAGGCATTTTCTTAACTTATTGCCTTTTATTTTAGGCTGGAGTAAAGTTTTTGTGCAGGACTGGCCATCCTGTCTCTGATGAGCAACTGTAGCTCAGCACCAAGAATCTGTTTCTCAGTCCTTGCACCTTGACAATGTTACCTGCAATTCCCAAATCTTGTTGGTGACAAGGATAGTAATGTCCTGGAGGGGCTGGTGAAATATTTTGATTTTTCTCAAAGTTTCTCAGGTGTTTCTATTTCAGTGGTCTTCATTTTCCTTGGGCATGTCTATACAGGGAAAACCAGGAAAGTTGATTTAAATTAACTAAAAGCAGGAGTTTAAAGTGAATTAAGTAAATTGCATTAAACCTCTCGTTTCACAAGTAAAGTGGCTTTAATATGACTTAGCCTTGGAAGAGAAGTAAACCAAATCAAATCAAAGACACTTTAATTCTGACAGTTCCCACAAAGGGCTTTAATTAATGCAGTTTAACTAATCCACTTAAAAATTCAGATCAACTTTTCTGAGCAGGTTCGTGTAAACAAGCTCTTACAACTGCTCTGCCTGAAATGATTTATCTTGGTTGGATAATTTTCCCTCAGAAAGTAAATCCACGCAAGACTGACTCTGGTGGAAGTCCCACTACGGGGGCTCGCACTTGGGTAACTCCATCAACTGGAAAAGTTGGATGAGTATAAATCCAGGGTAGCTTAGCTCTTTGTAATGCCTGGAAGGTCCAAGCTCCTGTTCTTCCCTACCATTACACACGCACAGAAATGAGGCTGCCTCCTCAGCTTAGGAAAGAGAAGATGACAGCACACGGCCCCACGTCCCCTCCTTGTTTAGCACGGGGGTTGGAACATTGGCACAGATCACACTGAGCTCCAGCAAGTCCTTACACTGCAGCCAGGCAGGCTGCAACCCAGCTGGGATTTCTTTTTGGTGCATTGAGACCTACGTTAGCACAAAACTCATTTCCTTTCATGGACCTTAGAATGGTAGCAATTAGGGCATGTAGTGACTCTGGCCTTTTTTTTTTTTTTTTTTTTCAGTTTTTAAGCACACCTTTTATTTGGCCAGGTTCAGTTCTGGCTGGGTCACAGCAAGAGGCATGACTTACAAACAACAAAAATCCCAGACAGCATTGGCCAAGGGGAAAAAAAAAAAAAAAGGCTGTTTCAGCCAAAACAGACATTTAGTCAATTTGAAGTATATCTCATCAGTGTGCACATCAATCTGCCCCATTAAATACTGCGTCCTTTAATTCCCTCCTTTAATTCCTTCTGCCTTTATGAACAATTCCCTTTGTAGCTGAAATGCCCGACGAAGGTAGTGCAGCCTCTTTTTCAGCAGGAATATGTATGTTTGACTTTCTCAATTAGCTGAAAGTCCTTCAGCAGGGGGTTCCCTGAGGCACATAGCATTCCTTGGCTGGTGACCCTCATTCCCTGTGCTGCTTTACCTTGGCAGGAACAGCAAAGCGCAGACTTTCCACCAGGGTTTCTTCACTTTTCCCAAAACTTGCCAGTTTGACAGCTTGAAACATCATCTGCTTTTTTGGGGGGGGAAATAATCTGGATATTCCGAAGTGCAGCTCTCACTGCACAGAGCCCCAGACCAGTCTGTGCTGTGCTCCCCCTTCTCTCACAACTCTCCTGGATTGTGTTTGATGGTGCCTGCATGCTGACAAGCTGCAATGCCTTGGTCTGGACCAGGGCAGACACCCTGACTGCAGTTATCAGAGCTCTCACTTTTCATTATATTTATTAGGCTGCGTCTTTATGAAAGAGTTCCTCCAAAATAACTCAGGCAACTGCAGTGCTCCAGCAGCACTGTACACAAAATATTCGCTGTGAAAAAAGTGTCAGCATCACCTTCACAGAATCAAAAGTCAGAGAACATATCAAAGCATGAAAATCTGCTTGCATAAAAAAGCCAAAAGCCTGAAGCCATCCCAAGCACCTTCAAACGATCCGGGAGCCGAGCACAGAGCTGCTATGCAGTGCGGATGGATCAAGGGCTAGCATGATTTCCAGCCAAACTCCTTCAGCTGCTGCCATCTTCTCCAGGAGCTGTTTTCAAACTGTGCAAACTTTAACTTTTTTTTTGGGAAAAAGCCATTGCACAGTGCTGGAAATCCTGCTTGATTCAAAGTCTCAGTGCCTGTCAGGTGTACGTTCCTTTTTGGCAGCAAATCAGGACTGATCCATCCCATCTGAGTCAGAGATAAAATCCATGAGGGAACTTTTTCTGCACAGATTTTACAGGTGTGGGAGCAGCTGGCTCTGGGGATGGGTAATGGGGACACAGGCCTCCAGCTCAACATTGTAGCTCAGATGACACCTGGGCAGGAGGAACCTGCAAGTCACTCAGTCTGCTGGTGCTCTCATTTATTCACAGAAACACCTGCCACACACCAAACCCTGAAAAAGCAGGGTTTTTCAAATTTTTCCCCCTAAAGAATTTGCAGTCTAACAGACAAGTTACAGTTCAGGTTTCTTTAAAAAAACAACTTTCCCATAGAACCAGCTTGATTCACTTCGTGTGACGCAGCACTGAAGGCTGGTGAGTCCAGCAGTGAGACAGCCTCTCTCACCCTTCCTCCTGGAGTCTCTGCCCTCATGGAATAGACGTGGAGGGCTGTGGATGAAGTGAGAACCAGTTTGCTACACATTCCTGCACCTAATGACCAGCTTGAAAAAAAAAAGTCAATTAAACAAATTTCTGTTGTTTGTATTTTTGCAGTTTAATATTTGCGTTCTGTCATTTTTCTTCCTTGGATATTAATGCTGGAGGATAATTTGTAGGAAAACCCAGGAGATCCTGATCACACAGTCACTCCAGATGTTTTGTGCACAGAGCACAGTGCCTGTGCAGAAGTTTTCCAGCAGTTGGAGCAAAAAGCATCTTCTGCTGCTCCATAATAAGGAGAACATCCTGTGTCTCCACCTTGCACTGTTTATCTGGTTCCTGTAGGACCGTAAAGTAGCAGCCCTGTGCAAGCACAAGACTGAGAGAGGGGAGAAACTAACTCGTGCCACTTATGAGGGAGACAGCTGTCACCAGTCCTGCCCAGCTGTTATTCCCACTAAATCTTCTTCACCCACTAAGGCTTTGAGAGTGTTTCACTCCAAGAAAACCCCAGTGTTTCCAGTTCTGGAGATTAAGAACGAAAAAGCTAAATCTAATATTTCTACAAATTTGACTCTTCAATGCTGCTGGAAGGCAAAAAGGTATTCATCACTGATATTGCATATGATTCACGTTGGTGCATCATTTATTGGGGATGTAGGTGCCTCCATCACTGTGTCATGCACTTTTTCAGTCCCTTCCTATTGTCCTCTGCACCTCCACAAACCTCATCAGCTGCTTCTCTCACTGTTGCAAAGGAGAGAGATGAAGTAGCTTATGAGCTTCTGAGATAGGGACTCAGCGTGTTTTTTCACAGTTTATCTTGTAGAATGAAGGGCTCTGTCTCTTTGCACTTGCTGTTGGTTTTCCTGCCTCACTGTGCCTTTGGTATCTCTCTGATACCTTTTGTATCTCTCCAAGCTTATCTGTCTGTGCTGAGAGCTCCATTCTCTATTGTATCAGTTTATTTCCCCTCTGTGTAAACATTCATTATAGTCTAATTTCCTCTTATTACTTTAAATTGCCCATCTTTCTATACCATGTTTTCAACATATTTTCTCTGCAGTATCAATTTACTACTATTCCTGTTATACCTGAGACCCTCTTAAAATTTCTTCAAATTTGTAAACTGGAGTTTTGCTTAGCTCTGCCATCATTTTGCAATAGGGTTTTTTTTTAAAAAGAAACAAAGCTGATAAGTCATATTGTTATATTTGATAAATCTCATCTAAAAGAATGTGGTTTTTTCTACGTGCCAATAATAGGAACAGTATGCCTGATAATCCCACTGCTGATATCCTATCTCCTATCCAGCATTGCTAGTCAACAGGCAAAGAGAAACTGCTAAGAAGAGTCACACTGTTGGAAAGCCTAATTTTGGATTTCAGACCCTGAAGTCTAAATTATATTTGATATTATTTATGAGATCTTATTATGTGCCTTACACATATACAGATTATGACCAGTCATTAAAGAAAACCAAACCTTTACTTAATCCATGGGTAGTTGGCTGAATGGTGATACCTGGATTTTGGGGCATTTAATATTTATTATTTTTCCATATGAATAAAGATGTTCCAGCAGTCCAATCTCAGACTGAGAACAGCATAAAATAGCTCTGTCATGAATAAAGCAAATATAAGCATATATAAGCAAATATAAGTTCCCAAACAGCCTTGAATTTGGGATTACTCACTGAAAATTTTTGATAAGTGTGACTATGTTCAGAAATTTTTGTCTGAACATATGCACTTTCACAATTCATGCATGCACATTTTATTATTTTTTTTTTAAATAACGTAATAAAAACATTTTCAGTGAGTAATCCTCCTGAAAAAAACCCTCCTTATGGATGTCTATGTGGAGGGAAAAAATAATTAATTGAATAAAAATTTGGGAAGATGGGGTGAAGTCATGTTTGCACAATCAGAAATCATACTGTCTGGTTCCAGGGCATAGGTATTGTGGGGAAAAATCTTGACAGGATCTTTGTATTGATCTGATTAGGCAGTGTATTTTGGGGCAACCTAAAATAAGCTGTTATCTTCTTTCTGTGTTTTCAAAAGCTTTCATTTAGATTTGAATGGGTGTTTTGTTCAATCTGAAACAGATCATTTTGCTTGGAGGCCTTTTTTTTTTTAAAGAAAAAAGAAACCTAGAGCTATAAAAGCAAGAAGGTAGAAACAGCCCAAACTTGAGGTGATCTGAGACAGCTGCCTTCAGATCTCTCCTTGATCAGAGAAATTTAAAACCAGCTCCAAATGTGGATTATGAAGGAGATAATGCGAGTCAGTTCACTTTGGTGAGTGGTTTCCTCACTGGGTAAAGTTTCTCCTCCTGGCTGTCTTGCAGTGAACACTGAAGTCAGGAGCTGAGATGCAGAGAGCTGCAGCTGGGTGTGAGGGAGTCCTCTGGGAGTGGGAAAATGGGGATGCAGAGCTCTGTTGGCTGAGGTCGGGAGGTCAGACAGAGGGGAGAGCATCAGTGATCCCACAGCAACTTCCACTGATTTTACACGGTCCGTTGTGGGGAAAGTCAAAATACTTAGGAAATCTGAAATAAAATATCACTGCTCCAGGTGAAACTCTCTCAGCTTTTGACTTGCTCTTTTGGCTTGCTCACTGTATTAAACTCAAATTTCTAAATGCTTTTGCATCAAATCAGAACTGTCTCTGAAAATGCACATCCACTTTCAAACTTGTCTTTGCCACTTCTGATCCCTCTCCCTCCATTCTGTGGTTGTGTCTGGCTGTTTCCATGTTCTGTTTTGGCACTGTCCTATTGGTATTTTTTTCAGCAACCTCAAAAGAAAAAGAAGATAAAGATGGAGCCCTGTGGAGACACCCACCCCAATCCATGACCAAGGCAGGGCTTCCTGTGTGTAGCCCAGCCAAATGGCTGAGTTACCATTTCCTTGTGAGCCTCAATCAGACCCCATCCTCCCCTAGACAGCAGGATTTGAACAAAAGCCTTGGATGCTGCTCAAGCAGGTGGGAGAGGATATTTCCTTCCAATTCTCCAAACTGTGGGGCAACTGGGAGCCAGGAGCCTGAGCCTTGTGCTCTGACACACAAGCACCACAGGCACACTGGAACTCTACAGCAGAACACCTGGGGGTGGCAGCTGCTCCATGGGCAGCACCTGCTGTGCTTCAGAGAAGGAGGTAGGAGATCAGTATGAACAACCTGGAAGGGCAGTGCCTATTTCTTCTTCACTTGGGTCCAGTCAAATATTGTCCCCATGTCCCTTGGCTTTAGTCACTCCAAAGGGAGAGCCCCGATCCTCCTGGTGGGTGATTTGCCCCTTCCCACATCTGTTTGAAGAATGATAGGAGGGGGGTCACTCTGCACCTCAAGTTGAGTCTCTGCAGACCAGTAGAGCAGGGGTGAAATTCTGTGAGGAGTTTTTTTCCCCCCTTCAGTTCCCTCAGATCTGGGTAACTCTGAATAATGAATGCAGCATTTACAAGCTGGTGGAATTAAGCAGCATTCAGCTTAATTAGGGGGTTGATTATACAGGGAAGAAATCAACATGTCAATCAGGTATATGGTCCAAAGTGTGCTGTGGGAGAAGGTGGGCAAAGGCCTACCTGCAGACAGCAAGGCAAGTATCCATGTGCCTCTTTAGGCAGCCTGACATGCCCAGAGCCAGGCAGAGCTTTCCCCTGTGCTTTCATACACCTCTGAAGTGGCTTTTTACAGCACCGTTTGTCAGCATTCAGGAGCTTCCTGCTTGCTCCCAAGTTAAGATTTACTATTCATATTACAATATCACTTAAGCATCTTGCCCTGGCTGAGCTGGGAGTCACCTGGGCCATAAAATGATCCCAGAGTAAACTTAGTAAAGTAAACTGAAAAGGTTAGGCTGAGTTTATCTCTTTCTTGTGTGCATTAAGGAAACGAGGCTGTGGTATTTACCATCTTCCAGCTGAGCAGTTGTGACCTTGGAGGCATTTCAGGTTGACAGGAACAGGAAAATTCCATTTCCTGCATGAGTCCAAACAGCAAGCAAAGCCCCAAAAGCTTATTGCCAAACATACATAGATTTTTTCCATATTTATGGATATTCGGGTCCCATTTCCTAGTGATTGAGTGTGTGATAAGGCCTTAGGTAAGTTCTTTCTCTTTCCTGCACCTTACTTCTCCAGAAGGTAAATTGCTGATAATAATGGAATTTGTTGAATGATTAATCAGCTACAGACAAATGGAAATATCAAGTATGAAAATCTCAGGTGTAAGCTTTTGGGGAGGCAAAGGCTCAGCTTCTCTGTGTAAAACACCTCTGTGATGGGATCCTAAGGCAGGACTAAATACTGGAGTATTTGAAATGAAGGTTCATATTCCCAAACTTCACCTCTCCTTTTTCCTTTCAGGGTTTTACTGTTTTTCTCAACATCGCAAGTTCTCTTTTTTTCCTCCTCAAGCTCTTGTGCCTTTTGATTTTCCTTAATGGTTTTGTATGAGCTTTCAGCTTGCTGCCAATCTGTTGTTTTTAGCCTCAGAGGTCAGTTTTTAGTCCCTGGCACATGCTTAAATTTTTGAAGATTTAAAGCTTATGAGAGCAGCCCCAATGCCGCTGGTAGAAATACTCAAGTCCCCAAGTAAGGCATAAATTTAAGAGCCTTGTTGAATAGATTTAAATCTGGTATAATGCTACAGAAGTAGGACAAGTTGTCTGTATTTATACCGGGTGTTTGGAAGCAGAATCGGGACTTAGTCTTATTTTATTTCAGTAGAAGCACCTCTAACACCTTAATAGACAGATGCTCTATTGCATAAATGCAGTTAATGAGGATTATCTAAAATTTTCTATATATTTTTGAAGGTTTGCTGTCAGATATTGCAGTTGTAGTAGGAATTGCAGAAAGCACCATGTCCCCATGGTACATTACATGCAGCACTTCCCAGTGGCAGTAAATGTTCTGGCTTAATCAAAAAGATCACATTTCTTTCTATTACTACCTGCCCAGAGAAGCTAGAATAACTTTTGGCCAAGGAATACCTTAGTTTAAATCTTAGATTTCAAAATGAAATTACATGAAGTCTTGCAGATATGATTCCTATGTCCCCCATTACACCCAATCTCCTCCTTTTTCCCCTTCTAACTTGAATTTGTGTGAGAACTGCAGTGCTGTCGGTGGTGCTGGCACTGGCTGGGGGCTCGGCAGGGGCAGGCACGGTCCAGGCATCCCTCTCCCGACCCAGCCCTCTTCCCATCAGAGATCCTTTAGCTCAGCCGTTCCTGTGAATTGTCTGCTCAGCCACAGCTACTCTTGCACTTCCTGCAAATCATCATCCAGCAGCCACAACTTCAGATGTAAATCACAGTGCTCTGCTCTTTGTAAGGCTTGTGGAGAGAGTCCTGCAGGCAGTTCAGGCTCTCCCCAACCCAGTGGCTGCAGGAGGATCTTTTGTCAGTTCTGTCTCTCCCTGCTGGGATGTGTGAGTGTCCCAGTGTGGAGAAGTGGGACTGGCACCCACCCACTGCATGTGCCTTTCATGAAGATTTATGAAGTGATATTTTCAAGGAGAAAAGCATTATTTAAGCCAGGTGCTGTGATCTATTGATAACAAATGGGATAAACATTGGGTAGTTAAATATTTAAAGCATACTCTTTGAAATTGGGACATCTGTGGCCTTTTCCAGCTCTGCTAATGGCTTCCTGCCTGTCCCTGGACAAGACACATCCCCGTTGCTGCCACTCCTCCCCACCCCGATTTTATATAATGCATCTATTTATCTGTGAACTCTTCTGGTGAACAGTGCTCTGACAGGTGCAGGTACAGCAGGGTGCTCATGAGACCTCAGGATCCTCTGGATGGAAGATTTTATCACAGTCTGAAGCTAGGTATGGAAAGTTGCTCTTCCACCAGCCACCTTCAATTTTATTTCAACTTTAAGCTTTCTTGTTGTTATCTGTTCCCAACATTGCATCCACTGTGTAGCTTGGGTGCCAGAGGGGTTTAGGGTGTCACTGTGTCACGGCTCTAGGAAATATCTGACTAAAGGCAGTGGGAGCTGTGGAAGTGCAGTGGCCTGAGACAGAGAAGATGGCTGGGAATAGATAATTTATGCATCCCTTCTGCTTTTAAACTCTGATTTGATGATTAGAAAACAAACACACATTCCTGTAGCTTTGTCAATAAACCTTTTCACTTTTTAAGAGAAACTTGATGTTCACTTTTCTTCCTGTTTGGTACATTTCACCTTGTTTCAGAGCTGAAGCATACATATAAATATAGCAAGGTTCCTGACCCTTTTGTATCATAGCAAAATATTCATAGAACAAAATTGCTGCAGACGTACCCAGAATGGTTCATCCAACAGAGTAGTGTACATGGATCCAGTCAAACTGGGCAGTAGCCCCAACATCAACTATGAGAGTTCACAACTGACTCTCATGGTTTATATAATTCCTGGTTATAGATCTTGAGATCTGTCCCATCTTTAGTGCAACCTCCTGTTTGTCCATGTAAAATGTCCTTTTTCAGTTATTTGCTCATGGAAGCATTTCCATTATCCTGAGAGTACATCTTAGTCTGGTGTGCACTTATTTGGCTGTGATCCAGTGGAATACTCACCACAGACATCTTTTATGAATCACATCCAATGTGCTCCCATGTATTCTTTGAAGGACCACAACACTGAGTACACTTTGTCCCTGGATTCTTGGTACCAGCTTCTGACTCAACTGCAATGTGCATATTTTGTGATGGAGGACCTTTTTCTGCAGTACTTAATGTTCGGTGAGAGTTTAATCAAGAAACATGAGTAATTGGCATTAACATTAACTTCTGAGCAAGAGAACAGCTTTGATAGCATCTATACTCATTAGACATTTCGTTCCAAAGACTGTTCATTACAGTCAGCTCTCTTTGTATTGGCTTCTGCTTTGTAAACACAGCATAGATTCTGCTCGGCACAGAAGCAGGCCTTGAACAAACACTCTGTGATTACACAGAAAGAAGAAGTTTTAAGTGTTGAAAAGAAACAAGTGGAACACTACAGTTACTTTAAGAAAATTTCTAAGTAGTGTGCCACACAACAGAAAGATCTGCAATGACAAGACACAAGATTTATTCACTGGCTGCCTAACTGGGATGAGTAGGATTGATTTTGCTCACATTCTAAAATGAACCCCTGGAAAAGCTCGAGTGTTGGCTTGGGAGGCCTGATGAAAGTTTGTTGGGTCGCACTTGTGGAACCAGAACCACTGTATGCAGTGAAGGGGCATGAGCCATGCCAGGAATGAGATGGGAGGGAGCCAAACAGGTCTCTGTGCTTTGCACTTCTGTCTGCTTATGTAAAAATCTTGAACAGCAAATAGATACTGATCCCCAAAAATGGCTATACCAGCATGTCTGCACCACACCCTTTGTCCTCCTGCCACTGGAATTCATAGAGGTGAGAGACATTTATGCACCTTACAGCCTCTGTTTCCTTTTTGAATGCATCTTAAATACAGAAATATCAATAAGCATTCATGAGTAAGATTTCCTCTGTCCACTGTGGAAATGAAGAACACAGTGTTATGGTTACAATGCCAGGGGTGGAGTTTTGTTGTTGAATATTCTATACCATGTACTTCCATGCTGGGGGATGTGGTTTCAGCAGGAAAGACTCGGGGTTGGAAGTGAGAAGGGGGCCATCCTGCCTGGCTCTCTTAGGGAAGAAGATATTGGGAGCAGCCAAGCTTAGTTTCCCTGTTGGTTGTCAAAACCAGCACAACAGAGTAATGCTCATTTTCAGGTAACTTATAAAATAACAATGTTGTGTTGCCGCGGTATCTAAAATGCCCCTAAGGCAGCAGTTAGGAAATGTGTTCTGTGTCAATTCACCCCTACACTCTGATTAAATTTGCACCCAAATCAAGTAGTACAAAGTCTCAAATTGTTTAATGAGTTGACTTGACAAATAGATAATCTTAGTTTTTAGCAGTTACCCTGAAAATGTGAGGCAGCAGGAGCCCTGAATTTTGTCTGCCAGTAGAAACAGTCTGGGGATCTTGTTCTACTGTTCTATGATACTTTACACTTTCACAGCTTTAAAGCACTTCTGAGGGAATGTGCCACCTATTATTTCAAGTAATGCTAACTAAGCTCATGTTGAATGAAGCACAAAAACATCAATTTCTTTATGCCAGTGTTTGAAAGTAATGTGCAAATGCAAGGACTCTTGGATCCCAGTTGCCTGCTGTGACCATCTGACCTGAATTTTTACTCAGTGCTGCATCCTGCAGGGTGATCTGCAGTAGCCAAATAATTTCAAAGAGCTTTAGGCCTATGAGTATGGTATAGCCAAGAGCCAGAAAATATTAGCAACCACTGCCCATTTAAGGAACCTCCATTTGAGAACTGCCACCCTAGATATTATCTAACACTAAAATCATATGGGACTACTCTGGTTAGGCTCTTCATCTGGCACAATGCACTGCAACCCATGAAACTTGGCTTTGCTTGGTTTTGGCCAAAATCTTGTCGCCCTGAGCTAAGCATAAAATTTGTCAGGATGAAGAATATAGTAGTTGAGTGCCCTGGGACAACAGTTTCCCAGTCACCTTTCCCTAGATAGAATGTTTTTGTTCTTGCTAGCCTTACATTCTTCATGCTTGTATCCCAGGAAAAAGGCTTTGGTAAAATCAATCCATCTTTCTCCTTGTCTGGGCTCAAGGCTGCTCTGGGAGCCTGGCTCAGCCTGATAGAGCCCTTCCCCCTGCTACCTACAGGTGAACATGCTGGCAAATCTCACCTCTGACTCTTGTTTTCCCCCACATGCCATCTCATACCACCTCGGGTGCCATGAGGCATTTGTGGGATAACACTGGCAGCACAGGCCCTCTTGATGCTGTTTTCCTGTTGCCCAGCAGCAGCACTGAAGGAATTACAGCCCACTGGACAGGCACTTATAGATGCTGGTGGCCACAGTCTCCTTTCCTTTGACATCCAAACATCACTTTTCTTCTTAAAAAGTAGTAAGAGCTTAGCACCGTTACTACTGTTGCTGTCACTTCCTAGTAGCAGCAACAAAACGTGGTTTGTTCCAGCCACTCAACTTCCATTTCTCATCTCCTCTTTCCTTCGTTTTCTCTATTACTCCTGTGCTTGGTTTTTTTCTTTCTTAGAGTTCAGTGGGAACTTATGCCAGAGTAACAAGTGCCCCTCAGAAGCGCTCCAAGACTGTCAATGTGGTTCTTGCAGAACATGGAGGGAGAAATCTGCCAAGGGGATAGAAAGTGAGGGAGTCGAGCAAAAGCAGGAGGGTGATACAGCCCTGATGGACCAGAAGAAAGAATGAGCTCAAGGAAAGAACCTCGTGAAGGCAGAACAAGGGGGAAACGATAGAGATAAGTGCATAAATATGGGCAGGAAGAAGCAACACAAGGCCTTAAAGACAGAATTAGAGATACAATGGAAAGAGTTAAGGACTGTCAGTAAATAGATAAACAACCTGAATGTTAATGGATCAGGAGCTTTAGCTGAAGCACTGTGAATGTTAAGGAGAGAAGGAAAACAGGCAGCAGAGAGTTTGCAGCAATCCAGTTAGCCAGAAGGGACCTTGACTCAGCTTTTTCGACCTCAGAAGCTCACAGGAACAAGGTGGGATGATCGTGAGAACAGGCTTTCTTGGGGAATTCATGAGGTTTTCCAGATGGAAATAGCATAGAGAAACCTTTGCACAGCAGATTTATGTCACCACTGGCTTCACTTCTAGCTGGAAATGCAAGGCGGAGTGAAAATAAGTATTTCTTTTCCTCCAGCAATCCTCAATCGTTGAAATATTGAGTGAGTCTGTGAGTTTGGTTTAATCAATGCTGCTCTGGTCAAACTTGTCACTTATAGACAAAAATGCAAGTATGCCGAAGAGAAAACAAGACCAGAAAAAAAATAACACTATTGACAATGACCTTTGAGCAAAAGTGGATTTTGTTTTTGTTACTCTCGTATCTCTTAAACCTCCAAGATCCAAGTTCACAGCAGCAGAGTTCACAGTAAGGAGTTTGAATAAACGACTTGATTTGTCAGAATTTCAGAGCACTGACTTCCCATGAAAGCAGTGGAAACTTCAAGTACCAAGTTTCTTCCAAGACAAATTAATTAGTTGTAACACTTTTTCTGATCCCATGTCTTTGACATGTCTCCTGTGACATCTTGGACCTTTTGGCTTGGTTTCCTGGTAGAGAAACAGTCAGTGACCACAAGTCTGGTGTGCCCCAAGTGTTTTGTCACAGGATCTGGGAAAAAATGGCCCAAAACCATGCAGAATTTTCTTCTTTTTATATGCTGAGGGGAATAACCTTACGAAAAAATAAATCCTCTGTTTATTCATGGAGCTTATTCTAAACAGAAAAAGCAGTGCAGTATATCTGGTGTAGCTGAAACTAATTACAATACAGTGCATCTTTCAAAGATTAAACAGTGGTTCATACTAAAAAAAGAGAGTCTTGAATATTTTGTGAAACCATACAGTCTGCTGATACTTTCCCTGAGTTCCATGGTGGATATTGAACTCTGGGCATGTGACTCTGACAAAGTCAGATTAGGCTTTTTTGTTGGTGGTGGTGGTAGTGGTGTTTTTTGGTTCTTTTTGTTTTTTGGGTTTTTTTTTTTTTTTTTTTTTTTATGTTGAATAGCTCCATTTTGGCTAAAAGAACCAAATTTGAGATGGGGAAATACTGATTACCAACACGATAACCCTGTGTGGCACCAGACTCGCAATAAATACACTATAGATCTAGAAGTTCAGTCTGATACATGGCCTGGACCAAAGGGTTCTCTCACAGTGTGATGATCTATTGTATTGCCCAGCCAACTGGAGTGGCATTAAAATTAATTATACCAAGTTCCTGGTTTGGAAATTGTCTATTCCATTATGTTTTAAGTACAGACTTCTTAAAGGGCAGGAGGAACCTTGAAGAGAGAAAATGAACTGGAAACAAATTGTAACCATGACATTCTGCCTCCTCTCCTCTCCTCTCCTCTCCTCTCCTCTCCTCTCCTCTCCTCTCCTCTCCTCTCCTCTCCTCTCCTCTCCTCTCCTCTCCTCTCCTCTCCTCTCCTCTCTCCTCTCCTCTCCTCTCCTCTCCTCTCCTCTCCTCTCCTCCTCCTCTCCTCTCCTCTCCTCCTCCCCTCCCCCCTCCCCTTCCCCTCCCCTCCCCTCCCTCCTCCCCTCCCGCTTCCCCTCCCTCCCCTCCCCTCCCTCTCCCCCTCCCCCTCTCCTCGCCATTTTTGGCAATTAGGGCATTATTTTCTGTTTCCTGTCACATACTGGTAGGGTTTAAAAAAGGCTTTTCAGTCATTTACCTTGTTTTGATTTGCAGAAAGAGAATAAAAGTTGTTTATCCTTTCATGCCTTCACAGCTGTGTCTGTGCTTCCTTTTTCCTGATACATGTCCTTTGCTTGTTTTCTGATGAGGTTTTATAAAGTCAGCATAAGAGATGCACCAATGGGTTGCCGGGGCTTAATCCTTGGTATTTTATAACTCTTTCATGATGCCACAAACCATGATGTGCTGTATTGTTCAACCAGGCTCTATGTTCACACATTTCTGTTTATTCATAATGATTGTGTTTCTGCATGTTCTTGTTCTTCCAGCTGACTCATGTGTGAGAAGGTCTCCAAGTTGTCAAATTCATTCTCAGGTCACTAGGCAAAGTAATTTTCTTTTATTTTCTCTTATTTCCTTTCAATCTATGCTAATTTTAAATACCCTACTGATTATCTTATGCATTGTCAATTATGTAGCTACCACAGCTGCTGTATTTCTGCCGTAACTAGAAAAGTTTTCAGCACCAGCATAAACACTCAAGGTGCATTCTCTGGTAATAGCTCATGCTTTCATAATATCAGATAGGATGACTCCCAGAAAGACAGATTGATTTTGGTTATCCAAGATAACCAAAGACAAAATTGCCCAAAAAAATGCAATTCTGATCCCTTGCGGCCTATATAACCCTGCAAACCCAGATTGTTCAGACACAGAGCACACGTGCAGGTCTGAGTGGCACTGTGTGAGTTCAGCAATTCACAGCCTTGTGTGGTTGCCATCAGTCTCCTCATCTGTCCCTCACCTTCATTTGGGAGCTGAACTCTTATGAGCACTTTGCATTTTGATCTCTCTGGCCTTCAGTAAAGTGTGCAATTCAGTATGATACCCAGATAGATCATGTGCTAGTAAAGCGTGAGTCACCCTCAATCTTGGATGTGCAAAATTGCTTATTGAGTCTAAAGGTGGAGGGGACTCACATCTGTTTCACCTGAATTCATATACAGCTGGCTTTGGATGCACTAATCAGATATCCAGGAAGGGTGCTCAGGTCACCATGGCTGTGATTTTGCATGAAGTCCTTAAAACTGCATTCCTAATTTTGGATTGTGATGACTTAGTCACCTGCAAGAAATTAGATTTTATATGATCATAGCTTGGTCGCTTATTTTGACAGATGCCAAAAATATTGGTACAAGTACCCTTTTCTAATAGCTCATATTGCAGTCTGCACCACTGTCTCTGGTTCTCACGTGCTCTATGTAAACTTTTCAGTGTGCGATCCCTATGAAGAGATGATCAATTTGTGTAATTTAATAATTACAAATAAAGCTGTACTTCACATTTTTCCAGTGTCATGAGCAGCTGCTGATGGATCTACAAGCACAGAGTATCTGTCCATGACCTCCCAAGGCTCTCTTGGAACTGCTCAGTGATGTTAAGCACTTAAACAGCAGGGATTTTTTGGGAATAGTCCAGCTTGCTCTGGTATTAGGAACCATTTAGCAAATGGTGATAACTAATTTAATTAGGATCAGATGCTGATGCCATTTGTGAAGATGATGCCGTATGGACACAACCTACTGTTCTTTGGCTCTGAAGCCTCCTTCTCTGATTTTTGGACTGCCATGAGATACAGGCACTAACACTCTGACAGCAATGCACAGTAAATGGTTGGAGTATTGGGATATTTGTCATTCAACCAAGGTATTTTATCTACTCAGTTGTCAGATGCCATCAAGACCAGCAGTTTTATATTTCTTGAAAGAATTCATTCCTCAAATGACTGTCTCAAAGTAATCAATGTTCTGAAATTCTTGTCACTTACTGTGCAATTTACACGTTATGTCTAATTTACACACTTTGAGAGCTCAGAAGATTGGTCTACAGTGATAGTATGTTTACTTCTTGTCAGTCAATAGAGGGGCTCTGACTAATTGCTGGTGTTTTTCTGCTGCTGTGGATTATGCCTACATGTTCTATAGAGCATGACTTCCATCTTCTGTCAGTTCAGGAAAAATATCCTCACTCAATAAGTTGCTTTACAGGTCAAGAAAATCCTGTTCATATTTCTTACCTCCTACAATTTGTACAGTTTCCAGCTAAGGTGTGGAGCTCCCTGCCACAGGATAATGCAGATAGTAAATTTTCTGTGGTTTTTAGAAGACATTATACAAGTTCCCGGGATCTATTCTATTACCTTCTCTTCCTCTAGCAATGGTGCTGATGACAGAGGCCTGATACAGATTGTTGTACTTATTTTTTTCGGTCCTGGCTGAAGACATTTTGGATCAAGGACTAAATCCAAAGTATGCATATGACCATATTTCTATCACTTCCACACATCATGGCTTGTGTTGAAGCACCAGCTGAATCAGTAGCTGTTCAGTTTACTGCCAGCAACTCACAATTGACCACAATCAAAACTGACCATTCTGTGTGGTGGTGTATAGAGAGAAGTAACAGGAATACTGCTGACACTTCTAGGTAGACTCCTGATGTCCCCTGTTGACAGTGACAACAGGATGAAGATTAACTACAACCCTACTATTTTTCTCACGTTTTTTTCTCTGGTCGGGTTCATTCTTAGTGATCTGGCTGTTTGTCCCCTTACATTTTGCTTGTGGACACAGCACCTGCATTTACATTTATCACACAGCTGAATGATGATTTCTTGTTTGACAGCTGAGGGGCCTTCAGCATTTGCAGATATTATTGTCAGTGCTGGTCCTGATAAGAGGTCTTTTATAGATGACCGACAGCTTGCACATCTAGGCACATCTTTAGCTGTGATATTAGGTATTTAGCAGGATTTGTGGATTCATGGAATCTGACAGGGATAGCAATGCAAGCATTTCTGCTGGTGTCCTGTTATATATGAATTTCTATGAAGAATATTCCATTTTCTCTTCTCTACATGGCTGCTACAGGTAACTCCACAGTGAGAAAAGAGGCAGAGTTCTAAATTTTGCCTTGTCGCTGCACCTCTGCTTTAAAATATTCTTGTTGGTATACTGTAAATTTGAAATCCCATGAAGTCTGGTCATCTCTGTTTGCAATGGAGGAAGAACTAAGAGAATCTGTGCATAAGACTGAAACAGATCTGACTCCCTGCAAAAAGTTTTTAACCAGGAATTCTTTCTTATTTTATTAACCAACTGAGAGTATATCTATTGTGTGACTGAGTCAATGCCCCATTATTTCAGATTTGTAAATGCCTCACTCTGGTCCTCCAAGGAATTCTCCAGCAAAGTTATGAGAGACAGTTTCACGGGCTCTACTTCCATGGCAGTTTTTTTCCAGTGTTTTCGTCATCAAGAAGCAAAAGAGAGAGAACAAAAATACCTTTAATCTGCTGGTTTCTCAAACATTCCCCCACAGTTCTGTGAACACAGAAGGAGAAATCCTTCTAGAGGCGCAGGAGTTGAGGCAATTCATCATGCTTCTCAGGATAGTTGCTTTTTTGATTGTTATGCACACACACAGAAAGCAGTCATCGTCTCTAAGTCTTGGGCAGAGACTCCTCATTATTTTGTTGCTGACATCCTTTAGGAGAGGGGACAGGTTTCTGCTATATGTCACTGCTGCTGAAGAACTGATGGAAGCTGGTGGCATTTAGCTCTAGCTCTGAGATTTTGCTAGATGGGTTTTACTCTCCAAACAGGAACTCTCTCTCCACATTGAAATGTTTCTTTGAGGAATGTTTGCTATTATAAAATTGGTACACTACAAGTAAGATCAAGATCCAAGAAACAGAGCAGCTCAGACAACAGCCATCAATGAGCAGAAATCCATCTTCATTCACAGAACATGTAAATACTGTGAGAGCATAAAGTGGCTCAAATGGATTGGGGAGAAACTGAGGCAATAAAGTATTAGATAAGAGTACGGGTCTACAAAACATATTCCATGAAATCCCATATCCCCATTTCTAGAATCATTCTCCTTTTTCCAATCAGAGTTGCCAGGCTCACCAATATTCTGAACATGGGGTTTAATAACAAAGCCCAGTATTATCTGTATTTTGGGTTTATTTTCTTTTGTTTGTTTGTTTTGGGTTTTTGTTTGTTTCATTTGTTTGTTTGTTTTTTTTATTTGGTTTGTTTTTTAATAAGCAACCTGCAAGGGTTTTTTAATAATAAAACCAGTGCATAACCTCAGTCTGAGAGCAAAGCTCTCATTGTGTGGCACGTTGGTCAAATCTACAGGAAAATGAACTCCTGCCCTAAGCAGCAGGGGACAAAGGGTATGTGCTAAAGAAGGGGAAGGGTTGGTTGCAGGGCAGGAGCAAATGATGTGAAGACAGCAAAGGGATGCTTTGATTTTTAAAATAAATCTGGATTTAAGTCTTTTCAGGTGAATAGCACTACCCCAGTATAATGAAAGGGAAAAGCGCAGTGCTTAGCCCTGGAAGATGAGAGATGTACAAACCAAATCTGTAATGTAAAGTTGTTGCCATTTCAGCAAGCAAGAAATGGCAACAACTTCCTAGCTACGAGTCTAGGATGCTGCTGTCAAAAGCACTGATGACATTTGATGCAGCAAATGAGACTGGAAGGAAAATTCAGAGTCAACATTTGCCCTGGGGCTTCTGACAAGTAGATGTAAACTGATGGTCATCAGGATCTTCTGCCAGTGGAAGAACATGTCTTAGGACATGTTGAAATTGAGTTATCATTGGCTAAATTGAATTGCAAGAAATCTCTGTGTGTGTGTGTGCAGTCCTTTGAACTGAAAGAGCAGATACCCTGCAAGCAGAGAGGAATGAAAACCTGTGGTGTATTTCTGGGCAGGCAGTGCCTGGTGTTTGGGACCTATGATTTTCCTTACCAAACAGAGTAGCTTAGTGTCAAAAAGCAAAACATGATCTAGTGAACAGAAAAAGACATGAATACTCAAGAAAATTTCTGAGTGCTGTGAATAGAAGCCTTAGGAAGGAACTGCCTCAACTTGCCCAAGTATTTGTTCCTGCTCCAAAACAGAGTTCCTGTAAGAGTTGTGAATTAGAGTAATAGGCAGCTGTGGCACTTCTCTTACAGAGCAGCCACTCAAAGTTCTCCAGACTCCAAACTGTACAAACTATTTCATTTCTATTTCTAAAAAGCATATTTAATCTTTTTTTTTTATATAAAACTTTCAAATCTTGTTTTGGAGCTTTGTTAAACTGGGATTTATTGGTGAAACAACATCAGGAAACTTGCAAAGCTCCTTTATTTTTCTGAGCAACTGTTTAAGGGTAAAAGCCTGCAAAGGCAATTATCATTATTTTTGTGTCACTGTCTGTACATGAAATAGAAATTTTAACTCAGATTTTGATCCCATATATATATATTTATATATACACACACACATGCATATATTTATATATTTATAGATTTAAAATTTATATCATGTGAAGACCTCTTCCTCTACCTGATGAATGTTGTATTTACAAAAATAGATTTAGAACTGAATGAAAAATATTACCTCAATTTTTCTCTTCCTTTAGAGGAACACAACTGATTTTAGTAGAAGTTGCCTCTGATTAAAGCTAGTGAGTGTACCAGAACAGCCTTTATATATCAGGGTATAGAACAGCAAGCTGAAATCACCCAAACAAGTTTACTGTTCAAGCTAGGATTTAAAAGTCCTGAAAATCCTATTTATGTAATTTTTATTTCCCTTTAACCCCTTGGCAATAGCTGGTAGGACTCCTGCCATAAGCACTAATGAATTTTGCATTGAATTCTGACTCTTGGCATTTAGGGCTTAATAAAATCTTCTTTTCCTTTATCTGGAAGATTCCTTTTCTGCTAATTGGTGTCAACATCAATCAAGATCAGAAGTGCAACAACAATAGTTTAAAGGCCTTTTGCTCATCTGCTTTATACCCCAAGTAATATGGAGCTGTAGTCAGCTTACACATAAATGTGGCAATAAATGTCCTTTCACTGTAAAATGCACAAAATTCTTGGAAACTTTGAAAAATGGTCCTGTTGCTGTAAATTAAAAGCTGCTTTCAGAGGTCTGTCAGTTACACAAGTGGCATTTTGAGTGAGTGGGGCTGTGCTAAATGCTTTGTGTAGCCTTAGAAGAGCTTCCTCTAGATCTCCAAAATTGTGGATGACACTGTGGAGTTTTTCTTTAGAGGAAGATTCTGGAAGATGAGGGCTGGGTCACAGATTCATGAATGTGTATGCCTAATATCATAAACATCTTTGGGGGAACTTTCATTGTTTATGCAAGTTAAACACATCATTAAAACCTGTGGCCAGGGTAGGGATGGAAGTATGATTGCTGATGGGCAGCACCTTGATTCCATGAGAGGTGACTGCCCCTTGCTCTGTGCAAGGCTGGACACCTTGGGTCCTACTGAATTTGGGGTTTGCCCAGGTCAGAAGCAAGATCCAGGCAATCAAAGACTCTGGATAAGTCCCTGCAGAGGATGTTTGGTGCTGCACACAGGGTTGTGTATGTTGGTGAGACAGTGGCTGCCGCTCCCCCCATCCCTGCAGGAATGGGTAGGTGGAGGGCTGCAGGTAGAAGGGTGCAGCAGCCCATCAAATTCAGTTGTAGGGTTGCAATGACTTCTCCTCCTGTCTGTTGAGAGATTTGGAACACTGCTATTTGTCTAGACAAGCCATGAAAGGATGATGTCTGAGATAAAACCAGCATGCAGCAGGGCTGCCCATTACATAAAGACTCCTCCTCAGCTCTGATCCTCTCCTGCCTGTCCTGCAACAAGCAACACAGAATCTGATCCTTACAGTGGCAAGGGACCAACAGTAACTAAGGGTAGGTGTGTGTGAGCACAGAGACCAAGCCAAGGACTAGAGGAGTGCCTGGGAAAGGTGATTTGTGAGGAATGGCCTTTAGTAATGACCAAAACTTGTGTGGCAACCCCAGCTCGGGGTTCCCCACCTCCATCACTCTCAGTGAGAGTGCGGAGTTGAGATGGCATGTGGAGATCCCAGTGCCTCTGTAGGGCCAGCACAGAAAGCTGCATTGATGAGTCAGGTTCTGTCCTCCGAGAGACAATGTATTGATTAGTAAAATATAAGTGACGAAAAAGATTTTTCTACACTGAGAATCAAAGACACACAGTAAAAAGTGTAATTATTTTCCTCAAAGCAAAGGTAAATGACATGCAGGATATTTCTTGCCTTCCCATGGCTGAGTTGGGGAAAAGTACTTTCATACACAGAAGCAGTATGAGACTGAAGCCATTGCTGACAGAGGATCAGGGGCAACAAATAGCAATTTCCAGCCCTCCCATGGTACCTTGTGGCTCACGCTGCTGCACAGCTCATTGAGCTGCAACATTAGGGTAGCTTCATCTTGTTGCCCAGTGAAGCCTAAAATGAAGTGTGGGGAGGTTCATGGTACCTGCTTTGTTAGGTGCTACAGTGCCCATAAAGGGAGAATACGCAAGAGAAGGACAAACATGTACAAGGAATCATAGAATCATTTATGTTGGAAAAGATCCTTAAGGTCATCGAGTCCAGCTGTTAACCCAGCATTGCCAAGTCCACCACTAAATCCTGTCCCCGAGTGCCACATCGATACATGTTTTAAATATCTCCAGGGATGGTGACTCCAGGCCTTCCCTGAGTAGCCTATTCAAGTGCTTGATGACCTATGGTGAAGAAATGTTTCCTAATATCCAATCTAAATCACCCATGGCACAACTTGAGGCCTATCCTTCTGGCCATTCATTACCTACCTGGTAAAAAAAAGAGGCTGATCCCACCTGGCCACACTCACCTGTTAGGGAGTTGTAGAGAGCAATAAGGTCTCCCTGAAGCATCCTTTTCTCCAGGCTAAACAGCCCCAGCTCCCTCCACTGCCCTTCATAAGTCTTGTGCTCCAGACCCTTCCCCAGCTTCATTGCCCTTCCCTGGACATGCTCAAGGCCCTCAATGACCTTCCTGAGCTGAGGGGCCCAAAACTGGACACAGCATTCGAGGTGTGGCCTCACCAGTGCCCAGCACAGAGGGACAATCACTGCCTTGGTCCTGCTGGCCACACCATTGGTGGCCATGAATCTGTTGGGCCTCTTGGCCCTCTTGCCCCACCTGGGCAAACGCAGGCTCACGTTCGGCTGCTGTCGGCCAGCACCCCCAGGGCCTTTCCCGCTGGGCAGCTTTCTGGCCACTCTGCCCCCAGCCTGGAGCACTGCAGGCCCTTGTTGGCACACGAGGGCAGGACCCAGCACTTGGCCTTACTGAACCTCATACAATTGGTCTTGTTCCATCGATCCAATCTCTCCAGATCCCTCTGCAGAGCCCTCCTAGCCTCTAGCAGATCAATATTCCCACCCAACTTGCTGTTGTCTGCAAATTTACGGAGAGTACACTTGTTCCCATCACTTAGATCATCAATGAAGGTATTGAATAGGACTAGGCCCAGTACTGATCCCTGGGGGACACCAATGACCAACTTGACACAGCACCACCACTCTCTGGGCCCAGCCATCCAGGCAGTTCTTGCCTCAGCAGAGTGCACCTGTCCAAGCTGTGGCTTTCTGACTTTTCCAGAATGGCCTGGAATGCCATTTTGACACTACTTTATCACACAGTGCAGTACAAGGCTGTGTCCGGTCAATAGAGCAATGGCAAATCTCTTGGTGTCCCGCAGACCATTGTGCATTTTGAGTAATAGCTGCCTGGGGAGCAGGTTAATGCCAGGCACAGGCTCTGTTTGCTGTAACTCACGTGAATAGCTATGAACAGAAAGGCTGAACGTTGCGATGACAACACATCAATAAGCAAAGCCACTTTCTCCACCTTTTGACATGAATTACCTGTCTTGGATACTGCACTATAATCAGCACTTGCATCACCAGGAGGAAAATAAAGGCCAGTATGACCTTCTGGAGCAATAGGACCTGTTTTCCTGGACTGATGAGAGAGTCATTAGTCTGAAAAGTTACTTGGACTGTCAGTAACCTGCTCAGTGTGTGATGCAGTGCCTCTGCTGAGCCACACCTCCGTGTTTAATTTATCCCTTCTGCACAGGGTGAGCTCTTTAGGGACTGCTAGAGTAAATGTTTCTGCAGGCATGATGGCTGGGCAGCCTGCAGCACTACAAGGACAGCACATGGACTGTGTGCAGAGTCAAACATGAGCCCTTTGGGGTGGATCACTGGGGTACTGAGGAACTGGGAGGAGTAGTTTTGCTGGGATTTCCAGCAACCCGCCTGACCCACCTGGCTGTGTGTGCCCCTGGTACCAGGGAAGGAAGCAGCTACAAAAACAGTGGGACTGATTGTGTGTTAAAGGGGCTCTACTATCAACGACAAAACAGACTGTTTTGTCTCCATTCACCTTCTAGGCAGATCAGGGCAGTCCTTAATGCTGGTCTTAGCTATTTCTCTCTTCATTTCACACATATTTCAAACAAACAGGGATGACAAAAGCATGCAATTTATTGCAACACACAGTGCTGGTAATTTTGCTGGATCTGAGGCCAGCTGAACGATATGCTGCTGACCTTAAATTGCTCATTCCCCTTTGCTGTTAAGTAAAAGAATAAATCAATGGGTAATTCCTTTCTCTCACCATACCTCCTCTCCCTCCTCCATTTTTAAAGCCAGACATCAGTCCTTTTTATTTAGCCACGACAATGCAACAAGTGCAAAGAAAATCTTAGTACCCAACCAACATATTTAGTTTCTTTTACAATGTTAATTAGATGTGCTTAGTGCCTTTCTGAGGAAGACGGGATGCTAACCTTAGAAACTCAGATAATCCTATTGTCAAATATATTTGTTTATTAAAATGTTTGTTTCCTTTTTCTTAGGAGGACTTAGCTTAGAGGGTTTCACTTCTCTAAAACCCAGACTAACCAGGGGATTGCTGGATGCTGGCATATGTTGCAGACCAATGATTGCAGAATTACCTGCTGCTGTATCTTGTCTGAGCAATGTGTGCAGCTGCAGCTAGCACAGCTGTTTGAGGAGCTGGGAGAGATGTAAAACTATTTTAATCCTTTGTAGTTCTTACCTGAAGTTATTGAATAGCCTGTTATTAGCACAGAATGGGGAAGGCTCTTTTTTAATACGTGCAAAATATGAACAAGGTGCTCTTGCTGCTGTTGAACATGTGTTTTGTTAAGTGCAACTTAATTTAGATTTGGAAGTGGCTCAGAGCAACTAGATCCTTCTTTAATTTATGCACATATCATTTCTGAATTGGAGTCTGGATTGCAGTACACCTTCAGTGCTTCAAAGAAGTGAAATGGCACACAAGGAAAGGGACTGGTTAATAGCAAAAGGCCACATCATGTAAGTCTGAAGTTTCCCATGAGCTAATGTACAATATTCTTTGTGAATATGTGTAGGCATGTCTATTTAGATATGCTTTTTTTTACAGCATCATGACCACACTGAGCCTGGCAGCACCTGTGAAGTGGGAGCTGAAGTGTGTTTGTTTCCTTCCCTCTCCTGCCCACAGCAGTGAGGCTGTTCCATGCCCTGCCCGACTTGCTGTGCACAGGACAAAAGGAGCATAGGCAGGCAGGCACTTTATCTGAGCTGTCCATATGGGAGCAGAATTAGGATTTCCTACCAGCACAGAAAACCATTCAAATAGTAAGAAATAAGCCATGGGAATTAAATCATAAATATATATGCTGCCCTTAGGGGACATTAGTTTGTATCACAGGGTATCAATAACCATTCCCTTTTGTGCTGTTGGGCAGGGGAACCCACTTAAGCTGCTCTGTGGCAAATGAACTGTTAATATCTGAGGCACCCTCTAAGAGAAAGAGGCATGAGGGCACTATGTCAATTTATTGTACTGAGATGAAATAGGAACCACAGCAAAAATAGGAAAAAAGATCTGTTTCAGTGAACAATCACATTTCAGAATTTTCTTTTCTCCATGGTAGAAATTTAATAAAACAACTGGAAGTCATCAGGAAATAAATTCTTTTCTGACTAAGGAAAAAGGTTTTGGGCTTGTTCAGAAAAGCTGAATATCATTCTCATCTCTGTTTCAGATGAGCCATGTCAGAGGCCAGCCATGATTTGGTTTCTCAACAGGATGTTTCCTTCAGGGCTAGTTAGGCCTTTGATTTCACTTGATATGGAAGTACCTGTGGTCTTCTGAGCCTTTTATCTTGCAAGATGAACATTCAACAATAAAAATGAATAAAAAACCAAATATGTGCCACCAGACCAGTTTTGTGAATCACAGAGGCACTAGGTCAGCTGTCCTTGATAGGCAGTTGGCTATGAATTACCACTGCTGATTAATGCAAAGCATTACAGGGACAAGGTTTTCTGCCACAGAATCATAGAATGACTCAGGTTAGAAGGTACTTTAAAGATCAGCTGGTTCCAATGCCTCTGCCATGGACAGGGACACCTTTCATTTGGCCCGGTTATTCAAAGCCCCATCCAGCTTGCTGTTGAACTTCCAGGGGTAGGGAGTCCCCAGCTTCCCTGGGCAACCTGTGCCAGTGCCTCACCCAGCCTCACAGGAAAGAATTTCTGCCTAATATCTGTCACTTCATTCTCCTACATGGCCTTCTGCAGAAATTAATTTTACAGAACCAACATCCAGCATTTCATTTGTTTTAAATTTATCTGCCATGAAGTTCCCCTTCACTCCTCTCTTTAGTGGTTTCCCCCTCCTACTATGAGACAGTGAGTAATAAAAAAACATTCCGTTTTTGCTGGTTTAAGATTTGTCATCCTGTGCTTTATGACTTAGAATTGGTCTTGCTAGGAAAAGAAGCCACTGGGAACAGAGACTTATTCTCTGTTCAGACTGACAGCAGGATAGACAGGTGTCATCTCATGATGACATTTAAAGGTGGACGAGCCCCATGAGGGAGGGTGTTCAGTCTGGTGTAATCAGTGTCAACCCTTACGAAGACTATTTTTGTCAACTTTATTTATTCCTTTGAGACATTGCTTTATAATAACAGGAAGGCTGTAATTTAAATGGTTATGGGGTGTGGGTGGTTGAATTATTCATTCTTTACAAAAAGCAGACTCTCCACTGAAATCTTAAGTGGCTGACCTGCAATATCTTCTCTCTTCCCTTCCCACCTGCTGTGCCCTGAAACACGAAAAGAATACTATGGCTCCTTCAGTTAATCTGCAGGGATGGAAAATTAGCATCTTTCCCTTTTATTTAAGGAAGATGCTTTACCCCTGAGACTTTTGCAGAGACACCTTAATTGGTCATCTTTCCGGGCTTTCATTTTATTAAGAAACAATAAGCAGCACTTTGCAGATAGTCTATGCAAAAAATGCTGAAGTTTATTGTAACATGGATCTCCAAACCACTGAAATAAAGGCTTGTGTGGGCAATTTGCAATAGCTTCCACTATTTAAATGCAAATGTGCATAGAGAGCTCTGTTCTAGATATCAGTCATTTGATACACCTTGGGTTTTGTCCCTGCCCCTAAATACCTGAGGTTGTTTCTGAGATGCACATTTTTAAAAAAACCCAAACAAAAAAAACCAACAAAAAACACCAAAAGCAACAAAAACCATGACTGAAAAACTCCAAGAACCAACGCGCCAACCTGCTTCCCAGGTTGTAGATTGTGCATCTAATGTCAATATTCCCTGTGCAGCATCTGTAAAAATGTGTTTCATCCAGGCTGGTCCCTCACCTTATCCAAATGGCCCTTAGGCCACCAGCTGCTGCTGGAGCAGGGAGGAACATATAGGGGAGTATAGTGGCCATGGCATGCCAAATGCACTTGCCACAGCAGCAGCCCTCTTTATTTCTCTGTCTCTTCCTCTAGAAATCTTGAATGTGTTTAAATATTAAAGCTGGACACATCTCAGTGTATCCCCTGTGGAGTATTTCATTGGAAAATATCCAAAATCCAATAAAATCAGCTGGTCCTTTTGATGTTTATAAAGTGGTTGCTCACTGAGGTGGCTGGGCTGGGAGTCTCATATCAGACTCCCATAAAGACATATACAGAATATTTCCAATAGTGCTGATAATTGTAATCTGCTTCCTGGGTATTCCATTCTGCTCACTAGAATATCCTTTATTTAAAATAAAAGGATATTTAGGAGGATTTGTTTGCTTTATTTCTACCTCAATGTAGCATTGATTTTCTTTGTGTCTTAGAGAAATCCCTTAACTAAAAAATACCTTGAGGTTACAGAAATCTATTCATTTCCTAGGCAAAACTGTTGATAGCACCGTCTAAATCAGAATTGTTTCATCTATACTAAGAAAGGAAAATGGCTGCTGTGTCAACAGGGTGAAAACTCAGTAATTCTAGCATTTAGGGTTTTTTTGCCTTAATAATGCTGCTCCACTTGTATCTCCCTATAAAAACAAATGGAAAAGGACAACAGACTTCCAGGTACTTTTCATGATCACAGACCCAGCACAGCTGGGAATAACAGCAACTTCCAAGCCCTTTAGGATTAAGTTACCATGCAGAATAAGCTTATGTGCTTTGCTTTACAAAGCAAACCCTTTCCATGCTCTCAAATCAAGACTGGTGAAATACGAGGACAAACGCCCAGCTCCCGCAGAAGTATTTATACTTCCATTTAATTTTCACATCAGGCAACAATACTATTCATGAAGATTAAAAATGGGAGTCAGAAGACAATAGAGGTTCTCAGCCAAATTAGTATTGTCTGTCAGAAAGAACAGACTCTTTCAGCAGCCGCCACATTAACCATTGGCCTCAGTCAGTTTTCCATTGAGTAGCAGGCACTTTTCCAATTCTCTAATACATACTATTGCCTTGGCAAGGGGTAAATGGGATCTTGTGCCAGGACACTTGTATCTAGAGCATACTTTGACTCCTTGCTGTGTTTGCAGAAATTCCAGGTACACATCATTAATCACAAAACCTGTCCGATTCTTGAATTATTTAATACAATATTGGAGCAGCTTTGAATTATTTAAAGCAATATGCGAAAGGTTCTCTGTGATATACATGCAGAGATTATTAAGAACCTTGCTAAACAGACTTAAATTGCCAGAACCTAATATCAGCTCCCCATGTTCCATTGCCCTAACTCAAGGAGGGAAAGAAACAAAATACTGCTGTCCAATAGCCTCCTGCTTTACCCTAAAATTTACTGCAACTGTTATAAATAAGTGAAATGGTTTTAATCTACCTCATTTGAAACTGCTCTAAACATGACAGGGAAAAATGGCCAGCACATTGTAATTTGGTATTAGTGGAGAATGGGAAAGCCAGGAAGTTTATCTGATCCTCCTGATCCTGTGAACAGGCAGATATAACATGAAAATAGGTTGTCTTCTAAAGTGCCTTGATCTTTCTTTCTTTTTTTTTTTTTTTGTTTCTGGAGAGACCAGGAATGAAAAAGCAACTTCTATTATGAATCTGGTAATTCTTCAAGATGCATTAAGAGTGAAAAACATTACTGGGGTCTACTTGAGAAGTTCATTCAGCTCCTTAGTCACACCCAGAATAAGTGGACCACAGCCAGATCAGTACAAAGGGTGCTCCAGGAACCAAACAGCAGAGCTGGACATCAAAATGCGACTTCATCTTAGCCTCATAAGCAGTTTAGCCCACATTTAAACAATGGATTTGCAACCTTGAGCTTATTTTGGGGCTATGGTTATGCTTTCCCACTGAAATGGTCCTCACACTCATAAAGATTGGCTGGGAGAAACATCGTGACCCCCACGATGGGGGAAGGAGAAGGAAGGGAGAAGTGGCAGCTTCTTGACAATGAGTAATTTTCATTGTCAAGAGAATCAGTTCCTGCATCCTTCCTCCTCCTCTTGTTCTCTTACATAGCCATTTGCTAGGGAAGATGGGGACCAGCTCCTTAAAGTCCCTTGAGGACAGATGCTGATAGAATTAGGACCCTACAGAAGTGAGCATGCCAGGTGACCCTAATCTGAGCTGCTGTCTCAGTCTGACGATGCCTGCAGGCACATTAGCAGATACACTCTGGTTATTTTCTTGCAAATTTTCATCCCAGCCAAGCATGTGAACTGAAATTTCCTACACAGTTTTTCCCTTTAGCTTGATACAGAGAAGCTGAGATTCTCCTCCAGTCACAGCATTTCAGAACTGCAGCTTTTTGCAAGTGTGCCCATACATCCTTTAACTTGGCCCACCAGGGACATGGACATTAGGGAGTAATTTTCAATAGAATATTATTTTCTCTCTGTTTCTAAGTAATTTATCTCTGAAAAAAAGCCCAGTCAGTTTTCCCTGAAAAGTACATAGCATTTTCCCATTGTTAACCTTAAAATACTGCAATTAAATGGTGAAGAAGGGTAGAAGAGGAATTACTGACATGTATTTTTTTCGCCAAGTAATCACAACGGAAGCATTCACCTTTCCACTCCTTTTGAGATGGCCATGAACTTATTATATAGCCAACTCTAACACACCAGGATAATATATGACGGTGAATCATCCTGGTTTATCCATTCAGCTTGCCCTGTGAGTTTACAAGGGCTGAAAATCTATTTGCTTTTCACCTCGTTTAGCCTTGATTTAAAGGTATGACAGGAAATGAGTGGATGCCATACTTCAGTGTCCCTCTCTGTGGACTAAAGCCTGTCACACATTGTTGCTGCTGTTTCTGCCTCAGTATGGACTTAGGGGTGTGACTCCCTGTGCAAAAGGGACAAATACACAGCTCTGCCCTGACAACAAGCCAGGCACAAAACATTCAGGGTTTTGCCCACTCCTTGTCCAGTGGCTTGATTAGTGGAGAAATGAAAGGCAGTCCCACTGCACCTTCATGCCAAGTGCTCCTGGGACTGTGCAAGGCATCAGGAGGCCCTGACTCACCAGGAATTTGAATTTCTATGTCTGTGAAAGGTATAGAATTATTCTGGGAGAGATCTGGGGGCAGCTCTCCTGCCTGGTGTGTCCTGCTTCCACTGTGTAGAGCATGCCTAGTTTTGTGATTTGTTTTATAATGTCATGTAGAGTAAGGTGCTCTCTTTCCCTTCCCTCCCCACAACTCCCCAGGCTCTGCTGACACTGTAACACGTGGATTTTGCCCTGTACACTTTTTGGTCATTCATTCAGCACCACATCCTCTTTACTTCATGTACATCCAAAACTACAAAATAAAAGTTGACCAACCAATGCCTTGTCTATCCTGAAGGCAATGAAATCACACCACAGGTAAAGCTGGCTCGTATTTCTTTCTTTCCTTTTTCATCTTTTCCCATAATCTTTAATTTAAGCAATTTTAAAACCAGGTGACAAGTCCAGTTGTTGTCACTCTATGTTGGGACTGATAAAAAAGGCCTTTATGAATATATTATTTTTGTTTCATGGACATCCATTCTCATCACTTGATTCCTTTGAAATCAGTTTTGGTTTGTAGAACTTAAGAGCTGTGCACTTAATCTTAACATCCTTACAAAGATTTTCAATCAGACATTTATGGTAATCCAGAGCCTACAATATCCACCATAAAATTGTTTTAAGCGTAATGTAGACTTTCAAAGGCAAAATATTTTCAGTTCATATTTTCCTTAACTTCTGGATAATTTTAATTGTCTGCTTTTTTGAAAGAAATGTGTTTGGTTTTTTATGCAACATTATTTTTCCCACAGAACATTCTTTGATGTACACAAAACCAATAATACAGAGATAACCATCTTGTGCCATTATTGTGGCACTTCAAGACTTCTTTGAATTATTTGTGGTGCTGTAAGGATTAGAAGACTCTCAGATTGTATATGAGCGTCTTTCATTTATTTCAGACAGAACTAGTTCTGTTTATTAAACACTTTCAATAGGAGGGCACTATCACAAAGAAGCAAAAGGCTTCCCAGCTTTTATTGTAACTGCAAATTTTGTATCCTGCTGCAGCTCAGGGTGTGCTTTCTTTTGCAGCATGGCTTCCTTTGTAAAGTGAAATATTTAGGGTGAAATTCTGACATCTTATTCACATTCTGCAATAACAGCTCCTTCCACTGAAATCAATAAGACTACTCAAAGGATGAAGAGTTACTTAATATGTTAGAGGTGGACAGAATCTGATCCCTCAGAATTTAGCTGAGTTTCTTTTCCTTTTAGCCCGCTTGACCAAGCTGGATGAGAACAGCCCTAATCCAGCTCTTTGGCCCGTGTGAAAATGCTGCTGGTACCTGGAGAGCAGAATTCAAAACCAAACTACAGCTCCTGTAAAGTGAAAGATGAAGAAATGGAACGGGAAATAATTACAGTAAAAAGCCAATTTAGTTATCAAAAATCTGCAAAATCCAAATGAAGCAATTATTTTGTTGAAAAGCAAGGAAGCAAATTGTACTGCAGTCAATTGCACAGTGTCATTCAAAATGGAAAAAAGTTGTAAGGGTGAGAAGTCTGATTAAGTTATGGTGACCTGCAGCTTTTACTTGGTTGTTTATTAATAACAGAACTATTTTAGGCTAGATATGTTAACAGGCACACTTACCTGCCTCAGCTCATGAGTTACTATTATGGTTTTGCCCAAAGCGAATGTGCTGAGAAAAGAGACTACACACTGAACTCATAGATCCTGGCAGTGCTAATGTTCCTCAGGGATCTTTCTTTAACTTTTACAGTTTCTTTCTCTGCTCTTATGCCTGAATGATTTTCTTCAAAAAATCACAGCACTTCCTCCACAAGGTGCTGTATCCTGAATCCAGTCAGCCTCGCAGACCACGTCCCAGAGACCAGAAATCCACAGCAGAGTGGCAGATTTCCCACAGGCCACTTTCAGTGTATCAGTTCACAGACAATTGCAGGAATGTTTTGTCCTCCTGTTCTTTTCTCAGATGAGCTGGAAGGATGAAAAACGTGGTTGAGAGACCTGAACAGAAAGGAGGTAGTGACAGCCCAGCCTGGGGAGCCAGGGATTCTGTTCACTTGAAGATGGGCTGAAAGAAATAAGCCATGGCTCCCTTCATTAAAATTTATTTATCTTTTTATTATTATTTTAATGGGGACATGTCACATTATTAATGCAGTGGGAGAGAAAACTTGCAAGCTCCAGCAGACAACTGGGTATAGGGTTTCATGGTACTGCGCTTGGTTTTGCAATATGGATGTGACAGATGGAAGAGCCACTGCAGTCCTTGTGTGTATTCCTTTGGTAGAGAGAACAGGAATGTTTGAAACATTCACAGGCACATAACATTTAGCCATCTCTCCTAACATTAATCAGGCTGGGTTTAGTCTGCAGGAGGGGACTGGAGGAGTTCTGAACCCTTCTGACCAGGCTGATTGCCCTGATAAACTCGTATTTCCCACTTAACTGTTTATCTCAGTGGTCTCATCTTAACATGCAGATTTAGAAGATTTTTTTTCTGGAAGTAAAGGCCCTGATACAGCTGTGGTTGATAACTTTGTCTGTTAAGCCAGGTTACAATATAAATAAATAATGGTGAGCTGTAAAATTGTGGCTGACACCAAGAAAGCTGACGAAATGGGAATGTTTTTGTCTTTAGGAATTAGTATAAGGAAGTTGGGGATGTGCATCAAGTTGATGTCGCTAAACTTCCACAAACAGCTTCAGTTCCATGTGGCAGGATCCTGGGGATTGTAATTAAGATCAATGACTTGTCATTTTAATGAATATGGATCCAAATCACACTGGGAAATTTAGCTTGTGTCTCAGTGCTCCAGTTTCCTTTAAAGAAAGCAGGGAAGGTAAAACTTCCTTTTTCCAATTCTTTGTTTCTTCTTTTGCAGTGAGCATGTCAGGGCAGCAGTGTGTTTGTTCAGCACCTACAGTAATGAGCTGGACTCGGATACAGAGTTTAGATGAAGTTGCAAGGAGAGTCTTGACAACAGACTTGCTTTTCAGTTTCTTGGTAAAGTATTGGTACAAATTTAGCACAACCCAGCTGTGTTATAGAAGTGGGGCTTCTGGTTTAGATCAGAATCCAGAAACACAGAGTTGTGATAAGAAGTTAATAACAAAGGACAGATTAATTGCTCTGTGGAAATGTTTTGACTAGCACTTGTTCAGATTCTGAGCAAGTGTTTCGTCAGTACTTTCTTAACCTGGACTAATTCATCCATCTCTTTCTGGAAAATTCAGTTTTGTGTCATTCAGCATAAGGGAACAGAAGTGTTTTCCATGATATATGTAATAATCATCAGTGTTTTCACAAGTTTATCTTGCCTTTCACACAGCAAAGATGTGCATTCCCAAGGTGCCAGATGTTTACACCACTGAGTAGGTGAAATGTAGTAGAAAAGGATGTCATTTTGATGACTCTCTTTATAGCATATTCCTACCAGTGCTCATTTGAGAATCTGGGATGACAGAAGTAAATAATGCTTAGTACTCCTATAGCACAGAACATGTTCAAAATTAAATTTTAGTAGTAGTATGTTTAGAGATCTCTGAAAAAGTAAACATGTACCAAAGGGAGAAAGTTAAACCTTGAGTGTGATAAAACTGTGTCAAGCCAAGAAATGTTCCCTGGGGAGTGACTCTTTCTCATCTAGAAAAATAACAAAAAATGCTTCTTTGAGTAGGTAGAATTAGATGCCTAAATGGACTCCAGGGAAATCATTGTGAGGGAAAAGGTAATTGTTTAATTTCTCACTACAGATAAAACTTAACTTCTAATTTGGGTAAGTATTGAAATTCAAGAGAGACCTTGAAAAAATTTAATAGTTATTATACTTATCTGTGAAAACTAAGGTACTTGCAATCCAACCTGACATTACAGAGCTGTTGAGATACTACAGAGAGGTGGAGGTAGTTTTCTCCTCCTGATATTTCAGAACAGACTGAGATTTCATATTAGAAGTGGCTTGGTCTGAAGGCCACATTCATAAGAGCTCTAGCATTGTAGTTTTGAGGAAATACAGACAGAATTTGAGCCAAAGTTGTATGTCACTTAAAGTACAAGTTCAAAGAAAAAACCCATGCCATCAATATTTTGGTTGTTTAAATGTGTTAATATTGTACCACAGTAAAGATAATTTACCTGTGTTCCCTAACCTACTCCTCCTGGCATAAGATACTGGATGCCAGACACAAAGCTTTTGTCCCCACACCATGCAGAGCAAAACTCCAGTGTATGACCTACCAGCATAGAGAAAAATGAGTTGTAAACCAATGGAATTAAACACAACGCGTTAAATATACATTTTGGAACATAAGGGATGAAAAGATAAATATTAAAAGTCATCCCAATAATAGCAATACATAAAATATCTGATGATTCTCTGAGTATTTTTAGAAAGCAGTGCATTGCTGCGGTATGCAACTGAAATATCACCCAGTGAGACTTCAGCATAATTAAGCAATGATTAATCAATACTTAACTAAAGAAATTAAGCTCAGGAGAAACAATTAATTGAAGTTAAGTGAACTTTGACAGCTCATATTAAACTAAGGCTCTAATTAACAAAAGCATTGTGCATCCTCTAAATGGAGGGATGAGCAGGCTTCAGGTGCTAAGGATGGGGTGAGTGTTACTCTGCAGATTTCTTGATGATGAGGAGTCACTGATGGAGAGCTTCATTTCAAGGCTTTGAAAAGTGAAGGTGATTTTCCTTTGGGTGCCCATGATGCTGTTTGGTGACTTGACTCTGTTCTGGCAGTTCAGGTGGATCTCTGGAGGAACAAAAGCAGTCTCCTGCTAGGGTTTGCACCTTAGCCCCTTGTCCTTCAGGCTCTTATAATTTAAGACCAAGCTGCTGGACTTGGTGGGGGGGAACTGCTGAATTGTCTGTGACATTGCCAAACTCCACAGAGCCAGGGGGCCTTGGCCCTTCACATTACTTGGAGCTCCACAGCACAATTTCCTGCAGGAGTTGTGGCTGTGGAGAACCCCAGCAGGAGCAGCTGTCCCCAAAGGGCTGCAGACCAGGGAAGGGCTGGGACAGGGAGATGGGGGAGGAACAGTCTGGGGGACCTGGGAGAGCCCAACTGTGATAGAATTTTCTCTTTATCATGTCTCTCTCCTCACTGTTCTTGTGTTTTTATATTCCCCCAAAGTAACTTTCACTTTTAGTGTTGGTGAATGCCATCATCTATGGACACAGTTTATAAACCCTTCTGCATGTGAGATTGTCTCAACATCATTTCTGCAAAGCTTTCTCATGAAACCACAGAGTCAGGATATCTGATCTAATGCTTTTGAAAAGATTGATTTATTGCCTGGAAAACAAACCTGGTGGAGGCAAGGAGAAGAATACACGGAAGAGGTCTAAGTAACCATTGTTGGCTCTCAGGAAATGAAATGGACATTGGTTCTGTTTACAGTAGCCAAGCCATGTCCAACAAGCCCAGGCTGATGATGAGTAAGGGTCAGGAATGGGGGTTAGAGCCTAATCTCAGTCCCAGCCCACCTGAGGGAACTATCCCTCTAGAGAACAGGGCCTTTCCTGGCTTGTTTTTAGAGTCACTGGAGAGTGGCACAAGTCTGAGATGAGGGGAAAAAAAATAGATATGATTGGATAGTGGCTTAATTGCTCTGTTAATTGCTTTTTCTCTGGTGCTCCCATCCCTGCAGAGAAAGTGCCTGAGGGTTATCTCAGCTGTGTGAGTTCCCCTCAGTGATGAGCAATTATCTCCCAGGCAGAGACTACCAAATGTGGCTGTCACAAGATAGCTCCATTCAAAATGATGGATGGGCACAAACGAAGACAAACTTCATTCCCAGAACTCAAATTAGGAACTGGCATAGCCTCATCTGTGTGGATTTGGCCTGACTTTGTAACAGCATGAATGTCAAGACATACCTCACCAAAGGTTCAGGTCCTGAGCCCAACTCCACTGCTGGAGCCCATCTGAAAACCCTTGTTGGACATTTACAGGTCTGATTTTCCTTTTGTTGAGGCCTCTACAGGATTGGTGTGGCCATGGAAGTGTTCTGGGTGCTTTGCATGGAGGAGACAGCATTAACCAAACCTGGGCTAATTGATCAGGTGAGTCCCATGCTCCAGGGGGATGAAGGAGCATTTGGAGTCAGGATACACAGGGCTGGTGGAGGTAAGGTAGTGTTCTGCTGCTTTGAAGCCTCAAACGTGAAAGAGCAAGCTGAGAACTTGCACTGGTTTTTCTCTTTAAGCAGCTGTACAGCAATGCCACAGAGCTCCAGGTGTGCCACAGTCCCTGTGCTGTCGAGGAAGGAAGAGATTTACTCTGCAGGAACTTCCAAATCCTAATGGGACAGAGGAAGAAAGCAAAGAAAAACAAAACACACCCCCAAAAATGCAAAAGTGAAGTGACCTGCCTGTGGCCACTCAGCAAGGCAGCAGCAGTGTGAGGAAGCACAGCCTGTGCTGCTCCCATTAAAGCCTCCAGTAAGAGTGCCTGACCTGGTGCTCCTGTGGGTGAGTGTTTCCAAGCAACTCTATAAATGTGCATTATTGCCGTGTTCCTGCCTGCCATATTTCCTCTTCTTTATTCACCAAGTGGTAGGAGCTGTCTCTAGCTCATCAATTAAACCCAAGAGTGATGATTTCCAAAGGTATTGCTACTTAGTGAAAGAAATTCATCCTTAGGCTAAAGGACAAAGCGCAAGGCCTAAGTGTTATTTAAATGGCTCATAAAACATGTGCTGGCTCTTTAGCTGGAATGAAAATCACCCTTAGCTAACACAGGAAATGTCCTGCTTTCCTCTGCCTACTCCAGTCTTTTCATGATGATGAATCTCTTTCCTCTTGCTCCCCATTATTTCTGTAAATGAGAATATGCTGTAACATTGCTGAGGTTGGGCTAATTAAATCAGCTCTTTCTTATCTCATTGATCTGCATTTTAAAGCTGAGCTGATTAAGGATGAGAGACTATATTTGATTAGAAATATGTTTTTGCCAGTTAGTTACATCAAAGGGTAGATTAGAGGAGAGCAGAGGAGCTGAACTCACATGGCTACTGTTTCTCCTGGATGTTGAAAGGAAAAAGAAATAACATGAAATAAAAAACAAACCCCAAGATGCATTTCTTACCCATATTTTTTTCACAGCAAATGATGATACCTTTGTTTTATCTTCTGGAAAAAATTAATAATAGATAAGTGAGATTGTGATACAGAGAAAATATTTCCATAAGCTGTGCAATGCTATGGATGGTGCCTTACCAGACATCCAGCAGAAGTCTCACTAAAACTGCAATCCCTTCCCGATTTTATGGCAGCATCAGCAGAGTCATTCAGCACCCAGGACCAAATGCTTACCTGGGCTGGCAGCCAGAGCAAAGGCTCAGAGCAGGGCCTCTGCCTGGGCAAACTGCACAGCTCCTGTGCAGTTTTTGTGGCATTCCCAACCACCCTTTTTGTGTATATTATTAAAGAAAGTATGCATGGCGTGACAACTTGACGAAGTCTGTTTTTAGGTCCTTCATTAAGCAATATTTTTTGATGGCTTCAAGGATGTCTCATCCTCAGCTCAGAAAGGGCTTTCTCATTTAAGGGGAGTTAGGAAAAAGGATAGGAGGCAGAAGTTTATTTTTCTTTCTCTTTGAGTTTTCCAAGAAGACTCAGTGCCATATTTAGTGCCACAAATTTGAAGATGCCAAGGAAACCAGCTGTCATGTGACCTCCTGTATTGGGCCACCATGCAGCCTTCAGAACAGCTCCTAATTTCTCCTCAGCAGGGTTGGGACTGACACAGTGACTTTATTCCTGTGTGCCACTGCTGAACCACACAAGGAAATGCAGCAGAGCCTCTTAGACCTCCCTCCTCCAGAAGACTCCAGATGGGGCTGTGCTGCTCTTCTCAGGGTGACTGCAGGGAGGATGCTCCTCTCTGTCACCTTGGTGCTTGTACAGAGCCACCCATGCTGCTCAGCTGCCCCTCTTCACCCTTTCATCAGAGGCTTCCCCTATGGTCCTGACCCCAATTGGAATGCTAACCAGAGCAAGCACTTTGCTGCCCTCATTGCCCACAGCCATCCTGCTGATGGCCCACATTGCCAGGGGCCTCCACAGCTCCTTTGGAAGAGCCTGCTGTAAGTGGGTGTCAGACCACAACATTCATCACTTGGCTCTGAGGTCAAGCAATCAGAAGAGGAGTGAAAGACAGCAGAGAGAATCCCAGAGATCTGGCACGGTCACTTGGAAAGGCAGCACAGCTGCCACAAAGCATGGGCTAGGAGAAGGGAAACAGGAGTTTTACCCCGGAGTGAGACTGTGCAATATTATGCTTTATTAGTGACATGTAAGAGATAAGTAGGAAGGAGCAGAAGATGAAAGAAAATTTTAATTTCCTTTTCTTAAAGAGTGCATAGTTAGTAGTAAGACACAGACAACAACAGTAGCCATTGTCCCTATATCAGCCCAGTGCACTTTCTGAATACCAACACCATCAGAAATGAGTTCCTCTCTCTAGCTGCACTCCTCTCCTCTGCCTTTTTGCCTGAAAAGCTCTTTTGAGGGGATTGCATGTAGGAATTTGAGCAAACTTCATGCTTTCTACTCAAAAGCAGTAATAGGTGAGGATGACAAGCTACTTGCAGGAAGATGCTTATTAAAAAACACATCCCAGACATCAAGACCTGTACGTACAGAAACAGTTTTAGATCTAGTCCTTAAAATGTGATCAAAAGCCATGGAAAACTAATCTGTACATAAATTTAACCACCAAACAAAAATACAGAGTGAGAAGAATGGTCAGCTCATCTAGCATTGGATTTCTGAAATGTCTGATTGGTAGAGGAACAAAACTAACTGTTATCAATTCATGGCTTATTTTTAATTTGTGTCACAAGTGAGGTGGTGCAAAAGCTTATTTATTTATTATGAAGAAATACAGATATTTATCCTTTAATGAGAATTAAGGAAACTTTCTGCAAAAGATTAATCACAGCATGCCACGATGAGATTTAATAAGCATGAGATGCATGTAGGAATTATTTTTCTATTTTTGCAGTGGCTGTATTTGCTTGTATGACTGCTCAGAGAGATAATAGCAGCTCTAGTGGCATTACTATTGAAATCCATGAAATTTCCCTTGAATTAAAAGAATCCTTTAAGGAACAGCAAGGATGAGGAAGGTGACTCCAAAGCTAGTGAGTCTCCTTCCAGAAGACTGATTACTGTAAATGGTAGCTTAAGTTAGAAGGGACTGAATATACCTAGTCCTTCAAAGAGTTGGACTTCATGCATTTAATTTTAGTTTTATGTGTTAGGCAATGGGATTTACAAGGAAAGTGGTCAGGATGCAGGTTTCAGAATTTACCCTCAAATGTGAATTTACATGCTTCATGTACAGTGACCAAGATTGCATTTTTGGATAGCTGTCCACCACTGGAGGTTCATCAGTTAAAGTATTTATTAAAATCCCAATTCATCTTTGAGTACAATTTCCAATCACCTTGTTATGTGCCAATTCCCCACAAAATTTAATTGATAAGTAAATAATTATTCACTCCTATTACTATGTGACAGCAGAATTGATCCCGTTTAATATCTCCATAAATTTCTCTTAAATAGATGAGTGCAGCAGCCCAAAACAATGGCCTTCATTAAACCCAAATTAAAGGCTTATTTATGATATTCAGTTTTTATATTTTTCCAAACAGGAAGTTAACTTCTAGTACCTTCTGAGCTAATGTTTCTTTTAAAAGATCTGCTTCAAGAACATTCATACTTCGATTCATTACTTTCCTCTATGAGGCAATAAGAAGATGCCTGTGTAAGAGACACTGCAATGATAAAAATAATAATGTGTGAGTAATACTGGGGGTGGTGTTGCCAGTGTGTATTGAGGAGGTATTTGAGTAAAACTGTGTTGCCAAGTTTGCGGGTTTTTTATTACAGTGATTAATAGGAATAGTTGTTCTCCTGAATTCAATGTTGTTATTTTGTCTAGGTTTACAAAGCCTGTTCAACAGGAGTACACGCTTGTGTGTGAGTGAGGAGGCCACAGGCTCATTCCTGTTCTTAAATGTGACTGAACATAGTGTAGCATTTCTAAGGAACTCTTTTTTTTTTTTTTTCTATCTCATCTATAAGAAAGCTCAAAAGTATCAATTGTTTTAAAGCTCTCAAGCGGTTGTATCAGAGAGGCCAATACTGTCCTTCTGTGTGTAATATGGGATTCCTGTCCCAAGTCTCCCCTCCATCTAGATGACACCTGGAAACAGTATGGGAAACTCTCAACAGATTGAGCCCTTTTCAGCTCAAAACTGTCTACAGAATAGAGCTCAGCAGCAGCAATTTGTTTATTGGAAAGCAGATCTCTTGCAGAAGCATGGGCTGGAGCAGAGCAGAATTTTCTCTCTCAGAGCCTCTCCTCAGGTCTTGGTTTCACCACGTCATGCAATCCAGAGGAGTGATTGCATCTTTGACAAGGACTGTGCAGAGACAAGTATTCCACAGAGAAGCTGAGACTTCATATCATCTCTGGCTGCTGGGCAGACCCGTCTCTGTGCCCACACATCTCTGTTTGCAGCAAGTTTCACCTGGATGAATGCAAACATTTTCAGGACAGAGATGTCAGTCAAAAGCTTGGGAAATGGAGGCAATGCTGCCCTGGCTCCAAAAGTCTCACTGATCAATGTGAAAGGGATATAACTTGGGGAACTTGTAATCTTTGCCTTGAATAAGGCTCTTGTTAGGAGAGTTACTCATACTTGGCTGAGCTGATTGAGCTGGTCTGAGACAGAAAGTAAAGAGTGATCTCAGAGCCTCTCCCAAGCCTACAGAATGAATGAGCTGTGGTAGCAAGCAAAGAAGAAACTGTCATGCATGTTCCCCTAATCTGAAACCCCTCCTGAATGTTCACCTCAGGGCCAATATCTGTAAGGAACAGCTGGTAGTGGCAAAGGGTTATGGGAAGCTGGAACTTGCAGTTTGATCCTTTAGCATATCTAATTATTAAATTGATTTCAAAAGAGAAGGAATGTATAACATGTCTAATTGAAGCAGGAGATGGTGTTTTCAGTTTAGCAGAGCTTTCTTAAAGGGTTGCATGAAGTCTAAAATTAATAGTCATATTTTTAAACGTGTGGTCTCATTACTACCAACTCTACCATAGCTGAAAAAATCACACATTTTACGTTTTCTGGGATAACATACAGCACAACATTTTGTGGCTGCTTTAACAAGCTTAGAAACTCATATTGCAAAAAAAACCAAAAAAAAACCAACCCAAAACAAACCTCATCTGCAGACCGGATAAAATAAGCCATAAATCCAGAGTGAAAACATTTAAATGGCAGGCAAAGCCCACTATAAAAAAACTTCCATGGGAATAAAAGAAGTCTTTGAACTCCTGTGAGTGATAACAGGTTTAAAATCTTAATGCCAATGCCCTGCCTAGTAGGGCAACAGACTTTGAAAGCATAGGTCAGTGTTCCAGCTGTCTGACATCGTGTGTCCAGCCAATTCTTGTCCTTTACTTCCCTGGTGCTGTAAAGCTGATGAGGGACAGAAGCTGATTGAAGACTGTAGCGCCCAATTTTTCAAAGACCAAGTGTTATTTAATGTTCAGCTGGAAATCTGTATGTGGATTTAAGTCTGGGCTGACACTTTAATAATTACTCTGGCTGTTATGTTTCTCCAGAAAGAGGCCAATCTAAGGGTTGTGTTAGACTCTGAAGGCAATTAGAGTAACTTCAGAGCAGATTTTGTTTATCATTGTAGTTATAACAAGTATTTTTTGGGGTTTTTTTCCCAGTCTGTTGGGCTATCTAAAATGTGACAAGGGATATTACTTAACAACAGCTGGAGGCCTTTGAGGAAGCAAAGACTGACTGATTAGGTTTAACTTGTCATTTTCTGATGAATTCTTTTGAACAAAAAGTAACTCAGGCATGTGGTTAATGATAGTTTTGAAGGACACAGAGAGAAACTATGGGTAAAGTTAGAAATTTATTAGGGTTATAGATTAAAAAATAGGAGATTAGAAATCAGCTGGAAGGGTAAGTAGAGGGTGCTTTAAAAATAATGCAAATGCTATAAAATAAGGCACAGTTGCTTTGCTTTTTATAAGGCATCTTTATATGTACTGTTATGAAAGATCCTGCTTCAGCTTGTTCGGGAAGTAGTAAAATCAGGTGTGAAATGAGTTTTGTAGTCTATGAAAATCTGAGGTTCCAACAATTGACCTTTGCTAAGACAAAATTAGCAAAGCGTAAAATTTCAAACAAAAAATACAGGGGAAAAAACCAGACCAAAATAGAATTTCCATCAGACTTAGGAAGTCTAGGTTACAAATACCAGCTTTATTTTTAGGAGAAGCACTGGGACTCCCCAGATCAGAGCAATTACTTCTTGAAAGAAACCTGAATGTTACCATCACAGGCTTTTGCTTTTGACTAATTGTCATTTTCCAATGAAACACAGTTTTGGCTGTTGCCTGTGTTGAGTCTGGGGGTGGCAGGGGGTGTGAGTGATGGTGACACTCCATGCCCACAGTAACCCCCGTGAGGATGCTGCCAGAGGGTTGTACTGTCATGGTTTGAACCTACTACATGTACAAACTAACTAACATCTGATCATGCAGGGGTGGCAGGTGTGATTAGTTCAAAGCAGGTGGAAATATCACACTGAGAAATCTAAATGATCCTAAGTGCTGGAGAAGCAGCAGTGGGATGAAGTTCAACCATTCAAAATGCAAACTCACCTATTTCTGGCCAATAAGGAATTCTGCAGTGGCTGGGGACATGACTTGATGGGAGAAAGAGGACATAGGGCAGCTGATGACAAAAAAATCAGGAATCAAACATAAGCCTGTATTGTGTCAGGGAAGATATTGTCATTGGGGGAGAGTGAAGAATTTAATAGCCCAATACTAGACACTTTGAACACTCACCTGGAATACTGACTGCCATGCTAGTTAAAGTTCTGCAAGAGTAATGCACTCAGACTGGGGGAGATTCAGTAAAAAACTATTAGTTATGATAAGGAAAACCATAAAGAATCAGACTAAAGGCATTTGCAGTGCAATAGAGTGTTTCTGATGATGACCAAAAGTTAACAAAGAGTGCAAGATAGTGTAAGCATGAGTAATAGTTCCCCAAAACACTGTCAGTCTTCAGCAAATTTCAATTTAAAAGCTTCCTGTGCAAGAGGCATTATCTTTGCTTTTACTTCCAACAACTCTTTCCTCCGCTGCATTTCCTCCCATACCTTCTTCTACTCACTTTGCTTTCAGCTTGCTTTCAGCATGTCTGCAGCAGCAGGGATTTCTGCAGACACAAGATGTGGGAGAAACATCAGCTTTTGCTTCTTTGGAAACTGATCCTTTTTAATTCCTCTAACGTCACTAATTTTTATTTTTAAGAAGACAATGAGCAATCATTTCTTGTTCATTGCTTTCTCCCTAACAGTGATCTGGGAAATGGAAGTGCTGTCTTACACCAAGACAGCTTGGCTTGTTAATTTTAACACAATTAAGGATGAGGGAACACGACTGAGATCTATAAATGGGCATTGGGCTACACAGCAGTGAAGAGCAAGAACAGTTTCAGCTGAAGAAAAATTTTGTCCAAAGAACAAAAGAATATTGAGAATGAATAAATTCAAGTTGAAAAGTAGAACAAAGGTTTTAGCCATGGAGAGAGTGAGACTCTGGGATAGTGTGCTGGTCCTGGGTTGGCTTTGACTGAGCTATATTTGTACAAATAGAACTATTAATTTAAAAGAAAACACCCTCATTTTTTCCTTAAAGCTTAGGAGATCAGTTGCATCAGGCATGTTAAATTTTCACAAATGGAAATGGTTTGGTTAGCATCGCTTCAGGTTGCCTTTTGAGTCTCTTGTCTGAATAGTCATGACCCATTTGGAGGAGGATGAAGCATGGCCTTGTAGTCATGTCTGCAGAGGTACTTGAATGAATGACCCAGATGCTTTAATCACTCAGATATCCCCCTTCTTGGAGGGGATGGAGAGAATCCTCAGTGATTTAAAGACAGAGCATACATTTAATTAATGAAAAATGTCATATAGCACAATGGCAGAGGAGGCCACCTGATGGGCTGGGAAGGCTTTTCCCATTTCCTGCTCTATTTTTGGGAACAAAAGAGGGTAGTTTTAAGAACCTGCTCAACTCTTGTCACTGCAGGACCACAACACTACACCTCCCTCCATAATGTTTTATCCCCTCCAAAACCTCCTCTGATGGAGTTTTGTTCCAACACTTTCCCCAGAGAACTTTGCTCTCCTGTCTAATAAATTTCACAGATAGGAAGCTTTCTCTGATGCTTTGTCACTCACAGCCAGATAGGAATGGATAAAGAGCTGCCTTCAGACGTCAGAGATGAAGAGTACTTATGTGCATGGGAACAGTCCCAAAAGGAGTGAGATGAAGGACTACTGCAAATATCAGCAGTGTGGTTACCTTTGCTCACCTTATATAGCAAGGATCTAGCAGGAAATGCAAAGGTGTGAATTTCAGCACTTGTGAAAATGCCAGATTTTCAGACTTAAATAGCAAAGTCTTCTGCCTCTCCACAAAATAAATATAGCAGGATGTCCACTGTGAGAGTTTTCTCACAAGTAGGCGTCAGCCCAAGGGTGAGAAATGGTAAATAGGCACCCAAGGTGGGGAAGAAGTGGTCTTTCGTCCTCTGAGCGACAGAAACTGAAGCAGGGTCACTGGTTTATTGCACTGTTGACATTTGACATGGATCAAATGAAAACACTTGCTTGTTATGAATATGGGTTCATTTTAATATGGCAACAGAAGATTTCTTTTCCAACAACCAGCCACTGAAATCATCCTGTGACCTGCCAGTGGATTTAAAAACAATGTCATGGAAGGTGATTTGGGCTGAGATGTCATCTATAAAATATTTATTATAATGAGATATATGGCTTTCAGTCACTTAGTGCATCCTGCAGTAGCTGCTAGATGGGTTAAAGACCAAATTACTCAATCCTAATGTCATACACAGCTCTTGCACAGTATTTTTATTGCTAATTACTTGGTGGCATTATATTCACATAAAATAAGACCAATATGGACATGGCTGTTTGGGCAGCCAGGTTGGACCTTTCCTGTGTAGCTCTTTACCTTGTCAGTGGAGGTGAATCACTAGTTGAAGCAAGATCCGATATGAAGCTGGAGTGTTTAATTACCCTTGAAAAATAGAAAGGTCAAAATAGGACAGGAACGACAAAGTCAATTGAGCATCTGGACAGAGTCCAAGCTTCAGTCCTCACTGTCATCTCCTTGTTCCTTTTTTGTGGAGGAGTCTACATTTAAGTGAAGTTGTAAAAAGATATTTATGCTGTATTCTGTATCTCCTTCTCTCTTTTTCTCCCTTTTTCCCTTTCTTTTCCTTCTCCTCCTCTTCCTGCTTTCTTTTGCCTTCTCCCTCTTCTCCTTCCTCCCCTCTCTTGCTGTCTTCTTTCTTACACGTGGGTGGGGGATAAGGATCAGGCCCAGTGAGGGGATCCAGGATGACACACAGCCTGAGATACCCACGGGCTGGCCCTGAGCTGGTCTCTGGATGCAGCAGCCAGACCCCCGGTGCGTTGGGGCTCTTGTAGCCCTGCCACACATTCCTCACACAGATTTTATCTGTGGAAAAACACACGTAGGGTCTGTACATCAAAACACTTTGCATATGCACATCTGGTGCATAAATATGCAGGCAGAGGCACATTGATAGAATCAATTAAAAGCTCTCTCTGCAGCACTCAAGTTTTGCTGATCGTTAATCACAGATGTCTGATATCTTTTTATCTCAAGTCAAAGATTCTCTGTCTCCTTTACAGCAATCAATACACTGGGGTCGTCTCACAAAGTCCACGGATTTTTGCTTCAAAGATCTGACAGGACAATAACCATATGATCCTGACCCGTGTAAGAGGCTTTGGGTGACGCATGTGTAAGACTGCTTGTATTATATCTATAATTCATTTGCAGCTCGGTCTCTTGGGGCAGTGGGGGAATCATGGCAGCTGTTTAACAACCCACAGTCACAACTGAAAGTAAAGGGAGCCACAATTCAGCTGAAACATTATGTAAAGATTGTGCTCACTGGGCCAGGGAACCTGAACTAACACATCTATTTTTGTGAGGAGTGTTGGGGGATTTTTAATGACTGTAAGATCCTTGATTTTATGGCTCAGTCAGAAATACAATAGCCATAATAACGTATTGTAGTGATAGTATTCTTACAAAGTTTTAAGGATGCGTGAAAGGAAAAGTTACTGTAGAGAAGTAATACAATTTATTAGACCAACAGAGTGAGTTTCCATGCACATAGTCCTTTCTACATTTCTCAAGCAGAAAAAATAGATGAGAAACTATGTAGGGCAAGGTGTAACTGCTCACAGTTAAGCAGTATCACATTAATTGTTTCAGGGAAAGTGGCTGATGAAAATGAGGCCCCATGGGACAGAGAGGGATGGATTATTACTGCCCCAGTAACCATGTGGGAAGCTGGATGAGGTATACGTGGAAAATGACAGTGCTGGACCAAGTCTAGCACGTCACAGCATCATGGAATGGTTTGGGTGGGAAGGGACCTTAAAGATTGCTCCAACCCCTCTGATATGGGCAGGGACACCTTCCACTAGACCAGGTTGCTTTGACCCCATCCAGCCTGGCCTTGAGCACTTCAAGGGATGGGGCAGCCACAGCTTCTCTGGGCAGAGTCAAGGGGCATAGCTGACCCTGCTTGGACTGCAAGGTAAACTGCTTTGGGACTCAAGAGTGGTTTAAACTTCTGTGTTTCACCTTTTTGTTGGTCTGGTTCTGCACACGGCTTGGGGAGTTTAGCTGATGCACCAAAATCCACTGAAAACCTGCAAAGCAGATTAAATGCCTCTATTCAAAGAGGAAGAAAATGAAACACTTAAGCTCAGCCCCCTGTAGCAGCCATGAAGATGTGGGAAAGAAGAGGAGAAATGCAGAGCATGTTTCTAAGCAGCTGCAGAAGTACCACACGCTCACAGATCTCAGATGCTGTATTTATTTTTTATTTTTTTTAATTCTCACAGAGGAAGTAGTAAACCTAAAAAATATAACACATGTGAACTAAATCATGAAATAGCTTTCACAGAGGAAGAGATGACCCAGGCTATCAATCACCATCTTGGGAAAGAGGTGTTTGCAGGGGTGGTGAGAGAGAAGATGAATGGGGTTGGGTGGGCTAGATGGACCTCTGACCTTGGGCACCAGAGCTGTTTGGATGGTCTTACTGACCACACTGAACTCTGCTCCACTCTGGTTCTTTCTGGTTCACAGCCATGGACCCCAGAGCAGAATCAGAGCATCTCTGCTTCCTGGTACTTGTCTGAGCTCTGCCTTCAGTCCTTTATGAGTTTTCCACCTGCCTTTGCTCTACTCCAGGGAAACCAATTGCTCTCTGCCAGCTTTTGTCAACAGCTTGTGCAAGGACAATGTTTGCAAGACAAAATAACTGGTGTTAAGACTTCTCTGTAAAGAAGAGGAGGTTGCTTTATTAAAAGGTCGGTTCTGCATCTAAGAGGTTAATAAGCATTCGCTGAGACTCATCAATGTCAAGACTAAAACCAAACAGGAAAATGGCAATCTCCTTCTCTTTTGTAAAGGAACTTGTTGAAATAACTGCCTAAGTCTGCCCTCTGTTTACTAAAACGGCTTCAGAAATCTCTAAATCCATTTATCCAGAGGATTATCATCATCTGGTTTCCAGACAACATTCTCATTTCCTCCAGTGAGGCTTTCTGATACCTTAGGCCATTAGCTGTGGTATTGATCTTTCCTTAATACGTGAGGATTCCTACAGCAAAGGCAGCTCTGCATCTAAAAAACCCCAAGCCAAACCTGTTTTTATCTGAATAGCCAGAACAGCATTTTGTTAGAGACAAAATTTAACATTCTGTAGCTTTTGTTTATAATAAATGTATCAGGGCAGGCGCTAAAGACATCCTTCACAGAATAGACTGAGCCTGTTATCAGCCACTTGGGGAAATTCTGATCCAGAAACAAAAGCCTGCTACATGCCAGTCCTTCAGCTCCTAGTCCTATGGCTCAGCCCTGGGGAGAGAGATAACAGGCAGTGCTTGGGAGTGCAGCCTCTGAGATTTTACCTGGCTCTTCCTACCCCAAAATCCACCCCCCTGACAAATCCTGTGCATCATTCCATAGAAAAGTAGTCACCAAGACCCTTATTACTCATCCTAAATCATCTGACAGGGATTGTCAGGATGGTGCCTCTGTAATAGAAATGGAGGGAAGAAACCTTAAACAAAAGTCTGATAAAAGAAATCACCACACCTTTACTTATTTTTTCCTGCTTTAGAGGCCTGTTTCCCTCTTTGTCTCCCACTTACTAGGCAATGTTGGAATCCTACAGTTACTCCTCTATTTAAGGAAGACAATTCAGTAACCTTGGGAAGAGGGAGATGAAGGCAGCTGGGGAAGGATGTGAGAGTGTTTGTACCATTTGGACAGAAGGGAATCTATTGCTACTTCTAAACTAATGGGAGCTTGTTGAAAAGTTTCTCAGAAAAAGTTTTCTCTGTAGCTGTAATCCATGAGGCAGAGAATAAAGAGTTAAATTCATTCACCTTAGCTATCAGGACAAACTTGTTTTCCCAATAGTTCAGCCAGAATCTGTGTATAGACAACTCTTGTGCCCCCCACCTCCAGTACCATGACCTTCAGCACGTCTCTCTCTGTTAAACACGAGTCACCCAGCCCTATACAGAGTTCATGGGAGGAGAGAGTTTCCCCCAAACACTACAAAAAAAGATTGACTAAAAATGCCTGTCATGGAACAGGAAAAAGGTTGCTAGAATTTGCTTCTTGCTACTTTGGACTTCTTTTGGTGCTTGAAGCATAATTTTCAGCAGTTACAGAGAAGTGTGATTTAAAATTTCTTCATCAGAAGAACCCTTCAATGTATGAAAGTCTTCATTAACACCTAGGAGCAGTCATGGTCAAAAAATTCAAATTCGGGTGCCTTAAGTAAGAATAAGTATATACTTTATCAATTTTTCAGTATGTCTGAGCACCTGCTGATAACATTTAAGACGAGTTAATTACAGGATCCTAAATATGGATTAAAGGATTAGTTTTAGACATCAAATTGTGAAAAGTTTAGCTTACGTAACTTACCAGGGCCACTTGGAAAGTTGTTGGATTTAGATGTAGAATCACAAATCTTCTTAAACAGGAGGAAGGATGCAGCAAAGGATCCAAGTTGGTCTTCCTTGCTTGCCACAAACTGCTTCTTCCCCAAACCCAAGAGGGAATTAAAAACCATAGGACTTAGGACTCTTTTTCTGAAGTTTCTTTCTTAATTGTATTAGCAGTTAGGAGTGATCCTGCAGTATAACAAAACAAACCAAAACTCCAACCAACCAACAAACAAATCCTCAAACAAAAAAGTCATTTTAGGCCATAGGCAGATGCTCAGTGTGCAGCCACCTCTGCCAGCTGATGATATTATCATGTTCAGCTGCTATTTTGCAGCTCTGAATTTGTATCTCTCCCTTTTCCCTTTCTGCAAGCATTTCAGCTCTTCTGGCAAAATGAGTCCTGTGAACACTCCCTAACTCAAACAGTAAAAATAGGTGATTAGAGTTATTTCAGCTAGATGTGGTTGAAGAGGATAGATATAACAGTGCTGAATTGGGGGTGGAGAACAAGTAATTTTTGGCTACAAACAGTAACAGCTTCAACATAAAGAAGAGAAAATTTGGAAAAGGACACCAGTTTTACAAGCTGAACATACTGAGTTCAACCTCACAGCCCTCAAACTAATTACCCTGCGATAAAACAAGTGGATTTTAGCTTTTCTTTAAATAGTGAAGATAATCTGGGAGTGATTTAACAGTAAATGTCACAGCAAACAGATTCAGGACCAGACCTCAGCCAAACAAGCAATGTTCTTTTCCATGCAGTGTTTTTAAACAAATACCTGTGCTTTTCTTTATTAAAAGTTTCTTTCTGTCTTGCCTCTTCTTCTCCCGAATCGTGCCAGTAAAAACTCTGCATTTTCAGAAGTGTATCTAGTTATATGCAATATCAGCCAGGGTCAAAGATCTTCCTTTGCTGTTATTTCCAGCCCGGTTGCCAAACAGGAGCTGCACAAAATGTCAGCCCACTCGTGGCCTGTGAGGGCTGTGCTCCAGCAGCACTTCAAAGAGGCAGCTCAGGGGGAAACTCGTTCTCAGCTCACTGTGGGGGCCCCTGTGATTCACAGAGCTCCCGCTGGCGCTGGCGACAGCGGCGTGGCCAGAGCCGTGCATGGCTCTGTGTGGGGAATAAGGCTCTAAGACTTCACACAAATTAAGCCTTCCCACTTCAAGCAAAGTTTGGATACTTGTCTGAAATCAAAGCGGCTCCTATCCCCCCTATTATGCAAATAACACAATGAGGAGGCTGGAGTGGCAAATGTGGTCAGTAACGCATTCCCCGTCGTACTTACCTGCAGCTGGCATTAAGTGGTCCATGAAAATGTCACAGCAAAACCCCACAAAGTTCTCATAGCAGCCTGGAACAAACGTCTTTAAACTAGTACAGTGAAAATCAGAAGACAGGGGGTAGAACCATGTTCCATTTGAAATATATGATTCCATTAAGATAAAATATTTATAGACATTAGCTCAGCTAATGAGGATTTCATTTTGGAGAAAACTCATAAAATGCTGGTTATATCAGGGCACATTTTTCTCTCTTTTTGGAACAAAAATTTCTGAAAGGGAAAGTATATGAAACAAAGAAAAGTGAATTAAAATCATTCATGGCATGAAATAAAGATGTTGAAAACAAAATGTTGATTTCTGTCTCAAATGGCGTTTTTTGGATCACCCTAAATCAAGGTATTTTGGGGGGGAAAGGGACATTTACTTTCAGTGAGAATATCTACCTTATATTGTATCAATCTGAAATAAATTTTATTATTGAATTTCTTCACAGAGGAGAAATACTCCCATAACACAGACATCTGGTACATGGACATATGCAGCAGTGCTGTGCCAGCTGCAAAGGAAGGGTTATTCTGCCGAAGAAGTTTTCTATCTCCTTTGGTGCTCCTCTGTGATTAGGGACCCTGAGCGATGAGAGGAGGCGACTTATCTTGAGAAGCTGATGAGGTTATCACTGCCAGTTCCTCTTCCCCTCCCTCCCCCCTTCCCAGTCTGCCCTACTTTACCCTCATCCCACTCACCAATACCTAAACTACTTTTCAAACAGCACCAGGACCACAAGGCAGAATTTTAAGGAAAGCAGAGCTGGCGGTGAGTTTCCATAAAATGTAATGCTGATGGCTGCAGTGATGAGGAGCCTAATGGATGAGCAGCTCAGATATCTTGCTGTGAAGGGCAAAGGGGCTGCCAGAGGCAGGCTTTGTCTGTTGGCATCTTAATTGCCAGATTTCAGAACTGCACATAAAAATGCAAACCCTGATGCTGCCCCTGGCAGCGTCTTGGAGTTGGTCTGATTCACACCAGCCCAGGACACAGTGAAGAAAAGCTTTGAAGAGCAGGGAATGATGGTCTTGTAGGGAACAGGATCAAAATTAGGAACAAGATCTATGAATTAACTGTAAATTTCAACAGCTACAGTAAAAAAGATGAGGCAATAAAAGCAAGTGGCAGCTAAGGAGTTGACTGTGGATCCCATATGACATCACTCCATTAAGAGCAGTCTAGGGCTGAAGTTTGCCTAGACAGCAAGAGAGGCAATGTGGAGAATGGCACTGAGGGCAGTGAATGGAAATTCCCATCTTTTTTAGTAACTTTACACTGCCAACACATACATCACAAACTTCTCCACACATGGGTTTTCCTGACTATGAAATAGGCAACAAAGCTGAGCCAAGTGTGGCTGCAAGTGTGGCAGGACCTTGCACACATCAGGGAGCAGGGGCTGCCCAAGGTTTGGAGTAGCACAGCTTTTGGAAACCCAGCGTTGGAAGGCAAGGCCAGCTTGTAGACTGCAACTTGCTTAAGGTCATAAACGAGAAAATGTTTCTTGACTATTTTTGTAGCTTCCAGGAGCTGAAAAAAAAAAAAAAAGGATTTCTGCAGCTATACCAGATGCAAAACTAGGTGAGCTTTTGGAAGCAGAAGTTGTCCAGATGCATTCTGCATCCCTGATGGTTTTTAAGGCTTGACTCAATAAAGCCCCAAACAACCTCCCCTGATTCCAGAGCTGACCCTGCTTTGAGTAGGAAGCTGGGTTACAGAGCTCCTGAGGTCTTTTCTAAGCTGAATTATCTTATGATCCTCTTTTTATTTTCTAGTACCAATTAAAGTGAAACAGTACCGAATTATGAGCAAGAGAATTTATGCAATTACTTACTGGTCCCTTGGTATTGCTAATGAGTGCAGAAACATAAAAGATCCTCCACCCCCCAGAGGATCTTGGAGATGGATCTAAGGAGAGGATGGCTCATATGCAGGGCATGATTCTTCAGGGGTTTAGCAGCATCAGTCCCCACTCAGTGCACCAAAGACCCAAGGCTTTCTGCTGTGTTTTTCACACCCACCCTACATACTCCCTTCTGCCACTGTAACTTTTGCTGTGAGATGCAGTAAAGTCCTCCTTTCACCTCCCTGTCAATATTTATTGTGCATGTGTAATTTGAATATTTTAAGATAATGAAATAAAATTCCTGTCTGCATTCATCAAGCCCGATATATCTGCAGCATAAAATCTGAACAGAGAACAACTTAAAACTACCAAAGGAGACAGTGAAATAGATGAACCTCTGTGTAATTGAATGAATGACTTCTTAGTCATAGCAGTGATGCCAGTGGGGAAAAGGGATTGTGACCTCCCAGGTGCCTCAGGAAAACCCTTTTCTGGCAATCACACAGCTTCAGGGTTGGCCAACACCAAAGACTGATCAGCAAGCAATCTTTGTTTTCATACTACTACATCGAACATCTGGAAACACACTTGTAAAAAGTGTCATTTTAAGGGACTGTGTCCTTTCAAAGGAACAGTTTTATAAGTGAAGATCATTTTAGGTTCAAGGATTAGAAATGGTCTGCTAGGCTTGAGCTGCAGGAAGTGACTAATGGTTACTGCCTGGAAAATGCAGTTCACCTGAAAATGATTATCTGAAGATTGCTTAAGTATCAATGGCTAATGTGAACAGTCTTGATTAAGGCAGTTTTTAGGAGGTGCATTGCAGGATATAGAGATTTAAAGAAAAACTGTTTTCCCAGAGCTGTCCACATATCTTGCACGATCAGTCAGGCCCTCTTCTCCCTCCAATATTATTTTGATACTGATGAATTCATTTACATAAATTATTAGATATTGAGTGGGGAGACAGAGTGTGAGAAAGAAAGGAGAGGAAGTGTCTCAGGAAATTCCTCTGGGATCACTGGGGGATGCTACCAGGAAGGAGTTGAAAATTGGGACATTTTAAATTAGTCATTGGCAACTGAGACAGTAGAACAATACCTGAGATACACAGAGAAATGTGGAGGGAAAGGAAAAGAAATCTCTGGGTGCAGATACAAAGATGTTCCTGGGGCCCACATTAGCAGAGAATTCTCAAGTCCATAAGAGCTCAAAGCACGTAGCAAATTTAAGGAGAAAGAGAAACAAGAGTGAAAGTTTCATTATTATTTTCTTGTAATAGCCAAAACAGGAAAAGGTATCTCACCTACCACAGATTAGAATAAATGAATTCCTGTGGGGACGAAGGGAACCATTGTAAACCATTCAATTTGATTGCAGATGTCAACATTCCAAGCGAATTTGTAGTCTAGAGGCTGGAATCTTACTTGTGCTCTACAGAAGTGGGAGAGAAGCCAAACACATCAGTGTCACACTGAAACCAGGGCCCTGGGGAAGCAATCCCTCCCAAGAAACTCCCACTGGATGCTGTACTGTGAATCATGTGTGATTTATACTTGTGCTTTGATTACAGCTAGTTGGGAATTATTTTTAGCTTTCCATTCAGAAATTAAAATTCATCAGAAATGCCATTTTGTTTGTTTGGTTGGGTTTTTTCTTCTGCTCCCCTAGAACTTAGATGCTTGAGTGGAGCAGATCCTCAGCTAATATTTCTGAGCAAAACCAGAGAAACACAGAAAGGTGCAGAAAAACAGAGACAGTAATGACACCAAACTGGAAACTAAGTTTAGAGGTAGATCTCAGTCCAGCACTGTAAGCAAGCAAGTGAAAATCTGAACCAAGATCCCTTCTACACCCAGTATGGCCTGTTGGTTATTCTGGTTAATGCAATAAATTTTTGTGAGGGTCTCTGTGGGCAGCTGGCTGATTCTCATGAGGTCATGAAGGGCTCTGAAGGACTTGCAGTGCTGTACACCATCACTTATCTGGAGAGTCTCTCCTAGCCATTTCTCAGCTGGAATCTCTTGTTTTGCTTGTATCTGTTTTTATTCAGTGTTTGACTTCAATGACACACATCCTTCCAAAAATAAAAATAAAATTAAAAAAAAAAAAAAAAAAAAAAAAGAAGAAAGGAGATACTTGGGGAGTCTAAGTCAACACAGGCTCGGTAATTCATGGATTTATAGTTTCTCCCTCCAGCAATTCTTTTCCAAACACCCAAGAGGACATGAGAATTAAAAAGTGCCTACAGTCCCTTCCTTGTATTTAGGATCCCTCTAGCAAGACTCTACATTTGCATTTTTTATCCCCTTCTGTCTGTTGTCTGATAGTGGTTGTAAAAGAGAAAACTGAGGGCTTGTGTTTGACTTCTAACTTCACCTCTGCAGTGTGCAATCAGAAATGTTTTTCAGGCAGAAAGAACATGGGTGAAGTCTCATGTTTGCCTTTTGTTCCACATCAAAGAACAGCACACGTCCTGTTGTTCATCAGTCAAGGTTATTCCTCCTGGCTGTCTGCTTGCTTCTCCCATTACTTGTGCCTCAAACTCTACCTTATTCAATTTCCTGGAGTTTAATGTGCCCCTGGTTTCTTTCCCTGCTTCACCCAGGATTGCCAAGGTGGTGATGAGCAGAGTTAGTGGTGGGCATGGTGCTTCCAGTGACCCTGACTTCTGACATCCTCTGTCCTACCTGATTTTGGCATAACAGAAATGTCACATCTGTACACACATACCCTTAGTTTAGCCCATGAAATAATAAGGGGTTATACAAGTATTAAAATTTACTCTCTGACACAGAAGGGGAGACCAAGACATAAAAGTGGAGTCAGGAAATGTGCTCTTGGCAGTGCCATTCTCCTGAGCCCACGCTGGTTTGGCACTGCAGGAGGGCACCACGAGATCTTTGTTTCAGGAAAGAATATGGTTTTTAAGTCCAGGTTTGTTCCAAGGCAGAATGAAACCCAACAAAAATATTGATAAGTTCCATGATTGAAAATTTCAGGGAGAAATGAAATATTTTTTTCAGAACACAACACCTTAGTTCAGACTTTCTGTCTTTAATACACTGTAATTTTTTTTTTTTTCTTTTGGTCAGGACTAAGCACAGAATAGGAAATTAAAATCCCTTGTTTTCAAATGTCAGAAATGGGACAGACTGACACTGCTGTCACACCTCTCCCCTTCTACACCTCCTCATCCCTTCCCAGATCATCCACATGAAATTTTGGCAAAAATAGATGAGATTTTCCATATGTGAAGTAAGTGACAAAAGCACCCACGCCAGGTTCTGATGAAATCCACTGTCATCCCAATCTGACATGACATTGCCAAGCAAGGTGATTGATCTGTAGGGTCTATCTTACAGTGACAACTACAAAGTTGTGAGATCTGGCTACCAACCAGAAAATGTACTGGTAGACTTAAAGCAGTGTGTCAGCAAGTCCTAAAGTTCTGCTTAGACCTGACAGCCTGTTATCAACTAAATCTTTGTATCATTGCTGCTTTGCTTCACAGGGATGGTGTCAGGGTGTGTCTGTGATGGAGTTTGATGCTGTAGAAAGTGCATGGGCAGAACCACCAGAGTAGCAATTGTGCTGATGGAATGGGTTGCTGTTCCACAGCCAAGTGTCAATTGGGAAAACTGCCACAGTTCTGCACTGCAGAGGTCTGAGTTTGAATATCTGAAGACTCAAAGCCTTTATTTTCTATCACTTTATATGTCCACAAGCACTTTTTAATGCAAAGCATTATCAAAGAGTGCAACAACTCTCTATGTGCTTGGTCCTGACACAGGACTGCCATTTTTCCACCAGGGTTTGTCAGAAGTGAGCGTACACAGGCTGGGAGTGTAGGGGCAGCCAGCCCATCCGCTGCACCCTGGAAGTGGCAGCCTGTAGTGCAAATGCCCAACACTGCCACACTTACTCTTGGGCTTTCCTGGATGGAAATCTGTGCAAACACAGTCTGGGTGCCCTGCCAACACATACGGGGCAAAAGCTGGCCCCTCTAGGAAGGGTTTGCCATGATAGGCACACTCTGTAGGGGTGTTCAGCACATACCCTGAGTTTACACTCACTCTGCTCTGTGTCTACCCAGACAGCAGCACCTTTCCTGATGGAGTGACCAGATACAGAGCCTTGCAGATGTCCTTCAGTTAGCTCCTGGTGAGCTGGGCTGCTGGGTGACTTCCATCAGCCAAGGGGAAGGAAACAAACAGGGATGGAACATGAAGAGCAGTGCAGAGACACAAGAGTGCAGGAGGGCTGAAGCTCATGAGCTATGGTACAACAAACCAGTGGGTTCCCTTTTGTTAAACTCTCCTCTGAGACTTCCAGTATTGCATCTCTGCCATTAACTCCTATTCATGTGATTGCTTGCCTATCCCATCCTCTTCTCCCAGATTTCTTCTCCCTCCCATCTTACTGTCCCTTCATGTGTGCCTTTGCTTGTCCCATCTTTTGTGCCTGCTGTCTCTTTGTTTCCTGTGCTGGAAACCAGGCAGTGCATCTGATTTCTGCCACATAACCCCTTCCAGAACAGCTTTGGGCACTCGAGATCCAGGGATGTGTTGCAAGGCCACCTTGAGGTCAGTGTCTCATTGAGCTTTCTCTCAGTAAGAAATACCTTTCTTGTTAGAAAATGCTGTTCTGCAGCATTATATTTGAGTTAGATTGTCTGTGAGGGGCAATCTGTGTCCCTCTCTGTTGGGGGAATCATTTTTGCAATGGACTGTCTCCCTGTCCGATGCAAGCTCATCTTGCTGTCCCTTCATGGACATTTTGGGAGACAGTGGTTGAGGAAAAAGGTCTGCTCATCTGTTCCACTGGACACTTGTGAAGATCCTGGAAGATGAACTTGTCTTCCAATGGAGAAAGTCTCATCTTACACAAAGCTGTTCTCAGAGCCTTTCAGAGAGGGTTTTTCTCATTGAATTACAACAGGAAACAGGGGCAGGTCTGCCACAGAACTGCCACTTGCTCAGCACTGCACTACCAGTCCATGGAGTTTCTCCACACTTGTGTCCACGTGACAATTGCTTTTCTCCCTTGCTTTCATGGCTGTGTGCATTGACACTTCTTTGAATTATGTGTTTCAAGAGGCATTGCTTAATAATTGCAAGGACATCTACTTTCCAGGGGAAAAGTAGAACAGCCCCAAGTGTTTGCTGTGACCTTTTGGCTTCTGACAAATCTGTCAGTCATCTGTCCAGAGGGTAAATTGCTTCAGCATCTTTTTCATCATTTGTTCAAAAGTAACTTTTTGAAAGCATTGCTGCATAGTCTGTGAACATTTACATCCTCAGTGCCTGAAGATGGAATTTCCAGAATTTGCTCTATTACTTCTTTAATAAGAAAGAAAATATACAATGGAAAATGTGACTTTTTAAACTTTTTGAAGAATATGGGTCTCTCCCAAGGAGTTTGATGGTGGATGGAAAATCTCAGTCTCTATACCTAAAGTCAGAAAAAATTAGGATAAATCAGTTTACCAAAGGGTGGTTGGTATGAGCTTGAGGAAAGAAAAAACACACATGAAGACCATGGGGCCAAACCACAATACTTCATTGGACAGCTTCACTAGAGATTTTTCATGTGTTGGGGCACGGGAAAAGAAAATTGGGATTCTGGAATTCTGACTTCCAGAAAATCACAGTGAGATGCCAGAAGAAAAACTTCAACCCAATTGCAAAAGAGCTGTGTCTCATACAGGTTTTTTTTTTTCTGTGTTTTTCTTCCAAGCAACTGTTACTGTGATATACTAACATGATTGCTGCATTCAGTGCAACTCCAGCTCCAACAGCTTCTCTTGTGAGTAAGCATGAGTAGGAGCAGTGTTTAATTTCTCTGTGACCATACAACATTTATGTATTCCTTCTAGCACACTGAGCAGGAAGAGTGAGATGTACTTGGTGTTCTGAAGTATTTTGGTGCAGGCTGCTGTTCTACACAGGTAGGTTGAGAGTGTGCAACCTCTCTAAGAATTTAGTTGTTGAATTTAAAAAAAACCACCCATTACAAATAGCAGGGAGGCACTGTAATGTCAGATTCTCATCATTTCTAGTACCTGTCATTGTTAATTGAATGGTAAAAGTTACTTCAAGAGTCTTAGCAGCCAGCGGAGCCTATCCCTCCTTCTCCCACCATCCATTCCTCTCACCCCCCTCCTCCTCCATTTGCAATGCAAAGAAGAAAGTGGCATGAGAGCAGGTATGAAGACTGGCAGCTCTCAGTAGTGAAGTACCTCCATCAGTAGGGAATACAGGAGAGTGGGGACAGCAGGAAAGGGAAAGATGAAGTGATCCTATTTATAAATGTATTCCCCCACTCCCTGTCTGTACTATGCAGATATCTCAGCAGTGCAGATGGATCTGCATACTGATGAAGACATGGGGCATCTATGAAAAATGCTGGATCTGGCTGAGCTCCCTGCAGGCACAGGGTCTGCCTTCTCTTCTATTAGAGCCCAACACACTTGTATTTTTCAAAGCTTGGAGATGCGTGCCAGGATTTGGTGCTGCTTTGTGACTTTGCTTCTGCCTAAGAGCAAGGCCCAGTTTCCACTTCAGCAATCAGATAAAAGAGTGCAAAGCGACTGAACAAGAGACTGAACCTATGAGCAAGAGGTAACTTCAAATCAGCTCGTCAGTAGGCAATGTGAATAGGGGAAAATGAGTATCACTACAAAAAGGCCATGTAAATCACCAACCAGGATGCCTGGAGAAAGCCAGCTCTGTCAAATGTAAGAGATCAGCTTGCTGAGGTGCCTGGAGGGTTGTAGAGAAAAATCTGGGCAATTCCTCAAAGCCAAGGCTTTGTGCTACACCAGCACTGAGAGGAACATAGCAGGGTTACTGTGGCTTCTTTCACAGTGTCTACATCTGACAGCACCATATGAATATCAGTGAAGTGGCACAATACTCCATGGAGGTAGGTGTGAGAAATCACATTTTCATTACAGACATCAAAGAATCCAGACTGTCAATGATTTTTGGTTCCAAGGTACCAAACAATGCTTTCTTCAGAGCCAGCAGGAGATGTGGGTGTCCAGCTTCCTCCAATACCAGGCACTCAGTAACTGGCCCGAGATCACACCACAAACCAGTGACAGATCTGCTCAGAGCTCAGGACTTGTGACTGTCAGACCACCTGCTCTTCCTGTGAGATAATCCTACCCTGCAGTATTGTGCCAAAGTATTTGGAGAAGGAAGATGACCTGGAAGGGCAAGGTCTGTGCCACTTGAAGTTTTGAGGGACTGGGGTGATAAATATTAGCATCTGGAAACCCCTCAAAGGTCCCTCTTTAATATGCTATCACAGATGGAGTGATCTCCTAGAGGCCAGGGCAACTGTGATCTTTGATGAGCTCCTTGGACATTTAAGCTTCCCTTAATTCTTTCTTATCCATGACAGACTTAGCACCCTTTCCAAAATGGTTCTAATGCCAGCTCCTGGTAAACAAATTGCTGTGCTGCAAGAAATATTGTCACAGCCGACTGCAGAGAGCCAAAGACCTGAAGACTCAGAAACCTCTTAGGAGATCTTCCTGGAAAGGAGGAAAATTTGCACCACAGTAAGGCTAAGCAGAAGCACTGGGTCAGCCTGGCTCTGCAGCTGTCAGGGCTGCAAAGCTGTTTGCAACTCCCCATGTGAGGGAGGACCCCTGCCAGAGCAGGGGAGCACCACGAACCCAGGGTCCCTCCTTTCCACCCCTGATGCTGGCTTGCTTCAAGCCACGCTTTTAGAGCAGACACATGGCTAACACAGCAGCATTCCTGCCTTGAGCAGTGCCCAAGAACCACAAGAGCAAATCTACCTTTGTTTGTAGAGCAAGCCACTTGAAATAACATCCAGGGAGATCTTGAGAAAGGTTTTGATCTTTCCTTCCTGGCATGGACCAGACATTGCTGCCAGTACAGACTGTTCAGCCCTATCAGCATGATAGATGCTCCTGCAAGGAACACAGTTTTAGCTGTTTTAGTACATATCTGCCATCACCATCTGCTATTTGCTGGCATGAATGTGTACTATAAGGAAACTAGGTTCAAGGATTAAAAAAAAAAAGGCCTCACCAACCTTTCAGAGTTTTAAGTTCATTCAAAGGTCTGGATTTTGGTTTTTTTCAAACATTGGATAGGCTCACACAAAGCACAGTATGTCTTCTGTTCTTGTGTTCTTATGATCTCTTCTTTCTTTTTTTGTGGAGCATTGTTATTGCTAGAGATCTTCAGACAAGGGTTCTGTCCTTACAATAATAACTAGGAACTCAGTTAACTTGGTAGGATAGTCCTTGCAAGGTGTAGGAGATCTTCTGAAGATGAGCACGAGATTTTTTCAGATGATGTGCTTGAAAGAGTCTCACTGTATTCTTGACCAGAACTTTAGTCTTTCTTCTTCTCTCACTGGGGTTTTCTGTCCCAGTTAACCCGAGGCAGCTGAAGCGGGCCCTGAGCAGAAAACCATCCACAGGAATATGAGAGACATCAAATAGACTCATCCCTCCCTGAAAGTAATAACGCAGAAGTTTTGTGTGCAGCATTAGTGAGCAATATTTGTAGAGTGCTTTGAAGTTAGAAAGCACTATATAAATGCTAAGTATTATTAACTACATGAATCAGTCATCTTCAGAGAAATATAACACTACTAAAGATGGGAGAGATGTCTCTTCCTTTCTTAATGATAACCAACCCCCAAAGTTATTCATAAAAATTACATTTAAAAATAGATCAAATGATTTCCCCATCCCGTGATAATCCCTCTGATTGCCCCCATGTTTCAGTTCACTGTATCATCTCAGAGATCAAAGGATGTGTCTGAGGCTGGCAAACCAATCCCACAAAGAAGAAAACATTCTGCTGTAGATAAACAAAATACAATTTCCAGATAACATCATGGTGCTGATCAAAATAGCTGCTTTTCCAATTAGATTTCAAAGAATTCTTAATTGTTATTGATTTAATCTGGAGATGTGCAGATTTTTCCACTTAGGAACCTGTTTCACAGGGAGCTTATTACCCTGGGGATTTCAGTTACAGACAGGTTTTAGTAAGCAGCAACAGCCTGGCTGTCAGGCAGGTGACAATAAAAAGGGAATCTATCCAGATCCAGGAGACAGTGCTATTTGTGCTTCTGTTTCCTGCAGTAATTTAGAGCACATAGCCTTATCCATTCTGAAATGGCAGCAGACCTCACATCTGCATAAAAGCACTTGCCTTTAAGCTGCAATAGGCAGAGCTCTTAAATAAAAACTACCTTATCTATCTACCTAGTCATCACCTCAGTGTTTCCTTCTGCTTTTATACTTACTAATTCAAACCATGGGGGTCTGCCCTGAAACTTCTTTCTATTCCCCCATTAGATGCTCATTTTCAGCATATATGTATGTACATATATATATATTTATATATTTTTGCATTTTACTGCACAGAAAAATAAATAAATAAATAGAGGATTCTATAATGTCTGCTGGGCTGCCATTTTAAAGTCTGGCAAAACAGCAGGGTGTGGGAAGAAGGGAGGCAAATTAGGACTGCTGTTCCACAGACAGGTGACATCTTGGAGCAGAACAACAGGAGATGGCTTCCTGTCAAGCAGCAATAAGAGGCAGAAGAATGAAAAATAGCCCACCAAAGAAAATTGTTCTGTCCCGGGCAAATGACGGTGGAAGGATTTGGTAAGGTGACAGTGGGGGACTTAATGCTGTCAGGTAAGTATGACAGTGTTGGGAGGACTGACTCAGGAAAGGTGAGTCAGAGCCAGCTGCCAGCAGGAAAAAAAGTGCCCAAGCCATGAGCAAGATCTGTCACTTGGGGCCTTCTTGCAAGGCAGCTGTGCCACAGTTCGACCTCAAAGCCCAGCTCCCAGTGCACACCACGTCCTGCACGACCTGTGATGGGATCTGCTACCACGTGGGACTCTGCTCGCAAGAGGAACAGAGAGGGCTTGGGTGAGAATCACCAGCAGACCAGGATAAAAGGTTAAGACTGGTGCCATCAGCGACAAAAATGAAGAAAGGCTTTCAGAAGTCAGGAAAGCAATGAACGTTGTGGAGACTGACGAGAAATGCATCTTCCTGTTGTTTTAAAGCCCTGCACTGGGCTCAGCACACCAGGGTTGCTCTCCAGCACCATGGGGGCAAGGACCTGATCAGTTCATCCTAAACCAAAAGACTGAAAGCAATAAAAATCTTCTCCATCAGGGCAAAAGCCAAACTTTATGAGTTATTTCCTGTGATTTCTAGGACCCACGTAGGAAAACGTGCCCAGATATTTATACAAAATATCTATACTCTAAACAGTATGAAAGGTGAATTTATGTATGGACTGGTATGAAAATCTTGGAGGAAGGGAGATTCTCATTTTTCTAAGAGGCTGAAGGCACCAGAAACACCCAGGAGGTTCTTTCCATTTTGGAATTCAATTTCCCAGAGGCTCTGAGAAGCACCACTATGTTTGGATAGCTGTGAGCAGGATCTATTTGTTCCAGATGCTGGACATTCAGGCTGATTTTGCTCACAAAGAAGAGATGGTTATGAACTAATTCCCAGCTCTGATTTCCAAGCAACTTCATCTAACCACAGCAGGCTTTTTCTCAAAAAAAAAAAAAATTTCTAAAAGTCTTGGTAAACATCAGCTATTTGGTGATGTAGAAAATAACTGACTTTGTAGGCAGCCAAGCTAAAAACACATCTGTTAATGTTAGTGTTACATTTAGGTTAAATTTAGCCTAATCTCAAAACAATGGGTTTTTTCTCCATTGTCCTACATAGTAATGGTGTTTTATTAATAAAAGACATTGTAAAGGACATTTCCATGAGATGATAACATTAGGGGGCAGTCCTCAGCTAGCAGCCAGTCCTATGACTTCATTGAACAGCTGTGTTTATATGGGGTTGTTTGCAAAATTTATGTTTGAGTTTGTTTTAACCTTACTTTATTGCTACTGGAGAAACAATAGATCTTTTCCATTACAAGTCATCGAGTGCCACATTAAAATACAGCAGGAGGGGTGAAACTTTCCGTGCCCCTTCTCCCCATAAATCTCTGGTTATATATACATATATATGTATATTTTTCTTATAAACAAAAAAGCCCGGCACGGTCTGAGATGCCGCCTTCTCAATGAGCTGCCAGAACAGTATTGCATCCATCCAGGTTCTTATTTTGATTTTTCCCTGGGACTGCATGTCTGAACTTTTCACAGAAGACGTGATGTCTTGTTTCTCAGTTCCCTGGGCAGGTCAGGCACATCATGACCCATTCGTAGCAGGCAAACAAAATCCATACAAGTGTCTGTAGGGTGGTCCCCTTAGGCCTCCCCTGTATCCCTTCAGCGGGTAGATAGACCAAAGACATTATTTCAAGCACCTCCTTCCTCATCTGGTTTTTGTCTCACCTCAATCCACCCTTGTTCATGAATTCTTATTTCTGACTTCCTGCAAGGGAGCATCACCTCCTCCTCTACCTTTTGTTTATCCTCACTCCTGAGTCCACTGCTGAAACCAAATCTATAGTTTAGAAGGAGAGCCTTTTGTGACTACTCCCAGTCTGTTTTGGAAGCTTAACACCTTTTCCTTCTGAGACTGCACTCCAGCTCTTCCAAATTCTCCCAGTTATCCAAGCCTTTCTTTCCTTGATCATCCTATTCTTGCCAGAGATATCTGTTGCAGCAACCAGGTTGCTGGGTGTGGTACTGAGGGAGTGGTGCCCTGTCCTCCACATGCACTCAGTGCTCTGACTGAGCTCCCCTGCACCCCAGGCCATCCACAGCCATCACAGCTGTGCCTCAGCATCCCCAGCATTACCCCCTGGTATGCCTAGATTTCATGCTGTAGTGTTCCATGTGCATCCTACCCTGAGAACCAGGAGCCCCAGCACAGTTCAGATGCCCTGGACTGCTGTCAGCAGCTTCACTGGTACCACATCATCTCCTGGATTGATGCCCTCCTAAGAAATACAGCCATTCTTGGCATCGTCTCCTACAGGCTGAATGCCAATGTGCAACACTCTCAGTCCTGCCACTGTGTCATCCTTGCTTCTCCCTGGCCCTGCCCTGCATCTCTGGAAAACAGGCATCTTCATGGATGCACTCCCTTTCTTTGGATCCTGCTGGCTTCCCTCTGTATACCACCATCCCAAATTGAGATTCCTTAGTTCTGCTTGCCTCTTTGTTGTTCCTTGAGCCAGTTCACAAGATATTGCTGATGAAAAAGGGGAGAAAAAGCCCACAGAAATGGCCTGTTTTCCCTTGCCTCGTGGGAAGATGACATGTTGTATCCATGGTCCCATTTGTGTCTGTTTTTATTTGCTAGTCCATTTACACATATGGGCAGGAATTTTCATTTGCTAACAGAGAAACAGAGGCCAAAAATCTGGCTTGATTTACCAAATGTCCAAAGCAGGTGTGGAAATAGGAGCAATTCTCCAAATACCCTGACTGGTCCATCTACACTCTGTCTTGGAGCCGGCCACTTTAATGAGTAGCTGTGCAGATTTGCAGCCAGTGATGCCAGCTATTTCCACACACAGAGTGCCATCAGCCTGCATCTGCCATGAGAGGTCAGAGAGTCAGGTGCCAGAGATGGATTTTAAATACAATTCTGAATAAAGCTGCAGGCCCCCAAACCAGTTGCCTCAAGCCTCTGGATGTGAATGTAGCAGCAATGGGCTGAGGAAAAGCCATTCTGTCCCTCCTCAGCATTGATTCCTGCAGCTATTTAGTGCTGTGGGAAGGACACCAGGCATGATGGACTGAAGCTGGAAGCCTTTACAGCAAATTCTGTCTCCCAAATGCTTCCTCAGCTCGTTGCATCTCTGTGACCACGGCAGGTACATTGATCTAGCTGACAGACTAAGGTCCTATATCTCAGTTTTATATAGATGAACTGTAATTTTAGTAATAGGATGTTTAAATAATATTGTGTCACTTTTACATTTCACCTCCCTTTTCCTTGAATGAAAGTGCCTGTCTCCTTTTGACAGGTGGACATTTTTTTTTTCACTTCCTTTACCCCACAAAGACTTTGCCTGAAGGACAGCAGGAGTCATAATAATGGTTGATGCTTTCATGAGATCCTTACAGATTATGGCTAAATGGAATGGTACTGTAATGTGATTGCCTCCCCACTCTTACTCCTGCTGTGCCATGTAATGGCATGGTGGGGCTCTCCGCTGGGATTAAAGCCAGTCAGACTGAAAATTGACTTGCCTTGGGGGCCATCAAGCAAATTTAAATGGCTGCTTCAAGATTCTGCCTGCCAGTGAGCCATTTCTCCAGCGGATTAGCAAAATGAATGAAATGTGGAGACAGTAGGGCAGTAGAAACAGTGCCATTAGGCCTACATGCTCTCTTTCTTCTTCCTGATTTTACTCTAAACGGTAATTCTAGTTCCTTGTAATTTCTCTCTGTGTTCTGCCTCATCCATGAAATGGGAAGAGAGCTAAAAACAGAAAGAAAAGCTGTGACCTACCCTTGCCTGGGCATTAGGTAGGATGAGGACAGGGAGGAGGGGAAGAGGATTTGTCCTTCTCTTTCATGCATTTTTCCTGAGGATAGAGGCCCTTCCAGAGAGAATTCAGAATATATAAACTTGTTTTCTGCTTAGAACTACCCTCAAGAGCAATTCCTCCTGCAAGGCTAAAGCAGAGTAGTAGAAAGGAAAGAACGTCCCCCAATGCTCTCGTGATCAGGCCCCTCTCTGCTGTCACAGCCACAGGCAACATCTGCTCCCTCCCTCCTGTCCTTACCTTGTGCTGGGATGGGGGCTGTGTTCCCTTTGCTCTGTTACCTCCTGCTGGTCATGAGGAAGTCTCAACTGTACGGTGACAGTCTGGGCAGGAACAGGCAGTCTGGCTCTACAAGCATCCATGTGAGGTGAAGGTTCATTGTAGCAGATACTCACCAGTCTTCCTGTTCTGGGAAAAATATTGGTGCCCGAGGATGATTCACATCTACTCCCTTGTCATCCAGTGCCTTTCAATAGCTCCAGGTCTACTTAAATTCTTTGGCTTTTCAGATTATGTGAATGGGATTTAAGCATGTTTAGCTACGCCTGTGAATAGAAATGTTTTCCCATCTCAGCCCCCAAGAATGCTGAGTTAGAAATAGTGTGTTCTTAGCCTCTTTAGAGAAAGGCATTCATGAAATGTGACTTTGAATACCACAGTGACACCGCCACTTTCCTTGGCAGCACAGTCATGTCTTTTTTTCAGCTGTTTTCTCTAATATTCTGTCTGAAATTTTCCCTGATGCAGCTGAAGTTTAATTACTTCTTTCTCTATCATTGCTGACTAATGATAATAATTGCTTCCTGTCCTCTGGTGCAACATTCTTTTCTCTATGTGCAGATAGTTATTGTGCCTCCCCTTGGTATTATTTCCTCTACTTTGAAATTGCCCACAAGCACACTCCCATTTCGTGTCTAGCTGCTAAATAAAACCCAGAAATATAGCAGTGAGACTGGAACCTGGGTGGTGGCAGGGCACAGGCAGGCGGGATGACCCAGGAAACTGGCACTGGCAGAGAGTTTTCTCTGCAGTAGGTCGCCTTGACAGCTTTTTGACAGCTTTTTGACAGCTTACAGAAAAGGAACTGATGGTCTCAGCTCAGGTACTAATGGTCTAAATTCTACATTACAGGTACTGGAAGTTATTACAGGTGGTTTTATAACAGAAGTTCAGGCCTGAGTGGCCATGGAGATTGACACACCATTTTTCCTCTAGAAAGCTTCTTTCCAGAGAAGGAAGGAAGGACACACTGGTTCCATTTTCAGAGGTGCAAAACCAAGAGATGCAGTGAGTTGCCTGAGGTCATGGAGTCAGGAGGAAGAAATACATCTGATTCCCAAGTCCCAGGCAGCATTTCTGAATCATGTTACTTAAGTATTCTCAATTTCCTTCAGCATAATAAAACTAATTATTTTCAGAAGTGTAGGATGACTACTCCAAGGCTTAGAGAAGGCTGTTCACATGACTAAAGCTCCAAATGTGGTTTTAAGCATTTTACTGGCTCCAGGTAAATCTTTTTTTCAGGTAAATCTGCAGTCAAAACCAGCACTCACAGAGAAACTCAGCCAATGTGTTACACTTCAGCCACTGAAAAAACTACACATTCTATTTTCCCCATGTCATTATTATGAACCAACTTTTTCTCAAGTTTAAAGGGTTTTTTCCTGCTTCAGGGAGAAAAAAGAAAAGAATTACATCTCCATGGGAAGAAAGAGATAAGATTTGTTATCGGCTAGTAGAGCTCATGGGACTTTTTGAAAATATTTGTAAATAGGTGTTCATTTAGCTGGCAAGGCTGAGTATAAATAGAACTCTTCAAAGATTCTTTCAAACATAGTGTCTTATTTTCATGTAGGAGAAACACCTGACATTTAAATGCCTCTCAAGCAGAGTTCTCCATTCTGGTGACTTCTATAGAAATAGCTTCCAAATCCTTTCTCCAGACAACAAAGACCTTTGGAAAAGAAGTGTGAAAACTGGCATCTTTCGGGAAAGGCAGAGGTTACCTCATGGCTCAAAGCAGAGGCAGCATGGTTCAGTGAGTAAGACAGTGAACTGAGACTGCAGAGCTTCTGCAGGGTGACTTGCTGTGTTCACCTTTCTCCTGTTGTGTACTTAGATTAAAATTGCATTGAGGCATAGGCTTTTCCTTAGTAAGCATTTCTATATCACCTAATACAACATTGTTCCCCATCTTAACAGACACTTCTGCATGCACTAAAAATAAAATACAATAAAACAAATAAATAAAGAAGAGTAAGTAATGGCTCTCCTAACTACTTTTTTTTTAATATAATTTTTCTGCCATTGTCAGCTCTTTGTGCTGTGTATCTTGTCTGCAGGTGAATATCAGAATAAGACAGACCTTGTCCAAAACAGCTGAGATACAAAATTGAGATGAAACAGGCAGAAAAAAAGCAGGCAAGGAAACAGATACAAACATGGTCATTTTACTGGGTCTGGCTGGCATGGTTGCCTGTGTTTCGATTTGTGATCAAAACAGTGTTGGCAACACAGGCATGTTTTCATTACTGCTCAGCAGAGCTCACAGAGAGCCAAGGCCTTTTCTGCTCCTCACCCCACCCCACCAACGAGAAGGCTGGGGGGAAACAAGGAGCTGGGAAGAGACACAGCCAGGACAGCTGACCCTGACTGATCCAAGGGATATTCCAGACCATATGGCATCATGACCAGCATTAAAGCTGGGGGAAATAAGAAGGAAGATGGGAACATTCATGGTTATGACATTTGTCTTCCCAAGTATCCATCACATGTGATGAAGCCCTGCTTTCTAGTAAGTGGTTGGACATCTGCCACTCCACGGGAAGTAATGAAAGCTTTGCTTGTTCTGCTTTGCTTGAGCACAGCTCTGTTTCACTTATCAAACTGTCTGATTCCTTAAGTTTTCAGCTTTTGTACTTCAGATCCTCTCCCTTATGTCCTGCTGGAGGGGAAGGAAGTGAGTGAGTGACTGGATTGCTCACTAAGGTCAACTCACCACAGTAGCAAACACCAGACATCCGACCAGTTAACAACTATAAGATGTTTTAAAAACCTCATGTGAAATGATTTCCACCACCACTCAATGACCAGCTCAAGATGATGCAGCTCCTGTGGATTTTTGCAAGGCTAAAAGCAGAAGACAGCAAGAATAGCAGGGCTAACCTTGTGATTTTGTACACCAACCATGAAAGGCAATTGGTTGGTGAGCCAGAGTGCAGTTTTGTCTGCATAGGATGGGGTAGGGGAAAGAAACACAAAAAAAGGAAATCAATTTCTGCTCAATGCACAAATCCAAGTTGTTTCATCACCTACCAGCAGGTAAGTTGCAGCTCATTATTGCTGTGAGGATAGAGGTGGTTGTGCAAATGAATGGGGTGAGACAGCAGTAGCTTACTCAGGCTAAAATTATGAAGTCACTGCCTTTGGGAAGAGAAAGTCTCTCTAGCAGGTGTCCTTGTCTGCATTGTGGATAAAACAAAATAAGCCAAACAAATCCATCACCACCAAATGTAAGGTGGAGGGGTTTTGTTTGGGTTTGTTTTTGGGTTATTTTTTTGTGTGAACGATGGCAGTGCATTTCAGCCAAGGTTACCTGACCTCCATCTTTTGCATTACATAAAAATGACATGTATTTTGATTTTTCAGGTTTTTGTCCTTTATCTCCTCTTCGGAAGTTTATCTCCTCTGCTTCTCTAAAGACAAACCAAAGGATCAACAACCTTAGAAGAGTGGAGACATTGACCTTGGAAATACTGAGATGGCTTGGCTAAGCACATAGGTGCAATGAGGCAGCACTAATTCTTGTCCAGGTGTCTGGGAGACAAAATACAATGTAATTCAATAGAATGAAGCTGTGGGAGGCATGGTGGGGGGAGAAATGAGAGCATTTTCACAACACTCTGTATTTAGCTGAGTGATGATGGAGACACCACCACTTCCACAGCACTCTGCTGTCCTGTGTGTCTGTGCTGTCCTTCTGTGTGTCTGTTCTGTCACCTGGCTCTAATCCATGAGGCTGCTCAACTGCAGTTTTGCTTCACCTAGGTTTGGTGTTCATAATAATTTTGGATATAAGTGGTAATTAAAAAAAAAAAAAAAAACACACAGACAAATTTCCTCCCAGGAAATCAGACCCACTGCTTTAAGTAGCCTTTTAATAAGCATTGTGCCTCTCCATGTTTCAGGCTGTATCATTTTATGCTGCTGATGTTAGATCAACACCACATGGATGCTTGGAGCACATGAAACTGTACCCATGTACAGCTCTTTTTAATTATGTCTGTATGAACCCCAGTGTAGGTGTCTATTCTGATTTAACAATGTCTTATTTCAATATAGTTTGAATCTGTTCCATGCTGATTTAACCTAAACCAAAATAAACCCTTTCCTAAGCCACAGAAAGACTGCTCATTATTTTATAATTAACTTCACTAAAGATACCTTGTTGTAAATTAAAAATGATTAAGGTGGTTTGGGAAAAAATCTTTACAACCAAGCAGTTAATGGAAAGCATATTGAACTGTAGCCAGGCCTGAGCTGAAAGCATTTCAGTAAGTTTATATTTAACGTGTTTCTGAAATCTAAGACAGATCCAAAGCTAGCTGTTAAAATTTGTCTTTCACATGCTGCCTTCTACCCTATTGCTGTCTTCATGTGCACAAACCCAGTGTTTATGCTTGACTCTATAGGAGCCGTCTTCTCCCTCTGCCTGTTTAGGATCCAGCAAAGGAGCAGATGCAATCTCATCTGTTATTGAGATTACAGTAGAAAGGCTTGTTACTCCAATTGCTCCCTCATCCATCCTCTTTCCTTTTTCTCCTCCTGGGCTTCATTGATATTCAGAGGGCAAAATAATCCTGGAATTTTTTTAGGAGCAAATTGTAAGCAATGCTGTGGTAGAAGTTCATCTAACACTCTGCACATACTGTATTCTGATTTTTAAAATTACGAGTTACTGTCAGCATCACAGGGAACACAAAAGTTTTGATTACATGCATCCACAAAAATGAAACTCAGACTGATCTTCCATTGTTTGGAGATACTGAGGTAAATCAAAATAAAAATCTGTTTTTACTTTACATAGTCTGTGTTTACACAACAACCTTGGGTTATATCCTTCACTCCCGTGGCACTTGATGGACAGTTCTGGATGGTTTCCCAAACTAAACTCAGAAAAGGAATGCCAAGGAATGGCACTTCACAGTCTACAGCTGGCAGGGAGGAGTTTCTGCATCATCTCTGCATGTTATTTACAAGAAGCTGGCATGGAACCCCATCAGCCTGTGACCGCACTGGGTGGAGGTGGTGTGTTCAGCTGTCCTTGTGTGGGGAAGGAGGCTGTTCTGATCCAGAGTAAGAGGCATTGGAGAGGTCAAATACCGGGCAAACTTGTTCACAAGGATCACCTCTGGGCTTACAGTCCCCTTTATTTCCTTTAATGCTAGATAGAGAGTGTGCAAAGCTCTGTGTGTGTCTGTCTTAGGCAAGGATTGATGCCTTCCCCAACTTGGCCTTTAGTTTGGTAAGCATCTGTACTAAAACACTGGCCATGCCATGAGATGCATAGAGAGTCACTGACACATCAGTCATAACACTCTGAATGTGGGAGTTCTCATTTTTCGGTGGTATTGTGTCCAGAGACAGATTTTTTCTTGGAGGTCTTCCTGGCAGATGTTTTCCTGACTTTAGATCATGAGTGAGTATAAGCTGCAAGACAAAAGGGGCAAATTGCTAGGGATGCCCCTGGAGCAGAATGAGCAAAGTGAAGCTTGTTGATGGTGAGTTACAGAGGTGGAACACCTGCGGTGTTTGCAAATGAGCTGTTGGGAAAAAGTGTTGCAATTAGGACCTATTAAAAGGAGATGCTTCCAATTCATTACACACAGTTAACATAGTTGTGGGTGCTGAATCCCTCCACCACTGTCTGTGTGCAATACATCCTCCCTTTAGAGGAACTTGAATTACTTCCCAAATGGTTTGTCCAATTTCAGGTGAAAATTGTGTTTCAGACAACAGCACAGCAGTGTCTCTGGGATAAGAGTTGTTCTCTTCTGTGTAGAAAATTAATGGCTTGTTTTGTTCAAACACTCTCTGTCTTCTCCCCGTGATGATAATCTATTTTGAATTATATTTAATGGTAAAAAGCTACAGCAGCTGAAGCCAAGATCAAGGTGAACTATGTTCCCATTTAGAAAATGGAACAGCTGTCTTTCAATTGAGATACAAAATGAGAGGTCCTGACCAGTTGTGGTTGTTTGAAGACTGGCTTGCAGATCTGCCTAGAAAACAATGCTCCATTTCTTGCCTTTGGCCTGAAATTCCTGTTGCAGTTACAAACTGGGAAAGCTCTTTTTTTCTTTTCCAGAGCTTTTGTGTACTGCTTGTAGCCTTGTTAAAACAGCTGCTGAATGCTGCAAAGACAACTGCATTTTGATGGTGGATGGAAATGAACCCAGAATGAGAAGATGTAAAGACAGTGTGGTCAGGAAGGGACCCTGTGTCATTGTTTTACCGTATGTCAGAAACATGAAACATTAAACCAGTAACGTGGTACCAAAATCTTCCAGCTGGAGAAATAGGCAGACATTGGAAATGTTCAAGGAACAAGACAGATCTCCAGGAGAGGACACTTTTTCCAGCGACAGAGGAAAACTAGGTTTCCTAGCTTTGGAGATCCCATACATGCTATTACCCAGATCATTTGGAAAGCTGAAGAAGGCAAAAATCGCTATATGGACTTCTGAAGCATCCCTCCTGTGGTGGCCTCTTTACCCACTGCTTCTCCTATCCCATATTGTTCACCCCCCCTTTTCCCTGCCCCTAGCCCTGGCCGCGCCCTCGGGCTCTCTCCATTGGTTCCTGTACCCCAACTCCGCCCTTGGACCGCCCCTGAGCCCCCAGGGAAAAGCCCCTGCGCTGGGGTCATGGGTTCTCTCTGTCTCTGGGGGTCGCATGGACAAGATGCAGCAAATAAAGATATTCTAATACCCTGATGGAGAGACCCTTCTCACCTCCTTTGCCATCCCTGTGTTTGTAAGGCTGGCAGCTGGCTGGAGCAAGAGCACTGAGCATCCGAAATGGACTGAGGGAGGGCAGAGAAGTCTGCCCTGCCCTAGGAAGCCTCAGCTGAGTTCCTACAGAAAGCTGCAGCATGCTAACAAAACCTAGCTCTTACAACACCCATCTTCAAAACAACACCTATCAAAATCAGATTTGCAGAACTCCTCCTTTTAAGCTATTTTAAAAAGTGGGTAGATTTCCAGGGAAACGGGAACTCTCCATGAGCTAAACACTCTTGAACATGTTTGCTAAGCACCTTTGAAAACTGGTCCAAAATACAAACTATGTCTTTTAAAAATGCTGTATTACTGGGGGAGACAAATAACTCAGCAAATAAAGAGCTCAAGGCATTTCAATTCTCTTCGTGCATGAGGCTATCCATTCCTCCCTGAGGAATGGGAGGGAGGGACTAAATGTGAACTCAGCCATCTCTGAGGTACTTGAGATAATTGTGGTACAACTGGTTTGATTTGGAAATGGAATTAGAGTGTTCTTTTTTGCTCTTCTAATTAATCAGGGTTGAATGTCTGTATTTGCAGCTCCTTCAATTAGTTCTCCACAGATCGACCCCCACCCAATCTATTAAATACTGAGATTTGTGTGTGGAATGAAAGAGCTCTACAGATCTAAAGCTCTCAGCTAAATTACTTCTCTCAGAAGTTACATTTCAGGAGTTGAGGAGAGCAAAACACAAAACTTGTCAGAGTTTTATAACTGCAGTCCAACCGTTCCTTCCTCCCTTCAAACCAAACCATGCAAGGAGTCAAGCAAGCCATACACTGCCTGCGTTGTTTCTGGTTGACATTCAAGTTCTCTTTTTTGTTGGCAACAAGGAAGACCAAAGGGAGTTTACAGCAGAATTTTAAATAGCCAAAGCCTAAGGAGTGTAAAATTATAAATAAAACCAACAGCAAATCTAAACAAAAAAAAAGCTCCAAACCCTTCTCCCAGCTGTTCAAGTAGTAAGATGTGCGCTTCTGAGACAGTATAAACTAAGATCAAGTCCAATCCAGAAGTCTGAAAGAAGTCTGTGGAAAGAAACTTTTTTTAAAGAAGCAAGACTGAGCCCTTGGTAAGATGGTGTGGAATGAAACATGCTCAGTCCAGTCAGAGCTATGGGCACACGGCTGGATGCAAGGACAGTGGTGTTTCCACTTGCCCCCGTGCAGCACCAATTTCTATTCCATGCAGTCCAGCTCTTGATGGCCAGGATCATCACAGACAGCTCACAAAGTGTAGCAGGTTGACCCACTCATGGTTTTTAGTGGCAATATTATTCTCAAAATCTGTCCTTTTCTTCCTTCTTTTCTCTTAATGAAAAATTTTGCATCATTTAAGTGAAGAATTTGAAAATTTGAAAATCTGACAAACCAGCTATGAAGCCTGGGCTAGGAAAACCAGTTGTTAAAGCTATTACTGCTCATTTTGACCAGCTTTTTCTGATGCAGGACTATTGTTTAAAGTACCCAGGACCATTTATCTGTTTATTTACATCCTTAGTACTGGCAGTAAGAGGAGATATTTATAGGAGTGGATGAGTCTTTCCAGTCTCCAGGCAATATTTCACAGTGGAGACCTTTGAACAAAAGGTTTTGAACTTTCTGACTCACACTCCTCTCTTTCAGCTTTAGGATGCCAACTTTTTGTATATTTTGAAACTTGTGACTCAAATTTTGAAGTTGTTTCATTAGAAGGATTTCCTCTTAGCTTTCAGAATGCCTCTGGTAACAGAGGGACTTGAAGACAAAAGGATGTATTCTCGTTAAACCTGAGAGTTAAGAAAGAACAAGGTTGGACCAGTGAGAGCGTTCTGGAGACTCCACTTTTTAACGTGACCTGATTGCCAAAATCCATGTTCCTTATGCATCACAACGCTGTATTTTCCCGAGGATGTCGTGACAGAAAGCTGTTCTAGCACTGGCACCCCAGGCAAATTGCAAGGCTTGTAAAGGACTGAGGAAGATTTCTGCTTGTCACTGCACATATGATAAGGCTTCCCTTTTGATGATACTCAAAGTGAGTACACTCGGATGAGTGTGTGTCGCGTCCTTTCCCCTTGGCTAAGCAAAAAATTCAATAGCCCATATGCATGAAGCTGCTGTAGAAAGTGACACAGCCCTGAGAAACTTAGTGCTGGTCCTGTTTGGAGTCAGGGAGTTGTGATATGAGTTGCTGAAAGGCACGAGAGAAGAGAGAAAGCAAAATGGAAACGCCTTTTTCATCTACCATCCTTGGAAACTAATCTGAAGTGGAAAACTGCACAACTTGCCCAACACAAACACGAAAAGTTATGTCTTATCAGAGACACTTCTCAGTCATCATTTACTTGAGTCTTCTCAACTTGGCTGCTTCGAGGTGCAGTTTGTAGTTTTCTAAGTTCAGTTACCATGGAAGAGTCTATAAACTTGAAAGCTTCCTGGGATTTTTATTTTAGGGTGTTTATTTTCCAAGGAGGTGCTCTTCGTGATCAGCAGGAAATGTATTGCACAAACAGCTTTTCATTAAGGATGCTTGACCGCAGCCCTGAGCCACAATGGATGTTCAAAGAATTGAATGGAATGAGTTTCCCAGCACATCTGTGAGCTTCAAGGGTGGCGTACGTCAGCTTTCATGCTGAAGTTTCTGATTAAAGCAAACTGCGCAAAGGTGAAACGCAGCCTCCTTTTGTGGAGAACAATTCCAGGCACTGCTGGGTAAATTGCTGGGTCCGTGCTTACTACAGGGACAGAAGTGGCCAGACAAGAGACACAAAAGGACTGCAGCAAAAATGAATAAGCTTCTTGAAGGTTAGCAGTGAATAAAGAAACATTACAAATACCAGATATGTTTGTGAAGTTCCCTTTGATCATCAGGAGCCTTAATCAAGGTGGTGGTATCTGATGTGTTCCTGCCCCTCTTTGCCATGCTTAGTGAGCAGAAGTCAGGTAAAGGGAATTGATAGACCACGGCTGAGAGTAGAGGAAACTTTACTTCCAAAAATCCAGCAGGATGTAGTGATAAGGGTGATCTTTCCAAGGGTCCAAGGTTTTCTTGTCCAGGTCAGAAAATGTTCTGGGAATACAAAGGGTCTTTGCTATCACATCGGATATATCTAACAGGTCTTAGTCAGCCATAGATACAGCTTTGGGCCTTTCCCACAGGGCCTTCTGGTAAGCCTTAACCATTTTAACAAATTTAACCCCATATTCCACACTTGTACACTCCCTTCTCCTGAGAAGCACCAGGGCACTTAGCTGCACATTGCAAAACAATTTCTTCAATGAGAGTACATTTTCCTCTTTCCTTTGTGTGTAGAATCCACAGTAAGAAACAAGACTGGCACTAACTGGCAAATTAGTTTTGCTGCCCTACTACTGCATTTTCACACATATAGCAATCATTTTCATAAATAAGAACTGTGTGATTCTGTTCCTTCGGGCAGAAGAAGGGGTTTTCTGCTCAAGAAGGGGTTTTCCCCCCAAAAAATGCCCCACTGGCTTCTCCGCTTTTCTGATTACTGAGAGGAATGGTTTTCTTTTGAAACTGACACGGTGAACTTCAAGAAGGTTTATGATCACCAGATGGAGGCAGAAACTGTGATGAAGAAATAGAGGTGAAGAGAAAATAATAATTTGAATTATTGCCGTAGGAATGGTGAGGGAATGGCTTCCAAGTGTCCTCAAAGTATTGAGGCAGCTCATGGTCCTCAGCACATGAGAAAATTCCTGCCCCACAGGGCTAACTAGATGCATATGCGTGTGGAAGATTTGATGTGCCAGATTTGGTGCATTTTCCATGTTCTTTTCCCTGAGGAGCTCTATCTTGCTGACATTATAAACAAGCAGACACTACATGTATATGAAGCAGGGAAGAAACAAAAACAGGATGTTAAAAAGAATCATGTTGTAATGAGACTTTTCTGCTTTACAGTAGTATTAAGAGTGTGGTCCTGACTCTGACTTTTAAGCAGGACTGAAGGGTTTTATTTTGAATCGGTGAATATTGTTTCTAAGGGTGGTGTGATATTTTTGTTCTTTGAAATTTCATACTTGCTGTATCTGAGAGTAGAACACGTGAATAGGATGAATATCCCCTACTCTTAGAAAATTCTAAAATCAGTTTTACCTGTTTTGACCAATAATTACCAGACAGATAAAAGACATTTGCTTTATCTCTTCCTCCACCATCTTCCTTCAAAAAACTCCTAAACAAAAATTAAGTCTGTGTGAAGCAATCAGTTAATCCCTGGTGGGATTAGAAAAAAAGCAAGCAATTCCGTTTACAGCTTTTCCATAGTTCAGAAAAATTTTAAACATGAAATGTTGTCATTTTACCCATGGCACCTTCCCAGGTTTCACTTTCTCACAAATGAGACCAGATATGGGAAAAAATACTCCCAACTACAGCCCTAATTTCCCCAAACTTCAGGTGGACTCTGCGTGGGAAGGTTTCACTGTGCCATGTTCACACACAAGCAGGTGGGAACAAGTTCTGGCAGACTTTCAAACAGCTTGGGCTGAAGCTCACTCTGGGATGGAGGCTGTGAGTTGTGTTGGTGGCAAAAACTTAGCAAAGATGGTTACCTTGGGTACAACGCTGAGCTAACACACTTTGTGGGCTGGATTTATATCACATAGGATTCTTCTTTCTGCTCTCACACAGGGTAGTTCATACCTAAACAGAAAAAGAAGAGGTCCTCTGATGTGTTCCCTGCTAATATGAGTCACAACATCTTATTGTCTTTCCAGAAGAGAAATGTGTTCTGCAAGGGAGACTTGAAGGTTGTGAGGCACCTCCTCTGTTGGTCCTTTACAAAGCTTGTCTGGCATTGGAAATGCTGTTTATCCAGACAGGGGTACGCTGGAAAACATGAACTCTTTGGGCTGTGGTAAGAGGGGCAAGTGGCAGTGAGCTTGTGTCAAGTGTGTCAGGCTCTGGAAGACCACTTCGTCATGTGCTGTGGAGAAGTCACTGAGCATTACTGGAATTGCCTCCCTCTGGCATAGGCACTTGCTGGAGATTTTTTTCAGGTATATAAATTGATTTGATTTAATTTATAGCCCACAAAGATGCTTTGTGTCTTCCTTGGGTGGTAGAGCCTTTTGTTTCTGGTACCATTGCTTCCTGAACCTCTGAGCGATGCTGCCTTTCTCCTTTAAGGAAAGGAAATAGGGGAAACACTCCCTCTCAGTTCCTGGGACAACAGCCATAATGAGAGAGTATTTTCAGGTCAGGAATCACACCTCATTCTGTTTTTTTATTGCCCTTTGTGACTTCTTTGCACTCTTTTAGAGGTAGAGACCACCAGCATTTCTAGGCTTTGTTCTGTTCCTCATCAAAATTATCCCCACTGTAACTCTTACATAAGCCTGTCACTCCAAACCCCCATTCCCCCGCCCTGGCAACTGCTTCTGCCTTCTTTTCTATAGGTCTTGCCATACTCAGAGGCTCACCAAGCACATTTCCAAACTTACACCCACCTCATGAGCTGCATGCCAGGGATTCTACAGCTCATTTATCTTCCTTGCCTGGCTTTGCTGTTGGCTGCAATCAGGTGTGGTCTCTGGGAAAAAAAGGATGAGATGAGGAGCGGGCTGGAGCTTTGTGTAAAATGTTGTTTGCTCTTGCTGTTTCAGGTATTTGGCAGCACCTTTTTTCTAACCTGAGCATTGATGGTAAGAGCGGAACACCTTTGTGCAGTCACCTCTTTTGCCTGTGCCTTGACTCGAACCTGGTTTAATACCAGTTCATGGGACTCTTGGGCTTTGATTTAAGAAGTAATTGGAAGTGTACACTCACTGTGGCACACATGAGGGGACAGAGCTGTCAACTCCTTTTTACTTCTAAGAATTGAGGTGCAATCCAGCAACACTAAGATCACCAATCTCTTTTCCTGGAATTGAAGTAACATCCCTCCCATGCAGAAGCCACTTCTCATCTTTTTAAGAGCCAGGATAGGGAGTGATGAAATCACAGGCACTGTGGTATTGAATTGGCATGTTACACAGGAATCCATGTTCCCTGGGATCTGCACCACCATATCAAATAACAAAGTTTCAGTCAATACCTGAATTTTGTAGCAAAACACTGTGGACTGCATTTCTCAGTCTTTACCTTGCACACTGTTGATCAAGGCCACCTTGCTGGGAACAGGGCTCCAGGCAGGCAGGCTGGCAGGACTGGCACTGCAGCAGCTGGATTTCAGATCTCATTCTTATGCAGCCTATGTACTGCAGTTGCTTTCATCCTTGCCCTTAACTTCTGTTTGCTCAATGAAAGCAGCACGTAGGCAAATAACATTTTGCATTTTAAAAGAGTTTTAATTTGTATCTGTTTTCAAAGTACACACCAAGGCTAATGAATTGTCACTCCATTCTCTAGGATACACAGGAACAACTGACTAAAATTAGCATTAATTAGCTGAATTACTGTACCATCAAGCTCAGTTGAGCTTGGGGTCTTGCTGCTCCAATAGGTTTAGGATGAGCAAGTTGCTTGAAGCTGGTATAGGTTGGTGTAGTTGCCATTATCACTTTGGGAGAGGTGATCAAAGAGTGACTTCCTTCTTGAGGTGCCACAGCTAAAGTTTCAGACCCAATGGAGAGCCATAATGAGCAGTGGATCCTCGTTGTTCTTGAGTTCGCTTTGCTTCCTATTTGAATGTTGCTACAATTCTGTCTCACTTATTAATTTGATTTTACTCATTTCACTGCTCCCACTTAGTGCATGGTCCCATGAATGCTTGCAAAAGCTGACCAGAGGAGATGGAATACCACACTGAAAAGGGAAGGACTGGAAGTAATTGAGAGCAAGTAGGGACCTCTTTATCAGGAGATGGGTTTAAATATGATCCCTTTCTTAAGAAGAGCAACCTATTCTGTCAAGGGCGTGGGTGGTTTGGTTAAGTTAGGTAGTTCAAGGGATCAACTAGAGAGAAGGGATGGGCAATCTTGCTCTAGGGCACTCTCATCTCTGAAAGTAGAAGGTATTTCAAATCTCTTGCATTCTGCCCTCCAACATTATGGCAGCAACTTGATAAGGTCCTATCTGAGGGCCAGGTCCTACCTGATGGCAGGAAGTCTAGAAAATGGGTACTTGCAACCATATCTCTGTTCCAGGCAGTCTTTAACACTCCTCTGCGAAGAGGAATTACCATGAGAAATTTGCAACAGGCAGCACAAAAATTTTGGTAAAAGCTCCTCACTGTCCACAAGGTTCCCTTTCTGTTTCCACTGGCATCACTTGCATGTTGATAAACATTTAGCGTGTCTTGAGCATGAACGAGATGTACCAGATTTGTAGTTGTGCCCTGATCTCCTTGACCTGAAGTTCACTGAGACTATTCTCCATGTAGGCTTGTTTTTCAAACCTGTTACAGAAAACAGGGGAAAAAAAAGACCCACCTAATTTTCCTTCTGGCCTATCTGCTATGCCTTTTACTCAGGGACGGTTTCTCCTGGATTAGATGGTTGCTTTCATGCGTTGGCAGCAGTCTACTTAAAATTTGATGGATAAAACCAACTAATTTCACCCAGTCCCTTTCACTATTGATGGATGATTGTTAAAGTGCTGGCAAAATCAGGCTGGGATTATGCTGCAGAAACCTCATTGTCTTTTTGGCTTAGTTTAATGATTGCTTCTTTCCAACTTCCCTGTGCTTCCCATCCTTCCCAAAATGAAGCAATGGTGCCTTTGACCTGAGACAGACCCATTGGTGACCTCGCAAAATTGGATTAAAGAGTAAGAGAGCCAGAGTTTTAAAAGCAGGTGCAAAGCTACAATTACAAAGCTGCACAAGATGACAATGGCTAAAACAGATGGAAACTACTGATTTTTGGAAGGTGGACATTTAAACCAGTTCAAACTAGTGGCTGTTTTAAGAAATTCCACTCTTTACTGTCCTCCAGTACTGTCCTCCAGCAAGTTCACTGCTGTCTGTATTGACATCCCTGGAGATTAATCCATTATGAGATGTTTCTCCACACCACATTATAGGCAAATTCCAGGACACTCTGTCTGTGCTGGCACATCAGCCAGCTGTGTGCCCCAACAACCGGACACTGACCCTGAATCAGTGCATCCAGCCTTCACAAGGTTTTTGAAGCCTCTCAGCAAAGCCGAATAAACTTATTTTGCCATTACACAGCTTCTGCAGTGGAACTGATTCATCTTTTCCATGCATCTGCCCACAATATACCACACAGTCAACTTCTGACATCTTAAGGGCATCTCAGTGTCCCACACTTTCAGAGCAACCACACAGTAATTTTAATCTCTCCTCCACTCCTGTCTGGAAGAATTAGGAGGGAGGAGGCATATCCAGCCCACTTCACACCTCCTAGGCCATGAGGGGATTCTCAAGGTTTTCTTCTGAATGAACAGTGCTCACAGTCTTACTCCCCACCTTCTTTGCAATAAATGCTGCGTTATAAGTTTCCCTCAAGAAATGAGACTCATTTCTCCTTAAATCCCCTACAAAAGACCAAGAAATCCCTACAAAAGGCAAAGCCAAGGGATAACCCTTTTCCCCCCTTTGCCCTGTGTTTGTTCGCCAACATTTCTTGGGAAGGTTTGGCAGCTGGGCCTTTGATGTGCTGGCTCTGACAGCCCAGCCTGCCCCAGCCCCTCTCAGATCCTCAGCAATCCCTCCCACACACAGCACGGGTTGTGCCAGCTGCTGAAGCCTGGCCTGTGAGACACAGAAACACATGAATTAACTGAGATTTATAAAATATGAGTAGATGGAGAGGGGATAAGTCCTCTAAGTGGGTTGAACCTACTGCTTCAGACTCAGGTTTTATTTTTTTGGTTGCTTCTAAACTCTGGAGGGCGGATCTTAAAAGGAAAGGGCTGTTTCAGATGTGTTAAAGGTATAAATAGTAGAAGCATTAAGAAGAAGCCATAGGAAGGAGAGGAGGATGGAGATACTTTCTTCTTCTTTGGAGATGTTGTTGCTGCTGTCTTGCATTCCCTGTAGGGATTTGGGGAAATGTTGGGAGTTTCTTACTTGTTTTCTGGAAGCAGACAGGAATTTGTATGGTGGAACACTCAGTATTTGGTTTAATCTATGCTCCATTATACTTGAAATGGGCTGTCTTACTATTTCCTGCATTAGAAAGTATCATTATGTCAGTCAGCAGAAGAGGAAGAAAAGGTTCTGATTGCATGGATAGCCTCTAGCAAATAACACTGCTTTGATAAGTGTAGGAAGACGTGTTCTCTTTTTTCCCTTAGGTGAACATTTCTTTTTTGGAAAGATTGAACACTTGACTCCTAAGATAGCAGAAATGTCCAGCTACAGATCAGAACATTATGATACTTCCATTGACTAAAAGACCTTGTGGTCTGGTAGAAAGTGCTGCCTTTCTCTGCGGCCTGAGGTCAGCTAATTCATAATCATTAGAGAGTAATGACTTGCTCAGGGCTTTTAATTTCCTATTATATTGAAAAAGGTAAGCAAGTGGATGGTATTCAGGGAGTCAGGGTGTAACATTAAATTCACAATCACATAAAACACACACCTTTGTGCATTCATACTCTTCTAGATTAGGATTTTGAGCAGGAAATTAGGAGAATGGAAGAACTGCTAGCTTGCTGATCAACTTTTTCCCAAGACAAGACAGTGTGTTCCTGTTTTTAAATATTTCCATGTAAAAGGGAGGAAAAGGTTCATCTCTTCTACTGGGATAGTCTTCATCTTTTCAACAGATCTCAGGCAGATTTATAATCTTTAAGAATGTCACCCTTAGGTTATAAAGTTAATTTATTTTTGTTCCCTAATTACGTATGAGATGTGCTCAGTTTACAAGTTAAAACCTGAGGTGTTTTTTTTTGTTGTTGCTTTTAATTTTTTTTTTACGAAGCTGGCTTTGCAAACTCTTCCTGGAACTAGACAATAAACAGATTTTCTGCTTCCAATGCTACTTCTAGCTATATCAGTTACCCAGGGTGTGAGACGAAGCTTTGTGAGAGGAAGGTTATATCATTGGCAAAATGGGAAGCAGGATAAACTCCTGTTTACGTCTGTTCAGTTGTAGTGCATTTGTACAGTGAGCTAGAGAAAAACTACACCATAAGACAGATCCTATGAAGGTTGAAACTACTATAATTTATGCCAGCTGCCCAGAGACACTTGCTGTTATCATGTTATACTAACAAACGTTAAAGTCCTGAAATACAGAGCAGCATAACTCTGTCATTCAGAGAGACCTTACTTTGCTGCAGCTGAGCATCTGGCCCTGTGAGCTGATTTCATGTTTCCAGTTGGAGTCATTATCTCTTTGGCTGTGGGAACACACATCCCATGCTTATGCTCAAATCCAGAATGTTGGACTCAGTGGTAATATATATAAACCCTGAGAACTATTGAACATCTTTGTGGTTCATAAATATTCTGATAAACCTGAGCAAACTCCCAAAGTCCTGGCCTACTATTCACTGCAATTTAATTTATGGCATGTATTTCCCCCACTATTTCCAGCAGCTTATCTGAGGAATCTGGAGGAAGCATTGCCAGGATATATGAATTTTCAGAAATTCACATCTGGGGATGAACATGCCAGATTAAAATTAATAAATGGCGTGGAGCACTGGTTGACTGGTGAGTGTGACAAAGCGAGCTATTTTCCTCACCTTTCTAAAAGTTCGCTTCAAGTCAGAATGCTCAGTCTGCCAGGTGAGATGAGAAGACAAAAAATTAAATCTAATTGGAATTGAGGCTTGATTCTGACATCTGTGGACCTAGAAAATACCTATTTCTCTGTCAATACTGATTTTGTCAGCAGATCTGGGTCACGAATGAAAGGGTCACAGGGTTGCTTTTAGGAGCTGAGCCATCGTTTGCCATCTAAAGAAAGTTGGTAAATCCTTGTACTAGTTTGAAAGCAAACCAGTGAGAGACTCAAAATCAGAACTGCAATTTAATAGGAAAATTAAAAATAAATGCAGTAGTACAGAAACACTGACAGAGTCGGGATACAGCCTAACACCCTGGCGGGCAGGGTGGAGGTAGCAGTCTGATTAAATGGTGGCTGCAGTCCTCCTGAGGTTATAGATGTGGTTCTGTTGAAGTGGTGATCCTGTAGAAGGGTCTGATCTTCCTCTGAAGGTCCAGTAGTGGTTATGTAGCTCTTGTCCTCTGGAAACCCAGTAGGTAAGGGCTGAGTGTGGTATTCCAAACCTCTGATTATATCCAGGTAGGAATGCTTGGTTCCCCCTCCGGGGCAGAGCATTTTACAATGGGATGGTGTAATTTTATGAGTCGTGCAGTGGGGCTGGATGGCCCATTAACAGATGTCCCCAGAGGGAGTTATCAGGTATGTGTCATGGAAGAGATAAAGAACCCTGCCCCACCTGGTTTCAACAGATGGTGATAGAATACATGCTTTTGGTTACATCTTACATTGTAACCTAAAACAATCCTTTACAAAGAAAATGTTGTAATAAGGGTGTTTTATTTACCCCACCTGAAATTCATAGTCCAGACTGATCTGGGGAAATCCATATAGTCTGTTTGACATGTAGAGCTTTAGGGGAGACAGAAGACATCAGGTACACAGTGGTATTTTCACAAAGCTCCTCCCTTTATATCTGAAAAAATGAATTTGCTGCTTTGCTTGCATTTATGGCTGCTTGGTGGCTGTTTTACAAACTGAATTGATATGCCTGCAGAAAGCTTGTGACAGAGGGGCCACTGCATGGCTCCTACATTGCTACTCCATCCCAGGCATGGTGCTTTGCTTCGGAATAAATATATGTCTATTTAAACTAATGACTTGCAGAGAAATGTGGCGAGGTGCACTGTTCTTGAATGGGATAGACTTAATTTTGTTCATAGTAGCTGGGATGGGCTATGTTTTAGATTTGTGACCAAAACATTGCTGATAACAACAGGGATGTTTTTGTTACTGCTGAGCGAAGCCAAAGGCTTTCCTGCTCCTCACCCCACCCCAGCAGAGAGGAGGCTGGGAGTGCACTAGGATCTGGGAGGGGACACAGCTGGGACAGCTGACCCCGACTGACCCAAGGGACATCCCGCACCATATGGTGTCATGCTCAGCACACAAACCTGTGACCAAATGTCCTTAATTTTGCCCATGACTCATTTGCTTTGGCAGCATCTGGAGCAGCAAACTGGTCAATGGACACTTGAAGTAATTGATCTGAATTACAGAAGAGGCATGGCAGGGCGGTAGAAGGAGTCAAGCCCTGAACCCCTCCTGATTTATGGCTGTGAAGCCGGTGCCCTCTGCAGCAGAAAGTGCAAAGATGGAGATCTACAAGCACCTTGTTATCACCCAGGAGTGAGGAGAGGCGGATCACATTTTATTATAGCTGGCAGAGGTACAGAAAAAGTCTCCTCCCTCTCATCCTGCCTTGCTTCGCCTTTTGACTGCAGTGATGGACTGGAGAATGCAGAGGATGAGGTCTGTTGGTCTTATCCCCAAGGGAGGAGATTCTGCGTGATGTAGGTGCCCCATTTTAAAAAAAAGATTTCAGTGCATGGCATAAAGAGAAATAATAACCTATATAAAGACAAAACTGAGCATGTTGTGAATGGTGTCACAGCAATCTCTATTTCTTCATACCTGGGGAATTAATGTCTGACCTGTCCTGGCTTCTGTGACAGCAGAGTGGATCACTTTTACCTTAGGGCAATATTTTGCAGCAAAGACTGAGATTTCTGCATTTTTTTTTTTTTTTTTTTCTTTTCAATCTTGCATCTAATGCATTTAGGGGTTTTGAGACCCAAAGAAGGCCATTTCTGAGGAAAGGAATTTACCTCCTTTCATATGCAGGTAAGTGGTTTTATTACTAGAAGAAAACCCTCATGAAATGTGAAGCTTACAGTTGAGCCTTTTTGATTTTATTTTTACATCTATCAATATTTGTGTGAAATCTGTAAAACCTTAGAAATGCTGCAACTTTGATCACAGTTACAAGCTAGATTTCAACTGCTCCACTCACAGCTCATCAAGGAGCTGAGTGCTGCAGGAATGGCTTAGAAGTGAGCAGCAAGAACTGGAACAGGGAAATCATCTGCTGACATAAAGTCCTAATTGTGCCATTACTAAGGCAGTGGCCTGTCCAAACAGGGAAGGGTGGCTAAGGAGCATCATGAAAGTAAAAAAAAAAAATTCAGTCTTCATTTGCAAATCCCTGCAGAAGATGGGCAGAAGCCTGTGTGCAGTGGCAGCTGGTAGGAAGAGAATACTGTATGCATGTGCATGGATTGTGTATGTATGAAAGTGTAGGGGCTCAGATGGAACCATAGATGGATCCATAGAATATCCTAAATTAGAGTGGTCCTACAGGCACCATCAAACACAGCCATTCTCCTGGCTCTGCACAGGACAACCCCAAAAATCACACCATGTGTCTGAGAGCATAGTGCAAACTTCTTGAACTCCATCAGGCAGCTGGTATGGAGGATCCTCGTGCTTGTTGCCTTTGGGAAGAGACCTTGTCACAGCTCTCCTGTGAGTCTGGAGCTATTACACAAGTGACATACCATCCTTATGGGGGGGTCTGTGCAAAAAGAACCTCTTCTCATTAACCACAGTAGTGGTTATGCACGGTAGTGGTGCAATGAGCTTCATAAAGTCTGCACAGGTAATTCTCCTGTTGTAGGGCACGCGAATCCTGTCAGGGTGTCCCAGCCAAGTTATCTTCAGTTACCCTTATCAAAGCCTCAGGAATGCAAACAGTGCTAAATTGGGAAAGAAGACATTGGAAAGTAGAATAACAAGACAGCAAGAAAGTAGATAAAGAAGGACTGTATCATCCTGGACTAGAACCAATCAGGTTTTCTGAAAGGTGCGTGCAGGGTGCGTGGACAATACAGAGGACCCAATCGGGTCGTGCGTGATCGCGTGAATGACACTTACAGAAATGCATAAGGATGGAGTAATGTAAACAATAAACGGGCTTTTGTGTAATCATATTGGTTCATTGTTCAAGGGCCCCGTGCTCCCGCATTCTCCCATGAGACTGAAACCAGTCAGGGTAATTTCAGGGAGATGAGAGAATAAAGCCAGGAGGAAATACATTTACTTAGTTTTAATGGAGTAGTTTTTCAGTCATTTATATCTCATCAGGCTGTAAAGGAGAAAAACAATAGTATTAAGGCACTACATGGATCTGCTGTATGAAATTGACCCAAATTCCGTATCTTTATAAAGCTGCAACAAATGGGAGCTCCAACAAGGAATGCATTCCTTCATGTCTTCTCTTTTTTTCTCGTGTCTGTAAGTGTGGCTCATTCAACAGCCAGTGAGGTAGTTATTATTAACACAGAGGAGAGCTGGAGTGGTTTACTGAAAATCCTGTCTTACAGCAAATGCAAAGCAAAGGTTTAGGTGAATCAATTTGCTGTTATGATGGTGTCCTTACATGGTCTCCAACAGAAAGCTCTGTTGAATTTACAGCTACATTTTGTAGCACTTTGAAGTATTAACTACTTAATTCTACCGGTTCTGCTGCCGATGATAAACCAGATGTTTTATCATGGGCAGCAGTGTGGATTCTTACAGGTACTTATGTGCCAGCTCCTATTCATTTCCGCAGGAGCTGGGTTTATCTGCTCAGCTGTATCCAGAAAATGTATATGCAGCACTCTGAGCTCAAACTGCTGCCAAGTTTTTGTTCATTTTAACCTGCATCTTGCATGAGGGGGTGTTTTGCCTTTAAAAGATTTACATCTTCAACTCCTGGGATTATTAAAAAAACAAAAATAAATCATTCATTGCTTGCCTCACTTTTTAAAGTTTTCTTTAAATAACATAAGGCAAAGGTAGAACTACCTTCACAGAATCATCATCATGCTTTTTTCCACCGTGGAACATTAAACTAGCTGAGGACCTGAAAATCTATAAACGTGACCTGAGGATACATTAAGAGACAAAATTCCCAAAGATTGCATTCTAGACTGGCCCCACACCTTGGGTCTTGCTTTCATTATGAATCTTGTTAATGGACATTATTAATTAGAAATCAAGGTTTTATTTAACTTAAAACATTGGTATTGAGCTCTTTTCAGTGTTTGGCTTTCAGTAAAGAATTTTCATTTGAAAAGTCACAACAATACTATAAATTAAATCTCCATCTTTTCAATTTTTGAAATATTTTTTGCATAAAACATTCCTGTTGTATTCAAAATAGTCCTCTATTGGCCTTTCAGCCAAATTTTAGTAGATTTATTTTCAAAAATTATACTAGATATCAACAATGGTCCCTTAGCTCAAGTTTTAAAAAAGAACTGTGAGGACTCATTGGCTTGGGGAAAGGGGATTTTTTTTTAACATCTTATGGTAAATGTATATACATTTGGGGCTGGGGTACAGAGCAGATGGCAAAACCTTTTCCTGTTTGCTTTGCCTGGAATGAATATTCCCACAGACTCTGCACAGACAAGAGGAAAAAGTCAGTATGTCAAAAGGAGAAAGAACCAGTGGGACTTAAGAGATTTGTAATAGACAATACTTATGTGATTTATAACCCTTCTGAACTTCTAGTGCTTCTGGTTTCCAGGTCAGATCCTGCTTCAAAACTGGCCACACTTTGCAGAAGAGTTTGGAACAGATGGAACTGATGAATTCAGGGGTTGGAACTAGATGATCTTGATCATCCTCTCCAACCAAAGGAATTCTATGAATTCTGAATATCCCTTTACACCTAAATTATTCTTGTGGTTCTACAGTTTTGTATCAAAGGCAGTGAGCAAGTCTTTTTCCAGGAGGAAAAGTATGTGAAACTTAGAGTGTACTTGTGAGACATAGAAAGTTGGAGGTAAGAAAAATGCTGCTTTAAAATCAACTTTTCCCCCATCTCATGGGTCCAAAAGCACTGATAGTTTTGATTTTGGGGCTTATATTATATCGCAGTGGCTGTTGGAAACTGCAGACTGAAGTGTCAGTGTTGCTGGAATATAATAGTACAGCGCCAGTAAATATCTCTGGATTTAGCTCTCACGTATTCTTTTTTTTATTTAGTATTCCATCGATAACTTCGTTGTACATGCTTTCACACAGATAGTTCATTTCTTTCAAGGTGGTTTAACTGCCTGGCAACCTTATAAAAATAAATTTTGGTGTTCTGTAGAAATGGCTGAAAACAGTGGAGCTTACATTAATGCAACTGTGGTGTTTTGAAAGGTAGTGACTGAAATGCCCTGGCCTATTTTTTTTTGGTCAGAATTAATTGTAGGAGGAAAAATGTTTTTTAAGGATTTAATAAAGCTGTTTGGTAAAGAATCAAGTAAAATATCGCTATTAAGTAAATCATCCTACTTAAATGATGACTTTCAAAGATGTCAATGAGAGATGTGCGTCCACATATTTTTTATGCCTTTGAAAATGCTCTTTTCTTCCCAGGAGAAATAGTAAATTGAAGCCTTCTGGAAAAGAACAAAACCAGCCCTAAACTGCTTTGCATTTATATCACTCAGCCCCCGGAGATGTAGATGGCTGTTCTAGTGTGAATGACATATTCAGTCTTACAAAGATTTAAGTGTGAAACTGCAAACACTTATTACCCATTTCAGAGCTTACTTCTCTGAGTAGTTCCACCGCATAGTATTGTATTTATTATTTATAAGTAGAAACTATGTGTAAAGTAGTTTCTAGAAGATCATGCTTGGGTGAAAATTTTGTCTTGAAGAGGTGACTGCAGAGTGTATAAGAAGAAAACTCTTAAATGATAGATTAAAGGAAGTGTCTGAGCATTTGTCAGCATGAACCAAGGTAAAATGACCTTCAAATTCAACATACAATTTTCAGAATTTTATTTTGAACCTTGTGATACTGAAGGCTACCAGAGGGAAATCATAGAACCATCCTTGATTACAGGCCAGAAAAGACACTGGAATTCTTGCATATCTGGGTGCACGCTGGTTCATGTTCAGCCCCTGTCAACCTTTTAATCTGGGCAGCATTCCAGTCACTCTGTCCCCAGCCTGGAGCACTACAGGGGCTTGTTGGGAAATGAGAGAAAAACCCAGTCCTTGGTCATATTGAACCTCATCCCACTGGCCTCACACCATCGATCCAGTCTGTCCACATGCCCCTGCAGAGCCTTCCTACCCTCCAGCATGTTGGCACTCCCACCCACCTTGGTGTCGTCACAAACTTACTACTGAGGGTACTCTCCATGCCTTTGGCCGCATCAGCAGGACAGACACTGAACGGGACTGGGCCCAGGGGACACTGCTAGTTACCGGATACCATCTGGATGTGCCACCATTCACCACCACTCTCTGAGCCCAGTCACAACAGTTTTTAACCCAGCAAAGAGTGCACCTGCCCAAGCCCAGGGCTGACAGCTTTCCCAGGGCTGTGTTGTGGGAGACACAGCCAAAGGCTTTGCTCAGGTGAAGGGAGACTCCATCCACAGCTTCTCCCTCAGCCCCGAGGTGGGTCATCCTCTCGTCAAAGGACATCACATTGCTCAGGCAGGACCTGCCTTTCCTAAACCCACGCTGGCTGGGCCTGATCCCTCATTTGTCCTCCGTGGGCCATGTGATCCCACTCAGGACGGTCTGCTCCAGAACCCTGCTGGGCCGGAGGTCAGGCTGACAGGCCTGGAGTTCCCCGCATCCTCCCTGCTGGCCTTCTGGGGTGTGAGTGTCACATTGGCACCTTCAGTCATCTGGGACCTCATGACTGCCCAGGACAGATAATAAAGGATGGAAAGAGGCTTAGCAAGCTCTTCCACCGGCACCCTGAGCACCCGTGGGGAACTCCCGGCCAGCCTCGTAGACTTATCAGTGTCTAAGTGGCTCTGCAGTTCACTAGCGAGTTCTTCTGGGATGACAGGGGCTCCAGTCTGCTCCTCGTCCCTGTCTATAGGCTCAGGGAGCTGCTTGTCCTCCTCGCAACCAGTCTGACTGTTGAAGACTGAAGCAAAGAAGGCATTAAGTACCTCAGCCTTTTCCTCATCCTTTGTGACCATATTCCCCCCTGCATCCCATAAAGAATGGAGATTTTCCTTGGCCCTCCTTTGTTGTTAATCTTCTTAAACAAACGCATTTTATTGTCTTTTACAGTAGTGGCCAGACTAAGTGCTAACAGAGCTTTTGCGTTCCTGATTATCTTTCTAGGTGAGGTGGGGGCCCTAGGAGTGGTGGGACACATGGTGGGCTGGGTGGGAAAAGCAGTTTGGCAGGGCACAGGGCTTCTTTGGGGATGTTTAGGGGAGGAAGACATGGCAGGACAAGAGAGAGCTGCAGGTCATTGGGAGAGAAACAAGCACAGGCAAAGTCAATGGGCAAAGGCCAGACAAAAGGCCTTTGTGAGCAAGGCCGTCTCCATGTCTCTCCTGACAATGGGTGGCTGTGCCCAGCAGGCCTTTGTGATGCATGGTGGCATCATGCCCAGAGGCCACTGTGACAGGGGTCCACGAGGTGACCTGGAGGGCACTTGTTGGGCCAAACCCCTCACTCCCAGGAGAGCAGCTCTCTGAGGAGGCAGCAGCTCCCTCAGCAGGCAGCAGCTCTCCCGGGTGCCCGTGGCTGTGTTCGTCAGAGCACCGCGAGGATGTGGAAGAGGCAGGAGGCGAATGCCCACTGCCAACCCCGTGAGGGGCAGACGCTGCTGTCCAAGCGTCAACAGGTGGGAGATGGGGATGGAGGGAGAGGCTGCAGTGGGACCTGGGGGAGGGCTGGGGGCAGAGACCGCCAGCCAGGCCTGGCACCAGGCCCTGCTCTGGGGAGGAGCCGGTGCTGGTACAGCCGAGGTGCAGCAATGCCCCTGAGGCAGAGAGCGCAGCTGGGAACCCAGCCCAGCCGGGCTGCTGTGGCCAGCATCCGACTCGGGGCCAGAGCTGGGCTTGCCAGCGTGCGGGGGGACAGTGCACCTGCACAGCCGCCTCCATCCCGTGCCTCCTCCTGCTTCCCACAGGTGCCCCAGAGGCAGCTGCAGGCAGCAGCGCAGGTCACACAGGTAACCTTCACGCCCCTCCACGGGGACAGACTGGTCACCAGACCGCTCACCTCATGGAGACCCACAGGACGTGGAGCACAGGAGGACAGCCTGGAGGGCGGGCACTCACTGCCCTGCAGTGGCACAGTCACACGGCCACCGAGATTGTCCGTGTCAGACTTGCCGCCTCTGCATGGCCCTCCACTGACACCTCCACACCGGCTCAGCCCTCACCCACTAAGAGCAGCCTCGGCAAGGGTCAAGCTGCCCCCTCTGCCAGCAGCAGCAGCAGCAGCCTCTGGGTCGTCTCCCAGAGGCAGAGCACGGTCCGGGGGCCCCGTGGCCAGAGGCCACCGAGAGCTTCCATGGGGCACTGTGGCTGCTGACAGGGCCTGGGAAACACCTTCCCCGGATAGCAGCCCTGATGCTGAAGGGCTCTGGCGAGGGTCAGCGGCAAGGCAGGGCCATCGCCTGCCACCCCTGCGACGTGCAGGTGGCATGCCGCTCCGCACAGGGACCCAGCCTGCTTGGCAGCACCCGGGGAACACCGAAAAGGAGGAGCTCGCTGAGGTGCAGGAAGGGCACGGAGGCAAAACATCCAGAGACCTGTTTAGAAGCCTTGCCCCGTGCCTGTGTGAAGACACATCCATCAAGTCCACCTGCACCCAGGAGCGCTCAAGTGTCTGCCAAGAGGCAGATGCAGAGCCCCAGGTGCTGCCCAGCGCTCCCGGCTTGACCGAAGGCTCCCCAGGAGAGATGGGAAACTCCTCTGAGTTCCTGTCTCCTGCCCTGGTTGCAGAGCTGTGCTCTGCCTCTGATAACTCTGGGCCCTGGGACACTTTTCTAAAGGAGCCAGAGGAGAAGGGGGAGCAGGAAGAGCTCCCTGACACAGAGGCTGCAGGAGAGAGGGGCAGCGACCCACAGAGCACGTCGCTGGCCCCGTTGAAAGAGACAACGGCAGAAGCAGCAGCATCTGCCATCGACAAAGATCCCTGGGGTGAGGGGCCCAGTGAGCTTTTCCCCGCCTCAGAGGCTGAGGAAACCTCAGGCTTCTCAGCTTCTCCCTCGTCTGGAAGTTCCTGTGAGGAGAGGGGAACTTGTGGGCCAGCAGAGCAGAGCGCACATGGCGAGCTGCTGTGCACAGAGACTGAGGATGCTTCAAAGCATCTTCTGCATATCGAGGCAGAGGAGCTGGAGAAGTTGGAGGAAGACATCCTCTCCTCCCTGGATCAAGAAGGCCCCTCGGTGCCGCCCAGCTTTTGCAGCTGGACCTTAGACTGCGCAGGAGAGGCCGAAAACTGCTCACAGCTCGTGCCTCCTGACCTGTTTGCAGAGCTGTGGTCTCTCTTTAACAACAAGGACATGCCATCCTGGGACACTCGTGTAGACGAGCTACTGGCAAAGTGGGAGGAAGAAGACCTCCCTGACAGAGACGTTGCAGGAGAGGGGGACAGCGAGCCAGAGAGCACATTGTGTTCCCCTCTGCAAGACAAAGAAACAGAGCCAGCAGCTTCTTCCTTGGACAGCGATTCCTGTGGCGAGGGGCAAAGTGAGGTTCTCTGCACGACACTGCCCGAAGAGGCAAAGATGTCGGCTTGTGCCTTGCCTGCCAATCCCACGGAGGAGGCCGATGCAGCAGGCGTGGAGGCTGGCTGTGCCCAGGCCAGCCTCGTCCAGGAAAATCCGTGTGGGACTGAGGCGCCGGCAGGGGCTTGCCCGGTGCCTGCCCAGCCCCTGGCAGGCAGTGACCCGACTTCCCCCACTGGCGTGGCCACTTTCCCACAGCCCCCGGCCCCACGGCGATGGCGCTCCATCGTCAAGAGGGCCCGGCGGGCTCTGCGCCGGCTCTTCTCCTTCAGCTGCCTCAGGGGGCAGCCGGAGCAGTGAGCCCGGCCGCCAGCACCAGGACGGTGCCCAAAGCTGCCGGCTCAACTTCAGGCCGCAAACCTCCCGGAGGCAGCCGCAGCTCCCATAGGCAACGGCACGGGGAGGCAGGCAGAGGATTCGCTGATGGTGGCATGGATGGACGGATGGATGGAGGGATGGATGGTGCCCACGGCAACCAGTTGCCACAGGTAGGTCCTGCTGCTGGCCCCAGCCCACCGCTCCCAAGGCAGCTGCAAGGTAGCCTGGTCGAGGAGAGCCGGCTGAGGAAGGGTTACAGCGCTGCCTTGCAGAATGCCACAGAGGCTGACTTTAGGCCCGGGCTGCATTTTGGGGTCCATCCCCACCCTGTGCCCAGGCCATATTAGAAGCTGAGAAATGCTCCTTGGGCCTCTACATTGCAGGAAAAGGAAGGCATGCCCATCCTCCCTCCACATGGCAATAAGGAAAACGTCTCCCTGGATCCCCACAACATGGACTGGAGAAAAGTGCTAACCCCAGCAGAGTGACCCGGGGCCCCCACCTGCACCTCCACAAGAACCACTGGGACATCTCAGCATCCGGAAGCACAGGGTGAGGAAGGACCGACAGGATGGCATTGGAGCCAAGCATTGTGTCTGTCTTCTGCTTGATGTCTCCATCCCCAACCCCTCCTTCCCTCCGTTCTTCCCCTCTCTCCTCCTCATCCTTCCCTTTTCTTATCCCTTTCTATCTCTCTTTCTCACGTTTATTGTTAAATAAAATCCCCCTTGTTGACTTTGCTAGACGGTCTCTTTGGCACCTTAATTTGTGCAGAAGCATCTCTCACTAATCACATGTTATCAGGGGCTCAAAGCTGGGCACAGGGATGGAGGTGTGGCCTCCCCAGTGCCCAGCACAGAGGGACAATCACCGCCCTGCTCCTGCTGGCCACTCTGTTGCTGACATAGAAGGCCAGGATGCCACTGGCCTTCTTGCCCAACTGGGCGCATGGTGGCTCCTATTTGCTTTCCAGCCACTCTTTCCCCAGCCTGGAGCACTACAGGGGCTTGTCATGACCCAAGGGCAGGATGTAGTCCTTGGTCTTCGTGGACCTCATCCCACTGGCCTCACACCATCGATCCAGTCTGTCCACATGCCCCTACAGAGCCTTCCTACCCTCCAGCATGTCGGCACTCCCACCCACCTCGGTGCCATCTGTTAATTCTCTGAGGGTGCCCCCAGTCACTTCATCTGAATAAACAATGATATTAATGAGGACTGGATCCAATACTGAACCCTGGGCCCCTGTAGTGATTGTCTGTCAGCTGGATTTAACTCCATTCGCCAATACTCTCTGGCCCAGCCATCCAGTAATTTTTTAACCTGATAAGGAGTGCATCTATTGGAGGCATCAGAAGACAGTTTCTCTAGAAAAATTCTTTGGGAAATGGTGTCAAAGGCTTTACTAAACTCCAGGTAGACACATCCACAACCTTGGCCTCATCCATCTAAGCAGGTCACCTTGTAATAGGTGGAGATCATGTTTGTTCAGGGAGGACTTGGCTTTCATGAACCGATGTTGTCTGATCCCTTTGTTGTCCTGTATGTGCTGCAAGATCACACTCAGGATAATCACAGAATCACAGAATCACAGAATTACCAGGTTGGAAGAGACCTTCAAGATCATCGAGTCCAACCTCTGTCCTAACACCTTAACTAAACTAAACCATGGCACTGAGTGCCACATCCAATCTCTTTTTAAACACATCCAGGGATGGTGATTCCACCACCTCCCCAGGTAGACCATTCCAATATTTTATCACTCTTTCTGTAAAAAAGTTTCTCCTAATATCTAACCTATATTTCCCTTGGCGCAATTTAAGACTGCTCCTTGACCTTCCCTGACACTGAGGTTTGGCTGGCAGGCCTGGAGTTCCCCAGAGCCTCCTTCCAGCCAAAGCACACTGCGACACACAAACCTGCATGCACCAGGAATTGAGTACTTGGGACTATGTCTATGCTAGCAAATTAAACAGAATCAGGAACTGTCCTTTGGTGCTGAAACTCAACTGCATACCTTTTTAGATTGTTGGCATTGTTCCTGCTGTTTTTTTAGCCAACCAGCACTGTCCCAAACTGTTCCTTTTACAGCTCAGTAATTAGCACAGGCAAGCAACCATTCCCAATAAGCAGTTTCCATGCAGCTACGCTTTACTGGAGGGTGAGAGAGTGAGGTGGCTTGGACATTTTAGAGTAGCCCTTTCCATGCCAAGGTGTCCCAGTGACAGAATAGTCCTAAACAAGCATAATTTGTTAGTATAAATTGAGTTTATGCATCCTGATTCCTAGATGTTTACCCTAAGCAAAATATCCTCTGAATGTTCTGTTCAAAGATTGGCTGCTACTATCCAAAAACACCTCAGGAAGAATAGATCTAAGACTGGAAGGACTTAATTGGTGAGATGAACCTTGATTTTAAGAGCGGGAGCTTTGCCTGCAAAAACAAAGTGCAAACTCATGACTGGGAAGAACATACTGATGACTTACTGGGTGTTCTTTCATCACTGCAGCTTTATTTTCAAATTACTTTTTTTGCATTGTTTCCAAAGGAAGGTGCTGCTCGTGTTAGAACTCTGCCCTGGTATTAGCAGCTGGCTACCATCAGTTCATTAAACTGCACCACTTCAACATGCCAGTAAAGCAGCAATGACTGAAGCCACTGCAGCTGGGATGATGTGATTCTGCAATGGGAGCAGCTGTAAACTTTGTACCAGCAGGAGTTGTGCCACCAGCCTGTGCTGATGGTTTGTATTGGGGCAACCGTGCCAGGGTTTGTAATGTGGGAAAACCAGCAGCATAATGGAACCTCAGATATGTCATTCTTATCTGACTGTTGTTCATTCTGCCCTGATGCAGAACTGGCTCAGAGCTCAATATTCATCTCTCACTCTTGATGTGAGCTCATTATATCAGTTTGCCATGTAGATATGCAGCATGTATGGAAGTACTAGGAAAATGAATGGAAGTACTAGGAAAATGAACTTTTAACCTTATCCTGGTCCAGGCATCAGTGGGATCCTTTGGAAACCCTTACATTTCAAGGGCATTTTTGCTAGGTGGTACTTCCAATTATGTTTCCAGTGAAGAATTATTTTCCTCAGTTTTTCACAAAACCTGAAGCACTGTTTATAAGATGGACATCGAGCCTCCGATCCTTTCAAGTCTTCTTCAGAATTAAGTATTTCCTCCTTTACAGAGCTTATGTGTTATCCCAGCAGCTTTATTTCCTAGTGAGGTCTTTTCTTAGATGTCTATATCCATAGAAGTATTGGAAATCACTAATCTCAGAGACTGGACTCCTTGTATGAGTGAGGTATTCAGAAACTGCAGATCTCCCTTCTGAATTAACTTAACTGGTGACAAATTTTACTGTTTCCTTTCTCCACCTGCTCTTTCCAAGTGCAGTAAGTCCACACTCATAGACTTGCTCGGAACATGTCCTGCTTAAATGCCACAGCCAATAATAAATCAAAATGAAAATGTTACATAAATAGGCCAGAATAAAGCTGGGTTTGCATGCTGCCAGCCTATCTGAGGGAGGTATGGTCGTCCTTAACAATAACATTAATTTTAACTTATAATAATTTAAAAAGCTTACGTATTAAAAAGAGAGATATACAAGTATGCAAACATCAAAAGACATCAAATAAAGCTTGATGGTAACTTTTTCTGTCAGAGCACACTGTGACTTGAAATGCTTTGCAGATCAGGTTTTTCAGGTTCTTTTTCAGGAATTCTCTTTTAGAAGAAAACCCAGGAGGAGATTTCTGCCCTTATGACTTTTTCAGAATCAAATATTTAAATTTTACTGTCAGTGCATCATTTTGATATGTGTTCTCAGCAGAGTAGATGCTGTGGTGCTAACCATCATGGCCTTAATCTCCTGCCATTGCACCTTCTGACCACAGAGTCTCTTTGAAGGACAGTCTGCAAAACAAAACTGGTGCTCCTCCAGACAGTGAAGAAATGCTTCACAGAGGTGAAGGGTAAGTCACAGACCTCTGATGATTACCAAAGTTCAGTGTGCAGGATCTTCCCTTTCATCAATGTAGAGGTCTGGCAGCAGGTGGCTTCTCCAGCCATAAAAACCACAGCAAGGTCAGCTGAGTGCCTTCACAGTCCTGCGTGTTTCCTGTGCCTGGTCAAAGACACAACTCCATTATCTCTTTTATAAGAAACCCCTGTTTCTGGTGGATCAGTGTGGACATACCTTCATCTCTGCTGATGGACTAAGGGCCCTTGATGTTTCTAATGGAGCATTAAGGGGAACTCAAATAATGCCCCAGGAAGGTTAGGCTTGAAAGCCTGCTAGTTAGATGATTCATCTGACCTAACATTAGGTGTCTGCCACTTGCCTGGGCTTTTATTACATTCGGTGGTGACCTGATCAGTATAGTCCATGGAGATTAGTGCATGATTCATCCTAACAAATGCAGCTCTCTCACTGAGGGTGAGATGAATCATGCCACAAACTACAGTAGCTCTACTGACTAACTCTTTGCTGACTGCAAAGACAGCCCAGAGTGACTTGCTTAGAAATAAGTCTAACTCCATAAATATTCACGTTTAGCTAAACAAATTCCACTTCATACATCTTAAGGGCTCTCAACACTTCTGAAATTGCTTTTGACACCTGCATTTGAACACCTGATTTAAAAACATCCATGTTTGAGTAATCATACTTGAGAATCCTGCTAAAATCGTGGTGTCCCTACTGATGCTTAATTACATTGTCAGGAGGACATAAACAGTGGCTCTTCCCAATGCACTACACTGAGGTGTGTTGTAATACTTTTCAAGGGGTGTGAGAGGTTTTTGTCTTAAGGAAACGTCAAAGGTATTATGGAAAGAATTCAAATGATTCAGCTTGAATACACTCAGCAGATAAGTAGATCTAGGTGATTCACTTACTTCCCCTCTGGTGTGTTCTAAGCACCTGGGAGTGAAAAACTTGGTTGAGATATTTTTCATAGAGGAGAATAAAGGAGTTCAGGCAACTTCATCTTGTCTCTGCTGCACTGTTCTGTGGATTGACACTGTCTTTTTGACAAACTCAGAGGGAGCTGACTTCTGTTAAGCCCAGATTTTATCCCAGAAAGGTAAAGCTGAAAAACTTACACAGCTTTGAGCTCTGATTACAAAATCCATTATATTAGTACTTGGAGTTTTCAATTGGGATCTAACTTTTGGGATCAAATTAAACTACGTATAATAGATGTTCTGCTAAAAGCAAATGAAGAATAATCTGTCCAACTAAATAATAATAATACTTCCCACATACTCCCTTTTCTAAACTGTAGTAAGGAGAGTCAACATAGTTTCTCACAGAGTTAATCATGCTTTGGGCATCATATCATCAGAAGACTGTGGATGGAATAAAATTTTACTAAAGCTAAATATTTATTTGAAGCATAACAGTACCAATAGAAGTTATCAGGGCATAATCAATAAAGGAATAAGGAGAGTTTGAAAACAAAATAAAATTGAAATAAATAAAAAACTCTATCTTGATTAAGAAAGACTCTGGAAAGTCATGGAATCATAGAGTGATTTGGGTTGGAAGGGACCTTCAAGATCTGCCATGGGCAGAGACACCTTCACTAGGCTCAGAGCCCATTCAGTCTGGCCTTGACACCTCCAGGGCTGAGGAGTTTTTAATAATTCCTGGAATCATTAACAATGCCTCAGAGTAAGGAAAACCATCTCCCTTGCTTATGTTCTGGATGTGGCCTCTAGATGTTACTGAAAGCAAAACACTAAGAAATTTTGAGAAGGTGCTTATGTCAGGGCTTGAAAGAGTACCCTGGAGATACAGGTTGCATTGTGTCATAGTTCTCCTTTCTGGTACGTCTAAAAGAAACATCTGCAATGCCCCCCTGGCACTGCAGATTTAATGCCAACATGGTACAATTGAATCATATGCTGTAGCAGGTGTTTAGCAGACTACTCAGGACATTAGCAGAGAACAAGACCAGAGCTGTTGTCTGGGGGAATGAACAATGTGATGCGAGTAGCTGTTCAGTAATTCCCAGCAATGGTATCAATTCCTTGATACTCTCCACACATGCACACAGTGCTGCAAGAATATAATGAGGCATTCTGGAAGGACACATCTGGGAGTCCCTGAAGAAATCTAAAAGTGTTTCTTTTGCCTTTTTAATGTCCTGTCCTCTCACAGTGACCTAGAAAAACTCTTCTAGGACACGTGAGTCACCACTATCATTGTTACCTTACTGTCTTGACTTTTTTTTCCTTTTTGGAAAGTAACCTATTATCTTGCACATAAAAATATTCTGGAAAGGTTTTATGAGAAATTAACCCTAATTATACTTTTCATTCTCTTTCAGGGAATAGCCCAGAAGCTTGAAAGCCATTTCATTATATAGCTGTAAATGAGCCACTCTAGGCTGTACATAATATATATGCATCTATTATATTTATCTATCTGTATATCTCTGTCTACCCATCTATACTTGAATTGTTTTTGTTTGTTAAATATTCCTACTGTCATGAAAAGAAGTGTATAAACTTTTTTCTTTTATCCACAGTGTGGATTTCCTAGGGAAAGGAGAATGCTACCAAGGTGTGGTACAGTACATATATGCCAGAGTACATCCGTCATAGAAATCAGCACTAGCAAAGAGTAATCCAAAAGGGAAGTAATTTCATGTTTATACCTGAAAGAGACTGAGCATTTTTAACCCCTTCCTTATATTAATTATCATCTTTGAAAATAAGGCTAGAGATTTTGTTTCCTGTATTTCAGAATCTACATTTCACCTAGAGGGAGCCATCTGCGGAGCTATTAACTGCACATGGAGACAGCCAAACCCTTTATTTCTGTTCAGACCTTCCCTAATGGATACATTTTCTGCTACAGATGCCTGGAAGACTCAATGAGATGACTACAATTTGGTGAACTGAGCCTTTTTCACAGTTCTATGCTGGTGAATATCTAATTTCTACAGCACAGGATGGGACACTTCTGTAACATATCAGAAATGAAGTTGCTCCAATGAGAGGAGCAAAGAAGTTGTTTAACTGATTAGCCTAAGGTCAGCTGATTAGAGATGGAGAGATGGGTTCAGAACATTTGGCTTAATTTGTCAAACCATGATTTTGCATTTGGGCTTAGTTTAATAAACCTATTTTGTGGGGAAAAATATTTACTGAAATATAAATAAATCTGGGTACCTCAGGGACAGCACATATTAAACCATCTCTCAAGAAAATCATGCAAGGAATGGAGATCAGGTTTAAAATGTGAGCAAAACTGCTCTCTGAAGCAACATACACCCAACATAGAGGAACCTGAGAGGAATCTTCACAGGATGCTTACTGTCCTAAAAGAAAAGGGACTGCTGTGCAGCATTGGGATGTTTAATTTCAGGAAAGCTTTTCCCCATTCCTTCAGACCCCATTCCTTTAGACCCCATTTCTTTTGACCCCATTCTGTTAGTCTCCATTCCTTTAAAACTAAGACTCATGATTTTGTTGCGCATGGACCTTGCAAGATATGCTTTTCCCCTTATCAAATAACAAAGCAGAACTTTCTTCTTTGCTCATCCAGAAGTTTTGAAGAACTGCCTTCTCACAATGAAAAATACATATTTTAAACTAAAGGGTTTGTAATTTCTCTCAGTTCTACCGAGGAATTGTTATTAAGGTGCATTGGCAGTGCTGGGAAGGAGGAACTTAAGCAGCTTCAGTCCAGCCTTTGTGTGACAGGTAACTGCAGCTACTCTGTGATTTATAGACTTAGTAAGGATGTTCTTAGCAGTTCCAGAATTAGGGTGAGACAGATTGCTGCATCTGAAAATATAATGTATGATGTTGCATTAAAGGTGTTACCAACTGAATCTTAAACTTGGTATGATTTCTATAGACACGTGTAGCTGCTTACTGAAGGCAAATAAGTTATTAACATGCAAAAACATTTCTTTAGAGAATATTTGCGTCTGAACACAATATGGAGCACAGAACCTTTGGATTAACTCCAAGTTGTCAGTAGTAGGGTTGAGTGAATGATTCAGAGCAAGCAATGTGACTGTTGAATTTTTCTTTCTGCTTAAAAAGTGTCTTCAGACACATCAGTGTTTCCTGAGACTAATTTGTCTCCAATCAAATTTTGGAAAGGGGAAAAATCCACCAGAGAACTAAAAAAATCCTTGAGACTTTAGCTTGATCTTGAGAAATCTCCTTGAGAATACACATTACTACACCTCCATAGCCTAGTGCAAGAGGAGAATTTTTTTTATTGAAGGAAACAAAAACTAGACATTTCATCTAAACAGGAAGCTGCTGTGAGGAGGATTGGTGGTATTTATCAGGGTGTGTGGCAGAAAAAATTCTGTTTGGTCTGTCTTTACTTATTAAGGGTTAAAATCTGTGTAGGAAGGTGATGTGAGTACTACTGTAGAAAAATTGCATTTGTAGATTATTTTTGGAGGGTTTTCTTTCTCTGTCTGCAGTGATGGGTCAGTTATCACTTTGAAGGAGATCTTTGAGACTGGTGAAACATCAAGGTTCTGTGGAGATCCACACTGAGGAACCTGTAAGTATTTGGATCCTTTGATCTTTAGTCATTGGCACTTGGGGACATAGTTCAGTGTGGCCATGGTGGTGCTGAGTTAATGTTTGTACTCAATGGCCTTAGAGGTCTTTTCCAACCTAAACAATTCTGTGGTTCTATCCATAAAATGTCAGATCAGGAAGACAAAATCAAGGAGTTTTGCAAAGGATTCTCTGGGACGGTTGAGTTTGGCTACAACTCCTCTGGAAAACCAGCGATGTTCAGATGAACATCTCAAGCTTCAGATCATATTTCCTGATATGATCTTGTTAGATATGGGATGTATCTCATCGTTCCTTAGTAGCTGTGGTGAGGGCAGAGCTAGTTCCCAAAGAGAGATAACCCCCCTGCACTCAGGACTTTCCTGTCAATGGATTGATGGAAAAAGACATAATAAATGACCTTGGTGATGGGCAGTAATGCAGTCAGTGGGATATACCAGCAAGCCCCTAGGAGATTTGCTGTCTCTCTTATGCTTTTCTGATCTACTTTTCCTTTTCTCCTCTCACACCTCGTCAGTTCAGAGTGCAGACTGGCTGAAGGATGGCTTAACTCTGTGCATGGAAGATTCCCATTGAAATGGATATTCTGGCTTCCTACAAGGCCTTCAAGTATCTGCACCCAGCAGTAATACAGGCATAAAGTCTGATGAGCTATCTCCATACTACTGTCCATGGATTTCTGCCAGATTTGTGGCTCATTATTCAATGTTTCATGTACTGGCTCAAAAATAGAAGGAATGTTTTGGGTTCTAGGAGTGATCCATAGTGATTTGGGAAGTCCCTTTTCCTTAAGAGCCCAAGAAGAAAGCAACTGTGGAAACACAAAATGGATTTTCTTTAATGGTAGAAGCACTGCTGTCAGTATGCTGAAGGAAGAACTAACCTCCTACTAAGCTGATTTTTTTCCCCATCAATTCGTGTTAGTTAACAGTGTTTAAACTGCATCATTATAATCCTTTCCTCTAATAAATGCTTCAGCCTTTCAACTAAAGCAAGGTGCTTTATGTTTGTGTACACTGCAGAGCCAATCTGCAGTGCCTTGTGGCAGTGTTTGCAGAGGATGCAGCAGGAGTTTAGTTCCATCTCTGGGGAATTGGACCACTATTATTTACAGTCACACGAGTGTAAGTCCTTGCATATAATTTCTGAAATGTCACCCTGATGCAGTACATATCAAAGTGTGAATTTCTGTGCATGTTTGTGCCACCAGATTTTGGCATGGATTTGGAATTTGAAGAGTAGAAACTGGTCCCACTAAATAATATGAACCTTGTGGAATCATGCCAGCTTCTTTTTGCTAATGTGACCTTTTCTTCCATGTTTCTCTTTCCCTGTCTGGCTGATGGATAGGATGATTTTAAGACACTTTAGTACATGATAGGGCTGCCAGGTTTGGATCCACATCCAATTATTTCCAAAGGTCAGAGGCGCTTGCACTGGGCATTCGTGTTTGCATTCCTTCTCTTAATTTCCAGGAATACTGGTGACAAAAATAAGGCAGAAGACAATTCTACTGATTATACAAACCCTTGCCTAGATATCACAGCTGTCTTTCTTATTATAACTTATATTTTAGATGAAACCAACTTATTCCTTACCTGCCTGATTGTAGATCGTTTTGTACCTTCCTATTCCAACACCGGGCTTCCCTGGAGACAGAACTGAATTAGAGAGATTGCTGGATTGATTCAGTCTGGCAGCTCCTGTGTTAATATTGGTCCTAACTTCAGGAGTTGTCAAACAATAAATAAATGAATGACAAACTAAAATATGCCGGGGTTTTTATTTTCGACATGGCAGAAGAAAGAAAAACAGAAGTGAAACAGCTTAGGCCTCCTACTTTGTTCTATCTATCCTGAGATAGAAAGAAACACATTTAAACTTTTCAAGATCAATATCCATGAAAAACTTAACGACTAAATAAATCAAAATGAGAAAATCATTGACTAGTGGATATCTAGACATTGAAATCTAGGTTTACGTTTTGTCAGCCACTATTTTTTTGAGCCCTATATGCTTCAAATTTAAAGATTCTGTAGCTTCTTTGAATTACTTTTACATTTATCTTTCTGTGGATCCAGATCTTTGTTTTTGGTTAGAAGGAACAAAATTCCTGAGGACTACAATGTTTCAGATTCTGTGCAAGCTGTAAAGTTCCCCTGAAACCACTTTCATTAATTTTGCAGAAGTTGCAGCCTTAAGGCTTTAAAAAGTGCTAAGCAATCAGCAGTCACTCATTTGGGAGCCTAATTATGGAGCTGGGAAACAAATATGTCTTGGTCTATCACTTGTCTTGCATAATATGTGTTCTGGGACTTAACCCCACACCTGCTTGTACAGATGTGTAAATACTTGAGACTGCTGGGTACCAACACAGAGATCTCTTTCCAAGTATGCCACTGAGTGACATGGGAAAGCATCTGCATCCTTCAGCCCATGAAGAGGAGTCTCCTGGTGGCTGAAATTGGTATTTTATTATTTCAGATATTATCTGAAGTACTTGAAGTGTCTCTGAATAGCAAAATAATGACCTCTAGTCACATCAAATGACTTGATATACATTGTGCTGGAAAAGTGCAAATATGCAAACATTGTCCTTTCAGATGTGGAATAAACAGAATTAAGCAAAGATATGCTATTTTCTGAACTGTTACTTTTTAAGGAACATTTCTAACATCGATGCCAAACCAACTCATCTCAATTTTAGCAATTTTCTTTTCTTCCATATTTTATTGACAACACCAATAGACACTGGCTTTTGAAGGTAAAGCAGAATTACCTGGAATGGACCAGCACTGTTTGTCTGACAGAGGGTTCGGAAGAGGAGCTGAGCTCTCCTAGGTGGACCAAGCAAGACTTTGAACTCATATGCTCCTCCTTCCATTTTCTCATCCCTAAACTGAATCCCTGCCCCCTTGATTCTTCTTTTCCCTGTTTTAATAGCCTGAGGTGATGCTTGCTGCATAGTTTGAGGCTTTGAGGCTTTTGGAGTAATGCAAATCAACCTTTTTCTTTTAAGTATGAGATGACACTGGTGGGTAAGTGCTGCCCAAGGGCCAAGCTCAAGTCCAGCTGCTGTCTCACTCCCTCCTGCTCAAGAGATCAAGTGGAAATAATTGGATGGAAAATCGCTTCATTTAAGACAAAGACAGGGAAATCACTTTCCAATCGCCACCATGGGCAAAACAGACTTATTTTGGGGAAAAGTGGCTTGATATATTATCAGTTATATTGGATTCAGGTAATCAGAAACAAAGGCAAAAGTTAAAACACCTCCCTCCCACCCCCTTTCCCAAACCCATCTTTCCCCCTTCACTCCCAATTCCTCTCCCATGAGGGTGCAGGGGTGGGGCTGTGGTTGGTCCCTCACAGCCCCAGCATGGCCTGGGCTGTTTCCTTGGCTACAGTCCTTCAAGGACAGCTGTTCCCAGTGGGGGTCTCCCCATCTGTCTCCACATTCTGTGGCTCCAAGGGTTTGCTGCCTCCAGCTTCCTCCTTTCCCACTGGAGTGTAACTGCTCCTCTCCAGGACAGTCATCGAGGTACATGATGGAGCTCTTTCATATTCCCTTTAGATACTGAGTTCCTCTTTGCTTTCATACCCTGTAGCTCCGTCCAGTGTGAAAAACCCCACAAATGCCTCCTGCCAGTCTCTCCTCCTACACATACCCACCCCAAATCCTTTCCTCTCAATGGGACTGAAGAGTCAACTGTGAATGCTCTATTTCCCAAAAATGGTGCAACGCTTTCTGAGTGACTCCAGCAGTGGCTTCCTCTGAGGTTGCTGGACACATGTCCCTTGGAATTCTTGCTAAGAATTGTAAAGAAGGACAAAGACCAAGGGTGTGGGTTTAGGTAAACTGTCCTTTACAGTTGTGGAGCAAATGGAATAGGTCCCCACTCTATATGGTCAGAAATTGGGAATAAAGGCACTGGAATAAAATCACCAGGTGGTGTTAAAAGGGTAGGAATCATGGATTCCAGAGAGGTCAGGCAAATAATACAAGGAACTTGATGGAATGGGAACATGGGAAGAGAAACAATCAAATTATATTGAGAAAAATGCAAAATCTGATCTGGGTGCATTGAGGGAAAACTCATCCCAAATAGCCTCTTGTTGACAGAAGAGAAAAGCCTGAGAAAAATCTAAGCTGAACCTAAAAAATCTACAAAAATCTCCACAAGCAAGGAGATTTTCCTGGTACTTCCAACCTTGCTAATCTGGGAATTTGAGAGGTGATGAGGAAGGATGGGGTAATGGAGAATGCCTCTGCCTCCAGCATCTTCAAGTGCTGTGTGCACACACTCATCTTCCACTCAATGCAATTTCATTTGGATTGTTGTCCCACCTCCCCATAACACAGGAGTTGTGTTTCGCCTGGAAAGACTCTCCCAAGTGACTCCCTGCTATATTTCCCGTATTGTAAGGGTCAAGCAATAATTATAAAGACATATCAGGAGAGGCATTGACTTAGAGAAACTGCAAGGAAAAGATGTGATTCTTCTGGCAATGAAATTGTGAAGAGGAAGATGAAAAAATAGATACCAAAACAGGAAATGTAAGCTTTGAAAAAGGAGTCAGAGCTGCTAAAGCTGTTTTTAGAAGAAAACAGTTTATAGAACAGATTCTTCTCCCAACACAACTGATATTTGCAATTAGAGCCAGTCAGAAGATAAGGCAGTTTATCTTTTTAAAAAACAAAAACCTTGCAAAGAATTGATCTGAAATGTTATTCAGGGTCAGATCCATCATCCCCGTTCTCTGCTGCTTTAGATCTCGGACTTCCAGGCCTCCAGGCACTAAGGAAGACAACTTCACCTCAGCCAGAATCACATCACAGAGTTGGTTTTTCTCCTGATATCTGATATGAACTAACATCCCCACAAGAAATTGCCAGTTTAAATCATCAATTGCTAATGATTAAATTAGCCTAGGCCTAGTTAGCTATCTAAACATTCAATCCCTTTTGGAATTATGTTTATGATCTGTCTGATTACGGAAGCATAGGAAAATGCCCTGCATCATTTTGTGATGATGAGAAAAACTAAACGTTTGAGAAAAACAAAAAAGCTTTTCACTTTGTAGAGATGAAACAAAAAAGTCCATGTTGAGGAGAGGTTTCTTTTATTTCTGTTTGAGAGAACATGATGAAATACAACCCAAACAAATCAAAGCATCAACAGGGCTAGAATATTTGGGGGGAAAAAATGAAAGGCTATTTTTTTTATTGACAAGCAATGTGAATGAAAAATGTTCATACTATTCGAACTGTTCAAAACCCGTTCTATTTATAACTTGAGAGAGGCAAAAAAGATGCATTTAAATGTGGATAAAGAAAGTGTCCCAATTTCTGCAGTTTGTGAAGGCTCTGCCTGATTTCTCTAAAATGAAACATTAGGCAAGCAGGTAGGGTCTAATTCTTTACTAACATAACCATTTTAGCGACACTGAACTCACTGGACCTATGACAATTTATGCCAGTGGAGATTTGCTTCACGATACTCCAAAGCTCCTAACCTTTGGTGTGTAGCAGGAAGTACATCTTCTAGCAAGTTTATTGCAAACAGCCCAGCTGCTGTGTTGGGCAGTCCTTTTGTTATGTCCATTCTTTAGCACTGTTGAGTGTACACAAGTCAATTTTTAAGTCCCCTCTCCTTGCTTGCAGCTCAGTTCCATTCAGCCTTCATCCAGAAATGCACTTTCTTTTATTCTTTTCTCCCAGGATATGCAGTCATTTTAATGTCAAAGAAGCTTATAGATAAACATACATATTCATATGTTTGGCAGGATTAAGCATTATTCTGGCACTAAATACAAGATGCTAAATTACAGGATTTGAGCCCGCTGTGGTTTGTATTGTTTTTTCTTGAGGGTAATTTCACAGCTCCATACGTGTAAGAGAAGGTAGACGTAGATAAACAGTATTTGACTGCAGAAAAATGTGAAGTTGAGCTTTCAACCGAATTGTTATTTTAAATTAGATTTCAGTGACGCCTTCCATGGAATACTCCAGGTACTTTACATTGTTTTGGATTTCGAAGTGCAATCCATTCCCTAACAAATGATACTGTATCCACACTGGAAAACTGTGTCAGACGTCCCACCAAAGACACAGGAGCACGTGCCACTTTGTATGGCCTCATTTTGTGGTGTGACATCATCTGATAATTCTTAATCTCCCCTGTTAACAAGACCTACTTGTTACCTACCTATCAGGTGCTAAGCTCCTGTATTTCATTTATAATCAATCATTCACTCCACAGAACAGCTTTTACTGACAAGTAATTCATTACTTTATTGGATCAGCCACTAATCTGTCTGACAACATTTGGGCCAGAATCATACCTTGAAGTAACTAAGCACAGCAAAAACTGCTTCCAACTTGGTTTTGAATTAACCTTTCCCCTAGTCTAGTCTGCCTTCCCCAGCTATGATTCTTGAAACACCCAAAGCTGCTACTGAAGTGAGTAGATGAAATCCTGGCTTCCAGCTGCCAAGCTCTTACTGACCTCAGTTACAAAAAAAAAGGATTTTACCTACTGGCAGTCATTCAGCACCTTTGAAAATCAGTGACTTAACAACTGGCCAAAGGTCAGACCAGAAATCAATGCCAGAGAAGGGACTAGACCTCTGTAGGGTCTAACTCCCAGTGTGGCCCTGGAAGCACAAGGTGCTTTCCTGCCATGTACCATGTCACAGATTTTTCTGTCATTTCTAAGCCTTTTTTCCTTAGTACATGTTGGACTGGGGAAGAAGCCTGACAATATCCTGATTAAGTTGCAAACATGCATCAGCTCCTTTGCCCTGCAGTACAAGGGAATTTAAACATTTGGAGAAGAAAAATGTCTCCAGGCAGGAGGCAGAAAAAAAAAAAAAGTAAGTTTTCAGAAACTCCAGCTGTAAAAGAAAAGTGAAAAACACAAGCTCTTATGAGTATGAAAGGTTCAAGAGGGTAGGAGCACCGATGCCTTGAGATTTAAAGAAGGGCTGTGTTGGCTTAATAGAAACTTACCGCAGCTTTTTCCTACTTTGAGAGTGGGGAACGTTACCTACAAAAGGAAAGAAAGGAGAAGTCTGGGTGCTTTGAAGGCTGTTAAGTGTGCTTACCTACTGGGTAAAGAGGGAAAAGGGAGAGCCAGCTCATGAGAGTAGTCAGTGCATCTGAAAGTGAACTTCTGTTGGCTCTTGGAGGCCAGCAAGATTTTCTTGATCTAGTTTCACTAGTCATTTTGCTAATCCAAAGGTTATATCCTTGGGTTTTTGGCAAATATTAGGCTGCAGAAATGTTCCTTGGGTTTTGGGGGAAGGTTGTTAATGCGGCAACACAGTGAACAAATCTTTGATTAGCAGGATGAAAAAAGATGGAAAGCTGTAGAGAAAACATGCCTAATCCAGATCCTGTTCCTATCCATATAAACACTGGTTTAGTTCAGAGTAACACTGGCATGAACAGCTTCACTCTCGATATTATTCACTACCTTCTGTCCATCAAGTGTTTGTGTTCTCTCTCTTCACTGAGCACCCAAACAAAAGTGCAGTTCATACTTGTATTTGAGCACTCAGTGTCCAAAGCCATCTTGAAGCATTGCGGTGCCTTATAGGACTTTTGTCCTCTGAGGAACTGTGGGGTGATGAAATTCCCCACTACCTTCCATGAAAAAAGTATATGGTACGAGGATAGCAGGTTGGTATCCAAGGTGCTCCAGCATAAGGACTCCTGGTGGGATTACAGGAAGCTTTAATTTTCTATGTCATCCGTCCTTCATCACTTCAAACCCTACAGTAGTGAAATATGATAAAAAGTGAGCTCCTAAAAATTGAGCTCCTATAAACTTTATGCTTTGAACACAAGTCCTCTGAGATAAGCATCATGTTCTGCAGCCCCCACTTGTGCTGTGGGTTTCCTCCTGTGGACATCTGAGGCACATGTGGAATCAGAAAAATGTGACTGTGATTAGGACTTGAGCTACCAGCACTATACAGGTATGAACTGACCCATCAGAGAGACATCATGAGGCCTTCACCATTTCCATGACCCTGAAGACTGGTGTTACCTTAGCATAAATAGAAAATAATGATTTCTGTAAGGTCTACTTATAAATTTGTAACTCCTGACACAGAAACCAGGTCTCGTTCTCTCCTGACAAGCTGGATATGTGCCGGTTACCTGTGCTTTGAGTCTATCCTTAGCCATGACTTAATTCGCACATGGTGAGAAGGAATTTTTGGCATTTTCTCTGTGGGTTGGCAGACTGTCAAGTAACTCTAGAATTCACTGTGAAGAGGCTCTGGGCTGACCTGCCACAAGTAAATGATGTTGTTTTCCTTAATCAGTCCACCAGAGCTGGCATCTTGAGTATCCTTCATCTAATTTTCTTGCATGCTGGAATCTGACAAATATAGTAATGGTGTTTTTCACTCATTTGCAATTGAGTTTTTCTTTCAATGGTATTAAAATTCCCCTCAAATGCCAAACTTATTTGTGAAAATATTCACGTATCAGTTTTAGTAATATAACTAAATATTTAGTTATAGCTGTCTATCTCCCAGGGGTTTTGTGAAGCTTGTTTAATTGAGGTTTGAACTGTCATTATTTGTGAGATGAGATTATCTATCATTCATGAGCTTTCAACTGAATACCAGTTTGTTTGGAAGAGAGAACACTGGCAAATCCTGAAAGTTTCATGATTTTCAGCACAAATAATTATTCCTCCAAATATTCACTCTGTATATTTTGTTGTTTATTACTTGCTGTTCATTATCCACAGTTTGTCATTTTTTATATTCCTGTCTAAAAAACTCAGTCACCCAGTCAGGTACCAGAAGTAACAGTATGTGACTTCTATGACCATTCACCCACCATAAGTAACATACACAGGAACTTGCACAATCGAAGCAAACAGAGCATGAATAATGTGCAGACAAAATTTGCTTACATGAGCTATTCCATGAGTATTTATGAACTAGAAACACATTTGTAGAAATTAGGATCAGAGTGCAAGGAGAAGAGCAGAGCCAAATTTGCTGGAATTGAATTTCTACCAAGAGCTTATAACAATGCTGGAGTTACAGATAGGTGAACTCTTAAGTTCAGGTGAGTCACACAGAGTCCTGCAGCAAATCAGTGGGACCAGGAGGGAAATGGAGACATGGTGACATTTCAACCCTGCATGGCAATGCCTTCCCTGCCTCCCAGCAGGCTGCTGTGCTGTGACCCCTGCTAGGATGAATTGCAGATGTGCAGCCATCACCAACCCGTCATTAGGTTCACCTACGTTCTGCACTAGCAGTTTCCTGTGAGTTTCCCATCACAGCATGGGAGATGCTCTTCATGCACCAAAGGCAGGATGCCTGTGAGAGGAATCCATGCTATAGACTGCAGGAACTCCAAATCTGTCTCAGGATCAAGAAAGCCTTGTGGCTCAAATACCATCTGTGTTTCCAGCTAGCAGAGGTCCAGGCTGTTATAAAATACCCACTGATTCATCCATCATGTCTGTCATAATTTCCCAGAGAACTCAAATGGATGAAAGTGAAAGTGGAGTTTCCCTCATTGCCTCTTTTTTCTTTTTTTGCATGTTGTCAGGGTTTAACCCCAGCTGGTAACTAAGTACTACGCAGCACCTTGCTCACTCCCCTCCACCTGCAGTGGGATTGGGAGGAAAATTGGAAAAAAAAAGATAAAGCTTGTGGGTTGAGATAAGAACAGTTTAATAATTAAAGTAAAGGAAGAAGAAGAAGAAGAAGAAGAAGAAGAAGAAGAAGAAGAAGAAGAAGAAGAAGAAGAAGAAGAAGAAATGAGAGAGAGAGAGAGAAAGGAATAAAACTCAAGAGAAACAAGTGATGCACAATGAAAATGGTTCAGCAGACATTGACTGCTGCCCAGGCTGTCCACCAGCAGCAATTGTCCCCTCACGGCCGTTTTATATAGTGGGCATGACATTCTGTGGTGTGGAATATCCCTTTAGCCAGTTCAGGTCACTTGTCCTGGCCTTGCTCCCTCTGGGCTTCTTGTGCACCTGCTCCCTGCAAAGTCCTTGATTTAGAGTGGAACTACTGAGCAACAACCAAAACATCAGTTTATTATCAACATTATTCTTATACTAAATCCAAAACATGGCACTGTACCACATACTAACAATATTACTACCTCTAGCCCAGTGAAATGAAAACAGTTGACACAAAGTGGGGGTTTTTTTGAAACATATACAAAAGCACAGCTTTTGCCTTTATAGATTTCCTATGCATTTTTACATAGCCAGAGGATCACAGGGGAATAAAGTTGCTGTGTATTATTTCCTAGTAGAAAAGGCATCTTCTTACCCACAAAATTGAGCGGGGACTTAGATTAAAGGCAGACAAGAGCCTAAGAGCATAAGCAATGAATTAAAATCCCCTTTGTCTTTCATCTGGCAATAAAATCCTGCCTCGTGTTTAAAAACGCAAATGTTGCATATTTAAAAGCAAAGATTGTATTTGTTACACCGACCAGCTGCATAAATCCTAGTGGCCTTGGAAAATTAATGTTTTGTTTTAAGCAAAGCTGAAGTTACTCGTGTTATTTCACTCTATCAATAGCGAGTATATTAACATTATCTAGTGTCTGCAAGCACACTATTAATTTACCTTGTACTGTCCCAATAGAGGAAAAAGAATTGTTCAAGGCAATGAGGCGTATCCGCTTCCACTCCTTGGGACTCCTTACCTCCAAATAATCAATATTTATGTGGTGAAGGGAAGGCAGAGAGGAAAAGGATTCTCTGACTGATTTATTAGCTAAAGCCACATCATAGTGGAATGAGAGTCTGAAGATTCTTTACTAGACTGAATAGACACTAAATGGTTTATCAAGGGTAGAGTCACTGTCACAGTGCCCACCTGAAGTCAGGATTAATATGACATTTGCTAGCCAGGAGGCTGACAGATATAACTTTCCATTTCCAGAACGATACTTTCTTGATTGTAGAAAAAAATTCAATATGTTCTTGAAAATACTTTTTGTTCTAGTATCACCTTTTTTTTCCCATTAAGGAAAATGTTTTCTTACAGACAAGCAGGTTGTTTTCTCTGATGAGAACTTCCTTTCGCCTACAGGTCAGATGAACAGCACAACACACAGCTCTTAACAATATCTGAGGCAACTCCCTGGCAAAGTACAATTGGCAAGAAGTGAAAAAATGAAATATTGGGGGTGGGAATTTTTAAGTAACATGATCTGAATATTTCTTTTTAAATGATGGGAAAAATAATTGCCATAGGAAGACCTTTTTTCCTTTTGACCTTCAGCAAGCAATAAGTTACTTTTAAAATTGCATAATGGTAGCAAATGCTGTAATCTATACATAGGCTGAAGTCAGAGAGGGATGGCAAGCACACTGCGGCAATGCTGAAACATTTGGTTCTGGCTGTCCACAATAACACATGCTTCCACTTGAAGATATAGATAACAGTCACAAAAAAAGCTCAGCTAGAGGGAAAAAATATGACTCAAACAGTGTCAGAAAAAACAGTTTATTTTCTCCATTTTGCTAACAAGAGTAGAATACAGGTCTGAGTACTTAACTCCCCACTGTAAGAAATGAAACACAGGTGCTTAACTTTCTTCCTTTCTTTACTAATTATTACATCAAATTAAGATAAAAGAATGCCTAAATTCATGCCTGTACACATGCACTTATATGGGAAAGCACCACTGAGTGTTCATCAAACCTGCAGTTGGGGCTTTATAAAGAAGGGTGTCTCAAAGGTAGACCAGGCAAGTTGTTTTTATTGTCCCTTAAATACTGTAGCCCTGCGGATACTTGGAGTTCACAGGAAAAGTAACAGGGGGACACTTTCAGGCTGGAATTAGAACAAAAAACAACTGGGAGAATGATGACACAACTATGAAATGATGGGGGTGACTATCCAGGCTATACAGTGGTGACAATGGGGAGGGATGAGGTGTGGTTGACCTTTTCTCTGAGCTCTGCTTTTCTCAGTGCTGGAGAGGATTCAACCCCTGAGACAGCTGACATTTATTTGTATGGTTTGTTGCAGTGACCTGAAGTGAAATATGTATCACAGAATCATACAAAGGTTTGGGTTGGAAGGAACCTTAAACATCATCTTGTTCCAACACCCCTGCCACAGGCAGGGACGCCTTCCACTGGACCAGGTTGCTCCATGCCCCATCCAGCCTGGCCATGAACCCTTCCAGGGATAGGGCATCCGCAGCTTCTCTGGGCAAACTGTGCCAGACCTTACCAACCTCACTATAAAAAAATTTCTTCCTAATAACTAATCCAAACCTGCCTTCTTTCAGTTAAACTGAAACTTCCTCCTTGTCCTGTATCACCTTGGTTTAAGTATCTGCAGTGTGGACTTTTACATAACCTACCAACTTCCTTCAGATGTGTATTTTGGGATCAGAGGAACTGCACCTAAGGCTCGGTTCATTACACCACCTGTAGCCAAACACAATCTGTTAAGGTTTATCCTTTACTTCTTTTCACAACCTGAAATGAGGACACTGTCCACTGCAAAGTGTGTGCTGTACTTTTTGTGTGTTGGTTAACACAACATGAATCTGCCTCTAAATGTATGGCAGGTTTATGCAGCCAAAATGTGAGGATTTAAAAAAGTGAATCAAGGGGCCATAACTAAGAGTAATGGGATGATATTAAGTGAGACAAGTGGTACAGTGAGTGTCGGGAAATGCTCCTGGGCAGTGCAGGCACTTGGACTGTGGAGGATGCTCTTGGGGGATGGACACTACATAATGTGCACTTAACGATATCTAAAAGGCACAACACTGCACTCACTGGTGCCCAGACTAAATGATATTGCAGGGGTTTACTGCCCTTTATTCTAGGTACTAGGCTCTAAATCATTGTTTAAAACCTATATAACCTAATTCTTCTCTGGGGTAACTTATCTGAGGTTCTCAAGGGTGAAAATGAGCCCTCACAAGTAGGAGAGAGTACTGCAGCACCTGGAGGCAACACTAAGAAACAACTGAGATTTTTGTAACAGATAAATTCAGTTTAGTTTGAGACAGGAAATAATTCCATTTCTCCCTAGTTTCATGGAAATTACACCCTAGAAAACTCCCCTGAAGGATATCTAGTTGCAAATACTCTGTAAGCAGAAAAAAATATCATGTGCTGGGGGCTTATATCAAACTTTTCCCACCTGAGTCTGAGGATAAAGAAAACAGGAAAGCCAGAAATCTGAGTGAATATAGCTTAAATTAAACACATACTAAAATTATGTGATTTTAGTGTGTTTGTTTGGAGAAGAATATGTTTACAACAGCTGTTGGAAGAAGCTTTTTATTTCTTTATATATTCCTATCACTTCTAATTTTTTCAGTCCTTAGGAAGATTGTTTATATTTCCAGATCCTGCTTTCTTGATACGCCTTGCACATATACTGAGAAGAACTCAGCCCTAATTGTCAAAGATTGTCTGAGACTGATGGGTACACCCAGTCTATGTTTAAGAACTTACATCTTCAGGGCTCACCAGATGAATGACCCTGAGATTTGCTCAGCTGGTCAGAGCACAGTGCTCATAACACCAAGGTTTGTGGATTTAATCCTCCTGTGGGCCATTCACTTAAGAGCTGGACTTGATGATCCTTGTGGGTCCCTTTCTATTCAGAATATCCTGTGATCTGGAGTGGGGGAGAAGAGTCAGCATTGCTTGGAAAAAAAACAGGAAAAAGCATAAGTTAGTTAAGTAGAGGTGACTCACTAAAGAGTTAGAACAATTTCTCCCAAGATACCAATATTCTGGTTTTTAGTCCTTCTTTCTGGGGAGTTATGAAGAAGACATCAGCCAATATGTAACGTTTTCATGTTCCTGTTTGGAAACATAAAACCAAGACAAGAACAACAACCTACTTGTTACCTTTCCATCCTGAGAGGAGGTTCTGAAATCCTTAGTGAAACTCACATGAGATTTCCAGGGACATTTTGTATCTTTGAAACACTCAGGGATTCCAGAGATGCTCCTAAAAGATGTGTGATGCTTGATGAGGTGCACTGAGATGACGTGTGAAGATAACTACAGGCACTGGTTCCTCAGCTCTGCGAAGGTTAATAGCAACAGGATCAAGTTCTGTCTGACTAGATAGAACAATTTCTTGTTGGTATAGTATTGTGAACCTTAGTTGGCCAGTACTGAGAATAATCTTCTTTTACCTTTGCGTGAACAGTAATTTGAGATGCACTAGAATGTACTTAGCATAAACATGGAAGACAGGACAAAAAGAGAGATGGTTTGGTTGCCCTGCTTGAAGGAAACATCCAAACATTGCCTTCTGGTTAAGATGGATGTGCATGCTTTGGATCTAACCAAGAACCACCCTACATTCCTCTCCTGAACATGAACTGCAGCACCTCCCTACAGAGCTGGTGCTGTGACTGCATCTCCAGCTCTACAATTTAACTTTGTTCTTCCACCTTCTGCTCTTGGAGATTTTAGCATTGCCTTTTCTCTAAAAGAGCTGGTACTAAATTAATAACTTGACCACAGTGCAGCAGGGAACAGGAGAGATTTCTTCAGCAGGAGCACAAGAAAGGAAAATCCCATAATCTTCCCACTCCCTTCCTGCATTTGCAAGGCCAAAAGAGAAGCTGAAGCAAGTAACCCCCTGCCCTTAGTGCAGCAGCCACTGTCTCATTAGCCCAAGCATGTTCCATCCCTCTTCTTTAAGTACAGATCTGCACTCTCAACCTCCTTGCTGCTTCTTACCTCCTATTCACATTTATTATTGATATCACCTATCAATAATGCTTTCTGCTGCTTCAAGAGTTTGGCCTGTCTGCCAAATCCCAACTTTCAAGTGCTCTTTGCTTCACCTCATTATATTTTTAATGACCTATGTTTTTTTTTCCTTTTTTTCCCATCCTGTGCCTGTCCTCTTCCTTGCAGAGTGAGAAAGGTGTTGGCTGAGTAAGTGGCAAAGGGAGCAATGTTGGTGCTTTAAGCAGTTGCTCCCACACTGCCCCTCAGTTTACTAACCAGTTTAGCAGCCTCTGAAGAGGTAGCAAATGTACTTGTTTAAAACCCTATTCAAGCGTGGATGCTTGCTCAGAACCACCACACAAGAGAGAGTAAAACCTACTTATTTCCTGCAATTTTGCTGCAAATAGCTGTACTTGATCTTTGAAAAGACAGTTCTCTTCATCAGGTTTCCCAGCTTTATAAATTGCAATCTTCAACCTATTTTGTCTTCTTTTTGTTTTCAAAACCAGCTCATTTCATAATGGCTAAGGTAACATCCTGTTACTCAGAAGACACAGCACCACTAGAGTTATACCTGAGAACAGGATTACAACATTGAACCAGAGAGACTGAGTGCCAAACAGAGACAGGATTAGTAAATTACTCTAATATTTAATTTGACAGCCTTGTATAACTGAGGAACCTCATCACAAAGGATTTGCCAATGATCTCAGAATAACACTAGCATATGTATTTTGAGGCCATAGAGGAAGTTACTTGGCCCTTAAACTTTTAACAACTCTGTCCTGACTCCAGTCTAATACAGCATGCTGTCTCTTGTTGCCATTTCCGCTGCCTGCTGGGTCTGTGAGTCTGTTTGGGTCAAAAGACACATATGTTATGTTTCCAGAAACCAAATCAACCAATTATGTCATTTCCCATTATTATAGTTATTTAATTGAAAAAGAGTAACAACAGAAGAAATGCAACAGGCAGGCAAGAGCCAACTTTCTTGCTGAGTGGAGTGAGCCTGCCATGCTTCTGTCCATCTCAGCCTGCTCAAGGTCTTGGTGTGATGGTCAAACTTTCCAAGCTTTGCCAGCCCATGGAAGGTAGAAATATTACAGTCACTGGTAGTCACTGGTCCTCCAAGTTCTACAAACCACATTGTGACTTCATCCACAAATGTGATTTTGAGAGTATTTATAGAAGGATCATAATGGGATTTTAAGTGGGTGCAAGAATTAATTAGAAGGGGCAGAAGTCAGAAGGAACAGGAAGGTGTTGTGAAGACACTGCAAGTATCTGAACAGAGGAGACAGAGTCAAGTGTTCTTATGCTGCCTGAAGGACATGCACACAAAATACAATTCAGCAGACATGCCTCAGCTGGGAAATATGCACACATTGCTGATATCCTGCCAGAAAGGAACACTGCCAGAAAGTTTCCACTGCACATCAAGGAACATCCCAGTCTCAATCAGAGATGTGCAGGATGCTCAGGAACAGCTGAGCTCTCTGTGAGATCCATCTTGTTGATAGTCCCCTCAGCACAGTCTGTACCTGGATCTGGAAAGGAAACTGGTGAATACTGCAGGGCACACCATTTAATGGCTGGGGTACTGCAAAAGGATGGCTCTGCATGCTATGTCCACCCTGGCCTGCCACCAGAAGCATCTCTAGGATTCAGGAAGGACAAGGTGTCCATTTTGCCATGGTAGAGCTGCAACACAGCGGACCCTTTGTTAACCTCCAATAAAGGGGCACATAATTTATAGTCTGGTCTTGGTATCACAATTCCATGGCATCAGGACACAGAATTATCCTGATCTCCTACTCACACGGGTAAGGCACAGCATGAGTGTGACACAAGTTGGTGCCTCTGGGTGTATTATAGAATTTATAGATATGGGAACACAACATACAAGGATTTTTGTCTTATCAGATTGATGTCCTCTGTGCTCATACCTTTGGAAGAGCTGTGATAATTGAGATAATCCTCATCCCTTAAAGCAGCTTTTTAAGCTGTGATTATTTTGGCAGCACAGCTCAAGTTTTATCACTCACAGAATGCAGAGGAGGAAAAGGAAAAAACACTTCTTCTTTTTGTTCAGCTTTAACCCAAATAAGCCCAGACCACTGAAAAGAAGAAGAAGAAACAACCTCCCTGTACTCATCTCTCCTCTGATTACTGTCCAGGCATTCACACTTGCCAGAAAGTACCTCTAGAATTATTTTATCATTCTTACATACTCTGAATATTCTACTAACAAAAGGATTTCTAAAATGCACAATCTTTTGCTCTGCATAAGCAGTGGTCTCTAATTGTGAAGATCTAAGTCCAGAGCAAGAGCAGAACATGAGAACTTCAAAACCAAATCCAGGACTTGGGTAAGTTTTCAGAACAAGAAATTTTTCCCTAGCCTTTTTTTAGATAAATCATAATAACAGAGCTTCATCTTCCTGTATTGAGTCACCTTGCTAACAAAAATATGTGTGGTATCTAAGACTTGCTACTTTCTTTGAATTTCCTATTTGCTATTTTAAAATCTTTTCTGTCTGTATTTACTGCTTTTGAGATGTATTCTCTGCCTGACAATGTGTGGGAATTCTGAGGGTCTGACTCAAGACTGCAAATTTTCTTAGGCACACTTATGTCAGATCTTCCTGACTCCAGCCTCAAACTACTCCTGTCATCATTAAAATAAATGTTCATGTAATGTTCAATTCTGCCTACTCTGTGAGAAGCACACAGTGGATTTCCAAAGTATCAATGTGGGGCACGAATGTGGGACACAAACCCTAAAGTTAAGGACTAAAGTGACAAATTTAGGCACTATGTTAACCAGACATATTAGAGGACTTACAGCCCTAATGTCAATGCCAGTGCACAGTGAATTCAAGATCCAAAGCCAGTATTCACAAAAATCAATGATCCAGGCAAGGGTGTGTTGTAAATTATACCTTTTTTTCTTGTACTTCCTGAACTGTGGAGAACTGAACTCCTTGAGAAACTGTAAGTCAAACTGCAGGTTGTCAGGCAGCTTGCCCCTTCTTGGTATTCCACTTTATATGACACTCTTTGTGGATGAAAACCCCGGCCATGAAAGTCAGATTGGAACTAGATGGTCCTTTAGGGTTCTTAATACCCAAACATTTCTATTATTCTTATCTCTGCTGTGGTGAAGAGTGTGAAATCTTCTTTGTGGAGCATACAGATCAGAGCTGGACCCCAGAGGTTTCTTCTTTCGGTACTTTCCAAGGATTCTTGATAAGAGAGTATGTAGAAACCATTTCCAGGCACATGAGGGACAAGATAACTGGGAACAGAGTCTGGATAAATCATGTGTAATAAATCAGGGCAAATTTCCCTGACCAAAATTATTTTTTTCCAAGTTGAAACAGCAGTGTCTGTGACCATGGGTAGGGTGGGATTTAAATAATACACATCAGCTTTAGGAAAGCTTTCAACACAGTTTCTTTAGTATCCTTGCAGCCATAATGAGGATATATGCACTGGATAGGTGCACTGTTTGGTGACTATGAAATTTACTGAATTGCCATGCTCAAAGGTGTGACTGTGATTCTGGATCCCATTATCAACAAAGAATGGCTTAGGAAATGAGGTTTCTTTAGCCTGAAAAAGAGAAGGCTAGGAGGAGACCTATTTGCTGTGTTCAGCTGCCTGAAGGGTAGCTATAAGGAAGACAAAGTCAGGCTTTTCTCAAAGATGCAGAGCAAGGAAAAGGAGGCAATGTTTGCCACAAGAGAGATTTCAGCTAGCTACAGGGAATAATGATTCACACAGACCCATTCTTCACAGGTTAACCACAGAGACTGTGAACTCTCCATCCCTGAAGACTGCCCAGCTCAGCTGGACAAGGCCCTGATCCAACAGACAGCTGGAGGTAACTTTAAAGCTAATCTTGCTATGACAGGGGTGGTGGGTAGATGACCTCCAGAGTTTCTCCACTCTACATTAGTCTATGCTTGTAAATATTTTGTGAAGCAAGAATATAACCCAAAGAGTCATCCTGCCCCAAAATGAAAGGTCCCAAAGCTTCTGCTCAGCTACAAGAGGGAGGCAGCAAGCTGAGACCTGTGGGACCTGCTGAGGTGCATCCCAGAGTCCTGAAGGAATTGGCTAATGTCATTGCCAAGCCATTCTTCATGATATTTAAAAAATCATGGCACTCAGATGAAGTCCCTGGTGGCTGGAAAAAGGGAAGTATTCCACCTATTTTTAAAAAGTGTAGAAAGGAGGATCCTGGGACCTACCACCCTGTCAGATTCCCCTCTGTGCCTGGGAAGATCAGGAGCAGATCCTCCTAGAAGCAGTGCTAAGGTATATGGAGAACAGGGAGATGATTTGGGACAGCCAGCATGGCTTCTTCAAGGGAAGGTCCTGCCTGACCAACTCAGTGGCCTTCTATGATGGAGCGACCACAGCAGTGGACAAGGGAAGAGCTACAGATGCCATTTACCTGGACTTCTGTACAGACTTTTACACAGTCCCCCACAACATCCTTCCTTCTAAGTCAGAGAGATGGATTTGATGGGTAAACTGTGGTGAATGAGGAATTGGTTGGATGGTTGCATCCAGAGGGTGGTGGTCAATGTCAAAGTGGAAGGAGACAAGTGATGTCACTCAGGGGTCTGTATCGGGACCAGGGCTAATTAATTCCTTCCTCAATATACCATGGACAGTAGGGTCAAGTGCACCTTTAGAAAATTTACAAATGACACCAAGCTGAGTGGTGAGGTTGTCACACCTGAAGGACAGGATGCCATCCAGAGGGACCTGGACAAGCTTGAGAAGTGGGTCCATGGGAATCTCATGTGATTTAACAAGGCCAGCTCCTGGTATAAATACAAGCTGGGGGATGAATAGATTGAGAAGAGCCCTGAGAAGAAGGATTTGGGGGTACTGGAAGATGAATATCTGGACATGACTTAGCAAAGCACACTCACAGCCCAGAATGCCAAATATATCCTGGGCTGCATCCAAAGAAGTGTGGGCAGCAGGTGAGGGATGGGATTCTGCCACTCACTTCACTCTGGTGAGACCCCACCGACAGTTCTGCATCCAGCTCTGGGGTCCCCAGCACAGAAAAGACGTGGACCTGTTGGAGTGAGTCCAGGACAGGGACATAAAATGATCAGTCTGAGAGAGCTGCGGTTGTTCAGAGAAGAGAAGGATCCAGGGAGACCTCACTGCAGTCTTTCAGTACTTAGGCTTCTAAGAGAGATGGGGACAGACTTATTAGAAGGGAGTGTTGTGACAGGACAAAGGCTATTGATTTTAAACTAAGAGAGGGTAGATTCAGACTAGATACAAGGAATAAATCCTTTACTGTGAGGGTGGTAAAACACTGGGCCAGGTTGCCCAGAAAGGTGATCATTGCCCCGAAAGGTGATAGTTGCCCCATCCCTGGAAACATTCAAAGTCAAGTTGTACTGAACAACCTGATCTAGTTGAAGATGCCCCTGCTCATTGCAGGGGATTTGACTTGACGACCTTTAACGGTATCTTCCAACCCAAATTCTTCTATGATTCTGTGAGAGACCTCTAATGAAACAGAGACTCAGCAGGTCACACAATGCGGTTTCCTTGGAACTGGCACTGCAGGCAGTTACTACTTTTCTCAGAGAAACATGAAAGAAGGCACACGAGAGTCAGAAATATTGTTTCTTTGAAGTGGATCCTCATCTCTGCTTTCTCCTCATCTCTTCCCTTATCTTAAAGCATTAGTCAGCTGAGTGGGAAAAACTATTGACATATAAACCTGAGGAGCAGGAAAACAAGTTTATGGCACGCTGGTCATTCTCACTGAATGTTCTCACCTTCCAACTGTTGTTAGTGGCCTCCCTCCCACTAATTTGCTCTTCTTACATGTGCTGTTTTGAGGCTGTGACTTATAGCTTTGCCCATATATGTGCCAGAAACTGCCACCTGGAAGAAACTGCATTTTATTTTCAGGAATACACAGAGTATTCCTGATGCTTCTTTGGGATTGTAAGCTGAGAAAAGGCATAATTTCTGGATCCCAGAAAGGCATAGCGTTAATTAGGTGCCAGCTCACTCAGCTCTTGCAAGATACTTCATGTGAGACATCAGATTTCGAGAAAGTTTCATAAATAAAAACTCTAGAATTTAGCTTCAGGACAGCAAAATCTTTTTTAGGCCTGGACCACCTTGTCCATTCTCTTCCTAACACAGTGCTAATATATTCCTTTATCCAGAGAGCTTTGTTTCTTCATATTGAGGTGCAGTGAAGATAAATACTCATGTAGCTGGTTGGTGAGATATGAGGTGAGGCTCTGCTCTGAGAATATCTCCAGCTTGAGATAACCAGCAAGCAAATAACAGAAACCAGAATCACTGTCATATTGTAACACTTAATCTGTGTGTACATTTATAAGAAATGTCTAAATCAGTATAATCAGTATTTCACCTCTCTATCCCATTGTCCTTTTGTTTTATATGAGATTTTTGTTCCCTTGTTCCCGTCTAGTGGTCAGGTTTATTGTTTTGATTTTTTTTCCACATCACTATATCTTATCATTCCAGTACTCAGCTCACCACATGAATTTTTAATACTGGTTTTATGCTAAATGTCCCTGCCTTGCACATAATTTGACCTTACTTACTGAAGGAGTAACTGTGCAAACCCTTCAGAACACTTTACCCTCACTGCATCTATGAACAATATTTCTTCCTTGTGTTTGACTTACTCAACCAAGATTCAAAACACTTTGAACAGTCACGTGACCATTTTTTATTAGCCCTTTTTTCATTACAGAATAAGAAAGAAAAAATAAAACACTAACCTTTCTGAAAGCTAATTACATTTTTGGTTGCTAGTAATTGCGCCTGTGTTTTCAACTGGCATCTATCCTTGAACACACTGGGAAAGTGAAAAAATTAAAACTTGCCTTCTACTATACTTAAAAAATGACTTGATCATCAAGAAATATTCAGTGCAGCTTTCAAATGTGGTTTAGGAAGGAGCTGTAGCTTGTATTCACCTCAGGATAATTGGAAAATGTCTCAGTTTATCATATTGGTGCTCTATTCAGCAAAATGTTTTCTTATATCTCTCCCAACCTAGTAAAATTTTAATCCTGTACTGAGCTCAGCAAGAACAACTTTAAACACCTGCTGTCTCAGTCATAATGTCCACCATCTTTCCCTTAGGGAGTGTAGTTTCATTTCCATGGGCAACTTGAAAGGTAATTCCAAAGTCTTTATTGAAAAGGTGTATGTTTACCAATGGTCTGGTTCACTTCCAGCAAAAATAACAGGAGATGTCAGACATTTTGAAAGGCAAATGTTTGCTAACAAGAATCCATTACAGAATAAATAGCTATCAAGCATCATAAAATATTCATCAAGTTAACAATTAGCATTGTGGTTATTCTGATGACCATTGAAATGTCATTTTGCTTTCTCGACCCTGATATACTCTTCCTTCCATAGTATTCTATGGCGAAGATTTTCACAGTCCCATTAGGAATTCATGTCCTTTTTTGAGTACCATTATTTCCTCCAGTTTCAGTTCTCCTATTAGTTTTCCAAATATTTGTTGGGTCTCCCTTGTCTCCTTGCCAAAACAGCATGTCCAATCTTTTACAGATTTCACTACTAGATGTATTCCTTCCTTATTGCACTTATTTCCATGCATACCTGGACCCCCACAAGCTGTTTCTCTGAAGCAGGGGGCAGCACTGCAATAGGATGAGTCCCTCACTCCAGGTGAGTTCACAGCCTGTAGTTCTTCATCTTTCAGCAGTTTTTGATTGCAGAATGTGCTCGTTGCTCACTTCCAACAGCCTCCATTCACCGTGGTTTCAGAGGAGGAGGAATAGACAGAGCAGTAGTCAGACAACATCTCAGTCCTTTCTGGCTGAATGTAAATTTGGAGATTCTTCTCCTTGAAATCTGCCCTGACAGGGATAGGCAAACTCTGTCAATCTGAGTTGTCATCAGATTTTCTTTTTTTCTTGAGAAACCTTAGCCTGTGATTTCTTCATTCTTCATTCAATTCTGCTGAAACAGGGCCTCAGCCATTTGTAACCCACAGAATAATGACCTCTGCATGGTTTTTTGGAAGTTGCATGAACACTTAAAGAAAAAACTCATCCTATCCTCTATATGGCTTACCCTTTGCCAGTAATATAATTTACTTCATTTGTAAGTAAAAAAGTAGTTATATTCTCATGCTCACAACATGATATGGAAAAAATAGTCTTAACTGAAACTGCAAACAACAATAATATTTATGTATCCTAAATTACCCAAATTGTAAATATTGGGCAATTATCAGTAGGACTAATTGTGAAAATTCACTCTCATTTATAACTAGTCAGAATGTCACTTATGGGATACTATTTTAAAGAAATTAACTTTCCCTTTCATATTATTATCAAATTGAAAAAAATTGCTAGTTAGAATTTAATTGTACCTGTTCCAGTGTGTAGGTTTTTCAGTGGTAATCAAAGTTTGTTTAGATTCTGCTGTCTCTGACACTTTGCTTTGCTTTCATGAGTGCTGCATTCTGCTGTCTTATCAGAATACATTCATTGCAAAAGTGTAATAGGCTGTTTCTTAATAGACAGCTTCAGTGTCTAAATTATTTCTGAATGCCTTAAAAGTTGGTGAATTAAACTGTCCAGTTCTGCCTTTTCACCAGCACAATCAGAAAGAAAGAGATAATACAAGACAAATAATTATCATAACAACTTTTACAGTAGAAGCTTAAAAAAATAAAGTCAATTAATTTAAATGTCAGCTTATTGTCAGGTTATGTTCTTAATTTTGTTTTGTTTCATTTTTTTCACCTTCAAATGTCAACCTTGAATAAAAATTGTTGTACAATATTAAATTATGTACCCAAATCTTCACTACAAGATAAACCTTTAGAAAGGACCAGGTTGACAGTGCTTTACAAAATAAACAGGTATTTGAGAGTATCTCCTTCCTCTGATATTGGCATTTGACAAGTACAGGTGAGAATTGCAAGTCTGTTCAGTTTGAAAACCATTTGGGCATAAAGATTTGCAGGGCTGCATTGTCAGTATGTGTTGGAGATAAGCCAAACTTTCTAAACTTCTTTTTCATTTGTCTTTATTTCTATAAAAGGAAGTAGAAAGTACCAGGATACAAAACAGGCTAAAACCCAGCACTGCTCTTTTAGTCACCTTAATATCTATTTGTTTTCATGAGGAAAAAAATGTCCTTTCCAGCATATTGAAACGAAATGGGCAAATCCATGCCATCTACAATTCATTGACACTGGCAGAGCTGCATCCACTGACATGAGGGCTGGATTTTAGATGTAAGAGCTACATGTCACTCTTATCCAGAATAGTAGCAGTAGTATTATTACTGCTGATATATCACATTTATATCAAATGTCACTGATAGGTGCCCGTTCCCTGTAGATGTAGAGTTCCTTCATTATGTGGGATTAATGCAGGAGACAGAGACGATCTAGCTTATAATGTTCCTTTTTGCTCTGTTTATGTTCCTTACAAGATGTTTTTTGGCTCACTTCTTTCCAAGTTACTAAATTGCTGTTGTTCCTATGCATTCATGCCACAATTAATAAACTTTGGTGTTACCATTCCCACATTTATCAGAGTTTTCACAGTTAATTAATATACTTCTGTGTTCCTAAGCCTATTCGAATTCGATTCCAAATTCTGCTGTGAACTTTAATGAGCTTAGCAGGCAGGATCCTGCGGGGAAAGTTGGCAGGGCACCACATGGAACCCTGTGTTTGTTTGACTCTGGCAAGTCACTTCTCCATCTCTCACCCAACATCTGCCCATCTTGCATAGTCAGCGAGCAAATCCTTCGCCTGTCACGGCCGGTGCCAGCAGTGCGCTGTTGGAGCTGGCAATTATTGGAAAGCTGAATCAGGGCTTAGAACTCTGCTAAGACTTTGCCATAAAAACAGGCAGTTAAGCAATGATAAAGGAGTAGGTAGGGGAAGGACTCAGTGCTAGATGTTCTCCTTCTTAACAGAGTGCCTCACCTCCCTCCTATGGATAGGTCAATGGTCAATATCACAGGATGTTTAAAGATGAAGTTTCCCTTTCAGGGAGCTGCCCTGAAAGTGGGTATGAACCCAGCAGGTACCCTCACACATGTGCTTTGGATCCACATCACTGCCTTAAACTTGGATGGAACATCCTCTCAAAATGACATATGGTGTCCAGTCAGTCTCTGTGAGCCATCTTTGTTTCACCTTTTTTGCACCACTGAAGTGTTCAATGTTGATGCAGGTTTTGTCTTTAAATAATAGTTTCACTGTATTCATCTGTATTCCAGACAGACAGGGAGACTGAGAAAGAGGCAGCAGATTTTACTCTGTGAACATAAATGCTCTGAACACCTCAGAAATCCATTATTTAAGCTGTGATTTGATAGCGATCACTGTCAGTTACCCAAATCCAATATAAACTCATTTTCTGTTCTTTTCTTCCCTTTTTTTTTTTTGTCTTCTCTTTTTAGCAGCCCTGGCACAAAAGACTAGAAGTAAAATATTAACAGGAATCGTGTGCCAGAAAAGCTCAACTCAAGAGAGTGTGCTGGGTAATCCAATTTTAATTTCCCAAGTTTCTATCATATTATATGATACTTGGTCAATCAGCAACACTCAAACCAGTAGTCTGCTTTGCATTAACAAGGAAATTTAAACTGCTCCTTTAGTGTTAAAAGGAGAAATAATTTGCCTGATTTAACTGACAAGTGGCAAGTTCATCAGTATGTAGTGGACAAAGATGACAATGATTTGTAAATCCCCTGTGAAATGTGATTTTCACACAAGTTCTAGGGAAGTTGTTGATGTGGTCAAAAGCTCCAGTTTTTGATCTCATTACACTTTCTAGTTAAGTCTTATTTTAGTTATGCCCAAGCTTATTGTGGTTTTATCATTCAGACACGATGTTTGCTGTATCACAATATGCTTAGACAACACAGTAACAAATTGGCTCCTGGCAGTACTGGTGTAGGACTGAAGTCTAAACTTTTGTGAAAAATTCTGTTATACTCAGCTATGATGGTCTAAAATAAATGTGGAGTCAACTTTGGATCCACAATAATGACGATGTTCTGTAGCTAATAAAGGTTATGAAATATGAAAAGTACATATATTAAATGCATATCAGAATTAGAAATTACTGATTCCCAGTTAAGACAATTTAAACACAGCACCAGCTTTGGTGGTAGTGGATCAGTGATATTTTTGGCACTGAAGATGGGGCAGTCAAGCTAAGATGGAGGTCTGCTATCTCATTCTTGAAAACCCCATTCTTTCTCTCTGATCTTCCTAAATGAATCTCTTTTTCTGCTTGGCTGTAGGCCAACTCTGTTCTACAAAGTAGAATGGTCTACTGTAATGTGTCCTAGAAGTGACAGGGACCTTCAGGATTAATGAGAACAATGACATGGGAAAGAATGGCAGTGGAATATTGGATGGACTGCAGTATTGCACAGGTATGACCCAGAAGACAATCTGCATGTCCTGGAGCAATGGTGTAACTGGGTTTGGCTGGGATGAACTTACAGAGGTAAATTCTTCTGTCACAGCCTGTGTGGGGATTTGCCTTTGGGATTAAAACAGTGTGGACAACCCAGCAGTGTTTTGGCTGTTTGCTGAGCACCTCTTGTACAGTATCAAGGTTTTCTCACTCTCTTCCCCTACCCTCCCAGGTAAGAAGTTTGGGACTGGGCAACAGGCTGGGAGGAAACATATCCAGGAGAGCTGCCCCAAACTGACCAAAGAGTTATTCCATGCCATATGACATCATATTCAGCCATAACTCATGGTAAAGAGAAGGAAGCAGAAATTTCAGAGTTATGGCATTTGTCTTTCCAAGCACCTGTTATGCAAGCTGAGACCCTTCTTACCAGGAAACAGCTGGACTTTTGCCCACCAATGGGAAATAGTGAATTAATTCATATTTTTGCTATACTTGCACACACAGCTTTTGCTTTTCTTAATAAACTATCCTTGTCTGGATTCACAAGTCCCTTTGCCTTCCATCAATTTTCTCCAGCCCCCATCCCTTCCAAGATGGGAGTGAGGGAAAGTCAGGGTGAGTATTTGGCTGCTGTCTGGGGTCAGCCCATCACAACTGGCCTTTTAGAATAGGAAAGTTATGGCTGTTATCAGCGGCAGAACACATTGGGCAAGAGCAGGGGACCTTGCACATTCTCTTTTACATAACATACATTATATAATGTTTCCAAAATTGATTTTTTTTTTTCCCAAGGACAGGGGCTGGGGTTGGGACCCAAATTAAGACAACTGCATCAGGGGTCTGCTTCTTAATGTCCACTGGGTTCTCATTGTAATTGGTGGTGATCTGTGGGCCCTGCTCAATCCCCCAAACATGGACACCTATTGCCATGTAGGAGGCAGTGAGGTTCCTTGCCTGGTCTCTGACTGCTGGTCCAGAAGGGCCACAGGTATGTTGTGGGTCTGATGTATCTGTCAGCCCACTTGCCTCTGCTATCTCAAACACCTCCATACCCACCTGAAAGTGTCTGAATATTGCCACTACCCAATGTGAACAGAGGGGAAGATCCTATTAGCTCACCCTAAAGCCGATTGTCTGAGCAGCTGAATTGCTCTCTGGGCTCTGTTGGCTGAGCTGATCAGATGAGCCAGGCAAGAGGACGCGTTACAGATGGGTGTCTGACAGCACCTGGGACAGTCAAAGGTACCCAGGACTACCCAAGAACCTATGACACACAACTTCTAAGAGTGCATGACTCTTGGAAAGGGCAGCTGGAGGAAAAGCAGGGTGCACTAAGTGTCTCGTCCAGCTGGAGATGACATTCAAGCAGCAGAAGCGTGTCTATTAAATCTTGACCTGCCACAGTGGAGTCTTAGATACCAAAAGTGGAGGTAAGCATCTACTTGTAAATACTTACAGTTAGGAGTATTAAAATGAATCCCACCTGGTAAAGGCAGGAAAACTGTGCCCGGGATGGGTGGGAGGCCATTCCATGTGCCATTCCATGTGTAGTTCTGCTCCATTTCCAGCTGCTGCTCCAGGCGAGCACCACCATCCCACGGGTTCTGTGCAGCAGCTGCCAGCCCTGGGAAGATGTCTCAGCTATTTGTGGGCGTTGCAAATAACACTTGACACCTCTGAATAGGCAACTGACTCAAGCCTAAAGATTCATTCAAGCAGTCTATCAAACAAAAAAGGAAACTCCACCAGTGATGTGTTATGAAATGCTATGCTTAGAATCTGCATCATTGCAAATAATTGAGCTAAAATGCCTTTTCACTGTATTTTCTCTGATGAACTAAAATGGAATCATCATATAATCATCAATAACTGAAGGAAAACACCTGTTGTACAAAACCTGAGAGCTATAAGTGATGTTTCTAAAGCCAACAAAAAATTCCACCAAAAAGAAGAAAACCAAATGAAGCCTACTATGAACTTCATAAAAAAACCTGGAAGCAAACTGGCTGATCCCATGAAGCAGGTAAACTATACTTGTGATAGAGGGATATTAATTGATTATATGAGAAAAAAGACTGACAGCTCTCTGTCTGAGTCTCTGAACTCTTCAGTTTTGGTTTCAATAACTTGCCTAATTTTCATGAGAACATGTAGTTTTGGCAGTATTAGTTAGATTCCAAAGAAGAAGTTTTTTAACAGAAATTTCTCCATGAAAATTTTCACTATGACCTACCAGGGCTTCATTCAGTGCAAATTGTCATTAAGTTCTTTTTTTACGGAGTAGGGCACACTGGTCAGCTTCACCTCTCCAGGTTCATTCCCTCCTTGCATTTCTGAAAAACTGGTTACATCTTCACATTAGCATTTACATGACACTTAGGTGTTGTGTTTTTTATGTGTGATGTTCACTGGGCAAACATAGCTATTATACCTTTCCTAAATGTATAATCTTTGGGTTTTTTTTTTCTCTGCCTGGAACATCTGCAATAGTTTCTAAAGCTGATGACCCTCAGAAGTTTATCATATCCCCAGAGCTAGCATATGGAAATGGTTGCTTGAACTCTCCAAATTAAAGTGCAAACTGAACCAGACTCATAGAAATCTACAGTGATTGCTCCAGTCTAAGACTCCTCTGCCAAGAGGAGAATGTCTCTTTCACTTTACTAAGAAGAGTAGGAACCCCACATATTCAGCTTCTATGTCTTGGTGGGCACAGCAATGAAGAGGTGAACAGTGCTAGCAAACTGCTGCTGTAGAAGTCGGTGAGTATGTGACTACATCTTAGGTTCTGTGATAACAATTCATACATTTCCTGGAAAAAATCGATTCTTTTCTAACTGATAATGCATGACAACTGGAAAAGATAAATGTCATAGACTCTGGAAATCTAGAAGATTACAAAATCTTAATTAAAAGCAGAAATGTGGATCTTCAGAGTGTAAGTTGGTAAATTGCATCAGTATAGAGTCATAGAATCATAGAATTTTTTGGTTTGAAAACACCTCTACAGACCATCAAGTCCAACTCTCAATCCAGCACTGCCAAACCCACCACGAAACCATGTCCCTACATATCACATCTTTTAAATACCTGCAGGGATGGTGACAACCACAACTGTTGGCAACCTGTTCCAATGTTTGACAACCCTTTAGGTGAAGAAATTTTTCCTAATACCCAATCTAAATCTCCCCTGGTGCAACTTGACGCCATTTCCTCTTGTCATGGCACTTGTTAACTGGGAGAAGAGACCAACCCTCACCTGGCTACAGCCTCCTTTCAGGGAGTTGTAGTGAGCAATAAGGTCATCCCTGAGCCTCCTTTTCTCCAGGCTGAACACCCCCAGCTCCCTCAGCTGCTCCTCATCAGCCTTGTGCTCCAGACCCCTCCCAGCTCCACTGCCTTTCTCTGGGTCTGCTCCAGCCCCTCAATGTCTTTCTTGTTGTGAGGGGCCCAAAACTGCACACAGCACTCGAGCTGTGGCCTCCCCAGTGCCCAGCACAGAGGGACAATCACCGCCCTGCTCCTGCTGCCCACACCACTGCTGACACACAATGCCAGGAGGCCACCGGCCTCCTTGCCCACCTGGGCACAAGCAGGTTTCAGGTTTGGCCACTCTTGGCCAGCACCCCCGGGGCCTTTCCCGCTGGGCAGCTTTCCGGCCACTCTGCCCCCAGCCTGGAGCACTGCACGTGGTTGTTGCGACCCAAGGGCGGGAGGAATATATCCATGGAATTACACTGATTTGCATCAGTTGATGATCTGCCTGATGGAGTCTACTAATCTTTCACCAGTGATAGGCAAAAATGCTGCTAAATATAACTAAAAAATGCAGATTGGCTACCTTATATTTAAAGAGAATTTGAAAAGATTGTTACAATTGCAACTGCAATCATTGCCTTGAGTTTTCCTTTGCAATTCTATCGGCTGTTTCTTACCCTTATAACACTTTAAACCCTTATAACCCTTTAAACCCTTATAACCTTTATAACCCTTATAACCCAGCTGGAAATCTTGCCTTGCAGGGCTTCTATTTCCACCTACAAACATTTTTTCATCCGTATTTCAAAACACAGTAAGATGATCCATCATTGTAACTCCTAGCTAATATTAACACCACTATTACAGATTGTTCCTAATTAAGAGGGAAGACTAATCATTTGACTAAGCCACAGAAGACAAAAAAAGGAGCAGATAGAGGGAAAAAATCTAGTTAAATTTAGAAACTACTTGTACTTTCTAAAGAAAACAAGAAAGCAGCCAAAAATTGAGGCCAGTGGTGACTAAAAGTAAGGACTCTCCTTTCTACCTTGCAACTGTGATACCAAGTCTCAGTACAAGGTGCTTTAAAAATAACTGTGATGACAAATGACTAAAACCTCTGTAAAAAACAAACCTCATAGAAATACAAGGAGCTTTTACCAATACACAGCAGATTCTCAGAAAGCTGATTTTTTAGAAATACTGAGAAAGCTCCCTGTTTAAAAGGTAATTATAGGAAGAATGTATGTTTGTACAGGGGATTTTGGCCTCAGCAAGATGCATCTAATTGAGCTGAAGTTGTGAATAAAGCAGGAGAAGCAAGGTGTTCCTCACAAGAACACACCGAAATGGAGGCTGATAGCAAGCAACAATCATGTTTATCATTTGATCTCTTAACCTTGGAAACTCAGTGAAGAATAGAAGCCATGATGTATTAGACTACCTGTTTGCCACTATTCTGCTTGAAAAGACAGCACGAGATAATTATTTACTCCAAATGTTTTCTGTGTTGCTTTTGAGGCAGAAAATTCATTACCATGACTCTAAATATGTTTATTTATTCAAATACCATTCGTAAAGCATCAAAGTTAGCTTGTTCACATTGTGACCATGTGAACACTGAAACAGTCAACCCTACAAGGAGATTGAGGTCCCATAACCTGCTTTTTGTCTGACTTCGTGATTGACACTCTTCAGCTGTCTGAGAAACTGCTCTTTCACTTAAGAAAAGATAACGAATATATTTTAAAAAATAACAATCAGGTTTTCCCATGGCAGATTTTGAGCTTTTGATGAAAACTTGAAAATACTTTGACTATGAAATGTCACATTGGTGTACTCCTGGTTGATCCAGGAATCACAGCTTATAAAGAAGAAAAGGGATCTGAGACACAGAATTCATGAGTCAAAGACACAGCCAAGCAGCCATGTGTCAGCTGAAGCTGGAAATCCAAAATAGTTTGAGTCTGAGCTTCCTCAGGAGACACTTTCATGAACATTTCATTGAATGATCATTTTTTTTCTTTGAAACAGCCTCAGGAGATTGTTTATTTATTTATTTAAAATTTTTTGTTCACATTGGGTGAATTGCTGACCAGAGAGGCTATAGATATAAACACCCATCCACTGCAGGCCAGCTTGACTTTTCTCAGTGGAACTGGTCATTTAGACATGAAGTGTATTTCCTTCCACTAACCCTCTAAACCATTGAATTAATTTTTTAAAAGCAGAATTTATTTGTGCTTTCTTTTGCTGCATTATATTTTATAGATCTAAAACCTCACTATTTTTTCTTACCTTTTCCAATTTTAATAGATCCCAAATACCAAGAGGATATCAGCGATACCAGCTCAGGTCTTAAAATAGTTTTTATTAATGTATAATTCTGTGGATGCTTTTTGGCTGCATATTACCTTGAGAAATTTTTATTCCCTGATGTTTTTCCTCCCAAGAGGCCTCTTCACCTGTATTGAGAAAAAAACCAAAATGCTGGTGTTGCTGTGCAGTGAAGCTTCTCTCTGTTAAATCACAGCCTTTCTGTCTCAGAGCCTGGGGGCTCAGTGTTATGGCTGGATTTTTTGGCCAAAGAGTTACTTCTGACATGGGCTACCAGGGCAGATTTAGTGGTGATTTTTGGAAAGCGAGAGCAAATGTAAAAGTAGGCATTTCAGTGCTGTGGTATAAAGAAACGAGACTAGAGAGTTAGAGGGAGAAAATCACATTGTAGGTGTGATCTAGCTCTGAGAAATAAGGGCAAAACAATCTCTAGTTACTAAAATAGTTTCTTGTGAGGTTTAAGTCTTTAGGAATTGGTGCTATCTTCTACGTTGTATTCTTGGTTACTAGTTAGCATTCACGTTTGATTAGAGCAGTGTTTCAGAAGATTAAAAATCAAATTAATGCACCAGCTCTCACATTTTAAATGGATCCGGATGCAGAGCTTTGGAAGGAGAAAGCTGGATTTCTTACATGGTGCCAAACAGAGAAAGCAGCAGATGAATTCCTGTATGGATGTACCAACACACTGGATATCACACCTTAGCACCCAGTTGGTGCAGGTTTGGCACACAGAACCATTTATCTACCCTAAAGATAGGAAATGCAAAAACCAATTTGCATTGAAAGGAATCAGCTTCCCTTACTTGGAGATGTGACTCCTTCCCTGAGAGTGAAGGTGCCTGGTTTAGGGTGGGCACATCCATGTGCACGTGGCTACAGTCAGATAAAATGGATTGTACTGGTTGAGATCATGTAACTTAGAATCCATAAAACACCACAGCAGAACATCTCAGCCATTTTTTTCAGAGGCACACAAAATGATGCTATTTCCTAATTTTCTTCCTTCTGTATGGTTTTGTGGCAGACTATCTTTCTAATATATCAGTATTTATGAAATGTTCAGTTCTGAGTCCCAAGTAACTTAATTTCCTACAGAATATATAAATTGGAGATTGCTCTTTCTGTATAAATAACTCATGCAGGCATTATTATGTTATCAGAAAGAGCTCAAAGAAATTAACAGGACAGAGTTTTGAAAGCAAGGTAGAGAACATTAGTATATAGCTCACCAACACTTAGGGATTGAAAAGAATCTCTGCCTTAAATGCTTGAAAATAAATTTCCAATTAATTAAGGAAAAAAAAAAGAAGATGAGCTAAATAAGGATTCTCAATTAATAATCCTGAAAACTGAAATTAAATCTCAGTCATTAAACTCATGTAATGTCTCTGCACCTAATTATGATTTCCCCAGAATTCCTCTTAAATTTATATTTCAAATTATGTGAACTTAATGGCCCTTTTACAATTGGAGAAGATGTAAACTTAGCCTCAGCCCCATGCATTGAACCAGTCCTCAGTGAAGAACCTACAACTCCATGACCAGTGTGAGTAATAAAGGAACACTGTGCTGAACAGAGGGGGGGGGAGAATGTTAACACCTGGAAGACCACTAAAGGTGTAGTTGAATATATACACAGAGGTATATGCAGGATATTTTCTTTTACTTCCTTTTCAAATACTGTCATGCATGATGACTACAGTATCCAAGGGGAAAAATAAAAAAAAAAAGGAAAAGGAAAAGGAAAAGGAAAAGGAAAAGGAAAAGGAAAAGGAAAAGGAAAAGGAAAAGGAAAAGGAAAAGGAAAAGGAAAAGGAAGATAGAGAAAGAAAAAGGAAAAAAAGGAAAAAGGAAAAGAAAAAGAAAAAGAAAAAGAAAAAGAAAAAGAAAAAGAAAAAGAAAAAGAAAAAGAAAAAGAAAAAGAAAAAGAAAAAGAAAAAGAAAAAGAGAAAAAGAAAAAAAGAATTTTTCTAAACTAACTTTATTATTAAAATAATAGCAGTCTTTCCTTACTAATTTTCTCTAACTTTCCCTGACAATTTAATGAAGTAAGCATATTATTCATGGAAATGGACCTAGCAGGAACCTCATGTTGCAGCATGCGGGGACTGAGGTTCTGAGCTGTATAGAGCTCATATGCACAACTGTCAAAGCTTTATCACCTGACCAGCAGAGCTTTTGTGTAGCCCAGATTCCTGTTGTTTAAGGGGGAGAAAATCAGCAGCTAAAGGCAGGACACAGAAATGATTTAATTTCATATCTGCAAAATTAACTTGGAACACTGTTCTTTCCTCAGCTCCTCAACACACCTGGTAGGCATTTCATGGATGTCAGACCTGCTAATATTTCATTACCTTCTCAAACTCATCCTTAAAAATTCATGTCTAACATCCCTCTGGATATATCTGTTTAACAATGAAGATTGCTTGGCAAACTTGGGAAACTTGTCATAGGACTGTATTAGCCTATTAAAAATTAAAAATTAGCCCTGTGAATTAGGTAACTTCAGGCCCATGTTAATGCCTTGCCCTAAGTTTAGGGCTCCATGAAAAGCAGGAAGGGCAAGGGATGGAGAGAAAACTCTGCAATATCTAAAGGCAGCAAAACAAATTGCAAATGTGGAATCACAAAGGATTTTGTTTACTTTTGAGAGATTCTAGCAGGATTTGTGGTCCTAACAAGACAGCTGCCTGTAGGATAAATGATCCTAGAGATACAGCTGTTTTGGGTGAGAAGAAGGAAAAATGGCAGCAGGATAACCACAGTGAAAAAATACACAGCACAAGAAAGTGGAGCCCAAACTAAGATTTTCAAAGGAGCAAAGTAAAGCAAGAGCATAGTTCCTGTTTGGTTCTGTCAGTGGTTTATTGCCCCTGTGGTGGGACATGAAGATGCTTAAAAGAGGTGCAAATTAAGAAATAAAAAATCTTGTTAGGATCTCTGCAAGAGGCAGTGAAAATGCAATCTCTATACCTAAGGGAACAGCCCCAGGAAGAGCTTGGTCAAGATGAAAGGGCAGGAATCAGTGTCTACAGGGCACTCCACTGTCTCATCACTGCTGGTGGAGGTTTCAGGTTTCAAATCCTAGTGCCATTTGCCTTCAGTTCAGCTGCTTGGAACATGAATGGGTCATCTAATCTAGTCCAGAGAGATCCCAGCCCACATTTCAAAAACCTTCTTTTCCAGCTCTGGGAGTATTAAACATGTCCTGGTATGTCTGACATCAAGCGAGAGTAAAAATCTTGAAAAACCGAAAGAAAACACTCCACTACTCCCTTTCCTTTCTGATGCAAATGCCCATCGTGTAAAATTTTGTTAATGGTGGTAAGTTCATATGGAATGAGCAATGAGAACAGTTTGTCCTTTCCATATTTCTGAGCCTGAAGTTATTGCTACTTGTCCATTTCAGCTGGCTGCTGTTTAGGGCTAAAGAAAGAATTGGTACTAGTGGTAACCTGCAAGTGAGCAGCATAGAAATGGAAAAGCAGTTTCTGTCTCAACGGAGTGGGAAGATGTCAAGCCGTTTTAATACAATATTCTGGATTCTGATTATGTTTCTCAAGTGTGGAGCAGTATTTTATGCTTGACAATAACAGAGGTTGCAAAAGGATTTGGGAGGACTCTAATAAAATCTTTAATCTGTTGACAGAAGAATTTCATTAGCCAGTATCATTAACATCATTTGTACAATTCCATGCCTTTGCCTGCATCCAGACAAAGCCATGTCTGCATTACTACTTCTGCTTTTACTACTTAGAAAGGCTTAAAGTTGGCCATTCCATGAGTTCCCTGTGGGTATTCTCACAAGTAGTGGATTTAACACAGTACTTGACGCTGTGCTACAGCCAATAAATCCAGGATAAGTTACTTCAGTGTTCAGTGGATCGTAATATTTTTGATTGAAGATGGGAAATTATACCCCTCAGGCTGAGGCATGGGTCTAGAGTGACATTAGTTGCTCATCATTTTCTTAGACAAATCAGGAAGGAAATAGGTGAGACTCACAAATTTGAGATGGAGGACTTTGTAAGATGTCAAGAGCTCCTCAGTAAATCAGTGGGCGGAGCTTAATGAAGCAGGGTGGTGGATGGTTTCAGATTGTCTGAAAGGCCTTTGTAGATGTGTGTGATCTTTTCTACAGAGCAGGATTCTTCCACAGAGCTCAATTCAATAAACTGAAGATGCAGTTTGGGTTACTTAGAGACTTGAAAGGTTTAGTTGCAGCATAAGCCTTTCTTTGCAGGCATCAGGTTCTACCCATGTCTTTTTAATGAACACCATGGCCAGGGAAGAGAATGGGATGAGAGGATATGTCAAAAGTGAATGCTACTGTACAGTGTTAAACACTCACCAGAATATTCATTCCAGAACTAAACCACAGTCTCCTGGTTAAAGCCTTTGTCCTGGTTAGAGCAAGTTTTGGAACTTGTTTACATTTGTGCATTTTCAAACAGAGGCATATTTTATGGTTTAGGAGCAGAAGAGTTTTTTCAGATGCCTGGCCTGATTCTACAACTTTCTGTAGATCTTCAAGGGAGTGTAGAGGGACTGCACTCCTCATGAAGGTGGTGTAGTTAAACTCTCATCATAAGACAGGATGAATTAGGGTCACAGTGAATTTGGTAGATCTCGCAGCAAGACTTTCTTTTGACTCTCAGCTGCCTGGCAGAAAGGCTTGCTGATGAAAGCAGAGGTCAGAACTTCACAGATGGATATCAGTGAAGATCAATTCTTTTTCTTTCAGACACTTATCTTTAAACACAAACAGAATTTTTGAGTGTCATAGGATCAGCTTAACAACAGTCCATACAACCACAGGTACAGTGCACTGTGTTTCTCACCCTTTTGTCTCATTTCTTTAAACTCCTGCAGTGTAGCACAATATTTGTCCTAAAACAGTTGTAAGCTGTTTACTTCATGTGTAAGATGTGGATTTCTGCAGTTTCTGGCTGTGTTTTAATTTGGAATCCATTTCTAATTGCATGCTTGCAGATAAAATTCTTGATGAGTAATTTCTTTCTGTTTTACTCAATATAATGCAGTATATTTACATATTGTGAAGCAGAGGGGAGCTGTCTGTGGTTTTCTTTAACTACACTCAGGAAAAAACCCTCAGCAAAATGGGTGTAATTTCCTGCTTTTTTTTTTTTTAATTTTTTAAATTTTTTTAGCTGGTGGAGACCTGGAGCATTGATCTTGGGGTACCTGGACAAGGACAGGGGAAAACAGTAGATTTGAAAGATAGTGTAGAACATGTGCAAGTCAGATGCCATACAAAAAACTCCATTTCTGTTGAACAATGCAAATTTCTCAACTGGGTTCACCCACTGTTTGCACTCCTGAAGTTATCCATTGACACAAATTAATGTTTTGTACACAGATATTGACTTGCTGTGGTAAAGGAAGCCTGCTGAAATCCATAAAAGCTGTAGAACCTGTAACAGGGGGCAGAGCTTTGTCTTTTTAACACCCTTTTGATTTCCAGACTGACTAGATATCAGCATCTACTTTAAAAATAAAACCTGTGTCCTCCTTAATTTGCCTCTTCTCTCCCAACAAAGGATGTAGAATCTTTAGCTAGAGCCAGAGGAAAACTAAATTGCCTTTCCCTTTTCAAAACTTCTCAAATAATTCTAGAATTCTTTGGAATGGAAGGGACCTTAAAGATCATCTAGTTCCAAACCCCCTGCCACAGGCAGGGACGCCTTCCACTAGACCAGGTTGCTTAGGGTCCCATCCAACTTGACCTTGAGCATTTACATGGATGGAGCAGCTCCAGCTTCTCTGGACAACCTGTTCCAGTGCCTCACCACCCTCACAGTGAAGAATTCCTTCCTAATATCTCATCTAAGCCCATTCTCTTTCAGTTTGAAGCCACTCCCCTTTGTTCTGTCACTACATTCTCTAGTCTCTCTCCAGTCTCAAGGGAGTGATTGCCGTTCCAGAAGTCTGACTGCAACAAACAGTTGAATCCCTAAATCTGTATCAATATGTAAATATGTATGTTAGACATAGGGGAAGAGCAGGCTTTTTAATTGTTTTTTATTTTCCTTTTTTTTTTTTTTTTTTTTTGTGGTGGCAGTATGTTTGTGACTCATGAATTTTGTTTGGTAGAATTGCTTTCATAATTTAACCTTGCCAAAAGTGGCTGTGCCTCTTAGTAGTTTTTCATTATAAAAGATCCTCTGTGTCGCCCCTAGATAGTCTCAAGCCAATAAAAAGAAACTGATTATTACATTTTTTTTGTCAAATGGAAGAAAAAATACCCAATGTGCTATAATAATAATGGCAATAATAAAAGATACTGACAATGCTCAGAGATCAACTGAATAAACCCATTGACTGCACTATTTTTGGGGGTGGATTTTCATACCCCTTCTTGATGACACTGTTGGAGTGTAATGTATTCTGCCTTCCAGATGACACATTACTTTTAACTTTTGTGTATAATATAGGCTAATAACATCTCACGGCTTTTCAATTGGAAGTTGTTCTTTGATAAACTGACAGCAATATGAGCACTCCTGCAAGATATTATTTTTGGAACAATGGAGAGATATTTGGAAATTCTACGATTAGTGACAAATTTTCAGTGGCAATCATTTTATATTGCCAGTACTGAAATCAATAGGAGAATTCTAGAAATAATTTTCTGTTCTGTGTGTGAAAAGAATATGACCTATCATTAACACCTTCAGGCAAATAAGGGCACTTAACAAAAGTTCATTTGTCTCTTAGGCTTTTCAAAATGAGGACAGGAATTGTAATAACAACAGTGGGGAAATTTTTGAGCACATGAGAGATTTGAGATTGAGATTTCCTGTTGGAGTATTTTTTTACTGTACTATTACACTTAAGTTGTACTTTGAAGTTACATCAAGGGCATCCAGAGTGTGCAGATAAGCAGTATCTGTCAAGTCCTAATCCTAAAAAATGAATCACAGAAATATGCTGTTACTTAGAACAGATGTTTTAATATTACCATTATAAACTTGAAGAATTAGAGCCACTCAAATTAATAAATGTCAATAAAAAATGCCATTGAGATCATGAACCTCAGCATAAAAATGAAATATACAGATAAACACTCTTCAGTTGTATTCTAGCCATTAACTGTTAATCAGAGTGTGGGCCAGTTAACATCCTTCCCTTCTGCTAAAAATGAGTCCAGTGTCCAAAAAAGGAGGGAGGACAGAGCCAAACATTTGGCCTATCAGTTCCTTCTAAGTGGTCAATAAAGTTAATTTAGCACATTTTGGTGCCATAGACATCCAATACTTTACAACTTCTAACAAAAGGTTCCATGTCAACATTTTGACCAGATAAATCTCTCCATGTTCCTTGCACCAGTCTCTAAAGGGGGAACGTCCTTGTCAACCAGGTGTCTCCATCTGTTTGGGATGTCTTCCAACAGCACTCTATTTCATGCATGCTTTTAAATTCTGCTGTGTGGAACTTCAGCACTACAAATATCCTGTCAATAATTCTGAATAAGTTTCTCTGTTTCAACTCCTCCATTTTGTACCCATAAATTGTATCTCACATTATCCTGCTTTTCTCCTACAACAGGCTGGATAGAAAGAGTATCAAGCCATTAGGTAATTTCCAAGGTACATTAATCATCTTACCAGGGTGTAAGAACAATCTCACAAGTGCCAATATTCAAAGCTAAGTGTTGTGCTTGGAGGTGTCCCAGTGCTCTTGAGGAAGGTCAAATAACATGCAATAATGTACATGAGAATGCTTTTCACTAAACAATTATTCTCCATAATGTTCCATAAAAGAGAAACACAGAAATAGATACCCTGGATCCAAAGATGATTTTTTGAATCAGAATGTCAGAAGCAGACATATCAATCTCTTCAGCAAACACAAGCGAAGTCCCTTTAGTGTCACCCTTCAAACACTAGCTTTTAAAAATAAATGGATTTGAAATCAGACTCAAGTCAGAGTTAAGGCTCTCTTCAGAATCAAGAAAAGAAATCTTCACCAGTTTGCATCAAATTCACAGTATGAAACTTCTGGTGATCTCAGTGGTGGGACAAGTAAAATTCTCATATGCTAAAACTGAAGCCACATTTCCCCTCTGTGATTTGGCTGCCCCAGCCTAACACCAGCAGCCCATGCTCTGCCAGTACAGCTGCAGAGGAATCTTTTCACTCTTGAGGTGCAAACCCCAGTGTTAATCAGGCCAGCATGGGGCGCAAAACATCAGCTGCCCCCAGATACTGCTCAGAAGTGGGAGAATTCCCTTCCTATGGAAGCTTCTTTGGAATAGGATGCAGGGAAGAACCCAAACCCATCTCTCCTGATTCCCTCCCTGGGTTGAGAAATACTTCAGGTATCTCTGAAGTTCTTTTCTGGCCAGAATTTTCTCTTGTCTAGGGCCCAGTGCAAGTTCTCCACAAAGACACAGACATTCTTTTTTTCGCCTTCAGGCATATTTCAGCTTTTTTTGTTTTTAAGGGCTCATCCATCAAAACACCGACAATCATAGACGTGACTATCTTGGTGAGTCTATGTGATCATTACAAAAGGGGAGTGGGAGATGATGATGACAGCTGTGTTTTTTGGAGACAGGGACAGGAATTTTAGATCCCATTTTATTTTTCACTTTTACTGGCTTTTGCAAATTGCAGGAAGATTGCAACACCTTCATTCGCAGAACAATATAAATACTGTAAAGCCTCAAATTTCACAGAATTACTTTTGAATTCAGATATCATTCCCAGTCAATATACAAGGGATATTAATACTGGGATTAAACTACAGAATGACATCAACCAAATTAATTTTCTCCCCTTCCATGTCCTGTGTCTTGTCTGAAGTATGAATGAAAATTAATTTCCTATGGAGGGGGAATGGCTGCGAGAAATATTGAAGCAATTAATTACAGTAGATTTTGCTCTTCTTGACCAAGACATTTATATTTTCTTAACACTTAATTGATGCTGAGTTCTTAAGTAATGGAATAAGGAGAAGTTGAAGTGATATTACTTGGAATTGGATTACACTCCCCTTCTTCCTCCACATCATCTGGGATGCTTGCTCACATTTTAAAAAGGAGTTTCATAAAATTAAAACTTATGGAGTATAACATGTAGATCTTTGAGAAATAGGTGCTGATTGTACTCAGACATCAATGAAAGATGGAGCATGCTGAAAACACCAAATGCATATTAAAAATGTAATAAATAATGATTGAAAACTATGATTGACTTTTAAATTATAGCCAAAAAATATTAGATCTTCAAAGGATCCTCATGAATTTTCCTTTGTTACCAATTGCATATTGAAATTAGAATTTAAGATTTCAATATCTCCTTCCCCATGCTGCCAGCACATCAAAATAAAGTCCCCTTATGTCATTTTCTTTCACAGCTGATTTTTCCTTTTATCACATGACCATCAGAAGTGCAGTGTGCATCTCCATACTTGGATTTGTACATGTCTGGATTTTTCATGCTGGAAAGAACAGCAACACCTCAATTCTTATCCAGCCATTATAAACCACTGTCATCAAGCAGCCCACCACAGCCAGTGGTATTACAGCCCTTAGTTTAATAGCTGACCTACCCTTTATGTTTGGTGAAGCAGAAACCTGCAGTCAGACTCATCCAAACGTGGAGATCAGCAGCAACTCTCAGTGTCTCACTTCACAGGACACCATGGAATTTCTATAAAAGGGTTGCATCCTCTGCAGAGAGGATAAGTAAACCCATTGTTAAATCTTTTCTCCCAGCAAGTAAGACTCACAGTTTAGAGAAGCTAATTATTAGTTATCTGTGATCTCTACAGCTGTGTATTTTGAAGATAATAAACCCTCATCCTGGATCAGCCTCTGTGGGAAAACCAGCTCTCACCTGTATCTTGCCACACAGGTATGAAGCCCAGAACTTGGATTGTGAACAAGTTGTGGTCCTTTGTTAATCAGTTCTGAAGCCACACAACTGCTGCAGCACTGGTAGGATGAGGATGGCTGTGGTGACTGCTCAAGACTGTGAAAAACCAAGTTTTCACAGTCATACCTTTTGAGACACATTCCAAGGTTTCTAATCTCCGATTTTGCTACCAGAAATTTCTTGGCATTTCTGTTGGCAGATACAGGTTGTAGGAAGATGCAGAGTATTACAAAGCTGCCTTTGCAATAACATCAGTATTACTACCCATGGTCCACGGACAGAAAGCTCAATATCAGCTGAGCAAAGCTACATTTTCAAAAAGTGCCCTACATTTTTAGACACCCTGAGAAGTCTGCTGAAGTCCCCAAACTGTGTCTAGAGCTGGCATCACTCAGGGGTCATTGACATATGTGAAAATCAGGCATGCAATGACAGGCACCAAAAATCAGAAGTTAGCTCTGAAATGTCTACTCAGTAACACCAGCTTTAAGGTCAGATAAGAAGTGCATGGAAGAGTTAAAAGGCAAGGTTAATGTAGGTGCTCATTGCCATGCTTAATGCACAGAGTGTTATTTCCAGTGGTGGTCTTTCCCTTCCCAACAAGAATTATTGAAAGAGACATTCCAGTCTGACAGATGTTTAATTAGATATGAAACTCTGCTGAAGTCAAAGACAGACTGGGTGTTTATGCAGATAAAGAGAAATATACTGAGTTAATTCTAACAACAGCAGCAACATATTTCAGTACTGGAAAGGTGCAAACAGAATACCTAATAAAGAGTTAAGGATATAGAAGAAATTTCACTGACAGGTTTATACACTATGATTTTTCCTTATCTGAATCATTTATAGAAATTGACACTGCACTTACAGGTATCTAGTATTTTATCCACATTTAGTGCAGGTCTTGTGTTCAGTTTCTTTCTATGTAGTTTCAAGATCAAGGTTTCCCTTTGAATTCTGGTGATAAAGTTCAAAGTAATTCTGATCTAACTTTCGAGGTGTCAGTTAAACTTAAATTGAAGTCATAATTTTTGGTTTGACAAGCTTAAAAATAAACTTTTCTTACCAGCTTCATGCACTATCTCCTGAGATCTCTATTTCCACTGTTGTTAAAATGTCTCCCACCTTGGTCTTGTCATACTTAGGTCTTGATCTCACCACCTGAAGGTGAGAGATCTACTGCTGTGGTTTCTAAACCTCCACATGAGGCTGACAGGTATCACACAGGACCTCTGGCAGACCTGGGTGCTTTTGGAGCTGAAGTCTTTTCTAATGATGCTTGACTACCCTGTTTAGGCAATCAAATTTCACTCTTTGTGAAGTGGAGCAGAATAAATAATGTCCCCCACAGAGGGAAGATCCACTTATGAGTTCTGAATTTTGGTTAAATCATGAGGGGTATGGTTTCTGCCTAGGCACTGATGGTGAGGCATTAGTGAAGGCAAATCACCATAACTGTCACTCAGAATTGATGTTCTGATCCAATAAAAATGAGCAAATTTTGCTGCTGAAGGCTCCTTTTCTCTGCACCCGTACTGTGATTTACCAGGTATGATGTATAGGAGCTGAACCATTTATACCAGAACATAGAAATGATGTTACTGCTGCAAATATCTCATTAAACCATGCACGTACTCTGATGAAAAATAGCTTTTGCAAAATCACATACACAGGCCACTCTGTCAGGATCATGGATAATCCTAGGAACACTCAATAATCACTGGCAGGATTTTGCTTTATAATTTACAAATATGCCCTTGGGAATTCTAGCTATACCACACAATGGCTGTACTTCAGGAGGGGTCACAAGGCATTTGTGACATTGCTCACAATCCTTCTTGCCTCTTTGAATTTAAAAATGAAAGAGCTGAAAAAACCCCACAGGTTCAAAGCTGTAACTGTCACATGGAACCTCTCCTGAAATCTCCCCTCCCCTGGCCCACACCAGAGCTTGCCTAATGTCATTTTTGATACTTAAATGAAGTACCAACAGCATATTAAAAATATAGATATTGAGGATTTTGTGTTTTCCAAGGAAACACCTGGAAACAGCTGGGATGTTGAGTCCCAAAAAGGTGTTTCTAACACTTCAGTGAAAGAGAAGGAGGATCAGCAGCTCTCCAGGCAATGCCACCAACAGGGCCCAGTTTTTGTTTTATGTTGGTGTTATAAACACGCATTCACCTTTTTTTTTCATAGGCAATTATTTTTTAGTTTCAAGGGGAGCTTTGGTTTGAATTCCTTATTTGGTACATATGGAAGAGCTGCCTAAAGCACTAGGCAGGAACTTTTGACATTTCTATAAAAACCCAAGTGCAATCAATAGCTAGATATTGAGGTCAGAAAAGTAGCTACTGAGAAAGTTCAGTTAGTTACTGTAGTTTGCACAAAGAAACCACTTTTCATTTAAACCCACAGACTTAACGATAGATGCTGGTGAAGGGCTATAGGGATGACATGATGTCAAAATAAAAATAAATTGTCAGTATAAATCCAGGGAGACATTGTCACAATATAAGCTTGAAACAAAATGACACCAATGCAAATTTTATAAGAAACAACTTTAAGATGTCAAGACACTGGTAAATTGATGTCAGTTCAGGTCTGCAGGGAGACTGTTAGGATTAAAAAAGGAAAACCTAAACAAGCTAAAAAGCATTTCCAGAGTAATGGCAATAATAGGAGTTTCTAATTTTGTCAGTTAAAGTAAAGTTAGTTGTAGCAACACAAACATGCAAATACCATGATTACAGTGCGAGCAAAAAAATCCAAAAACACACACAAAACCAAAAGCAAATATTGATAAAAATATAATACACACTTGATAAATGTTACATTGTTTGTACAGTTAGACACTGACATTTCCAGTTTAGACTGCTTCTATATTTAAACCCATAATCTCTGATGCTAGTTCAGTTGACTAATAAGAAATCTGGAAGCTTCTTCATGCTATACAAACCTCCTGTAGCTTTTCACTCATGCAGTGTGCAACAGAATTTATGGTAAGTTGAACAGATAAAATAGACAGCAGGAGAAGAGCTTGAATCTTCCAGTCTTTCATTATCAGGCTTTGCTGGATCTCCTTGTCATCGTTTCACATGTCCTGTAATTCAGTATATCCTGGTAAATCTGAGCCTAACCCCACTAGTGACCAAGAAGGCTCAGAAAGACAAACTGATTTATTTTGAAAGTCTTACTGTGTTTTCTAGGAGTGTTTTTAAGCACAGTTTTTGAGCAGTGGGATGTTGGGGGCAGTTGTGAGAACACTTAATGCCTGGCATCTCCTGAAGTCATTTGCATTCAGGCAAAAGTGGGTGGAAATTCATGTGAAAGCGACATTTGTGAATGTGTAAATGACTGCACAGCACTTTTGGAGCAGTCACAACCAGGGCCCTGCTCAGCACTGTGGTTCTGCCATGTGCAGCATTAACCTTTACCATGTTCTGCTTTCCCTGCACACAATAACAGCAGATCCTTGTCAGGGGGTGGTTACACAAGACAGTGCATATGCTTCCAGGCTCCCAGTCCCAGATCAAAAATACATGGCATGTAGCTTGGAGCTATCTATACTCATTCCCCATTCTAAATTGATTTGAAATACTTTAGGGTGTACATCTGCCTCTGAAGACTTTTTGGCATAAATCCTGCATTTTAGGCCCCGGCTACTTTAAAACAGAAACTATTATGCCATTAGGACCAAAGTGAATCAGGTTCAAAGTGCATGAAGCTCTGATAGACCACAGGAGCTCTATTTTTCATTGATGTGAGCCCTGTTGAAATTAAGTATGTTCTGCAACCCCATTTGAGGTGTATGTTCAGCTGTACAAACCTAAATAATAACAGAACCCACAGGCAATAATAACAATTACACCTTTGAAATCATTAATTCCTGAGTTTGTGTTTAGAAGCTGACTGAAAATATCACAGGGCCAGATTTCAACACCTTCCATGCTGGAGCATATCTGAAGTGAAACCATTGACGTCAGTGGAACGATTCCAGATTTATAGCTGCCAAGTTATGCACATCTCCGTATGTGTCACTTTATGTTAGTTATTTAATGCACTGATTTGCATACCATAAGCAATTTGCATAGAACCAAAATTTGCATAGGACAGCACACAGCCACAACAACATGCCCGAAGAGGTGAGGAGGGTCAGGCATCTGGAAGCTGGGGTGAAGGTGTCAGTGGCTGTGTGCAGTGGGAGATGAGGGTCTGTGGCTGATTTGGGGGCTGATGGTTTGACTACATCAATTAAACTGAGAGATACTGTGCCTTTCACCTGCCACCCTTTTGCATAGAAGCTGTGCCTAAAGGTGCCACTGTCGCAACCTCCTGCATTTCCTACCCAGGGCACAGCTGGTGGGAGTGGGGACTGGAGGTTGACACAGCAGGAAGGGAGGACGCTGAAGTAGGAGGGATGCTGGCCATATTTTCTGGTGAAAACATCACTTGGTGGCCAACAGTTGCAGTGCCAAGTTAAATTTGCAGCCAGAGGAGAGCAGGCTCATGTGAAATACACATGTGGAAGATATAATGAAAAATACATGGACTTGCTAAGCCCACAGATGTACTCTAGGGTAAATGGAATGAGAATTTAGCTAAGATTGACGTGAATCATTGATATAAACTAAACGGTCATCAGGAAACCCTGGGATTATCAACAAAATCTTAGCTACTCCCTGCTCAAAGCACAAAACTGAGGTACTGATCCCTTGACCACCTTATAAAAATTGCAAACCTAGTCTGGAGGAACTATAAGAATTTTACTTAGAAACTCAGTTTGCATCATTAATATCCTTGGCCTTCCAGGACAAAAGTAATATTTTCCTCCTCAGAAGTCTCTCTGAGATTAATTGCCAACTGGCATTTTCCGTGCATACACATCCACTCAGCACCATCTGGGGTCCTTGAAGGGCAAACTGAGGAAAAGTGCAACCCTGCCAGGTTCTCTGGCTCCCTGGGTGCTCAGTGCCTGCTAATGCCTACATTTTTAGCAAGAAATTCCTGCTTCTGTGCAAATCTAAAATGCTGGCTCTTAGCAGCTTGGATTCTACAGAACTTCATCGGATCCATCCTTCTTTCTGAATGTCCTTAGTGGCTTTGAGGACACTTGTTGACAATGCAGCCCTGCAGCCACACTCATTTCAAGCCCCAGTTGAGGCAGTTGATCACTGTGAGAAGCAGAAGAGCAGCCCTGGAATCATGCTTCAACCTTGAGAGATTCAATCCCAGCCACTTTCCCACACACTTTTGGTGTTGCTTTTTTTGCTGGCACCCAGGAGAGTTTTCTTTTCCAGACGTCCTAATGTCAGGACTTAATCATAATGCAGAGATGCTGCCTGTTTCAAAGGCTTAGAAAGCAGATCATTTCTGTTGGGAGAGGTGGGGTGTCTGCAGTGAAACATCTCCAAAAAAATAAAACCTCACACAAGGAAGTTAGCTTAGTGATACTGTGGGATCCCAGCTCGCTTTCCCCCAAAGTATATATAGTTTGTATAAACTATAGTTTGTGGTGTATCCTTAAACTCCATCTTCCTTGGGGACAGAGGTGTGTTCTTCACTCATTTTAACTAGCAGAAATTGTTTCACTTGCAGCAAAACCTAGGCAGGCAACAGTTTAATTTGCACTTTTAACAAAGTCTAGGTGTTCATTCATGAAGCAGCCCAAGTGGCAGAGATGCAGTCACGACATCTCTGCTGCAGGTCTCCTGCTCAGGTCAGGCCTGTCTGCCATTGATTTAGTGGGTTGAATTAAATTCAGTAGGCTCCAGATTTTAACTAGATTTTCTAGTCTTTGCTAGGAACATTTATTACCTTCATTTCTTTTTTGGCCTACTTTTAGACAATCTACATTTTTTGGGGGGAAAAAAAAGGACACTTTTTCTAGCTAAAGACAGGGCCTTTCAGTGCAACCCCCTTCCAGAAATGGTTAAAGGGGAAAATTCAGTTTTTGCAAACTGGTCCTGCAGCAATATGGGTTTACCTATTATTATTACTATTCTTCATTATGAATAAGCTGAGGTTATTTAGCTTTATAAACAAAAGTGGAGCTCAGCTGTCAAAAGTGGGCTTCAGTAACTGTCATGAGTGAATTGCTATGATGGTGGACAGATATCAAATGGTCAGTTCTGTTTCTCCCACTGAGATCTAGTTCAGCTAGCCAGTCTGTTAGTGATAATCATTCCTAAGCAAACAAACAAACCTCAAACAAAGCCCAAGCACATTTTTTTTGCATCAAAACCTATATTTAAATTTAAATGTCTAGCTGGCTGCAGTTTCTACTCTTTCTTTGTTATTCTGCTTCTCTGTGTTTGTCTCCATCTATCGTGTGCTGTCGCATTTATTAAAGTTCTTTTCTTATGAAAATCTTTCTAATCACAAAAAACTCCTTCTGATGAAGCAAGTTAAATAAAGCCACTCACAATACTTCAGGCAGTATAGTGGCATTGGTTCTCATAAACCCTCTCTTTTTGGTTGGTCACAGTTCTGCTCCAGGGCACCTGAAATATCATTTCAATACTTCTAAAGATAAATAGAGTTCTGTCAATAAACTGAAAATTGCTGACCTTGTCTTGTTCATCAATTTAGGCATCGAAAAAATTCTGCCTCCTGGGATTGGCAGTGCTTTTCCATCTGAAGTGAAAAATGCTAAGCCTGCCATATTTAATGACAGGCCCGGGAGGGTTAATGAAAGAACAGAAGTGGCATTTCACCTTGACTTGCAGCTGCCCTATAACATTGCCTAAGGGTCCAGCTAAGTGTTAGCTCCATCTGAGCAGTACAAGGCAGGAGTAAAGACCTACAGAGAATTCTAACAGGATATCCTCGTTTGCCCTGGCTCTTGCCCTGGCTGCCTTTGTGTCTGTGTGTGTTTTTGTGTGTTAGTGTGAAATCTGTAACCAATGAAGCCTCAGGGATTTTTGTCTTCATTGGTTACAAAAGCTGGGAAATGCTGAAAAACTGAGCAAGAAAGAAATGGTGCAATGAATGACTAAATCATATTTTAGCTTTTGCCTGGACTCTACCAACATTGCAGAATTTCCTTTTGTTATTGATAGTGTCATTTTTATAAGCTAAACATTGATGATTAGTCTAGACTGGTAATTAGAAGCTATCTTTTTACACAGAGGCTTGGATTAAAAGCTTTTGTGGTTTCATGGACTCTGGTTTGTGTGAGTGTCAATTTGATCCTTTTAGCATGTTTATGCTAAGTATCGATAGGCTCCTGGGATTTGTGGAAGTGCAGTGCTGAACCTCTCAGACGCTCAGCAACAGCTGGGGTGCCGCTTCTGTTTGAAAGGCTTTCTTCTCTCCTCACTAATGGAGGATCAAAAGTCATCCCTTCAATTAAAAACTGAAGAAAGAATCTCATTCTTTGGCATTTTATGTCTAATTAAGGATTTTAGTGGGGAATGTACAGCAGTGCTCACTGATTAATTTATCAAACACAAAAATCCCCCTTTCCTCTACCAGTCCAATTAGCCAGGCATTTTATATGGCTGGGAGATTGAAATGCTGCTACTACATGGAAACCAGAGGTTCTTTGCATTTGAAATTTTGTGGTAAAGAGACTGGAAAATTTCTTTTCTAATACTGTGCATATTTAGGGCCTGATCCTGTGAATTATTGAAAATCCCTGCTAAAAAATGCATGGTCTTCTGAAGGTCCATTCCCGTATGATATTCAATACCCTGAACACACAGGAGCATCAGGGAGAAGCAGAGGATGCTGAATGTTTTGGAAAATAGAGCGTTTACTGTATAAAAAGCCCAAAGGGAAGCATAGCTGCTGCTCAGACGATCTCAAGCACTGTGGAGCATAATTCACATGTTAGCTGCTGCCTTCTTACCTTGTGCTGAGATCTCTATGCATTTCAGAAGCTGGGATTGATCTCTCCTTCCACAAGCCACCTGTCAGAAACAATGTGGAAATATATTATCAATCATTTGTCATTCCCCTCTAACACAAGGATCATGAATCACACTGTTTGTCAGCTCATGTCCCTTGCCATACATCAGAAGGGGTTATTATCATCTCACTTTTCCTCTGCTGAGAGCAGGCGTGTGAGCCACAGCATCCAGTTGCAGCCACCGTTCTCCCAGTTGCATGAGTGTCTCTCAGGAATGCACTAGGAAACATATTACCACTCATATGTTCTTCATTTGCTTATCCTCCCTCTCAGGGTAGTGTTTGCTGAATGGCTTTGTATTGTGGTATATTTTTGTTTTGTTCTTTTTTCTTCCATTTTATTATGATATTTGATGATTTTGTTGTTGTTGCTACTGTCTTGTTTTATTTATTTTGAAGAACTACATTGTTGCATTTTTGTTATGGAAGGTACGATTGAGGGAATATGCTTGGTTTTTCAAATGTATTTGAACAGCTCTGGAGCATGGGGATGCTCAATAGACCTAGTCTTGAATAATGACTCAGTGGTAAACTGCACAGCTCTGAGCAGAGCAGCTGGGAGATGCTGTGGCTGCACTTGGGTGGATGGATGAGGTCATATCCAAACATCTTGGAGTGCAGGCCTCAGCATGTTTGCATTGAGAGTGTGCCATTAAAACAAGTCTCCTCACTCTTTCCACTTAGTGCCCTTTGGTTTGCACTGGGCAGAGCTCTGAGGACATGACTTGGGTTCCTTCCAAGTCAAATTAGATTGGAAGATGCGTGTCCTGCTTCTGACGGCACTCCCAGGACGTGCTGGCCCTGACCTGCCCCAGACGGTGCCTCTCACGTGTTGGGGTCACTGGGCCAGCTGGTGAGCCAGGGAAAAGGGCTGAGACCGGCAGCTGGAAAAACCTAGGCATTTGACAATGTATCTTCTGACCTCTAAAGGAAAAGCCTCTCCCACAAGCCCTCGCGGTTGGAATGTAACCTTACCCCCAGACCCTGTGAATGTAAAACCACCTCTGCCAGCAGCCTGTGTGGCTGCTTCCTGCCCTGCTCCCCTCCCTGCCCCTTCCTCTGCTCCTTGGCTCCGTTCCTCGGCCCTGCCTTTGTACCACCCCTGTGCCCTCAGAACACTATGGAAGGGCTGCCGGGCCATGTGCCTTCCTCTTCGTCGCCCTCTCCACCTGCTCATCCCTGCGGATGAAATAAACCAGCTCCGTGGAATTCCTGGGCAGTGTTGGGCCCTCCTGACTCCTTGTCTCTGGTAATATTGAGCTCTCCACCATAAGGTGTGGGGTTGAATACCACCAGCGCTTCCAGCTGCCCAGGGCAGAACGAGGGGCTGCAACAGCTTACACTGTACCCGAGGTGCCCCTCTCACGAGGCACTTTGGGGAACAAGTAGCCCCTCTGTGAGCCCTATAACACCACAACCTTCTATTTTAAATTAATACTCATGTCCCTGCTCATGGGTGCCAAACCCCATTTTGGTCCAGCCTGAGGAGGTCAGTCTGTTCCCCATGGTCCTTCCCAGCCATCCCAGGCTCTGTCTGACCTGATTTCCCATCACCAGACCTCATCCTGACTCCTGTGGTAGTTAACCTTGGCTAAGGGCTCCCTCACTGCCCTTCTTCCTTGGGACAGGGGGATAAACGGGATGAGAAAGCTCATGGTTCGAGACGCAGGCAAAGAGGGAACGGGGGCTGTGCTCAGTCCCTCTCAGCCCCTCTGGGCTGCTCCTCCCTGTGCCCCCAGCTGGGCTGAAGGGCTCAGCTGTGCCTTGCCACAGTCCCACCCTGCTCCTGCCTGGCACAAAACCGCCCCAGTGCCAAGGAGCCCCTGCCCCAGCACAGCACCACCTTTCTCTGCCAGGCCTGCTCCTGCGGGCCCATGTCGTGGTAACACTTGTGTCACGTAGAGAAAGGGTCTTGTGGCTCCTCTTGAGGCTGGCAGGCAGGTGAGTTACAGAAAGTGTGATAAAGGTCTGTAAAACCATGGGTGGCAGGTGAGAAGATGACTGATGTTTGAGTGCTGTAGGAGACATCAAACAAAACTCACAGACTAAAGAAAGAAACCAAAGCATGATGCATATTCCCATTGTATGGGAGCTCCTCACTGAAGTCTTGATTGTAAAAGTTATCAATGTTTCAGCAAACACCTGGAAAAATTAACAGGAGTGAAAAGAAAAATAAAAAATCAAGGATTATGAAATGGAAGTCAGCTGGCTCAGGCAGCCTGAGACTTAAAAAGGACTAGAGATTGTAAAAGTCTCCCTGCACAACATCATGATACGCTGTCCCTGCATGTCCCTTTGTCTCTCAGTGCCGCCACTGTTGGACAGAGATTTTTGGACCAGACAGACCTTTAGTCTACCCAGTATAGCTATTCCTACACTTTCATTTCATTCTCACTCTAAAAAGGATGAAAAGGGAATATCAAACTATGATGTCTCTTGTGTTCAAAGCTCGTGTGCTGCCCTTGGCTGAGAAACTGCCATGGCCTCATCTCTCACTGGTGGAAGATCAGTCCCTCCCAATGCACAGTCTGAGCTTTGGATGGAGTGTAGGGTACCCAGAGAGACCTCATTTGTTCTTTTCCTAATCCAGTCAGCTGAATATCTCAGGGGAAAAGTGTGCCAAAATTACTAAGTAGGAGGGGTTGGGTAATTTTCTAAATATGCCATGATTCATGAAGAAATAATAAAAATAAATTATGAATTTTCTCCCTAGATGAAGATGTTAAGAAGAGGTAGAGTAATTTGGATACTTTGAAGAATTTTCTGGCAGGGAATACAAGAACTAGATGGGACAGACTATCAAGGAAGACAAAATTATGTTTCTGGAGGAGGTGATCATTGAAGAGGAAGAAGATTAAGGCTTTATGAGGAGAGGAACAATAGTTCATGTTTATATTGGCAATTTTGTGAGCTTCACTACTGTCCCAGCCATCTATGGTGAGACTTCTACAGCATGAATAAAAAGCTCCAGATAACCATGCTGGGGTAAAACTGGAAGCCATGTCAACACCATTATTCTCCCTCTACACTTTGCATTCTACCAACTAGCACTAAGGACATGCTTTTCATGGCTGTATGACCCTTTCTTTTGTAGGTGATGCCTCTAATTTTCTTCTGTTCTTGATCTTTTATACCCTTTATAAATGTTTGAGAGGGCATATCTGAATTACCAAGAAAAAGCAGAATTTCAGGGTCAGACAGAATTCGTCTAAATGCATCCAAACATAAGATAAGGTAGGGAACAATTCTCCATAAAACTTTGGTGCTAGCAAAGCAAATCTGTAATGAATATGTACATAAATTCGGGCTAAATTTGGGTCTTATTTAACTATATTTCATCTTTGTATTCCAGAATTCTAAACTTTAAAATTCTGGGGCCATGGAAGGGATAAGTGTAAGGAAAACTCATCTTTCAGCAGCATTTGGAAAGCTGAGAGTACCTGTAGCCTGCTCCCACAGCAACAGGAAAGAATTTTTGATAAAAATATTCTGCCTGGTCAGGTAGCAGATGAAAAAAGAGGATCAGTCATCCTGAACATGGCAAATCTCTCAGTTTTCTATTCTGGTCTACAGTGGTTTTGTACACCCTGATGTACAGGTGAGCTGCTTTGGTTGATGCCTTTAGTGCAGAAACATCTTTGCCCTGTAGAAACCACTGCAGGGTTCCCTTTCTTGCCTCTGTACATATGGAAAACATACCTCATTTTCAATGGAAGTCAAACTGGAACGTGGGAGAAAGTCTTCATGTTAATAGTTCTCACAGATTAATCTCTTTGTATAATAGGAAAACAACTTTGAAGGGTAGAAATAAATATACGGATATAAAAGGAGAATTTTTACACCCTTTGACAACTAAAGAGCAAGACTGGCTCATCTGGATTTTTTATGCAGTCCACACTCTTCAAAACTGTCCACAGTTGTGGAGATTTCTATTTGCAGTGAGAGTGCCTGAAGCTTCGAGTGAGTATTTTCAGGAAACTCGGAGTGTTACAAAGCACGTACGTGCGCCTTATTTTCAAAGGCTAAACAAGCATGACTGCAAACACTACCACAGCACTAGCAAAAAGGTGCTGATCCACACTATAAGAGACAGTAAATCATGATGGAGAATACTCTGTTATCCATGAGGGAGATTGGTCTTTGTGCAGTGTGAGGAAAAGATAAGCATATTGACATGGCTTCTTTTGAACTGTCCATCCACTCTGCCACAGCCTCCTCCTTTCTGCTCACTTCTTATTGATCATGTCTGCACTAAAGTTCAGCTGACCATTTATATTTCAAGTGAGAAGGAGGGAGAACTGGAGATTTAAAACCATTTAAACACCTCTTGCTAGAGTTAATGCTTCCATGTCACCAGCAGTTGTCAGGACTCAGGCAATGAAATTCCTGAGGGTGGTTCATAATGATTCAATTTGTCAGCATTTCAAGCAGAAACATGCAGGTCTGATATTCCAGTCCAGGGGGTATAAGAACAGCCAAAGGAATGTGTCTGTGTGTTACTCACCAGTAAAACACACACCCAGGAAACAGATGATAACACAGAGCTGGTGATACAACTTCAACTGCATTGCAGGATGAATTGGGGGTGTAGACACAGAGGCTATTGAAATACTTTTCTGTGAGATCTTTCTTTATCTGTTGTGCTACTCCCTCTGGTAAATACACACCATGGTACAGCAGTGTGTGCACAAGGCTGAAGGATGCTCTGAAAATCCTGCCTAAAGATGTGCATGGTCATTCACATTCATATTTATGTACCTGACCCATGCTCTTTGTATGTGTATTTTAGGCTTTGAAAGGTCTTCAGTAAAATCTGTAGTCAACTTTTGCAGGTTTTTGTTACCCTATTTTCTTATTCTTTAGCAATGCTCGGAGACCTGCACAGACAAGAGGGAAAATCAAATAGCCAGAAGAAGGTACAGGGTACAGCCTATTCACCATTATTCTGTTTTGACATTTATTCTGTTGCCTGATTTGTCTTTCCAGACCACATACCTGGTGTAATTTGTGTTGTACCTGGGCTAAATCTGGGGAAGAATTTAATTTTTTTCCTTTTTTGTTCAGCACAGTAGGTGATTGATTGGTGACCTGATATGCCCTCACAGTGCAAACACATGGTGAAGTGTTGTTAAAAGTGCAAAGCAAACAGGATAACAGGAAGGATATCTTAACTTGCTTGTCTCCTTGTATAAGGTCAGATTTAAGGTGAAGTCTGGAAAGGAGAGCAGGTTGAAAAAAAAAAACCTAAAAAAAACCCCTAAAAAAAAAACCTAAAAAAAAAGAAAACCAAGCCAAAAAACACTAAATAAAAAAATTAAAAAAAAAAAGCGCCATTAGTAACTCTTCTCATATGTGCTAAAGTCTTAGTTTCAACCACTTACAAACTGCTAGGTTAGATGAGCCTTTTCATTAGACTGTGTCTGCACACAGAGTTAAACCTGTGATCTGAGAAACCTGATGGTTTGATGGACTGCTCCTAAATAGCTGTCAGGAAAGGTGACTGAGAGAAGTCAACACATGGTTTACAAGTTCAAAGTCACTCCTAAGGATCTGTGTTTTCTCCAGTGGGAAGCATGGCTGTTTTCCTGAAATGGAAACTCTGAATAATTACCAGTTAGGAAAACTGAAAAGGTAAACTGGAAACTAACCATTTAGACTGTGCCCTGTCAAAACTTACTCTCCTGTTTGCAAAGCTTGTGTACTGAAGATAAATAAGCATAGACTATGCATATGTGAAAAGTACTATTTAATCTCCATTGGATCTTAATATTTGCTTATCAATGAGAATCTCCTATGTCATTTAATGAAATGTGCTTCTCTGTGGTACCTTTTTACTAAAAGATTCAATATGCTGCTTCTGATATAGGTTATTCAAATAACTGATTAATAAAGCTGCACAAAAAAGTAGGAACAGATTTTCTTTTACTACGGTAGGATGACTCTATTAGTGTAGAACCTTTTTGCAGCTTCCACTTCCCATACACTACTCTCTTTTTAATGATTTATTTAAAATGCTCACATTAAAAATAAATTTAATGCAAAACACTCATAAAGCTTGAATCCTCCTATGACTGTGGAGCTTATTCTAGAGTAATTTCATAGGGCAGTTTCATTAAGGGGCAATTTTGTCAGCTGCTTCAGGCTGGTTTTTCAGGAGGTCTGGAATGAATAGTCCATGAGGAAGGACAAAGAGAACCAGTATTGTTACATCTTTATAGGACTGAGGGGAGGGCTAATTGCAATGCTAGAATCTGAAAGATAAAGGATGGGATTAGAAACAGTGGCCTTGAAGTACTGGAAGGAAAAAAATATTTCAGACATAAAAAATTCAGCAATGTTCAAAGGATACTGAATTACTATAAAATAAATAGTACTATAAAATAAGTAACATTATCTGCCACTGTCTTTAAGCAAAACAGGGCATAATAAACAAAAAGAGGCAGAATTTAGGCTCTGAAATGGGTAAAAATAGATATTTATTCTCTATAAAATGGAGTAAAAAGAAGAACTTACAAAAATACGTTCAACCCACAATGAAGAAATTGCAGAGTTTTAGTGCCTGATTCTGACAAATACTAAGACATAATGTCATCTTTGATTGAATTCTCCAAAACCAGATCCTTAAATAAGGCTTTTCCTCTCTGTTTATTTTTCTTTGGAATTCACTGGTAAAAATTCCAGAATTGGATGTTGCCAAGAGCCTCTATCACAGAGGTCAATCATCTTAGAAAATACATATTCCCATCTATTAAACCTAGTAAATTTTTACTTGCTGTCATGGATATTGTAACATCTTCTCCTTGTGCTGCAATAATTAAGGTGAAGATGACAATTCCATTAAAAAGATCATATAACTCAGTGGGGAAGAACTAAGTGATCCAGCTGGGCTGTAGCTGTGCTTTGGACATATCTGCCTTGAAGAGAATGTTTCCATCAGATTCAGATTTTAAATTGAGATGTGTCTAAATAAAATTGTGGAAATATGTTTTTAGGCACTAGAATTTCTGTCAAATGCTATATAGAGAAAAGCATTCTGAGGCAGTACAGCCCTAGGTATGGGATTTGCTCTGGAAAGCCCATACTTCTCAGCCTCAGATAGAAATTCTTCTCCTGAAATGGATGAACAATTACACAATGAAATTATTTGGAATAAAGCATTTTAATTGAGGTGGTGGCTCTGTTCTCAGTACTTTTGGGCCTTAAATGGATAACAAAAAACACTTGATATTAGAAAAGGAAATCCCGCACACTTCTCCAGATAGGCACTGACATTCCCAAATTTCCCTTTCCCTGCATCCCTTCAGACTCAAGCAATGCCATGTCTTCCTCAGGGACACTACAGCAATTTTTCCTCTGGTAATGCTTAACCCATTTCCCTCTCTTCCTGACCTCCCCTCTCTCAGTATTCCTCTGCTAGCAAGCTGAAGAGTGGGACAGAGCAAGGGACTGTTTTTAAGGTGCCGCAAGACTCAGGTAGTTCTAGAGCAGAAAGCAGAGAAATCCTGCAGCCATCCCACACCTTCACAAGCTAAAGCACCCAGTTTATGTCTAGAGTAGAGGGAGCTTGAGCCCCAAACACCCAGGTTTTCTTCTACAGTCATCTCCTAATGAGGTTATTTAGGAGCAGGAAAACAAAATGCAATCAGAATAGATCCGGGTACATCCACAGGGGAGAATAAATGTTACAGTACTTGTGATAATAATGCCATTATTATCCCCATCACACCTTTCCTTAAGAAGGATGTAATTTGGCTCTTACTCTGTCCTAAGGATGAGCCTGGGGAGAGCCATGAGTGTTTGTGATTTGTGACATAAGGACTGAGACTAAACTGTGTGTCCCTTGGTATCAGGCTGGAACATTGACTCGTCATGTTGCTGACTGTTCTCACAGCAGCACAAGGTCTTCCATTATCCCAGACCTTCATCTTTTAGCAGACAACTTGTTATACACTATTTATTTGAAGAGCAAAGCAGCCGGAAAGTTTCTTTAATGAGTACAATAGATTCTGATCTCTGCTCAGTTCTTATTTATCTCAAACCCATGTTCCAAAGTCAGTGCTGAGTGCAAGTGAGGGAAGAAAAGGAGGCATAAGGGTTGGCTAAGAGAGACCAAACTGTAAAGGTGAGAGACCAATAACACATATGACAAATGTAGATATAGGAAAACAAGGTCAGAACTTATGTGAGAGGATCTAATGTTGTCAAATTAAAGCAATCCAGAGCAATGGTTAGCGCTTTGAGTCACTTCCTGTCTTCATTTGGGTACAAGCTGGGTGGAATATTAGGCAGGGCAGTGTGGCCATCCACTAAATCTCTGCAGTGGACCCTGGAACTGCTTTAGTGTATCCTGGCCCTGGTCCTGGTGGCAGGCACAAATGTGTGTAACATATCAGTATCAGGGGCTGATCTCTTCCCTGTGCTGACCACTGGCAAGACCTAAGGGAATGGAATGAAGCTGCATCAGGGGAGATTTAGTTCAGGCATTATGAAAAGGTTCTTCACTCAGAGGGTGTTTGGGCATTAAAACAGGCTCCCTAAGGAAGTGGTCACAGCCCCAAGCCTGACAGAGCTCAAGAAGTGTCTGGACAATGCTCAGGCACATGATGGGATTCTTGGTGAGTCCTGGGCCAGGAGTTGGATTCTATAGTTCTTGTGGGTCCGTTTTAACTCAGGATATTACTCTGTGCAAATCTAAAATACTTTATAAATGCAAGCCTTTTCTGGGCTTTGTATGGTTTTGGTCCTGTTAAATGTTGCAATATCTATATAGAAATCACCCTTTCACATCATGACTTTTATTCAGCATTATCAGTGCAACTATAGGAAAACTTTTCTTCATGATACAGGAACTCAGCTGTTGCTTTGTGGCTGTCTCATAACAGTCTAAAATTTTCTTTCCCAGCTCAGCATAAAATTAGCCATAATGGATATCTATCTAGTTTAGATCACAGTTCTTTCTTCAGCTGGTTTTTTTTTTTTCTTTTCACATATTTCTTTGCACTTTCTCCCTCCAATATCTCCCTGGATCATTATCCAATCACAATATATTGTCAGGCTTCTCAGATAAAAGTGCAGAAGTGGAAATTAGTCGTCACTTGTTCTGCTTGCACACTTCCCTGTTTTCCTCAGAGCACATCATGATAGGACCTAAATGGTTTCTGTCTGAAATGCAGGCATACTCACTGAATGAGAGCACCAGGAGAGACTGAGAGGAGGGTGTTTGGGGCAGGTCAAGGCAGCTCTCCCACAGCAGAGACCCGTGGAACACAGCCCTGTGCAGCTCCTTGTGGCAAGAGGGATGTCTTACTTACACTGTTACTGTGTGTGCTGGGTTTGAATGGGATAAAGTTAATTTTATTCATAGTATCCAGTATTAGGCTGTGTTGTGGCTGAACACCTGCCTGGCCATGGAAAGCAGTGAATGAATTTTTTGTTTTGTTTTTCTTCCACACACAGCTTTTGCTTTGCCTATTAAACTGTCTGTATCCCAGCCCACAAATCTGCTCATTTTTACTCTTCTCATTCTCTTCCCCATCCCACCCTGTGGGGAGTGAGTGAGCTGCTGTGTGGGGCTTAGCTCCCAGCTGGATTTAAACCACACTATCAGATGCAGAAACTTCTCCTTCTATTTTTTTGGTGGCATTTGAACAGTAAGAAAATCCCTTTGCTGTTGCAAAGTTAACATGATAACCAATCTAGAGAAATGTAGATCCTCTCCTAAAATGTGGTATGGGTCTGGATCTCCTGCACCTCAGAAGTTATCTGGACCTTTAGGCAGCTTTGGCTGGAATGAGGCCCAGGAACTCAGTATTTCAAACAAGTTGCTGTGAAATAGTGAGTGTGTTGGAAGCCTGGGGAAGAGAAACGCGTGCTGCTGCCTCCCTCGCCTGCACTAATGTTTGTTATTTTATAGGCACTCATCACAGCTTTTAGCTCCAGCTAGAACTCATTAATCACCACCTGGGAACACCATACTCAGAGCAGGCGTACGTGAGCTTTTGTGATAAAAAGCAGAGGGGAAGGAGGCTGTGTGGCGTGTGGGGGTGTGAGTGATGATTTTGGGGTGCAGAGTGAGAGACTGAAGTGAGGAAGAAGTAGAGCAAGGAGGAAGGAGGAAAGAACACTACAAGAGCTGTTTGGGGAGGTGGAGAGAATGAGAAAACCCAGAGGGGGAAAAAAAGACAACCCTATTTCAAACAAATTGGGCAAAGGGGAAAAGAGTGCACTACTAACAATATCCCATTTAGACTGCTCTTTGCCACAATTACTGACAAATTTTAAGAGAAAAAATTGTAATTAGGCCAAGACCATTTGCCTATAGCAAAGATGAGGCCAGGAGGAACCTTCCCTCCAGTTCCTGGTATAGTTCTTCCCTCCCTGTGAAGACTTTCATCTAGATCTCATTATGAACAATTTTCTTTTTGGTCATAATTTGTGCTAAGAATGGCACAGAAAGTACCCCAGGGCAGGCATCTCTCCCATTTCCTGCAAGATTTTACTCTGATCTCTGGTAATTGGTGGACTGCTAAAAAGGTTATTATTATTTATTATGTTTATTACAGTCATGCCTAATAGCCAATAACTGAAACAATTTCCTTATGTTAATCACTCTACAAACACATGGTGGTAGAAGATCTTTGTCCCAAAGAACTTGTAGTTCAAATAGAGACGTGGGTGAGGCTGAGAGCTTAATGCAGGGGAGTGAAGAGAGTGCTGGCAGCACAGACAGCACTGCAGCACGTGGCAGTAACTCCATGCTTTTATTTCATTGACATGATGAGAGGAACAGCTGCAGAAAAGAAAACTTTGCGTAATGAAAGCAGAAAACCAAGACAGATGATGTGGTATCAAGGAGTTCTTAGAGTACAAAACTGGTCCATTGAGAGCAACAGATACGTCTGAAATTCAGTAATGCCCTGGTTTGGACTGTTCTGTAACCCATTGCTTAGTGTCTTTTAATGGTGCTTTTCTACAGGTTATTTCCTTTTTCTTTTCTTGGGGAAAACAGTTATTCACAGGACAGAAGACATAGTCCAGCACGATATTAGGTGCAAGATGTCCAACTTATGTGCTACAGATGAAAAACAATGCTCTGACAAAGCCATTATTTCAGTCATTTTGTCACTGTTTTCCAGAGAACATACAGCAACGTCACTGGAACAATGCATAATGAATGGAAAAGTCTCTAGTTTTTTACTGATTTGCAGATAAAGAATATATTCTTCCTGAAATGTAAGGAATTAGTGTTTTCTGTAAGTTGAAAACTCTGGGCACAAAGTGTTTCTTTAAGTCAGAGATATTTTCTAAGACATTTAAGGCCTGTGATATGGTCTTGCACAACACCCTCACTCTGTGTTGGAGGGACATGGATTTGATGGGTGGGCTGTTTGGTGGCTGCTGAACTGGCTGGGTGGTGGCACTCAGAGGGTAGTGGTCAGCAGCTCGCTGTCCAGATGGAGGCTGGTGACAAGTGGTGTCCCTCGGGGGTCCTTACTGGGACCAGTGCTAATTGATGTCTTCATCAATGACAGACAATGGGATAGAGTGCACCCTCAGCAAGTATGCAGACAACACCAAGCTGAGTGGTGCTGTGGACACACCTGAAGGACTGGATGCCATCCAAAGGGACCTGGACAAGCTTGAGAAGTGGCCCATGTGAATCTCATTAGGTTTAACAAGACCAAGGGCAAGGTGCTAAACCTGGGCTGGGGAAAACCCTGTTGTGAGTCCAGGCTGGGGGATGAAGGCACTGGGAGCAGCCCTGCCCAGAAGGACCTGGTGGATGAGAAGCTGGACATGACCCAGCAATGCAAACTCACAGCCCAGAAATCCCTCATGTCCTGGGCTGCATCCCAAGCCACTGGGGCAGCAGGTGAGGGAGGAGATTCTGCCCCTCTGCTCTGCTCTGGCGAGATCCCACCTGCAGTGCTGCATCCAGCTCTGGGGTCCCCAGCACAAGAGAGACTTGAACCTGTTGGAGCAAGTCCAGATGAGAGGCACAAAAATTATCAGAGAACAGCTCTCCTATGGAGAAAGGCTGAGATAGTTGGGGTTGTTCAGCCTGGAGAAGAGGAGGCTTTGGGAACACCTCATTGCAGTCCTTCAATACTAAAGGAGGACTACAAGAAAGGGAAAAAATTTAGCAGCGTGTGGTAGGATAAGAGGTAGATTGTTTCCAACTAAAAGAGGGGAGATTTAAACTAACTATAAAGAACAAATTTGTACAATGAGGATGGAGAAACACGGGAAGAGGTGGCCCAGAAAGGTGGTGGATGCCCTGTCCCTGGAAACATGTGGATACCATTTAACTATAATATAGAACCATGTGTGCAATTCCTCTCATTATGGACAGAAAGGCTACAAATCTACTGATAAAGAAGGACCGGTTTTCTGGCTGAGTGGACAGAGAGCATGGCACAGGTCATATCTGTCTGGATAAAGCCCTTCTCTTTTCCTTTCAAATAGGGTGACTGTACTGAGTCACAAGAAAAGACCATGACTGATGCTAATACCAAACTGAACAAGGGAAAACTGCTAGCTGGCACACGAACACTACAACATTAAAAAGCATGGATGAGCATGGACCAGCTTTGTTTCCATGTCTTTGCCATGGGTAGTCTATAGTACAGACAAAACTGAAAGAACCAACACTGTAAACCTGTCATAATGAAGCCAGACAATTTCTTTTCAGTGCAGTGCTTTTATTTCAGACTCTCTTTTGTGACTGTGTCATGATAGATTTTTTTTTTTTTCAGAGGTGATGAATTTGTAACTTATTTTAGAGTTTCATTTTTGGGACCTTTCCCTGAACCAAGGCATGCAAGATGAATGGCCTTTGCTGAGAATAGTAGCTCCACAATCTGGTGCTGGAACACTTTGATCCTGGATCCTTCGCCTTTTCTTCTATTTCGATCTAAATGACAAAATCAGTCTAAACCATTTCTGTGCCTGAAGCTGCTCAGATGCTTGCTGGATCAGTATGTAAGTCATATTCTTTGACAACAGGGAATGTCAGACAAGTGTGACATGTTGTGTTTCCTTTTAGGTAAAGCTGGCAGTGTCTCTGGTTTGGTGATTTTGGCAGTTTCTGTCTGATTCTTTCAGCAGATGGCTTCGATATGCTGGAGCTCAGTCCTTTGCTTAGAAAGACATAATCCTTGGCTAATTTTATGATGCAGAGCAACACTGTGGGACACAAAATTATATACCTTTTATAAAGAGTGGCATTACACATTTGATGATATGATGCCAATTATGCATTTCAGGATGTCTTAAAAAAATCAGTATGTGAAAAGTTTTAATTTGAAGGGAAAACTTAGAGATAAATTATTACTCTCTTACTTTCAGATGTTTCTTTGTTGAATGTTCCATACCACTAGAGTAATGAGGTTTGTGCATATATATCATCATTTTCTTTTGAGCTTCACTGTCTAATTTCATTGCTCATTAAGATTGCTTATACATAGCAGTGCTTTTTTATAATTGGGGATCATCTTTAGTTAGCCTTAGGGCCATCCTAATCAGTGTGATATCTTAAAGGTAGCATATTTTCTTATGCTTTTAACTGTTCTAATATCTACATGGTCTGCAGCTAATTCCACTTGTCAGATTTTCACCATCTATATTCAGGAATCAAATGTTGCCATTCAGTTGTTTTTTTGGGGTGGAAGAACAGACACAAATTCTGCAAAACAGGTTTAAGATTTGTCTTTCTCTACATACAGTCTTTAATGCACACACTTTCCAGCATCTTTAATACTGTGTTAAAATATCAAAGAAAGTTTTATAGCTAAGAGAAATGGCTGGTTTATGCTGCTGAATAATTCTTCAGCTCTTAACTTAAAACAAAGATGTAGATATGAAAATGAAAGAGAGAAGAAAACAATGTAGGAGATACAGAAACTCAGTCGTGACTTGGAACCACGAGCCAACTATTGCACTGTAATTTGGAAAACAGAGTAGGAATGTTCTGTACAATGCTTATTTCGAGTCTGACAAGGAAAATTCACAATTGCTTTAATCACAAAGTTGTGAGGTGCCTGTGAATCACTTGTAAAGGTATTTCCTAAATAAGAAATTATATTTGTTTAATGCTTATGAACTTAAAAAGACCCATAATTAAAATTCAAGAGAGAGAGTGCCAGTGAGATGTTTATTAGGGAAATGGTAGAAATGAAAGATCTTTGCATTTTTCCCTGTAGATGGTTAGTTTCACCTTTTATTGTAAGTGCCAAGGAGAAGCAGGCAACAGTACAAATCTAACTAATAGTCCCTGCAGAAAATATCTCTTGTTGATTTGGTTTTAGACCCTGTCCTGGAGTGACTGAAAAGAAGGCTTCCACTAGGAAATGCAGAAAGAAACAAAGTACCTGACTCTCGTATTACCTTCACCTGAGGAGGAAGTAGGACATCCAGGAATACAGATGCAATTGAACAGGGATTTTGCTTGCAATGATAAATATGGGAAGATAATGGTAAAAGCATTGGAGGAAAAATAATGCTTAAAACAGAAGACACATTTGTAATGTTTGTGCCCCAAAGTAAAAAGATACAGGGAAAATATTTGTCATTTATATATAAGCATTTATCTTTCATAATATTTTATTTTAGTAGTTCTTTGTGAGTAAATAATCTTACTGTGACAGAATGAGAAATATTCATCCACTGCTAAATCCAATAAAATAATATTAGATTTTCTCCCAGCCCTTTATAGCCAAACTTGTTAAAATTTAGTGCAAGCTTTATGTAAGGGAGGACTTTAGAATTTAGCTTATTTCAGAGAATAATTCATTTAGTAACATGTTCATTTGGCTTTTCATCCTCTAACCAGATTCTTCGGTCCTTTACATATGAAATATATCAAATTAATACAATTTCTACATGCATTGTTTGAGAGCATGGTGCAAACATTCTGAAACTCTGTATTTCATTATTTGATACCCCTAAATTTTGCATGGGTATAAGGGGACCTGAACTAAGTCAGAGCTCTGAGGTGGACTTAGAGCATACCACAAACACCAAGCAGGCTCTCCATCATTGCAGATGTGCTAATGGAAACATCAGAAAGAAGAAACTTTGAAAGTGAAATTGTAGAATGATACTGCAGATCTAAGATCTTTTGGGTAAAACACATTAGAAATCAAAGGATTTGCAATCAGATTCCTCTGTTCTTCTTTCTTACAGTGTTGAACTCAGCCCAGTGGTTTTCAGAACCTTTCTGGGCTGTGCCAAACTCCCCATGGGTAGGTTTCATTTGGTTCTTGGAAAAGTATTTTCACTTTTTCTCTGGAAGTTTACCAGTCCCACAGGTTTGCTACAGGTTTGCTGCTGCCCTTGTCCTGCTCTGCACTCCAGCTGCTTCACTCAGGCTGTTCTCAGGAAGGGCACAAATTCCCCTCAACCCAGAGAGTACCACTCCATGCAGGGAATGTCTGTCAGCTTAGGCAGGTGAGCAGCTTCCTCTCCTGCACCCCTTTTCAGCAGAACAGTACATGTAATAAAATAGATCAAACTGCAAGAAAGGAGATTAAAGAGTAGTACAATCCATCACTATGTCCTTCCTTAGCACTGTCTCCCTTGTCAGACCTCTTTGAAGTCCCTGCCATGGCTTCTTATATTTATTTCTTTGGTTTGCTGAAAATAAGATTTTGAATTCTTGTGGGCCCAGACTTTATTATCTGAAAAGTCAGAACAACTCCTTACATAATGGACACCAGTTTTCTTTCACTCCCTTGGCCACTATCATAACAGAATATAAATTATAATGTTAATATGCCTGGGTGGAATACTTAAATATTCCTTCAATAATATTTCCTTCTCATTCCTGCTTTGTGTTTCTGAGAGGTGTTTAGTGATAGCTTGAAGCAGATTGTGTTGCATGTGTATTAAAGTGCAAACAGAGGGGAAATAAAAGAATTCTTGTTGAAAAAGTGGCCACAGTGCTCATGGGTCAATGGGCAATATTCATTTGCTGCAATTTCAATTTCCAGTAAGCTGCCCAATACATCTCTGTTTCAGTGCCTATTGTATCTGTGTCATCATCTACTGTCAAACTAATAAGAGTAATTTCATTAGTCTGGACATTCAAAAAAGCAAAACTTTTGTCTGAAATTAATAACTCCCACAGATTAATCAAAGGTAATTATATTAGGAGAAGTTAGACTTCTTGTATCCTGAGTCATAAAACGAAATTCTCATTAAAATTGTATTACATTCATTACCCATGTATACCCAGATTCCCAGAGATATACGTTATATAAGAATCTCCATTTCAATATCACTTGCAAACCTCATTTTGATTCAGGGCCAGGGTTTCAGCACAAGAATGTTAGGTCTGAGGAAATCATGCAATTCCTCTACACACAACTTGGATTGTTCTGCTGTGAATAAAAAATGCTGCATTCAGCTCAGCAAAGGCCGTTTATGGTCACTTTGGCCACTTGTAAGCTCCAGCTGATTTCTGACTATAACTATCAATCCCTGTTTCAGGAGGATAATTTAGTTGCTGTTGCACTTCTCGTCCTTAGAGAAAAAAACCTAAAATCACTGAAGTTTTATTACATGTTGGTTTTTTGTGCTATGAAGCAGCACAATAATTTGGGGAGAGCCTTAGGTTTAAACTTATGTGACGAGCACTATCTTTAGCATTTGTTTTGAATGCACTCCTATTCTGTCCTCTAACTTCTGTCGCTCCTTTCTTCAGAGCTTTGAGCAGCAGCTTGCTCCTTCCATGAATCTATGTAATGCCTCACACAATGCAGCCTTGACCTTGGCTGGGACACTGCAGTGCTGTGAACAAGGAAAATATTAATTAACTGCTGTGTCCCAGACAAAACATTTGTCCTTCAAAGTTGCATGAGGATTTTGCTCTTCCTACTGGTTGCAATAAGGACTGCCAACTATGTGCTTTTGTGGTGAAAAGCTCAAAAGGTATACAGTGTTAGCTTTTTTCAAGGCAAGATAACTACTAGCAAGGTTGCTCTGAGTAAGAGACGAGGTTGTGTACTCCTTTTTTGAGGCCAATAATATATTAATTACTTTGAGAAATAAAAAAATTCAGGGAGGGGTATTCCTTTTTTAACTTTGCTCACTATCACTAAGTCACTTAATGATATGCTTTTCTACCTTATCTCAGAAAACTCCATAGCTGCTGCTTTCCTGGACTCATTTGTGCTCCTGCAAATTCCCCCTGAAGTCCATTTCGTTATTTGAAATATCATGATAAAGGCTAAGTAAATTGTCTAAATGAGAACAGTATGGAAACAACTCATAAAAATGAAACTGGGGTTTGGAAGCATCATCTGATCCTTAAAATCACCGTTTTTGTTCAAGAACTGTCATTATCACACAGCACTGCTGCCTTTTTGGCATCAGCTTCAGGATGAAGTAAATCAAAGAACAAAATTTTTCTTATCAAAATGAATCAAAAATTTGCTAATAAAATTAATACCAGATTAAAAATAAGGCAAAAAGCCCAAAAGCCAAAGCAAAGTTTTGGGAAACACCAGAACCAAGTATTAAGTTATATCTGTAGTGCTTTATGGAAAATAAAAGTGTTCTTTGCATTTTCACTTGACCCTTGACCAGATTTATTGCTTGGACCATAGCTAAGCATTCTCTCTGTCCTTCATGAGGGGCAGATCTGGCTCTGGAGCCCTGGTTTTGATACATTAGATGAGACAATTTACCTGGGAGTCCTGGCCATAGGGGTTTACCAGGGCAAAGGAGCTGCCAGAAATATTCTTTACACACTAGAGGAAGTGGGATAGAAAACACAGGCCTAGAGGTAAATCACAAATAGCAAGCTACTGAAAGAACTCAAAACCAAACCAGAACAAACCAACCTGTTCCTATGATACAGACAGGGAGGTTTTAATATTCATATAATGAATTTTGGGGGATTTTCTTTACAGATGCAAGGAAACTTATAAAGTGGAGCTAGGAGGAAGTGAATGGAAGATGAGGCTATGTTGGATACCTGATTGCACCATGGCCATGCCAGCAATAGCACCAAGGTGAGGCAGCAGAAGCACTGCTCCTGGGATGGAGAAAAAGGTAATTGTGTGCTTTGAACTTGGACGCCTTGTGACCTGTTTCTCTGGAAGGCAATGAGGGTATATTGTCCTGATTTCATGTTACCACCAGGATGCAGGGCCCTGTGCACAGATGAAAGGAGACAGGAAATAAAGCAATTTTACCAAAATAGCCATTCCTTTCTTGGCAGGTCACCTCATGGATTAACTTTTAGTGAACAGAAATTTATGAGTGACAGCTGCTTTTGTGCTCTCAGACTTAATATGGTCAATGGAGTCCTGTTGCCATAGAGGTCTTCAGATGGAGTAGAAACATTTAATTTCACTGCTTGGCACAGGGCACTTGCAAAAACCTTTTTGACAAGAGCACAGGGGAGGAACAGTCGTGTAAGGAGCTGCTGAGCAGCAGCAGTGGCAGCACACCTGTGACTGGCCTGTCAGCTGTAACACATCGTGAGGGGAAACTTTCCAGGATGCCTCTCATGACAACAGGCACGGACTGTAGGGAAAACTCAAACCTGCAGCCTGCAAACACCTCAGGCTGCACAGGCAGAAACCACACCAGCAGCAGCAGGTGTGCGGACACGAGTCAGTCATGTGAACAAGTGTGTATTTCTGGAACGGCCACCCAGGCAGAGTTATACAACAGAGCTGTTCTCGGGGCAGGGTTTTGTTCTTCTCATCAGCATGAGACAGGTTGGGGATGAGTCTGGTCACACCTCTCTCACTTACACCCTCCTTCTTTGTGGTGACCTTGAGATGCTTTCTCTCAGCTCCTCATGTGTTTGAGCTCATCCCAAGCAAATTCTGCAGAATTTGGCAAAACAAGCTCATGCAAATTATGGCTTGATGTCAGCTGGGCTTATTTTTATTCATAGGGAAACTCAAGGAAGGTGTTGTCAAAAAAGGTGTGGACAGAAGGATCATTTCTATAAATCTGAGAAACTAAAAGTGTGACAAAACTAGATAAAAATGGAGATGACAAAACTGGGCACAAGTCAGTATTACTGCCAGAAGACCTCTGTGAAACACTAGATGACAACAGCAACAAATCAAGGGATAAAGAAATGGGCATCTTCCTCTTTTATAAAATAACTCCAGTATATCAAGACCTCGTGGGAACTATCTGTTACACTTCTAATTTGTTCCCCAAAACATTACGAGGTGTCAAGGAAGTCCTTTTCTTTAATTCACTTTTGTCAGTTGAGAAGAGATTAATTCTATCTAGGAGAGTAACTTCAGCTGTGTAACAGAGAAGATGAAACTTGCCTAAGTTCAACTCTGCTGTGAAAACTACGTCTGCTTTAATAGGTACATATTGTCCAACTCTAATCTACTCTAAATTTATTTAATATTTGTATTTGGCCAAAGCAGCAAAGTATCTATAACTTTCTTAAAAGGAGAGTAACATTTCTACTAAGGTAGGCTTATTTTTTACCCCCAAGACCCATAAATCAACTTTCAGAGAGCATGGCCCGAATGTGGCCCAGTTCAATTTTCAACCAGAAGACCATTTTACACTAAAGCAAATGATTCCTATCTGGAATATCTTAGTCTGTGATCTTTCACTTCTTCTCCCTGGCTTACACCTAGAATACATTACTGGAAACTGCTTTAACCTTTTTTTAAAGCTCATAAACCCCTGACTTTTTGTCTAATTTAGTTTGGCAGCACTTGTTCTTCTAAGGAAACATTTGCATGATAGTACCAAAGAAAAATTTGTAATTAAGCAAGGACCCTTCCAGCAATTTTATGTGCTAGATGGAATAATTTTCCAGTAATAAAAGCTTTATTTGCTATCTGCAGCTTGATTTAATCATGTTACTAAAAGGACGATGTAATCCAGACAGCCTTATGTTCACTCTCAAGTATCTAGTCTGTAACACTATGAACTCTTCAGGCTTTGTAACATTAAAAATAAATGCATGCTATTACATATGAGTTAGTTATTGTTGATTCTTTTTAGCCTAATCATCAGTTTGGCATTTACTCCCATTTGATTGGTTCATGAGCAAATATAATTTTTTCTAAAACTCATTTAATTCCCAGAAATTTTTGTTGTTGACAATTTCATGCTTCTGCCTAAATCAAAATAATTTTCTCTGATAGAGCATTATGATAATTATTAACAGTAGCAGTAATTGTCAACTGCAACAATAATTATTATTTTCTCGCTTAATTGCCAGGGAAGCAGAAATCTCCAGAATGAGCATTTTACCCAAATACAGCTTTGGCTTAGTGGAAGAATTCATTAAAGAGTTAGGTTATTAAAAAAGATGTTTGTCATCTGTTTTCTACACTGCATTAAAAAGCATGGGTTTATATCTTCCCATCTGAAATAATTTAGGCATTTTTATAAATCAACTGTGGTCCTTATTATAATTTTTATCACCTTTTAATTATGTTGAAATAATTCAAGTTCACAAAAAACGCATTTGCTATTTTTCCTGATATTTTGAAAACCTCTGACAGGTAATTGAAGCGCTTGAGAGGAGCACAGTGCACACTGCAGTAGCACACCATGTCCTCAGCCCATTTTCTACTTAGTTGATGCTGATTGCTCACCACAAGTGGCTCCAGGAGTACATTAAGTGACCTGACCAGCTCCTGACATTCAGAGTCTGCCCTTTCCTGCTCTCCCCAGCAGTGAGTGAGGTGCCTGTTTGAGAAGCCCTTGTTCATGGTTTCAGTGCATGTGTTCCTGTGTGCTTGTGCTAGTGATGGCATGGACATGGCAGCTCCAGCAAGAGCAGAAGGGAGGTTTGGGAGGGTTGTCTCTCGAGACCATTGGCCCTACACAGTCATTTAGGTATGAAGCTAATCCCATGTAACTCCCCGAGTACTGCTGGGCTGTGTTTGGTGTTGTGTCCAGTTGTGAGTCCACAAACCAGTTGTGTTCATCCTGTCTGGTGCAGTAAAATATGAGTTTGACCAAGAGCCCCCAGTGATGTGTCCTTCCTGACAAGCCAGGTGGCATCCTTGGTGGCACTAGCCAACAGGCTGCCAAGTGTCAATAACAGAGTGTCAGCATTGCAGTACAGACTAAATAATCTGAAACAAGTGCTCAAAAATCAAATGTTATTAGGTTTGGTAAGATGTTAATGCAGAGAGGAGAGTAACCTTGATATTGCCAGTGTGGAAAGGGTTAAACTGAAAAAATTCCCATAGTATCTGCTGTCCTCAGTGGCAAAGACCATCTTGAGAATTTTGCCAGCTGTGGATAATTTGTTGCCCGCATTTTTTATATTGATTGGCTTCTCTTATTGATCAGGGCCACCTGTTCCTACCCTGTGCCTGGTGGCTCTGGATATCATGCAAGTATTAAGTGCCTGTTGTGTGAGGTCTGAACTATCCCTAGTCCATTTATTTTTGAGTTTAATTTTTAACATCAACAGATAGCTCTGTGCCATGCTGTACAACAGCAATGCTCTTGCTTGATTTTGTTATTTCTTTGTTGTTATGTTTTCCCTTTGTTCCAATAATGAGGTTATTTAAAATATTTTAATTAAATTACGTCTTGTAAATTCATATAAATGGCATCTTTATGCTTGGTGACATTAATTAGACCATAACAGACCTAAGAAATTATGAGAAAACAAATCCAGACAGAGGTTTCTTTCTCCTGTTTCAGGGGCCAAAGTATTCCGATGAGGCTGAGCTAAGGAAGCTGAACTTGAAAACTTGAAACAGTTTACCTTGACCAAGATCATTCCATGACTCCTCCTAAATTACTGTAGTTGCATAAGAGCTGAATTCAGATCTTTATGGACTGTGGAATGGACTACAATTCGTGTCATAAGAAAGCAAGAGTTTACAACATCCCTTCCTACAAGACAAAAAGATGTGAAGGTCATAGTGATGATACGACTGTCTCTGCTACAAAGCAGTCACTGCCTGTTGCAAACACTCGTGCAGTTAAATGATTTTCCCCAGATGGTTCTCATGGATGTTGCAGTGCATGTGATCCATGCAGCAGAGTAAGAGGCAGAGGACCCAGCCCTCAGCCTTGCTTACCAGGGCTGACCAGCTAAATTCCTCCAGGGAGCTGCCTCTGATCAGCCTCCGTGCCCAAGGACCCAAGTCAGAACCTGAGATTTCACACTGCAGGGTAAACCAGGCTGCTTCCAGAATGACACCATTCCCTCATTAACAAAGTGACAGATTATATAGGATCTTTGACATACCAGCAGCAGGTAGTTACAGAAATGAAATGGGAACAATGTGACATGGTACCCTTTTCATGTGTACAGTTTTAATTAAGTTAGTGGCACAATTCATGTTACTAAAGAAGAGTAAGGAAAAGATTAATAGAAGCAATATCTAGATCACAGGCAATTATAATGGCTCCAGTCGTCTAATTAAGAAATTCAGCTCTTGAAGTGGCTTTGTTTTTTATATGCCGGCCACATGGTTTTGTAATTGAAACACCCACAGTGCATAAAACTCTTGTGAAGAGCATGTGGATGCACAGCTGTTTTGGAAATGACAATAAATAAATAGGTGTCTTAATTCTTTCTACCTGTAAATCTGCAAAGAGGTCAGAACTGCAGTGACAATTTATGGAACAACAAGGAATATATTTGAAATTAGTAAGAGTGAGAGTCCATTTTCTTACACTTAGGAAAAAGTCATAGAAACTTAGCAGTCAATATATTCTTTCACTGTGCTGAGTAAACAGTAAAAAGAAAATGTAATTTGCTCACAGGCTATTTCATTGTAGAAAAAATTGTGGCAATGGCATCTTTTTATTAACTTATAAATATATGTGCATATATAGGACAATTTAAAGACTGGATTTCAAATACTGATGGATGTGGAAATGCCATTTATATATTACAATGAAATGAATACATTCTGAAGAGGATGAAAAGTTAGCTTACACATTTCTAACAGCTGCAGCCCAACTTTTAATACAAATACAGCATTAATGAAAAAGGGCATTAGGTAGCTGTTGTTGCTAAGGGTGTCAGGATGCAAATGTTAAAGGTATCACCTTTAAGGAGAGAAGTGTCTTTTACCCAGACCCAGGTTTATGCCCTGTGTTGATGTTTCTGCAAAGTGATGGAGTTTTCATATATTTAGAAGTCTTGGTGTCCAGATATTGCTGGAAAGCACTGTCCTCTCAACCTAGCTCCATTTTGTGTGGCTTTTGCTGATTAATGGGAAGTTTTGAAAAAGTTCCATAGTATCCTGGGTCATTTGTATTCCCTGTCTCCTGAAAGTCATGTGCACCACCTCAGCTTTTGATAAGCTAATAAAGACCATTGAACTGTGTTCACACATTTCTGCATAAGAGTTTCACTTTGGGGCATGGAGAAAAGTATGGTCTAGTGCATAGGCTGAACTGGGAAGACATGGGGCTCTCCTTGGGCAAAAATTAAGTCTAACAGTAGAGGAATCAATTCTGGCTCATCTAGAGGAGTTGGCTGAACAGGTTATTGGGTATTGGTGGGTAGGTCCTTGTCAGCAGTGCCACAGTGGCCAAGCACCTTCTCCAGCTGTAACAGTGCACAAAACTCTTATGCCTCACTAGTGGCATCCTTGTATGAAACCACAGAGCTGCCAAATGCTGAATATCAGCCCCAAGTGTAAGGCTGTGAAGATGTCAGGAGGGACAAATCTTCTGATGCCAAATATTGCAGCACCTGGCTTTCAGGGTGGCCAGTCATGGGAACGTTCAGCACCCAGGTGAGGGATATTAGGAGAACCACACATTGCCTGGGAAGACTCAGACATCTAACGGGAGAAGGAGAAGGCATTGCTGCCCTCTTTCCTCACACGATAACTCAAGAGCTGGGGAGGTCATTTAGCTAAAGTGAGATTTGACTTCATCTGAAGGGATTTGGAAACACATTCTCCATTACACAAAGCCACAAAGCAGTCAACTATACAGTTCAGTTAAATTTTACAACACAAAACAGGGTGTACTTAGGAGAGGGCTGGACACGTGATCATAGCTCAGAACTTGGGAGAAAAATGGAATTTCTATAGAGGGATAAGTATTACTTATAACTTATTTGCTGCCCTACCTGCTGCTAAAATGTCTTAACTTTTTTTAACTTGAAGGCATGATCTGAGTATACTGAGCCTAGACATCCCTTCTTTTTCTACTTTCAAAACCACTGCTCCAGTTTCCATCCACCATAAATATAAATAACTTGGTTAGGAAAGGTGGCAAGGATGAGGAGAGAAGCTTATTATCCTCTTCCCCACTAGCAATTTTCAATACCAGCTGCCACTGTGACATTGACACAGTGGGATCAAATATGATGAACCACAAGGTGCCACTTTAACTGTCACTTCAAATTCCTGGAGTCTTCATATATTTAGTCATGTTTATTTATAAGATAAATTTCCTGTTTCTATATTGGCACTGATTTTAAACTGTCTGAAACTAAGCATTGCCTGTCAGAATGTGTCTCTTACTAAGTATGTATCATGGTGAATATCATATTCATAACCCAGAAAATGATCCTTTCCAGTCTATGGAACCAAATATCTATTGTAGTCTCATTTACTCTCCACCCCAATCAACAGCCCCATCTTTTTTTTCCCCTTTAAATCTAGCAGATACTCCTTCATGTTGCTGTGAGCTAATTTTGAGATTTCCTTGAGTGATTTTCAAATCACCTGACCATCTGTTTCAAATTTAAGTATTTCCAGATGCAGTAAATCTAAATATGGGAATTATGTTGTAAATTATTTTCAGAGCTACCCTTTAAATTATCTGGAGTTCTTTCTTGTTGATATTCACTCTTCCATGCGTAGGGCGATAATTGACTTTAAAACTTGTAAACACTTTATTATCTGGAAGACAAAACTCAGTGTTGAAATAATGTTGATGAAGGCAACAAACAAATCAATGCCTGAAGTAGACTCCCAAAGAGAGCAAGAGGGATCAATTAATATAGTAGCTCACTTGGAATGGATGAGATTGCTACCTGTGAAAATCCTGCTAGAGCTGTGTCCCAGGGGAGATGATAACAAGTCACTTCCATCAGTTCAAAAGAAGGAATAAATCTTAACCAGGGGTTTGTAAGTAGGTTAGTTTCTATTAGGCACATTATATGTGAATTAGGATTGGTGCCTAGATCAGATGATCTTATGTCTCTTCCAGAACTTCCTGTCTCAGATGTTGTAGATCTAGGACACTGAGGTCTTAAATTATCAGAAGCCATTATTTTCTAATGAATATTGAGTTTTTTCATGCAAAATGCATAAGTTAATATTGGATTTAAATTATCAATCTTTAACAGAACAAAAGTCAGAGCAGGTGTTCCTTCTGCCACAGAACGGCAATGTGGGGATTGACTGGGCTAGAGAAAGTAGGAGAAAGAGAAAAAAATTTCACTGCAGAAGAAAGTATTGCAAGAAAATTTGCTCCGCTGTCTCAATAGTCATCTGTGAGGAGAATGAAGACACATCTCCACAGCTGTTAATCTGGGGCCTTGCACCAAACCTAAAATTTACTTCCTATAGCTAAAAGAGAATATCAGATCTATGTAACACTATTGCTGAATGTCCCTTGGCTACAGAGAGGACTTTTCTAATGAACTGTCAGACCAAAGCAAGGCAATTTCAAAATAATTTCTATTTTTCTTTGAAGACTGAGTTCTGCTGCATAGAACTATTTGTGTGGAGGACTGATGAATAAGAGCTTCACTTACAAATCCATGGGGATCCAAAAAAAGCCAAGTCAGCAGAGGAAGATAATGATGAGTGCATTTACTCTGCAACCACAATTAAGAAAATACAGCTGGGTGAGATGCCAATCAAGAACAGAAATTACTTTCTCTAACAGTTTAGATGATGGTTTTAAGATGATCTAAATAACAGAATCTTAGAATGGCTTAGGTTGGAAGGAGAGATGATCTTTTTCCAACACCCCTGCCATGGGCAGGGACATCCTCTGCCAGACTAGGTTTCCCAGGGCCCCATCCAGCCTGGCCTTGAACACTTCCAGTCATGGGGCAACCACAACTGCTCTGGGCAACCTGTGCCAGAGCTTCACCATGCTCACAAGTAAAGAATTTCTTCCCAATACCTAATCTAAACCTACTCTTTCAGTTTGAAGCCATTCCCCCTCTTCCTGTCACCACTTGTGAAAAGTCCCTCTCCAGCTCTCTTGTAACCCCTTTGGGTACTGGAAGATGCTCTAAGGTGACCCTGGAGCCTTCTCAAGGCCAAACAACTCCAATTCTCTCAGCCTGTCATCACAGGAGAGGCATTCAGCCCTCTGATTATCTTTTTGATCTCCTCTGGACCCATCCCAACAGGTCCACATCCTTCCTTTGTTGCAGACCCCACAGCTGGATGCAGCACTGCAGGTGGGGTCTCACCAGAGCAGAGTAGAAGGAGAGAATCCCCTCCCTCACCTGCTGCCCACAATGCTTTTAATGCAGCTCAGGACAGGTTTGGCTTTCTGGGCTGCAAGGGTACCTTGCTGGGACATGTTAATCTTCTTATCCTACAACATCCTCAAGCTTTTATCCTCAGGGCAGCTCTCAATTCCTTCATCCCCCAGCCTGCAGTTGTGCTTGGGACTGTCCCAACACAGGTACAGGACCTTTTTATTTCTAGCAGAGAAGAGGGAACCTTTAGACAGATGGTTGGATAGACAGACACACAGATCAAGAAATTGTGATCCTTGAGCAAGGGAGTGAAAAATTTTAGATTAGTTTTATTTTCTATAAAATATCCCTTAGCAAGAATTGCATTTTTTGATGTTTTTCATTTGTTAATAGTACTACCAGCCAGAAACACATTCCAGGGTTTCATGGATGAATGGAGATCTCAATACACTCTGCATGGGCTGAATGAAGCAGAACAGAAATTGGCAAAATGGGGTTATTACCTTTGTTATTTAATATTCATAATAGAGTGATACTCAGACAATCTAACAAAGTTTATACTGCAGTAGGTTTTTTTTGCTTAGTCTTTTTTCAGGAAGTTTAAGCTCTGCAGTCCTCATCTTACTGTCTAAACAAGGCATTGAGAAGTCTGATTTAAAGAAAGTTTAAGGCAAGAAATGAAGACTAAATGAAGTATACAGCTTTCAGCTAGTCTGAGCTTGTCTGAAGCTTCCCAGGTGTGAGGACACAGACAAATCATCACATGAATGAACATGATTCTGCCATTGGTGGGAGGACACTGACAGTAAGTTCAAAACCAGTCTTCCAAGGATCTTAGAGAGGAGCAGAAGGAGACAAATATGCAGGAAATATTTTTGGGAATTCTCCAGTTCTCTAAAGCAAGAGAAGAGAGAAGGTGACACATTGTGGGAGTTGGTTATGTGCCAGAGGAGAATGGCTCTGTTCTGTAGGACATCAAGTTTCTGCTTTGGGTAGCTGCCCTGGGTGTACCTATGCCTGGGATGCCAAGTTAGTTTTGACAGCTAAAACTGCTTTAAATATCCCATAAAGGGGACATTCCCTTGCAAACTGTCATGCAAGGAGTGTAACTTCAGAGGGTTTTAATATTTAGGAACTTAAAAGGAAACAGAAGCGTGTACATGTCATTGGAGAGCAAGTCCAACCCAACAATCTTTGTTAATTTTTCTCTAATCCCATTGCTTGAAGACCTCTTCCAAACAAATCAAACTCCCTAGAGCAAGGATTTTTAGGATTTTTCTTCATTAGACACCTTCCTAGTTACAGCTGCTTGACCATATTGATGGTTCCTGACAACTTTATGTGTAATTTTTGCAAGTGGCATAGTCTTGATTCTGGCATATTTCTGAAGACACTTCGGTTCTCAAAACAGTTTCAGAGTTGAGTTACAGTTTAGAGAAGCAATGTTCTTAAGCAAGAAAAACAGCAACTTCAAAGTAATGTTTTGTTTATATTCAGTCCTTTCTTCATGAGATTCACTTGAGCTTGTTTAACTTTCATGTAGATTCAGTTTCAAAGAATGACGCTGGCTTCAAAATCAGAGTGAATTCAAAAGGGTGGTGGAGGGGTTGGGCAGAGATCTGGGCTGAGGAAAAGAGTTTTGTCTTCCTGACTTTCTAGCTCAGTAAATGGAACAACTTCTATTGTTTTTGTCGTCTTTCAAATGAAACTGGAGCTGCTGAGTTTACATTTCAGTGAAGGACTAAATAACACAGCATTTATGCTTAAAGTGTTTTTGCTCTACTTTAAAGGACTTGTTGCCTTTTATTTTTCCATAGGAGAATAGATAAAACACTTGGTGCTGGCATTCCATGTGTGCATTCTCTGTTTTGAACGTCTGCCATTCCATTTTGATGATCCATAATATTTTAAGCATACATAGACCTTTCTTTCCAGACTAGACTCCTTTCTACATAGTACACTCGATTGTCTCATTTTTTAAACTTTATGCAAGAGCTGTGCCATATGAGAAGTTGTTTTGGGAAATGCTTAAGGACACAGAGCTGTCAGAGTGACATTTCCTCATCTTAATTGTAATGTTTTTCTAGACATTCTCGTTTAGAGATTTTTTTTTTTTTTTTGAATTCATGTTCTCTGCATAAAATTTGACAGCCAGGATAGACTGAGGTCAGGATACAGTTGCTCAGATTAATGTATCTGCAATCAATCTCCATTAGAAAGGAAATGGAACTATTTTCAGATATTGTGGCCTGCTGCAGATTTCGTTAATTTGGTTCTTTCTTGTGAAATTTAGCCTGAGGTGTAAGGACATTGCTGGCTACTCTCCCAAGTGGGTGTGGTTTTGTTAACACTGTCTCCTGTGCTTGGGCTGGAGTATATCTTTGGCAAGGATGAAGGAGTTTCCCTCAGTAAGTGTTTGAGGAATCCCAGAATCCCTTACAACGAATATGCATTTATTTCCACCAGCACGTCTTCCATCCCAGTAAGGCCAAATGAGCTGCAGTCTCCATTACAGGAGTGCTCCCTTTGACCACTATTTTTTTTATAGGCAGTTCTAAAAGCTTTACAGCTCTGGCTACTTGAAATTGAAATAGCAACAAAAATATTCTCAGAAATTAAAACCAGAAATTAGGTTTTTTAAGACCTGCTAGTATGCCCAGTTTTTATTTTATGATGAGAATGTTCTTCTTTTTTTTATTTCATCTATGAAATTTGCTTTGATAGTGTGTCAGCTTTTGATACTTCAAGTTATACTAAAATACTTTCATTCATTCAAATCCAGAAACCTTCAAATTAAAAAAAAAAAAAAGTGTTGGGATAAAAATAAAGTTGATTTTCTTTGGAAAGTCACATTTATTATTAGACAGTGTGAAAGGGAAAAACAAGCCATTAGTTATTCTTAACTACATGTCTTCAGAAACACAAATATCAGATTGTTTATTCCAATGCTTATCAGCTTGTAGCTGTTCATACAAAACCTAAGATCATGTATTAAAACACTGCAGCATGTAGCACACCAAACTTACATCATTCCTTAAAGGTGCAAGAGGGATTTCAAGAATAAGGAAAAAGGTGTGCATGGGGTCAAACGACTTACCCACAGGCACACCAGAACTCTCTGTCACGGCTCTCAACCAGGCCTGGTTCTGCATGCCAATTGTGTCCTTCCCTCAAAGTCCTTTGAGCCTGCGTTTATACCAGCCATTGCACATTCAAATAAATGCAGTGTGAAGTCACATACATACATATATATATATACACACACATACATATATATATATTTGGTTCTCACATTGCATATCCAGAGAAACACACATTTATTATTAATGTTGATAATGAGATAATAAGCTGTCACCGGGGATTGTGATGAGCAGCATCAAGGCAAGTCTATTGCTAGCATCCACAGTGGAATTTCTGCCAAGGAAATGTAAGGAGGAAGACTGGGGGGGGAAAAAAAAAGAAGCAACAGCACCTGGTAGTGTGAGGGGTGTGTGGGCTGGGAACACTATCTTGGGAGATCAGCAGTTCTGCTTGTAGAGATGCAGTTTAGCCTGTCATTTAGCTTTTTTTGGTAGTTTTCCTTTTGAAATGAATATTATGCTCATTACAGGTGCCAAACTGACAGCCCTTAAGATTGAAGTTCCTTCTTATGAAATCAAGTGTAGTAAGCAGCAGCAAGAAAAGCTTTTTCAGACACGCCTGTCAATAGGTCTCCACCTTGGTCAGGAAAAGATGGAAAATAGCTAAAATTCATCTTTGGTCTTTGTACTTTGCCTGGTAGCAAAGGGATTTTTAATGCTATTTGTGTTGTTTCCACTTTCACTTTGGAAATGAATTGGGATCAACATCTTTGTCTTTGGTCACTAACAAACCCTAAAGAGGAGTAACGTTTGATTGCCTTTATCTCACGTTGTTATTGATAAGTGAGCTCAGCTTTAACACTGAACCTGTACCACCATCATTAACTTCGTAGTAATTAAGTTTTGTAGGGTCTTAAGTGACACTTAAGAAAACATCTAATGGAAGAAGCTGAAAAATTTATTATACGGCCAGATACCAATGGTTATATTGCAATGTGTGTAGCTTTACTTTTTGATCCCCTAATGCTCTTGTTTTCTCTTACTCCTTCTTAAAATATTAGCTTCCAGTCCCTAAATTCCATGAATGCTGTCTGCTAAGCTCCTGCTGGTTTGCCTTTCTGTGGAGCAGCTGAATTTTCTGATTTTCAGGTACGGTTTGTTGGGTTCATAATAAAAAAAAACGAGACAGGAGAAAAACTTCCAGAACTTACTTATTTATTTCCTCTGTGGCAGTATCAATTATGTCTAGTCTATTCCTGATGGATATTCACAGCTTCTCACCGCTGGGGGGTCATCTCTGGAGCCACGGGGCCGTGTGTAATTGACAGTGACCTGCTGGTCACTTGTGTCTGTCACCGCTCACGGCCACCGATCTTCGGGTCTGCGCTGGTTATGGTGCAGGCCGCTGCCCCCAGAGACTGGCTGTCTCTGACCCCCAAAGTCCTGGGAGTAAAGGAGGCCAGAGATAGTTTCTGTATAAAAAAATCCACAGCTTTATCCCACGGATGAAAGGGGGTGGAACTACAGAACTCACAGATAACTCTTAACTGATAACTGCCCGATCAGGCTCGTGCAACAGGTTTTGTACTGGAGTAAGTTGGGGAGGAGCAAAGGGGTAATAACCAATAGGATCACAATTTAACAATATGTGACAGGAGTGACAATAAATCACTACAGAGCAGAGGAGGGAATACGACACAGCAACCAATAAGAAAGTAACCTGGGGAGAATTTTCTAGATAGAAAGGAGCGACTTATACTGCAGTGCCACCCCCGGACGTCCCCTCGGACTCTGAGTCCCTTGCCTATTGGAGGGCGAGGATCTGATGGACATTTGCCTGCCAAAGCCCACTGGTGGGCTGGTGCTCTGCAGCAGATATTTGTCTACGATGACCTCAAAAGTTTTCAAAGAATGGAGTGTCTTTCTGGCAAGAATGACCTTCCATAAACACTGTACTATTTAATATAGGCAGTGGACTGGACAAGATGGGCCATCTTCATGGTGTGAGTGCTATCAATTTCCTGACTCGCCTATACAGGGTTAGTTAAAATTACTGTTAAAATAACTGTTAATTAATTAATGTTAATAAATTAATGTTAACTAATGTTTTACTGAAACTGGGGTTGTCAGTCCCCAAAGAAAATTAAGTCCCAACTTTCAGTTATGTTTTATTGGGCTTTTATGTGTATGAGTACCTATACCCTAATTTAACTCTTTACTTGTCTCACAAAGATCCAAAGGCATAACAGCATGCGAAGGCAGAGGCTGAGATTAGGTGTGGGTCAGATTCAGCAAAGGAGCAGGAATGAGGTCAGTGATGATCTTCTTAATCCTCCAGTTAACAGCTTTAAAATGGGAGCATGATGTGGATTTGTCACCTCTGCCTAATCCATCAAGTGTGTGCTGACCTATGAAGAAACTTAGATGCACCCAACTTAGGAATTTCTGGACAGTGGGGCTCAAACTCCCCTGTTTCGTTGGAGCTGGAGGTCATTGGATGTATTGAAATTCAAGAAAGATGTCAAAGGCGAGATGAAATCTGACTCACCTGTCCTGTGAGTTACTGTTCTTTACCCTGTGCCAGTGGCTCGTAACTTCTGTGTCCACCTAGAGCAGAAATCCCAAAGAACAGCACACAGGCTTTCACCAATCATAAATCTCTTTGAAGCCACAATCTCTTCCAATGCTACAACAAATCAAAGCAACAACTGTTGCCTGTTCTTCTTTAGAAACCAACACTGGCAGAAATTGGGTCATCAAGAAATCCACAGAACACAATGTGGGGAACAGGAGCATTTCTGAAAGGGGGCCAGACCACAGTGCAATCAAATGCCAAAAATCAGAGCTGGCTGTCTCAGTACAAAATCTATTTCTTCATACAAGTTTTACCCCAAAATGGATGAAGTCAGTGACAGTCTCTTGATAGCCACCAAAGAGAACCTGTGTGCAGGTAATGGATGGTGGAAGGGGAGGATCAGAGCTGAGGGGCTCTGTGGACAATGTTAAATATTCCTTCTGATTAGGACATTGTAGATGTGATCAAATTAGAACTGGGGATATGGGAAGAGGCACTCAACAGCCACTCTGCCCTTCAGTTCTTTAGGCTTTTTTTTTTTTTTTGTCAGAGAAAATGCTCAATTTATTTGAAATGTACACAGATATTTCTCTGGAATAAATATCATGGACTTGTATGTTACATTTTCAAGTAAAACAAAGAGGAAGCAAAATACAAAATTGTCAACCTCCAAAACTCTGCCTAAACTCTCATTGTGATATATTGCCCTGGGAATGCCTGCCAGGCTGTTTAACACCTTTATTGCTTGATCCTGGGAGCTCAATTTATTATTTACTGATCCTTCTCCTGTCATTGGTCATGACCACATATCTGCTTATATTATTCCTAGCAGGTTTTCCAGCACACATTGGTTCAAAAATCAATCACTTCCTAGATCCATCATTTCTGTCCTGCTTTTGGGCTACATGTCTCAAGTGCTAATCTGCCAGTGGCAGTCTGCTGCTGTTTACAGCAGCACCTGCTTTTGCCACATGAGGAAAGAAAGGCTTGCCTCTTGTTTCTTCAGCCAAAGCACCTTAATAAAGGGATGGCATGGACAAATAAATACATATATCTCTTCAACAGTACAGGAGTTCCCTGCTGTACATTTATTTATGTTCAGCAAATTTTCACATGGTTTCACCATTCCTCTGGGAAGATGGTTCTTCAAAATATCCAATCATCAGTATTTGTTTGAATTACTGTCATTTTATACTACCTTGAGCTTACTTTCATCCTATTACTTATATCCTTAAGTGATATTCTAAATCATTCTCATCCTCTTGTTGCTTATTCCTCTCTATATTGCATACCAAGATATGAATTTCTAGTTTTAGTCATCATTCTTACTGTTCATTTATTACTTAAAGATTTTAACATATGCTTTTGGATAACATTTTTGATGGTATTTTTTTTTCCACACTTAAATGTGAGGTATGGAGAATCATGTTTATGATAACAATGACCTATTTTTCTGCCATATCTCTTTGCAAGCAAGTGCACATTTTGTTATTTTTCTTAGAATTGGCCTTTCTGAGTTGTTCTTCTCTCACATAGTATTGATAGTTATCTTATTGATTTTGTAAATTTTCAGATTGTGTTTTGTCCTGTTTTGATAAAATCTTAGAATTGTTACATTGAAAAAAACCCCTGAGATCATCAAATCTGGACATGAACCCAACACTTCAACAGAGCAGAACCCCATGTTCACCACTAAACCATGCCCCTCAGCATTACATTTGCACAACTTTTAAATACCTCCAGGGATGGTGGCTGCACCCCTTCCCTGGGAAGCCTGTTCCAATGCTTGACAACCCTTTTGGTGGAGAAATTTTTCCTACTACCCAATTTTTTGGCCAATTCCTCTTGTCCTGTCCCCCACCTGTCTACTACCTCTTTTCAGGGAGTTTTAGAGGGTGATAAGGATGTTCCTGAGCCTCCTTTTCTTCCAGACTGAACACCCCCAGCTCCCCCAGGTGCTCCTCATCAGCCTTGTGCTCCAGACCCTTCCCCAGCTCCATTGCCCTTCCCTGGACACGCTCCGTCCCCTCAATGTCTTTCTTCTTGTGAGTGGCACAGAACTGGATTCAGTACTTGAGGTGTGGCCTCACCAGTATCAAATCCTATCCTTGTTTTCCAAGTCTCTTAATTCAGGTAATTATGATCCATTTTCACACTTTCTCTGATGTTCCCATCTTATTTACTGCTATGTCAGACTGCTACTGTGCTAAGCTTTCCACACAAAAGGCCTTTCCTTAAAGGAGATGCATTGTAGACTCATAACAAATGTGGTTGGTTGACCCTGGCTGGACACCAGATGCGCAGCAAAGCTGTCACTCCTCTCCCCAGCTGGACAGGCAAGAGAAAACACAAAGAAAGGCTCATGGAGTGAGATAAGGACAGGAGGAGATGACTCACCAATTACAGACTTGACTAGGGGAAATTAGTTTAATTTATGACCAAACAAATCAGAGCAGGATAATAAGAAACACAAACCAAATCTTAAAACACTTTCCCTCCACCCCTCTCTTCTTCCCAGGCTTACCTCCACTCCCAAATTCTCTACCTTCTCCCCCAGCAGAGGCACAGGGGGACTGGGAATGGGGGCTACAGTCAGTTCATTTTATGTTGCCTTTGTTGCTCCTTCTTCCTAGGGAACAGCTCTCCTCGCACCCTTCTGCTCCAGTGTGGTGTCCCTCCCATGGGAGACTATCCCCTGTAGGAGATTGACTCTGTCTGGACACCAGGCACCCACCAAAGCCTCTCTGTCACTCCCCTCCACAGCTGGACAGGGGAGAGAAAATATAATGAAGGATTCATGCGTTGAGATAAGGACCAGAATAGATCACTCACCAAATACCATCACGGGCTCAACTTGGGGATATTAATTGAATTTATTACCAACAGAATCAGAGCAAAAACACCTTCTCCCCACCCTTTGCTCCCTCCCAGTCCTACCTCCTCCCCCAGCATGCAAGGAGACAGGGAACGGGGGTTATGGTCGGTTCATCACACATTGTTCCTGTCATTGCTCGGGGAGAGGAGGCATTCCCCGGCTGCATGGTGGGGTCCCTCCCATGGGAGACAGTACTCCACGAAATACTCCAAACTGAGTCCATTCCATGGGCAACAGTCCTCCCCAAACTGCTGCAACGTGGGTCACTTTTCCATGGGGTCAGTCCTTCAAGGACAGGGCTCTTCTCTCCACGGGGCCACAGATCCCTGCCAGGACCCTGCTCCAGCACAAGCCTCCCACGAGGTCACAGCCTCCCTTGGGCATTCCCCTGCTCCAGCGTGGGGTCCTCCATAGGCTTCAGGTGGATCTCTGCTCCTCCATGGACCCCCTTGGGCTGCAGGGGCACAGTTGTCTCACCATGGGCTGCACCATGGGCTGCAAGGGAATCTCTGCTGCAGTGCCTGGAACATATCCTGCCCCTCCTTCTCTACTGACCTTGGTGTCTGCAGAGATTTTCCTGTCACACATTCTCACTCTGCTCTTCCCTGGCTGTAATTGCAAACTGCACAATAACATTTTTTTTCCTTCTCAAATATGTTACCACAGAGGCATTACTATCATTCCTGATGGGCTCACCCTTGGCCAGTGGCAGATTCATCTCGAAGACAGTTGGCACTGGCTCTGTTGGACATGGGAGAAGCTTCTGGCAGCTTCTTACAGAAGCCACCCTGCCCCTCCCATAAAACCTTGCCACAGAAACCTAATACAATAAATGATCAGGAGGAAAAATACTCAGAGAGGGAAAGAGAAGTTATCACTGAAGACAGTTGTGTATGGGTCATACATCCTGCTATTTAGATGTATTCCTGATTTCAAATCCTCAGTTTTTAGAGTCTTCTGTCTAAAGACTCCAAGGTTGATCAGTTAGATTGTAAGGCTGGCTGTGCACTATTTTGGATACTCCACAGGAATAGTCAATTCTTAAGAGATATTAATTTTCATGTTGTCTCATTGAAAGCCCTCTGATGTGATCAAAATCACAGCATGGGCAGTGACCATAGGATGTTACGAGGCCCTAACATGGGGAGTGGGGCTCAGAGAGAACTTCAGGGAAGAGTTAAAACATCGTGAGCAGCCAAGAAAGCAGAAGGGTGAAAGGGAAGAATAAAGTTTTCATTGTTTGAAACAACCTTCTGGGACTGTTTAAACTTAATTGAAACCTCTAACTTTTCTATAAACCCAGATTAGGAACACTGAAATGGAATAATAATCTTTTCTGTTCACTTTTACGGTGACTGAACTTTTTTAAGGACTTGAAAAAATAGTAGCTAATATTTTGAGGATATGTGTCTTTATTTCTTTTTGAGGAATGCTTATATTTGAATCTCTTAAACACAACATAAAGCCTGTTATTTTTCTTTCAAAGTTACACTCTGTGCCAAAGCAAATCTTTCAACAAAATAAAAGTTTTCCTTACCTGACCTCTGCTGGAGCTGTTTTGTTTTTGTCCTAAAAGAGATTCTGGCAAGGACACTGAAGGTTCCAGATTTGCTCGGTGATTCTTGCTTGTTCTGTGGCTCTCAACTGGCCATCCATTATTTATTGCAGCACAATGTGTGCCTTGATGACCCTGAAAAATGGGCAGAGTCTACAAAGCAAAGCAGGATCTCTGCTCAGAGGATTTTATGATATTCTGAAGTACTTTTGGAAGTTATAGAAAACAGCAGAGTTCTCACCACTACCACTGTCACTGTACTGGGTCTGGCAGCTCTTGGGGTAAGGTGTATTTTTCAGAGCTGCTGCACTCACAGAACAGTCTCTCTGGATGATGAGACAGCTACTACAGTCTTTGCTACTTTGGTATCACACAATTGCTGAGGTTGGAAGTGACCTCTGGAGATTGTCCAACCCTCACCCTGCTCCAATCAGGCTTAGCTAAACCAGGTTGTTCAGGGCTATGCCCAGTTGGGTTTTGAATATATCCAAGGACTGAGACTCCACGTCTCTTGGCAGAACATTTCAGTTCTCAGTCATCCTCACAGAGAAAATGTTTTTTCTTTCCTGTGTGTCAGCTCATGTCTGTTGCCTCTTGTCCTTTCAGTGGGTACAACTGAGAAGAGCTTGGCTCCCTCTTCATTACAACCCCCACACTCCCCAGTCAGGTACTTGTACACATGGATAAGAGTCCCTCTGAGTCTTCTCTTCTCTGGCTGAGCCAGCCCTTCTCTTACAACCTCTTCTTATATGTCAGATGCTCCAGTCCCTTAAATATCTTTGTAACCCCTCACTGAACTTGTTTCAGGACATACAAAACTCTCTTGTCCTGGGGAGCTCAGCACTGGACACAGCACTCAATTTGTGGCATCAGTACTGAGCAGAGTGAAAGAATCCTGCATCCATCCCTTAAAACTGTCTAAAAAGGAGGAAAGCTTTATTGGGAGCACAGTGAAGGTGACATCAGAGTTCTGAGCTGCCTGGAGGTCTATGTAACTTTTGTCTCTATGCTCTTTTGTCTCTATGCTGCGTTGCATCTTGTGTTGCTTTCAGAGCAAACAAAGGCTCACATATCAGTAAGAATGCCCTGTCTTTGTATGTTGTTTACTCCTGATCTAGATTAGTCTTGATGAAGACTGTGTGTGATTGAAATTGGATGCCCAGGGACTCTTTGCCCCAAAGAGGTTTCTAAGCATTTTAAGTGCCGCATTGGGGTGTGCCCTCGTATGAAATGAAGTAAGGAAGGCTATGTGATATGCTTCTTTTGAAACACAGCTCTTATGAAAAATTCAAGAGGAAATGCTTTCCTTTTGTTCACTGCCAGTTCATCTAGTTTGCAGCTACAGAAAGAGAGATTATTATTTTGGGGTACTTTAATGTGTGGGAGCTTTTAAGTGGATATAGATTTGTTCTGTCTGTTGTCAAGGTGCCAGAAGTTCTTGAAGCCTGATAATGCTCTTTCCATGTTTTATTCAGGTTGTCATCAGTAATGAAGTATAATTTAATTTTATTTTCCTATTATGTTTTTCTCATCTCACTATCAAAAAAGAAAGTGTGCAGAATATTTTTATCACTGCTTACAAATAAGGGAGTTTTACAAACAAATGTATGCAAAAAATTAATGTTTTTGTAGAACGGCTTTAATTCATTATTTAGCTCTATTTCTCCAGTGATAGTAAAAACATGCTTTTTATGAACATCATAGTACCCTTAATTCTCAAAGACAATTTACACATTAAAAATAAATTGCAAAATCCCAGTGGGTTTCAGCATGTTGACACATTTTAGATTAAGGATGGTAATTTTGATGGTTGCTAACTTTTAAATAAGTAAGTTAGATGATTATCAAGAGCTGCTTTCTTAAAAAAAAGGAGGAAAACCCACATTTATTGAGACTAGGCTGATAGTCTTTTCTCTTCAAGATGGGATCTCAACAGTTTTTCCTTTGCTCCATTGTTAAGAGTTCAAAGAGAAAAATAAAAAAATAATCTTCTTAAGATGGCAGGATGCAGTCTGGAGGGGGCCTGCAAATACATCTTCCGAGACATCCATGGGATGTGGATATTTGTTTCTGCCCTCTTTCTGGTGGGAGCTGGTCCATCTCTCACTGCCTACTCAGGTATTGTTTCTGGTCTTTAATGTAGCCTTTGTGTCAACTCAATGTCCATCCATGAAGCCATCTGGCTGGCAAAGGAGGAATTGCTGCAGTGCTTCCTTGTGGTCACACCTGGTAAAATCACCAAAGAGGATTTCCTCAAACCAATGGCCTGTCCTACTCATTGGAAGCATTGACTCCCTTCAGCACCTCACTGCTATCCTCAGTGTGGAAGATCAGCAGTTCTTCCCTTCCCCTCACCCTATCACATGCACTCATTTTGTGTTCTGACTGCTTCTGCAGCTTCATCTGCTGCACCCCTGGTGCCCATTTCCTAACAAAAATCTTCATCCTTCTCAATCACCCTCATTAATTTCCCCTTAATCTTCCTCATCCCACTCCCATAACTCCTCTTCTGCTCCCAGAACTGCACTTGCTTGAAACAGATCTAAAAGAGAGCCAGCCCTTTGGCTATAAGGTACATTTTCTGTCCTTTTACAGATTTTTATTTAAATCCTATTTCTTTCGCATTCCTTCATTAGGTTGCTGTCAAACCTCTGTGCATTTTTGCCTCAGGATAATAGACTACATATGCATAATACATAGTTTGGATGTCAATAGATTTTATTACAGTTTAGGATAGTGGTTCTGCTTAATTTCATGCTATCCACAAACTAGGTAGTAAATTGTTGTCTCTGACAGGAAGGTTATACTCTAGGCTAAATTTTACCCTGAATTACATTCAAGCATCTTCCTATCAGAGTTAGAATTTGGCCTATAATGCATTTGGGATTGAAACAGAGAGGTTGTGGTCTCTTTATCAGACCTGACATACAATCCTTATCTGTTACATTACAGATGCACCTCCCTGATATAAAGAAAGTGAAAAATCCTGAATTCATGGTGAATTTTTGTGGTTAATAGTATCTGATAAAATACAAGTGAATGAACAGCACCATGAGAGAAGGCTGAGGGAGAAAAGACATCCAGGGAAGTGTTGCTACATTCCTAGCAGAAGGGCAAAAGCAAAGAAATGTAGGTCAGTGGAAAAGCCAGAAGCAACAGTAAAGTACTGAGAAAATTCCAGAAGAAACAAGACGAAGTGACTGCAACAGAGCTTAATCCTCATCACATCTCAGGACATACTCAAAGCAGATGTAAAACCCAGAAATCAGCAAAGCTACATCAATCCCCCTCCTTCAGCAGCACATGAGAAACAAAGCAGTCATTTTGCAAACTCACCTCTTTATGTCTACAAGGTCTCAAATTTCTGAAACAAACCCCCACTTTGGAATTTCACCAACAATTCTTTCCTGTCCACTGAAGAACAAACGCAAGCAAGACACTGGTCTGGCCTCGCTGTGCAAATAGAAAGTGTTCAAGAAAAAACTGGATGTGGCACTTGGTGCTATGGTTTAGCTGATGTGGTGTTTGGTCAAATGTTGGATTTGATGATCTTGGAAGTTTTTCCAGCCTTTATGATTCTATGATTCCAAGAAATGCCCTGCACACCACTACAGAAGGATAGCACATTGCTCACCTGACTTCCCACATCTTGACTATTGTTTCCTAGACCCCAGAGTCCAGGAATAACAGGCCCTCCCATGCAAGGAGGGTGATAGCACAGCTCGTGTGTACCCTGGTTCAGGACCAGGCTCCAGTTCACTCCAGTCAGTCAGCCACCCTTTCCCTTTCCTGTGTTTTTAATCTGGATACAAGGCAGTTGTGCTTTTGGCATGTGCAATAAATAAAACAAGGAGTGGGGAGCAGGAAAAGGTATACAAGCATCAGAAGCACACAAAAAATTAGAATATTCTGAAAAAATTTAAAGTCTAGCTGGCCTCCTGAATGTCTCTCCCATCCCAGATTTAGTTTCTAATAATCTGTCCCATCTGTCACACACAAGATCACTGGGGCATTTTTGGGGTTGATTCATCCAAACATAAGAGATCCCAACCACAAGGATGCATCTTTTCTGTACAGAACTGACTTTGTGGAAGCAGATAATTGGAAGCAATTAATCACACCAAAGACAAACAAACTTTGACATAAATCATTAAGCTAACAAGAACATGATCTGCTTCTCTACCCCCTTCCATCTCCTCATCTGCCTCCACACAGCTTGGAAGAAAGGCCTTGGCTTGCAGAGAAAATGTTACCAGAGCATTTTATGCCTTATAATGAGAGCAGGAGGGCTTGCTTTATTTTTTTCCTTTGTATTTTTTTCCCTTGTGTGACTATGATGTGAGCACGTCTCTGTAGATTTTCCACACTGAGACCTCCAGCCATATATAAAGAGAGAGCACTCTATTCAACCATCATTAAGCATCTTTTGCAGCCTTGTACTGTATCACCAGTGTACTGTCCATTCAGCAAGTGCTCATGCTTGAAATATCCACACTGACCCTTGAGATGTGTCAGCTAGTTTGTGTAACAAACTAGTTCTGATAACGTGCCTTTATGACCACTGTCTGCAGCATCTCAGCTCTCATTCACATTCATCATGCAACACAAGAGCCTTGCATCTCTGACCTCGTTGCCCATGACCCACTTGTAATACTTTGGATTTAATGGTCTTATTGTTGAGCTGCCCTCGGAGGGATGCTTATGCTTTTCCTACCAAAGTCTCCTTGAGAAAGGTGTCTTATCAGAGCATTTGCACTTCAAAGTGCTGTAGGAGGGCCCGAATCAGCAGCCATCTCACCAAACACAGCTTCTAGCTGGAGGAGAAGCTGGATTGTGTCCTTCACAAAGGGCAGGTGCTTTAGGAAATTAGAATGAATTACAAAAGGACAGGTAACAGATCGTGGTGTCTTCCTTGCTACTCCATATTTTATGTCCAGAAAGGCCCCTAAACTGGCTGGTGCAGGAAACACCCTCCAGTTAACTGGTTGCCAGGTGATGGGAATCCTTGAAATGGAGAAGTTACACAGCTGATTATATTCTTATCCTTTGTAACGTGAAATAATGACAATTTTGATACAGACAATACCAAGAAAAGACTAACTGGAGAAACCAGCTAGCCAAAAGAGAAATCTTGGAACTTGACTGGTGTTGACTTGAAGAAGAAGGGTCACAAGTGTGATCATAAGTACACGTATGACAAGAGAACCTTAAGTGTGCAAATGAAATATCCAACTGCAACATCTCTGTTACAAAAGAAGATTCAGCCAAAGAGGAGACAAAAACTAATAATGTGTAAATTTTGTCTACACAAAAGGCTGTCTAAGTAACAGGATGGTTCAATCCCCTGGAAAGGTATTTAGTCAGAAACATGCAGTTCTTTCCCACGGGTGCAATCCCTGAATAGAAGGAAACTTGAATTGTTGCTGTTTATGTTTAACTAGAGAGGAAGATCTAAACTTCCTTCTCATAACTAGCAAATATCTTGGATTTATATGAAATCTAGATGACCCAAGTAATAACAGTCCACCTCCAAACTCAGGAAACTTATCTAAAATGTAGTAAACAAGTCAGTGATAAGAGCCAAGTCCACCCCTATTTAAAATCCTTTTGGGGACACCTCTTTCACCCACCTTTATACATTGCAATGTATGTACACCTCTGTCTGAACTAGCTTAAAGCACAGTCAATGAAGAGAAATAAATACACAGGGGATCTGAATCATCTTGTCTATTTTAGCTCTCTACTTTAGGCCATGAATCACCTCTTGCCTGCCTCTCTCTGGCTACATGGGAAGTCTGATTGCTTATTCAGATGCAGATGATTACCTTGTAGATGTTTCTGTTGGAAATGATGTGTATTATCTTTCATAACTCTTTGATAATATTGAATGGTTGTGTGAAGAACTCAACCTATGTTTAGTCTTTGAGAGTGAAGAGGATTAATTTGGTGATGACAAGAGATGGCTGCAGTGATTGGGAAAGAATAGATTACTCCATTCTTGTTCCCTCGTAGAGCCCAAAATGTGAAGAAGGAGTGTCTCCATGACTAGCAGAATTAATGTCCCATACTGTGTCACCTGGCATTCCTGGATGGAAAGGCAGAAACAGGGTATGAGGTGATACCACACACTCTATTCTGCATCTTTACTCCTCCCTATGCCAAAACTGTTGCTGCTTATTGTGCAGACTTGCCTAGAGACTTGGGGCTGTTGAATTAGCAGAATTTAGCTGTCGGCCTGTTCCTTTGGGGTATATTACAAGTCTCTGTAATGTCACCAGTGTAATTCCTGTCTGTGGTGGGAATAAGAAGAGGAAATTTTGGTGGATAACATCAATATAATTTAGAATAAATTGGGCTGCTTGTAATATCTTGGCAACAAAAACAAACAAACAAACAAACAAACAACAAAAACCCCACCCAAAACCAAACCAAATAACTACCAGAAGCCATGAATTACTACTAGCATTTTGAAAACAAAATTTGAAACAAAAAGTGAATCACAGAGAAAGAAGTTAATTATGTTTGCAAAACCCATTCAGTATTCAAGCAACCCTGAACATCAAAAAGGGCCACCTCTCCAGGTCTGAAGTGTAAGAGAGAAAAAATGACTAATATTAAAAATATTTTGCATGAGCAAGGAAGTCTATTGTCAAAAAAACCCAAAACCACCCACAAACCAACCAAACAAACTGAAAGCAATGGTGGTAATCTGCAAAGAGGGGACTGGCCATTTCAAAAGGTTCCCAAATGCCTACCAGATAAAAACAGCACCATGGCAATTTAGCCACTGTCTGAGGAATATACCCCAAATATATTAGGGACTCTATGGAAAAACTCTATTATCACTCTATGGAGTGATAATTTGACCAAAGATAGATGAGAAAAATTGCTGTTCCTGAAGAACTTTTCTGTTTTTGGAGAACAGGCCTGATCCTTCTATCTGATCCTCAAAACAATAATTGATAAATTTCATGAACTTCCCTACTTTGAAGTGTGGAAGGAGCAATCCAGGACACAGACAGGTGATGCCCTGGTGTGAGGCATTCCAAAGTGCCCAGCTGTGCACATCTGCCAGCCTCCCAGTAGATGCAGGGTAAGAGAAATTTAGGATAACATATATAACTTCACCTCTGCGGCTTTATCAAGAGCCTAGGCCTACTTTCCTTTTAATCAATTATCTGGCTTTTGTTTTCAGGAAAGTGATTATCTCAAGCAGTAACCAAAATGAAGTGAGAGACTTTTAACAATGGTTAATATCCAAATCCAGGTCTCTTTTTCTTCTCTTTGCATTGATTTACGAAGAAAAAAGAGCAGACATTACCTGTGGTTGCTATTAGGCTCCATTACTGTCTGAGGGGTTTTCCATAGAATTAAATCTCTTAGTTAAAGAACGAAGAAGTCACCTTCAGTAAAATAAATATTGTAACTAAATTTTGCAAAGTTGACAAGAATGTTGGCTCCTGCCCCTGCCCCCTGTGTTATCTGTCTCTGAAGGCACAGCACAAAGGAAATACAGTCAAAAAGATCAATGACCTTTGAACAAGAAAGTCTCTGAGAACAAAGTTGTGTTGTGTTCTTGTCAGTAAATTTAGTATTCCTTTCGTGAAACACAATTTAGTCAACCTATTAAATGCAACCATAGATCTTATTAATGAAAAACTGCTAATTTAGTTTTTCTCCAATTATAGTGTAGGGTTTGGTGTGGAAGAAAAAAAACACTAAAACCAACTTCTGATTTCTCCAGCCTTTCCATTGTCTATGGTAGGAAAACAAAATGAAAAAGTTTTCTTCAGGCAAGAGAACAAGAAAACAATTATCTCCTTGTTCCCTTTTTAAATTCCCTTTTCCCTGCCTACCTTGCCATCTCCCTTTATAGAGGGATTATTATCAGAAATAATAAAATCTGTTCCCTAAGGATAAAGGATGAGTAAACCTTATGGAAGGTGAGATTTTCTGAACCATTCATTTGAAAAGTCATTTAGTATTCATAACCCTTTCATTCTAATTTAAATCTGTATGGCTTGAGCCAGTTTTCTCTTGGACCAGTTTTACACATGAACAACTCCTCTGGGAAGGCTTCTGCCCTGCACTGCACTTTGCACAGTGAATTATACCTGAAAGAAATGACTGCTAGATGCTGCAGCCCTGCTCTGGGACAATCCCTCATGCACCTTGCAGGGTAGAAGATGATTATCTGCAAGACATAAAGCAGCAGAGATCCTGGGCCCTTTGCCATTTGCGGGGTTACTTCAAATTTCAGTAGCACCAAAACCAAGGAACTTTGCAGGGATGATTCAGATGTAAAATAAAAGAATTTTCTATGAGAGAGGAAAGTATGGATGTGAGCCCTACTCCTTTTGCCTGTCCTGTCCTGTCCTCTCCTCTTGCCCTCAAGGCAGCCACACACAATCAAGCAGCAGTCTTGCAGCTGTATAGCTGGGACAGTCCTGGGTTCTACCCAAGCCAGATAGCTCCTGCTTTGTAAAGACAAAGCCTTTCAGCAGGACATGGGGGCTGGTCACAGTGTCACACTACAGGGACTGACTGGGTTCCCAACTATACCTCTTCAGAGAACAGTTTAATTTTTATCTAATAAGGAATGAAGCCTCCAGTTGGAAGGACTTCTTGCAGCCATGTAAACATGAGGAGGCTGCAAATCTGTCAGAAAAAATACCCCAGACTATTGTTTGCTTGTGTTCAGAGAAAGCTACTGAGAACAGGACGTAATTGCCTCTGAATTATGAAAAAAAAAAGGGAAGCAAAATGTCCATTGAGTATATATTTTTCTGGGAAGCTATTTCTGAATACAGAGGTCTGAAATCAGAGTGAGAATATTATAAGAGTGTTGCATGTATCATCCACCCAGGAGTCAGGAATACATCATGATCTGTGAGACTGCAGGTTTTGGAAACAACCAGTTCACCATAGGCATGCTCAGAGGCCTATTAGCCTGGGCACCGGTGGCTTGATGTGCAACACAACATCAGTTCCTCAGCCGCTGTAGGCTTGAAAATTTAATGTGTTAATCTTCAAAAGCCCTTCAGATCACAGATAAAAATTATATCCTTTACCCTGGGAAGGAAAGCTAAAACAAAATGGCCTAAGGAAATGTCAGCTTTGTGCCTCATCCTTGTTTCAGAGTTTCTGCCCCTCCTAAGACAGGCAAGCTGTAACCTGGCCTATTGGGTGATGGGTTTTCACAGAATCACAGAATCACAGAATTACCAGGTTGGAAGAGACCTTCAAGATCATTGAGTCCAACCTCTGCCCTAACACCTTAACTAAACTAAACCATGGCACTGAGTGCCACATCCAATCTCTTTTTAAACACGTCCAGGGATGGTGATTCCACCACCTCCCCGGGTAAACCATTCCAACCATTCCATTTTCCTCTCTGTTCAATCAATTCTTCCCAAATTCTTCCCCTTCCCTAACAGAGGACCTGATCACTTGTTCCTCCACCTCCTTGGTGTCTTTTTCACTAAGTTGTTAAAGTTAACATTGGAGACTTGCGTGAGATGCCTTCAACCTTTGTGGAATTTCCCATTCACTCCAGTGGATTGGAGCTTTTTTGGCCCAAATCTAGATACAAAATGTCAAGAATGTAAAATTTCCCAAGCAGCTGCAGAACCCCTGGAGCAGTGTCTAATTTTAAAGTAGTAAAGACAGTTTGTTTGGACTCTATTTGTCATGTAAGCACAATAGGGAAAATTTCAGGGCCAGATTCCAAGTGTCTACTAAAAGAAAAATATTCCAGACTCAAGAGGAAATACACTTGCCTGACACCTTCTAGGATATTCATTCCTGACAACATGTGAGATACATGAGAACCTAAATATTAGAATTTTTTTTTCTTGTAATTTTAGCTGCTTGGGAATACTTATTCACACATTCTCCAGGTGGACTGCACTTAACCCAATTAAAAACATAGAATGGAGGAAATTTTGACGTTGTCTTCATTCCCATATTGAGAATGTAATACCTCATTAAAAAGCACCATCTACACATTTTACAGAGTATAAAATTAGAAATTGTTTTTATGAGCACTTTGCTTCAACATGAATATGGCCTGAGTGGTGAAGTGTGTGCTACTTACCTCCTGCACAGTCCTTAACCCTCCTATAGCCTTCTGCTGAGGCAGGGGCACAGAAAATCTAAACTCTACAATCGACAAGCAAAACAATTACAGGAGGTACCTTGATAAAAAACTGAGGCATTTGTCAAACCTGGCATCTGTAATTGCCTAAGACAAGGAAATGGAAGTGGAAATACATCTCAAAAAGCAGAATTATCACAGTGAAAACTTCCAGATGATGAAGCAGCACTTCCAAGAAGCATTCTGACAGTTCTGCTAGGGATGAGCGGCAGGAGAAAAGTGTAAGGTTGCCGTTTTGGCTAGAAGTTGCTGATAAGATTGAAGACCCTTGTGCTTTGGAGGGCTGTTCATACCAGCAGGAAGGCTCAAGTCAGCCGAGGGGCTGTGTTAAGCTGGTCACTTGGCAGCCTCACAGGTAAGGCTGGCTGAAAAGCAAGAGCAAAATTTTGTGAAAACTATCAGCTTTTGACATTTGTCTTTCTTCTCCTAGAGAAGGTTTCCCAGACTTTATTGGTAAAAATATACACCAAGAGAATTACCATAGCTGGTGTCCAGACCAGGAGGGGAATAACAGGGTTAAATGGCCCTGGAAGGTGGTTTTAAGAATACACAGCAAAAATAATGGTTTAAATGCCTTCTCGGAATGACTTGGATTTGATCTCCCAGATGAGAGCTCATCTCCAAGCTTTGGTGTCTGGGAGGCAAGCAGGCAGTGTCCTGCTTTGAGTTGTCGCGCATTATAAAAATGAAATATTAAAGTAGGACCACAAAGGGGCTAATTATGTTTCCTGTAGAACATCTCCCAGATAGATGGCCCTGAAACAAACTCTTGCCGGGTCTAAGGGATTTTTGTACTGTCTTCCTTTGTTGTCCTGGGTCACTCTCTAACTCTGATCATGAATTGCATCCTATACCTGCTCATGCTTTCTGATGGTTACAGGGAGTGAACATTTGGTTTCCACAAACTGATGATTGAATAAGATGATGACAAACTGAAGGAGTATTTATTGAGTTAGACCATCCTTTATTACATAAAACAATGTTCCAACCATTATCTATAATCTCATTTTGATCCATTATAATCTTATAACAACACAAACAGTATCCCACCTAACATGTACACCACGAGAACATGCACAGATACAGCACAAGCCCTGCTGGCACATTTGCACACCAGCTGCCCTGTGATGACAGAACCACCACTGTCCAGCAGCCTCTTTGTGTGGCAATACCAGGGAAGTCATGTTCCCAGTAACTAGGGAGGTTATCTGGGCTAATGCTATTCTCCTCTCCTCTCCTCTCCTCTCCTCTCCTCTCCTCTCCTCTCCTCTCCTCTCCTCTCCTCTCCTCTCCTCTCCTCTCCTCTCCTCTCCTGCAGTCAAGTGTCTTGATAGGTCTCCTTGGGGTTTTGTCCTATATATTTTTTTTGTCCAGGAAGACGGATCTACTGTTGTTCATGTTTCTATCCGTGATTTCCTGCCTAGGTGTCACATAGATCAACAGGCAGGTATTTGCATGTTCATCTTGCCACAGTATTATCTATGTTCTCATCAGTCTTAAGCAAGCTATTTTTCTTTTTTTTTCTGTTAGTTTCAACCAAGCATTCTAAAGCTTCAGGTAATTCCTATTTCCTATATCACCCAACTTTCAGTTACAGTTTACATTTTACTTCATCTTTGGCCGATTTCAAGTAATAAGGGAAAGTCTTGCATACTCCTTCAAGCTGATGTACTAAAGATATTTCTGACCAAAATTAAAAAGAAAAAGAAATCTCCAGGGGAAAAAATGTTGTTGAAAATTCCCCAGTCAATATTTTTGTGGAATTTCTATCACAACTGGAATATGAGGCTCCCCATAATTTCTTGCATATGTATGCTCAGAACCAAATCAATCCCAGCTGGTTTCAGGAGCAAGACAGATATTGCAGTAGCTAGGCCTCATATAAAGTTTTCCACTTTATTACACCGTGGTCACCATCACTAGATGCACTATGGACAAAGCCAACTAAGACTTGGCAGCATAACCTTCCCAGCCCTGCCACCAAGCAGCAGAGCTCGAGGTCTTTGACTACCACTAACCCAGGTACCCTCCAGCTTCCACTTGGGGACAGCCTGAATGAACCAAAGGACTAAAGTAAAAGCCAGACTAGCAATGAACTAAAATCAGTGCAACCAAGGGCAGGAATCTCAGGTGGCTGCAGTCAGCTGGGCTTCCCTGATAGAAGCCAAAGCTTTGTGAGGCCAGAGTTAACATCCTACTTAAATCTCCCAGCAGGGACAGGGACAGAATTGATGATCAACCTAGTTGGCTCAGAGTGAGTAATGACTCTACCATTTGTCTTGCCCATTGTATTTCTCCTCCCCTGTCCTCTCTTCATCCACATTTCTTAATCCTATTAAGCTTCTCACTTACCTGCTGTTACATAATTTGAGCCAAATATTCCTGATCGTTTCCTCTCATGTCTTGCCTGACCAATCCTTAGATATGAAAATTTCATAAACCTATGAAACAGAAGCATGGCTTCAGTGTGGAACTATTTTTCCTTTTGTAGCAGAAGTGGACTATATTGGAATGTAACAGATGTATTTTAAATGTTTGTGGTACTGTTAAGTGCAGCTGTTTCCCAGAAAACACTAATCAGATGTTTCCTTAAAGAATGCCATGATGCTTCTTAGGTACTTCCTAGAAAGCTTTTGATAATTTAATGGGATTTTTTTATAACATTGAGCTATTTTAAATAGTATTCATCAAATAAAAGATAGATATGTTCATCTGATTTAGTACATTTGTAACCAGTATGATCAATTTCTTATTAGCATACATACCTACTTGATACTTGAAAAGGTGAACAGTCAGCTCCACTGATCAAACCTGAGGATGAACCTCAGACATTTTGCTTATCTAGTTTTGTTACTTCAATCATGCACAGCATAAGAACTGATCATTGCCCTGCTCTCATCTTCCAGTTCAGGGTGCTGATGTGACAGACAGATGTTTGGACTGTTCAGTTTGGATGAAAAAGTTGAAAGCAAAGAATCAGCCAGGAGCTGTTAGTCAATGGATTTACTTCTAACTGAGATGTGAAGAACCATCTGCTTTTGGAGCAGAGATTTAAGTGCTATCTATCTCCAGCTGTTCCCCAACATCTGAGCTCTTCCCTGGCACTACATGGTGCTGCTCTTGCCTTTGTAAGCAGGTCAGTCCTTACAATCCATTTACATTGTCGTGAAGTTTCAGCTGGCCAAAGCATACAGAAAAATAACAGCTTTGAAAAGTAAGGCAGCTGTGTATAAGGCATAAAGAAATAATTACATATGCATGAGGCATAAAGAAAGAATGACAAGAAATTACATTAGAGACAATTAAAAAAAAAAATCAGGCAAATGCTCAAAGACAGGAGCTATATCCATGACATAGTCTCTGACTTCCTCACAGGAGCTTGACTATGTACTTCCTCTCTAAAAGCCTTTGGAACCTTCCTGGTATTAGATCTACTTTTCCACAATGAAATCAAATGAAATCACCTTACGAAAAAATACAGACTGGTTAATTCCTGAGAAGGTTGTAAAATGCCAAAAGGTTTTGTGTAATAAGTAGCACGGAATTTCATGTTCTTTCTCTAATTTTCTAGGTGAATTTCATTTTCTTTTTTCCCATGGAGCTGGATTGTGATGTCCTTTAGGTCTAATAGGAGGTTTTTGATAGAAGTATCTTTGTCAGCTTCCTTTGTCCAGACCATTTGCTTTGTTAGTCAGCTGGGTTTTCTTTTCTTTTTTTCCCCTCCCCTTTTTTAATTAATATAAAGCCCACTGCAACAAGAAATGAAAACTGATCTATTTTGCCTTTCCAACTGGCACAGATCTAACAGAATTATTCCCTCGCAAGTCCTCCTTCCATACCATGTTTTATTCACAGTTTTACCAGTTCTCATTCCTTAATAGGCCCAGCTCCATGTGTTTCTATTTGATCATAATGTGATGAAACCCAAAAAAATCCAGCATCTGTTTCCTCTTGATTCATCATCCTCATCCTTCATCAGCTACTACATCCCATACCACAGTTCTTCTACCACCATTTTTTTTCTGTCCTTTCAGTTTTTTCTTTGTCTCACTTAATGCGTTGATTTGGCCCTGCTGAGGGGCAATGATGAGGTTGCTACGCCACTGAGTGTCTTGTAACTATGGCTGATTTACTGAACAGTTCCCAGTTTGCTCCTGCACGGCCTTTCTGTAAATGGAAATTAAATTATTTTTTAATTATGACCAGTATTTCATGCTACAAAGCACCAGGCACCCTTTCTCTCTCTTTGCAATAATCCAAATTACACACCACAGTTGAGGTACCAGGGTCCTGAGCATCCTGTGACAGACTGTTTATTTAGGTATTTCCAGTTTGAAGTCCTGTTTGCTGATGTTAAGTACATGCCATGAACAGTATATGAAACAACACAAACATGAGCAGATGAGGAAATCATGCTTTAATATGATTGATCATTAAGTATAAAAAAACCCCATGAAAATGGCTCACCATACAGGACACAAAATGAAAACCTACAGCAGTGAAGCTTCTCAGAGCTTTGCCCACTTCCCTACTCCTCCATTCTTCCATGAAAATACTGTCTCTTAAGATGTTTCCACACAGGCAATTTCTCTTGGGTCTAAGGGTTGTACTTCGTGGTGTGAGAAGTAGTCAGAGAACTGCACTCAGAGTGGTGGTCATGGTGAGCCACCTCCTTCACTAGAAGCTGTGAAGCACAATTAGATCAGCAGTGCAGACCACGAATGGTGAAGACAGTGTGCAGGGAGATTTGGAAATCTAGGCTGAGATCCGACCCACGTTGAAAGGGAGCTCTGTGGAACACCATGGCTCCCAGCTCCAGACTCCCTCCTTTTTGCTTTGCTCAGGAGTGCTGCCTCACATTAAGGCCAGACACAATTGATAAAATACTGTCTGTATCTTGTCACTTTGAGACAGTACCTCGCAGCTTCCCCTGGGTCTCACCGAGCATGTGTAACCCGTTGTCTGGGAATGGAAGAATATAATTTGGCACACTGTCTTTTACAGGTGGATGGGCCATCCAGGCACCTGCAAGAAATGAATACTCTAGCTCTATACTAGCTAGGAGAGCTAAAACCCACTTGGAGCTTAACACTGGTGAGGAACATACATGGCAGCAAGAAAGGCTTCTCCAGATGTATCAGCAGCAGTGATATGGAAATAGGGAACTGCTGCTGAATGGGAGAGAGACCCAGTGAAACAGAGTACAGAAAAGTATTCCTTACCTTCTTCATCTAGGTTTGTACTGGTAAGATAGTCCTTCAAGCATTCCAGGCCTCTGAGACCAGAGGGAATGCCTGGAAAAAGGAAGACCTACCCTCATTACAGGAGGGCCAGGTCTGGCTCTTTAGACACACCTTTAGTACCTGGAACCTCATAGGATGCACCTGTGAGTGCTGAGGCAGCAGAAGATTACACTGTGAGTCCACTTTCAATCATCTTTGAAAGATGATGGTGATCAGGGGATGTTTCTGAGGACTGGAAGAAAGCAAACATCACCCCTGTCTTCAAGAAGGATAACCCAGAGAACTAAAGGCTGGGAAGCCTCACCTCAGTCCTAGAATCATAGAATGATCTGGGTTGAAAGAGACTTCTAAAGTTCATCTATTCAAACACCCCTGCAACAAACAGGGACATCTTCAACACCAGCAGTTTTCTCAGAGCTCTGTCCAATCAACCTGACATTGAATGTTTCCAGGGACAGGGTATCTACCACCTCTCTGGGAAACCTGTTCCAGTGTTTCACCGCCCTTGTTGTAAAAAAATTCCTCCCTTACATGTACATCTTTTAGTTTAAAACCACTACCCCCTGTCCTACTGCTACAAGCCCTATTGAAGCAATCCTTGGGAAGGTGACGGAGAAAATCCTCCTGGTAATTATATCCAAACGTAGGAAGCACATTGTGATTGTGAGTAGTCAGCATGGGATTTTGAAGGGGAAGTCATGTATAATCAAGCTAATAGCTTTCTATAATGAGATGGCTGGTTCAGTGGATGAGGGAAGAGCAGTGGATGTTGTTTACTTTGACTTTAGCCGAGCTTTCAATGCTGTCTTTTGTAAAGTCCTCAGAGACAAACTGGTCAAGTAAGGAGTAGGTAAATAGACAGGGAGGTGGACTGAAATCTGGCTGAACTGCTATGTGCAAAGTGCTGTGGCCAGTGGCGAAAAGTAAATTGGAGGCCAGTCACTACTGAAGTAGCCTGAAGGATTGGTACAGAGGCCAGGAGAGTTCAAAGTCTTTATTAACTACCTGGATGATGGGACAGAACGCACCCGTAGCAAGTTTGGAGATGATAAAAATCTGGGAAGAGAGACTCATAGTCCAGAGGGTTGTATTGCCTTCAGATGGATCCAGTGAGGCTGAAGATACAGCCAGAAACCCCATCAAGTACAACAAAGGGAAATATGAAATGCTCCAAGTCCAAGCAAAGCAAGGGAGGTGATTCTTGCCCTCTACTCAGCCCATCAGGAATGATGTGTCCAGTGCTGGGCTGCTCAGTAGAGGAGAGATATGGAAGCACTGGAGCAGGTCCAGAGAATGTCCATCAAGATGGTTACTGGAGCATAGGACACAAGGACAGAAGGCTCGGGGGGAAAATTATCCATGTGTATAAATATATGCAGCCTGGATCTTTTTCAGTCATGCCCAGTGATGAGACAAGAGGCAATGGACACAAACTGAAATGAAATGCAGGAAATATCATTTAAACATAGGAAAATGAACCCTTTTTCATCATGAGGGTGATCACACACTGGAACAGGTTGCCCAGAGAGGTTATGGAGTCTGCACCCTTGAAGACACTTGAAACACATCTAGGCATAGGCCCAAGCAAGCCTGTGTTTGCTGACCCTGTTTTGAGAAAGGTGAGGTTGAATTATGTGATGTTTACAGGTCCCTTTCAATCCCAGCGATTCCGTGGAAATTCCCTCTCTTACCCAATGCTACAAAGTGATTTCTTCCAGAGTATGAAGGAGTTATGAGTTCCTTAAAAACCTCTTAAGCCTGTTGTCTCTGTAAGAAAAGAAAGTTCCAATCTAGCTACCTTCAGGCAGTCTTAGTCTACTGACAGAAGCAAGTATTCAGGTGCCTGCTGTTTCCTGGGCAAAAATTCTGCTACCTTAGGAATAAAAAAGGGAAAAAGACCCACTGACTAATATCCCTTAGTGGAAAAGGCCTTAAGGCTGTTGTTTTCTGGCCTGTGAGGCAGTTAAGCTTTGCTGATTTCTTCAGGCTTGCCCTGGAATGGTTGTGACTTTAAATGTCCTAAGCTGCCAGGAAGGTGAAAGATTGCCTGCCTGCTTGTCTTCTGGCTTTTTTCAAAATAGCCTTGTCTTAGGTTTCAGACAAGAGTGTCAACAGAAAGAACATTGCATGAGATCTTCTCCAAGAACCCTGGAGAAGGTATTCCTTCTCTTTTCTGAGGCTCCTCTCTTATGGACTATGTGGACACTTTTAAATTGCTTCCCCATTGGAGATGTCTGCCAGTCCTCTCCACTCAGCTCCTGAACTTTTTTACTTTTTTCACTTAAATTAGAAAGAATGGTAGTGTCCGTTTTTGGGGAAAAGTGCTGAAAGCTCTGAAAATGCGGTTTTGCCATCCTTTTTTTTTTTTTTTTTTTTTTTTGGTCAATCGTTTCAGAACTGAAGGGGTTTCTCTATAAAGAAGAGGTTGGGGAGCTCAGCCCTGTGAAGAAGCCACAGACCACTCACTGCTGCTCCAAAGCAATGGATGCTAGAAGGGAGCATCCTCCACCACCTAGTCTCACTAAGAAAAAATAAAATTATTTGAGGAAACACTCAAATGTGAGCTCTAGTAAGGGGAATTTCATGAGAAGGAGAGGAAGATGAATTAAAAATGTATAAAACCAGTGAACCCAGAGTGTTTGGATTCACTGTTTGCTGTCATTAAGTCATACTATCTACAGCCTCTATTGTCACATCCAGGGTTTTGTTTGATTACACTTATAGGCTTAACAATTTTTCTGTGCAGAAATTGTTCAGACTATTTCTATAACATTGATTTTATAATGCTAGTGAATTTAAATTATCTCAAAGAATCTTGTTTATGCTTTTCTATAAGGTAGACACTGTAAGTGCCATAAACATTTCACTTACTCAAAAAGGCAGGGAGAGTGAAATGCAACAGTAAATTCAAGGTGTTTGCAGCAGAGTAAGTAATTTAACTTTTCTGTTTACTCTGTGAGGATATATGTGCTTCCAAAAGTCGAATTATAGCTAGAAAAAGTCTATGAGATTTATTGTATTGCACCTGACCAGGGTTCATCCAACTGCATGTATTGTCTTCTAATTTGATGCATGAAATTAATGAAACAGAAACAAGGTCATCTCAAATCAAAAAAACTCATCTTCTGTCCACAGAAAAGAATGCTATATCTAATCTAAAAAGTAGAATTGTTAGCAAGGGGCTGGAGCCTGAAAGTATGTGTAGGCAAGAAAGAGATTGCAGTTAGCTGGAAGGGAAAGTAGTAATAAGAAAAAAAAAAGAAAAAAAGAAAAAAAGAAAAAAAAAGGCAAACCCAACTGTTTTAATTCCTTCAGATGATTACTATAGCAATGTGGAAATGATCAGCGTGGTGCTTGCATCACAAACAAAACACATAATTCCAGTTCTGTAGTGTTAAACATAGTGCCAAGGAAGACAATTTTGTGCCAAACTTTCTATAACACCTGGTGTTAGGAAAAGATGCTTTCTAGTCCTCTGCTCTTTTATTAAAAGAAGCCATTTCAGGACTCATTCTCCTGAGAGTATGCCATCCTTTCAGTTCTGCATGAGTGTTCCATCCCTTTAGGAAGAAATACACAGTACATATAGCCAAACACCATCACCAATCATGCACTTCCTCTAAACCTGCAAGATGACCTCAAGGTGACTCCCATTCCACTGGCTATGAAAAGCACCTCACTCATGCCAGGATCTATGACCTTGAGACCTACTGAGGTGTAATTACTCATGCACAATTAGGTTTGTTTGCTTTAACTCATTTCACTGGACAAGGACATGTGACACATATAAAACAGGCCCTGATCTTACTGCTGGCCTGAATTCAGCACCCAGAAACATTAAAGTTCAGAACAACACCTCTTCATTTATTCATGAGTCTCCATCATTCTGCTCTGAGCCAGAACCAAAATCAGTTCTGTTAAGGAACTAATATCCTTAGTATCCTATTTTTAAATAACCATTTTCAGCAGCATATCTTCAAACACTACTTAAAGTAGTTCAGGTCTACCAGGACCTCTTCTAGATGCAGAAATATGTATCTGTGGGCAGGAAATTATGTGCCTAAGATCACACAGTTACAGATTCTTGTGCAAGCCACTACTTTCAAACCAGAGATCTCTATAATACTGTACCACAGTTGTGGTAGGCTGACTGTGGTCAGCTGCCAGCTGCCCACCCAGACACTCTCTCACTCCCTCTACTCAACAGGACAGATGAAGAAAATAGGCTGGAAAAGGTCTTGGGTAGAGATAAAGACAGGGATATCCCTCAGCAGTTACCATCATGGGCAGAACAGATATGACTTGGGGAAAAAAATATTCTATTGCAAATTAAAATTATTTTTGACAGTGAGAAACCACAAGCCCCTGCTGAGTTTTGACTCCACTCCTGACTCCTCTCCCTTCAATGGGGTACAGAACTGTACTGTATGTCTCTGTTGTCAGTCAGTCACTGTGTTTTGGCTGGGGAAGCCCTGAGGGACAGCCCTGTCTTCTTCAGGGCCAAATCCAGATTTCCAAACACAGGCTCTTCCCTACTGAAAACTACATTTGAGATAGAGGCTGATGGTATAACTTCTCGTTAGGGTAACAACAACCTTTGAACTCTGAATTTCTCATCCAGATCTAGTTCAATAGACAGACAGAAAATGTCAGAGGAAAGAAATAATTATTGTCCCATAATAATTTTCATTTGTCATTCTCTAAGCAGCTTTACACAGCCCTACAAGTCTCCTGAAATATCCCATAATCAGTTTGCTTCTTCCTTTGGTACATGTGGGAAATTTATTTCTTCCCTTCCTGATCAGCTACAAAATTCTGGTTGAGGCCTCTAAAGGCTTTAGTCATTTGCTCAATGGCCCCTCAGCTAATGACCTGGTGGCTCAGGCTTTTGCTGGTGTCTATTATCTTGTTTTCCTGAGGGCTTGTGTATCTAGGTGTTTAATTTATTATTTTTCCCACCTCATATCTTTGTCTGTTATCTTTTGTCTCTGATGCTGATAGCTGTTAGCCAGATGTCCTTAGATGCTACGTATATTTGCATCACTCGGTGCCTGCATTAAAGAGTTTGAATTAAAAAGGCAGAAAGTGCAGAGCAGACCTGAAAGCATGCTAAAGGCTTTGGCTCCAGGGGCTCAGCTCAACATCTGAATCCCAAATTTCAGTTTACAAGATGTGTCAAGCCTCCTACCTCTCAAAGTTTACCAGCTATTTATAAACATCATGGGAAAGACCAAGGCTGTGTGGAAATTAATGTGCTGTATATTTGGTCTGCTATGAGCTGTAGAAACTTCAGTAAGAGCTAGTCCTGGTCTCATGACATTGACCACAAAATTACACAATAACAAAATAATAGTATTTCTGTTTTATGGCTAAGGGTCTGGGACACAGACACTGAATGGCTAATCCTAAATCACACAGGAATTTTATGACAGATTGAGAATTGGACCTTCCTTCCTCAAGTCTCAACCTAGTGATGCAGACACATCAAAAAATCACAAAATTCACCTTTGGAACTCTTCTCAAATATGAAGGTACCAAGCTAAAAGATGGAACCAGTGTTCTTTCCAAGATGTTCATCAGCTTCCCTTAAGGCTTACCATGATTTTGTTATACTTTCAGAGTTCAAAAGGGTTTTCAAAGCTTCCAATCAGAGACAAATCCTTCTCCTTGTTCCTAGAACAGACTTAAGGGCACTTTTGTACCACTTTATGCTCCAGTGAGGAGATCTCACCCAGATCTAGTTCAATAAGACAAACAGAAAATGTCAGAGGAAAGAAATAAAGAGCACAACTGGAAAATCTTAATGTAGTTTATACAGCACACTGATCTGTTCCTTTGTCCTTACATTCAGCTCACAGCAACGCAAAAATTGTGGATAAGAAACCAAACTTCTAGTGGAAAAACAAACTGCCTGGGAAGTCATTGTCAATAATTGTCAAGTCATTGCATCAATAATTGATGCAGTCCACAGTCTACCAGGTGATTTTTTCAGAGATTTCCATCCTATCAATGATTCCATATGAACTTTGTGTAAAATATAAGTGTTGCTGCTAATCTGCATTTTTGTTTTGTTGATTATAAAACATTAAAAACTCACAACAATAATTGATTACAGCACATTAAAAAAGATGTTTAAAAAACTTTGGAACAGTATATTGCTTTGTTGCTAAGTGATTATTCCTCAATACATGTTGGCAAAGCCAATGCAAGCACCTCAAACCACCCAAATGTGGTTTGAGTTTCCAAAATCCCCATTTATTTACAAAAAATAATTTTCTTGTTCAAGAACTATTGGATAGAAACTTTGAATTTTAATGGTCCCTGGACTGTAGGTTTCTGAGTTGGAAGTTGTTTTATCTGAAGAATGGGAAGAGAGTGAGAAGAAAGGAGCAGCAGAAATAATGTGTGATGAAGAGACTGCAACCCCCTTTCTCTGTCCCCTTGTTCTTTTTAGAGTGAAGAAATAATCTTTGGGAATCAATTTTATCCAAACAAGAATTAGAAATACTCTTATGCTCTGACCATGTAGTCATTTTAATCTTCCTTTTTTTAACCCAATTAGGGTTCTTTTTTTCCAGTTTTATCTTATTTTTTAAATTATCCAGATTTGGCCCACTTGTTTTGGTGATGTTTGTAAAATCCTTATAATCATAACATTTCGTACAATATATTTAAAGACAGGTGCTTGCTCACTGATATGTGGAGGAAGATTTCTCTTTCAAATTTCCACAATAAAAATCCAAAATTTAACTGGTTTTTGCCAGGAGATGAACATTCAAATTGGAAATATCCTTTCCACCAAATGTTTAAAATATTAAAATATAATTTCTTAAGTCAATCAGTTGCTGCTACAATTTCAGTATCATACTCCTGAACAAAGTAAAAAACACACAAACAAACAAAAAATTGTAGTTTGTAATGAATGGAGAGACATCTTGCTGGAAATATTTGATTATTGTTTCATGCCCTAACTGCTGTTCTCATTCTTTGCCGGTGCAGGTGCTCCTGTTATCAGTTAGTAGCTGGTTTATGGCTAAAATGCTTTAGTTTATCCCATTAGGCATGGATAAGAACTGTTATCAACTCAGAGGCAGGCCCTAACTCAAATTTCAGGCATCTACATGTAGTTATCTCTAGTGGGTGACAAAGCTGCAGGCACCAAAAAATGAAAATGGAATCAATACCTCTAGTATGAAACCAGCTAGGAGATACTTTAACCTGGTTTGATCAATGTGTGCTCCAAAAGCGGTCTCATTTTGTGAATGAAATGTTTCTTTGTGACTTTAAGGGAAGCTGAATCAAGCCCCCCATTCTGTTTTTAGACAGGTGCAGAGACCCTTCTCTTCAGACAGATCTTCTGAGTGCCTTTACAGGCCTATAATGGAGTGGGGTGATTACACTTGATTACATTTCCATACTTGAAAATCAAACTTGGAGTGTGCCCTGCTTTGAGACATCACTCCAAAATAATTGTATCCAGGACATTTATACACTGCCCTGAGAAGTGTAAGTTATTCCCTTTCCTGTTCTTTTTTTGTTTCCCTGGGGACAAATGATGAGGAACCAGAGCCAAGCTGAGAAGAGTCAACCAACACCTGCTTCTGAAGAATTTAGGACATACTCATGCTTTCTCCTCTGGTTCTCTCTATTATGGTGCAAAGAAACCATGAGCTGCCCCAGGTCTCATCTAGTAATGCTTTTACTCATTAACCCTGGGGTAAATAAATGGTTGCATGCTGACTAGGGTATGGGAAAATTAGGTCTTTCTTGACATTAAACCTTTAGTTTTCAGCTTGAAAATATTTTCTTTCCCTGTTGACCCTTCACAGTTTTCCAGTTACTCAAGGTAAAAGACTAAAATCAAAAATAAAAAATGTCATTTCTCTGTTGCTTGGGGAAATTTAAAACCCAGCTTAATTCTGGAGCTGTGGTTCATGTCCAGAGCTCTTTGATAATACAGTCTATAACCAAGGGAATTACTTAATTCTGTTCAGTTTGCTCATCTCCACTCACACCCATAATGAGTTCCTGCATAAATTAAATGATAATTAATTGCGTGACATTTCAGACCACGTGTTGTGGATTTTAGAGTTAAGATTTCCTGATGGAATCCAATCCATGGGTTTAGTTTCTCCTTGTTTACTATAACAGTTTTCCAAGTTTTTTCACACTGAAGAGTTTGCAGTGTGGTTCCATGCATAATAATCAGATCAGGGTAAGGTTACGTAACAAGAAAGAACTTCACTTTCATCCTCTCTAGGTAATAGATGAGCAAGTCAGACAGGAAATCAGTCTGCTTTCAAACAGGGTATATTAAAAAATTTATGATGCAACAATATCTTGTACTCCCTGGGTTTAGAGGAAAAAGCCTGGTTTGATAAAGAGCCATCCTATACCCAAAGCAAAATGGTAACACAATTGCAAGTGTACAACATGAAAAAGAACCAGTGACAATACCAATACTGTGATTAATCATTCTGTTGAGGACAGCTATTTATCAAGAGATGAATTTCTCAGCAACTGTGGCTCACATGGCTTGAACTTAAAGAACCCTGAATGATCCTTGAAGGATAGAGGAAATGTTAAATTTTCACATAAGTAACAGAAGCCTTTGCTTTCCTGGGTCAGGAGAAAAATATGGAACTACCATTCAGGCCATGACTGTTCAGCTTGTGCTTGTTGCAACAAATCACAGAAGAAGCAACAGGAGAATAAAGAAGAAAGGTCTCTCTCAGCTTCCCCTCCAATTCTCTAAATATAAGTGTCCCAAGGAGGAATGACTCTTCCTGGGAAGAGAACCTGGTTGCCACCCTTCCAACAGTGGTTTTGTGCTGGTTTGGGCTGGGATAGAGAGAATTTTCTTCATGGTAGCTGGCATGGGCTGTGTTTTGGATTTGTGATGCAAACAGTTGATATCAGAGGGACATTTACATCATTGCAGAGAAGAGTTGGGGACTCTTCTGCTCCTCACTCCACCCCACCAGCGAGGGGGATGAGGGTGCACAGGGAGTGGCAAGGGGACACAGCTGGGAGACCTGATCCCAGCTGACCCAAGGGACACCCAGGACTGCATGGCACCATGTTCAGCAGATAAAGCTGGGGGAAGAAGGAAAGGGGGATGTTCATAGGGCTGGTGTTTGTCTTCCCAAGTCCTGGCTGGGTGCCATGGAGCCCTGCTGAACACCTGCCTGCCCATGGGAAGTGATGAATGAATTCTTGGTGTTGCTTTGCTTGTGTGCACAGGTTTTATTTTACCTACTGATTCTAACCAACGAGTTTTCTTATTTTTGTTCTTCTGATTCTTTCCCTGTCCCACCCAGAGGAGAGAGTGAGTGTCTGTGTAGGGCTCAGTTGCCAGCTGGAGTTAAACCACAGCGGGTGTTCTTCATCTGCCTTCACACAGGGTCCTTGCAGAGCTGTCCTAAGGCAAAGAAGAGCTCCCAGGACATTCACCTCTTTCCAGGTGGGCAGGAGATGGATTAACAGGCATGGAGCCCAACTCATCTTCTCAAACCAGCCCTAAGTTTCCTACAAATCAGAAGTATCAAAGGAGGGCTGCAGAAGTTGCTGCCTGAGACAGCCGTCCTGGCAGAGGCGTTAGCTCAAAGTCAGCACCAGCCCTGATGACTGGAGGTTCCTCTACTGCTGCTGTTACTGAGGGGAGGACTCTCGTGTGGATAATTGTGTGGTCACAGTTTCCCACTGAGGAGGGGCAGTGGGGAAATGCTTGTGGTGCCAGCACATCCATTTATGCATCTGGAATTCAGGACATGCTTTCCCCTGGCTTCAGTGAGGAAAAGAAGACGCACTGTGTGTTGAGGGAAGTTTGCCCTGCTGGCATTGTAGCTCTCCATCTGTTCTGCAGGCAGAGTGAAGAGCAGTGACATTAACAAAAAGTGTACTTTTTCCTCTCCTTTTCAGATAAAAAACCCCCGTAAAATTAGGAGAATCAGAAAGAAGTGGATAAAAGTGCATAACTTTCCACAGGCACTTCTCCTCTGAAGAGAGAAAACAGTCTGGGTGGATGCTGAGTTGAAAGAATTCAAGAGTGAATATGTCAGTTAACAGTGATTTGGCTTGAATGATACCTTCCCAGAGGAAAGAGGCAACTCATAAAACTTTCCTTCTGGAAGCTCTCAGATTCCAGCTAATTAATTGCAGTGAGGTATCTTTTAAACTAGAGGTGTGCCAAGGCAGATCCAGTTGCTTCTGAATCACTGTTGCCAAGACTTTTTATTATTACTTTAAAGACCATCTCCAACATATATCAATGTAAAAATCCTTGGCAGTGTAAAGATAATGCAGAAATGCAGCAGTTTATTTATGAGAAACAGTATCTCAATAAAGATCAGATGAGGAGGGAGCACAGGAAACTGCATCTTACTGTGAAACTTTTGAACTTGAACACCTTGGATAAAGCTCTGTGCCTTGCAGGTCTGGGGCTGGTGAGCGCTGCAGCTGATGCAGTTCATCCCCAGATGAACAGTTTGGAGAGACCACATCACCTCCCTCTTTAAATCTATCCCCGTGCAGGTGTTTCGGGCCTTCCTCCGTACAGCCATACTGACCTGGCTGGGAGAGTGTTGCTTTTTCCTGCGCCTTCTTTCCTTGACATGACATCCCATGTGCTGGGACTTGTCCTCTAGTGAAAGTTCTTGCTTTTGTTGTGTACTGCTGGGGTTTTCCAATGCAGTCTGGGCACAACAGTCTATTGACTGAGCAGGAGGGATCTCCATGGGCTCCAGGAGTCACACTGGGGCTGTGAGATGCTACAGGGAGGGCAAAGATCATTGGAGTCTCTTTCCAAGCAAAATGCAAACTGATGTGTTTGACTTTGCTGTCTCATGGAAATTCCCCCAAATGTACCAGCTGACTTGTACTTACTGCAAAGTAAATAAATTCTCCTCAGTAACCTTCAGCTGTGTTCCTGGTCACGAAGCTGGAATAGGTAGGACACACTGTTATACATAAACTAATAAATAAAGATAATCTCATTACAGCTTATTAACACCAGTTAAGAGAGCTCTATAGACAAGGACATTTGTTTTTTAACTAGCAGGAGCAGGTGATGACAAAACCCTCACAGAGAATCCTGCCAAAGCAAACAAAAGTCTATATTGCTCTTTGTTTCTTTTTGTTTCTCACTGCTATTTTAACCTGTGATAAGACCATAGCTTTTCTCATGATGGGTAGATTGACCTAGATTAACCCTTACCAGATTTCTGGATCATACAGAGGATGTTCAAATATAAGGGTGACAGCTAACATCAGAAAAACCTTGATATTCACCTGGTAATTCATGTGCAGTACTGCATGAAAGATTGAAGTCTGTGGCAAACAGTTTTGTTTTGACATTGTATTCCTCTCCAAAAAAAAAGGAAAACTAAGGAAAAAAAATAGTGCGCAATGACCTAAATAAGCTGTATTTTATTATGCTTAAACATGAAAAGCAAAGTGGAATGTCCATGTTTATATCCCTGAGCCCCACAGAGCCGCAGATGGAGGTTGCCACTTTGAATTTTTAAATGAACGTTGTTCCCTAAAAAGTGCAGAGGAATAATAGGTAGCAGAAAACTTGCTCAACTATTAATGGTGTCATTCTGTTAGAAAGATGTAGGAAAAAGAGATAATAATGATTATCACAAAGTGGGAGAATGAGGTGGAAAAATAAACTACAATTTCAAAGCCATAAAAGCACTTGGGAGGCAGTTTTTCATCCACCTTTTTCTATGCCTGACTTTTGCACATAAGAGCAGAGAGCTCTCAATAGAGAGACAGTTTGAAAAGATTGATGAGAGCTAACAGGACCTGATTTTTCTTTTACAAATGACTGTGCATTTTGATTTAATATTCAGGCTTATTAAATGCAAGGGTGTAAAACTCACAGTTCTGATTCAAGACAGAGACCAGAAAAATGATTCTGCAAGAGGTCTGAGGCAAGGATTGTACAGCTGGGGGTGATTACTCTCAGCCTCACCATGACCTCCCATGCTCACACTCTTTCCTGAGGTAGATGCCTTCTTGGGGGACAGCTAAAGGGGCTGCCTTTCACAGGCAAAAAATGGTCCTGATTTCCTTTAAAACACCAGTTTATAATCTGCAGAGTTGTGGCAACTATTGCAAGAGCAGATGATGCAATTCTGCAGATTTACTTTAAAAAGGGGGTCAAAATAATAACTGGGGCCAGGATACCACTACTCTCCTGAGTTAAGCTGAATTCCTTCATAAAAAGAGGAGAGAAATTTGCCCTTATTCAAGGCACTTAAATGTGTGCTTACATTAAAAATGTGCTTAAACTCCACTGATTATAATAGAGTTTAAAAGTATATTTAAATATTAGCATATGTGGATGTGATTTCACTGAAGGTTTGCAGTCTTGAGTTAGAGTCTAAGCTAACTAAGACAATCAGCTCATCCTGAATTCACTGAAGTCAAGAATACATTTTTATTGTTGCTGATAAAGAGCACCAAATTTGTAGGATGTAAATGCTCCATAAGTTGTCCCAAGAGTTTATTCCTCCTATGGAATACAAATCTCTTGATAAGGGATGAGGTCTGATATATTCCATCATCTGTCTACAATCGTGGTAACACAATGCTCTTCAAATAAAGCAAGTGTTTAAGATTTTGCTTAATTAGTAAGTTCTGAGTTTGAATATTATTTCAGGGATCCCATGATCAGTGAATTGCACCGTGGTGGTAAAGCTGTGGTTGATCTTTAGAGGTTTAAGCCACAGCACATTGACAGCAGCAAGTCCAGCCTCAGACTGAGTGTGTGTCCACACCAACACCACAACTGGGCTCACAGGCATGTTTGTAAGCAGAGCCAGACCCAGCCAGCCTCTGTTTAACACTGCAACTTCAGAGCAAGGGAGAGTCCTAAGCCCTCAAGCACCAGCCCAAGTGACTCCTTTCTGTGACACATTCAATAAATGTGCAGTATCATCTTGCAGAACTAGTGAACAAAGGCTTTCAGCAGGAGATCTTCTGCACATTGTTGTGACAGCAGCATCTGTTTATTGGGGCTGCTAGAGTGAAAGTAGCACAGCTATGTGCTTCTCTTTCTTCCACCTTGGGGCATGTCCAGTTTCTTATCTGAATGAATTTGGACCCATTTTCTGACAAATCCAAGGAGTTTTAGCTATTCCCTAAATTTTCCAAACATTCCTATTTGCTTCTTATTTTAACATCTCAGTGATCCCTCTGATTCTGAAGTGCTCATACTGAGCTCTCTCCTTTAATCTATTTTCCTGTGAGTTATTTATATCTATATTAGGGTTTATACAGCTGCAGGCAGTCTCTTCAGTCTGCCTAGTAGAATTGCCACAGCAAATTTTGAGAGCTTCTCACCAATATTGATAGCAAATTCTCCTTGTGAGTCTTCTGAAATCAAAGCTGTAGCTGAGGGTCAAAAGGAGATGTGCTTTCTGATCTTTGCTCAAATTCCTGCTAGGCTCAGGAATCTAAGGGGGAGGTCATTTGTGGTGTGGCACTTATAAACTGAAAATCTTCTGAGACTTGCTCTTTAGGCACAACTGACCAGAGACTGTGTCTCAGTTTCTGAGGCTGAGAATGTTTAGTACATTTATCAAGCCTTGATCTTTGGCCTTGATCATCTGCATGATCCCAGTGAAGTTCTATCCTTGTCAGAGGGATGTGTGTCTTGAAGGCTGATCTAAGTGGGGTGGGAATTCTTGACTGGTATGAGATTTAGCACCGGTCATTCAGGTTTTCACTTAGTATGGACTGAAAACAGTAAAGAAATTACTCCTGGGAACGACTTTCTCATGGCTACCTAAACCACAGGAAGACAAATGGTTGCATTCTTATACCAGTGAGAAATGGTCCTCGTATTTCCTCTCCAGACAGTGTGGGCAATCAACATTTGTAGTGGCAAACACTTGGATCAGGGCTGCCAGCAGTCTCCTTGTCCTTTTTGGGTCCATGTGCCTGGCCTGATGGGCTGAGCCTTGTACACAGTCGCCATCCTATTATGCAGGAAAGCAGGTGTGCATTTTGCAGTGCTAAAGGGTTTGAGGTCCACAGCTCATCTGTTAAATCAGGAAAAAATGCAATGTAGTATCTCAGTCCCCAGCAGCCCTGAGACACAGGGCTGCAGTGTTTTACAAGCATCTTTTGTGCACCACAGCAATTTTCTCGTGATTTTCTCACTTGAATTCCCAGCCTATTGTAACAGCTGCGTTACAGGAGGAATGACTTGGCCTTGAGGTCTCCTGTGACCACTCCTTCTCACGTTGCACTTCTGCTCCCTCCCTTTGGGAAGGGAGTTACACTGGCTGCAGCTTTTATCTTCATTCCTATTCAGTTTTTAGCAGTTCCCCTTTGATGCTTCCTGCCATCTCTCTCTTTCTTGCTGTGCTTTGACGGCTCTCTACTGCAGGCACAAGTAAGATCATGCTGTGATGATCTCCCTCAAAGCAATGTCTTGCTGGTAACAGGTACCTCTGCAGTGGAAGCTGGCACTGGACTGCTGTAGGGAGACAATATGCTCCTCTCTGCCTTTTCAGATTCATCCCCTCCCGGGACTCACGAGGGCACCCCTCTTGACCAGAAATGTCAAACCACAGTTTGAAGCTGGCAGCAGATAAACTCTGACAGGGTTCAAATCTGCAAGCCCTGAGAGCAGTGGCTTGCATTGATGTGCTTCCTAAAGGTCTGCATCTGCATTTCGAGTGCTGCCGATCTTTTGCTTAAAAGTTTGGTTTTAAAAAGGTACCACGGCGAAGCACAGGGAGGGGGGCATTATCCCATTTCTGAGTTTCTGAAACTCTTAAAACAAAGTCTAAATGGATTATCTCTTCTCCTGAGAGATGAAACATTTAAAAAAAAAAAAGGGAGATTCTACATTTATATGCAGAAAAACAAAATAATTAAGAGGGAATACATATCGCTTAAAAAAATTAAGATTGAGGAGCTGAAATGGTTTCAAGTGCAAGAAGTGACTGGGTCTCACAGTGAACAGAAAGAACAAGGCTCAAAACACACTAGATGGGAGAAAAATTTCTCATGCCTTCTGTTTACCCAGGAAAATATAGTTCCACATTTAAACTCGGCAAACACCATGCACTGCAAAAGAAGGAAGCATTATTCTGCTCTCTAGGGCTGAATAGATAGAAAGGTTACAGGGCCGAGGAATAGCCAGAAAAGGTACATTGACAGCACATGGACTTGAAGGCACTCCTGAGTTACATCCTTAGGTCAGAAATCAGGAGAAAAAGAGTTACATCCCTCTTTCATAGTATAAAAAATAAAATGGATGAAGTCAAAGAACCTCCCTCCTCCAAGTCCCAGTGTTTGCCAAACAAAAATAACTAAAAGAGAGAGAGCAGTCCAATGAACTAAATCCCAGCAGTACTGTGTGACGAGTGTGCATCTCTCAGCCTTTGTACATGTATAAAACCAAAGTGACAACTGCTTTAGAGGTTGGACTTGAAAATTTGGGGAGTTTCTGAGTAGACTGAATCATAAGGAAAGTGTTAAAGTGTGTGCTGGTGGTTATTTTTCAGCCAGGCACCTGCCCAGACTGCCAGGAAAGGTGTGGGAGCCTCATCCTGGCTTTGAAGAGCAAAATGTAGAGAACTGTCTGTTGGAAAAGGCACATGTAGGGTCTAAAATTTTTTTTTCATTAAGAGAGTAAGACACAGGAGGGAGGATCTTATTTATGCTACAATATAATTACTTTTGAGAGAAAAGCAACTATCGGAGGAAGAACTGGAGTAGGCCTGAGTCAAGTGGAAATCCAAATTCATTCATGTTTAATATTTAGAAACATCCTCTATGGGTGGACGCTACATTCTGGCATCTTTTTGATGAAGAGGCCTGCACATGAGTGACCCCTGCAGAGTCAGGATCTAAACTTCAGTGTCTCACAATAAGAAAATTATAGTGAAAACTGATTTCAACATAGACTTCTGCCTCCGTTTAAGAAACGAGAGGAAACATGCATGAAGCATTTACCTGGCATTAATATGAGCTGTACAAAGAAACATATGAGAGAATGAAAACTCCTGAAAATAATAAAAAAAAAATACACCCCACCCCCTGAACTTTAGATAACTAATAGTTTTGAAATTGTTTTGGCTGTTCCTTGTTAAATTATGCCTACATGCATATGATCAGAGATATAAAAATAAAATTGTTCTGCTCTGACACCTACCAACTCTCACTTTTAGTAATCAGTTCATGATATTGGCATCCATACGGCTGTGGGGGGACTGGGGGAGAGTGTTTCACTTCAGGCCAGCCTGTTGCTGTGAGATCCCTTTAAAAACACCTTCCTGAAGAGCAGAGAGCTGCTACTTAAGACCAAACCACGCCACTGCTAAAATGATGCATGCATTGTAATTAGATATGCTTGCAGACAAGATTGGTTTTTAACACATAATTTTTTAACATGGAAATTCTTTGTTTGATGTCCTTAAACGTTTCTGCAAAAGCTCCTTTGCGAGGAGTATTTTAAATGCAAGGGAAGCCAGGAGCTGCTTGCACACCGACAACCCATTGCTGCAGACACAATTTTCCTTTGCAATCTGAGCTACCACAATTTTGCTGTAACTATTCAAGTCCCTTACAAAGGGATTATATTTCATGCAAAAGCAAGGAAAATACTGAAAGAGCTAGTGCAGCATCTTTCTGATTCCTTTCAACATCTCTCTTTCCTTTAAGCTATTTTTTGTTTCTAGCTTTTAAGTCTGGCTGAAGAATAGACAGCGGTGCAGTAAAGGTGTTTCCTTTCGTTCTACACAAAATGATAAGCTTGATGTGCTGCTTTATATAAACGTTCCAGATGTAACCTGGTCTTAATATTTATAAGAATTTTCAACCTGATGCTAATATAGCACTGCTCTTCTTAAAGATGTAATAAAGCACAATCCTCAAGGCAAAAACTATGAAATAAATATTTTTCGAGATAGCACTCTTCTTCACTTTGCATAAATTTAACACTGCTCTCTGTACAGTATGTGTTCTTTTTCCTAACTCCCCACAGACATAAATAGCTCTGGCGAGATGTCATGAAAGTAACAGAAGCTTTGGAAAACACCACACATTAAGGATGCTGAATTGAATTTTCTGCTTTTGTTTTGGATGGCCTACTTACTCTTCAAAAGCCTTGCCATGTCATGATGCAGAGTGGGGATGAAGGAACTATTAGACTATATTTAGCCACGTACTAAACCTCAGCTATAAACACCCAACAAACAATATTCATGTGAGCCTTGGGCTGTCTATAAACAAAAATGATGGCATGGAGCAGTCACCTCTATTCACAAGAAGAGTTTGTAGCAGAGGTCCTGCCTCCAGGTACTGGGTTGAGAGTGCTGTATTACAGGTTGATAAGTACAGAGATAACAGGTGCCTGCAGAGATCTGCCTGGAATAGCTGTTCTAGAGAGGTCACTTCTTGGAGACCTTGTGCTTCTTACCTGAAACTCTCCTTTGTTTCTTAAGGTCATTGCCTATTTCTTATGTAAAATGGATTCATAAATTGGGCACATGATAAATGTTTTACCGAGGTGGAAATGCAAAGTGTACAGGAGGAGTAATAATCCCGGACAAAATTTTAAAATTACACATTATTGGCCAATTTTATTAACGTTCATGCTCTCAATGTGGGTTACCAACCCTTCCTGATATTTTCCCTTTCTCCACTTTGCATCTCTAAATGATATTCTGGCACAGATTCATGAGTCATAGACAATTTACCTCTCAGAGTTCAATCTCTTCCCACATTTCCTTGGATCATCCCCTCAGCTGGTCAACTGCTGACCCATCCCTAAAGCAACTCAAGTTTGGGGATCCTTTGGACTTGCAGACTGGGCCCAGACCTTGCTGAAGTTCAGGTGCACCCTGTAACCCCACCAAACCACTTCCAATGACTCCAGCAGGGAAGTGCCTTGGACTGGAGTCCAGATTTCTGCTTCTTCCATAGCTGGTAGGTTTTATTTGGAAAATGAAGGCTTTCTTTGCCTCTCCACGGCTGGGCTCAATGTACTACATGTTCAAACCCAAGCAGGGGAACAGATTCCCAACATATTTTTTAATCCATGATCTCTCCTTGATTGAATCATCTGAGCACTTTTTCAGCCCTTTCCCCAAATCCTGCTACTTTCTTGTCATTCCCTTTCCCTTCATAAGAAAGAAGCACAAGAGCAGCTTCCTCTACTGCTCCCACCAACAGCAATTTTTCTCTGATTTCTAGTTAACAATGCATTTTCAATGATTAGCAGTATTTTATTTAGACTAGATAAGAATAATTAATGTTCTCATCTCTTAGAAAACTAAGGAAACTGAGGAAATTCTAAGGGTTTGAGGCTTCAACAGTGCACATAGAGCAGCAGGGCAATGTGTTCTCTCAGTTTCAGTTTCTACATTGCTAAAGGCCTGAAGAATTATTTTAATGTTCTTTTAGACAAACATTTAGAGAATGCTTGTATGACAAATTACTGCTTCCAAATCTCTCTGTCCCTTTGCTGAACCATAAAGAGTTTGTACAGATGCAGGTGCATGGCTCCAGGGTAGGTAACATAAAAATGATCAGAAGCTGAATTCTTGACTTGTAGGTAAGAAAAGCTGTACCAATGTCACAGTCTGAGTCACTGTCCCTAAAATCGACTGATTGATAAATCTGGTGTCTGATTGCATCACTTTAGTTCATAATTGGTCTCCATTTTGATAAAATTAAACTGAAATATATTACTATTCAATGCCATTCATGTGTTTGTGCTGCTTTGGGACAGATGCTTATGTAACATCCAGTTTTACTTTGCTTGGCAAAAGTTTGGCATTCAGACTTCAGTGCCTTGACTTCCATGGTCACTTCACTCTTTACTGTGAAACAAGTCCAAATCTCATTTCCCAGTGCTTCCCAGGGCATGATGCTTCAAACAAACATATGGGATTGCAGGAAGGGGGAGAGAAATGTTGCAGTAAGTGAGAAACATCATAACACAGACATCCTAATTTTAGTATCACTGATAAATTTCTAAATTATGAAGCTTGTCACTTTAAATAGACCATTCCAGACTGTATAATCAACTTACATTTGATTAAATATTTTCTAATTTGACTTAGCCTTATCATCAAACAGTTTTCTTAGTTCACAGAAAAAGTGGAGATTTAGCTCACCCATATGGAAGGAAGCAGTGAATTTGGGCTGTTGGAATAACATTTCTTGATTTGATTTCTCTTAAAAATAACATAAAAGTAACAAAAAAGCTCAAGAAAAAATACAAACTTAGTGGGCTGATCCAGGGTTACTAAGCTTAACTGGCAAAAGTAGCTTAAGACATTTTTGAAAACTTCACCTTGGTGAATTATGAAAAAAACCTCATTAATTCTGAAAATTCCTGCTGAAGTATGACATGAAACCACTCAAGAGGCTCAACATGGAACTTCACAAATCTAAATGACTTGAGACAGGATACTAAACCAGAAGTATTAGTCTGTAGCAAATAAAATAATTTCTTACTCATCTGGTTTGGAATAATAGGCTGTGGGAGAGAATTGTCTCTTGTAGAAGAAATACAACTTTTTAGAGTTTAATTAATGAAATTTACATAAAATAAATATTTTTCCTTATCTTGGCATATCAATTTTCTTTTCAAATGGTAATGTGTCTGTTTAGGTTTTTTTAATTCTCTATTTTTTTTTATTTTGGTTATGGCTGTTAACAAAATGCACTGCAAGTTTAGAAATAAGTACTCTTAAAAATCCTTTTTTCAGTGATTTATGAATTAATAACATGGAGCTCAAACAGTGGGTATGGAGCTAGATGAAGCATATTTATTTATGGTTTGATGTTGAATTTAATAATTGTAAAAAGTAATTTGAGTCAAAATGAAAAAGAAATGTGATCATCTTGGGTTCTGGAAAAACAAAAGTGATATCAAAAATAATTTTCTTTAAATTTAAAACTTTCTATGTACCAGTTCTTATATTCTGCACAATGTTTTTTTCTAGATGTACTAGTTGGTAAAACGAAAGATTTGTTTTTTATGAGATTTTACTGCTTATCTCCTTAAATCATTATTGCTAGAAAAGGTATGGATGGAAAATAAAACTTCGCATTTTACAATGTAACACTTTTAAGAAAACCCAAAAACAAAACAGTACAAAATTCAACAAGAACTTGTGAATTATTTTATATCTCTCTCACCAAAACCTCAATTTTCCAGCAAATTGCTCGTTATATTCTGTGTTCATCAGCATTAAAATCTGAAGAGCTGAAATCTTCATGCTTCAGTGAGATGCACTTCTGGCTGTGCTCAAGGAGAATTTCCCCTTGGTGCAGGAGCCACCAGGGCGTTGGCATTGCCAGAATCCCAGCACCCCTCCCACTCCCTCCCGAGCCCGCTGCTTCCAGGGCCCATGGAAGCACCTCGCAGCTCCTATCATTTCAGGCAGATTATAATTACAGCCTGAGTAAACTGACTTTACAAGTCATGACAACATTTAATTCAGTCCATTAATCCACCCCTAACTGTTCCACAGTTCTACAGAAAAACTCACAGATGTCTCTAATATTTACAGCAGGATCAGTTGGAAGGTGACTGCATCTGATTCCCAGGAGAAGTTTCTTCTCAAAATCCTTCATATTAGAAGAGGTGCAAAGCTTCTCTCATTTTCACATATTCCTGGGCAAGCAACAGGTAAATATGTCTGCTCAGCCCTTCACACATTAATGTGATTTTCAGCATGAAAAAGATTCTGAGAAACTCTTGCCAAAGGCACAAAATCATCCAGTTACACTGAAAACAGCAGTCACCACAAGGTGGATAAATCCTGCATGACCTACCTCTGTGGACCAGAGATTTCCTTCAAATTATCCCAATCAAATAAATGTGGGGTTTATGCATATTTTTACACACATTTCTTGGTGGCAGAAAGTGCCATCCTGAGATATAAGAGGGTTTGATGTAAACTTCACAGATTATTGCTTGGAGCTCTCTCCATGACACAGGGCCAAAAAACCCCTCTCCAAATTCCCTGATTCCCTTCCCGTGGGTACATTTCCCAAGAAGTAAAGGAGAGTTTTTATATTTAGAGAGTGAGGGCAGCAGACAGTGATTCTGGGGATGAAGAATTAAGGTTGAATAACAGTACATGCATAGAAAGGCTAAGAAAAATATTTCTCCCTTCAATGTCACACATGGCAGCTACATGTCCCCAGCTTGTCATCACTCTATGATCCTTCAGTGAGCAAACATCCTTCTACATTGTGCTCTTGGTTCTCTACTCTCCTCACAGTGTTTATCAACCCTTGTTTTAAAGTGATTTCAGCCCTCTGGACATCCCATGGGAAGGAAATTCCTTCTGTCTCACAGCCTTAATGCAACCTACACATATTTTCTCCTATTATATTCTCACTTCCCAATATGCTTCTAGGTCTTGGACCATCCCACTGCATCTCTGTGACCCCAAAAAGATGATCTGATGAACCACCCTGCAGTCACCAGTCTGTAAGCTTTGGTTTGGTATCTTGTTCCTAACTTTTTTCACTTAACATAAAGGATATAAAATTGGGACATCTGGACTATCCCAGGACCCAGCATTAGAGAACCTGGCTGCAGTTCCCCCAGAGCGCTGTGAAGGCCTCTCACAGCTGGGATTTACCTGAAGAAAGCAGTAAGGGCTGCTGTGAGCAGTCCAAAGCAAGTCAGGCAGTTCTGCACACTTGGATGCGTGGCATCCCTGGTCACTGAGAGAAACTTGTGTGGAGGTCATTTGCACTTTGAAAATATCAAAAGGAAAGATCATTACATACATAAAATTCCTGCCAATTAACAGCCATTTTTCTGTCCCAGTACCAAGGGGTTTGCCTGACTGTATAGAGCTAGAGACAAGAGATCAAATAATAAACTTCAAAATGTTAAATTTTAGATGTTAATTTTTTTTCATGTAATATCACTTATATTTCAGACAAGCTGCTGTGCTGAGTCTGCTAAGAAGAGCATGAAGACACATCAGAGAATTGCTAATCCAGACTTTAGCTTATTTCTATTTTGTATGTCTGTCTGTGTGCATGTGTACAGACTTCAATGTACATAACTCTCTTTTATCTGTGCTCCTTGGATTAAGAACAAGGTTTCATCCCAACTATGAGCATTTGCTGGCACTGGTTAGGTATGAAAAAGGCTCCTCCTCCAAGAGCCTTCCTCTGCAGCCTCATGGGCTATCACAGCTGTGGAGAAGTGCATCATGTTGGTCCAGTTCATATTAAAGGAGATGCAGACTATGCCAAATTACTGAGCATTCCCTTCTTCCTCCAAGAGATGCTCTGCTGAACCACAGTCCTGGCAGCTGCCCTCAAGGATGACAGGCCTTTTGAGGAAAATATATTTTCACTTTTTTAGGTGTTTTTTCTTTTTTTCAGTAATGATGTGTAAAAAAATTCAATGGTGGGAGGAGAAGAAAAGAGTAATTAAAACATGTAAGCAGCCCCAATAGTGTCTTTAATGAGATAAAAATACTACAGCTTTATCAGAACCCCCTGTATTGACTAATGTGCTTGCATCCTAGTTGCAAAGATTTCACAGAGACCTGTAGTACTAGAAAATGGCAATCATTCTTTATCAGCAAATTAATTACTGTTGGGCATTTACATGCAGACCATCCAGTGCAATTCATCACTGACCAGGGAGGGCCAACATATGGAGAGAGACTATTTACAGGAGCTTGTAGTAGCAGATCAAGGGGTAATGGCTTTAAACAGAAAGAAAGCAGGTTTAGGTTAGATATTAGGAAGAAATTTTTTACTGTCAGGGAGGTGAGGCCCTGGCACAGGTTGCCCAGAGAAGTTGTGGATGCCCCATCCCTGGAAATTAGGCTTGGAGCAAACTGAACTAGTGGAAGGTGTCCCTACCTATGGCAGGGGGATGGGAAAAGAGGTCCCTTCCAACCCAAACCACTCCGTGATCCTTCATGGGGAAGAATGTGTTAAACAAAATCAGGTCTTTAGGTAGCAGACTGCCATGGGGCTGACTAGCAAAAGCTTGCAGTCATATTTCTACCAGGGCAAGACTGAAAAAGTAGATTTTTATTGGATCAGCAATTACTATAAAAGGCATTAAAGGTCAAAATGGATAAATATCAAGTCATATAAAGCCCATCTTTAGCTAACAGCAATTTGGAAGGTTGTGCTGTTTCAATAACAATTCATTGTACAAAAGCTGCTGAAAATGTATCAGAGTTCCTGTAGAAATCCTGTGTTGAAATTGCATCTTCCTAGCTATTAATAATACTACAACAAGCATCATCCTGTATCATATCAGTGGGTTTTAACTGTTCTTCATAAATATTTCTGGAGTTGGTTGAATTAGACTTCTAATGATTTCTCCATTAAATGTGGTCTGATCAATTTTTACGGCATCGCCTGAGGAATGAAATCAAACAAATGTCATGCTGGACTTGCATTTCCTCTATGGCTTTTTGAGGCGTTCCTTTAAAAATATATTTTTGTTTGACAGCAGAGAGATCGATTTGACAACTTGCTTTATAAAATTAGAGTAGCTTTCAAGTAAGGTAGTTATGCCGGGTGATCTGTCTACTACTTCTCTGTTATTTGAGGCTTCAGCTCACATCCCAGTCACACGGGGCAATTTGTCATTATCTCTGCTAATGACTGTGTGAATCTGGATCAAACACGGGAGCTGATAAGTAAACATGTTGATTTCTGAAATCAAAGAGCTTGATTTTAATATTTGTCATTAAAAAGGTGACACAGCTTCCTAAATGCTACAACATGGCGCTGCGAAAGATGAGACATATCACTTATCAAAGGTATAATTTTAAATCTAATTTGAGAGCAGAGGACATGTGAACTACCATGAGTCAGGCTAAAGGGCCTCCAGTCCAGTATCATGATCCTTAGCCTGGCAAGTAGCTCCTGCTTAGAGAAAAGCAACAGCCACTGTTGAAGTTGATTGGAATAGCTGAATATTATATGTTCATCTATTACCAAGATATCAAGGGTCATTCTAGTTGAAAAATGAAGGGATTTGTAAAGCTATATTGTAAAAAATTCAGGAAATGTAGGGCTGAGATGAAGAGGAAAAATACATTGAACTTAGCTAAAATCACCTCATTAAACCCCCATTTCATTAGCACAGCTTGTTAAATCAGTCACTTAAGACTTAACGAAGGTCTATCCACTGCAACAGCTGTGGTCCTGCAGGGTTCTAGGTAGAACATCAATCGAATTATCCTGACAAACAGCAGAGAAGGCTCTAACAGCTTCCTCGTTTAGGTAACAGGTACTTTTGCTGGTACAACTGAACAGAGAGCAGGTTGTGCAGGAAACCTTTGTCAAGTCTTTCAACACCACTGAAAATGGCCAGATTTCAGAACACCTGAACAATAGCTCTGATTAATTATGATCTATGCTGAAAGAAAAATAATGGGTTAACTACCTTGTAATGGGAGCCTGTGGTGAGCCTGCAGAAGTCTTATCCTTTCCCCTCTTTTGAAATATCTTTCCATGTGTTAAATAAAATATATTAAATCCCCTTTTGATTTTATATTATGGTTGGGAGTAAGGCTGAGTAATATCAGTTTTCTGTAGATTCAGGGAATAAGAAGTTAGAAGAGATAATTTTAAACTTTTTATCTTGTCCCACCTGAGCTCTTGAACTAATCCCCAAATTTTCTGCTGGTTGAAATCATACTGTTTAAGAATAATTTATGTTTTATTTTAAAAGCATTGAGTAACCTGGAAGATGAAAAGTCAGTGATGTCAGCCACATGCTTTTTACCACATCTATGTGATACCTGAACACTTTTTAAAAAGGGACAAATTCTTCATCCCCCCAGAAAATGTGGCCCACTGAAGAACATGGAACTGCATCTGTTTGCAAGCCTGAGAAATGCAAGATTTATGACCACCAGCTTTAAAGCACAGATTACTTCAATGTAAGTGAAGTGTGCCTCCAGTGACTGAACCATTTGACACAGAGGTAGAACTAATCCAAAACTGGTATGATGTGAGGCTACAGAAAATACATCCAAAGTGAGACAGCTTTAACACAGCATCTGGCACTGACATTGCTTTCACCAGGCAGGGAGACAATTGTTTGAGAGGATCCAAAGAGTCTTGAATTGAGCCCTGTCCCCATAATCCTCCCTGCAGTCAACCAAAAATCCTAAGGAAAGGGTTAGAGCCATGCCACAGCACTGAGCACATAATTAACTCCAGGCTTTAGGGAACTGAACACCTGAACCAGACTGTCCTGAGAAATTCTGAGTCACTTTCTTCTCTGTGATTAAACAATCCTCAGCCTCACAGATGATCCAGCCTCATAGTCCTCTTCCATCTCTGAACATTCATTCCCATGTTTGCCATAAAACCCCGTGGTTTGTGAGAAAGGAGCTGAAGGGGAGCTCTGGAGCCTGGAGAAAAACTCTAAAGTTCTCACATTTAATTTTTTTTTTTACTCTGGTCAGATTCCCTACATATTTATTAGACCACCAAGAGATAAAACTCATGAGAACTATTCTGCAAACACAGAGGCTGAATCACCAGTCAGGAAGAGAAAGAAACTGAATGCTAATGATTGCTGCAATTAATAGCTACTACTACTACTGCTACTCCTCAACTATTACTCAACTGTTCCTTAAAAAGGGAATGAGCTCCAGCAGAAGATATGGAAATTGCAAAGACTTCCTCTAAATACAATTTCTTCCTGTTGTGGCCCAGACGCTTTCCTAAGATTTAGAGATCTCAGGCAGAGGGCAGAGGTGACACTGAATCTCCCAAGTCTGGCATTTGTTCTAATCAATAGGCTACAGGGTAAAATGTTCTCTTCAAGTCTCCTCATCCTCTAAAATGTCTTTGCAGATGAGCCTCACAGGTAACAGTGTGGATGGCATAGCAATGTCATTATTGTGAATTTAAACAAAGAACAATGGGGAGATAGAGACTGATTATTCACAATGGATAAATGATGGCTGACCTTGGGCAATGTTACTACCAGAAAATGAGATTTTCTGGTCATTCAGAATTTGGTTACCAAGGAGCTGCTTAGCCTAAATTCTATGATTGTAATTATGCAGCAGTTAGGCACCTAATCCCTTACATGGATTGTGCTCTAAAATGCTAAAAAAAATCATAACAAAAAAAACCCTAAAAACCAACTGAACAAAAAACTACACAACAATTTAAAAAAATCCCAAACAAGTGAGGCTCCTCACTCACTTGGATGTCTCTGAGATTTTCACCTCTGAAATTTGAGTTCAGTGAGCCCTGATCTCAGAGAATCTCGTGTGCACTGTCTTTTGTTCCCAAGGTTTTCCTGCATTCCTAGAAGAAATGACTAAACTTCAGCATTAGAGACATTTGTTCTAAGGTCTGGCTTCTTCCATGTTCTAGTGATATAAATCTGATTATTCATAAATATACACAACCCTGGACTCCATTGTGCTTAGTTACAGACCTAAACTGGAGTTACCTACAGTGACTGGCATTGCTGTGAGATAAAAAACCTGCTCAAAACCAGACAACAAACCAGTTCCAACCGCTGTATGAAGAGTTAAATTATTTAACACAAGATTCACTCGGCTCAAAAAGTCAGAATTCCCAAATCTCTGCCATTCTTTTACATACTTCGTAGCCAGACTGGGTCTCCATATGTTCAGAATAATCCAACTCATGGTGAGACTAATCTCCCGAAAACTAACTCATTAAAATAATGTCAGTGATTTTATATGCCTGACTTGTGGAAACAACTCATGGGAGAATGACAGGTCCTGTGTGCTGTAGTGCCATGGCATCACTGCCATTGAACTGACCCCTATGGATAGTTTGAACTCCAATGCTGAATTTGGCAACTTAATTTCAGGTTTACTGGAATCCAAGAACAGCATGCATGTATCTGTCCTGTCAGGACAGCTTTTGATGATGCTTATTGGCAGAGGATGTCATCAGAAGAGAAATCTTTTGGCCAGGCTTCTATTTCCAGAAGCTAACTTATCGTTAAGACTCTTCAGCAGTCAAATAGATCATCCCTCAAATGAGTGATTGCAACAGCAGTAGCATTTGGAGGTTAGAAAGGATGTGATATCAAACGCAGGCCAATACTGCAATGCTGTCACAAAAAAGGGAAAACCTGCACCAGGTTGAATTCATGGATGTGCAACATATAAAAGATGTTCAGTGTTTTTATCATTGCTCTTGGCTTGGGCTCAGGTTCAGTGGCAGTGATTTACTGCTTTTGGTTCTGGTGTTACTGACCAAATTAATTGCTGGTGTTATGACATTGATTTACTCTTTGTAGTGCTTTAGAAATAGGTGCCACTCTCATGAGCCACAGCCCTCCTGTTCCAGGGGCTTTACCCCCCGGAGACAGAGTTGAGGTCTGTGCTGAAAGAGCTCCCCGTGGAAAGCAAGGGATGCAGGCAGATGGGAGAGCAGAAGGAGCCAGAGCATCGATTCCGGGCGCTGCAGTTGGGCCTGGTGTCAGCACTACTGCAGCCCAGCAGTGCCCAGCTTGCCATGCACACCAGAGGAACTTAAGGTGGGATTTGAGGGAGGGAAATGAAATGGCTTTGGGAATTTTTAGAGGGAAGCACTCCTAAATAAACAGTGGGCTTGGACAGCTCATGTCTGGGCTGGGCAGGAGGGAGCTGTCATCTTGATAAAGCATGGGCAAAGTCCGGGCTGTGAAGGAGCTTGAAATGAAGACAGGTGTGCTTGATGCCATGGAGAGGGGGAAACTCAAATGGGGAGGAAGATGGCATGGTCAGACGGCCCACAACAGGAAATTAATTTTTACAGCACTCTTTTGAGTTGATACAGGAGAATGTGAACAGGCAAGAACACAGACATGACAAAAATGTACAGGAATGCAGTGTAAGGGGAATCAAGCATGGATGAGCTTGTTCCAGGCAATAAAGAAAGGAAAAATGGGGTAGTTCCTCTCTTTTGTTCAGTTTTGCCTGTCATAGAGGAGTTTTTTTCCCATCTTAGGTAAAACTCTTAATCTGCCTATGTCTCAGCTCCTTCCCTGTAGAATAAGGATAATAACATTTGTTCTTATTGTTGTTAGGAGATATTCCTTTTTGGCAGAGAATGTTCTGACCATGGTTTATTCCTCACTTAGTACAAGTTAGACCTTTTATCAAAACTGGATTTAAATTGAAGCAATAAATAATAATATTTTTAAAAAGATATCGACAAATCTAAAGCAGTTTGAAAAAATCAGAAGATATGAATCAGAGAAAGCAGGAATGAACCACTTTGAGAATGGAACTTTATCCTCAGGTTTTGCATGCTCTCAATAAGAAACCCACTGCACTGGCACAGCCACAGCACCAACACCACATCAGGGCAGTACATCCCTTTATTTGTAATGTGGATGTCGGAGCAGAAAAACACAAATACCCAAGTGGATGCTGTCTGCTTGGACTTCTCCAATGCCTGAGATGCATCCCTACTGTTTGCTTGGTTTATCAGTTTGGGGTTTTTTTGATTGTCACAATGCTTTCAGGAGGAAAGGGTTTGTTGACTTCCCTCCTGGCTGGATAACGCAGACAAATGGAAAATTTGAAGAACTGGACATGTTTATGGATATAATAAAAAATTATTCAGTTTTCCTGTCTCTTCTTTCTCTCTGATTCATTAACTTACATTATTTAGTTAAGAAAAACACACCTTCTGCTGATCTAAACTAGAACACAAAGATTCACGCTGTTTCCAGCAGAGTTTTTTGGGGGTTTTTTGTTTTGATTTTTCTTTGCTGGGTTTTTTTTACTATTTATTTATTTATCATTTATGGTTTTGTTTTATTTTGTCTTGTTTTTTTTCCCAGCTTTTTTTGCTTCTTAATTCCTATTAAGAATTGTATTTGGGTTTATCAAAAAGTTGTATTTAGGCTTGTTGAAATACTCCCTTTGCAAATGTACAGTATCTTGGTAAATTTTACTTAAATTGTTATAATGCACCCTCTAGCAGAGGGCAGCTCTGACCTTTCTTTGGGAGGTGAAATATTGACCTTGATCCATATAAAAGTAAAATCTGTGTTAACAACAACAAAACTAAAAGACTTTTAATAGAGTGTACATACGTAAGGATTTAAAAAAAAAAAATCTTACTGAAAAAGGACATTCCCTTCCTTCTTTTCCACTTCCTTGAAAGAATTAGTTTAATGAGGGAAGAGAGAACAGGTTGGTACCATGAAAACTGAGGCTTCATGTAAGAAAAAATCAATCTCTCTGTAAAAGTGCTTCTAAAAACTGCATACAGGGAGACATTCTGGTAACAAACAAAAGGAAAAAAATCAATCTGGAAACAAAGCTTGTTTTTATTATTGTGATGAGAATAAGATTCATGTTGAGAAATTAAATTCCAGTGTAGAGTCCATGTTACATCTTCTCAATCAGGTGTAAGCACTGAGGAACAGAATGTACAGCCAAGTCACAAGAGACAGCCACTTCAAGAAAAGTGCCCAGGAAGACATTAATACAATAGCCCTTTGAAAAGAACTATGAATATTTGTATATGTTTCAGCTGTAGCATATCCCACTGCTGTCTCAGAGGGAATCTTCACGAATTCAATTACCACAGTAAAGGCTGTGGGTAATGTTTGTATAGTATGAAGCCCATTTTTTTCTGAAAGTATGTGATTAATGTGCTTCATGTCATAAATCTGGTCAGCTGGTAGGATGATTAATCTGACACACTGGTCCCCTCTCTCAGATCATTCCTGGTTTATCGATTATCGCATGGCTTTTTCTTTCCTACAGTTAGAGCTCACTAGTTTTCACTTAAAATGATCAGATTAGACCTGAAATGTTTACAGTGTGTAAGCTAATTCTAGTCACTTGAAACTTCACGTAGCATATATTTTGGCTAAATCTGATTAGAATAGACAATTGACTTCTGATCTGTGCTCACTCCGAGGGACAGCGCAGCAGCCCCCAACACGCAATTAGACCGAGCTCACCGAGTCCCCTGCGTGGGGGGAGGCAGCAGCTCCTGGCCAGTCTGCCACTTACCATTACCCAAACCAACAGAGGATGTCACTGAAACAAGAGCTGAAGTCAAAAGGCAGAGAGACTGAAAGTGCCCGGTCTCTGAGAGCCGTAAGTGACCTTCAGATATCTCCTGTAAATATCAGGGAGTCTGGCTCTATTCTCAGGCAAGAACCCACGGTGATGCTCTTCTCAGTCATGAAATACTATTTTTGAAATACCATTCTTGTACTTTAAGACTCCACAGGATAAATAAGATTTGTGGTAGGCAGATCTATTTGTGTTTACAGGAGGTGTTGAGCTCTTTCTGGATTCTGGAACATTTATGGCTGTCCATGGCTCCTTTCTGCTCTGCTGTTCAAGGACTTCAGAGCTCTTAGTCATAATAAACCCCTACTGTCTATTTTCTTCTCATCTGCCATGACCCCTCAGACACTTCAGACAGTTAGACACATTATTCCTTAAAATCAGACCTTTTCTGCTCTCTGTAAATAGGTATCCTTTAACCCCAGTTTCCTCCTTCATCTCTTCTGCTCATGTTTTTATTCTTTTAATTTCTTAGATTCTACAATTTTGCTTTTCTATCTTCTCACTTCCATGAAGTCCTCAGAAGCTCAGCCTCTGCCCTGTCCATTATTTTACTCAACCACTTTTGACTAGAGCCTGCAAACACACTTCTCAACCCTTGGCATGTCTCTTCCACCAACCTTTGTCTGTGGTGCTTCTCCCCTTGCTAACAGCTAAATGTAGCTGCCACAAGATGAGTTGCTCTGGCCTCTTACCCAAGCCATTCTTTCCACGTGCACTGCAGAAAGAATGTTAGTCTAGATTTCACCCCTGGCCTCCTGATTGCTGCCTTGCTCTTAAATCTGCTCTCTGATATGCTATTAGCTTTTTATAGGCACAACACCCATTTTCTTGAGTCCCTTCATGATTCCTCTGTGAGTCACTGACATCAGATGGAGGTTACCTCTGCATCTTTAGCTGTACAAAAATAGTTGCACTTGCCCTTGTATATTTTCATGACCTCCCTCTTCCCAGGTCTCTCCTGTTCACACAACTCTTTTATAGCATCCCTTATATGCTTTTCAACAAGATTCTTTAAGTCTAACCTACAACTCAGGAATAATCTCTAAAGTCCATCCCTCTTTTAAGTTCCTCTTTAAAGTCTCTTCAAGAATGATCCCCATCTGTGCTTCCTGTAAAAAATTACCAGGACTGGCCGGAACACAAAGATCTTCAGCTATTTGTAGGTGCCTCATTGTATGCATCTAAAGTCCAAAGGGTAAAGATATTCAGTCTGAACATGCAGCCTTCCTCCTGCTCCTTTGTGATCCTTCATCTGGGCCTTTCTAAAGTCTGGGACATCTACTTGTTGTACTTTTCATAAATAAAACATAGCTAATGAGGAAAGTGCACCTTGCACTGAGAAATGATTCTCACTGGAGGGTCTCAGCTCTCTTGCAGTATAACTGGTGGGGAAAATCATAATAAATGCACTATGAATTAAATGTCTTTTTTAAAAAACAAAACAAAACAAAATTGGCTTTATGGACACATCCTTATAGATAGATGCAAGCCCTGAGAAGAGCTGATATTCATATTACACAGACAAATCAGAGCTTAATAGAACTAACTCACAACAGCAGGATCAGACAAAAGAAAATATTTCAGCAAGACAAAAAAGAGGGAGGAAGTGACCACTTCTATCAATGTAAGTATATGAACTGACCTTGCAGTTTCACCAAGAAGAGATTATTTTTATTATTTCTTTTCATGACAGAACTGAATTCCTTTTCTCTTGCTTTTATCAAAAAAGTAAGAATACAATGTCTCCTTCCACAAGAGAACTGGAGCCTATTTTCCAGCCTCAAAATAACAACAAATCTTGCGAGTCCTTTAAAAATGGATCAGCACATAAAGGCGAGAATAGGCATAAATTTCTAATTTAGGGCAGCATTTTCTTACACCATTTCAGAGTAATTTTGGTGTTTTATGTAGTATTTAAAGCCCTACAGTTATAACTTTTCAGGAAAAAAAAGAAACCAGTAAACCCTACAACAATTCTTTGCCCTATCAACTGTGATTGTTTTTTAACCTGCTATTAGGTTTTCAAGGAAAAAATAAGATCATGGCACAAATTTAATCAAAATAATTGCAAAAAAAAAAAAAAAGTGAGAAAGCTAGAGAGAAACAATAAAGAGAAAATTATGTTTCTTAACTATAATATGAAACTTCCTATCAATGTGCCTCTCTTCTAACTTGTAAAGGTAATAATCAGAGCATGTGAAAGAAGACTGGTCATTTTATCATTATAATTCACTTTAAATTGGGTAGTCAACAACAAGTATGAAGTTCAAACAACAGTTCTATATCAGTTTTCTGATATCTATATCTATATCAGAACATATTAATTGTGTCCTCTCCTTCCTTGCCCCTTCCCTGACACACACAGAATCAGTTCACAAAGAACAGAGACCTGCAGTCCACAGGCACAGAGGTGGCTCATTTGTGATCCTGCAGTGGGTAACCATCTCCTTCCATGTCTTCCAGCACTGAAAAGTGTGTTGGGGGGCATCTTCATCTGTGAGATCTGTCCTGAGTTTAACAGCTTTGCCAAACAAATCCCTTTTATAGATTAATTATGACTATAAAAAAAAAAAAAAAAAAAAAAAGAAGAAGATAAAGGAAAAAATAAGGATTAAGTGCCTTAAACCTATATGGAAATACAATGTCTCATTCGAGACCCGGTGGGATTCACATGCCTTACCCAGATATGTCCATATGTACAACTCACCATGGGCTTCCATACTAATCAAAGGAGTTTAGACCATGGTCCACTGATTTTTAAAAATGATGATGACATTTGGACTGGTGAATCACACTCTAAATGTCACTGACTACCAACAGGGTCTCCACTGAACAGGCAGCAAGCTTCAACATGGATGTTGACATCCCTGACACCTGAACTGAGGGAGGTGGATCCCTCCATAGGAGTGGTATTCTGTTGCTGAAACAGAGATAGAACTGCTTTGAGATGTGTCAGACCAGCCCAGCTATCTCGCTCAGGTACCAAGTATAGGAAAGAGCTCTTGGGAGATCCAGGTCTTTTGGATTGTCAGACAGAGGTCAGGCAGGATGGATGTCCTAGAGGACTGAAAGTCCTTATTAACTGGAGTCCAACACATGGACTGTATTTTGTAGCCTGGTGTTGGAAACTCAATATACCTAAATATGTGAGGAGAGACCGAACTTCTAGGAATTTTAAAGACCATAAATATATATATAAATACAAATATAAATATGATTTTCACAAGTCATTTTTACATGTGTGAAAGAGCTTGAAGATGTTTAAGATCACAGGTCGCTCTGAGTGCAAAGGCAATAGAGATGCCCTACACACCAGGATTAGCACATGGCTCTAACAAAACAGGGATGTAGTGGTTTAACCCCAGCCAGCAGCCAAGGCCCACACAGCCCTCACTCACTCCCCCACCAGTGGGACCAGAGAGAGAATCAGAAGGGTAAAAGCTGGAAAACTCATGGGTTGAGATAAAGACAGCTTAATAGGGAAAGCAAAAACTGCCCAGAAGCAAAACAAAGCAAGGAATGAATTCCCTGCTTCCCATGGGCAGGCAGGTGTTCAGCCATCTCCAGGAGAGCAGGGCTCCGTCACACATAAAGGGAAGTCAAACACCATCACTGCAAATGTCCCCCCCTTCCTCCTTGTTCCCCCCACTTTATACACTGAGCATGATGTCACCTGGTCTGGAATATCCCTTTGGTCAGTTTGGGTCACCTGTCCTGGCTGTGCCTCCTCCTACCCTCTCCTGCATCCCACTCTCCTCCCCTGCATGGCCATACAAGAAGCAGAAAAGGCCTTGGCTCTGTGTAGGCCCTGCTCAGAAATAACAAAAACATCTCTGTATTATCAACCCTGTGCTCAGCACAAATCCAAAGCACAGCCCCACACCAGCCACTGGGAAGAAAAGTAACTCTATGCCAGCCAAAATGAGAACAGGGGTGAGAAAGTAGAAGAAGCAATTTTTTAGGAATGTGTTTATATTTTGCAGCAATTGTCTGAAATTTTTTTCTGCTGTTGACCTTTGGTGATTTTTCTCTGCTGTGAGACTTCTGTGCCTACCTCTACGTGTTCATTTTATGGTTGGTTGTGGATTAAATGCTTTTTATTTGCTTGTTTATATGCCGAATACCCTGTTTAAAAAAGCAATATTTTCTTTTGCTTACATACAGAAGACATTTCCTCAGTGAAATTTCCCTGAGAGTCCATGGGTTTTATATGGAGGAAAATAACAGTTCCACAGTGCTTTAACCAAGATTGTGTATTATGATACTGTAAGAGAAAATAGAGATTATAAAACTTCTAATAAAGATATCATATGATTTGTCCTTTATAATGAAGAATTCATCTCTTTTCTTTCTTTGTTGCCATGGTATTCTTTTGTGACTTTATTTATAAGTGCTCTATGTACAATTCATAGCCTTTTTCTTAGATTGGATTTTTTTTTTCAGTCCCTGTGTATTGCTAAAGTCTCCTCCTGTACACAAATTTTAAGTTCAGGCATCACTGAAAAAACTCACGTTGGAGATTTTCAGAACTATCTACAGCAAGTAGCAACTGAGATTTTATAAAAAAACTGCTGTCTTCAGCACAGATGTTCATGCTGTTGCATGAACCACAGGCCTTTTCAAACTCTCCCAAAAATCAATGAAAGATCTTATTGGTTTCCTCAACAGGAAGTTACCAAAGCTCTCCAGATAATATCCATGCATTTTTCTGCATCTTTTTTCAACTTACCAAAAAAGCCAAAGCCTTTGTTGCCAAAAAAAAAAAAAAAATCCCATATCTACACACAAAGTAGTTGCCTTAACTGCACTCTAAAAATACTCATTCCTAAAAGTTTGGAATGGCACCAAAACAAAAGATATGAAATTAGCATCAAAGCACTGAGTAGCCTGGTAGTAGACTCCTTGCCTGGAGTGTGGGTTCAAATCCTCTGTAGAATAAAAGACTGAATCCACATCTCCTGCATCATAAATCAGTGCCATGACCACACTAGAAAGGAGACACTGGCTGGGCTCCAGGTGTTTCTTCAGTAAGATCTCAGCTGTGCTCAGAAGAAAAAGCCTTTGAAAAATCCTACTTTAGGTCTCCCTCTGTAGCTAAGGACCTGAGCAGCATGTGAATATCAACAGGCAGGACTTGAAGCCTTGGGCTTCACAAGAGCTGAACGTGCTCCTGAATGCTTTAAAAGGTAGGCAGGTGTTCCAAGGCCACCAAGGGTCCTGTGGTTTGTAGGGCTGGCATGGCTTAGGTGGACTGGGTGTGAAAGCCAGCAGTATGCAAAGGAGTGATGAGATTAACCCTGATTCCAGGAAAAAATGCTTCTGTGTAGGGACACCCAGGCAGTAGCTGCCTGAAATCAAGGAGAGGCTTCTGTTTGAGTCTACAGTTGTGTCAGGGCATCAGAGGTGTCTGCCATTGCTCCTATGACTGCACAGAGGGCTCCAAGGACCTGCTCTTCCTCAGCTACCAGGGGACACAAGCCTCAGGAACACAGAGGATCTCCCTTCTCAAGGTGTTCTTCTCAGGGTTTTGCAGCAGACTGGCTGAACACTGGAAGTTTGAAGCTGGAGACTGTTGTGAGCAGCTGGGGCAAAGCCACAGGGTGTAAGGGACAGCCTTCACTCCTCCTCACGGGCAGCCACTCCTACCAGATGTCAGAGTTCAGCAAGGGTCACTATAGTCTGCAGACAATCTGTCAACAAGATTTAAGGCAAGATCCTCATGCAGGCTTTTACAGGCTGTAGCCATCACAGTTTTTCTTGATTTGAGGGTGACTGTAGTGGTTTTGTGTGGTGATCATAACTACTACTTCTGTGGCCATCGATGCTGTCTCCATGCTGACACCACCAGCCCTCGAGCAGCACTTTGCAGTTTCACTGCCTGTTTGTTCAGCCAAGGTTTGAATTGTGAGTCTCCTTTCCTTCCTGCACAGCCCATGCTGCTAAATTTGTGATGTCTTTTTCTGGGATGCTGCAAGAACACTCTGCCTTTCTCTTACTGTTCCTGTTATATTTTGATTCTTTCTTCATGTCCCAGAAATTCTACACAACCAAGCCACATATAACAAAGATGCTCTCAGGTGTTACTGCTCTCTGCCTGGCAAAGAAAGGGAACAAAGCAGGTTCTGAGTGCTGCTTTCACGTGTTCACAAGGGACATGGTACAAATCTTTCCTTGTTGGCTTAACTGCTTCTGTGATCTTGTCTGATTGTTGTCATACCTCTTGCTTGTCTCCAGAGTATTTCACACAGATGCTACAATTCATCCCATCTTCTTCTATGCTGAGAACATCATCTGGGGCAGGACCTTTGTCACTTTGTGTCTCTGTTGAGAAAACCATTAATTTATCTACTTTTCTTTATTATAGTTATTCAACTTTTTTTTGTTAAACAGATGCAGTAATCGTACTGACAGTGCAGTGACAGGATTACACAAGTTTGATTAGTACATAATGAAAATTGCCTGTAACATAAGTATTTTGCAATTATGTAAAAAGCACAATGCCATCTGCATCCTGCTCATATTTCTCTCTTTTTTTTCCCTAATAAATGACAAGTAACACTAAAATTTTACTCTGTAGTAAAATGTGAATTGCAGCAACAAGAAATTATTAAAAACATTTTGTGTTTTCTTCTGAGCATTTTAAGACTTAGAAATCAGGCCGGCAAGTTTTTTGCCTGCTGATTTGTCCTTACTCACAAAAAGAGCCATTGACTTTAATAGCATGACCTATCTGGTTAAAGATTATTTGCAAGAGCCAAATGTTCCCAGGTCTTAGAGAATGGGGAGAGATTGATTCAGGCCCCTGCAGAGTAATAATTTCCTGTCTTTCCTTCATTCATCTGACCCATGAAAGTATAGCAAATTGCAATGCTGCAGCCCACAGTGTATACATCACTTTTATTATTGCTGTTGTTTAGTGCATGTGTATACCCAGGATTTCTGGGCAGTGCATCCCACAGTGGCCACAAGCAGGCAGCCAGGACCTGGCATTCTCTTGACTCTTTGACCTGACAGTAACATGTCTTTGGAGCATTGAAACTGAAGCCTTGGTTTCTCACCTTAGAAATCAGTGAAAGCAACTGGCCTGTCAAAGACCCTGGAAAATGCTGAGGTAAAGGACCTGATAAAACTCCCATCTTGAGCCAATGAGGAAACTGGGATTGCCAGACAGGGATAACTCCATCTCAAGCTTTTGCTACATCCCCTGCAAGAAAAAGATGTTTATCCAACTCCTTGTTAAAACAGTGGTGGGTGAGAGGAGGAAGGTAATTATCCTTCTATAAATGTTGAAAATTAGATAAGAACTTCTGGTACAAGGGTCTGCTGGATTTGGGCTTTTATCTCTGCAGAACAGTATTCCTTAGGCACCAAAATACATAGTTAGAAAAGTTCTTGCAAGATTCATGATTCCATGCATGTATAATGAATTCAAACAAGAATTATATAAACCTCCACAAACTACTTTCATCTAAGTCTGGGAAGTCCTCTGTGTTTTTGCAGTCAAAATGCCGTTTGAGATTACTTTAGCTGGATGTAAAGAATGGCCTGTTTACATAAAGAAAAATAGCACAGCGTTCCTCTACAGCTGCAGGGAGAGCTGTAAAGAACTTTCACTCCTGGTGAGCACTAGATAAAGCATTTCTCTGAGCTTCTTGTGGCCCTTGGGAATAGAATGTCTTCATTTTCTGTTGGGAAGATGGCAACAAGGGTAGGGCAAAGGGATGATGAGGAGTAGTGGAAAAAGAAAACTCCATGTCTGAGGAAAGGAGTCAAGTGGGCAGGCTGGGCTGCCCTCTTCTCAGACTCCAGGAGTTCTGTCAGGTGAAGATGTGCTAAATGACAAAGGGTTTATGTCAGTGCACTTGAGAACACTTTGTCTTCAAACAAGGGAGAAAGGAAATGACTGGAACAAGATACGGTCACAAAGCTTTGGCTTCAACACTCAATAGGTTTAAAAAAAATTTTAAAAATGAGGAATGTTAGTTACATGAGGTAAACAGAAAATGAGATAAAATGTTAAATAGTTTACCAAGATTAGATAAGGCTCAAATAATCATATATCTCTCTTTGATAGCAGAACTGATTACGCAGACAAAGGAAATGCAGTAGATGAAATCTGTCTGAATTTAGCTAGGGCATTAGACATGGTGTCACATGGGAAGACACTAGTGAGGGAGAAAAATGGAGAATCAGTGTAACATCTGTAAAGTGGGGAGGGATTTAGCTAAGGGGTCTGATAGCAAACTGCACTCAGCAGGGAGGTGCCACACTGAAGAGAAACTATTAGGGGAGTTCTCCAGAGCTCCTCCAGATTTACCTTTAAAATTTTAGTTACTGAACACAGCATAAAATATCTATTGAAATTCTCCATTGAAGTAAAATTGTGGCAAGCACAGATCAGGACTGTGTGGATCCAGAGGAGCTGTGGTTTGTCTGAATCCTGCCACACTAGAAATGGGTGACACTCACTTGGACTGAACACAGGGTCATGTGCTACTGATTAAGAACAACAATTTGTGCTATGAACTGGGAATAAAGATGAAGTCAGATGGAAATCCTGGGAAGATATGAATACAAACTTTTTTTCAGCTGTTCTACTCATCAGATCCACTTGGAGAAGTGCTCTCAGGGTAGAGATGTGAGGAGGAGTAGGAACACATAGGTATATCCTGCTTAGGCTCTTGCAAATGAGAGCAGAGTTGGAAGTGCAGGAATGGAACAAAGGTCATCTCAAACTTCCATTGCTACTGTCAGCAGCTACCTGATGGCAGAGAAGAGAAATTAATTCTGTAAATGAGGGCAACAGACACCAGTAGAAAGCTATTCCAGCCTTCAGGATTCCCTTCCCCCTATCTCTATTGGGAGATGCTCTTTGCCATCATTTGTTCTCCACTGGGAGTCCTATACAGCACTCACAGCTGTCAGGGCCCACCTTTCAGCTTGCTCCCTTAGTCTGTATCCCTGATTTGATGTCTCAGTTAGACCCTCACTGCCACCTGAACAGCTACAAAAAGTAAAGGCGGAACATCTGCTCATTTTACAACTGCATCAAAATGGGTTTTGGGCTGCTTAAAAGCCTTTCTGATGAAAACTTCTACTGAAAGACACAAAGAAATCTTTCATTTAAATACTTGTGAGACAAGAGTTGTGTTTATGAAAAAATTCATAGTCACACAAAGTGGTGTTAAAAGCAGCATTAGCTATTTCCAAAACAAATTGCAAAAGTTACGAAAAAACCCACATTTGTCCCTTGCTGAATTTCAGGGGACATTTTAATAATAAATTAAGATGGGTAACCTGTTTTTCTTAATTAATCTGGACTGACTCAATGAATTATGTAATTCTGGGACTATTTCCAGTTTGCAAATTGTTTAAGTCCATAGTAGTTTACGATAATTCTTGTGTATGAAATATATTAATCCTGTGGAAAACAAAATACCAGCATTTGTTTAATGAAATCATTATCACTAAACACTTATCATCTGTTTAATGAAATTCAGAAATTCACAGATGGTTGTTCTCTTATACAGCAAATGCATGTTTAGCAGAAACAATGTTGGGAAGTAAACACAGTAATCAGTATTACAAATGTCTCTCTTCTGCAATAAAACTGAAACAATTTTTTTCAAACACGGATATGGACTATCAGCCCACACAGTAAGATTACTTATCTGTTCTGAAGAGTCCTCTTTGAAATTAAAATAGGAAATAATCTGCTTTTTGAAACAACAGATTAAAACAAGCCCAAAAATGCAAAATGCTATCCTGATCCAGAGGCTCACAACTCTCCAGACTTCTCAAATCCCCAGCCACCACATGCATAATAAACTTTAGTGAGACTGATAATTACACTGAGGAATTATCCAGGATTACAATGGCAATAATTGTTATCTCCTACCCAAAACTGGTATAAGTTTAGCCAGCACTCATCAGAAGCACATTTCTTTTTGTTATGCAGAATATACAGCTTTGCAGTTTTCTTTCTTCTGTAGATTTGGCCTGCCTGTAGGCATTTACCCCTCACTGCCTGATTTTGTTCTGCTCTGCTTTAGATGTTCTCAGTTATTTAACTGCTCCCATATGAAATTCCGGGTCTGCCTGAAGTCATGTCATGTTGAACTGAAGCTGAGACGTTAAAGTATGTGATTTAGCCATACAGCACAGCCTCACTCCTCTCCCACATCCACAGAGGTTCTGGGGATAGAGCTTGACAAAGTGTCTACAAAATCAAATCGCTTCTTACCATTTTGTCCTTGGATTTGTTCTTCCCATATACAAGGACAGCAAGCAGGAGAATAACTAATACAGAAAAGGAAGCTGTAAGGGAGCATTTACTTGTGGGGATTAACATGATACAGCACAGTGACTTTGCAATCTGCACTGCAAAGTACCAGATGTCCTATCATAGTAATTCCCATAATTCAAAGGAGTACACGTACAATTTCTTTTTGCCTTGCTTTACTTCTGTTAATAAATTTTGTGTTGCTGTCCCACTGGAAAGGCCAAAATTTCCTGTGTGTTTTGAGTTTGCTGACAATCTCAGCATGAAAACACACAGCTCTCAAGTACAGCTTTATTCAAGAGATAAATGTCAGGTGAAAGCGACTCTTTTATTGAAAACTTGGCAAGAGCTTGGTTGCATTAGACACAGAATTGCTTACACTGGGTAAAATTTTAATTCATTAAATATAGATTTCATCTTTTTCCACTTCACCACTTTGTGGAACTGCTAGAAGAGCTACATGTCAGAGTACTCTTCCAAACAAGCTACATGTGAATGACTTCATAAACACATCATACATCCAGGCTGTAAATTGGCCAGACTCCAGAGATAACAGCCTGGAATTGCTCCCACCTTTCACAATCAGGTGGAAGAACAGGTTTCCAGTTTTCTGTTGCCGCTCTTTCATGGTTCAGGTCTATGGCTAAATCTGCTCTCAGTTCAAGGCAAGGCTGAAGGGATGAAAAAGGAAATCTGAGTAGAGAGGAGAGAGGGGATAAGTTCTCTAAAGGAGCCATCGGCCCTCAGTCCTGAGGAAAATGGGGGATATTATTAGAGCAGCCAGATTTTCTATTGCTTTGCTATGGTGACTTCCTGCATCTGTAGAGCCCTGCTGGAGGGAGCCTAACTCCAGCTGCAGGACTGCCAGAGAGCAGGTGGGAGAGGCAAGAAGCCCTGGAGTCCAGACAAAAACCTGACACCAAATATCTCCTCTGCAGAGGTGCTGAGGGAAATAGGGCAGGAGCATGGACCTCTTCTTCCACTCTACAGGGCAGACCCACTCTCTGAAAAGAAAAAAAAAATGTTGCTGAAGCTGTCAGAAATACTGTGATTAATGGAAAAATAATATGATCCCTTTGGATTTCCCTTCTTCAGCAATTTCTTCAGGAGCAGTCCAAGCCAAGGCAGTATAAGGGATATTTTTTCTATCTGGTTAAGTGTAGCATAACTAAGGAAGAGCAGACAAAAGTAGCTGACACACTGGGATCTCTAATATTTAGGGATAATTTTCACAAGAGTGAAACTGGATAACTTGGCCCTGCAAAAAAATCCCCATGGAACCTCAAATCCAAGGTAATTGCTGTGCATTTTCTTTCCAAGTGCTTCTCTGCCACTTTGTGTTTCTCAGACTTGTATTATTGAAAGGAAAAACTGAAGGGCATTTTCTCGCCTCTACCACATGGTTAAATCTTTGAAAGCTTTCTATTTTCATCTAGCACAGATCCCTCTCTGACTTATCCCTGCCCACCCTCCAAGCAACAGCAAATCCAGATTATGTGTTAAAAACAAAAAGCATTCAGTGCATATGCACATTATATTTAAAATAATAAAATCTTTCCTGATGTCTCCCTTTAAATTTTGTCTTATTTTTTCCCCCCAGGAAACCAGTCTATACTTTTTCCCCCTTTGCATTTTTTGAAGGCCCTTAACTCTGTTCTCTTAGCACTGTCATGCATTTCATTTAGTTAAGCAAATTTAGTTTGTATCAGTCCGTTTGCTGTTCCTGCCAATGCCCTGAGCCTTCTGTGTTAGCACACGGACTGCAGGAGCAGCACTGAGGTTTAATCTGGGTGTACAGACAACAGAGGAATTTACAGCACTGGCAGACCCTTGTGTTTGTGCTGAACTGTGAGCCATCAATCATTTCCAGGGGCTTTTGCCAAGAAGGTGAATGGCCAGATGTCTTATTTTGGTACGTTTATAATTCTTTCTAAACAGGGGAATAATCTTTCTCCAGCAGACATGAATCTCCTCCAGAAGCACCACCTGTAATTATGAAGCCCCACATAAGCCACTTCACTGGCTTTCAAAATACCCACAAAGCTCGAGTGTCCCACACTGAGCAGACTGCAATAGCAAGATTTAGTTAATGAGCACATTTATAGACTGACATTTACTCTTACTCTTTTTTTTCTTAGAATTACTTTTTATTTGAATCAAAAGTCCAACTGTTTGCCTTTAGAAATGTCTACATTTTGGAGCAGGTTTACATCACAAATCCCAATAATTTCCATTTCCAAAGCACCAGTTGGTTTCAGTGTACCAGGAGACAGGGAACACTTCTTCTGTTCAATATATTTCAGTAAGTCTAGGGATCATTGAAGGTTGTAAGCATTCCTCACAACCCCACCACCACACCAGGAAAGTAGCCAGTTGTAGCAATGCCACTGCCACAAATATGGTTGGGCTTTTTTTTTTTCTCTCATTTATTTTAAAATAACATCAAAATAATGACAAAATCCGCATAGAATAATAAAACAGAAAATTTCAAACCCATTTTTCAAAGTAATTTTCTCAAAAATCCAAATCACAATATTGTAATTCCAAGATATTTTCCACATGAGATTTTTTTTTGACGCAATTTCAGAAAAACTGCTTCAACATCTTTTGCAACAACAATAAGGGGGGAAAAAAAGAACCTTTTCCAATTACTTTATCCTGCAAGTAAATACACATTGATCTTCCTCACTGGTCTTATTACAGCCGTCTGAATGAATGGAACAATTTGATTCATTCGCATGTTTCAGCAGAAGAAATTGGCAACTTCACTGCCCCTAAATCTTGTAATCTTAATACTGATTTATCCTTACATGCATTCACAGGTGGTTACCATTGTCCACAAGCAGAGCAATTTGTTCAGCAGAGCTGAGCTGAGCCTTTAGGCTCATTTGAATCTGCTCTCACACACCCCTGAGTGGAAAAGAGATGGAAACCCATCTGCTGTGACTGGGAGCAAGATGATGCAGCAAACTGAGTAAATATTTTTCCCCGCTTTGTGGGTGAAGTGCTGACATTACCTAAATGCCAGGAGATAAAAATGGTAGTCAAGGGGTGACAGAATAATATAAAAAGCATTTCTGCTGAAAAAATAGTCTCAAATGTTTGGTCTGGATTCGAGGGATAAGTTAGTGCTAGTTTTTCTCATGTATTTTTCTCATTATATAAAAGTCAAGTAACAACACGTTATTGGCATCATTTGGTGAGTGATTTGATCAAGGATGAGTGAGGTAATGAAGACTGGAACTCATTGCTTGAGCTGTTCTACAGATTTCCTGACAAATACAGCAGCAACACCAAAATCATAATGAAAGAGGAGAAGACAGTTAACAATTGTGCATTCCTGAGGTAGAGTTTAGGTGGGGAGAAATTAAAGTCCTTGAAGATTTTTGACAGATTCTAGTGAAAAATCAACCACTGGATCCAGAGCTTCTAAATTCCCACTCGTGTCACAGTTACTGGCTCACACTGTCTTTTATAACACTTAACAATCCTATGTTAGAAAAAAGATTTTGAGGATTTCCGCATCCTGTGTACTCTACAGAACAGCTTGAAAGGAAGATGAATCATAGGCAACCAGTTGGCAACTTTGTCTCCTGTTTATTGAAGTGCATAGTGGAAAAGAGAAAATGTTAACAAATATAAGTTGGATGAGCTATAAAATTAGTATAATCCTTTAATAACTGGAACTGCAAAACATCCGGAGTGTGAAGTTTTAACAAAGCACGTTTTTTGGACAATTGCCATTCTCTTCATTGAGTAAAACCAAAATGATGATGGAGGAAGACTCACTGGGCGCTGGTGAAGCCTCTGGCCACAGACGTCCAAAATAATGGATCCCTTTTCATGGATGCAAAAGCTATTAATAATTTGTCAGCCATTTCAAATGGTTACAAAATCTGACGAAGTGTTGTGCATTCAGGGCTTGGTTCATCTGTTTGTACAGGACTGCCTGCTCTTACAAAGTCATATTTGCCACATATTTGATTATATCTCTGTCCACTCCAAGTGGCTCCGCATTTAGGTACCAATGGTGGTATTGGATCACACTGAAATCTTCCTTTGTTTCTCTTCCAATTAGCAAATTGGACTGTGCCACAACAACCATGGAAGGACAATATTGTACTGCTATTAGAAAAAAAATTCCCTGTGCTTATTTTTTGAGGATCTCTTGTACAATTTTCCCTTTCACTTCCTCAAGAATATTCCTCCAGATAAAATGTAAGACATGATAGAATTTGGTCTTATGTTCAACTGGCTTAATTTGATGAGTGTTTTTACCAGGATTCCAGTGATAGGAATTAGATAGCCTTTTTTGTAGTGTAAAAGTCACAAGAAGGGAGGAATTGTGAAAATAACAAAGAGCTTTTAACTGCAAGCTGAAAATAGAAACCACAGCACTTGACAATCTTTTGAGCAGAAGGGCTTTTTGAAAAAAAGCAGTTTGTAAAGGGAGAAACAGAGGTCAAGCGACAAAGAACAGGTCTGTGTTACAGGGAAAACAGCTGAAAAGTGAAGGTGCTGAACTGCAAAGCAAACAGCAAAGGAATTTACTGACTTTACAAATCTTGCACCAGGAGCCCTGCAGAGAAGTAGAGAAGTTACACTTTATTCCTTTTCCCTTTGGGGTTTTTTGGTTTTTTTTTTTGAGGGGGAGAAAGGAGCATATACATTTCAGAGCAGTACCGTATGTTGATGGGCACATTTCACTACTTAAAATCATCCTTTATGCCCCTCATTTATTTTCCTTATCATGATTCAGGAGGGTGCTTAAATACGCAATGAATCCTTTAGCAATCAACTGAATGACATGCTTAAATTTTGGCAACTATTAAAATACCTAAGTGAAATGAGGCCTTAAATGAGATTTTGTACGTGACTGAGATAGGCCTTACATAGATATGCAGAGATGATATGTAATGGTCACATCAATTTCTGAAATATTAATATACCTCCATGGATTTCAAAGTCACATTGATTTATGCTGCTAAAGACTTGTCTCACTATATATATCATATGTTAAAACTGTGGGTTTGGATTGTTAAATAAATATCACTTTTCAGATGAATGAAACACTTTTAGACAGTATAAAAGGAAAACACTTTGAAGAATATTCTATGACAAGGTCCAGAACAGGTTTTGAGCAAGCAAAGTTAATTTTAAAATTATTAATAAGGAAATTTAAACTTTCCCTTGATTTTTGAAGAGCTAGACACCATTCGTGTCACATGCTGTTGCAACTTAAACATGTCATAATTGAGAAATGCAATATTCCATCAAAGCATAAGAGAAACCGAAGAAGCGTCAAGAAATAAAGTCACTCAAAGCAACTGTCTACAATGCTGAAATTGTATTGTTTTCTGCTTAGCACAGATCCCTTCTTAGTTGTCTTATTATTAAAATTTATGACTAAAAATAACTTCAAATTATAGAAACCTGGAATAACTCGGATGGGTAAAGACCTTGGGATGTCCCCAGGCCAGATTCCAGCAGTGTCAGTTATGGGGTCAGTCCAGGTTGCTTTGGGATTTATCCAATTTTGTCTTGAAACCCTCCAAGTATGGAGATGGCACAGCCTTGCTGACTGGGCAGAAGCTCCAGATGGACCAACTCAGTGGTCAATGCCTTCCAGCTTGCTGATGTCTTTCTTGCACTGGACTGTGGAAAACTGCATCTGCACTGTCCTGAACTCTTCAGAGACACCTCTGGTATTTTACTTACAGAAGCTGAACGTTGCTTATTTTTCACCACTGACTGTAAGGCACCATAGGGTAAAGGGTTCCCCTGAGGGCTGGTAGCAGGGAGCAGCAGGGGCTGCCCCATGGGGCGGGCAGGGCAGGGCCTCACCAGCCAGATCCTGCCTCACAACCCCAGGTAAGAGCATCAGGCATCTCTGTGGGGCTGCGGATGGGGATGGGGATGGGGATGGGGATGGGGATGGGGATGGGGATGGGGATGGACAAGGCCAGGCCAGGCCAGGCCATGTGCCTGTGGCTCAGGGACAGAGCCTGGCTCAGCAGCAGCCACAGCCAAGCAATGCAGGGCTGCAATCCAGCACAGCCACAGCTGGGACAGGGACTGAGGACCAGAGCTGGGGGGTTCAGCAACTCCCCTGGGCCAGAAGTCAGCCCTAGACAAGGTCTGCCCATGGTGCTCCCAGTAGGTTCTCCCCACAGGCACCCAAGGAACGGGGCTACCAAGGGAAGGAGCCCCTCTTGGCTTCATTGATGCTGAACTGGTCCCCAGCCCTGGCACTCAGATCTCCCAGCAGTTTAAAGACCCATAGGTTGGGTTTTGCCAAAAAAGCCAGTAATTTTCCCACTTAGAAGAATGTCTCTGAAATAAAATCCACATAAAACAAGGTATTAATTTCCTTCAAGGAGGAATCCTCAGCCAAGAGAGGCAAGGTCCCATGGGAAGATTAAACAGACTTCTACCCAGTCAGTTCTCCAGTCTGGTGGAGAGATTTTACACCCAGAAAAAGCAATTTCAGTCTTATGAAACCCAAGGCAGCCTGGTTTACTCTGGACTCTGTACCACTGACCACTTGTGAAGTTCAGAGCGCACATCATCACTGTTTTAGTTCCTTTTCCAGCAGAATGGGAACATTCTTTCTTCATGCTGGAAGTGTAGGATCTGTCTGTATCAACAAACTACCACAGTATTTTCCACGAGGATGTCACTCCACAGATGATGACACTTCACACTAGATCTCTTGACATTTTTATCTCCAGATAATGAGATTGTGACATCACTCCAGTGAGGCAATTGCAGAAAAGCAAGTGTAGAAGCAATAAGAGACCCTCTAGGTCATTCCTCCTGGGAAAGACACACCAGTAAGTCTGGCTTCCATTACTCACAAGACGGCTGAAGCTTTAACAAAGAGCAAGATCACTTCGTTCATGGATAAACACAATGCGTTGGATAAAAGTTGTCAAGGGAAATCCTGTTTTACCAATCCTGTCACAGTTTTATGGAGATTCAGTGAGTGTGTGGCTAATGGATGTGCAGAATACACTTTTAAAAGGCTTTTTATAAGATTCCATAACATTGTTAGGGAAACCAAGTTGCCAAGTGACACTAATCTGAGTTTTAGGACTGAAGCTGCTGAAATGGTAGGAAATGACACATTGCAGGGCTTAGCAGCAGGAGGCCCTTGGATCCTTAAGCCAGTAATTCTTAAAAATATACAGAACATTTCTGGGGGGAAATAGGACAGAAAGAGATAGTAAGTAACTAACCTAGGAAAAGTGTATTAAAACACAAATGATTGAGAAGACACTTCCCTGCTTCCTTCCCAGGTATTAGGAATTACCATGACCCTTATAGCTGTGATGAACTTAAGAGTTAACTGACCACTTGTCCCTTCTGAACACCTTCTCACAGTTGGTTGGTCAGGTTTGGAGACTCGATTTTGGACATAACTCTCTACTTCTTTTCAGAAAATTGCAGCTAAAGTGTTCTTTGTCCCTCATGTCTCGTCATAAATAGGCCCCGCACTGAACTCCTTCAATTAGGCTGCTGGTGTCAAAACTCAAGCAATCTGAGGCCCTTATCACACATGGGATAGAATCCTCCTCACCGTCTCAGCTTCCCAGAGAAAAAAAAAATCAATGTTATAAAAAATCACATTGATGTTTTGACCACAAATAAGAGCTTTGAGCAGAAAAATGCTTGTTGCTAGCTAAACTATACAAGTTGGTGTTCAAGGTTACTCACCCCCTCCCCAGACCCTGAAGCCCCAGACATCATTCTTTTGCCATTTCCTCAGTAGACATCAACAACAGCTTCTTTACTATTAAACACAAATATCTCAAAAATCAACAACACAGTCAGAGAGCATCAGTAGGTTTCTCTTGTCCTACAAAGCTTTCCTCCTACTTGAGTTATTGGATTATTATCAGGATTTCTCATAAGCATTTTTATTAACCTACCAATCCCCCTTCAGTCTCTGAAGACTTAAATTCCACACTTCTCGCCTCACATCTTCAGGTAAATTCTGAGGGAGAATGCAACGTGCACAGCACAGTCTGCATGTGTAACTGTTACAAACCAATATGAAGTAATCATACTTATATAAACAGAATTAAAAACTCAATTGAAACTGTACTAACGCAATCAATAACAACTTAGATGAGAATTCATACTATTTTCAATAGAAATCTGGGCATCATAACAGCTGAGCTATATCTACATGTCTTTCAGGCTGATAAGTAATAACATGCTATTCAGAGACACAGATTCAACCCCTTCATCCCTCCTAACAATGTGAGAACAAATTTCTCTTTGTTCAGTGTCTCATTATACCTATTTTGCTGTAGATAATTTTAGTCCTATAAATTCTCTGTGATTGCTGTTTACACTGTACTCCTGCACCTCAAAATGATTGTGGAGCTCCATAAGCATTGCATGCCTGTGATGTTCATAGCAAATAAGCTCAGTTTAAAATCTAAGGGTTTTTTTCTTTCACTACTTCCATCTCTACAAAGTCAAGCCCCCACTGTGATAACCAGATTTGGGGTTTTCCAGTTACTGCCACACAGATGACCCCACCAAGGGTCTGGAGGATGTGTTTCAGGGCCATGTTTGCTCCAGTGTGTTTTCAGACATACAGAGTTTCTGACTCCCAAAGTCATCTCCCCAGGAGCCAGCTCTGGTATCTGAACCCACTGAATACACACAGCTCAGAGTTAATTTTTTTTTCCTGTGTCACTACTGGCAATAAACGTGGTGTCCCATTTTTACCCATATTGTCTTCAGATTATGTTCCAGCATCTCCACATGATGCCAATTTCCACCCCTACAAGGACATTTTCTGTAGAGCAGATTTTCTTGGTGTAACTTCGGGGATGAGCAAATGGCAATAGGGTTATGGAGGTGTTATTGAATTGTTACTGCTGGCAATAAAGTGCCAGCAGAGCACAGCACAGTGTGACTGCCATATTCCAAACTGAGTTACCAGCACTGACAGCTATGAGTACACATCTTTTTGCTGATAAAGTAATCACACTTGACTCAAAGGCCCTGGAACACTGTGTGTTTGGGATGATATGTTACAGCCTTTATAGCCACTAATCACAGGAGAAACGTGATTTGCTATAACTTCTTTTAATGCAGACATCTGGATGATACAAGCTAACTGCAACCAGAAAATCTTACAAAAACTTAAATTCTGATCCAAAGTTTTGCAATAACCATGCATACCTACAGTAATAGCTTGAGCTCCCTGATCTTTATTGCATGTGTAGTGCACCACTGTGGTAGCATAGTATACTTTATAGTCATTTGTTTTTCAGCACTGAAAATTTAAATAATGTTAACCTCCCTTTAGATTTGATGTAAATTTAATTTGCTTATATAGCAAAATCCAATCTTTCCCTGGATAGATTTTGCATTCCTCTTTTGTCTTGACCTTTGAAAATCTTCCCCATGACTACCAATCAAAACACTCTAAACATCAGAAATTCTTTCAGATCTTGCTGGAAGATTAATCATTCTGTGTTCCAAAATATTCAGTTGAGAGTCTTTTAGTTAGTTAATTTCCTCAAATCTCACTTGAATAGTGTCTAAGTACTAAAAATTGACAGGAATGATTAGTGGCAGTACCCTGCAATTGCCATTGAAAAGAATGTGAATACTTCCTAACCAAAGATATTCACTCCCTGAAGTGTACTTTTTGCTTCCTAGCTAGCTCCAATAAGAGACTCCTATGCCTCGAAGCCAATATATGATATTTAGGCTCTGATTCTCCCTATGCTCCCTGGAAAAGAATCCAGAACTCTTTTCTATGTGTCTGGACTCTGGGTATGAGACACAAAGAATCACATACCACAAAATGAGACCAGGGGCAGCAACTGTGCAGAGCAGAAAGCTGACAGGAGCATTTATGCTCAGAGTGCAGCCACCTAGGTGTTGTCATTAAAAAAAAAAAAAAAATGGGATAACTCTGGACACAGCTTTAAAACAATTTAAAACACCTCTGCTCTGGCTCCCTACACAGACTAGTTTCTTTTGAGGAATACTGAGATCTACAGATAATCCAAGTACAGGAGCAGACAGGTTTAAGAAAGAGCTGTCAAGCTCTATCCAGCAGCTCTCCCAAAGCACACTGGCAATTAGCACAGACACACTCCAAACAACTTGCCAAAGTCAAGCCTTGCCATACCCAGGAATAGGGGATGAAAGTGTTTGCAGAGACTGCTCATGCTGATCTTAAGTCCCTGTCCCTTCGTCTGTTTGATGGAAGGTAGAAAGGTAATTGAATAAGAAATACCCAAAAAGGGGGCTCTGGGATTTGCTGTTCTAACATGACCCACCCACTCACACGGGGCACAGAGTCCCAAGAGGTCACTGTTCCCACAGGTCTAATTTCTCCTTTCTATTGCCCTGGAAACACGTGTCCAAGAGAAGGCTCTGAATTTAAGCAGAGGGAGACAAGTCTTTAACTGCAGGTTCATGTAGGTGTTCATCCCCCCAACACTGCACTTTTCCCCAGAAAGTTATTTTATTTTTAATTCCCTTGTATATCATAAAATCACGTCTGTAATAATTCCTCCTTGGAAAGTACCTGCAGGGTCGTTCAAGATGAGAGACACTTTAGAAAAACATTAATTATCATCATGATAACCGAATTTATCTTTTGCAAAGTATATAACTAATGTCTTAGTAGCTTTCCCTAACTTTATGTTTTTGCTTCCAGTAATTGGTATCTCTCTTGGGATTTGTCACCACCAGATGGGTGACCATATGGATAGGGACACTTGTTTATAAACCCTGTTATTTATGCACCTACAAGGCTGCCTAGGGAAAATAAACTTCCTCTAGATTTTATTAGGAAGACAGACATTAAAGTGTTGTCATTCCATAGAGGTAGAAATTACATTTTTCTTGTCCCTCTTCAATAGCAGTTAGAGAAAAAGCTCAGGCTTTCGTTGGTTTTGGTGGGGTTTTTTTAACAACTTCTTAAAGAAAGTGAGGATTTAAAGTAAGGTAAAAGTTACCTGTGTAACTGCATCACTTTTTCTTCTCCAAAGAAAGAGCATACTGAATGGTGAAAGGGGAAAAAAAAAGTGTTTTGCAAGAAGGCTGGCTCTAATAAAGAATAGTGCACCAGAAATATCAGCTGGAAAATCAGCAAAGGAAACCTGTATTTTAAATCCCACCAAGAAGGAAAAGGGGTCTGGATTCTGATCTATTGCATTAGAAAATGTTAAGGAAAAATTAGTAGCTCTAAGTTAACAGCTATCTCCATTCACACCAGTGTAACTGAGATCAGTCCCTGCCCTGGAAACTGTAGTAAAACTAATAATGTTAGAATAACATTTTAGGCTAATGATAATTTACATTACTTAATTTGCCATTTATCTAAAGCTGTTTAATCCACCAGAAAAATTAATTCACTGTTAAAAGACCTCTTATATCCCATTGACTTCAATGGACATCGGATAAACCTTTGTAAGTTCACAGCAATTTTCAAAAGGGAATGAAGACAAGTAGTAGGAAGGTTTAACACTGGTGAATTGAGACAGTACAAAGCCTGTTCCAACAGGCTGCCCAGGGCAGTGATGGAGTCACCATCCCTGGAGATATTTAAAAGATGTGAAGATGTGGCACCTGGGGACAGAGTTTAGTGCTGGACTTGGCAGTGCTGGGTTAATGGCTGGACTTGATGATCTTAAGGGTCTTTTCCAACCTGCATGAGTCTAAGTGAGGAACACTACAAAAGATTTTACACCAAATAATTTTTATATAATTCCTTTAACCCAACAGAAGAGTTTTGTCCAGCATGAAGTTAATAATTGTATTGTTAACACATACAACAAATGCTATTGCACAGAGCCTTACAGTGAAAGGCAATGGAACAGTTTTGCATTGCTGTGTGTGACATTGACTCTGTATGGACACACTGGATGGTGAAACCCTGTAAAACCATCAACCCAAGTGACAAAACATCTATTCATATTTTTTCTGTAAGCACTAAATGTAGACTGATGCCACTGTTAGACTGAAGGACTGAAACATGGCCAAATGATATAAGCAATGAAAGGCAGAATTATACCTACCCACTCCTAGCAGGCCTGCAATGCTCATTCCTAGGCATCACTGTCCAACCCCAAAGGCCTCATCCAGCTTCTCTTAGCCCTGGTCTTCCAGGCTGAAAACCTTACTGGGCCCTGCTGGGAGCCTGTTTCTCTTCCCAGTTAATGGATAAAGGGAAAAAAGAGAGGATGTCTGTGCCTCATCAGGACACGAAGTGAAATGCGAGCAGGGCCGGAGAGGTAATACAGAAGCTGGGAACACACAACTCAGATTTCTGAGGTTTTTGTTTAGCTTTGGTTTGTGTTTTGTTTTTTGTTTTCAGATATAGCTCAAAAAACTGCCTGATTTGCGTTTAGCCTCTACAGCCACTTGAAAGTAAGGTTATAGCAAAGTTGAGCTTACATTTTCAGATTCTTGGTTTCAGCAACACAGCACTGCAGGGAGTTTTCACAAAGCAGCTCACCTTCAAAGCCCAGTGTGCAGGAATGTTTTATTTCCCCTTTGAAGCCCTGGAAGGGAAATAACTAGTTGGTGTGAGACGGGGGAAGGATTCTTCTGCACTGCAACTCTCCACTTTATTTGTCTGAAATTCTGCCTTACTTTGATATCAGTCAAGTTAACTCAGCTGTGAGGTTAAATTTAGGTTGAAGGTTTGCATTGGCACTCCTCCCCCTTCTGTATAATCCTCCAGTAATGCTCACAGCAAACGTAGCAGCAGGCTGGGTACTCAAGTACTGACTTCTCAAAACTGCTTAAAAGATCCACACTTTCAATGACAGAGCAGCACAGAAAGTGTTTTCTAAGGTCAAAGGTTTCTTCCTGTTTGCCTGATAGCCACATTAATGTAGCTTTCCTGTAGAATTTATGGCTGTGTCTATACAGTACATTAAACAGTGCCAGGAAACATCCCCAGACACGAGTATTTAATTGCACTGTTAAATCACTCAGATGGTCCCCGGTGCTGTTTTGGTCCATGCCAGCCCTAAACATTTTGGGAGTTCACACAGGCCAGGGATCACTCCTAAGAGGAATTTGGATGTAGCCACCCTGGTTTGGAAACCACAGAGCTTCAGGAAGTCAATTGTTTCAGGGGCAAATGATGCTCTTTGTTACTTTTGACTTGTTAGTATAGCAGTAGTCTGTGATTTTGTTGTATGAAAATTTTCATGTCAAGAAAGAGATGCTTAGAAAAGGGTGAAATTTATAGCCATCACAGGCCATAAAAATCAGATTCCTGTTGTAGTAGGCAGCAGTGCATGTTATTAAGGCAGTTTATAAAAATAATGATGGGATATAGGGGATGAAGACAATTCCAGACAAGATGGATCCAACAGGTAAAATATACTGTGAGGGTGACCGAGCACTGGCACAGGTTGCTGAGTGAGGTTGTCTCCATCCTTGGAGACACTCAAAAGCCATCTGGATGTGGTCCTGGGGAACGACTCTAGATGGCCCTGCTTGCCCTTCCAGCCTCAACCTTCACTGATTCTGCGATCCAAATGAAGAAAAAAATTTTAATTTCTTCTATTTTAATTGTGTCAAAGGCCACAAAGAAGATGAAGGAAAATATCCTTCCTTCTGGATATCTGGCAGCAGAATTGGCTGTTTTACTGTGAGTGCATAATGCTTAGGCAGCAGAGAGTTTGACCCATGGAAATCTTCTACTCCTGTGTATGCTATGTTATAACATGCAGGAAAAAGGGAAAAGAGGCTGGTGAACAGGTGAGCTAAGAGAGCAGAACAAAGAAGAAAAAAATCTTTGCCACTTTTCCCTTGTATTGATAAAACATCAAACATCAATACTGACTGACTCTAGCTGGAATGTGACATTTTCCTTTAAAGGCAAAATGTACTAGATTACAAAAGGAAATGAATTGTTCAGTTACTGCATGGAATGGGAAAAGCACAAGGAATAAAAAAAGAAAACTTCTTTGTCATGAATTGACAAGCATGTTATTAAAGCTATTTATTCTGCAAACATGCCTCCAGAAGCAAGCTGTCATCCTGCCATCTGAAAGGACTGCAGAGGCCAATGAGCAGGGTAGACAGCTGACCACTAGAAACAGGGCTGAGATCACTGCACTCACTTTTGACCACAGGTTGCAGGATAAAAGGTCTCACATCCAATAATTCACCAGGTTTATAAAGTCAGAAACATGGCCATATCTGTGGTCCTATTTACTGAATATACTTGAGCATCAAAGTACTGATAAATCAACCTTGAGGCAAAATCTGCAAGAGAAACATTTCAGACGTGTCTTAATATTTCACAGCTCGAAGAGGATTATTGGCCCCTTACCTCTCATATCTCAGAGGGCTGAGAGTTTGAAAGACATGTCTAAGCCACCTGCTTCTCATATCAACTGCACCACATGTTATTCCCTCTAAATAACCTACATTTTGGACTACATACATCAAATGCTTTTCGATACCTAAGTCAAAATATTTTGACCTTGGACAATGGAGCAATTAAAGGTACTAGGGAGAGTAACAGATTGTGAAATGACTGGTGTCAGAGAAATTCGAGACAGATCGGGGGGAGAGGGGGAAAAGGTGTTGCCAAGTGAGACAGAAGTGGAAGGAATCAATCCAAATGGGGGTCAGCTCAGCTGGTACCCACCATTGAGCTACTTCAGGCAAGGCAGGTTTCTCCTCCTGGCCTTGAACTTCCTGTGCATTCCCAGAATTGCCCTAGTAAATAGGATAGGTTTCTATCCCCTTCTTTCTACTTGGGCTGAAAGGTAAAAATAGTAAGAAAGTAGGTTTACAGTGTCTTGATGACCCCACCTGGTCTGTTCAGAGCCACATGATCATCCTACCAACAGCTGTCTGGAAGCTGCAGATTGTGTGGATATTTGCAGTGATACCTGATGGCACTACCAACATTTTCCATATAACGTGTCACTTAGTAGATTCCCCTCAGGCAGCAGACTGCAGTAGCAGGGAAGAGGATTTCCATCCCTGTTGGTGGCATAGATAATGCTTGAATGGAGAGGTGCAGCTTCTTTAAAACCACTGTGGCTGAGAAAGGCCTTGGACCAGGGTCACGGTTTGTGGGTAAGAGTTTCCAACCACCTGTACTGAAGGTAAAGTGCAGCTTCTCCTGCATCTTTAAAAAGACAAGAGTGAATCCTCATCACAGGAGCTCTCTGAGAAAATGTAGGGGCCTTTCCTAAAGAGGACTTTGGGCTCTAGCTTCCAAATAGAAACTCTCTGAAAGACCTTTGTTGGGACTGCTCCTCTCTGGAGGACAGTGAAGGTTGGAAAGGCACCCAGATTCAATAGACTGCATGGAGAGAGCCCTGAGCTCCAAAAGGTTTGAGTTACTCTAATATCTCATGGTAATTAGGAGTGACCTACCTACAGTTATATGCTCTCATTGTGTCTTACATCCATGGAGATCTTGCACAGCACTAATCCAAGTGAGAAATCCAGGAGAAAAATACTGAGTTCTCCTTCTCAGAGCAGTTTTCTTCAAGCATAAGAGAGGAAAACGAGAGAGAGGAGTGGGAAGAAAACTGCACCTCTGGCTGAGTGTAGGTTTTTTTTAATGAAACCTCATCCTCTGAGTGCACACTCTTAACTTGCTTTCTTTGCCTAAATCTCCGTTTACATCACATGGAAAGTGAAACCTCTGAGATCTGGATGCAGTCCCAGGCATCAGGGAACTCCACTTGTAGGTACTTAAGTTGTGGACTGAATTAATTCAACAAGAGTCAATAGTGCAAAAAGTCTCAATGCCCAATAACCACAGGTCAAACCACAGTAAACAGATCTGAGCTCTACTGCACTTTCCTAATGACCCTCTGGCTAAGTTAAATTTTCTTCTTCATTGCTCAAAGATGGTGAGTAATGCAGAGAAAGTGATATATCTTGGCATGTGGAAAACACTTTGGAAATCCCCCAAGAAATGGGTATTTCATTGTATAAGTAAAAACCGCCCTCACCACCATTTGAAAAATAGGCCTTTGTGTCAACCTGACTGATCTCACAAAAACAGATGTTACAAATGGATAATTTAACACTTTAGTAACTCAGTTATTTAGCATTTTTATTCTTGTTATTAATAATGTTTGGATCATTGTTAATCCAGGATCTTACTTACTTTTGTGCCATTAGGATTAAGTCAGACTGGAATTCCTTTTTTTTTAATATGTATTACATGGTAGTTGTTGCTCTCAGACAAATCCTAATGGACAAGCCATAAGAGGTGAGTGCCAGTGCCCTCACAAGTGCAATTACTAATGGAAAAGTTTGGAGAGCTGAAGGGGATCAAGAAGCAGTCTGTGAAAGTGGAAGAGAGGATTTTGAAAACAACGTATTATTTCAGCATTAGTCATCAATATGCATAATTTAGAACCAATCAATAGTGGTAATTACAACTCCTTACTGATCTACCCACTATCAGATGGCAGCATTATATAAATACCCATGTTATTGGAATGGATTACCATTATTATTCACAGCTGTATTAATTTTTATAGTGACATAATGGTCAAAATCCTTTTCATCCATGCGTGGCATATTAAAATTTTAGTTTTGGTACAAAGAGATCTTTTCCATCCATCTTAACATAATTCAGTTGCTGATGAATTTTCTGATTACTTAACCCTAAAGAATTATTCCTGCTAAACTGCCATTTTCTCTCCTGTAGTCACAATCTGCATTTCAGAATAGCAGGACAAGCACTGGGAGGTGTCAAGCATTTATAATTTGACTTCAGTGAAAGTTACAGATGCTTGATACTTTTCAGGTCATGAACCACCGTCTGCTTCTCCAGGTTCTGAAACACTAATGCTGTCCATTGTAATTTGAGTTCACTTTCAAATCATGGACTTGATTTTCAGTTGCTGGAGTTAATGGCTGTGGTACCATTCATCCCACATGGGCAAGAGAGAGCTGCATGCAAAGCATAACAGAGATTTATTTCGCATTATTTCATTGAGTATTCTGTGAGGGAACTAAGTAATGATAGAACAGATTTTATACACAAGTCATAAAATTAATTTGCCAATAGCATGGGCTGCACTTCATGTCCAGCTCCCAGTGATTCACAAAAACTGTTGTGGTAAGATTTGGTTAGGCTTTGCCCCAAGGTCAAGGCTCCAGATAAACAACAAAGCATTTATCAACAAAACAAAATTAAATACTTCTGTAAATAATTACTTAGTTTAATTATTCAGCAAATCTATCCATAAAAAATAAAAAATTTGGAGTTTGTATTTGATGCTTAAGTGACCAAGTATCAGTAAATATTGGCATACAAATCAGATTAAAATCTGAAAAGAGAAAAATACATGAAGAAATTATTCCAGTGCTCACACGTGTTTCTGTGCCTAGAGGTTAGATGGTGTTTTGGAGAGGGTCACACGAATTTCAAATATTTATCTCTGGGATGTATAGTATTTCTGATACGTATTTTTTAGGCAAAAAATTCCCTGGCATTTCAGCAAGGGTAAAATCTGATGCACCACTGTTTCCCAGCTGATCTATATTTGCACAACAATTCTGACATCTCCCAAATGGGCTGACCATCCAAGGAGTGGAGGCTGTGACTCCCACTGGGAATGAAGAGGCATTGAACACACTGCAATTGTACAGAACCACACAAAAACTCCACTGAAACTGAAGTTTCATGTAAAAAAAAAATATGTGACTGAAAAAATGTCAACACATGGTAGCCATAAACCACTGGGCTCTGCAAAGCAGAGATATGAAGCGGAAGAAGACAGGTAAATTAAACGTATTGCAAGATGTTACAAATGAAAAATAGTTCCATTAAAAGTTGAGCATTAAAGAAATCTCAGTGCTGAGGTGACAAAGACAGTGTACTACTGTCAAGATCACTGCAAGTTCACAGCTCTCTATTTATTGTATTTTTGGAAGGATTTTGATCTTGAGAGATCTTCATCACTTATAAATGAACTAGTCATTAGTAGTCTTTTATGTATCTCCAGAGAGCTATCACAGCTCTCATTAACTGCTATATCTAAACAACTGAAATCTCCTGTTGCAGGGGCATGTGTTTTCAAGACTGAATCCTTATCCACTACCATGTCCTATCTCACAGAAGCAGAATGAAACTTGAATAAATTAGGGTAAACCACTGATCTTTCAGCACTGCCTCAGTTAGTGTTTAGGATGTACACAACATATACTGAACTTAACCATTTAGGCTCAAAGATTCCTTCAAGAAAAAAGGCATAATTAAAGGACCACAAATTTTTCTTCTGAACTGACAGAACAGTGTTTTTTCCACCAATTGTTGGTGATCTAATTTATGTCAGTCATTTTCTAGCTATGAATGTCATCATTTAGGTCAGAAAAGAGAACTGGAATAAGAAGGTTTTTATGCAAAACCAGTGTGGACAACTACGGAATACAACCAAGAAAAGCAGATGTGCTGCTTGTTTGCTCTTTGCCACAGTTTCCTAGATGAAAGAAAAAAAAATCCAGAAATGAATTTTTGCCTAATTCTCAGTTTCTACATTGCCCTTTGCATGATTCTTTGTCCTAGACTGTGTAAAAACACTACATGTACTTATAAATGAAACAATTTTGCCTCTCTCAGTTTTACTATTATCCTTTATTTTAGTTAGAAATTTAAAGCATATCCACACTGAATCAGAGAACAGGTCCAGCCTGCTGAGTCCTGTCTGCAACAGTGGCCAGTAGCTGCTCTTTATAGAAAGGTATAAAATCAGACTAAGGCCCAACAGTGTTTTCCCTCACAAACATACACAGTTTCCAGCAGAAATATAATGGGTTGCTTTGTACTCATCTTTTTGCCCAATTTCTTCCCTTCCTGCTAACTTGAAGGATTTTACGAAGTGCTATAACTACACAATCACTGTCCTCTTTTATGGGCGCAGACAACATTTCCCCCCACCCCCCTCTTTTATTACATTTATAGTCTTTGACTGCCAAGATGCTTTTACAGCGGTGGAAATGATTGCCTCACTCTTGATAAAGTCTGGAGTATCCCTTGGTGCTCCATATAACTTGTCACAGTGCTCTCAACAACAGCTCCTCGTGTGTTCCTGAGCCACTGACGCTTGTACCAACTCCCCTGATGTGCTTCCTGGCACGGGCAGAGAATATTCTTCTTTACAGCATCTCCCACACAGGGCTCTGCACCAGTTCTTTTCAACGTCTGCTCTTGGTTTCTTCACTTGTCTTAACTCCTGGGCTTTTGCCTTTGGAGACAATGAAAATTTATACTTTTGCTTTGCACAGTAACTACACAAACGATTTAAAGGAAAACATTTCCTTTGCTGCCTCAGATTTCTGTTGAGAGTGTTGTGTGCAGGATATATCCCCAACCCTTTTTTTTAATGCAACTGGAAACCAGGCAAGTTTCCCTCACAATGCCTTGTACAGAGCAGCCTGCATTGTTGCACACTCTTGGCTTTCCATGCAGCACTGCCTCGTTGCCTGGTTCATCAGCATTTCCAGCTCACAGAGGATTACAAGTGTACTTTCTGTACTGAAATGTGGGACCTAAAGGCAATAAAAGACCAGGCAACAGTATAAAATTGATTCTTCTTCAGAGATCTAAATGGGAAAGAATTATTGAAGATACTGTTAGGGCCCCTTGCTGAATCATCAAACTATTTTGCAGTGGTAATTGAGACAGCATATAAATACTGCAAAGATATCTCTTCGGGCCCTCTTCATAGAGCAGTTGTATTCCATTAAAGTGCTTTTCTTGTACAGGTTAATCTCTCAGAATAAAAGTGGAAAATACAGCAACAAAACAAGATGATATTTTCACTACTCAATAAACCTCTCTTCCCTTGTCTGTAAATAAATGATTCCCAAAGGCACCCTCTCCAGGGCTCCTGAAAACTCAAAAGGGCAAGGAAAGGAATTAAAAAATATCAGACTGCTCCTCGTAGTGTTTATTAAAACAAACAAACAAACAAACAAACAAACCAGCACATCAAAGGCTGTCCTGCTTTATCCTGCATTTACATGGTATGCAAGTGAAATCAGATCTGGATCCAGCCTGCCTGTGGGAGAACACTCCTTGTACCCCCACTGATTGACATAAAGGTGAGAACAACCCCCCCACTGACATGAAGCAGGAAAGCTGGGGGTTTTTTGAAAATGGGAATGACAAATAAGTCTTAATGATCAGGACAAATCCTAAGTGTGAAGAAGGAGTAGAATAAGCACATTATCACCCATTGTAATTTCTTGTGCACCCCTCACTTTCTCTTTTTCTTGTCCTGTGATTTTTTTTCAGATCCAGAACTACAGCAACTGAACAGCACCTGATTTATTTTGGGTACTAAGACAGTGTAACTACCAGAGACAAAAATACATTCTCATTGCAGCTGCACACATAGGAAAGTATTTCAACACTCAGAGTTGGATTGATTTCACATTATATGTTAAAAAATACAAACGTCTCTCCTAAGGGAAGTGAAACCCTGCAGTTTAATGGCTAGATTCCAGTACCAGGGTGCTTAGACAAATTGCTTTTATTCATAATGTATCTAATTATATACTATCTGTCATTCTGTTTTGACACCTTTGTCCTTCTCTTCCTGTCCCAAACTGGTGCATTGCATATTTTTCCAGACAACTGTTTCTTGCTCAAGAAGTTCTCCATCGGCCTTGTATTTCCTCTCAAAAAGGGTGTTTAAAGGAGTTCATAAAATGCTTTGGGATATTTGAAGGATGAGAGGAACTATATAAATCTTAGTTCTTCTTATTAAAAGAGCACTGAGTGAGTTGTCTAGAGTATGTGGTGTGGATCTTTATTGTAAATCATAGAAACCTGCATTTCTGGTCTGCTTTACTGTAGATGAAACAAGTGTTGGATGACACCTTGTATTTCACCAGCTGCTTTCCTGCAATTTTTCAAAGAAAGCAACACAATATATGGTCCACCTGCTGTGAGAACATCTGAAATACCACAGACAGTAAAAAGCCTCTGAGTAAAGTTCTGCCGGAGAGTGTTTTGTTGATATGCTTTATGGCATATACATATACCTTACATATAACATATACATAACATATACCTTACTCAGTTTTCAGTTTTCAGACAATATCTCTAGTTTCCCATAAAAAAGAACTATGCTTATATCACTATTAATTTTTTTATGTGCATAAGAATGCAATGAGAATATTATTTTGAAATGTTCTTTTCCTTTTGTTTTAGGCTTCTGGGTTTTTTTAAGTTTTAATTTAGGTCTCCACAAAGGATCAATCAGGCCATTATTACATCATCACTATCAAATACAAATTTTGGTCTGGCAAGACTCCTAACAAAGGCCTAATTTTGTATCCTCCACCTATGTAAATAAATTGTCAGGTGTTGGTGGAACTAATTACAAGAGCATTGCTTTCTGCTTTCATCAGGACTTCAAGGCCGGATTGAAGCATGGTCAATACACACCACTGTCTTCCAATAACATTTTTACTCCAGATCTTGATTTTAAAACTAGTGTCCTCTTTGAAGAGGGTGAACGAACTTTACAAGAATTAACTCCTGGAAGGGGGCTTGCAGCCACCCTGCAGGCAGGACAGCTGGGTTGCAGCAAGGCTTGGTGGTTCCTCTAATAGATCCTCATCAGCCACATTTTCCATAACCCACACAATTCTCATCATTAAATTCCGCTCTACTCCCTACAAGCACTCTGTGCCTTTGATTTATACACAGTTCCTTCAGACCCACAAAGCAGACACTAATTGTGCTGTATGTACACAGTGGAATGGGACCTTAAGGGATAGGTTTTTAGTAACTCTGATGACACCTTCCTAGTTAGCGCAGTGTAGCAGGATTCTATTTAAGATTGCTTTGTTTAATTATTTAAGAGCCATTATGGTAACTGGATATACTTTAACTGTAATTTATTAACTCATACACTTGAATTATCCAAGTCTCTACATCCACTTCACAGAATTACAGAGGAACTAGAATAAGATAATGGTATTGAAACGCTACAGAATATTCCCTCTGCTGAGAAGTAGAGCAGCTCTCTTATCTCTCAAAGCAAAGGGGTTCATAAGCTCTTTCAAACTATGCACTAGGACTACAAGAATCATTTTATACTAGCAGCAGATGTTCATGTAGACTTTGTTAAGAAAGTGTGTGCATTTTCTATCTATGTATGTGTATGCACAAGTAAATACCTACACATAGGCATACATAGATAAGTCTTCAATGTAGAACTACAATTTGCTTCCCTTCTTCTGTGAAAAAAATGATACTGCATCAACCTGTCCATTCCTTTTTCTCTGCTCTTCTGAATATGCCTCTTCATGCTCTGATCCTTGTGTCTTTCCACCTTGTGCTTTCTTGTCTCCACATTTTATCTGTTTGGATGTCGTGTTAGAAGTTACCTTACTCATTGCAAACACTGCCCATTCACCTGCATCCCTCTTCACCACCATCCTCTGTGCACACTGTCTGCTTCCTGCCTGCCTGCACTGGACATCCTTTTCCTCTGGAAAATGACAGCTCTGGGAAAAGCACCTCGAGTGCTCCTGTACAGTGTCTGCTCTGGCCACCAGCAGCTGGATTCTCTTCTTGCCATTCAGGCACTTTTGAGCAGAGCTGTCATCTGCAAAAAGAATAGAGACACATGGAGCAGCAGACAAAAGAAAAAACATCTAGGCTAAAACATGTGATCAGCCAGCCCCCGGAAAGCCATAGCAGGCACTCACAACCATCTCAGTGTCATAAATTAATTGGGAACTGCTTAGAAAGAAAAATTTTTAGCGCTCAGGATTCTTACTTACATCAGTCTCTTCAACAGAATATTGCTTTAGTTTCAGCATGTATCTTTCTTAACCCAAGATGCTTCCCACAATTCTGCTGTGCTCCAGACAACAGGTCATAAACATCAGGAACGTGCAGCAGAGCCATACAGAGTCCTGTATTCTGGGCTGCAGCATCCCTGCTGTTCAAATATACTGGCAGAGGACAGAAAACTGATAACAGTAATTCTACAGAGCTTTTGAGCCAGGAGAAGAAGAGGATTGCAAACAATTACTGCCTTGGAGGCTCAGATGTTCTAAAGCAAAAAGAGGGAAAACTCATAATTTACCTGGAGTGACCACTTTTGCAATAAAAAAGTAACTTGCTCTAAATTAAGAGCCTGCCAAAACGGAAACGTTAGACAGGCATGCCTGAGAAAGATTATTAACAGATACAGAATGCTTCCCTGTGTAATCACTAATGCACAATATCCCTCTTGCACTTAACCTTTATGTGTTACCAAAGCACAGCATCAAGATTATCCTTCCAGCACACGTCTGTAACTGAAAGCTTTTAATATCCTCCTTCCATCTCCATCAAAGCCAAGATATCAGGAACATAGAAAGATTTAACCACTTATTAAACAGCACTATCATGTCAGGCAATATGTTCTTTTCTACAGGGCGCTAGTGAATTGAATGTGCAAGAGAGACAAAGTGTCTAACAAAGAGAAAGTTGCTGCAGGACAAGGTTTGCCTCTCCTCTCCCAAGCAACTCGACTAGCAAGGAAATCTCATGGAACACACACCAGAGAGAGTCAATGACAGCAAATAAGGCAATGGGAAATCACAGAAATAAAGGTGCAGAAAGAGACTGGTGGACATGAACCATTCAGTTGGGGTTTTTTGTTTGTGGTTGTTTTTTTTTTTTTAATATTACTTCATTAATAAACAAAAACTTCTTAGAATCATAGATTTATAGAATAGTTTGGGTTGGAAGAGACCTTAAAGATCATCCAGTTCCAACCCCTCTGCCATGGGTAGCGATGCCACACACTAAGTCAGGTTGCTTAGAGCCTCATCCAAACAGGGTTGAACCCTGTACAAAGTTGCTTGTTGGATCCATCTTAGGATCTAATTGCTTTGATTACCTGGCTCAAGAGGAACTTGACTCTCCCTTCCTCTTTTTCTACAATGTGGACTTGGAAAACCAGATCTCACTGTCATGTTTCACATAACCATTCCCCAATCATGGTGCACACCAGGCCTAGTACAGAACACAGCTGAAAATCAGGCCCTGAGGCAGCCACTCCTAACACAGAATCACAGAATTTCCTGATCATTGAATCCAACTCCTGGCCTTGCCCAGGACACCCCAAGAGTCACACCAGGTGCCTGAGAGCATTGTCCAAATGCTCATTGAATTCTGTCAGGCTTGGTGCTATGACAACTTCTCTGGGAACCCTGTTCCACTGCCCAACCACCCTCTGGGGGAAGAACCTTTTCCTAATATCCAACCTAAACCTGCCCTGACAGCTTCAGGCCGTTCCCTTGGCTCCTGTCACTGATCACATGAGAGATCACTGTCTGCCTGTCGCCCTGGTTTTCACAGTGCTCCATGTTTTTACTTTTGTAGTAGAAGTTCTCATGCACTTTCTATAAACATAGCTCTTGTTTTTCTAACCGGCTAAGAATGTTTACTGAACTTTTAGATAGTTGTTCATTCTTTCTCCAAGGCAGAGAAAGGTGATAGACTGTGTTCCTATCCTGTAAAATGCTAGAGGTGTTAACCTCATCTACCAATGTATGATTGTCTTAGAAGAGGTATAAAAGTGTGATAATAAAGGTAGGCAGCCCCCTTTTGGCTCTGCTCCGTGGTCCCCTTTTGGCTCTGCTCCGTGGTCCTGACTAACCTGCTGCCTAGCCTGCTGTTTGAGTCTGCGTGTTCGTGTCCAGACACTGCGACATCTGCCCTCCCTTTTCCCCTTGTGAGCAAATTTTAACTGCAATGAGGTCTCCCCTCAGTCTCCTCTTCCCCAGGCTGAACAAACCAAGTGACCTCAGTCACTGCTCCTACGGATCCCTTTGCTATCTCTGAAGCCCTTCTTTGGACACCCTTTAATAGCTTTATATCCTTATATGCTTATGGACATGAAATAAACATCATTGTGTAACAATAGGTATTTATCACTGTGGGAAAGCTGTCACTAGGGACAGCTCCAGTGAAAGAAAACACAACAAAGAGCCCTGCCCTGGCAATATTCACACATCTTCATGGCACGGCACAGATGCATGCACACAGACTGACATAGAGAGGTCAGAATGAGCCTGTGTCCAGCTGAACCACCCCACAGCTTCAGGATATTGACACCAGCACTGTCTGAGGAGACAAAACAGTGCAAACAGTGCAGGACTCCTACATTCCTGTGCTGGTAACTCTCATCCACCTCTGAAACTGCTGCTGATACAGATTCACACTACCTCACATTTGTTTCCTGTCTTTAAAGCTGTTCCTAAAGCCATAATTACCAGCTGATGCACAGTCATGAGTCATACAGACAAAAACCACCAGCAATTCTGGGCTCTTCAGCTTCTGAAACCCAACCTGAGACATGCTACAACCTACAACATCTCCACTCACCTCTGCAAATCTCTGCTAATTGAAGGACACAGGGGCTTGGCCATATTTTTTGACAGCGTTCCACCCAGAAAAAGAAGATGCAGCCAATAATGAGTTCATGGCAGCCTCGAGTTTTAGAATTCCATGCACAAAATGGCTTCCTAAAATCAGTAACTATTTAAAACAAATGTTGCCTGTAACGTTTATAGGGCCTTTGGGGCATGTACATTCTCATGGTCATATGAGAACTCAGGTGCAGTACTAAGGTGAGAAAGAAAAAAAACCATCAAAGCAATCCCCAAAAATACACCTTCAAAGTGGAATACACTTTCATTTCAATGGAAAGCTAAAATAAAAATTCAGAATTAATTATTTATTTCACTTTCAAAAAAGGGAATTGTTTCACAGTAAGCAAAACAGACATTTAATTAGGCTTTGCAATTCACATACAATTGAATAAAATACATGGAAAAAAGGCATAACTGCCTCAGCTCATTATACACCATTGTTTGAATGAATACAGCTTGCCCCCACAGCCCCTGAACAGTGACTTTCCACGAATCATCTCTCTGAGGGCTGAGGGATTGAGTGGGCTTTGTGAAGACAGGTCAAGTGGGCCTGTGTATTCTTGGAGAGTCGTAAACAATACAAAAATCTAGTGCACATAATTAAGTTAAAAGACACAGACTCATTAAGTCATTTCTGCAAAATGATGAGAAGTTTCCAGCAATCAGATTGCCCAGGATGCTGTAAAAGGAATTGCTCTGGATGCAAAATTGACTTGAGGAATAGAATGCTTTGTGCATTTCCTTCAGAATCTTGCCAAGGCAGAATGAGAAGAAAAGAGTTTGTTGAGGTTTCCAGTCTGAGTCTCAATTACTGCAACTATAGTAAAATAATCATATGAAAAAGTCAGGAAAAAGCATCCTGTAAATGCAGGTAGGGAGGCGGCAGCAGCTTATTGCACACAATAAAAGGAGGGTACTTGTGTGCATTTAGCATTCAGAATACAAAAGGAACAGTATGATTTATTTCAGTCGAAAACCAGCGGTAAAATGCAAAGGCATCAGGGATGAATGAGACAGGAAGCCACCGGGAGGCACTATTGCCACTCAGCAAGTGCGGGATCAAAGCCTCTCCTGCTGCTGCAGGTCCTCGGCCATCAGCGGAACAGCCTCGCGTGCAGGTCAGCTCAGGAGCGACAGCATCACTGGGCAGAAAATACACTCATTTAGAGGCTGGTGCGTTTTTACCTACCTTGAGTGGAGCTGAAAATGTTTGCAAGAAAAGTGATGTGCGAGCTTTTCTAGTTACCAAAGACTAAAATGGTTGTGGGTTTGTTTTTTTGTTTTTTTTGTTTTTTTGTGGTTTTTTTTGGTTGTTTCATTGTAAACCACCATCTAGCTTTATCCTGAAGAAAAAAGAGGGTTATAATGAACAAACCAAAATCTTAAGGGATTATGAACAAACTTCTTTGTAAATTAGAAATCTAGGAATGTCTGCAGAATGAATACTTACCTTTCAAAACTGCAAATTGCTATGGAAAAAAAGGAAAATGAAAGTAATGACGATATGACTCTCAGTTGAAAAAACCCTTTAATTTTGCATTTTACGAATTTTATACTGTATCAGCTACTTTGATTTTAATCTCAGATGAAAAAAACAAAGCTGAGTGCAGTACAGATAAAAAATCAGAAACCCACAGAAGTCTGAGACAACCTGTTCTTACACTGCCACTCATCAGAATAAAAGTCCACAAAATCCAACTTCTTTTTTCTCTAAGTTATTTTTCACGAAATTAATAATCTTTTGGCAATTTGAAGGATGTTATACATCTTTTTAAACTCTGCATTCAAATATTTTGAAGAAACTTCATAAAAATATTTGACTCTCACTTATATATTATCACAGTCACAGAAGGGTTTACTTAGTATTCTTGTATTATGCACTTACCGTATTTTTAAAAGTTGCCATAATCCGGAAAAATACAGCATTATTTAGGATTTTTGTCATTTTATAATGAAAATAGCATACAAAAAATGCCATTTAAAAATAATGCTTTATTATCTCTATTGATTCATATGTTCAAGAGTTTAATTCCTGAAGCAGATCATGCACATAAAATTTTCCTTTTCTGCTGTTATCCACAATATTTCAGATGCAAGATATTTCCCCATTTTCACCTCAAGGCAGAAACACACCTTTAATTATTGATAAATGTGATATCAGCTGCCTTGACTGCCCAACAACAATTAACCCAGAAAGATTTGCTGATTGTATGAAGTATAGAAATACTTACAACGCAAAGAACACAAAATGAAAAATGTTAAGGCACATTAGACTTTGAATTATTTAATTCGTCACACAGAACTCATTCAGAGAAACACAATGTACATCTCAGCTAAAACTCCTCCTTAGTGCAGAGGTTTAATGTTAAAGTGAGCCTGGTAGGTTAATCCACGGGAATACCAGACCTTGTCTGGCAAACTTGCCTGTGCCAAGAGCATTACTCAGGCAGGTGGGAACATCCAGCTTAAATGTGCTTCTACTCAAAGCTAGAAGAATGAAAATCAGCTCCAGGTTTGATAGCTGTACTCCTGTGAGAGTGGGTCACTTGAGATGATGGTTACAGCAGAAACCAGAGTCGATGACACTAAGCAGTTTTGATTTTATGGCACAGCCACACACCTGGCTCGTGCTCTGCTGTGCATCAACACAGCAGAGTTAGCCCGGATCAGAGGATGATGGGCACCAGAGGAAGGTGGTTTGCTCCATGGGGTGCCAACAGAAAGCTAAATGCTGCTCTGTCATAGCTTATCTTTGGACAATTTTCTGTGCCTTGGATCTTCATCTCCAAAAGATTAACTCTCTAATTATCACAGTATTGTACAGATAATACAATTTATGACTGCCATGCTCTTCAATACTGTTGCAATGAGGCTCATATAAAATACTTCAGAGAGGTCCTTGGAGCTATCCTCTACATAAGCTGGACAAGCAGGGGTTACACGCCTCAGGCACAAGATAACCAGCAGCTTCAAGAAGAGCAAAAATATCTGCATATTTGAAGTATTTATTTAGTTCTTTTTGCTGGAAAAAGGAAACAAAGAGCAACCATTTAGTTCTACTCCAGCGAGAGAGAAAAACATTCCAAGTTCAAGAATTCATTCACTGAAAGAGTGGTCAGGCATTGGAACAGGCTACCCAGGGAAATGGAGTCATCGTCCCTGGAAATGTTCAAAAAACATGTTGATGTGGCATTTGGGGACAGGGTTTAGTGCTGGACTTGGCAGTGCTGGGTTAATGGTTGGACTTGATGATCTCAGAGGTCTTTTCCAACCTGCAGAATTCCATGAATCTATGGTAATATTTTGCCTGTTTTCTTCTACCTTTATTAAAAACACTTGTGAAATTATAGTCAAGTTAAATGTGGGATTCAGACCCACTTGTCTTTATGGGAGATTTCAACTTCCCAGACAAAAGTGGGAATATCATTCTGCTGTGACAAACTGACAGCTCTTGAAAATTCTTGAAGTTTGTTCTTGTCACAGGTACTCAGTGAGGCAACCAGGAAAGGTGCCCTCCTAGACCTGCTGTTTGCAAACAGAGAAGGATTCATGGGCGATGTGATGGTAGGTGGCTGTCTTGGCCACAGAGATCACAACATGGTTGTGTTTAAAATTTTCAGTGCAATGAGAAAAAAGGGACAGGAAAGTTGCTACCATGCACTTCAGGAGAAAAAAATTTTAAGCTATTCAGCAGCTGTTTAGCTGATTACCCTGGGAATCTGCTTTTGAGGACACATGGAAGTCCTCAAGTGCTGATCAGTCTTTAGGAAAAACCTTTTTGAAGCCCAGGAGCTGGCAATTCCACTGCATCCTATGTTAAGCAAGTGGGAAAGAAATCCAGCTTGGCTGAACAGGGAACTCCTCGTGGGGTTCAGGAGGGAAAATAAACTGTATGATCTCAGAAGCGAGGCCAGGCTTTTCACGGAGAATACAGAATATTTGATACTGTCTATCCCAGCATCTTCTGGACAGGCTGTCCAGCTGTGGAAGGATCAAGTACATGGTGCACTGGGTGAAGAACTGGCTGAAGGACAGAGCTTGAAGGGTTGTCACCAATGGTGTTCCTCTGGGTTCATTTCTAGGGCCAGTCCTGTTCAATAAATTTATCAATGGTCTGGATGTAGGGGTTGGATGCACCATTAGCAAGTTTGCTGATGATACCAAAATGGGAGGTGTGGTTTGCTTTTTTGAGAGACAGAAAGCCTTGTAGAGGGATCTAGACAGATAGGGGAATCGGGTTATCATTAACAGGATGAAATTCAGAAGATGGAATATTGGATTCTGCACCTAGGATGGAGTAATTCCCAGCACATGTCTAAATGGGGAGAGAAGTAGCTGGAGATCAGCCCTGGGGATCAGCTCACCAGGAGCCAGCAGTGACCCCTGGCAGCCCAGAGGGCAAATCCCACCCTGGGGTGTGTCAAACACAGCACGGCCAGCCAGGAAAAATGAGGATTATCCTGCTGTGCTCAGTGTTGGAGCCCTGAGTGCAGGGCTGGGACCCCCCAGGTGAGGATGTGAAGGTTCATGACTGTATCCAGAGGGAAACAAAGCTGGTGATGGGGCTGGAAGTCATGTCCTCTAAGGAGTGGCTGAGGGCTCTGGGCTTGTCTGGTTTGGAGAAGAGGAGGCTGAGGGGTGACCTCATTGCTCTCTAACAGCTTCCTGAGGGGGGGAAGGGGAGAGGGAGGTGCTGAGCTCTTCTCCCTGGGATCCAGGAATAGGACACATTGGAATGGTTCAAAACCGTGCCTGGGAGACTGGACATTAGGAAGGACTTCATTACTGAGAGGGTAGTCAAAAAGTGGAACAGATTTCCCAGAGACTGTGGGATTCCCAGTGGTCAATGCTCCAGACCCATCGATGTTTAATAGGCATTTGGGCAATGCCCTTAACAACATGCTTTAACTTTTGGTCAGCCCTAAATTGGTCAGGCAGTTGGATTAGATAGTCTCGTAAGTCCCCTCCAACTGAAATAGTCTATTTTGTTTAGTTCTATTCCTGTGATTTACAGGCAGTGATTAAAAATCAGCTCTGCCCCCACTGTGCTGAGAGTCCCTTAGAGTCCGCTCAGGAACCTGTGATGATCTGTGTGTGCATTTTCATCCCTGTGCTAATGAGAGTTAACAAAATTACAGAATCCGTTTTAAAAGCTGCCATTTTCAACGCTGATGTCAGAGGTAACCTGCAGGTAGGAAATAGTTTCATTTGTTTTATTTAACAATTTAGTTGTTCACTTAGCCGAAGCCTTCTGGGGTTATGGGCAACCAGAACAGATTTCTTGAACCAGTGGCACCCAGTACATCACCAGAGAGCATTTAGAAGATTATATTTCCAATGTTGTTAATACAAATTAAGCCATTCAGGGCAGACAGTTCCAGAAAAATCTGAAATCTGACCAAATGAAAATCACCTATTTTAATTATTTGGAAAATTAATTTGTACAGGACTGAGGATTCTTTTTTCCCTAAAGGATAACATTGTTTCTACAAGCTGGTAGGAGTAGAAAGCTATAAACAACTGCTGATGGGTTGTGAACAGAATAGAATAGTCATCATAATTAATAACAGTAATATTCACTACAATGTCATGACCTGGCAGAAACTTCCATCGATAATTAATTATAGTCCTCAATTTGGATAAGTTTTTTGTTTCTGTTTTTGGTTTTTTTCTTTTTTTAGAAAAAGGAATGACGGTACTTGTGTTTATCTATTTAACTGCTAATATGAGTCTAATTTCATTCACAGTGAAATTTTGGGTTTGATTTGCAACAATGAAAACTCAGATGCATAAGCCCTGAAATTACCTTAAAACTAACTAAAGCTTTTCTTGCTTTTACCAAGGTACAGAAATAGATTTTTTTTAATATTTAAAAAAAAAATATTCGCTTACTTACCCTTATTATCTGGAAATTGCTGTCTATTTTTTTCCATTTCAATAATGTAGTAGCTGTTAGAACTAAAAGACAGGCTTGGAGAAAATTTGTTTTAAAATTTTCTCTATGGAGAGCTTCTGGATTTATATTCTTTTATATGGGAAAGGGCAAAACAAAAACAATGTTGAAAACTAGGTTATATAAATAGAGCATGCACCTAGTTATGTACTATAAATCATGCAGATGAGTATTTTTAACTGGGGGAAGGAGACAGAAGAACAATGAAGAAATATAGCTGTTCCTAAAGCCTAAGGTGATGATATTCTCTTGTTCTGGAGACACCAGAAATGCACATAGACATTGAGCTTGCTTCTCAAAGAGAACTGATAAATGAGGGAAGGCATCCCAAGGGGTTCCCTTAGGTTCCCCAACTTCAACAAAACCAAAAGTACTCTTCAGTACAATGCTTTTTCCTCATGTCTTTCCTCAAATAAAATGAATTATCCCCATAGATTGTTTATTTCAGTTTGGATGCTTTGGAATTTCTGTTGTAATAAACAGGGCTCTGAGGACTTCTCCATAAATGCCTTTCCTGTTTATTCACATTGGTTTTATCAACACAAACACTTATCTCAACCCAAATATCTCCCCCCACAAAAAAACCCTACAAACCCAAACATTATTAAGTTGGAGATGCTGAGATACATTTAAGTTGCTGCCTCTCTGCATCTTTCCATCTGCAGAACAAATGGAATAGGAAAGTTTACATTCCTGAAGGATTGATAGTAAGATTTTTTTTACATTCATTATACACTTAGAAAATAGATTCTCTGGCTGTTTAAGTTAATTTTTTAACAAATTAGCTGTAGGATTTAGGAATAGTCATGCACAATTAAAAAGAAAAGTGCATATAAAAAAAAAACAACCTTAGGATATTTTTTATGGTAACTCAATTCTTTACACAAATATGGCATTTTTTTTTTTTTTTTCAAACAGATGTAATTCTGTCTTCTTTCCCTCACAGCCCAAAGCATGAGCTCTGTCAGGATCCAGGAAATATGTAGAGCAATGCCTAACACTCAGACACCCAGTCTGGAAGATTTCTTCTGAGAACAGTCAGGACACATACTCAGAAGGACAAATGCTGCCAAAATACACTTGTAACTTTTTTCTTTATAAAAACTGAGCTGCAGAAGTATCTGTCCTTATATTAGCCCAGTAGCTGCAATATTTACCCAGAAACTCTTGAGAACTAACTTGTATGCTTTGGGAAGATTTTCCTCTCTTGGAAAGCTGCTCTAGTCAGCAATTCAGTCTTTCACAGCCATTCTCCTCTTGCCATATGAATCTTTTTTCCTTTTCAACACAGGCAAACGCTTTGAATGTACCCACAGACTACTATGTTTTGCATTCAGTAGACATTGGACTAAAACAATAAATAATCTCGAGGGCAAGTTGAGACTCCAGGACTCCACACTCTTAATTCAAGGCATCAGGCACTGGTGTCAAAGGATTTCTGACTGAGTGTTAAACCCAGCAGGTTATTTTGCACAAGGGCATCACAATGATTTTAGCACAAAATTTTTTCCATTTAGATTAGACATCATCCTTCACAACTGGTTTTGACTCTGGACTCTGAGAAGGTTGTCTAGGATCTCCTTAACAGAACTCTCTGTGGTGCCTAAATTGCAGAGAGGACACAAAAAATGGATTTCTCCCACCCTCTGAGTTTTCCACTGGTAACACCTGCTGAGGTACCAGCAGTTCCCTAGTGAATCTGATTGTCTCCTCAAGGGAACTAGTTCTTCTCAGAGCATTGCAGAGAAAGCATATGGTAGGCTCTGGCTTCCATTTCTTGGGACCAGGCACCTAAAAAAATAACCACTGCAAAAAATCAGTGCAGTCCTTTATCCATCTGTCTTTACTGCACTGGTGTGAGACAACTTCACTCCAAGTTCTTCATACTGAGGGAGCTCTACTTAACTGAAGTACTGCCATAGAAAGTAGCTGAGCAGATCAGCTCTTCTTGGAGGATGTCTTTGCTCACCGAAGCAGATGATAGCCCTCCACAGACTTACACAACCTTGAAAAAAGCAGGAAGATGCAGAAGGTTCATTTCAGCTAAAGTTTTGGTGGCTCTCTATTCCCATTATAAATATACTCATTAGAGTTCATCATAAGAGGTCTTCACATATGTTTGAAGTTAAACACCTGCACAACCTTTTGCATAATGAAGTTATAGCTATTACCAGTTATGTCGGTACTTATTTTTATCTGCTCGCATCCTAGTTTGTTCTTAAGAGGTTACCAAAGAACTGTAATGTCCTTAAATTCCATCCAGACATGAAAAGTTTGATAAACAACTTCAATTCCTACAGGAAAAAAATATTGTTAAGCCAGAGAGGAGCAAGTATTTATATTTTTTAAACATTTTTAAAATCACTAACCTTAAAGAGTAGACTTAATCTGTGAAAAAAAAAATCAGTTTATGATAGACTTCTTTGGGGTTAACATCAAGGAAACATTGTGTTGCCATTGGGTACACCTCAGCCATTTAGAGGACAAAAAATATTGTCAGAAGTCAATATATTTGTGTCCTTAACCGAGATGAGAAATCCCAATCATTCCAATAATTTTTGTCTGTAAAAAGAGATGATGTTTTTCAGGGACTTTCCATAAACTACAAAGAAATTCTCCATGGATGGGAAAGGGTTCAATTCAGTTGTATTAGCATAAACATCGAGTGCTACTAAATGCTAAGGTGTAGATAGAGAGAGAGAGAGATAGAGAGAGATCTAGATATGTGTGTGTGTGTGTGTGTGTGTGTGTATACACACCTTAGGGAATATGTACAAATTATATGTATATATTCTATATATCCATACACCTGGAGGTCACGTGCGCTATTCCAGATTTGTCATGTCACATCAGACACGTGTTTGGTCCCTGCCTCCCTGCCAAGTGAATTTTGTGTCACCTTTGTGCTGAAAGAGAGCTCAGTCCTTGGTGCGCACTCGGTGCTGAATCACCGGTGGTGGCCTCACTACCCACCTTTACTGATGGTCAGTAATTTAAACAAAGAAGCCAGAACTACACTCACAGTTGTCAGCAATTCTAATTCACCCTCTACTGTCCCTCCTTCACCTCTACAGGATGTGTTAAGATCTTAGCTAATTATTTTTCATATACAAAATTTAAGCTAAACATTTTTATTTCTCAGACACAGTTCACACAAAACCCAGTTTATGAATGAGTGTTTTGATTTAAACATCCATTAGTAGGCTCAGATTGATAGCAAAAAGAATTCATTGAGAATTTAAAAAAAAAAAAGTCACACAGTTCTGGTGACCCCGTTACAAAAATGTAATAGATTGCTGTTTCACAAAGCAAATAGCAAGCCTTATTTTCCAAGAAATTCTCCTCTGTTCAGATTCAAGGCACTAAGAATGTCCTCCAGTGGTAGAGCAACACCTGCCTGCAGGGGAGCATTTCAGGAAACTGACTTCTACAGTGTACTGAAACTACATCCTGCAGATAACAGAGGGTATAAACAAAAGCTGTGTCACCTCACTGAATATTGAAATAATGTCATAAAACTGAGGATTCCAACTACTACTATCAAAAAAAAAACAAACCACCAAAACCCTTCCAAAACCCAAAAAAGCCACCAATCTTAACAGCACTCAACAGATGATTTACTGCATGTTGCTCTCAGACCCTATTATGAAGGAAATAATGAAACCCAAACCAAATAGTTATAAAATATGTTAATAAAAAACATGTCTTCTTTAAAGAAAGAAATAAAACGCAGGCTCTACACCCATCAGATAACCCAGGACAAATAGAGCACAAACAGGATTATGGATCCTTGCTGCACTCTAACACTCCCTTGCTCGCACCATGCTGCCTTTAGTTGTAAGATACAGTTTTACCACACACTACCAACTCTTCACGTCCTTTTTCCCAGGGTGTGAATAAGGTTTAATTAGCAAAATAAGCATTTTCGGAGTGGTTTGTTTTTGGTGGTTTTTTTTTTTTTTTGCAAAGCAGTTCTTTTTCAATTTGTGTCAAGATCCATATAACAGAGAATGTTCTTCTTGAACCTTTGTCAGAGAATGGATTTTAAGACCCAATTAAATCAGTCAATACAACTGTTATTGTAAAGTTGTTCTCAGTTCAGGGTTTTCAGGTATTGGTGAATGAAGAAAAAAGATTAAGTTTTTACAGGGGCCCTATCTTGTCTCGGCTTACTCCACTGTTGCATCTGCACAATGTTTGATATTATAACTCATTTCTTCATAACAAAATTTAAAAGAATAATAAAATTTTCTAAGAATTTCCTCAGCCCAGGAAGTCTTAGATGACATGTGGCACAGGAAACATATAGGGCTAGATTCTGAGCTTTCTTTTTGGGGCCTTAAAAAATTTCAAAACATACAAAAGATTTTTTAATATGAGATAGTATGATTTTTCATATTTTTAATGCACGTTTATTTTTACTTGTTTCAAAATATATTGTAGCCAATGCCATTTTTGGTGGGTTGGTTCTAAGACTCTGGAGGATCAGAAATGAATCCAGAATTCCAGGCTGCTTTTTTCTCAATTTGGATAAAGAAACACATTATAAATAGAAATAGCTGTGTGTGAGGCCTTAGGGTTTTGTGGGTTTTAAGGGTGGACATTGATGGCTTTTTTTAAACCAGGTTAGAAATTATTCCAGTAAAGACTCCTGCTGTGTCAGCAGATCTGGAAAAAAGTAATCAGTACAAAGTGATGTATGGGTTTCTTTTCTTTAATAAAAAAACCCATAACAAACCAAACCAAGCCCCAAAAGAAAACAGAAGTTGAGAGCTCAATGTAAATAAGGAAAAGCTAGCTGCTGCTGCCATGGATGAGTGGTTTAGGTTGCTTAAAGAATCACCAGCAAGGGATCAGAAAAAGCAGGTTTGATATAAATTTGCAAAAGCACGACCAAGTTTGATGGCAAGGTTCACTCTACTACTTACTATACAAATAAAGCACACACACAAAAAAATGTTTGAGGTGTAACCGACAAAGACTTTTGCTGAGACCAGGGACACAAAAGGGTAAGGAGGGAAATGAGTCAGGGTAACAGAGACACTTCTATTTATTCCCAAGGTTCAGAGTGGACCCCCTTGCCAAACTTAGCCTCAGACTGGATCAGCAGTTTAGGTCTAAAGGATTTAGCGTCACTTTATCATAATAATACCACAGAAAATATTTTCCATATAGAGTGAGGGGTACTGTAGTGGGGGGTAAATTTAGGCTTTTATCTTTTGTTTAATATAAGAAAGGGTAACTGGACACTTTATAGAGACTAAGGTTTGGAAAATGTCACACCATTATTCACATTCTTTAGGTGGGGTGAATATTACCAAACAAGATGCAGGATGCATAGGATCACCCTGCACAACCTGAACAAGTGGGATAAACTGTCTATCCATTGTCTCACAGCTTCAGGGCAGAAGCTCAGGTCCTGCAGCGAGCTCTCTCCTGGCACACTTGCAGCCCACCATGCTTTACATCAAAGGAGGGGTCTGAACCTATGAGAAAAGGCCATTACTGGGGGCATTGTATCCAATTTTTGGCAAGGCAGTTGAGCAGATATTAGTGCTCCCTGGACTCTTTCCTTGGGCAAACTGTTGGATTAGATGACCTTGTAGTCTGTGCCACTCTCCTTTTCTTCGGTTTGTATCATGCAGCTCACTGTAAGATTGTGCTGTCTGTGCTGTCAAGAAAAAATATTCATGTTGACTATTTTTTCCTGCATGTAGAGGATAACAGCATCTGGCAAAGAAATCTTTAATAAAGCTGCACTTGACCGCTAACCTGTTGTGTTAAGGAAATTTGAATATTCTTCCATATCGAAAAACCAGCAAGACTTTAACACTGCTGTAGATAAATATCATAAATCTTGAAATGAAAGCATATGTTTCTTTCACACATTCCCACTTTTCTGCTTTAATTTGTCCCAGCCTACCTGAAGTGTTTTTACTGAAATTAGATCTGTTACTAGTATAAAATTATAGCTGCTCTATTTCTGTGATACAAAAACAAAGAAATAGAAATGTATCTGGTTATACTTAGCATTGGATATTTTTAGTATTGTTTCCTAATCTTGCTGTGGAAATCTAATGCAATATAGAACACAAGACATCGCATTATTATACTTATAGCTATAATATAAGCAATCAGGAATTTAAAAAAACAACAAACAATAATGGGTATTAAAAATCTAATCATTTGTGTTGGTTAGAGCATAGCATTTGTTTTGTAATACACCCATGAATATGGCACATTTGTGTAACACATTCTGTTTATTGAAAAACAAATCCAAGATGAGATAATTTTAACTGCATATTGTATCATGGGAACAGGAGATCTGTGGCAAAACACCAGGAAAAAGAAATAACACAAATGAATGAAAAAAATAGTAGCTGAGAAACGTACAGCAAGGGACCCATTTCTTCTTTAGGATTGTTATGCTGATTTTTGGGACTTGCTGGAGCAGCAAAGTAGAGATTTTAGGATGAAGGCATCAATTACTAAATACTAATGCTATAAAGATATCATTAGCTTCTCGAGGTAATTTCAAACATCCATTCATACCCTACTTTTCAAGCACTGCACTTTTACTTGAACTCTGTAAAACTCTTTGAAAGTCAATAAAACTTAACAGTTTCCTTAAGAAAACAAAAGTGGTTTCCGTGGGAAATATTATGTTCTAATCCTCCACTAATTTGAAAAAAGATAATAAATTATCTAGATGCCCCTAAATAAGACCCGGAATTGAGATATTAGACTACTGATGTACTATTTTCAAGGAAGTGTGTGCTTGGATGCATTTTAAGCCTTACTAAGCACTTCTTACCTGAGCTTAGGTTTGCAGCTGTTCACTGCCAAAATAAGGCAGTGCATGAATAAAATTCAAGCTATTGATTTTTAGTAACTTATTTTTGACAAAAATATATTTCTCAATTTAAGTCACATAACTGCATGAAGTCAGAATCCCAAATTATTACGGAAAATGACTGGGTGAGAGGGGGACACTAATGTAAAAACATTCTAGCAGGAAAGCAGACATATTTTTGCCTTAACATTTCACTTTATACATTGATCTATAATGAAATAGTCCTGCTTCTTACTTTCCCTCATTTTGCTAAAACTTAAAACATAGATGGAAGTGCAGCAGTACTTGTGAATGTATGGTCAGGCCTATTTTCTTTCCACTGGAGTTCTAAATTAAAAATCTGAAATCAGGCCGTTGTCACCCATTGAATTCCCAGGCACAGTTTATAGAAACAGGAGTTTGGGGGTTTTGTTGGTTTTTTGTTTGTTTATTTTGTTTTGTTTTGTTTTCCCAGTGACTTTTCTTTCTCTTCTCACAGCCACATTTCCTTTAACAACCCCCAAAGCAGCAGCTCTCCAAACTCTTCTTGCAGTGTCTTGCAGTGTCAAATCCTCTTGGGGTGTCCTGTACAGGGCCAGGAGTTGGGACTCAATGATCCTTTTGGGTCCCTTCCAACTCTGAATATTCTGTGATTCTATGACTCTGTCTGCCTTGATATCTGAGGTACTTTTTAAAATTATTAATAATTATCAATATATATACAGCTGAAATATTTTTTAAAACAATTGTTTTGTATATATCATCTACCTGGCTTTGCGATATTAAAAAATTAAGCAATGAGACACATGTGCAACAGTCACATCAACATTGTGGAGGTGGTATTCATGGGTGGGCTGAAAGCACTGGGCCTTGGAAAACAGACCTACTTTGTGTTATAAGTGTAAATGAAATTATTTGGAGCTGGACATAAAAACACAACAGCCTTCTCAGAAACTGCTGGTGAGCTGAGCAAACCTCTGACGGCAAAGGTTGATGATTCTCCTTCTTTTCCTTAACTCTCTGCATCACAACAGATACCAAGACCAGGATGCAGAAAACATTTTGCACTGCTTGATCCTTCCATTGTGGCCTGGCAGCGTGGGAGCATGTAAAAAATCCATGTTTCACAAACTGATTTGCCTGTGTGCTTTGAGCGGGAGCTGAGTCTTCCTGTCTTCCATGGTGAGTTCCTCTTTCACCTGTTGCCTTGTAGAAGGTACAGAAGGAGCATGCTTCCATTCCCAAACAGAAAATAAGTTAAAATGTTCTATGCCTTTTTTTTTGTTTGTTCCTCCCCACCTCCCCCATCAGTTCCTTTTGGGCTCTCCTACAGCTGCTGCTTTGCTTCATAATCTCACTTCAGGTATGCAGACTCTTGAAGGGCACTTAAGAGCAGCATTACTTTTGTATCAGCATAGTCTGTGAAGTTTTCATGAACTATGTTCCGGCTCACCCTCCAGCATTTTAAATAAGATTTTTTATTCCAACAGAAAAATGGCTATTTTACTGCTATTCCTTCTCCCTCTTACGAGAAGCTTAAGAAATGCTTTTTATAAGACTGCTTTATTATTACTGTGTAGAGTTAAAAGTTCAAAAGCAAATGCAATAAACCACCATCACCAAATGGCCTGTATTATATAATAACTTTAGTTTACTCTGACTCTCTGAGGAGCTGAGCAGTCTGAACAATGTTATTTTCTGATATATTATCAGAAGAAAAGAAACTGTGGTTTTCATGCAGAATAATGAAAGAAATGGGCCATGGGTAAATCAGAAATTAAATATCACAGAAAATAGTGGTATATAGGAGATATTAATGCAGCAGATTTATTTCAGGGTTGGAGTAGCTAATATTCTTCACCTTGGTTCCACCAGGTAACAAGGAAAAAGGCACTGATATTTTCAAAGATCAAGTATCCAGTAAACTCATACAAGCAGACAGGAAAACACAGATTGTAATTTTGAATTGAGTTCTGTTTCTTTTTCAAGAAAACATCACCATACAAAGATAAATGTTGTGAGACACATCACGGTCTTAGCAAGACTGATGAAGCCTTGGTAGTTAGGAAAGACAGTCTGTGAAAGACAAGTTTTTAATCGATTGAAAATAAGAGGAAAAAATTAGCAACAAACAATTTCGCCCTGTAAAAAGCTGTCCTAAGAACAAAAGAGAACATTCATTAGCACACAACACAATGTGCTAAAAGATGTGAAAGCAGGAAGAGGACAGGTATAACAGAGATAAGGGTATACTGGATTTGGCATCACCCACGTTCAGAGCAATAAAAGAGGCATGTGGGAGGACCAGATGCATCAAGGTTTGTAATACACATTCATTGTCCCAGCACTAGAGAAGGCAGTCACAAAGTGCTCAAAGCAATCCACTTTTGTAAGCATACTAGGCAGGAATATAGGAAATTAAAGAGCATACAATTTTGCAAAAGCTCCTAGCAGAGGAATTTAGCAATAGTACAACATTCCTTTATAGCTACAGTACAAGGTCAAGAAAGGAGCACTAAAAAAGTATTTATATTCAAATATGACACAAGAGAAAAAGAATAACCAGAAAAAGTTTTTTGCCATGATAATATCTTTTCCATCATTGGAACTATAGGAAGTTTGTATTAGCAAGTACATAATAGAAATGACAAAATCTAGATTTTTAACAAATACTTGTACAAAGCAAATAACAGGCTGTAAAATCATTGCAAATGATTATTCAAAACAAGATTAGAAAAGACTTTTAATATGACAAAATGCTTCAGAGCAGAGAATACAAAGTTCATCAAGATGCCTACAGGCACATCATATGACCAAGGCACATGTGTGTGCAGCTCCAGGACTGTGCACTGCTGCAACTGCCATTAGCAAAATGCCTACAGGAAAGAAAAAAACCCTTCAGATCATGGCATACATGAATATAGTGACAAAGGTGGCAAGCTCACTGCAATGTATTGCCTCAATTACTGCACTAGAAATTGGAGGGACTGTTCTGATACAGTGTGTTAGCCTGTAAGACCTAGAAAGAAAATAAAGTGGAATAAAGTGGATAAAATTTACCTGCTATAGATGATATAACCATTTTGTTTTACAGGTCTCATATATTCTGTGTACTATGTTCTACCTTAACTTGCCTGATTACCTTGATTAGGTCCAAAAAGAGCTTAAACTTTGAACTAAGAGGCAAAAGGTATGAGAGAAAGCTGGGAATTTTTAGAGAAAAGCTTTTGAAAACAAGTTTTATGGATGTCTTGTATGACAGTACGCTCTTATCTATTCTTTCTCATATTTTAAAACGTGTGAGTCAAAAAAAAAAAAAAAAAGAAAAAAAAAGCCAGAGGAATATTGGAGAAAGGAGTATAATGGTACTTTCGTCATGCCTAATAGAACTTGGCAAGTAACACTCTATAATATTAGGGAAGCCAGAACCTACTTAGCAACATGCTAGTCAGAACTGTGGTGAGTCACATCAATCACTAGATGTGGTATTTGTGACAAACTATTTCCCAAACAGACCCTGCTTTTACAGGTCTTCAGCTGTGTGCATTTTAATGAGTTCAAGTCTCAAATAAATAACGATTCTGTAACAGTCTGTTGTGGTTTGAGATTTAAATCAGGAGCCCAGGAGTTAATCAGAGGCAAGAACTACATTAGAGGCATGTAAAGTCTACCACAGCATTGTAAATAGCCCCAGCAGGATGACAGCCTGGGAGTGTGATGCCTTCTGTATCTGGAGTGAGGGTGCTGTGTCAATAGACTTGCCTTGTAGTAGATCCCAACCACAAAGCTGATTTTGCCTAAATTACCATTCACTCAGCTGGGTTCTTCTCCTGTGACAAGTGTTCCACCTATTCAATGATCACATCAAGCTGCCACTGACTGTGGTGTGCTTGTATCCCACAAACCCAACCCCACCCTGGACTGCACCCAAAGCCCTGTGGCCAGCAGGTCGAGGCAGGGGATTCTGCCCCTCTGCCCTGCTCTCGTGAGATCCAGCTGCAGTGCTTCCTCCAGCTTTGGGGTCCTCAGCACAGGAAAGACATGGATCTATTGGAGCAGGTTCAGAGGAGGCCACAAAGATGGTCAGAGGCCTGGAACACCTTCCCTGTGATGACAGGCTGAGTGGGTTGGGACAGTTCAGCCTGCAGGAGACAAGGCTCTGGGGAGACCTTATAGCAGCATTTTGGTACTTAAAGGAGAGAACAAACATTTTAGCAGAACCTGTTGTGATAGGACAATAATGGTTTGTAAGTAAAAGAGAGTAGACTCAGACTAGATATAAAGAAGAAATTCTTCACAATGAGGGTGGTGAAATGCTAGACCAGGTTGCCCAGAGACATGGTAGATGCCCCACATCTGAAAACATTCAAGGTCAGTTTTGATGAGGCTCTGAGTTACCTGATTTGGTTGAAGATGTCCCTGGTCACTGCAGTGACAGAGTTAGACTAGATGATTTTTAAGGTCCCTTCCAACCCAAACCATTTGATGGTTCCATGGAAATGACTAATATTTAGCTGTAATTACAATATTAGGAACACAGCCTTAATGGTTTAATTACTGCTTGTTACATTGATCCAACAAATAAATAAAATGTAAGTTCATTAATTTGTACAGAACCCATATTCCAGTGAGAGGACATAGCTCAGTTTCTGCCACTTTACACATGGTCCCCTCACATCCTGTTGGCACAAGAAAGTGAATCTCACTCCTGAGAGTGAAGATACCAACACAGCCTAATGCTTCTAGCACATATGAGTATTAATTTTGGCACCTACAATTTTAGCTTATAGATAGGCAGGCACACTGTCAGGCCAGATAACCGATGCCTTAAAAGGAGCAATGGTTATTAGTCTGACACGGTTCCTGACTGATGTCCACCTACCAAACCGACTCCTGAGGCTTCCACATGCATTAAACAGCAAAGCAGACAGGTACTGTTAGAGAGCAAACACATTTAAGTCATGAGTTTTAGAAGTCTGGAGTCATGGCTTTTCAATATTCATGAATCCTACAGCTAATACTTACTGGGCAGCTCCTTGGGCAAGCTGCTTTTCAAGCTTTGTATAGATTTCAGCAGTAAGAAAGCAATCAATCCTTAAGAAGATGGTGTTTCCTGCCTTTCCTGGACAGTAAAAATGATGCTCAGCAGGCTTTTCCCAGCTAACCACATCCTGGGCTGCTTTTGAGGGCCCAATGCTCATAATTTCCCATCCTTTCCGCCCTCCTCTTGTTTTATTGCATCGTAGTGAATTTCATTGGAGAAAACAATATCCTGCACTTGTTATGTGCAGGTTTGAGTTTGAACAATAGGGTACAACGTGGATAATTGTATAATTCCTGTATTATTACAGACCTGGAGAGAACCAAGTCTTCAGACTTCCAGTAAGTCTTTCTCTGTTGAAAGCCAGAGGGAATTGGTATAATTTGGGAAGAAATACTGTGGTTTCTTGAAACACCAAATGTTTATTTAATCAGTTACCAGGGAGAATATGACTCTTTGCAAGAAAGGTACATTGTGTTTTACACAATTTGTAATAACACAGCTACCTTTCTGTCTGAGGTCCTTTATGCTTTAGTGGGATTTTAAGTACATTTAGGCTTTACTGGCAAACATAGGGATTATTTTGCTCCAGGTCATTCAATAAAGATTACACTCCTACATAGTGTTCTGTGTCAGAGTTGTATGTGCCTGCCTGTTTCACAACAGATGGCTGCATTTCAGTACTTTTATATAGAAGATGTATATGGAAGGTTGAAAAAAACATTTGTTTTTAATTCAACTTCTTCCAGCTGCTTGTATGCTTTAGTTGTATCCATCAAGCTTGATGTCATGCAAGACAATTTTTTAAATAGAACTTTGCAAATTTGTTTCTGCTCATTCTGGATCAAGATTTATTTGGAATGGTTGTACAGAGAGTGTAAATCGAGTATGTTTCATGTTGAAACATAACAGACATTGTTTCGTGAGGTATTCCAATCTGTAAAAGGAGTACAAGGAGTAAGATACCTTAAAATATGGTCTTTTGGTTTTCAGGGTGAAAGACCACTTGCAGTTCTGAGAAGAGAGCCTTAACCTCTGCTGCCAAGCTTTGAGTGAGCATTTCTCATGCTGGTTTACCTTTTCAGAGCTTTTTTTCCTCCCTGTATTGCAAGGATATCAGTAAGATACATTGCAGGTCTATTTTTTTTTTTTTAATGCAATATAAAAGTAAATCTATGGCTGTTCAAATTACAGATATAAGAGTATTTTCAGTGGCCTTTTAAGCCTAGATCATCAAAGTTTCTTATCGGCTTTTCCAGTAAATGTTGATTTAAAATGCTACTTTATGGGTTTGGCTTCAGTGATTTAGTAATTTTTCTCTGCTTTGCCCTTGTGCTTTGTGACAGAGAAGAGCTGGTCTGGCTTCCTCCGGGCTTTTGTCACCCAAGATTCATTGATGAGACACCTAAGGACGAATAAGGAACCGATGTAAAGTCTCAAAGCTAAATATCAGAGTGAATCATGATCTAGTACAACAAATGCATCCCCTGAAAACAATAGGAAAATAGGCTAGAGCAAGGTCTTTTAAACTTTGCGTCTCTTTCCTGTTTTAGAACAGGGTGAACCCCAAACCCACTCACAGACGCACATCAGGGCAACTCATCAGAAATACGGTTTTCTGACTGGTATTTTATAAAGTGGTTTGTATTACTAGAGGCGCAAGTACAGAACGCGGGATAGAGGATACCGCTGTTTGGGGCCGTGGAGAAAATAATCGCCTTTGTACTCTTTTGAACACAGGATTTGTCTTTCTCCGTACGGTCTGACAAGAGACGAAGAGGACGCCGTCCTGGATCCCCAACCCCTCTTACAGATCCTACAGCCCCGGGGAAGGCCCCGAAGGGAATCTTGTGTCGGAAGGGTCGCTGCGGGGTCTGAGGGGGCTTCACCATCCCCGCTGGCCCGGACACACCGCCGCTCCCGCTCTGCTCCGGGTGCGGAGCCGCTCTGGGAGCGCTCCCTCAGCGTCGGCCCCTCACCAACCGCGGGGAGGCGGGGCCACAGGAACCCACCAATGAGAAGCTGCAGCCGGCTCTGACCGACAGCCCACGCCATCCAATAGGAGCCTTCACTTTAGCAAGGGGGCGACTCTGGGGGGGGCTCTGCTCTCCCCGCCCATTGGCAGGGGTCGGGGTGGGGCATCGCTGCTGGGCGGGGCTAAGCGCCGGCGGGGGGGCGGGGCCTAAGGCCCGTATATAAACCTGGCGCGGGGCCGCTCCTCCGTTCAGTCGGCGAAGCGTCGCCGCGAGGGTTCTGTGTGCTGCGGTGTGTGCGCCGCGCCCGCCGCCTTACGGTCCCCTTTTTATTGTGTGACCCCGCCTGGGTCAGCGGCTCCCGGGACGCCTCTTTTCCCCCGTTCCTCCTTGTGCGCCTCCGCAGAGTGATTTCTCAGCGTCCCTTGCCCGCTGAGGGGGGGTGTCCCCCCGGCCCGCGCCCCTTTTCTCCCCGCTCCTGGCCGGGGGCTTGCGGCGCTTCCTTCTGGATGCGTCCCCGCAGCCCCGGGCGGGAGGCGGCCAGGGGGAAGCGCTGCCTCCGAGGATTTACCGCTGCCTGGGACTCGGACACGCTCCTTCCGCGCGGGCGCACCCGGCACCCCGGCTCCGCTGCCGCTCCGGGCCACTGCCGCTGCCATGGACGAGAAGTACCTGCCCGAGCTGATGGCGGAGAAGGACTCGCTGGACCCGTCCTTCACCCACGCCTTACGGCTGGTCAACCAAGGTGAGGGGCGGCGGGGCACGGCCGGGCGGAGCGGGGTCGCCTCATCCCGCGGCGGGGCCGGGCCGTTGCGAGCGGCGGCCGCCGAGGTGCCCGGCCGGAGGCTCAGCCCTGCCATCGCACCGCCTGGGGGTTTGCTCTGCTCGGGCTGTCCGTGTTTGTCGGCTCCCGCCGCCTTCCCCTTTCTCCGCCGGGCAGCATCGCCCCGGGCAGCCGCGCACGCTGGGTGCCTTCCCTTATGCCCCTCTTCCATCGGTGTTTGTTTTCTCCGCCCTCGCTCTCTGCTCGAGTTGCAGATTATTCCGAGTTGAGTGGCCGTGTAGGACCGCCGGCTCTGCTGTGTCTGCTCGGGCTGCGTGTCAGTTAAAACCCCAGAAGGTTTTCTGTTTTACCCCGTTTCCGAACAATGAACAGCCGATTGTTTACATGTGCGTGAGCCTTCCTAAGAATGAGCCTCCTACCGATGTCCTTTCCGAGAAACTTTGGAATCTGCAGCTAAAATATGAGGGAACCAACAATACATTTTAGTAAACCTTTAAAAACACCGCAAAGCATATTTTGTTTTGCAATTATATAACTCCTGCTAATAAATTACTCCCACCCCTTCTGCATCTGTCATGTCAGATGTGCTTTAAAGCGCTGGCTTTTTGTTTCAGTGATGCAATACTGGCTAGGAAAGTCATTCTATGTGGATTAAAAGTATGATTTACTGTACATTTGGAGATACTGTCTAATTGGCAGGTGACTTTCAAGTAGAGCTCTGGAGAGACAAATGTTTGTTCCAGTGCTTAGGATGCTGAAGTGAAATAAGTTATGAACCAATCCTCTAATATAACACAGTGGCAGCTAAAATTATTTTGGCTTCAATTGCAGTGATTACAAAGATGTGCTTGGTGTACTTTACATCCTATAACAGGAGCAGGTTTAAATTGATGTGGCTTCTTCTAATGTGTTGTAGGTTTTGATGTGTAATAGAGGCAAATGTCTGTCGCAGAATCAGGAGAACTACTATTGTCTGAAATACTCTGGAGTTAGGGGTAGCTGTCACAGTTTCAGCTGTGGAATGCATATGCCAAGTGGGTTGTAGCTGCATGTCCATGGGTGGTTGAGATGTTGCATATTTTTCCTAACTTTGAATCCATAAAAATGCCACTGTTGATAATGGGAAAAGGGGAATTATGTTAAAAAACAGTTATTTGTTGTGTTTGCTGTAAATAAAAAAACTTGTAGAAATTCAGATTGATGGCTGCGAATAATGAAGTTCCTCTCCGGGTAGTGAAGAATCTTCTTGCATGTTATTATACCAGGGAGTTACAGAAGTATGTGATTTACTATTTTGTGAACAGTGTTAAAGGAAGTATATCTGACTTTTTGACTCTTATCAAAATAGTGCTTTTTTGAGTTTGATACTTCTTGAGGTTCTCATTGAAATGAGAAATTGGAGGACTGAAACATTTGCCTTTCATCGTGGTATCTGCATACATATGTTCAGCTAAAAAAAAATTATATTGTCAGTGAAAAAATGTAGATGTATGTGAATCCAATCTCTGTAGTATAGTAGGTCTCTCGATATTTTGTTTACTTTGAAAGTGAAGTCTTGGATTATATCTGAAGTGTTTCACATGTTAGAGATGGGAAAAAAAAAGATTGAGGGTGACTTACCAACTGGTTAACTCTAGTTTAAAATGGAAATTTGGATAATATCTATGTAAAATACATACTTTAGTTGTAGAATCTCCAAAGAGCCAAATAAAATGAAGTAACTGTGTAATATGGGTGGGCAATACAACTTCAGGAGGGGATGTTTTACAAACCCATCCTGTCCTGACACTAATTTTATAAGGGACAGGTTTTTTTCCTCAATTGTAATAATTCTATGCACTTAAGTAAATGAAAATTTTTAGTGGACATATATATGTAATGGTTCTGGCTGGGATTTTGTGTGCCAGGTCCACTGAGTATTTTCTATGTTAGTTCATGTGGAGACAAATGAAAAGGCTTGTCTGACTTCTTTAACTGGATTTGTTTAAGTTTAGAATGAAACAGGTTTCCAAGTTTGGCTTCTTTTGGGTGTCTGTGAGAATGTCTTAGCAAAGGTTTTAAGTGCTTTAAATAACCAGCTTAATTATGTAATAGCATTTTGGTGTCTTAGTAGTATTAAATTTGCTATCTGTATTTACTTAAACTGAAATACTGTACATCAGCCAGCCTTCTTCAGAAATTCAAGACTAATTCTTAAGAGTTGTATGGATGAAGTAGAATCCTTCCAAGATTCTGAAGTAATTCAGGTGTGTTTACTGCATAGACAGAAGAGCCAAATTGCTAACAACTTTCCAGTCATGTTGAAATTTGGTTTCTAGGGAAAATCCTGGCTCTAGACTTCTGAAATCTGGTAATTATAGTTTTCAAATGGAAGTGGACAAATTTGCATATTATGCTTATAATTACATATTATAATTTGTGTACACACAAATTGCATAATTTTAAATTTAAAAAGTGGAGGTTGACCCGCTTCAAGTTTCTGGGTAACATTTCAGTTAAAAAAGAGCAATGTGGAAATAACTACGGTGCTGTAGGAATACTTTAATGGGCAGTATTATTAACCTGTCTTTCTAAATTAAGATATGACAAATTTCTGTGCCTTGAAACCTTGTTTTGAAAGCACTAAAATATCAGTATCCTTCAATGTTCCTGCATAGTACATGTAAGTGCTGATTTTTCTTGTTGAGACCTCTGCTGAGGTATTTGATGCTTTGTCTCCTTGGGACACAAATACAATACCCATTGCTTAAATATTGCTTTAAAGAGTTGCCAAAACATTTAGCTGCTGCTTAAATTTTAGAACAGTGGGAGTCTTTTCCAGGAGACTAGATATTATCCCCTTGCTCTAATTAAGAAGATTTATTTGTATACCTGAAGATTAAGCCATCCTAAAAAGGGGATTTTTTGCCTGTAAACCATTAAACATGTTATAGATTGGAAGTAGACTTATTTGCATGTGTAATAAGATGACCATGCTAATAGGATTAATTTGTAGCTGGTACCAGACAGTGGGAACTGGAACATTTTGTCCAGTTATTAGCTTATAGCAAGTTCTGTAAATGAAGAACCTTGAGAAAGATGAGGTTCTGTGAAGAAGCAAGAGCTTAATACATTTGTATTTGTATTTTTCTTATTTTCAACTCTCGTGTGCTCATCTTTATACAAAATCTGAAAAATATTTGTCTTTGCAAGCGAAGCTTGTCATGAAATCAAGCCTTATTTCGAAGGCTGACTTTGCAGTGGTGGTTGTATGTAAATGTTGGTAAATGTGCAAGTGTAGTGTTGATTGTCATAACTTGGTTCATGAGTGATGCTCTAAAAATACTGAAAGAGCTGTGAGAAAAAGTTACCTTCTTTCACATGTATTTATAGTAGTGATTCAAGATGAGTAGTTTGTGAATGTTGAATGAAGTAAGTGAAACTGCAGATGGAAGAAGCTAACTGTAAATAAAACATGTTGATACCGGACACATTTCGTAACAGGGGAGACATGAAAATGGGTGCTTAGCAGTTGTTTGGTTTGTGTAAAATAAAACCTGTAGGTAATGAAAGTTAAGGCTCCTGAAATCCTTATGTCAGAAGGTGATGAGTCCTGCTGCCGTTGCTGAAAGACAACTCTCTTGTGCAGACTGGAGCTCTGGAATTCTTCCTTACAAGCTCATTTTAGTGGCTTTGAGATTTGGGGTAATGTCAGAAGTTGGCAAGGCTTCCTTTAAAACGTCAATGAGATGATGTACAGGAATACCAAGCCTTCCTATCAGTAGATGGCTGTATGTGCTAACTGTGTGTTGAATGGTCTCCCTGAGCCACATGTCTAGTAGTGATCAGCAGGGGCTTGCTGTTTATTGTGTCAAATTTTGCTTAGGAGTTCAATAATCAGAGCACTATCTCCCTAAATATCATGGGGAATGGAGTGTGAGGAAGTGTACTCCCTTTCTGCTTTGTAGAGGATATTAGTGGTCTAATTTTTTTTTCCGGCAGGTAAGGGATGGCTTTGTAAAAATGGTTGAAGTAGGAGCTCAGTAATAAATTAGGGTTCCAAATATATTACTGATTTGTGCTTTAAGCTCAGCTTGGTTGGTAGGTACTGTGCAGCCACTTGTTCCCTGTCCCCTGGCGGAATGTGGGGAGAATTGAAAAAAGGTACTACTTGTGGGTTTAATGACTGAAATAACATAAAATATAATATTTGTATTGAAAAGGAAAAAGGGGAGTAAAACCCAAGAGAAGCAAGTGGTGCAAAAGACAGTTGTTCTTCATCTGCTGACTGATGCCCAGGCTGTCCCTGAGCTGCAATCAGTGGCTCTGAGTCTACTCCCCCCAGTTTATATACTGGGCATGCATCCTGTGGTGTGGAATATTCCTTTGTCCAGTTCAGGTCACCTCTCCTGGCCGTGCTCTCTGTGGGCTTCTTGTGCACCTGCTCCCCGGCAGAGCGTGAGACACTGCAAAGTCCTTGATTTAGAGTAAGCACTGCTTAGCAACAACCAAAACATCAGTCTGTTATCAACTCTCATACTGAATCTGAAGCACAGAGGATAGGAAGAAAATTAACTCTTATTCCAGCAAAAACCAGAACAGCTTCCAATAAATCCATCTAGGTATGCAAGGGGTCTTGTGCTTTTCTTTAATATATCAAAAATAAAGTTGATTATTTGTAGTGACATACATAGGCTGTAACGTAAGCAAGGAGTTTGCTACTGAAGCATCCACTTTCCTGTGTGGAAAAGTTTCATGGCATGGCACGGACACATGGTGCTGCTCATTCCCAGTCCCTGATGGTGTTAAATGTACTCCATCTGTGCAACCTCAAACTCTCCTTTTTCTTATTGTAGTATCAATCACAGGAACAATACTTGTTTCAAGTGTCCTACTCTTTGAGGATTTCATAGCACTTCATGAAGGTCATAGGTGTTTTGAAAATGAGATATAACTGTAGAAAGCTGACAGCGTTTTAAAGGTATTTGGAGCATCATATTAAATATTGTAAATCTTGTGCTCCTCAGATTTTTTTCAGACAGCAGGTCACTTTTAGTTGTCGTTCTTAGAGGTTAACCAGAAATAACCTCTTCTGGTTTTAGTCTGATTACTAGAAGACAACAGTCTAAGAAAAACATGTTGGTGGAATTGGATATTTTCCAGGCCAAGTGTGATGAGAAATTAAAGTGGCAGTAGTGGGAATGGATATGATAGAATGGCTGCACCATCAAACCAGGGAAGGCTGACTTAGGTTCTATTTCTGTGTTCTTAAAGCAGCATGAAAAGTAGTAAGTCTTGGAGGGGAGAAGGGATATATCAGAGTCTGTCCCTTATCTCAGCTGTCTGTATTTGGTAAAACTTCAGAAGTTCACATTTTTGTCATGGTTGCTGTTTGCTTTCACTGTAGTGAAACTATATTGGGACAGTCATAGGGCTAACTAAAAATTAGATTTCAATCTCGCTCTCTTAAAAGGCTGGGGAAGTGATTTATCAGATATTCCGCTCATGTTAACAGGGCTTCTGTGAAATGCAGCTGAAGATAATCATACTTTCTTCAGCCCTGGGCTCATCTGCTCTGAAGCCTGACTGAGCCTAGAGCCACTCACCGTGATCACAGTTAGTCTAAAGCTGACTCCTAATTCACTTGCACACTCGCTTTGGCAGTCAATGAGAGAGATCGAACTTAAAGGTTTCAAATGCAGGCTGACATGGTTTGTCACTTTCAATCCTTTTTGACACCAGCCATGCAAATTAAAACTGTAACCTTCTGAGTACTTATTTACTGGAGGAATCAGAAAGGAGGTCACAGCACTGTTCTTCTGGCCTGTGGCTTGTTTGACTTTACTTGCATGTACTTAAAATTTATGTATATGACCTTTCTGCCCTCTGACTTTATTCCTCTCTCTGACTTCAAGTATAATTAAGAAACAAAAGAATTTAGGATGTGCTTTTGTTTGAAAGAATCGGGTATCAAAGTTCAGAGTTGAGAAGCCTCTGTAAAGTATTCAGTGTAGTACTGCATGACTTTTTAATTAGTATTTAGCAGGGTTCAGTAAAAAGCATGTTTAAATAGATTAACTGGTAACTGACACACCTAATATTTTATGGTGAATTAACTGACTGTTCTTAGCTGAGCTCTGCAGGAATCTTGCAAGCTTAATGTTTACATTATTAATACTGTTTTTCAAATAGAAGATAATGAAGGACAGGGCTTTTATGCTGGACATGTGGAATATGACAAAGTGGGATTGTCTACCCCTGAATCCTGGGAAGGCAAGTCTCACCCATGCCATGGGAGCTGTTTGGTTGGGGTGGTGGTAGTTCTGGGAATTATTTTAGAGCCATATATTTCTAGCCAAGTGTGATTCCCCCCCCCCCCCCCCCCCCCCCCCCCAAGTATAATACTAGCTAGAAAATTAATATCTTCATGGCCTTAAGCTAAGGCCATAAGGGCATATGGACTCAGGAATTTAATTTTCTTGTGACATTCTAGATACAGAAGTCTGTATGTCTTAATCTTTGAGGAAATCATGGAAAAAATAGAATGCTTTGGAAGCTTGAGAAGGTCTGTAGGCCTTTTGCTAGTCTGATCAGTGTGTGAAAGTGATCTTTGACTTGTGGTTTGAGAGCCTTACTGCCTTTAGGGATGAATAAAAGTGCTGAGAGGCCCTTTAAACTGATGGTGGAATGTGTGGCCAAGAAGTGCAATTGAAAAAATGCACAGTGCTTCAGCACTGTGGATGATTAATTCGTAAACCAAGTATAAGGACTGGTAGATTTTGAGTGTCTTGACATATTTGATTCAAAATGAGGTGCATTTATGGGCGTTTGATCCCTGCTAAGTTGTTGAGCTCTTTGAACTGTCAATGACATGGGCTATACAGTAGCTGTAGGTTGGCTGTCTATGACAAGGAACAAATTAAAGAGCAGTAACTGGAAAGGTAGCATGAAGCAGCATTGTTTGACTGACTGATGTATTTTTGTGCCTCAGCAGCTGAGCAGTGCATGTTTTATTCTTTGTGTGTTTATCCTATCTTAAAATTTTCCTTTGCTGGAACTCACCTTTGCCATATTTATCACTTACTGTTCTATTTCGTGTTGTTGTTTTCCAGCATTTTACCTTATTGTCAGGGTAAACTTATTAAGAAACTACACAGTTAAATGGATTTCCTTTCTATTCTCCATCTCCAGTTGCTATTTGCTGGATGCCTTTCATTTCTTATTTTGATGTGTTTATCAGACTTTTGGCTTCAGGTAGCAGCTCAACTTCAACAAAATTGCAAGGCAGCAAAAAAATGTCAGCTTAATTCTTGTAGATGGTAAATCTTTCACTCTTTTGGCTTGTATAGGTGTTCTTTTATAGATCTTTATTTTCCAGGAAGAATTTGTTGACAAAGTAATTGGAAACCTAAAAGATTAGAAATCATTTCAGTAAACCCATTGTACTTGATCCAACAGAAAATTTGTTATAACAACTGGTGCTGTGCTGATCTCGGTATAATATAGTGACAGGGAAAACTTGAAGTTGCAAATCCTTTGAGGATTTACTGATTTTCTTTTACTTTAATAATTCATCAGGGTTGTTCAAAAGGAATAGTCTGAGGAAGATGCCTTTATGTGGACAAGACAAACAATATAGGAAAATGTCTTGAGTACTGGGTGCAGTTTCAGACACCACAATATAAATCACAGTATAAGATACAAAACTACTAGAGGGTGTTGAAAGGAGGACTATGAAGATGAAGGGTCTGGAGGAGAAGCCTTATGAGATGTGGGTGAAGTTGCTTGGTCTGTTCAGCCTGGAGAAGAAGAGACTGAGGGGAGAACTCATTGCAGTCTGCAACATCCTTGTGAGGGGAAGAGGAGGGGCAGGCACTGATCTCGTCTCTCTGGTGACCAGTGACAGGACCTGAGGGAATGGCCTGAAGCTGTGTCAGGGGAGGTTTAGATTGGATATTGGGAAATCCAGTCCCAGAGGGTGGTTGGGCACTGGAACAGGCTCCCCAGGGAAGTGGTCACGGCATCAAGCCTGACAAGAAGCATTTGGACAATGCTTTCAGCTGCATGGTGGGATTCTTGAGCTGGTCTTGTGCAGGGCCAGGAGCTGGACTTCAGTCCTTGTGGGTCCCTTCCAACTCAGGATATTCTATGATTCTATAAATTGAAATTGCTTCTCCTCTCACTGCTGCTGCATTTGTTGAATGCTTGGAGAGTAAATGTGTCTGTAGCCTTTTACTACCTCAGATTATTCAGTAGCAGTACTCTGGGAAGCAGATGTTTGAAAGCAAAAGGTTTTAGATGTTTTCAGCCAATTTATCCTACTGCTTTGGGATAAAAATGATGATTTTCAGATGTAGAAATGGAAGGACTGCTTTTAATGTGGTCCTTCTTCCTTTCATGTGTGCTTTCCTGGGTGCTGGTAGTGGACAAAGGTTTTTATTACTGGTTCATTTTGATCCATGTCCTAATTAACTAGAAATGGTCAAGTACCAATCCTGATGTGTCTCTGGTCAGCAGCCCAGTTTCTGCTCCCTGCAATTACATCCACAGTATCTGAGGGTTAAGGAGATTTTTGTTGCCTTACTTCTGCTACCAGGCAGAAATGCTGTGGTGCCCTGTATGCAGACTTAAGTGATACAGCTCCATGGGGTAAGAAAAAATCACCCTTCCCTTCTCTACCCACCTCCAGACTAATGCTAAATGATAAATTTCACTTTTGTGACAGGCACTATGGTTCATCATGTCTGTTTGGTTGATGGACTTTTTATTGTGCTTAACTGTCCCCTATCTCCCTTTCTGAGCTTGAAGGAAAGCAGATTTTTCTCAGCTAGAGAAACACAGTTTGGGTATGATCTTGATCCATTTGTAGAGTCATGGAAGTTCAGAAAACATTTTTGCACTTCACTAGGTATCCAACTGCTTTATGACCACTTCTAGCCTGTTATTTTAGGCTGAAGAAGTCCTAATTTTGAGGAAACTGGGTCACAGATCAGTTTTCTGCCTTCCTTAAAAGGGTTCCCTAAAATCTTAGTGGTAGTTGGAGGTGTTTCCCAAAGCAAAACAGTTTGTTCTTAATGATCGATTCAGTTTCTCCATTGAAAGCCTGGTGTGTCTGGAGGAGCTAAGCTGCTTCACAGGAGATAGGCTGCAGTGATACCTTTAGCCCTGGTTAACACTTGCTCCTTATCTTGAGTTATCCCAGCAATATCCTAGGCTGGATAGTCTGCAAGGTGAAATGCAGCACCTTAGTACTACCTCTTAAGGACCTGTTGTCCAATTTGTCTTGTGTTACTCAAATGGCTCTTAAAGATTCTTTTCACTTATAATATACCCTTGACCTTTTTATTACACCATGCATCCATGGTCTGGAAAAATGATTAGGTTTTTATTGGCCTACTGTATAAAAGCATACAACAAAAGATTCATCACGTTTTTGAGGATCACTGTATCTGTTCTTTAGACCTTTTTGTTTTTGCAGGCACCTGAGTCTTCTCAGAAGCCTGTTAATACCATGTGAAACAAATGCTGGGAATGATGTAAGTGTAGTCATATAAAGTGCTTGTGAGAGACGTGGTGTTTTTGGCTGGGATTAATTTTTGTGTTCCTAGTAGCCAGTGTGGGGTTGTGTTTTAGATTTGTGATGAAAACAGTGGTGATAACACAGGGAAGTTTTCATTACTGCTTGGCAGAGCTTACATGGAGACCTTTCCTGCTCCTCACCCCATTGGTGAGGAGGATGAGGCAGGAACAAGGAGTTGGAGAAGACACAGCTGGGACAGCTGACCCCAACTGACCCAAGAGATGTTCCAGACCATTTGGCATAATGCCCAGCATATAAAGCTGGGTCGAAGAAAGAAGAGAGAGGAAGTTTGGAGCCATGGTGCTTGTTTTCCCAGGTCACCATTATGTGTGATGGAACTCTGCTTTCCTGGGAATGTCTGAGCACCTGCCTGACCATGGCAAATGGTGAATGAATTCCTTGTTTTGCTTTGCTTATGTGCATGGACTTTGCTTTACTTACTATTAAACGTTCTTTTTCTCAACCCACAAAGTTTCTTAATTTTACCTTTGTGATTCTCTCTCCCATTCTCCTGGGGGAAGGGAGCACCTATGTGGGGCTCAGCTGCCAGCTGGGGTTAAATCATGACAGAATTAATGACCTCTGAAGATTTTTTCCAGTCTTGTGTCTTCTGTGAATTTGAGTATCTCGGGCGATTAGGGACTATAAATATGGGCACTTTGGAAAGAGCAGAAGTCTTCCACAGCGGGTTTTCCTGCAAGAGTCTAATACAGCATCTTACATGTAGTGATGCAAAAAGCCTGACGATGTAGCCTGTGCAGGAACGTTTTTGAATGCATCTTTGTCAGGCACGTCAATTATGATTAGGACACTAGATATTAGAGAAGGCATTAGGCCTGTTTCGTTTTTGGGGGAGCTGTCTCGGGAGCGCTGTAGAGCTTTTCGGGAATTACTTCGGGAGCCGTGCCGCAGCGCCGCGCGGTGCCAGGAGGGGGCGACAGCGGCCCGGCCCTGCGGGGCTCCCTGGATCGGGTGTGATCCCAGTGGGAGAGCCGGGATTGGGATCGGGTGTGAGCCCCCGGGAGAGCCGAGATCGGGTGTGATCCCCCGGTAATGCCGGATTGGGATCGGGTCTGAGCCCCGCGGGAGGGCCTGGATCAGGGCTCCCAGGATCGGGCGTGAGCCTAGAGAGAGAGGCGGGACTGGGGCTCCCGGGATCTTCCCCCGGGAGAGCGGGGATCAGGAGCGGGTGTCACTTCCCCCAGGGAGCGTCGGGTTTGGGGCTCCCAGGATGGGGTGTGAGCTTTGATAAGCAAAGTAAAAGCTGTGCACACAAGCAAAGGAAAACAAGGAACCCGTTCACCACTTCCCATGAGTAGGCAGATGTTCGTCTCCAGGAAGGCAGGATTCCATCACACCTGACTGTGGCTCGGGGAGACAATCACCTCTGCTTCGAACATGCTCCCCCTTCTTTCTTCCGAATGTCCACCTCTTTTGTCTGCCCCACGCTTTATATTTTGAGGATGGCACCATATCATACACGGGGATGATTTTAAACAAAAAGAGGAGAAATTTAGACTAGATATTAGGAAGAAATTCTTCTCAGTGAGTGTGCTGAGGCACTGGCACAGGTTGCCCAGAGAAGCTGTGGAAGCCCCATCCTTGGAGTGTTCAAGATCAGGTTGGATGGGGCTTGGAGCAACCTGGTCTAGAGGAAGATGTCCCTGCCCATGGCAGGGGGTTTGGAACCGGGTGATCTTTAAGGTTACTTCCACCCCAAACCCTTCCATGACCTGAAGTAGCTTTGGCCTGGGGTGTTTCCTTCATGTATGCTTGAACTAGTCAGTCTGCTGTCAGTCCAATTGATAAATGGTGGATGAAAATTTAAAAGAAACTTTCCCAGACTTTTAAACTTCAGGCTTTTAGAATACTCCCTTATTATCGGCTGATTAAATGGAGAGTACAGGGAAATTACCATAATGTTATTTATAAATTATTTATTTATAGATGCACTTTTATAGTTTGCAGACCTGAAATAATAGGCCTTGTTTGGAACCCTAAGTAATAGTTCACATAGTTCAGTATAAGGTTAATTAAAAATGCTGATGATATAAGATTATGATATAAGTGGCAAGTAACTGGCTGTGGGATCAGCTCTACAAAGAACTGCAGGCAAATTATCTTTCAGATTAATGCCCTGACAGTGGAAAATGGATGTGATTTGCTTTCTTAACTGGTAGATTGTAGTTTCTTTAGACTTCAGTGGTGTGCTGAGCATTGTGCTAACATAATGTATTTTCTGCCTCTGAGTAGGTTGTAGGTCCTGAAGGCACCAATCCCTTATTCCTGTTCATGTGTTCAAAGCAATGACCAAAGCTTCCAATGACTGCCTGGGCGAAGGCTGCCTGCTGTGATGCCTTGCATGAGGTTGATGCTGAGTATTTATTTACTTATAAATCTGGGCAATAGCTGAAGTACTCAGCTTGCTGGATAGCCTCCTGCTTCGTCCTTTTTCTGTGGAAAGCAGTGAACTGGGTAGGAAATAATTGAATCAAAAGTTTCTTTCCCACTTGGATAAAGTATAAGGTAAAACTTTAGGCTTAATTCTTTACAGTCCTTTCAGAATATTTTATACTATTGCACTGGAGTAGTAACTGACTAGAGCTCAACCCTGTAGCTTGAGTTTCAGTACATTTTTTCAGCAGTAACTATTCATTATTTCTAAGTCTGTGCAAATGATGCTAATCTTGTAGGTATGTCTTGTCAGCATTTATATGAGGTGTTTTTTGGTTCCTCATTTGGAAGGTTTCATTGTTATCAAAGCTGAGATTTGAAGCTTTTCCGCAGAGTAATCAGAAAAGAGCTGAGTGTAGGGAATGCAGAAAGCAAACATGGTTCCTTTATACAGGTTTAGTACCTTAAACATGGCTGTGCATACTGTTAGTAATGGATATCAAGCTGTGCTGTAATAAAACAAATGTTGGCATTTTTTTTTTTTCATTTTATTGATGACTAATTAGCTGTTTGAGCTGTATCAATTATAGTCAATCAGCTTTTGGTAATAACCCTTTTTCCCTTTACAGTATTTCATTCTCAAGACAACCATCCTGACATGAGAGAAATTTTTACATGTACCTAATTGAAATCCTACCAGAATAGTGAATGCAATTTAAAGCTAAGCCACAAAATGAAGAAGCAAGAGCAGATGGCCCCTTCAGAAAAATAGATTAAAGAGAATAGATGCTCCTGGCCAGCTACATAGTTAATCTCATGCTTCTTGTCAAGGAGTACTGCCAATAGATAGTTATTATTCAAGCATAAAGTAAAAGCTGTATGAATGTAGTGAAAAAAGCTTTTCTTCATTCTCAGCTCTTTCTGGTAATTTAGTGTTATGTTTGTTTTAACAGTTATAATGAATATGAATAGTAACTTACTAAATTAGTTGTGTCTTGCATTAGAAAGGGATCCTGCAAAAAGAGTGTCTCTGGGAATGTAGTTCCATTTATGACCAACCAAGATGCATTGTATCATTTCTGGTATTTTCTGTCTCTGTGACGCACTGATGATCGAGTCTTTAAAACCACATGTCAGATTTGGTAGAGGGATTTGTGAGTGTGTTTCTCTGTCAGCATGAGGAAGAGCTTACCTTCCCTGTGGTTAAATGTTCTTTTCAGATTTATTAGCGCATAGTCAGATTTTTTGGTTCAGTAAAGCACCTTTAGTTCTTGGGTGTATGCAAAATAACACATTCCAGCCTTTTAGGTATTTTTTCTGTCTGGAGCTGGACATGTCATTCCTGCACTTGCTCTAAGGTCAGTGAATTGAGACAGGGAAGTGAGATTTGAAACTTAGTAACACATGACCCTTTCTTTAGGGAGACTTTTTCATGGGTGCACAAGTATCCATTGTGACTGTTTGCGTTTCTTGTTCTTCCCAAATGCACTTTTCTGCTTTGTTTCTCTTTAGCAGCAAGGAGCAATAGAAAAATCTACCATGTTGATTAGTTATTGCTGTCTCGGCTGTCCTTCATCTTTTAGACACCACAACTCTAAATTTCTTAAGCAGCTGTATTTTTAAAATGCATTGCCTTTGTCCTCTGCCACATCTAGAAGGTAACTTTATTCTGTAATTTTGGAAAGTGGAGCATCAACATTTTCTTTCCCATATAAAAGCAATTTAAGCATCACTGAATCAAGAAGTAATGGCACCTCAGGTAGTTTGCGTTGGCACTTTTCTTATTGTTTCTTGGCAGACAGAAGTGATGAAGGAGCAGAAACTTGAATATATGGGGCTGTGAAGGCAGGTGGGGACAGGCAGGGCAGGTGTCTGGTTAGAAGCAGCTTCTGCAGGTTCCCAGCACTACTGTTATAAATATGACCACTTTTGTTTTTGCTGTCTCACCTTGAATGTAGGTGAACTTCCCTGGCTGTGAATTGTTCCACTGCACTTAAATGTGTCAGCTGCCTTGTGCCTGTGACACTTCACAGTAGCTGATTTTCTGTGTATAATCTGTAGAAATGTACTGAAATCTTCTATTTAAACTATCAAATGTAGGGATTACTCCCCTAGGAAAGTTCATAACAGACACACGCACTCCATCATTGGGAAAAAGTTGTGTTTGGTGAAAGTTGGCATTTTGAAATTATCTGGATTAAAACTAAAATAGTAGCATGTCTAAAGTTAATGCATCACATAACTACATGACATAATGTGACTGCAGTAAAACTCAGGCATCACATTTTCGATTTCTATATAAGCATTTGATTTTAAACTGTCTTCAAAACAGATTAGTAAGACAAATGAATTTGCAATGTCTTGACTGCTGAGTGATTGCACAGAACATGCCATTTTCCGTCTTCTTACAGCTATACCATAACCATGTCTGTTGGAAAGAAACCTGGATGTTTAAAAATACTTTTTACTGAAGAAAGATGCTTTTTGTAAACAAATTTACTAACCCAAAGTATAACTTACTCAGCAGGAACTCCTTAGTTCTGTTTAAGGTAAACATGAAGATACTTTCTTTAGAGAAAGATTTTGAGTCAGAGCTGTTTCTTATGGCAGGTAAAACCATTCCATAAATGCTGCTAAACCTGTAGTATATTTTAGCTTTGAAAGGTGTGTTTCAGCAAAAGCTTACGGGTATAATTTGGTAGTTCACATATTTATGCAGGTATAGAACATGGTCTGTTTTGTTTTTTGTTAAATTTGGAAAGATGAGTAATTTTCTATTAGGTGAATGGTAGAAATACCGGCCTAAGAAAATATTTTCTTTGAGAGATTCCATGAAATTCGGAAGATTACCTTCCTCAGGGAAGGTGCTACATGGGCAGGCACATGGTCCAACAGAGCAGAGGTCTATTGCAGCTGTAGATGTGGCTGCTTTCCTGCAGAAACTGGTCTGTTGAAAGATGTTTGGTCCTTTCCTTATGAGTTGCAGCTGGAATGATTCCATAAACTGGGCTTTCAAGTTTTATAACACTTCTAGGGTTCTGGTTCTGATCTGGTTCTACAGTTCTGTGAAGTGATTCAACTAATTTCATGACAATAAGTTTAACAGCATCATATCTGGAAAAAAATTGAATGTTGTAGCAATATGCATTAATTCTGTGTATTATGTGTCTTCATACGCAGAAAATAATTTGGATTCACCTGCTATTGAGTGTGTGGAAGGGATTGTAATTAATGTTATCCCTTTGCTAGTTATTTTTTGACTTGGATGCTAAAAGTTTAAACATCCAATTTATGTTGAAGTTCATACATAAAATTACCACACAAATTTCTTTAAGCTGCACTTTCCCATAGGACAGTAGATACACAAGCTGCCTTTGTATGTTTTCCCTGCCAAGGTACATTACTGCAGCCAAGGACTGTAATGGGTGATGAAAAATAAAAGTACTGCCCACAATTATTTTGTCAAAAGTGGTGCTTTTCCTCTTCTCTCTGCTGGCAGTGGGAATGATGGCCTTCTGAAGGAATCATGAAGTGGTTTGGGTTGGAAGGACCTTAAAGGTCATCTAGTTCTGTAGTTCTGACCCCCCCTGCCAAGGGCAGGGACACCTTCCACAGGCCCAGCTTGCTCAAAGCCCATCCAACCTGGCTTTGAGATTAGAGGATTAGGGTTGTGTTAACTTAATCCAGGATGGTGTGTTGGAATTAGTCCCTTTTCTTTTACATGTGCTAACTAATATCTATAGGTTTCTTTTCTACATATGTGAATCAGAATGCACAAATGCTTTAAAAGGATGCTTCAGGTTGTTACCTTCTTCGTAAATATTCTGAAAGCATTTTTCAGATTCGTGGTTTTTTGGTTTTTTGTTTTTTTACAGATTAATAGACAACTCATCCATGTTGTGACTTGTGACATCCACCTGTTTTTGTGGTTTTGTGTTCTTTCCATACAAGATTACCTTTTCGCAGCTTAACTGCCCATCAGTAGTTTGTGCTTTAGTAAACAAAATTTCAGACATGGAAGTCTCAGGATTCTGAGAAATTTACATCAAAGCATGAGGAAGCTTGTGTTAAAATCAGCAAGATGAGAAAATTATGAACCATGGGTTGAAACAAGATTATGAATGAAGGTTACTCCAGCATATACTGTTTTCAGTGGCTCATCTTTTAGAGGCTCTAAGCAGTGATTGCATTCACTTTCCTAGTTCACTTGATCAGTGCAATGCCACAGAATATAGAAATGTTTGTATCAATTTTGTAGTAAGATTGAGGTTATACTTGTTGGCAGAGGTTATGTAGGATCAGTGGGTACGAGTTTAAGTCATAGCAGTGTCTGGTGTTAACTCTGAATTTCACTGAATTAAGTATAAGAATTTAGAAACGTTATAGATACTTGCAATAGCTTCATCTCTGTTCCTTTTCCTAACTCTGTGTGAAATATGGACAACGACAAGTTTTTATTGGACAGAAAATGCATTTTGGACAATGTGGTGTTCTGGGAAGCAGAGGAAGAGCTGCCTGCTGTGTGCATTTTCAGCTATGCAGAGTAGGGTAATGGTGGGACAATGGAACAAGAAAACAGAGGACTACTCTACCCTGGGTCTGTCCATATCTGTTTCTCTGGATTGTTTTGGCATTCCTATGATGAATGAATAACATTAATTTCTAGCATGCTTTCAGGTAACAAATTATGGCTTTATATGCTCCAGTATTTAATGGCAAATAAATCTTGGGCTGGGAGAAGAATTTACTAGAACTAGTAATTTTTTTTAAGTACCAAAGATGGAAAAAATCTTTCCTTTAAAAAAGTAATTTCAAAAGTCTTCAGCAAAACAGCAGAAATCAAGATGCTTGCTGAAACTTGCATGAGTGCTGAGAGGAAGGATCACCAAACTGCTGGCAGTGCTGTTCTGGTGCAGCCCAGGTGCTGGTGGCCTTGGGAAATGCACCTTCCTGGCTGGTGTTCAGCTTGTTTGAGCTTCAGGTCCTCTCCTGCAGAGCTACTTTCTGGCTGTTTGGCTTCCAGGCTGTTCTCTTGCATGGGGTTATTCCTCCCCAGGCACAGGATTTAGCACTTCCCTTGGAACTGCATGGGACTGCTGCCAGCCCATTTCTCCACCTCTTTGAGGTACTTCTGAGTGTCATCACAACCCTCTGGTATTTGAATTGCTCCCAGTTCTGTGTTATGGGTGAACCTGCTGAAGCTGTGCTCTGTGCCATCAGCCAGGCCATGGATGAGTATGTTAAACATCACTGAGCACACCACTGATGTCTGGCCCCTGGCTGGCCTGGTTGTGATGCCACTGACAGAACCCTTTGAGCTGGGCAGGTCAGTTTTCAGTCCTCCTTGTGGTCTAGATCTCTATCCTGTGCCTCATCAGTCCACATGAGGATGGTGTGGGAGGCTTATCAAAAACCCTTCTTCAGATGAGGTGGGCACATCAGCTCTTGTCTCATCTCATATTGTTGATGGCTCTGTGCCTCTCTTTAGTACAGTGTGACTTCCCTGCCATAAATATGTACAAACTGCTCTCATCTTGTCCTTCTATGCTTGGAAATAGTTCTCAAGAACTGTTCACTATATCAATTTCCAGGAGATCATGGTGAGTTTTACCATCCTGTGGTGCCCCCGATCCTCCTCCCTGCTCTTAAAGATAGGTCTGATATTTGCTTTGCCTCAGTCATCAGTGATGTTTCCTGATGACAATGACCTTACAAAAACAGTGGCCTGTTGGTGACATCAGCCAGCTCCCTCAGTATTTGTAGATGTTTCCTGAAACTTCTGCTTTAGTGATGATTTCAAGTAAATTGCGACTTACAGAAGGTGTAAGATGTTTTTTATTGGTATTTATCAGTGGGATATGACACATTACTGCATTAAGGATTGCCAGACTGTGAGGCTCTACCCTGGCCTTCTGTCACTGGGATGGAGGGTGCTGGCAAAGCTCTAGTTGCCTAAAAATGATTTTTAGAGAAGTAGAAGATAACACTACTTCGTCTTGCTGATGGCTACATAAATCTTGCATAATGCTAAGCAAACAGCTGTACATGTATTTGTGTAACTATCAATTATACAAAACACAGTGATGTGTTTTGTTAGCATTGCTACCTTCCAGTATTAAATATGGTTTGTTTGAATCTGCTGGCAGATTTTTAGACTGCAAGATTTGCCAGTGCCTTAAAGTGTGGTCTTTAATAGTGCTCAAGTCTGTCTGTTTTAAGTGTCAACAACTGGATGTGCTATGACTACTGCTTCACCTTGGCAATAGCTTGAAATGTAATATTTGCATATTAAGAACTGCAGGTTGTATCCATTTTTCAATTGAGATCTGACTTACACTTTTTCTTGTGAAAGTTGTCAAAGGAGGCACAGAAAGTTTGTAGTACTATGCAGTGCTATGTACATGATAAGGAAGAAAGATTACAGACCCTTCCTGATGCCTCACCAAAGTGTCAAGTGAGATCTCTTGTAAGAGCTACCTGGCTGTGTTCATATGCATAAATGAAAAAGGTGGAACAGCACTGCTTGTAAAGGACTCTTGATACTGAATATTAGCTTCATTTTGCCTGAGTCCTATGCTTCCAGTAGTGTAAGATGCTCTGTATACTGGATTTTATTTTTAAGACACAGAACAGATGAATTGACTTTTTGTAGTTAGTGGATGCCTGACCTTGCTTTTTTAAAAATATTCATGCCTAAAGAAAGCTGTAAGCAATAGGTAAATCATACAGCTGATTTTAGCATTTTGTTATAAGTTATCTTCACAATGAGATAAATAATTTTCAGTGAAGTAGGTTGGGTATATGGGACTATGTCTAAGTCTATGTCTACATCTTGTTTTCTTCCTGAGCAAGACTGATTAAACATCTATTAATACTTTACGTGTGATTTTGACAGTTTCTACTGTGGTACTTCCTGCCTTACTGCTAGTATTAATCAGTCTAAACAGATTTTAGTGGAGTCATTTTTGATGTGAAGGTAATGGGTGTTCAATCAGTTTTGAATTGCTTAAATAAAAAAGCCCATTCAAAATATTTGTCATATTGGTGACTGAAATGTATTTTCAGATCAGTGCAGACAGTGGTACTTAGACTGTAAAATAGAACTTATAATGCCTGTGAATGCAATTTAAATAAAGATTGGTTTGAGTCCTTCAACAGGGATATTATTATTAATTTGAGGATTCTGAATGCTGTAGACATCATTCTAGCATGAACTGCTTATTTTATTGTAAATTGAAATTAGATTCATTGTCAGTTGCTTTTACAAAATTAAGGTGGCATGTGAAAGACAGTTATTCAGAATTCAATTATTGTAATAATGTGCATTAGTTGAAACAAATTACTGTGGTTTTTTATGCACAATTCACTCTCTTAATGCTTTACTTTCTATGCCAGTTCAGAATTAGGACCTATTATGGATGCAAAACTTGAGATTTTTAGAAAGACTTTTTAGAGGATTAAAATGTTGGCTGAGGAGGATAAGTGAAGTTTTCTGAGGTTCTTAAAGGAGTGGGGGTGGGTGCAGTAATAGAGCAGCAGCATTAAAAATTGAAAATTCTGTTGCATTTTTTATTTGTGTTTTAGACCCATTCATGATATGTTTAAATGTTGCCATTCCACTTAGTTTCCTTATTTTAAATATTTTGAGGCTATTTTTGTTTGCTTGATTACTTTAGTTCTCTAATTTGCCTTTTTTTTCCCTGATGAAGATACGCTGATTAGTATTTACTTTGGAAATATCTTGGAGAGTCAAAAAGGGGATATTTGTCTAAGCATTTACTCATATCAGAAAATGTTTAGTTGCTGAACTTAATTGTGTGTTTTTCTGGGGGGTTGGGATGCTACACAGTTGAAATTGGGGAATTCTGCATTTTTTTGTGAATGTCTACACAGAGAAATTGCTTTGGAGCAAACTAGATTATGCTAGACATGTTTTAAGATACTCAAAAGTAGGAGGCTAAGGTTGCCTCTTCTGTTTAGTGCAAAAATTGGGAGGGTTGTCCAGCTTCATGCTGATCAAGAGAACAGGGAGTGAGTAGTAGATCTCTTAGAGGCTGTTGTGAGGAAATCTGTGGGGTTTATTTCAGCAAGCCTTTTGAAATGTATTAAAGCCTTAGTGTGGTGATTCTAGTTAGAGTTCATGCTGTGCAGTACTGTTTTCAGCTCAGAAGATGAGAAATATTGGTTGGAGAGGTGCTGATTCAAAGAACTTTTAATCATCTCCTAGTAGGACAGGGAATAAAGGAGTCCAGGGTAAAAGATGTATAATCTGAAGCACAATCAAGACCCTTTTTCTACAACAATAATGAGATTAAGCTCTCATCAGTTTAATCAAAATCAGAATTGTAATTGGGTTCACCATCCTGTGTTACTGTACTCTGGATTTACAGAACTCATAGAAGGACTCTGGGCTTGAAGTCGGCATCCAGCACAGCAGACGTCCCATGACTTGGCTCCATTGGAAAAATTGTAATATTTTTTTTTTTTTAAGAATTGTGAGAGTTGTAATTTTTTTTGTTTTTTTTAAGAACAGGTATTCTTAAAATGTGTCTTCAAGATAAATTATGGGGTTTGCCACAGTGAAGATTTTCAAATAAACAGTCTGGAGTGCTGATATTGTCAGTTCTTTGTCCATTTAGGAAAAACTGGGGTTTTTTTCTGACATTCTGCTACAGCTGACTTGGACACCCCTTTTCCTCTGGGAGCTTGTTGCTTACCAAAGCTTGAATGTGTTCCTTAAACAGGGTCTTCATAAAATGCAAACTAATAAATTAAGGTCTTTTTTTTGTACTAGCATCACTTTGATTTTTTTCTGACGTGAAGCCAAAAGGAATCATGCTGCCAGAGGAGACGGCCATCCAGCTCAGTGTTCTGTCTCCAGCAATGGTCAATAGCAGGGATTTTTCAAGAACTAAGAGGACAGGGGAAGGATGTAAAGATACTCAGCCTTCAGTTTGACGTAAGAGCTTTCTGAATTGAGGAGGGTGCAATTTTTCTAAGTCAACTGTGAAGTCTTGAGAATTCACTGAGAAATACTATTGCTATTGGGCTATGCATCAGTATATGTCGTATAACATGCTTGATTGAGTCAGTCTAAATTTCAGTGTTTCCTTTTCTTAGAAATTCAATAAAGTTGCCCAAATAAAGCAAAATCTATTGCTTTTATTGTATAATGTTAATAATTTTCAAAGCCACTTGATTTATGAGTATTTTTAAAGGATAATGTGATTCTTAGAATATTTTCACTTTCAGAATTAATGTGGAAACTACTTCTAGTGCAATTGCAGTGCAGTTCCATCAATGCCCTGTTCTGGGAAGCCATGATCATGTGGATATCCTAGAATGGGCCTTGCATTTTTCACTTGTTCTTCCATCCAAAGTAGGAAAAAATTAGTATGAATTACTTGGATATAATGGGGTGTTTGGTAAGATATCTGAAACTAAGGAAATACAGTAGAAAGTTTCTTAAGGATCTGAAGGTAAATTGACCTGGTTTCTGTTTTTCCTGTTGTTGTGTAAAGGAAGTATTGCCTTAAGGACAAATGCAGTAATTTCTGTTTACTTTGAGTTTGACATTTGATCGTATATTTATTGTATTGATTTACTACAGACAAACAGGGCATCACTTCGCTCAGGATTTAACACAAGTATTTATATTGGCTTAGCAGAGGCAGCTGGAATCCTGAATTGTAGTTTTTTGCAAGGAAGATTAATTCTAACTGAAGAATAATGTAAAACAATTCCACTTCGTCATTATCTGATGTATCTACCGCTGTTATTTGGAGAATTAACTGAGGACTAATCATTGCTTAGATGTCTGCTATGATTAAATGTAAAGAAAAAAAATCCATGCAGTTATTACTGCATGCAGTTAAATTCCTGTTGCATTAGCTGCATCCTTGGTCTGAGAACATGAGATTTTAATCTCTAGCATTATGGGAAGCTTTAATCACATGTTTATTTACTGTTTGTGATCTAGGAAATGGCATTGCTTCATATAGCTAAGCAGTGCAAAATGTAATCTAAGGATTAAGAAAAGGCAAATCTTCCTATCCATTTGACCTTGAAAATCTGATTGGATTTCCTGCGTGATCTGGCATGATTTTTCCCTAATTATCTAAAGCTTGATGTATGTGAATGATATTGCAAGAGCTGTGCAGATATGGATAAAATTCTAATGCTTAGCTGTATTTCCCATTCATCTTCAATTTCAAGCGCAAAGAAATAAAAAAAAGCCAAATCTGAGATAAAATGTGATCAGTGGACTGGACTTTGTTCATTTAAAACTAAAGTCTTTTACAATAGCAATGATCAGGCAGAAAGTCTTGAATCAGTTTGATTAACTTTAGACCATAACAGGAAAAAAAGTATTTAATCTTACTTTGTACTGCTCAGTGGGCTATGGCTGTTTGTTAGTTAAGTCATTTGTCTTTAAAAAAATGGGGAAAATTGTGATCCATTTTGCTGAGAGCTGATTTGCAGCCTCTTAATGGGTTTCAGTGGCTTCTTCAAGCAAAAAGAAAGTTGTTTAAACAGTGTGAGTAAAAGAATAAAGGGTGTTTGCTTAAAATGGTCAATAAAGTATGTAGATTTTGGAGTAGGACAACTGATTTTCTGAGTAATTAATGTGTTTCTTTTAATAATTACTTTAGGGACTTGAAGTTCAGTATCTACTGGAGAAAGAAGAGAATGGCCTTTTTATATTTCTTATTAGCTCAAAGTAGTCCCAAATTATGAGCATATTTAGCATTAATCACATGGTTGCAACCAAGCCCTTCAAATAGCTAATTCAAATAACTTTTCTAAGCTAAAGTATTTAGGAAATACAATTAGCAGTGTATTGATCTCTTAAGGAATTTATGCAGCTGGCTCAGCTGAAGAATATTCCTGAGATGGAACTCTGTGCTTGACTCTTCAAATACATTTTAACTGCGCCTAAGGTGTCCGAATGTTCCTGAAACAACTAATTTCCAGGTGTAATATTTCTTGGCAATTTCTAGGAAGTTCCTTACACCACTGTTGATTGATAAACTTGTGGTTCTCATTTTCAAGTGGGCAGGGGGATTGCAGTTTATGCCATGCTGTGCATTTGGGAATAACAGCGTATGACTCAGCAAGAGAAAACAAATTTTTAGCTTTACCAGTTCATAAAAAGTTGGTGGGCTTTGACATTGAAAGTGCTTTTATTTTGTAAGTTTAGATTCTTCAGGAAAAAGTCACTTACTGTAACAGTAATTACAATGGCTGAGGACTCCTAAAAGTTTTGTATCAGGCTGTTATCAACTGAACTACCTGGGGCTCTTGGTGCTCTGCTCTGTCACAGAAAGATACAGCACAGTGCATTAATTTTAATATTAAATGGAGTTTAACTGTACTTTTCTGACTTTGAACAAATTTTAGTCCTAACATTTAAAATCAGTACTAAATCAAATCATATCAACAATTTTTGTAACTGCATTTGCTTCAGTCATAAAAAATGGATGTATTTTTATTAAAATTTTAATAATCAGCATTTTGTAGTGTAAAATATTGCTGAAGAACAGCAGATTTCTGGTCAGTTTTAAGCTTTGAGTGTTTGTACTAATAGTGTAATAACAACAGCAGCCCTAAAAATTAGTGTTGTGTTCTTACTTTTAAAACAAAATCTTCTAAGTATCTGATCTTGTTTTTCAAGAGAAATCAAAGAGCTTTGTCTCCACTGCCCTTGTTATATGAGGAACAAGGGGTGTTAGATGTATATCTATATTTGAATGCTGTGATAGTACCATGCTTTTACATCTGAATGTGATACTTGGAAACTTTGACTCCTAAAAGATACCAGTCACCTGATTTCTGAGTGGGAACATCACACCCTATAAAATTTTAGTCTTAATTTCACCTGGAAATGAGTTCCAAATTAAACTGATGTAGCCTCACATCTGTTTAATTGCACGTAATTCCCTAGTCTGTAATGTGGCATTTCCAAATTTCCATTTTTACCTGGATTTCGACTATTAAAATGTTCTTCAGTTGTTAGCTGGTGGGATAATGGTGCTGGAGGCTTTTTTTTACTGAGCATGCTGAAACAAAGGACATTCTGGAGCAAGGATTCTTTGATAGGGCTCTTCCAGAATGTTTACATTGCTACAATCCATAGGAATCAAAAACTTCTTAGAGACTTGACAAGAAGTTTTGAAAGTACAGCTGGGGAAGGCTTTTCCTTCAAGAAGCCTTCAGATAGTCTGAGGTTTCAAACTGATAGTCTAGTTTGACTTTCTTAGTTTTCAGCCACTGTTCAGTAACTTGGGTAAATTGTGTTTACTTCCTGTTTTGTGTTAGTGAAACTAAAACTTGCATGAAAAATAAGTTTCTGTTATTAAAAAATATTTTGGCATCTTAATTTCTGTAGTGGAAAATGGAAATGGACTGGTGTTCATTGAACAAATCTGGTAACAATGCATGGATTGTTTTTTCTGTAGTTAGAAATGTGTTGGTTTATTCTGTTTTCATTGGACCTTATTTCAAACTAGATTGTCTTTGAAAGTGTACTAAAGGGTAGTTTCTCCTATATTTTTGATTGGTTTCTTTGCATTCATGTTTTTATTGCTGTTTCGTCTTGGCATAAGATCACATTCCCATTAAAGAAATTGGGAGGTCTCAATAAATGTCCTTATCTTCTACTGGTCGAGTGGAGTGGAATAGTGTCTCTTCTTGTGAAAAATTAACAAGATGAATGGATACGCATGTGAAGGACTAGTGCTAGATTCCCACAGAAGAATTTCTGTGGCACTTCTAAAATGGATTGGATTTTGGTCCATGCTAACATGTTTAACATTGCAGCCCCCATCATGATAAACCCCATCCAGCAAATACCTCAAGCAGTGCTTCGCTTTGTCTCCCTTTATGTTTCTCATGAATCCTCTCTAATGAAATGAAATCTGCAGTTTTTTGTTAGCACACTGGAGAGTCAATATTTGGAGAAATTTATAATCAAGAGTCAGTTTGTGTGTATCTCTGGAATGAATAGAGTCACGCAAGCCAGGGTTTGAACTTCTAAATCCCATTCCTAATAATGTCGTTGTTGGTATAACACTAATCTCAGATTTTTGGGTATGATCTATGTGCCTCAATTACATTCCTGACATTTGTTCCTAGTGCACTGTAGAAAGCCACCGTTAAAGCTGCATACTTTATTTATAGAAGTGAGTATTAAACTATGCTGTGTGTTTTTTAATTTAAACATGCTCAAAGGTGTCTAGGAATAATGTTCACTCCTTGAGCCATATAAAAATGTATCTTTAGTGTTAAGTGAGTACAGTGTTTGCAATGCTCATTCAAGGTGCTGATATAAACATGAATTTAAAAACACAAAACATACTTGACCCTATTGGCATTGTATAACCAGTTACATGTATTAATTACACAATATGACATATGCATGCCATACAGTATTAGCTCTGAAATGTATTTATGCTGAAGATACTCAGCTTTTAGATTGTTGTATTAAACTGATAAAATAACTTTTTTCTTTAACAGAAATTGAAAAATTCCAAAAGGGGGAAGGAAAGGAAGAAGAAAAGTATATTGATGTCGTCATCAATAAGAATATGAAGTTGGGACAAAAAGTTCTGATTCCAGTAAAACAATTCCCTAAGGTAAGACAAATTTTCATATTTGATAAATTTAAGTTCTTCTAAAAGATATTTCACTAGTATCTTAACTGTTTTTTTTTTCATGTAATATTCAAAACTATTACCATTACCATCACTGGTGTTGCTGTTCTGCAATCTGTTCTGTAGGAGCTCTAAGGTAGAAATTATTCTTGTTGGAATAAATGTGCAGGAAAGTGGTGCTGGTCACACAGAATAGTATGTTGAGAGCAAATAATTGAACCATATTTTTTGGATAGCAGGATTCTCCTCTTCAGAATATCAAAAGGAAAAACAAATGTTGAAGTTGAATCTGATGCCAGGCTTTGAAACTTTCTTATTGCAGCTAGAAGTGCAGCTTAACATGCACCATTAAGGAACTAACTGTGTAAATTTTCTTCTCATCCTCTTAAGTTTCAGCCATTGTTATTCTTGAATGAATTATAGCATGACTGCTAAATTATGCAGTCTGTTCTGGAGGAGTAGAGACTGTTTCATTAATATCTGTGCCCACCATGAATTCTTAACACTTCTTTACTGCCGAGTATTATCCTGCACTAAAATATTGCTGCCTGGAAGCATTTATGCAACATTCAGTAGGCTGTGGAACTTTTTTATTTTGGTGCTGCTTAAAATTTTAAGGTTAATGTTATGACAATCAAATTAGCATTTTTTAAATTTGTTTGAAATGGTTTTTTCTTCCTACTAGAAATTTCAAGACTTTCTATTCATGGAGGAAAAAAAAATCACCATTCTTTCCTCCTTCTGTTTAGGAAAACCTTTTATAATTTTTTTTTCTGCACAGTATCAGTGTTTTTCTCACAGGCCTGTGCTGGGTGACTTGCAGGGATGTCTTTGCTGCTGTTCAAAGTTTCATGAAATACTTCTTGAGTGAATGCGAGGCTGCACATCATGTGGGCACCTCTTCAGAACTCTGACTTAAGTCATCTTTATGACTAAGTAGAGCTATATACAAGCCTACAGAAACATAAAGTTTGGTAAAATATAGGGACCGCTTACTCCATGGTCAGTGTTTGTAAACAGGGTGTTTTTCATCTAAATGTTGAGATGTAGATACTTGAGCTCTGGGGCAGGAAAGGCAAAATGGCTATTAAAGAGGGAAACACTGCCTTCTGAAAGACAATTCTGCTTCTTTATCTAGTGTACACTTTCTTTATAAGACTAAACACTGAAATTTTTTAGGATAGACAGTAGGGAAAAGCCCTTGCCATATTTTGAATGGCTAGAGATGCTCTGCTGTTTGATCAATACTTCTGACCCATAGAGACACTGAAATGGAATAAAGTCTGGGGTGTGATATGGAAAGAAGCCTGAACTTAGGTCCTGGCAGATCCAGGGGTGCAAATAAAAACAGGCATGTCCTGTGAGTTCCTGCATTTCCACTAGGACTGCTCCACAGAAAGCAAAATACTGGTATCTCTATTCACATAAATCTCTCTTCTGCCATAGTGAATAAAATCCTAGATACTTAATATTTAAGAATATTTTTACCCAAATATTTGGGGGCTCAACTTCTCTTACAAATTTCCATTTTATTACATATAGATGGATATTTGTTAAAGGTTGCTCATTAAAGATTCTGTACAGTCAAAATGAATTTAAATTTCTCACTGTATAGGGGTAGTCTGGGAGGTGAGTATCAATTCAGAATTATGACAGGTACTCTTCATATTCTCTGAAAAGCACCTGCCCTAAACCATAAGCAGTAACTGCAATTTGTTCTCACTTGGTTACTAGAACCAGTCTCTTGGTTTTATTTCTGAGATCTGATAAATTATGGTACATTTCATGAAGTGACACAGCTTCAACATGGCAAACTAAGAACCTTATCCTGGCATACTGTAGTCTGCAGTAAGTGACAGAAGTTTTAAGTGCCTGTATGTGGGAGAACAAAGTCTTTTTGCATCATAATTTTTGAAGTGCTAATCCTATTTCTATTTCACGTGTTCAGAGAAGGGCTCAGAAGTTAGAGATCCTTTGTCATGATTTTTGGAGTAGATTTGGGGTTGTTTGGTCATCTTAGTTCCCCTGAGCTGTATGTCGAGTGCATGCGTTGGATATTTATCCGTGTTGGTGACAGCCAAGATGGCTTCAGTAAGGGCAAGTTGTGCCTGAAAAAACTGGTGTTACTCCTTTGACAGGGTTACAGGGTTGATAGATAAGGGAAAAGCAGCTGACATTGTCTATTTGCACTTGTGCAAAGCATTTGACACTGTCCCATGTGCCACTCCCATCTCTCAGTTGGAGAGACATGGACTTGATGGATGGACCACTTGTTGGCTAAGGAATTGTCTGGATGGTCGCAGTCAGAGTTGCGGTCAGCAGCTCAATGTCCAAGTGGTGACCAATGGCAAGTGCTATTCCTTGGGGGCTGGTGCTGGGGACCAGCACTGTTTGACACCTTTTTAGTGACATGGACAGTGGCATCGAGGGCACCCTCAGCCAGTTCACTGACCCCCAGCTCTGTGGTGCAGTTGACACAGGCTGGAGGGATGGGATGGCATCCAGAGGGACCTTGAGAGATTGGAGAGGTGGGGCTGTGCCATCCTCATGAAGTTCAGCAGGGCCCCATGCAAGGTGATCCCTGTGGGTTGGGGCAAGCACAAGTACAGGCTGGTCAGAGAATGGATCAAGAGCAGCCCTGAGGAGGACAGCTTGGGGTGATGGTTGACAAGAAGCTCAACATGACCCCTAAATGTGCTCTCACAGCCCAGAAACCAAATGAGTCCTGGGCTGCATCCAAAGCCCCGTGGGCAGCAGGTGAGGGAAGGAATTCTTCCCCTGTGCTCTGGTGAGACCCCACCTGCGGTGCTGCATCCAGCCCTGGGGTCCCCAACATAAGGACATGGACCTGTTGGAATGAGTCTGGTGGAGGCCATGAAGATGACTGGAGCTGGAGCACCTCTGCTGGGAAGATGGGATGAGAGAGTTGGAGACCAGAAGGCTCCAGGGAGACCTTCCAGTACCTAAAGGGGGCTTGAAAGAGAGCTGGAAAGAGACTTCTTAAAAGAGCATGGAGTGATTGCGCAAGTGGGTATGGCTTAAATTGAAAGAGGAGAGAGAGATTTAGATTAGATAGTATGAAGAAATTCTTTACTGAAAGAGCAGTAAGGCATTTGGCACAGGTTGCTTCGAGAAGTTGTGGGTGCTCCATCCCTGGAAGTGTTTACAGCCAGGTTGGGTGGGGCTTTGAGCAACCTGATCTAGTGGAAAGTGTCCCTGCCCACGGCAGGAGGTTGGAACTGGATGATCTTCCAGGTCCCTTCCATCCTGTACTTTTGTGATTCTCTTCTCCGGAACTTACAAAAAAATACTGTGGTCCTCATAAAAACCTGAAATGGTGTTTCATATAAATGCTTTGTGCCTCTGCACTGTTGTTCTCTGTTCATGTGTGCAGTTTCCTAGACCATTTTACCTCTGGTAGGTGTTGGTATTGCTGCAAATATGTTGTTGGTAGAAAATACCAAGGGAGAATTTGTCAGAAAAGTGGTTAAAAGAGTTGTTTCTCATTTTTGAATTTTCTTTCCTGCTGATCAGTGCTGGTAGCAAATGCTTCAGAAGAATGAAATTTAAGACTTAAATATGGATTAAATCTGTGTAAAAAGATCTTCTGCATGTCAATATTGAATTTAGAGTTCTGCTATCAAGCTGGCATGTTTGCCTGCAGTCAACACTAACGCCATTACCTGTTGTGCAAAATTCAGGACAGAGGTACCTCCATTTTTTCATAAGCTATAGTCTTTATGGGGTTATTGACCTGAGCATCTGCTGTTTGAAGCTGACGAAATCATTACAGTAATTTATAAATCTGTCAAAAAAGCATTGAGTTATCAGTTTTGGTTTAATCTAGCTAACTTTGGTAATCAGAATGTAGTGAGAAAAACGAAGTTTGCTTCAACTCCATTGACACAATAGTCCCCTAAATAAACAATTGTGATTTTAAACGGGATCAAAAAAACCCCCAAGTTATAAAATTGTTTGTCCTTGAGAGGGTTAAATATCTGATAATGAAACTAACCACAAATATAAGTGATTTTGCCAGCAGAAGCTATTCCTTTGTTTATACTTGTCAGGGATGACTCTGGGAAGGAAAGATGCCTCTGCTGTTCAGGTATATTGATATTTCATTGATCCTATCTTAATTTTTTCTTATAAAAGAGGTCCATGAACTGAAACAGCCCATCAGTGCCCTGCCCCCATTCAGATAGCTTGCTAGACCTGAAATGTTTATTACATTGCCTTCTCCTTTAAAACGTCTCTGTAACTCTGACTCCTTGAATAAATCATAATAGCCTCAACACAGGTCAGGCAGTCTGGGCTCTGATCAGATCAGTGTGGCATGGTAATGCTTGCTCACATCTCCTGTCCTGTCAGATACATTCTCATGAGCCCATAGCTGGGTCCTGTGCAATTACCTCTGACAGCCCTGGAAGGTGACAGGTTAAGTGCAGCAGAAGCCCTTCAACTAAAGTGCAGAGCAGCTGGGTTTCTGTTGGAAAAGAATCTGGTAGACCTTACGTTCAAAAGTATGTATTGCACTTTTTTGGGCTTCTTTGCTCACCCTGGAAAAACCTTATGAGTTTCTGATCTTTCGCTTAGTGTACAAATAGTTGAGTGTTCCTGGTGATGTATTTAACTGGCCTCCTACCCAAGGGCTCTTGGTTCCTTCTGTGGTACTCTCTAATTATATCCTTTACCTGGGAACTTTTGACTTGCTCAACCCTTGGTAGTGTTAGTCAGCAGGCTTAATCTCATGCTACAGGTAGTTGGTCTAAATGTTGTTGTTTTTTTCATATCTGGATCTTTTTAGAAGGTGATAGAATAACCAAGACAATCTGAATTTTGTCTGTGCTTTGAAATAATTCAAGATGGTTAGTCCCAGGAGTTATGTTCAGTTTCTCCTTGAGGCTGGATGTGCATTTGAATAAATTTCTTTGTGTTATTTACAGACTCCTGTAAAAAAAGACCCTGAATTAATATGTCTTGATATGGTGACAGATAGTCTTACCTGGTAAGAGAAAACCTCTACAGATTGCAGGCCCAGTCACATCTTTTCAAAATATGATCGTGCAGAGTCTTACAGTTTTTTGGTTTGGTCCAGCTCTGCAGATTTCTCCAAGAGTTCTAAATAGCTGTGATACGGAAATTAATCTGAAGTATTTAGGTGAAGCTTGAATAAGCTTTGGTAATGCTGTCTGCAATCCTGTTGTAACTGGGGCATCTACTACAAGTAAGGATTAGAGAGGTTAGGCTTTTATGCAACCTTATAGGAAAAGGGCCAACTTTTTGAGGTAGAATTGAGCTCTAAATCAAGTCACCTATAGCTGGGAGTCCATGTGGATGCTGGATGTCTAAACCGCAGGTAGTAGAATGAGATCTTGTCAGCTTAGGACATTGAGGTTAGGGTGACTTGCTGTTTGATCAGCTGAATACCTCAACTGACTCTGAGAGAAAATGTGACCCTTTGTCTTGGTTTGACATGGGACAAATGTGTCCCCCCAAGACACCCTTAAACCTGTATTTCTCTTGTGTTTCGTGCTTGAAAATAATCTTCAAAGTTGCATAGACTTAAAGGCAGAAAAAATGAGCTGGCCACTCAAAGAAGGTCCTGATGTGGTTGTGTTGGTGAAGGAACTGTGTGGGTCTGTCCTGACTCTGCTATGAAGAGCCATCATGTGTGAAAGGTGTTTTAAAGCTTTGTTGTGCACTGTGAGGCAGTAAGGTGTTATCCCCCTCTCATACATTTAATGAATATGCATTGTGAAGTAGTTTAGTCTCAGAAATCTGATTTTGCTTTGACAGTTTGCTGAACTTGGGTGTTCTGAATTAGGTGAAAAAAATAGCTTCTATGGATGGTAAATGGAACCGTGATGGTTTTCCATGAGATGGAGAAAAACTGTGGGGAACAATTATTTTCGTTTTGACAGATTACCATTTTAAAAATTGCTCATAGATCTACACTTAAATACTGGGTAAATCTCAGATGTCAGGCAGAAATGGTCTGTTGTTCCCTGAAGTGAAACTTTAAATATATTTTCTCAAAAGTTACTGACTTGTGGAACTGGTGTCCATTTAAGCCTTTTAGCTCAACTTTTAAAGTGAAAAAATCTGTTTGAAAATGTCCTTGTCATATACAATATGTCTGCAGTTGTTACGTAAAGTCATGGAGAGATTAATATTTTAATCACATGACTAGTTAGAAAGCAATTTTTCATAATAACTAAGCTCTAAGGATTTCTTAGAGTAGAAATGAGAAAATGTGGTTGCGTAACCAGAAGTGATGTGGAGGAACAAACATCAATTGTAATACCAGGGATAACTTTTGAGAAACTTTATAGTAAAATTGACCAAGCTTTCTTCTGTGAATAAATGTTTGAAGACCCATTACCATGTTACTTGAAGGAGAGTAGTTTGTGGTGTAACACAGATGCTTGAAGCACTTACCTTTCTATAGAAACTTTATCTTTCTGAGATGAATAGGAAAAACGTTGAATTTTTCCTTGTTTCAGGTCATTCTAAGGGAAAGTGCTCTGAATCTTAAATTAACTTTTTTTTTTCCTAGTGACCCTTTCACAGAGGAACCATTGCAGAAAACTAATACGTCAAGAAAGCTTTCTATGGCTTTAATAACAATGGAGTGCTTAAAGCTTTACAGGAAAGCATTTGGTCAAGCATTTATACTTTCACTAAGTATTTTAAGCTGGATGAACCATTCTTAGTAGTCTTGCCTTGGTTGGGGATAAACAAGGATTACTTTTTTTATTACATCCCCTTTTCTGTAATATATACATTTAAAAATGCTGTAGCACTGCATTTTTTTTTTTTTTTTTTGTTATAATTCATATAGTAGATCAAATGGTTCTGCAGGGAATATCCCGTTCTTTGAATGTTCTTTGTAACTGTGTGTCTCTGGAAATGTTTTCAGGGAATAGTTTCAAGCAGTGATTTGGTAAGAAAAGAAATCTCTAGGTAACTGTTCAAGTCATGTTTTGATTCGGTGATTCTGAAAAAATGGTTTCTACACAGTGATGCCCATAATCTCCATTGTATGATAACTGAAAAAATGCTTCTTAAAATGAGGAGTTTTGAACATCTAAGAAAGGAAACAATTTTCCAGCAAAAACCTTATAATCAATTTTCTTTTGTTGTTTCTGTTGTAAAAGATGTTTTCTATTTAAGATGTATTTTAAATTGGAGATTTTTGTTACACACTTTAGGGTAATCTGTAAAAGGGGAATACATAGACTCTTTCAGTACAGTTAACCAGTATTTGTCAGCTAATACACCCAATGGTCAAGAGAAAACCCCATATCCCAGGAATTTGAGGAAGGGCTGTTGCACTGCAGGGTGTATCTTTACACACTAAGTAAACCAGAGCTAAAAAAAAAACTACTAAGTAAACCAGAGCTACAGGAGGATGTGCTTTCAGTGATCACAGAAGAACACCCCTCAAATCTTGGATCCTTTTGCTCAAACAGGTGTATTATCTGATGATATTTTGTTCGGAGGGTACCATTTATCAATAGCAGAATATTATTTGGTTAAAAATGTAGCTGAGGTGCTAATTTTTCCCATTTTATCTATTTGTTTCCTCCTGTTAATCTGAATCTTGGTACTGTTTTTGCAAAGATGCCTGAAGTTTTGCTGTAATTTTGCTTGAGATGCCATATTTGCATAGTCTTCAGAGCTGGTCTAGAAGCAAATTTGAGTTGGGGACTTTATCCCCTCTTTTATATGCCATTGTCCATAGTTTACTGATAATTACCTAATACATTAGAAGCTGTCTTAATGCAAAGACAATTCCTGATTTGACAAAGGTGATCCAGTGTAGAGTGGCATTTCTGGTTGGCTCTTTAGTGTTCATCTGTCCTGTAGAACTGAAAACTTCACCACTTCACACTGCTTTCCAGCTTGCACTGGAAAGCAGTGTGACTGCTTTAATACAGTGTTAAACTGAAGCTGGTGAAGATGAGGACTATTTTTGGTATTTGCAGCAGTTTGGAGGTGATTGTGCTCTACTTGAGAGGGGCAAGTAAAGAGGGGAGTCAGGCATGTCTGATTCTGAGCCAGAGCTAGTGAATGTGACTGGTCTGACTTGGGCAGAGCTGCTCAGATGTCTTTTTGTTACTATCCAATGTGTCTAATTCAGAGATAGTTTATAAGCTTGAGTTCAGTAATGGACCTGAATTTGTTCTTTGTTCTTGTGCTCCTGGGGCAAATAAACACTAAATGTGGAACATGGGAAGCACCCATGCAACTTGTATGTGAGTAATTTTGTGTAAAGGCTAACCTGGATCTGCCAGGCTTTTTTGCTTCTGTTACACCAGCAGATAAACAGGATTTGCTAATCTTGTAAATAAAATTTGTTTTACTGTGTGCTGGTTTTGTACCTTTAGGTTTGAGTCCTCCTACTATTTGATTGAAAGCAGTATATAAGTAATAATAGTACTTAGTGACTGATACTTTGAGTGTTTCTATCTCTCTGAAATATTTCAAAATAAACCTTTGATCAGATGTTTCCAATTCGATGTAAAAGGAAGATAAACCAATAGTTTGAACAAAATGTAGTACCTGTTCAAAGTAAATAATCTGTTTTCTACTGAAAGGATTCCTTCAATATCAGAAATGGATCTTACTCATGGAATAATCAACCAGAATTTTCCAAAGCCTTTTAGCTTTGTTATGTGGGAGCAAAAATGCTTTGTGACTGCATTGTAAGCCATTTTTTACTAACCTTTGTTTATGCTTTTAAGATACACCTAGAGGTACTATGCTTTCAAATCAGCAGAATTTCAGACTTGAAACACAAGTTTCTTATGCTTCAGACTTGTCAAATCGAGTATTTGGAGCCTCAGTGCACAGAATAGTTCAGTGGATATCAGGATACAGACAATACATTTTCATGTTCATTAAATGTGTCTAGAACATTTCATCTCTGCAGTCCTTGCATAGCTGCTGTAATGTCTGGCTTTGGCACTAGAGATTTCATGATTTTGAAAAGATGACAATTTTTGGAGGTGTTAAAGTTTGGTTTGATGACTTTTAGATTTACACAACATTAAACTGTTTGAACTAAAAGAATACATCTGCAGCAAAGAGTTAGTTTGTTTTTATTCCTAGTAGCTTAAAAGGCTATTATAAACAGATATAAGTAATCTTAAGTAATGCTTGAGAAACTGAGGTGGTTCACTACATGAAAGCTTTACTTTGAGCTTAACTAGAGAGTCCTTTAAGGAAACTCTTGACAAGGAGTAATTGACTTCTTGAAGTTCAAATTTGTTACGAATTGTTTCAATTTGTTTGCTTTCCTTAGTTATACCTTCAGAAACAGTAAAATCCTAAGTCCAAGTTAAAAGGAACTTCTGGAGAGCATCTGCACCTTCAGATGTTCAACCTTCTGTTGAAATAATGATTGTAAATTAAATTGCACAGGACCCCATCAGTGGCCCTGAGTCCTGAATATTCTCAGCAAGGGAGATTTCTACCTTTATCTGTTCAGTCTTTCTGATTAATACTTTCCTTGACTGTATCTTAGGACCTATATGAAAAAAATGGACTTCTCTAATAAAAAAAAAAAAAGAAATTGCTTGAGAATTTTGATGTGACCTGATAATTTCAGAAAAGACTGGTTCATGCAAGGCCTTAAATTGAAAAGTTTGTGTGGACTATAGTCATCTGTAAGCCATCTTCTCAATAGTATGTCAGGTCTACATTGGGAATTGAACTTGCAGCTAGTAACGGCAATAAGCTTATATTTTCATATTTAGTTGACTTTTAATGCTTGCTTTCCTTTTTGTCTAAAGCTGAAAGAAATAAGCTGGAGCTGTAGACTTTCTGCATTGTAGGGTGAGTGCAGCTGGACCTTTGTTCCATTAGCACTTCCAGTGTAGCAACAAAAGATTTGGGGCTGCCACTGCCCCATTGTCAAGTCCTTTCAAATTACTTCAGATGAACAGGGAGATCAGTGCAGCCCATCTTGGCTCTTCAGTGACTCAGTAGTAGAGGGACAAGCAAAGAACTTACAAACTGTTCCATAAATTTGAGGCCACAAAGCTTAAACCCTTTGTTGTTCAGCATCACTATATTTTATTTCTACCTAAAACTATCTTTTTAACATGATTGTGTCACTTCAGTTGTTGAGTACCTCAACCTTCTTATCTGTTGTAACCAGTTTTCCATCATGGTTTATTGGTGGGAGTGGAGGAGTAACACCTTCTTTTCATCTTCCTTTTCTGCTTGGGATATCTGGAGAAGCCCTGTCTGTTACTCTTTGTGTCCTTTGCCAGTTTCAGCTTCACTTGGGCCTTCCTCACTCCAGCTCTACACAGCCGGAGTTCATCTCTGTACTCTTCCCAGGTCACCTGTCTTAACTTCCTCTGTCTATGCATTTGTTTGTTTCCCTTTAGTTTGACCAGCTGGTCCCTACTCAGCCATGCTGGTCTCTTGCCTGAACACTTGCTCCTGGGAATTGCTAGCTCTTGTGTTGAATGGAAGACTGCCTTAGTGATCTGCCAGCTCTGTTCCACTCGCTTGTCCCTGAGGGCAGTCTCTCAGGGGATCCCCCTGACTAGGTCCCCAAAGAGCTGCAAGTCTGCTTTGCTAAAGTTCAGCAGCCCAGCTTTTCTCCTTACCTGATCCATATTCAATGCATGATCGCTGCCTTCAATCTTGATGCCCCAGTGAGCTCATTTGTGTTGGTGGCAGTAACGCCTCCCCTCTGCCAGGTCTGTCTATTACCTGGGTCAGGAAGTTATCCCACACGCATTCCAGGAATCTCCAGGGTTGCCTGCAGCTCACCGTGCCACTTTTCCAGCAGATGTTGGGGTGGTTGGAGTCTCTCAGCAGGACAAAAGCCTTGGGCACAATGCCTCCTGTAGCTGGAGCAAGAAGACTTTGTCAACAGGCTCCTCTTGATCTGGCAACCTGTAGAGGACACCAAGTTATCCTTGAGTTGAGATACTTCTGTGTTGCTGGAGCCACTGACATTCTACTAATTGTACTATTTGGTTGTACTTGACGTTTTTTAATTTATGATCTAATCATTGTTTGCACCTAGGACTAAAAGTTGTCCCAGCAAAAAAATCCCATTGTGCTCATTAATTTATGATTAAAAATCCAATGAGGTTAATGGGTGTTTTTTTGTTTTCTTACAGTTCAACTTCGTGGGAAAACTTTTGGGTCCACGTGGTAATTCTCTAAAGCGTTTACAGGAAGAAACACTGACAAAAATGTCTATTTTGGGAAAAGGTTCCATGAGGGACAAGACAAAGGTAAGGCCTGAGTATGTCAGTGGAGTTTTGTTACTTGCTTTAAATTTCTGAGGAGGGACATAAACCTTGTAACAAAAATTGGGACAAATAAAAAGCTTGGGTGATCCCAATACTGGTTTTTGGTTAATGTCTCTCTTTGGCCAACCAAGCCAAGAATCCACATGCGCTGGGCAAACGAAGCCAATAGATGTCAAGTAATGGAAGACAGAGGATTTCATGGGAGCTAAATTGCTGTCAAAGAGGGATACTGAAATGGGAACAAGCTGTAGCTTTTGTGTTGGTCTTCATGCGAAATGAAAAAAAAACCAAACCTGAAATGCTTAATGTGTGCCCAAGGTTGGAAGATGTAGGCCAGTGAGTGAGCTTATTTTCATTAGTGTGCTGTTGTAAGAGTTTTAGTTTGTAGTGTTTTCTTAGAATCACAGAATATCCTGGGTTAGAAGGTACCCACGTGGATCATCAAAGTCCAACTCCTGGCCTTGCAAGTAATGGAGAAAGTGATGGAAGTATTGCCAAGTCATGTTACAGAAATAAAATAAAATCAATAATAAAAGTGAACTTTGCAAAAAAAAAGGCATAGAGTGACTTCAAAAGCTTGTTTATGGGAATGACCTTAGAAAAACCTGCATTGAAATTCTGTATGTTTTGTTAAAGGTGCTGATTGAAATGCTTTTTTACTGGGTACTACACAGAAAATTGTGACTTTTCTATTGCTTATTGCTGTTACCAGCCTACTTGATTGATAAACACAAAAAGCAAGATTCTTAGCACTCATTTTTTTTGCGCAAACTAACTGCACAGTGATTATTTTTCCTCTTTAGGAAAAAGGGACGGGGAATGCTTGATGCCAGTGTATGCTAAAAGCCATAGTATATGGGGAACTCAACTAGCTTCCAGTGCTAGGGATGGGTCATACATTTTGAGTAACTGTGCTTAAAGTATTTAACTGAGAAACAGTTCCTATTGAAGCTAAATATTTGAGCTGTGATGTTTATATTAGGTTACTTCCTATTTTTAAGACCTCTTATTTGTATTGACAAAATAATGATTTTGCTAGCAGTTGTACCCTGCTGAGTGACCTCTTAATATTCTTACTGTGGGTGCTCTGACAGGGATCTAGACTTTTTTGGGGGTTTTTTGAAACATCCTCGTAGTTAAACACATCATGTAGATAAGAATGTTACTCATGAGAAGCAGAAATAGTTTGTCATGTATAAACCTCAACCCATAATTAAGGGGTGTGCAGGGGAGGAGATTTCAGCTATCATTGAAACTTACAATTTTAGTAATCTAAAGGGTGAAGTGCTTACCTGCTGCATGCCAAAGACAGGAAGTTGAAGAGGAGCTTTAGTTTTTTAGACAGCAGAACTGCTAAGTATTTGATATAATGTTATCTGGTAAAGCAATGAAATTATTTCTAGTGCTGGTTTCATGCCTTGGACCTATCAGATACACACGGGTGGGGGCAGCCTGAGAAAAGCAAGTGCTGCCCGTTAGGTCTGTGAATATTTTGCATGTGAATGTCAGTTTTTGAGAACTGAGCTCTGCTTCACTACATTGAACTCGGCTTCGCAGTCATTGAAGCGGTTGGGTGAAGGAGGATGAAAGACATAAGCTTGCTTCTGAAATAGCTAGTGAACTCTTTTTGCTAATGTCCCCTTCCCTCATCTCATATGCTGTTAGCTTTATGTCCAAATAGCACAGTTCTGTGAAGGATGCACTCATTGGATACAAACTTGAGTGAGAACAGAAAATAAGTATCAAAGAAGCATAGTAATAGCAAGATTGAAATAATATTGGTAAAAAAAATCTTGCTCTTGTGGAATATTAGATCAAACCTGTTTCTGTAGACTTTATGTTCAAGGAAAGAGTGTTTTCTTCATGAAACTGTTGCACTTGGGAAAACTCTTGGAAGCATTCCCCCTTGTGCTACAGTTTCTGTATGTGAGCAGAAGCTGTTGGTTCTTATTTCATGTTATTTTCTTAGTTGCTGACATCTGAACATGAGTAAACAGTGTCTGCAAATTCCTCTGGAGAAACTTCAACACTTGCATTACAATGTTTAAAACAAGAATGTGAAAAACCAGTCTTTTTCTTATCTCCTAGGAGGAAGAGTTGAGAAAAAGTGGAGAGGCAAAGTATTTCCACCTAAATGATGACCTGCATGTTTTAATTGAAGTATTTGCTCCGCCTGCAGAAGCATATGCCAGAATGGGACATGCATTGGAAGAAATCAAGAAGTTCCTTATCCCTGTTAGTATTTTATTTTTTTATGAGAATTCTGATAGTCTTGACTGAGAAATGTTATCTCCAAAACTGAGTAAGCTGGTTTAGTGGAAGGTGTCCCTGCCCACTGCAGGGAATTTGGAACCAGATGATGTTTGAGGTGCCTTCCAGCCCAAACTGCTCTGGGATTCTGGACAGCGCAAAATATTGGTCAGGTCATGTTCCTTAATTTCCTTTGTGAAATAAATGATGATGTTGCCAAAAAGTTTGCATTTTGATACAGGCAGTAATTGGGTAAGTCTGTAACTGTCTCTTGCTTAACTAGTCACATGCAAAGTATGACAGACTACAAATAGTTGTAAAAATCTGCAAAATGTGAGGCTTGTCTGTTTTCTTGGTACACGTGAAGCATTAGTTCTGTTTAAGAAAAAATACACTTGAAGTTGTATTTCTCTCACCTCCAATCCTGGTTTAGTGTTGAGTGCTGAGAATCAATACAAGTTTATCCTGTACCTTTATTTTTATCACAATACTAGTGATACATGAGCTATACTTGTGTTCTGGTGTATACTTCAGCTTCCATTGTATGGATGTATGAAAAGAGATCTGGTTTCCAGTACAAGTTTGTACTCCAGGTTTGGATACATCTAGGCAATGGGTTTCTAGCGTCTTCTATAGAGAGATAGCTTTATTTGTTCCTCATGTAAGGACCAACCTTACTGCTTTAAAATATTAAACTCTCTTAGGAAGCTGGGGTACTCGAGGTGATGTTTCTGTGTGTGAAGTTCCCAACTGTTTTAGCTCTTGAGTGAACATTCTTCAATCTTTGTTGGTGATCAAAGGAATGAGTATAGAAAGCAAAGCATCCTCAAGGTGCACAGACTTCTGTTTATTTTTACTCCTGAAAATGCTACCCAGGTGTTAGTCTTTATTTGTGTCAGATCTGGGAATTGTGGGGACCCGGTTAAGGAAACTTTCCTGAGGTATGTATCTGCATGGTTTGCAGCAGATATTGCAAGCAGTTTGCAAGCATTACAGCAGCTTGTAAATGTCTGAGTGGAGCCAGTGTGGCTGTTTTGGGGACCAGTTGGGGATGTCTCTTGTACAGCAGTTGGTGCTGATGACCTTGCAGTGGTCCTGTATGTATTCTGGGGATTATAGTTTGTACCAAACCTAATCCACATCCATGAAATCACCCAGAGAGTGGTTGGGCACTGGAACAGGCTCTCCAGGGAAGTGGTCACAGCACCCAGCCTGACAGAGTTAAAGAAGTAAACAGCACTCTCAGGCACATGGTGGGATTCTTGGGGTGTCCTGTGCAGGGTGAGGATTTGCACTTAATGATCCCTGTGGGTCCCTTCCAGCTCTGGATATTTTATGTATCTATGTCCCCAGGTGACTGAAGCTGTGTGCTTCTTGAGTGTTTCTTCTGGCCTGTTTTTGTCTGAATGGAGTGAGTTCTTATGCCCCAATAATGCACCATGGCATGAACCAAAACATGATAAATGACAATCGTCAGGAGGTTCATCAATATGTCCTGATGTGAAATAACCCTAATGTAGGTGCACCTTAAGACTGTTAAAAAACAAGGAGATATCCTGGGTGTTATGTTCTTGTGTTACAAAGGTCAAGCATCGCATTATAAATTTGTTTGCAGGTTCCAAATGGCTTTTTCTTGATGTATATGAAAAGAGGTGAATGAGCATACTACTATTCAGGCATCCTAACTGATCAGACAGGGGATACTGAACAAAATATTTGTAGGAATGCTGGGCTGTCATAATGTTGAAGGTTAATGTATTTACATGATTCATGCATGATTTAGTGGTGTGAAGAAATAAGGGAGAATTAAGTTCTTGGGTATTCTAGACAGCAAACAGCTGCCTTCTTTTAGATGGGAATATGTTCAATTTGATAAATGCTTCTGGCACATCCTGGAAGGAAGGATATGTCTGATCCCCATGCCCCCTCCATCAGAGGTCTTATTTTTCTTCATTGAGCTTGATTTCACTAATGTTGCCATAAATGAAGTAAGCTTATCAAAACCTGGTCATTAATGTGTTAAGCCAGTAGAATTACAGACTGATAATGAGCAATTTCATTGACTGGTGGTTATACACTTTTCCATCTTGATTTTTGATCATTGCATCTTTATTATACTGAGCTGAATGGATGCTACATAATCTTTCTTGAACTGGGGGATCAAGCCAACACTGTCTTAATTTCCCTTTGGCTTTTCAAATGTAATCTTATCAGAATTGCTCTAAATGCCTTAATCTCTTTTGCCTGCCCTCCCCTTGCAGCAGCCACTGAAGGAATAAGGAGCAGCTTTTTCTGCTCTACAACTAGTATTTGGTTCACTGCTGCAAATGCAACTTGGTTTTTATTTTCTCCAAGGCCTGTTGTGGCTTTCTTAAGAAATTACCTGTTTTATTTCAGGAAAGATGTCCTGCTATGAGTATATTATTATGATCATAATTTGCATTCTCCTTACAATGTAAGGTAACTATGCCTTCCTACAATTTTAGATGCTGAACTCAATTTATGAATATGGTTATTGTTCGTTTTTCAGATCAGTGTTGAACATAACATCACATTTGGTGCTAGAATGTAGAATACAAAATAACCTTGTGGTAGTTCACTATAGCAAAAATGCCTCAACCTCTCTTATTGGATCTTTAGATCCATGGGCAAGAATCCTTGCATTGGAGTTTAACCTCAAGCAGCTGCAGTGGTGTAATTTCATTTAAACTATTGGCTTAACTCAAACCAAATCATAAAAACTGGTCTCAAGGGTATTTTTGGCTGTGCTTATGTTGCCTTGACTCTTACCTTTCTTCTGCAGTTAGAATTGTGGCTTCTGACTTTAAGAATATTCTTTCATCTTCCTTTAAATTAGCCAGCCCCTTTATTCTGGCCTGACTCTCTGGTCAGCACTCTGAGTATTAGATTGGTGGGTGTTAACTTGATAATTATCTCAGAATTATTTCTGTCGGGTCAAAAAGCCAGGTGCTTCGAACCTCAGCTGCCCCTGGCTGCTGTATTATGCGATGGTTTCAAGGCCAGGCTGGATGGGGCCCTGAGCTACCTCGTCTAGTGGAAGGTGTCCCTGCCCATGGCTGGAGAGTTGGTACAAGGTGGTCTTTAAGGTCCTTTCCATCCCAAACCATTCTGTGATTCTGTGGTTATGGCAGCTTTGACCATTAGAACCTAATTTTTGAGTAGTGGCAGTCATTTGTCTTCTGACAGATAACAGCACTAATTACCCTTTGCCATTGCTCACCAGATTTTCTTGTTTTCCTTGTCTTTAAAGCAAAGTATAGAAATGTCTTTGAGAGAACAATCTATAGCAGTTACATGACAATGTGAGCAGAATTCACAACCTCCTCCTGTAGCCCGTCTTACCTTCTGCATATTTGGCTTGTAAGTTGTGGTGATGAAATAGCATTTAATGGCATTTGAAAGAGCTTGGTGGCCTTGGGATACTCTCAGCCTTTTCCTTCAGTAAGCTGGCAAATAGCTGTAAGGTGTAAAAAGGTGGCTGGAAACCTGATAGTAGTGGATTGCTCACTGCCAGGATAAAGATCTACTTGAGTGCTTTGCAAATCTGCAAAGGGTTTTGTAGGGATCTGTCCTAACATATAAATAAATAGCTTTGCTAATAGTTTGAGTGATAAATTGAAACAAGGTCTTAAGTCAGAGTGATCCCAAGAAGAGATGCTGCCAATGTGTTACTCTGGCTGGGTGAAAATCATAGATAAAATTGAAAAGAATGTTTAGTTAGATCATATAAGTATGGGGTCAAGAAAATCTCTTGCATGGATCTTAATGTAAATGCACCCTCCATGTTTGGATAAGACTGTAGTTAGTCAGGATAGGGAATTTATTCATAAAATGAGAGTACATCTGTTCAGTTGAAATTCAGGAGCAGCATTTGACTGAAATTCAAGTGCTGCCACTGCCTAAGCTGTTCAGAGCAGGGATGCAGTCTAAAGGGTTTCCATGTCCATCTTCTAGGTGAGGAAAAGATTATTGTCTGCTTAATTTGACTTGAAGTGTGCTGTTTCCAGCAGTGAGTATTCATACATTGACCATCTGCTACTTTTAATTGAGGAATCCATTTCAGAGTCTCATGGATTTAACACTGCAGCTTATCGTGGCTGCCTTGTAGTGCCCCTGCACTCTGTATCCTCCTGCTGCCTCTGGAGTGTGTGATAAGGGCTGTGTTTTCTGTTCTGTGCTGTGCACAGTGGAGCTCTTGTCTGTGACCTAAGGCTGCTGCTGTGTCTGCTAATGTGCTGCAGGAAAGTGAGAAAGCATCAGGGAGAAAAGAAAAGGGACCCAACACACAGTGGCAACCCGAGCACATCTTTGCTAAGGAATTAAATGAATTGAGTATAAAATGATTAAAGGTATTTTTCCAGGGGCCCAGTTCTGAAAAAGATGTTTTGTGAAGAAATTATAAAGGGCATCTGCTACAGGCTGTCAGAACTTTGATATTGTGTGTTGGTGGTACAGTTTCTTGGCATTTTGTGTAAAGATTGAAGTTTTATTCTATACAGTACATAGAATTTTGCATTTGTAGCCAGTTCTGATCCAGCAACAAATAAAAAATATAAAGTGGGCTTCTGTATAATAGCTGGTCAGAATGGTGTTCAGTTTCCTGTTTCTAGTCTACTCTCTGTGATGGATTGGTTATGTGTTGGGTCCTGGCTGTTTAATAATGGAATCTGTTTCTCAAAAGCTTCATTTATGCCATTTGAAACAGTTATTTCAGTCTTCTAGACCTTTTTCATATTTGCTGTTTGGTTTCTGCTGATAAACAGAGGATGATCTCTGGTGGGCAGTTGGGAGTTAAATTTCAGAACCTGTTTAAGGCAGTTTGGACAAAATGCTGGTATGGTGCTTCTTCTTTTAACACCAGTAACTTTCCTTCAGCAATGGCATGTAAAGGAAAACTTTTTTATTTCCATTTGTAGAAGTCTAGGAGAAGCAGAATGTTTCAAGGATAATTGAGATATTTGAATTCATGGAAGTTTTAATCTCCCTCCAGTGCAAGGTTATGTTTCAAAGTCTGTAAGACTGCCTGATAATCTTTTGGTCTCTGTCTAGTGAATAAATGTAATAAACTCAGATTTACAGTGAGATGCAAATTCTTTGTTTCGTCACTGAATTGTAAAATGGTTGGTATTAGAACAAACCTTCCTTCTTGAAATTGGAGGATTTGCAGAAGAGCTGTTGTATCAGAAGTATCCCTTTGTTCCTATGGGAGGACCTATTAATATTTTGATACTCAGTTTGTACTTAAGCACCTTGGGTAAAATAGTTATCTTTAATTCACCTTTATGGTGCCTTCTGCTCGGCTCACTTTAAGTGGAGGAGAAATGATAGAAAAATACTTATACCTCAAGAGTTCAGTGCTGGATCTGTTTTATTTCTGTGTACTCTGCTTGTTTTGGAGGTTGACTCAAGGTCCCTGAAAACTGTGCTTGAGAAGTACCATATTAATTCCATGTACAAAATTCTGAGCTTTCTTTTTGCTAGACCTCGAGAGCAGAGGATTTGTGCAGACAGAAATAAGCCATATGTCCTTGGCATTTATACCATTGCATATTATCAAATTTAATTTTTTGAGCTCTTATTAGATAACAGTGTATGTGAATATTGAAAGAATTCCTGTGTTTGTTCTATAATTCCTGATTTTAAAAGTGATTCCTTCATTTCCATGTGCTGCTCTCAGCAGTGCATTTATTATCTACTTGTTTGCAACTCTCCCTCTCTCTCTCTCTCCTCCTTGTCCTGCTTTTAACACACAATCATTCTACAGCTAGAACTAAAAACTGGATTTCAGTTCAGAATATGGGACCTTGATTTTTTTTTCTGTTTTTCTCCTATCTCTGCAGCTTTTTAACACTGGCAGTTAATTGCTAAAGCTACATAGAAATAATATGCAAAGGGAAAGAAAAACATGCCTGAGTAAAAATGGCAGTTATTACATAGAATTTTAAAATAACTTTTTGACTGAATATAATAATATCTTATTATGCATATTAAACTTTTTCAGTGGAATGTTCAACTTTTTAAGAGGAAAGTTTCAGGAGCAGTGTTTGCTGAGAGTGGTGGGTAAACAGTTGATTTTTTTTTTCTTTTTCTGCCTCCCCCCTGTTTCAGGACTACAACGATGAAATCAGACAGGCACAGCTTCAAGAATTAACATATTTAAATGGTGGCTCAGAGACTGCAGAAGTTCCAGTTGTCCGTGGAAAAGCATCTATTCGAGCAAGAGGAGTACCTGTTCCTGCTTTGTCCAGGTACGTGGAATTTCATTTGAATGTACATATTTCAAGCGTCTGCCTTCAAACACAATTTCTCCCCAGAGTACAGCAGTAAAATACATGAAGGATTCCCAAAAGAAGAGCAAAAGATTGGGGAAACAACCTTCATTTATTTCGTTTAGTTCGTTTGGACTGAATTAACAATGGTGCTGAATTTTGTCTTGTGGAACTTGAATGCTGCCTTTGTAAAGAAGCAGTGCACAGCACAGGAGGTGTTCAGTCCTACTGTGAGCAACTTGATTTCTAGCTGTGAGTTGCTCCTTAGGTGCAGTCTGTGTTTGGGCCCTGTGGAGTTCACAGGTTTGCAAAACTGGAAAATGTGTCTTTCCTTGATTGACATGAATTTCAGGCAGTCTCCAACTTACACAGTATGTTTTTCTTTTTTTATGGTACTACTGAGTTTTCTTAGTCATGATTAAATGATACAGAAGTGCTCTGGAAGTAGAATTTGGATTTTCTTGTCTAAGTGGCACTTGCCTTGTGAAAAGTGGCTTTTGTTTGATTTGGGAGTAGGCAAAGTCTACTGCTTTTGCTGTTTTTCTTTGTCACAGAAGATGTTTGATTTTTACTCTAGCATCCCCTATCTTCTTTGCAGTACTGAGGTGACAGTTTCAACTCCTTCAAGTTCTGAAGTGTGAAAACAAAGCCTAAATAAAGTTCATAACTGTTTATGTTACGGAGTACAGAGGTTGTGGCTGCAGCACCTAAGTGTGACTGTTTACTGTGGTAAACTGTTTTCTTCTGTTTTATCCACACTCCTTTTTAATGCATCTTGAAACTTGTATTTCAACTTGTAAAATAATTTCAGAATAAGACTCTGAAGCATTGTACCTCAGATGATAAAGCATGTTTGAAGAAGCAGCACTAAGGAAATAATTTATATAGATCTTCTTAGTTACATGTACCTTGGTAATGATTGCAAATGCAATGCAGAGTGAATCTTAATTTAAAGAAATTATGCTTTCTGTGGGTTGTGTCCTGTGAGGAAAAAAAAATTCTCAATCATCAAATTGTTGTTCTTGTATTTTGTAATATTGTGTAAAAATATATATATTCTGCTTTTCTTGATTTAAGTGTTCTAAGTAGTGGTAATTAGATACCAAGGTTCACCCCTTGGCACTGTAATCAGCCATACAAGAATTCTTTCAAATTGGAGACTTCATTTGATTTTAAAGATTTTTCTTTTTTTGCAAATTTTATTTTGGTTTTTAAATAGTTGTTTGTAACTTTACCACAGATGCCTATAATTATTCTGCTACAGATGCTCAGTACAGATACATTTGCAGTACTATTTCCAGTTTATTTCATTTTCCATGTCCTTCAGCTAATATTTCTGGGATACAGAAGCTGTTGTTTATCATCAAAGCTTGATAACTAATTTACAAAGCTTGATAACTAATTTACGCTGTTAGTACCTAGTATGTGCATATGCAAATAGTTTTTTATAGTACTGCTTTTCTAACATCACTAGTTCTATCCTCTGTATTTTTTTCAAATATTTTTCAAATCTGCATTTTATGCAAGAGATGCACTGTTACACAGCTCACACAATCCTGTATAATTGGTCTACAACTATTGAAGTGTCTTCAGGGTAAATTTAAATGTTATTAGTGTTTGATTTGGAGATAACAATAAAAGGTTGTGGTTTTGTCATCGCCATTTTTCACATATATTCTAAGGAAAGTGAAAGGGTGTCTGTTTGATTTGTCCTTACTTTAAGGCTTGTCTTAAACTCCAAGACTTTCTTCTCTCAAATTGAAGTGTTCTGTTAGCATATTCCTTACGTGAAATTCAGTTCTATTGCTACTGAGATTCTACCGCCATTGAGCTGAAGATCTTAAACTCAGTTATAATGCTCTGTTTCTTTTTTAGCAGAAATGGATTTCCATGAATAGTACTTTTGTTGAAGCAAAGCTTTAAAGGCTTTGTCTCAGTGTTGGATAAAACAGTTTCAATAGGCAGCATCCCTGAGATATCCAGGAGAAGTTGAAGCAAAGCCTCAGAAGACTTGTAAAACGAAGTCTAAAACCTTGATCCTAACCTTCCTTTGTAATTTGCAGAATGGTTTTATGATACCTGCCTTGATACATGAAACATCCTGTTGAGCGTGTTTAAGTTCCCACTTTTGAAACCTTTATTACTCCTGAATAGTTCCAGTTTAAAAAAAAAAAGTACTAATTTATGCCTTTTTTGCTCCTTATCAGACATGTGGGAACTGGATATAATACATCTTATCAAATCTACTTTTAGCTGCATAACAAAATTTTATTTTGTAGAAACCAGTACATTTGGGTTTGCATAAAAATATTCTTGCTTATGTACAGGCATTCCTGTATGTGATAAGTAATTTCCTAATGGTTGTGGTTTGGTAACTTTTTATTCTTTTTCTGGATTGTTTCAGCTTTTCTTGACTAAATTTTTGTTACTCTAGAGCCAGTTAAGGTTTTGTGGTTGACTAGATGGAATTTGTTCTGGAAGAGTTTTGTATGTGTTGTAAGCTTTACCCTCAGGAATGTTCTTTTCTCATCACTGATCTTGGAGGATACAGCTGCTTCCTATAGCTGCTTCTTTCTCCCCCACCTTGCCCCCAGTTTTTGTCCCTAATACTGTTAAAGACGACCTTCAGATGTAATCACAGCACTTCTATTTTCTGTAGTATTCATGCTGAGCACTTAAACTATTTTGGCATAACCCCTGTTCTGTAGAACAAGAAGGGGAAGTAGTGGAAGTCTGCCTTTCATTCCTATGTTTTTATTATGATGTTCTTAAAATCTTTTTTGAAGACAGCTATATAAAATGATCATACCAGTTGCTTTCTAACTTACTGTGCTGGCAAGCTTGGAGGATCCATGGTGTTTAATGTGATGCTGTTATGGTGAGAAGCTAGAGTATGTAACTCTTTAGGAATCAGTGTTTCTTCAGTGCATTTGTATTCCCATCCTGAATCAGTGCATTATAAATTATAGCAACCAAAATGTGAATTTTGAATTCTGATTAACTAAAAACTTAAAACATACATATGTTAACATTCTAGTGGAAGGTGTCCCTGCCCATGGCAGCTGGGCTGGAATTAGATTGTCTTTAAGGTTGCTCCCAACCCAAACCTGCGTATGACTCTATACATGTTAATGTATACTTCTAAGGAGGTTTTGCAACTAAAGCAGCATTTCCTCTCTAAAACTTTGCACTATTTTAAGAATAAAAATAAGATTCAAGGATCACTCAATTGTGACTCCAACTAAGATGTTTTAGAAAAATGAAATTATAGAGGATGATGATAGTAAGTCTAAGAACATGGCTCAAAGTTCCTTGCTAGCTTGGAGTGGCATAGGTGGAACCACTTCATGTCACTTTCAGCTAGAAATCAGTGCTAGAGTCACAGAATGCTTTACATGGGAAGGGACCTTTAAAGACCATCTTATTTCACCCCCTGCCATGGGCAGGACACCTTCCACTAGATCAGGTTGCTCAAAGTCCCAGCCTGGCCTTGAACACTTCCAGGGATGCAGCATCTGCAACTTCTCTGGGCAACCTGTTCCTGTGTTGTCTCGGCACCCTCATCATAGATTTCTTCCTTATGTCCAATCTCAACCTGCCCTCTTCAATTGAAAGCTGTTGTCCCTTGTCCTATCAGTACAGACCCTGATAAAATTACTCTCCTTATCTTAGAAGCAGCTCCACTTAGGTATTGAAAGGCCACAGTAAGGAAGAGCTGGCTGAGTTCACACCCCAGATTGAGAGGTTGTATTTGAAAACAGGTATTTTGGTTTCATTAAGGTGAGGGGAGAAAATATGTAATTTGTCATAAAGCCAGTATCTATCAATAGTCTCATTAAAGAAATGGCAGATTTCTAGTTTATGCTTTCAAGAGGAGGTGGAGGGTTTTTATTTTTACTTTCCCTTTTATTATTCATATTTCAGTCTATGCATGGCTGAGATCCTAATGGTTGAATGACTGTCACTCTGTCTGGGGAAAAGTAAAACTGCTACAGAAGTTGTGAGTTAAAACTTGCTGTCTTACATGTTAGAAGTAAAATGAGCTGATGTGGATCACTGCTGCAGTGTGTTCACAACTCCCAGATGTTTTCCTGCCGTATATCTGGAATCAACTAGTTCCTTTTTTTGAAGAATAACTTTTTGTTGAAGACATGTAGGTAGTGAAGTGCAAAAGATTCTATATCACAAAAGAAATATTTGACAAAGCCAGTTCAGGATCCAGGCCAAAGGCAGGTATAATTAATGTTCATTGTTTTTTGTTTCAGTTTTCTTATCTCCCATTTTTCACAAAATTGAAACATGAACATATAGATTACTGTTCTAAAATAGAAATACAAAACAAAGCTTGTGTAAGAGTGTTAACTCAATGGTGACTCTTTGTTTTTCCAAAAAGGATGAAAAGACAGAAATCTGAGTTCTGAGTTGTATCCAGATATCAGTGTTTTAGTATTTTAAAGTGTCAGCACCAAAATAACAGGTCTGTTATTTTTCAGATGTCTAATATAAAACAAAAATATTTACTGTTTGAGGAATATTGAGTGTATCTGGCTGTGCTCAAATCAAGAAAATATATCAACATCTGGTAACCAAATCTGTTAGATCTGTATATTGAACATTGTAAATCCCTGCAGATATATAGAACTGTGAATACTAAAATTAAAGAATTCCAAGTGTTTCTTCATTGAATAATATAGTGTTTGAGACCTGGTCCTAATTTTACAAGTATGTTTATTTTAAAGCTATTCTTCTATTAAATGTTTTTGGGGGGAGATAAAGAAAAATATCTTCCTACCATAAACTGTTTTAATTTTTGTTTCACTAAAAGTGAAGGAAAGCTGTGAACTGACTCTAGTTGTGATTTCATGATCAGAATAATTTTACTAACTCAGCCATCCAGTGATGGGTGAAACTTGACATAAAAATCAGTGTGATTCTAGAGCAGAGAAAGTGCTAAATGGAATGATGAAAGTGGCTATTGCTGGGGGCAGCTGGAGATGAGTGTAAGTGAGATGCTGTGCCTGCTACTGGTCAAGGGCAGTAACTTAGTTTGCTGGAAATAAATCCTAGAAACACTATGGGACTACTGTAAAGTAGAAAGGTCAAATATTATTGCTAACAAAGGCCAAAGAGAAAGTGTCTAAGTTGTATGAGCTGGTAAAATACTATTTTAGTGGGAATCAACGATTAGATTAGTACTTGTGAATTCCTTTTGAATATTCACAAATGTTTTGAGTCTAACATTGTGTAGCATAGTTCTAAGTGGTATTAGATTTTCTTGAGAATGTTTTTACATGCATTAAACTCTTGATTCAAATAATGAGATGTTAATCACAAAATTCAATACTTTAGTTACTTTAGTAATACTGCAACTGGACACAGTAAGGTAGACTTTTCACATTTTTAGACATTAACCATCTTTTATCATTACTCCACAGTGTTTACAAATCACCTTAGTATCTTGTGACACTTTTGTTAGAGGCTTTTTCTCCCCTTCTCTAGTGTGTTTATAGTTCTATAGAAATTGTGCTTCATGTTGTATTTTCTTTCTCCTTATATACTGAATTGCAAGTATAAGTAATGAAATCACGTCATGGGAGGAGAGTTAGATTCCAATAAAAACAGCTTTCATGACAGTATCTTCAAGGGATGATGTGATTTGTGAGTTAGATTAGATTATTCCTCCCATTTTGTAGGGAAACAAAAGATACTAAATGAGTTACTCAGATTTTCTTTACTTAGTCTAGTCCATGGTACCCAGATTTAAAAGCTGTTTTTAATGCAGAGCCTACAAGACAATTACCCAACTTTGGGAGTAACATTATTCAGAATTTAATGATCTAAATTACTTGTGTTTTTAATGGGGAAGGGTTAACTTCCTTCACTGGGTTCACCACTGCCAGTTTAATAAATTCAGGAAAATCAAACCCAAAGTGATTATAAAGGTGAAAAAAAGATTCGGATTTTCTGAAGCAATAATAATCTGGTAATGAAATGTTTCTTTGAGAGTCAGGTACAATGGACTCGAGTGCATAGATGATAATTTTGTTGCTAAAGCCTGTCTGGAAGTGACAACAGCACCTTGGCTAGGAGGTGGGATTTGCTGAGGTGTTTACTGCCAATAATCAAGTACGAGTGTGTGTTTGATAGAAATTACAGTTAATAGGTACTTGGAGTTTTTCTTAAAAATGTAGCAAAAAGGAGACCAAACCCTAGTGTCCCCTGTGATGCTCACTTGTGTACTGTAGTGTCATCCTCTGAGGGGTTGCTAGCAAGGACCTTTTTATTTCACCTGTCCTGAACATAAGACACTTGAACCCTGTTTTAAAGTATTTGCACAAAGTACTCAAAAAGTTTGGAGACAGATCTGTGGGAGGTTTAGTGCTTATTTGTGCACACTATCAGCTTGGATATATGGACTCAGCACTGTAAGAAGTTCTTTTGGGTTCTTACTCATAAAGGGTTCTTATTGAGAACATTCAAAAGTTTTCTCACAGGGACAGAGGTGACACCATGGTAGAGTGGAGGGAAAATAAAGGCAAAAAAATACTTTTCTTGTATTTCAGAATATGAGCTGGTAGTCAAAACTGACAGTGGGCTGACAAATGAGTTTTGATAATGTGTAACTTGTTTTAAAGGTTTTATAAAGAAAATAAAACTAATCAGTCTGTTAGCAAAGACTGGGAGAGTTGGTGGCACTTGAAATTGGGCCTGCAGAATGATGTCCTTGGGCAAAGAAGGAAGCATAAGAAGGAGCCATAAGAAGCTTGATTTGATTGTAAGGTATCTCTGAGTGTGATAGCACAGAGCTGAGATGTCTTGATTTGGATGAATTATGTAGAAGAATTATTGTAATTATTAGCAGTTGCACAAAGGTTTTTTTATTTATAGATGAGATACTTGTAGAAGGGAAGGGCTAGAGAACACTCTCTGTGCAGTTTCTTCAGAGGCCTTGGAAGCAGATGGAAACCCCTCAAAAGCAGTTCATTAGGAGATGGAAAGCCCAGGAAAGTGAAAGAATAAAATTTTAAAATCAGCTTAATTCAGTTTTGTTTGGTCCTGTTGCTGGTCACCAGGGAGGAGCCCAGCCAGCACCTCCTGTTGCACTGCTCTCCTTGAGGAAGGTGTGGGCTGTGCCGAGGGCACCCCTCAGCCTTCTCCATTCCTGTGATTCATCTGTTGGATCCATCAGATAAGCCTCAGCTGTCATTTGTAGTATGAAGTGCCTTAGTCTATTTAATTGTTCTTGGTATGTGAATGGTTCTAGACTGCTTGTCATCTTGACATGGTTTCTGATGCACTTCCAGTTAATTTTTTTTTTTTTAAATAGGAAAGAAATTGAATTAGGAAACAAGTTTGTGAATACACACAGTTGAGTAGCGAAGTTTTGTGTGTATGCTTATATTTTCTAAAATTGTATTTTTTAAGTGTCCTGATCTCTGGGCCAATCTTAATTCTAGATGTTCTATAGGCAGTCATAGTGCAGACCCTATTAGTTCGTGTAATGGTAGGATATATAAATCTATTTGTGCATATGTGTTAACTCCCAAATGTCCCCTACTGTAAGCTGGATTTTTTGAGCTATTTTCTTTTCTGAAACATTCAGGCTGGGATTCAGCTACAGATTAGAGTAGGCATCTGAACCTCTGTTGCAGTTCATAGAAAAATAGTGCACGTACTTCTGTTTGTTCCTTTTGTTCTGTAATTTGTCTCTAAAGCATTGGCAGCACTATCCAGTGGATTACTGTAAGAACAGCTCTACCACAAGAAACTTGCTGAGTCTTTCTTGATTGTGTAGCAAAAAACTTAATAAGCACGTACATATATACATTCATATGTACAAATTGGTCTGCACTGGTGATTGAGGTTTACTTTGGGAGGTTTCCTGATTCTGGGAGGATTGAAGGACTTCTGTTGTGGACCCGCTTTTCTGAGTATTTTGTTTTATTAGGATTTTTCCTTTGAGGTTAGGGTTGGGTTCAGCCTTTCAAGTGATACCTCTTTTAAAACCTGTTCTAGCCTAACTGAGCTCCTATTGCTCTTAAGCTTTTTCTCTTTTGGTGATTGTTGTGTATTTGCTCTGCCTTCCTGTAGAATTTCTGTCTTCCCATATCATGTGTATATATACCTTTTACTCTTTTAAGCATTTTTAAACACAATTTGTGTAGCTGTCCTTTTCAAATTAAGCAATACCTGAACAGATCTGTTGTTTTTGCAAAGGTGTGCTAAGGTTCCTGTTCAAGTGGTCCCTCAATATTTTGAGTCTGTTCACTGTAAATGTCCATCAAGCTTCTTTAGTTCCCTGGTAACTTCTTAAAGAAATAACAATTTACAAATTCTAAAACTTTCCTCTTAGCATCATAACCTGATAAAAATCTGCGTGGTGGTGACTGAGCTCTCCTGTCACTGGGTTTTCAATCTCGGTGCCTTGCCAGTCTCATCCAGCCTGGTGCAGTAACCATGAGAACCCTACAGGTCACATTAAGGGTTCCTGTAGGAGGAATGGACAAAGTTATGAGAAGTTAAGATCATAAATGATCTCGTAATACAAGAGAAATACTATTTCCCACCCATTACCATTCCAATCCTATAAACTGTTTTTGAAATGCAGAAAAGACCTCATCACATGGATCTGCTGTTCTAATTCTCAAGAATAAATCTATGCTAGCTTAAGACTGTACTTTGTTTCTTCCCTTAAATGTTTTTCCATGTTTTTCAGCATGTCCCATTTCCTGCTTTCACTTGCACCCTGCCTGAAGGATGCTGTCATGATTTTACCTAGTGATTCTTGAATCTTTTTACTGACCTTTTTCTTTTTTTTTTTTTTGACTTGGTGTTGACTATCGTTTGTTCCACTAGGTTAATTTCCCTCTCTCTGGCTTCTCTTGGAAAGTATCACATTTGCTATTTCTTTATATTACTTCAGCAGGCTGTGTCTGGGAACTTCACTGCTCACCCCTGCCCCCACTACAATGAAGTCAAATAAGCAGCTGGTACCCTGTCCTGAGGAGGCATTCTACAGATTAGCCAAAACCAAGTAATAAGCACAGTTTTAAATCACTTACTCTCTAGGCTTGTTTAAAATACTTTGTGACTGTGTTTTGATCAGTAATTACAATTAATAAAATCTATCCCGGTTGTATCTTTACATTTTTTGCATTCCTCATTCAGTGATGCAGTTTTTGAAATACTGCTTATTTGTGATAAAATGATTGCCTTGTTTTCTGATTTGTTTATTGATGTGAAATTACATGACTTGTATGAAATGGGATAGGAAATCTTAAGGCCAAATCTGGATCTTTATAATACTGTTCAAGCTGGAAATTTCTACTGAAATCAGGACAGAGTATTTTTACTCAATTACTACTCTTGAGATTATTTAGATAATGGCTTCATAGGTAGAAAGACAGGGTAGAGCTTGTACCTTGTTTCCTTCTGTGTATCTGTTAGAGTGTATGATAAGGGTTTGACATCTTTGGAACAATTCCATTTGCCCACAGCAGTCGTTCAGATTCAATTATAGTCCATGGGGTGAAATGATCGCCTTTAAAAAGGAGATGTCTATTAGAAGTGTTTTATATGTCCTCTTTAAAAGAGAGTAAATGATGTAAATTTCTCACAGATTGTACCTCTAAGTCTCTCCCTTTACTACAGGGAGGCAGGAGGAAAAGCCACCTCTAAATGGATCAAATGTTTTTTGAAAACTGGTTCGACTGAAGTCTCACATTTTTCATCCATATGTTAAGTGTCCAAAGTAATGGAATGCAAGTTAATGCTTATCATGCTTTCAGAATTTTTAGACCAAATATACTGTTATTTAGTTTTCTTAAATACATGTAGGACATCAGGTTATATCCTATAATCACCCTGCACATTTTATTACGTTTGGATGTTTCCTGAAACAGATGGAAATCTCTTCAGAAGCAGAAGAAAATGTATTTTTTGTGACCCAATCAGTATCTCACACATAGTGTGATTTTTGGGCTATGTTCAGAAGCAGAAGAAAATGTATTTTTTGTGACCCAATCAGTATCTCACACATAGTGTGATTTTTGGGCTGTGTTCAGAAGCAGAAGAAAATGTATTTTTTGTGACCCAATCAGTATCTCACACAGTGTGATTTTTGGGTTTTGTTCAGAAGCTTTCATGGGATCAGAAGGGAGTGGCAACTGATTGCTCAATGCAGGGTTGGAGTACGATATAGCCTGACACCTTCAAATGAAGCTGTTATTCTGTGGTTGTGATTTCATGTACTAAAAGTCACATTCTAGTGAAGTTGACTGATTCCAGCAGATTGTTTTGGGTGTGTCTGCGTATGTGAGAATGACTCAAGTCAGTGCAAGGTTCATCACTGAATCCCATGTCTAGTTTGTATCTTCCAGCATTTTTTTGCATAATGTGTGTAATCGTATTTAAGCCTACAAAGAAATGACAAACTTTGAATCTCCTCTAGACTTTCTCTGGCTGTAGCAAAGCAAAACTGTCATGATGTGGGGGGGGGAGGTGTTGGAAGGGAGTCCCTGGCTATAGTGTTTAATGGTGAGTGATCCGTGTGTTCACAGGGGCCGTGGGGGAGTGCCTCCACCACCAGCAGGAGTGCCCAGAGGGGCACCAGCTCCCAGGGGAGTCCCTCCCAGCAGAGGTCCGGTCAGTCGGAGCCGGGGACTTCTGGCACCCAGAGCACGAGGAGTTCCTCCCCCTGCAGGGTACCGGCCCCTGCCACCGCCTCCGGCTCAGGAGACCTATGGGGAATATGTAAGTGGAGCTGTGGATGTGCTGTGCACGCAGTGTGTGTCCTTCTGGAGAGGTGGCATCCCTTCAGAACTCTGTACAGTCTCTGTAATTAGCTCCTAATTAAGTTCTACACCCAGCATCTATGACAAATTGTGGTCGTCTCTCTTTACCCATTCAGACTTGAACTGTTCAATCAAAAAAAAAAATCAGGTTATATGTATACACCACCATAAAGACATTTACGGTGCATTTGGCAAAATAGTTATGTACCTCTTAAATGTTTTATATTAGGTTTCTGCTTTCCAAAAAATCTGAAAAATCACAACGTTTTAGACTTTTAATTCTCAACTAAAACAGAATAATATTCTAATCTTCCTTCCTAAGCCTATCTTTGTGGTCATACAGTTGTTTAATGATTAGACAAGTAAAATATTTTTATGAAAGCTTCAGAACTAATCCTAAAATTTTAACAACGCACAGTGTATCTCAATAAGCCATACATATTCATCTTGATTTTATTGTACTAAACATTAGAATAATATCAAAATACTTTTTATGTTGTCTATGACAAAATTACGCAGTTATTAATTGTTAGGGAAACTTAAATTGAACTTACTGAGCAGCAAGATAGAGAAAAAAGATCATTAAATCAAAGCTATAGTGATAAAAATGAATTTAGTCTTACAGAAAAATAATACCTTCAAGGACAATGCTTTTATTGTCTTACGTATACTGAAGCTTTAGTGTACCCTCTTTACAGCCAAGGGTGTCTGGACATTGTCTGTGTTGTTTAGATAAGCAAAAAAGGAGGTCCTGCATTCCTGAAAATGGTTTTGCTATTTAGAGCTTTTTTTGCTTTTCTCTTAACCCTTCTTTCACCTACCTTCTCCTCTCTTCTCCCAAAGATCCCTACCAAAACCCTCTAAATCAAATACCAGCTTTTGTTCTTTTGACAGAAATCCAGTTTTCTGTACAACACTTACAGCTTTATTTAGAAAGAAGTTTACTGTTGTTAATGTAAACATTTATGCATATAACTGAACAATTCAGAAGAAGTTTATGTACTTCATTAATTTTGAGGAAGAATACTTAATGAGGAAGAATACTTAACAGCATACCTAAATTTCCCCTGGCTATACTTGACTAGTCAGAGTGGGCACTGCAGATGAGTGGTTCTGTCACAATGCTTTCTAAGGCATCAGTCCTCATTGAACAGCCGGTTTCCAGGGCATACATTCTAGAACACATAGAGAGATGGGAGAATATAAACCTCTTTGAGTAACTTCATATTTATATATAATCTATATATAGCTATTTATAGTGTGTGTCTATAGAAGTGGCATGGAAGTAGCTGTTTGACTCAGTATCCTGATGCATGCTTCACTTCTGAGAGAATAATTAGAAAATAGCACTGTACAGAAAAATAGTGCTGTGCTAAATAACTTCTAAAAAGAATGTTCTTTAGAACTGGATCGCTTATCTTCTAAACAAGATACCTTAACTGGGATAGATATAGATGGATGGATTTAGCACTTAAAGCTGTAGTTGATAAAGCAGGGCTATATGGTCCATTTTCTCTTTAGGAGAATGTTTAGCAGGGACATGAGCCATTGGTGTATTGCATGTTCAGAGCTAAATTTGATGCTTGGTATTTTTTTACCTGTCTATTTGCAGTACATTATCAAAGTGCCTTAACTGTGTGTTTTACAGGTTAAGGGAGCACAGTAGGAGTCATGAGCAGTATTTCTGCTCCTTCTTGACTAATTCCTGTTTAGTTATATCTAATATTAAAGCATGAGTTTGCCAACCTGAGCAGAATAAGGTCTTGTTGATTGAGAAGTGTCTGTAGAATGAGAATGTCATGAAGACTGGGGGCTACCATAAGTTATTTCAAGCACCATCAAAGCTTTGGAGACGGCAATATCCAGAGAGGTTACAGAGCAGCCTTTGGAAGTGTATTGGGTTTGTGTGGCCAGGTTTTGGTACCAGAGGGGGTGCAGGAGTGGCTTCTGTGAGAAGCTTCTGGAAGCTTCCCCCATGTCCAGCAGAGCCAGAGCCAGCCAGCTCCAACGTGGATCTGCTGCTGGCCAAGGCAAAGCCCAGCAGCAATGGTGGTACTGCCTCTGGGATCATGTATTTAAGAGTCTGGAGCAGTCTGTTCCTAAAGGGCTTCACCCCATGGAAGGGACCCACGCTGGAACAGTTCATGAAGAGCTGCAGCCCAAGGCAAGGGCTCACATTGGAGAAGTTTGCACTGGTCTGTCCCTGTGGGAGGGAACTGATGCTGGAGCAGGTGAAGAGTGTGAGGTGTCCTGTCTCTGGAGAGAAACAAGCAGAGACAACGTGTGGGGAACTTTGGACAGTCCTCATTCCTATCCCCCTGCATTGCTGTGAGGGAGGAAGTAGAGAATTTTGGAGTGAAGTTGAGACTGAGAAGGAAAGGAAGAGTGTGGGGGAAGATGTTGCCAAATTTAGTTTTTATCTCTCATCATCCTACTCTTGATTTAATTGGTAATAAGATAATTTCCCCCAGATGGGTCTGACTGTGTCAGTAACTGGTGAGTGATCTCTTTCTGCTTTTATCTTGAGCCGTAAGACTTTTGGCATGGTTTCTCTCCCCAGTCCACCTGAGGAGGGGAGTGACAGAGCAGGTTTGGTGGGCACCTGGTGTCCAGTCAGGGTCGATCCACCAGAAAAAAGGCTTTCCACTGAGGATTGGAAAGTCCTGAGGATTCGTGAAGCTTTTCATTCCCTTAGGCTTACAAGCCGTTGCTTTATACTCATTCAACTAATGTCAAACTGCAGCTTCAGGAGGAAGCAAATTGTGTGCAGATGGGAGCTTTGAACCACTCGCTTCTGTAACTCTGTGAATATCTCAAAGGTGATTTAGGGCTTTCAGTATGTAAAGTCCTTGCCTATTTCCTCTGTTGAGAGCAACTAAATCTACTTTGTTACAGACAATGAATTACAAACAGCTTCCATTTTCCTTCACTCCCTTTGCTAACTCTGTGTAGTCCTTGACACAACTGAATTTTTAACACCAATAAGTAACTCAGTTCTGCCTCCTGCTTATCCTGATATCTCTCCTTCCTCTTCTTGATTAAGTAGCTTGTTTTTTTTCTTTTTTTAATTGTTATCATTAAAATGGGAAGGGGAATGGCTACTTCATTCTGAAGAATTGGAAGGGTTACTTCTGGAGGCAGTATTTCACATGGGAAAAATATCACAGGCAAAAAGTCCCTAATTCGAGATGCATTTTAATGTGAGCTCAAGATCAAGAAAACTGTGAACTTTGCTGTGCTGTGTTTAGAGCCCACAGGGGGAAGTGTTCCAGAACCTTGCCCATTACAGGAAGCTTTGTTCAGTGCGAGCTGCCTCTGTCTTCTGTCATCTTTCTGGGGTCTTTTCATTGGTGGCCTTTGAATGCTTTGGCTTTCTCTGCAGCAGTCACACGACATCCTGGACTAGCAGCAATATTTGCACATTTCCCCAGTTCAGTATAAGCAGTTTTCCCACTCCACTGTTGCCAGTCTCACTTACTTAGGAGTCTCAGCCCCAGAACTCATTTCTCCTGAGACCCCACCACACTGTTACTACCATGATGAAGTTCTTGAAGCCACTTATCATTTTCTCTGTAGGCTGACTCTTTAATAGCTCTGGTTGCTATGATAAACTTTCTCTGAAGACTAACAGGACTCTCATTTTTATTTCCCCAACTGCTTGGGTCAGGAGAAAACCTATTGTGACATGTGAAGCATGGCCAGGTTTATTTTTGTAATAGTTGGCTAAGGGAAACCATACTAGGTGGATGCTACATTTATTGAAGCACTTAGAGATGGTTTCAGAAACATTTTTCTCATAATTAAATGTTGAAAAAATTTTCTCATAATTTCTCTACTCATTGAACTATATTGTGTAATAGATAAAAATATTTTTATGTATTTTTAAGCTGACAACTTACTCCACTAAGATAAGAAATAGAAAGTGTATGTGACTACTAGCTGAAAATTTTAATCTTTTCCACAATTTTCCATTAAGCAGGAAATTAGTAACAGTGTAAGGTCAATTCCTCAGCGAATGTTCAGTCAAACATAGGTTAGAACAGAGCTGCTTAGTCTCAGTTACTGTCTCGTAACACTTTCTGCTCTTGGCCTCGTCCTGCTGTCATCTTCTTAGCAGCTTCCAGCCTCTGAGGCTTTTTTCCAAATTAGCCAACACAGCAGTGGGACTGAAGCTTTTTGAGAGTATATTTTTATTTGATGCTATTTTCATTTTTCAAAGGCAAATATTTTGGAAATATTCTGCCAGTGTTTCACTTCTGTACTCTGCATGAATGTATTTGTGATGATGCCATGTCAAGTCCTGTTTTGGCTGCTTAAGTGTGTTAAATGCAAAGTGAGTTTCATCTGAGTTCATAATCAGATTTTTGGGCATTAAGAACTTTAAACATGGATTTGGAACCTGTTTCTCTGGGAGTGTGGAATGTCTACACTGAAAAAAATAACTCATCAGTCTAGCATGTTATGGCCAAGACTTGCTTCAACACTACTTTGAAAGGCAGTCAGATCTAAATATTCCTCCCAGTTCTGGGGGAAATTCGTGGCAGAGCTTTATTCCTGTTTGTGGTTATTTATTGATGTTTTCTGGTCTTCAGACAAGGGTTAACTCAGTGGCAGAGTTTTCTAATGCACTGACAACATGTATAATTTCTAGCAGCTAATGCTTCGATGACATTGCTTTGTGTATTAAGAAATGGAACTAAGATGGAATGTCTACCAATAAGAGACCAAGGGAGCCTTTCTAATGTTAAGTAAATTTTAACTTGAAAAAGAGCATTGTGAATTACTTCCAATTAGATGTCAAGATTATTTTAACTTGGATACAGGTACAGGCTACTCAGAAGGATGTACAGAATAGCTGGATGCCAAAAAGTTACTGATAACAATAAAATTCAAAATCTGTTCTTAAAAATCTACATTTGGTTATTTCTGCTTTCTGCAAAACCATAAAGGTTAGGGATTTTTTTTTAAAGTTTTATCATTTCTGAAGCATTAATTTCTGGATATTTCCAGAAATACATTACTTTAACTGATCAACAAAGCCGACTTCAGATTTAGGATTGTAATTCTCGCACTAAGTCTGCATTGTGAGACTATAATTAAAACTGTCTGTGTACTGTGAAGTACATGGGTATCACAGATGTGACAATAGCATGAGACTGTTTGTTCTGTGTCCCATGAGAAATGGGGAAGACCCAAAACATTACCATAACCTGCTGTCTAACAAGACCTCTCCCAAAATAATGAGCCGATGATGTGTTGTCTTTGTAAAGTGAAATCTCGGTATTTTTCTGGTAGTGGAAGGCCTGTGGTTCAAATTCCTATGGCAGGTATTCATTTTCCCTTGGTTCTCTCTGGAGATGATGTGCTGAGCATCAGGGTACTGTCCCACCATACACAGTGCTTTCTGTCCTGTTGGTTTTGCAAGAAATCCTACAAATTTGTGGTAAGCCTTAGGGAAAGTGGTTTCACAAATAATATTTGGCTGGATGGCTAAGAAATTCATTTCATGATCCAGTGATTATTACAAAATATGAACGTAGGTATCAATTAGTGAAAAGAATGATTGCAAAGTCTTAATATTTACAGGGGAGAGCCCATTCCATTGAAAAAACCTATAGCCTGTTATTTAGTTCACTTTCTTAGAAAGCCAGTGCAAATTCTGTTTTAATCTCTGGCCTTGAGCCTGAATTCCCTGTCTCCCTATTGAGATCATAATTAATTTAGATTTTGAAAAACTGAAAATTAGGATTAATGTGGACACAATTTCTTGGAGCTATTAATACACTGCTGATTTGGCGTGGTGAACTGTTTTAAAAATAGAGTTTTCTCATTAACATCCACTTGCTGTTTGGAGTTGAAAAAGGTAAGATCTGTAGGAAAAAAGGAGAAAAAACTGTATACCATATAGGAAAAGCAGGTTTTTTTATTTGCAAATAAAGGCTTCTTGAAGTTGAAGTGGCAGAATATTAGTGAAAGTCAGGGCTAGTCCAGATAACGTGAGACTTTGCAAAGAATTTAAATTCTTGAATGGAGTTCAAGTATAATTTCAGTATCACTTTGCAAGATTTATACTATGTTTTAATTTACCTTGGTCTTGTGAGTGTTGATAGCTTCGTAATGACATACAGCATTCTAAATCAGTGTTTTTATTTGCTTAGTTGTTTTGAGTTTGAAGCTTTTTGTTTGGTTTCCTGGAAAAGGGCTTGAATTAGCTTCAGTGGCTTAAGAAGTAGAGAAATCATCTTTTGTCCTTGCTGTCCCTGTTCCCCTCTGTGGAAAATGTTGTGGTTTCCATTTAGGTATTGCACCATTTTTTAAGCAGTTTGTTTACTGAGTTCTGGCTTTTCAGGAGTGCTAACACTATTCTTAAGTTCAGGAGGAGTTCGAGTAAGACTTTTAGAAAGCAAGTTCATAACATGAAAACATTATTTCTTGGCTTTTCCTTCACAATCCAATGTTCTTTTACATAGTAAGTAAGACAAGCAAGAAGAGATAAATGTAAAAAAAAAAAGGTTCCAAATGCTATGCCCTTCAAGTAATTGTTTTGTTTAATTTTGACTCTTTTACCTTCTGTGGGGTTTTCAGGATGAGATGGAGAGAGAATGCAAAATGGCTCCATTTTCCCAGGAATTTGGGTGGCATTGGCTGTGGAAACAGTGCAGTGTTTTGGAGAAAAGGCTGAAAAGGTTTTCCCCTTGCCTATCTCAAAATTCATGTATAAAGTTCCTATAAAATTCTTTTCAAAGTGTTTTAGTTTAAGCTGCTTATCTAAAACTTAGTATTATTAAATGAGCATGAGTCTTCCTGATTCCGACACTGCTCCCTGCTGTTGAGTATAGAAAACCAGACTTGTTTTGCTCTGATAGTAATTTGGTTTAAATGTTGCTGTCTATATTCATTAGCAACTCCTCAGGGTTTTTTTGAGGTGCATGAAAAACAATCCACTCCTGCATCTCTCATTCCAGGAATACCTTATTTGTTCTGGTTGGATATGCACTAGGCTCCTTCTGGATGAAAACAGATGAAAATCTCCAAAATACGAGCTTACAGTCTGTGCATGCTTGCTGCTAATGTCCTTGGTGTTGGCACTCAGACTTTAGATGGTTGTAGCTTCCCATATTGGTTTTGATTGCCCCATATTCCCTGTTGATTAAATGAGGGGGGGATGTTATTCCCACGTAACAAAATGGCTGTTCCTTCCCTTTACAGTTCTAATTTGCCGAGAAAAGTTCATTGCACTGCACTGATGTTGTTTCATGTTTTCTCCTTCAAGTTAATCTCTGCACAAACTTTTTTTTTTTTAATTTGATAGTTTTTATCTAAAAGGAATCTGTTCCTCCAATATTCTGGGATAAAGTAGTGGTGTAAGTATTAATTTCAGAGACTGATGAGGTAAAAAAAAGCACAGTCTTTTAGCTGTAGTGGTAATGGCCCTTATTTTTTCCCTTGGATGGATTTCCTTAGATGAGAACAGCTGGAAAATTGATTTCTTATTGATTTCATGATTTTTTTTCCCCAGTGCTGCAAATGGCCTTTTTCTTAAAGGCCACTTTTACCCTCTTCTTGCTTCCTGTTTCTCTGTCTTGTTCTTTGAAACGTTGTTCATTTTCCTTAAAGAGGGTCCAAACAGTAGTCTGTCATTGTCACTGCCAGCAGATTACAATTTAAAACCACCATTTCCTGTTCTCCACTACCTGGGGTTTGTTTAGAGTACTGTTGTAATTAAAAAGCACTTAGAGCAAGGCTTAGCGTGATTTATGTTTTGGGGGGTGCAGAGGTTTTGGCAAAGATTGCTTTTACCATTTTTTGACCCATGATAGTGACTTAATATGAAGGGTGCATATTTACACTTTGCCTTTGATTCTATTAATGAAAAATGTCTGTACTTTACATGGAGCATTTAGAGCTACCTGTGTTGCTCTTTGGATTTATATCACCCGTGGGCACTATCATTGAGACCACTGCAGGCAGAAGCTTCTTGAAGTAGAAATGCTTACAAGTTGGCTTAATAAAGGACTTTACTAATAAGTTTTGAGATTTTACCGAGTAATTTCATATTCTTTTTGGATGACCTGTGTTGTAACTGCAGCTTCTGTTAATTGGGGGGAAGATTCTTAAGCCTGAAATCAAGACAGTTGCTCTTGATACCTTCCTGGTGGATACTTCAAATGTTGGGTGATAAATACCTGTAGTTTAGGAGCACTTCAGCATTTTCAGCTCTTTTTTCCCTGCATTTCTGTTGTAAGCACAGACTGTTCAGCACACTTGGCTGCCTTTTGATCAGACTAAATCTGATAAGAGTTTTCTAGGTTATCCTGAAAAGTAGAATAATGAATAACAAAGAAAAGGCTTCTGTTCATGGAATCAAGACATGATCTGGTGTGGGCTTTTGGGTTTTGATGTGGGAGATGAACTATGGGCTTGCCAGTAAACTTTCTGATATCTGAGTACATTTAGGAAAAGCTATTTCTAGACATATGTAGTATGAATAGAGAGGGAAGTCCATTGTATTACATTTAGTATACAGACACTGTCATCCATGTGAAGAAGAATAATGGCTTTAAATATAAAAGTGAATGCTTTTATAAGTACCAGTAAAATGCCCAAAAACCAGCAGGAAAAATGTAATGAGAAGATTCTTATGAAGGTGTAATTCTTTTGTTATCATGTAGAAAGAAATCTGTATAGCAATGCTTGGGCTTAGTAGAATGTACTTCGTACAAAGATGTACTTTAGTACAGGATTTCTGTGCATATAAGTTCAGTCCTGTCCATTTTCATTATATATGTGCAAAAATGATAGTTACTTTCATTTAAGTAAGCATGGTATTTTATAGTACTGAAACATGCCAGATGGTCAAGGGTATTTCACCTAAATACTAAATAAAGAAAACATTTGCTGAAGCCACTAGAGGTCTGATTCAGAAAGAAAATACTCAAGTAGTGTGGATTTAATTTAAAATGTAAAAAATTCTATCTTGGTTGACCTTATTTGTAACCTCCTGGAAGAGAAAGTTTTCAAATACTGCATGACTAAGAGCAAATACTGTCAGACCTAGTTCAGGGAAAGCTCTGAAACATACTTCAGCTGCTCCTGCCTAATTGCTACTTCAAAGGAGTCGTGCAGAGCAAACACGTATTTTGGAATTTTAATCTCTTATTTCTTAACAGAACAAGCTATTGAGAGCAAACCCATTCTATTTTTTGAGCATGTTGCACATGTTTATCTTGTTTTTAGTGTAAACTTCGAGGTTTATAGCTGTAAATATTAGGGAAAAATTCTTTCCTATGAGGGTGGTGAGGCACTGGCACAAGCTGCCCAGAGAAGTTGTGGATACCGCATCCCTGGAAGTGTTCAAGGCCCAGCTGGACAGGGCTTGGAGCAACCTGGTCTAGTCTGGACACATGGAAGGTGTCCCTGTCCGTGACAGGGAATGGAACAAAGTGATCGTTTCAGTCCCTTCCAACCCAAACCGTTCTGTGATTCCATGAAGTTCATCAATAAAAGATAATTTATCTATTTAAGCGATTATAGTAATCTCAAAAGCACAGGTTGATGATTTTAATTCTAAGTGACAGGAGTCCCACATATAAGCCACAAATCAGGTGTCTTTCCATACAAGGCTTCTAAGAGCCACCTTCAACATCATAATGCAGGGCTTAATTTCAGGAGTTGTCAACTTACTAACACACAAAGTGGTGAACAGTAATGAATCCTGGGCAAAATTCTCTGGAACACAAATTCTAATAAAAGAAATAGTTCCGTCTGGTACAGAATGGATCTCCCACAAATTTCCCTTTTGTTCTCTTAAACATCTTATGAAGGATCTTTTCATTTCAAATTACTTCGTTCGTCTGTTTTCAAGAAGTCATAGAAACACAATAACTTCAAAGTAGTCTCTTACCGCCTTTTCTTCGTGATCCATTTTTTCAGTAAAATAGTTAACATAAATGTGAATGAGAAGACTGATTGCTCAAGAGGTCTCTAATGATTCCTTAGCGGCAAAGCTTTCCCATCATGTTAAAAGGTTAATTTCAGTTCTTTGCGTTCATTTGTTGCCATTGCTGGATTTGCCTGGTTTGAAGTTTGGAAGCCCCTCTTAGGGATGGCTGGTTCACAGTTGGGAGAGTCTATGTGAGGAGACCAAATGTCGTGTAAATGTTCTGGAACAGAGCAAATAAATTGGCTCAGGCAGCTTTTGCTGTTGGTCAGGGTCCGTATTGTTAACAGATGTCTGTGTATTGCATCAATAAGTAATAAAATGCCTGTTTGGAATAACTGCCAGGAGGCAGTAGGGTTAGGGGTTAGTCTGTGGCTTATCAAGAAAAATCCATACCTGATAGGCAAGAAAATCCTGAGAGTCTGTTTTAATTTTCAGTTTCAGGGTAGTGAATTACTGAAAGAGAAAATGCATTTCCTTTTAACAGTGACTGTTTATCCATGGATCTCCACACAGCTGACAGTTGAAAGAATCCTGGTTTCTTCTTCCAAACCAATGAATAAACTTACTCAACTGTGCTGGCAAATATGCAGAGACACCCTTCTCCTAATCACTGCTGGGGAAAAATCATGTGCACTGATCTAGCAGTGGTGAAGTTCTATTGATAGGCAGTTGCCTGTTTTCCATAGAAGCAATTTCAAATGTCTGGAAAGTAGGAAAACCTACCAAAAACTCACAGGAAATTAGGTTTCGTATCAGTTGTTTTGAGGATGTCACTGGCATCTGCTACAGAAAGCTGTCAGATTCCCATCATTGGAGATGTTTTCTACTTGAGTTGCACAATCCATCCATCATTTGTCATCCCTATCTAATTGATACTGCTTGTTGCTTTTGTTTTCTGTCATTGCTGAAAGATTCTTAAATGTTCTTTTTCATAGAAATGTTGGTTCTTTCATGAGGCTTTATCCTTTAGTTGCGAGGGTTGGATACACACTTATTCAGAAAACAACACTTTTATTTATTTGTACACACACACACACACACACACGCATATATACATATTTATATTAAAGATGATCCCCCAGTCTTCACAGTGTCTTGCCATTGGGTCTTTCTCATCTGACAGACCTGGACAAGATACTCCTAAATATCCATTGAGGTGTTTGGCGTATTTAGATAGGATTTAGATATTAGGATTTCCTAGGAATGAATGCAGTGGATGTGGCATTTCTACTTCTACTATGTTTAGTTTACACCACTCAGGTGGTGTATTATTGGACAAAACAGTAAATTGATGACAGTTCTTCAGATTTCTATAGCTCATCCCTCTCTATGAAAACACAATATCACTGTCGCTTGTTTTTATCTTAAACTTCTGTATGGCTGGGGTTAGGGGTTTGTTCAAATTGGTGTTCAAATACAGTGTTGTTTTGGGAAGTGTTACAGTGTATACTTAAATGGTGTGAATAATATGGAGAGAAGTAAGAAGTCCTTACTTCTAGTTTCTTGTTCACTGCTAAACTCCCACAGGTTGAAGAGTATTCACAGGGCATGCAGAGTAGTAAAACTATCATTCTTACTAGGCATAGCTCTAGGGAAGTTCTTTCCTATCCAAAGTCTACATACAATATTGAATTTATTGTCCAGAAATAAGTCAGATACCTAAGTCAATTGCACAATATTTATTCAGATGTTTTGATTCCTGAGATGCCTCCCAGAGGTTTCCTGAAGATCAGGAGCTCACTCAAACTCAAGAACATGGAGACATGAAATGTTTGTACTGTCTCTGCACAAGCCAGTGTTAACCAAAAAAAATTTTTTTGAAGTGCATTGCAGTAGCTCAAAGTACCATTACAGAAATTGTGGTCTATAATTTCTAGATAGAAGTAGTCTCTGTTAATATTAAGATCTTGCCACTTCATGGTGTACATAAGTTATACATACATTTCAGGAGAGTGTTCTCTCTCACATATAGAACTGGGTTACTGCTCTGTTTCTGGGGTGTGCTTGAAGTTAATATTGCATCTTATATATCATTTCAGGAGTATGATGATGGCTATGGAGCTGCTTATGATGAACAAAGCTATGATTCCTATGATAACAGCTATAGCACTCAAGCACAAAGGTAAGCCTCCAAATCAGCTGTAACTACAATTGAAAAATTCTGTGCTTGGCCAGTTAGTTTTACTTAAGAGTTTTTCAATTTCATCTTAAACAGCAAAAAGTTTATGAGAGGATTTTAGAAATAACCCCCATGTTACTTGTCTTTACTATCACATAAGTTTAAAAGTTAAGTTTCTGAGTGGCTGAAAAGAAACAGAACTGAGAACTTGTAACAGTTTTAGTGATGCCAAACCTTAAATGAAAGCTCTCAAGAGTTCAAGGAATTCGGGAAAATTTAATTCAGATTCATTGTGGGAGGGAGGAGTGGGTAAGGAGGGGAGAGGAGAAAAAAGACATCTTTATAAGAGGAATTAAATAGCCTGAAACACAATTGATTACATTTTCTTACTGTGTTAACGAAGTTATATTCCAGTATTTTACCTGTATTTGACTGTAATAAAAGTATGCCCTTCTGTTTGTTCTACTCCTCTGTGGAATTCCTTGTGACAAATTTGATTCTCTTGCCATTTGTTTTCCTTCTCCCACTTCATTTTCAGCAGTATTTTTAAGTGCTTTTAATATTTTTTTTTCTTTTTTTTTAATTTTGCATTCTTCAGAGGAGTCAGTATTTGGCAACTCCGTGAATAACACTGGGTCACAGTGTGACCCAGTGAGGGGAAATATGCTGTGAAGTACAAACTGCTTCCTTTAAGTGATAGTTCGAACTTCATGGCAAAAATCCCATTACAATTTAGCAGCTTGGCTGATCATCTCCACTTCTGGGTATTTCCAATGTGCCTGTCTGGAAGGGGAACTTCTGTGCACCTTTTACTGAGTTGTAATTTATTTTCACTCTTTCTCTCAGACCAAGCATTCATAATTTGCTCAGTAGTAGATGTTTGAATGTATTTGACAATGTCTTGAAATTTTATGGCAAAGTTATGACCTGCCTCTGAGGTAGGGTTACTGAGGTTCCTGTTAATAAATCCCTTGTGGGGAATTGGAGTCAAACTGAATAGTTTATATGAGGCAGATTTGTTCTATCTTCTGCTAAATATGTTAGATTTACAATGCAGCTTTATCTGAAACAGTACAGAACTGTTACAGCAAAGTTGAGAACAAGCTGTTTACACCTGGCATCTGCTTTGCTGTAGTGTTGTCACACCCAACTTCAGTTTTGTTGTGTAAATGAATATTTTTCTGTGTTCAACAACTTAGTCAATGTGAAAAAGCATAGTGGAAAGTTCAAGTGTCGTTATTGTTGAGAGCTAAAATAATGAAATTGCCTTTGTGTCTGATGCTTGGCTCCTACAGACTTCAAGCTTGATAAAAATATGACTTAAGAAATCAGCAGTGTAGAATCTTCAAAATATGAGACACTGTAGAGTGTTACATTTTGAGAGCAGTTACTAGTAATGGATTTTTTTTTCCCCCCAAAAGACAATTGCCAAAGTAGTCCTCAACTTTTATGTTTGTAATTTTGTTCTGGCTTCCTGCTTGTAGTGTTGGTAAATGGGTTTATTGCACACAAATGTTTGGACTTCATTACAAAGTCATTTGCCTGAGCCAAAATTAAACCTTACTTGGATTTGATTTTTTTTCCACATTAAGGTTTTCATTGAGATTTTCTTCCTTTGAACTAAAATTAGGAAAAAAGCAAATCTCCCAAGGAATGAAATTGCTCTTATAAAGGATTAATACATAAGAACATGTGTAATATTCTTAGATACATGTGCACATGCTTAGCTGTCTAGAATGAGATCCTTCATAAAATGATTGCTCTACTTTGTATTTTACCTGTAGTCTCACAATACATATATTGTTAGATTTTAATGAATTTTTTATCTTTTTGGTGATTGCTTGACTTTTTCCCCTTATTTTCTTAAGTGCTCTGTGGTAAGAGAAAACAAGAAATTATTCACTTGCATGTTTCTCACAGGATATCAACACTCATTTTCTGGCATATTTTCTGGCTTGGCAAAAAGATTTTTAGGATAGTATTGGCAGGCAAGAAGTAATAACTATAAGCAGCCATCTGAGCTACCTAGACAAGCATTCCTGTCTTTAATCTGAATATCAAGTAGTAGCTCATATTGCAAAATATCATTGTGTAACCACTATGAGATACTTACCATATTTAAGTGCATTACAATGCCGTTACTATGAAGGAAATTAGGGAAATTGCATTGTTTTCATAGTTTAGCCTTATTTCATTCTTGGTATTTTTTGCCCTCATAAAACCTGGAAAGAAACTGCTTTTGCACGTGGAGAGCAGTCATGAGTTTAAAATTCATTTAGTGACCAGCACATGGAAATACTCTTCGTTTTCAAAGATGAAAATAGTAATCTTGAAGTAATAGTATTTCTAGTAAGTCTTCTGATACTGATTTCTCTAGAAATACTGTGATAATAATGACACTGCGTAATAAAGAGGAAATTTGAGAAATAGCTAGTAAACTGAAACTGAGTTGTCTCATTAGATTACTTGCAGTAGTTTTTAGTATATGGCTAAGTTTGAGTGCAGGAACAGGGCTTAATGCTCACAAGTGTACATTGTGTGATATGGTGGAAGTACTGACAATGCTAATTTTTGTTTTAAACATTTTGCTTATTTAGTGATTCCTTTGTTAAAGATGGAAACTTGCAATAGAATTTTAAATATCTTTAGGAATTTTGGAGGTCTGCAAGAGGTTGCACACAGCAAATCTTCCGCTATAGGTGCACAGGAGTGCATTCTCCAGATTCAACCTTCAGCACAACACAGTGTGACTCTCCTTTATTGCTCTTTGAATTTGGATATTTCAAATGTATTTCCCAGAAATGGCCAAATCTGAGATGGATTAGGACGGGTGACATGTCTAGATAGGAAGAATAGGACACTGTGTATGTCTGTGTGCATTAAGGTAGTTGAGATGTTTGTTCCGCAAATAAATTATTCCTGTCTATATACTAACTGCTTGCTGATAGTAAATTTTGAGTGGTTAGAAGTTTAATGGTATTTTATTTGACATTGTGTGAGACTATCCTTCCTTGTGCCTGGCAATCTGAAGTTTTAGTTTAAACCTGCCACAGCACTAACAGAGAGAGAAACATGACCGTTTTCTGATAGTTTCATCTATTTTAATGCCCTGTAATCCTATAAAAAAATGTTGTTTTCCTTTAGAACATTTTATTATCCACTGTTGATTGTTCATGCAACAAAGCCCCAAATAGTGCTTCAGGATGTCTTTAACAGAATTATTTTTTATGGTTGAAATGACTTAAAATATCCCTTGAAGCTGTACTGTGCTTTGCTAGATCCTTAATTGATTTTTAGAAGATTAAATTATATGTATAATTTTTTGCAGAGGGATTGTTAGATGATACTTTTATCAGTATAAACTGGGATGTTTATTCAAGTGGACTGCTTAGTCTTGTTATAAAAAACCAAAACAATCTAAAATTAAAAAAATATTTTGCAATTTCTGAAAATCTGAGGATACCAAATATTTCATAGAATCATATAATGGTTCAGGTTGGAATGGACCTCAAAAATCATTCAGTTCCAAGCTTCCTGCCATGGGCAGGGACACCTTCCATCAGACCAGGCTGCTCCAAGCCCATCCAACCTGGCCTTGAACACTCCCAGGGATGGAGCATGCACAACTTCTCTGGGCAGCCTGTGCCAGTGCCTCACCACCCTAACAGTAAAGAATTTCTTTCTAATACCTAATCCAAATCTCTCCTCTTTTAAAGCCATACCCTCTTCTCCTATCACTACATGCCCCAATATGCAGTCAGGCTTTAGGGTTATATGATATGCAGTCAAGGGCATGTTATGCAGTCAGGAATTCCTTCATAAAATTTCATATATATATATATATATATATATATGTATTAATTTCACATGTGCAGTGGTGTGCCAAAAACCTTTTGTAAATATAAATTGTAATTGTAATTGTGAAAGCCAAACCCATGACTCCTGATGCTGATATTTGCCTATGTCAGAGACATGGAGACTTGTCACCAGCATGTATGAATCCTTACACAACTTAGCTCACTGTTAAAGGACTGCCCAAGCCTGTCTAGAATTGTATTTATCTCCTTGGATTTATTGCAGAAAGCAGTGGGTGCTTTAATGGCCTGGTGTGCTAGACCAATTTTATTATGAAAATTCATCTAATAGTATTGTGGAGCAATCGTGAGGATTTAGTTGAATCTTCATTTAAAATTGTAGTTTAAACATTTTCAGCATGAAAAAAATCTAGTTATTTTAAATCTCTGAAATAGGTTTCAATTTGAGCCAAAGTGGCTTTGGTCCCTTATGACTCCATACATGATCTGCACAAGTGTTTGCGAGGACAGTAATACGGGAAAGGGAAATGGATGCTAATAAATCAGTTGTCACTGTCAGCTCACTGTTTAATGTTCTCTAGAATACATAAGATTTATCACTGAGGAATTGTAGAATAATGGTGGTGTATGGAAACAAAGTCCACCAGGGAGATGTACTACATCATTCGGATTTAGCACTGCCATCTGCTTAATGGCATTGAGATGACTACAGAGGTACTTATGATCAACCATTCATAGCAGTGACAGATGCTGCAGAGAGTTAACATGCCAGGGAACGAGGTTTGGTCTGAAATCCAGATTATGTGGCAAGGTTGCTGAGAAAGGGGGCTGGGTTTGTTTCCTTTCCAGTAGCGTTAGAGGGTTTACTGTGCACTTCTAAGTTTACTATCGAGAGAGAATGGCTAACACAGTTACTGTAGTGCAAAATAAAAATGTGGAGAAACCCCATCTGTCTGCTTCAGGCACTCAGAAGTTTCAAAGAACTTCTTTAGGCTTGTCTGGTAGCATTTAAAATGGGATACTTTTCCTAAGGGAAAAAGAGGAGCTTTTGTCTAGCTTTATTTTTTTAGCCTACAATAGAGATCAGCAGCCTAAACTCTGCGAGGAACACTTCGTGTAGCTCTGTGCCGGTGTCTGTTGAGGGACAAGAATGAGTCATTTATGTAGTAATGTCATTTTGTGTTTAATTACAATTTATAATTTTAAAAATGTTTTAGATCTTCAGTGGAGGTGATCTCACCTTCACTCTGTTGCAGAATTTAATCTAAACCCACGCATAAAAGTGGAAAAATTAAGACTCAGAGAAATTGCTGGCTTTACGGTTTTCTGCATTGTTTTCTGGTTTCCACGTTTACCTAACAGTGCTGTAGATTTCTCTTGGCAACAATCATTTTGCCATTGGCTTAAATAGCATTTCTCAATTGCTCTTTGTGCATATCTAACGATAATTACTATCACTTCAAATCATACCAAAATGTGATAAATTCAAATCCCTGCAAGTTCCCTGTGAGCCTTGGAGCCACCCAGTTAACCTAATCTGATCTGAGGGAATTGGCATATTCTCTTTAGTACACCTACATTTATTCAGTGCCACTAAATCATTGTGTGGTTGTTATGTGTTGGGAAATAAGAACTACATGCTGAAACTTAGATCATATACTTAAATGCATAAAAACATAACTGCCCCTATGGTAAGTCCTAGGCACATTAAAAACATGATGTTATGAATAATGTAATCGTTAAGGTTGAGAAAGAGCTCCAAGATCAAATCCCGCTGTTGACCCAACTCTACCATGTTCACCACCAAACCATGTCCCCAGCTGCCACATCCACACACTTTTTAAGCCTTTCAGGATGGTGTTTCTTGGGCAGCATGTTCCAGTGCCTGACCACCCTTTCCCAGTTTTTCCCAATATCCTGTATTTCTCACATGGAAAACCTTTCCACATTCTCCTTTCAGGTAGTTGTAGGGAGTGATAAGGTTCTCCCTGAGCTTCCTTTATCATCCACTACCTTCTTTACCATTTATTTCAAAAGTGACTGATTCAAGACAGAAAATTTCTTTGTAGTAGGGAAGACTATGCACAAACACCTTGTGGCATGAAAGGTTTGAGGAATTTTGTGTTTGGTAGCTTGTGGTGGTTGCTTAAGAATGGAGAAGCTGGATGTTGGGTTGAAAAGGACTTAAAAAACCACCTGAAAATCTGGCAGTGGCCATTGTTAAACTGATGCCTGAAGAATACAACTAAATTGGTTTGCTAAAATCCTTCAAATCTCTAAATACTGCTTTTTATGTTATTCCAGAGGCACTTACAGTTACAAGAGAAGCTGATTCCTAGTATGTAGCTCTCGGAAATACCCTCCTCATTTTCCACTAGGAACTCAAATTTTCAGGTGTTTTTTGAAACTGTGCTTGGTAGTCATACAAAAGATGATGACATTTCTGTTTAATAGGAGGATTTTCATGAAGAGCTGAGCATATGGATTTGAAATTGGCTTATGGAGATGTTGCTATTGGTATTTGAAAGTTAATTGCTAACAGTTTGTTTGTGATCCTCAGTGTTTTAAATTTACATTGTTGAGTTTGTCAGCAATCATGCATTTCCAGGATGTATAAATATGCATTATATGCAAATGAGTGTCTGTTACTGTAGTTTTCCAAGATGTAATTCTCTCCATTTTACTGCTTGTAGCTGTTTGTATTTCATGCTTTGACTTATAAATCAAATCAATCCTCAGGAGTTTGATTTCTGGGGATTGTGCAAAGGGTTGGCATCTTGTGTTGCTGTTGCTTATGAACTCCTGGTATGTATGAGAGTGTACTGGAGGTTATAATTCTGCAAAATAAAGCCTTAAAGCATTAGCATAAATAAGCTAATGTAGCTTTTAACTGAAAATCCTAAAGTGTTTTCTTGCTTAATTTTTGCAGTTATATTATTGAAAGAGATTATTTACTGCAGTTTTTCAGATCTAATTTTTCAGGTTTGGATAGATGTTTTCTTTTTTTATTACATGTTGAGATGTGACAAGGTAAACTATTCAGAAGTGCCTCAGTAGCATAGATAGTTTTAAATGCGAATCTGGTGTATTTTAATTTTTTTAATTGATTTACAGAAATCTGGTCTGAAATGCCAGTAAAAAGACTAAAATCATTCAGCTGCAGAGATGGAAAAAACAAGCATATCTCATGGTGCGCTCATAAACTGGAAAAGGTTTTTTGAATCCTCATGGTGATATTGGTAGATGGCTTCACTGTTTAATAAATGTTAGGTTTACTCTTCATCTGTACTAATTATACTCAGTAAAATTAATTTGGTTCTCTTCATGATTTTTCTATTAAATTTAACTGTGACTGTGCCTCCATATTTAGGAAACAAGTAAAAATGCATTTGAAAATAAATTTAGAAAACTGTTACAGAAAACTAATATGCAGGTGTTATAGTAGTACAAAAAGTAGTAACATCAAATTACGAGTATTGAGGAATCAAGAAAAGTCATTATTTCATAAAATTATATCAATTTTGCATGATTGGTTTTATTTTACTTAAGTGATTTTACAGCATCTTAAACTGGATGGTTGAATTCCACAATACTATTAAAGAGGATTATTATTTGATAGGATTTTGAATTTTTTTCCTTGACTGATTATACAAGTGAAAACATGAGGAAAGGGAAGGTCAGAATGGATCTTCGAAGTCCAAAATAGGAAAAAAAAATCATTTATGGGGAGTATTTTTTAAATATTAAGTGCTGTGTTGTAGTTATTAGTGGTAACTTGTGGAATTATATTATTATATATATTATATAATAATATATAATAATATAATAATATATAATATATAATTATTATATTATAGTTCAAAACTCTTAGTTATATGAAGGCTTCACTTTAATTACAGGGTGGGGTTTTTTTTGTTTTTCTTAAATAAGGTGTTTTAAGCTTGGAGGATGGAGATAACAAAGAGGAGTGAAGAGTTTCCAGTTGCCAGGCATCAGCAGGATGCTGTAGAAATGGTGCTGGCTATATAGGCTTTGGAGACAGAACATGGATAATTACAAATTAAAGTTATTCATTTAGAAAGGACTGCTCAAATGTCTCACATTATAATTAACTTTCCAGCAGTTTGATTAAGAGATGCAAGGAAGAAAGACTCCATTGTCTCTCCAGACTAGAGAAAGGACATCTTAAATTTACATTTGTGGTAGACAGAGAATGACATATATATAGAGATACATATAGGGAAGACTTTTTTTCCCTGGTGTAAGGTGAAGAAGGATCTTCACTGGTAACTCACACTTGGAAGCCAGTGCTTATTAGTTGAATGAGAAATCAGGCTGCATTAGCTCAGAGCTTATTTTTGTCACAGGACATGTTTTTGTAGATGAAGATTTGACCCTGTTTTGCTGGTTGATGGTCAACACATTTTGTCTGCTTACTAGCAGTAATTGAAAGTTGCAGTTTTCTCTCTGACTACCCTGTTGTATTCAGTTTGCTTTCAAGGGGAGAAAAATATCCTTTCTGTTGGTAAGGAAATACCTACTTAATTGGGCAACTTAAAAATGGGAGATGGTTGCAGGAAAACTTTATTATGGTCTTAATTGTTTATCCTTGTATTTTATTTCAGTAGAAATACTGAGGGTTGTAAATTGTGCTTTTAAGCACAATTCTGATACAGTCCAGGTAGAGATGGTGAAATATATTGTATTAGTAAGCATCACAACCACATTTATCTTGGTGTAATTGTATCATGAGTGTTGTAGGTGAACCACCTGAAATATATACATGGATAGAAGTAGCGGAGCTCAGATGAGACCTGGAAATGAGTCTTTGCACCTAAATGGATTGAATTGTCCTTAGGAGGAAGAGTCCTGCCTTACTGTACTTGGAGGGGCAAGATTTGGACCCTGCTGGTGCAAAGGATGTTAGGGAAGTACTGGAAAGATCTTGAACATGGTAAAGCTTATGATCATGCAGCCCTGAAAACAATTAAACCTAATCTTTTACCAAATGTATGCCTTGATGGCACACTCATTATTTTTGAATTATACAAAACCAGGATGGAATGATACCTTTTCTCTCAAATGTTGTTCAATTTCAGTGGGTGAGTAAGGCCTCAAATTTTTAGAAGGGTGTTGAAAGTTGTACTGTTCCTTCAGTAAACTAACAAGAGAAGAAGGTATGATGTGTTATCTTCTGGAACAGTATTTGTGATGATGGAATGGTGACAAACCACCTATGCAGTTTTTGAGGACAGTATGTTAGAGGCTGTGTTGCCTTGTACTCCACTCTATGACAAGTGACATCATTTTGGATCTCTGACAACAACATATGCAAGACTTGGGGGATAACCAAGAATTAGCTGGAATAATACCCAGATCTTTCCAGTATTGCAATGAATAGTCTAAGGATTTTTTGACTGATATCCCTCAGATCCTCTCTGCCGTCCAGAGTAATCTTGTCTGCTTGGAAACAGAGGGAAGAAAACACATCTTTTTCTGATGTTATTTTATGTCTTTTTTCTCTATTTAGCAGCTGGAATGTGATTGGTACACACCTGGATAGTTAAAGACTTCAAGTTTAGCTTCCTCTGGTAGCAGTTCACACCTTGCTTTGCAAACCAGACAGACGTGGTGTGGGGTGGCTGGGGCTTGGTTCTAATACACCAGCCAAACCAAAATGCTGAATTTATGCAACCTAAGTTTTTAGGTTTTCTGCTGGTGCTTTATCTGATGCAGCAAGTTTTTGATATTAATATGGTTAGCATTTCTCATGTTCGGGGATGTATTGTTGCCATATTCTATTCATAGTTTCAAGGTAAAGCTGTAGCTCCTGCTGCTGCTGCAGTTCCAGAGAAGCCTTGTTTGTACCATGTGCTCCAGTCACCTCTTTTAATTGCCATTTTGATTTCCTCTTTTAAGAGGTGGAACATGAGAATGTAGTGGGTGTGGGGGGAAGGATTAATTGAGTTGAGACAGCAAGAACTGGACATTTCAGGTGGTAAAACTGCTTTAGGCAACTGTAGAGTTCTGCTAGAAATACCTAGATCGTTCTGTGCCTGGTAGGTAGCACCAGCATGCAGATGCCTCTGAGGGCATTTCACTATTCGGAAGTGAAATTTCTCACCATTTCTAACATAAAAAGTAATTCCTAAATAGTGAAAGCTAAGGGAATCCCTGAGAGGGCACTCTGGTCACCTTTTAGGATTACAGGTAACAGATCTACTGTTTGTATGATCCGTTTGAGAGAGCAATAGACTATAATTCAAGGAAGATTGCATCATTTTTTCTGTATTTTCTAAAGCTTTCACACAGGGGTCTCAATTGTTTTTTGAGATCATTATCTGTTTTACAGACATAAACTGAGCTGCAGGGGTAAAAATGTGTACTAAAGAAATCTTTACTAAGTAACAGCAGAACTGGGTATTAACTAAAAATTTATCTACAAGATGCAAGCAAATATGGGGGTTTCCTCTTGATATCCTGGATTTCTGCTGTCCTGCAGTAAGCTGGGTTCCAGAATAGAGTGTTCTAGTGATCCACAGAAGTATTGAGAACAGCTACTCAGTGTTCAAGACAATTAGAGTTACGAGAAGCTTCACTGCAGTGATTGTTCTCTTGGACACTCTTCCTATTGACAGATGTTTTTTGTTATCAGAAGTAGCTGAGCGTGAAGATCTGACAGGAATGATGGAAAGAGGCTTATCCTTATGGAAGAGTTCTCTTCATGTGTGATCATATCAGTCAGGGTCTATCATATAAGAACTCTTGCTAGAGAGATCCTCATTTGTTTCTCTGCTTTGCTGTTCTGTGCAGCTCTGTAGGAACACAGAGGGTGGTGCTTGTGGAGCTTCCTTTGTCACAAAAGGAAACCTCGGTGTGTCTAAGGGTTTTATTGTCACTTTCTGAAACTACCCCGTTTTCTGTCTAAAAGGATCAAAATTACTTGTGATACTCATGTTAAAAAAGAAAAAGCAGAAATTTTGGTCAGTTTTTCCCTAATCAACATTACTAGAAGCAGAACTGTTGGCAAAAGCTGTTTTTGATCAGAAGCCAAAGAAAGTTTCAGATCACTCAGTTCTTATACCAGGCTTGTCAGTGCTTAAGTCTGGGATTTTCCAGTAAACTAGAAGCTTTCAGTCAGAGACCTTTTAATCTTCCCTGAACAACCAGGCTCCCTTCCACACGGCTTCTGTTTCAAGCACAGAAATGTCTTAATGACCATTCTAAAAGATGCCTGTATCAAATATAAAGAGCTGTGGCAATCTCATTAATTAATTGCAATATATTTTTACTACCTTTGTGCATTTTTGGAAGTACACTAGGACTGTGTGGTTGATCTGCCTGTTTTAGGTTTGTCCCAAAATAGCCTGGTGACCTCTTCTGATACGGCGTCAACTAAACCACAGCACTCAGTGCCACACCCAGGCATTTCTTGAACACTTCCAGGGATGGTAACTCCACCACCTCCCTCAGTAGTTCATTCAATGCCTGACCACCCTTTCAGTGAAGAAATTCTTCCTGAGGTCCAACCTGAATCTTCCTGGTAACTCTTGAGGCCATTTCCTTTCATCCTGTCTCTAGTTGCGTGAGAGAAGAGACCGACCCCGCCAAGGAAGGAAACAACCTCCTTTCAGGGAGCTGTAGGGAGCAATAAGGTCTCCCCTGAGCCTCCCTTTCTCCAGGGATATAGGTAAACACCCCCAGTTCCTTCAGCTGCTCCTTACAGGACTGACTTTCCTTCCCAGCTCTGCTGTCTTTCTCTGGACAGACTCCAGCGCCTCAATGTCTGTCTTGTAGTGAGGGACCCATGAGAGTTGGGTTAAAACTACCATTCTGTTGATATCTGTCCCAAGAGAATATTCCAGTATCTCTAGGGAGAATAACCTAATAGGTAATATAGTATAAAAGGTAAAGTTCCTTAAGACTTCACCGTCATGTCAAGAGCAGTTACTCCTATTTGGGTTTTTTTCATAAACATTTGTTCTATTATGGTTCATCAAGATCTTTTCAGAAACAAATCAGCTTAGTAGAAAAGCCTGGGAAATTGAGGTCATTTTTCATAGGGCCTTTGAAAGCTTATGTTGAATACCTCTAAATTAAAGTATTTTAAGATACTACTCATAGTTATTCTAGAGGAATGGCAGGAAGCTTCCCAGTCCTCTAGTTTACTAAATAAAGCCTTAGAGAAGCATTTCTACTCCATCAGTTATGCTGTGCTAAAATCTGAGCTTGCTCCTTTCTGTCTGAAGCTTTTTCTCTTAACAGGCACTTCCCTCAGCCTTATTTAGACTATTTAAGCCTCCCTTCACACTTCCTCTGAACACTGTAGGATTACTGCCCAGCCCTCAGCAATTAGAAACAACATACTTAAATTTATTGTTGTCTTCTAATCCTTCCATAGTATTAAGTGGTTCCAAGTTTTTATGCTGACATGGAAAATCAAAGCATTTTTTCTTTGCCATCTCTGTCTTCTCTCATCAGCCCAAAGCCATTACTCTGGAATGGGAATACGAAAGAAACTAAAAAGATAGGGATATAAGCAAAGTGTTTGTGTGTACAAAAGATTTGCATCACAGCTGATACACCAGTGTTAATTGCACTTGTACCATTTACTTGATGGTTACAAAGATGCTTGAAAACTCAGCCAGCTATAGCACATAATCCAATTATTTATTTAAAAAGATGCATAGGAAATGTGGAAAAATAAAGTGGTTTCATGAAGACAATTCACATCTGGAAACAAAAGAACTCAAGCAGAATCCATGTTCTAGTCTTGCTGGGTTAAAAAGGAAAGAATCCATGTCATATTTTATCCTTTTTTTGTGAAAGGAGGGAGTCACATGAGGTAAAGAAGAAAATCAGCTGGGATAGTGGATTTTTTTTTTCCTTTCTATGAGACAAAATGAAAGGAAGAGGAGCAACCTGAGCTTCCTGGTCTAGAGAAGATGTCCCTGCTCATGGAATTAGGCAATGTTTAAGGTCCCTTCCAACTCAAGTCTTTCTGTGATTCTATGAAAAGGCCTTTCCTTGCAGAATAAATCCATTAAGGGAAAAAAAAAGTTTAATAGCCTTCAATCAGAAAGCTAAGATATCAGAGAATATATATATATATAAAAAAAGAGTCCAAATGTAAAGGATTATTTAAAGCAAAAATGTATATCATCTCTTCTGTCCAGAAGAAGAATTATTTAATATAGCTACTTTAGTCCTCGAGCAGAATTGACCTCAACTATCTCACTTGATGAGCTAAAATGTACAATTTAGAATTTTGGTATTGCTGCAGGCTGTTTTGACTAGGTTTCCTTTTTGCAGGCAATTGCTCTGAAACAAAATACAATTCAATAAGCTGTAAGTTCATATACAGTACTAGGTTTTTCTGTAATTCTAAAAAAACTCAAAAAACCCATTACCATCCGTCTTGATTGTGAATGCCGTGGAATATTCAGACTCTGTAACAAATAAAACAAAAAAATTATATTTTGAATGTTTTGGGGTTTTTTTACCCAGAACTCCTTACAACCATCTGTATGTCCCCTTTTCTTTGGGTCTTTAGGTTTTGTCATCTGAAGCTTTGGGTTTGTTTAACACAGAGTTGACTGGAGAACATTGGCATTGTTCATAGAACATGAATGAAGTAGAGCAGGGAGTACTGAATTGCACTGGACAGGGTTACTTCCCATTATACTTGTACTTTTCAGACAGATTATTAATTTTGAAGGGTCTGTCTGTTAATAAAGATGAGTTGTGATGTACTTTCAGTGTAAGTGAAAGGTTCCTTTCTGATGTTTGTTTTGCAGTATGTGTGCTGTAAAATCAGTCATTTTTTTGTTTAACAGATATATTAGATCTATGAAATGAGACCCTGCAAAGTCATTCTGACAGGATTGACAGATGCAGGGATATGGGGCTCAGCTGCTTTAGGCTTCTAAACCCGATGACAGCCTTAAAATAAATAAGTGCTGTGTGGAAGGATAGTGAATGTCAGTTTTCAGTTCATTGTCAGAATAAAGACTTCTATTACTGGCTGCTGCAGAGAAAAAATACTTCTTACTCAAACTTTACCCTTATTCTGGGGTCCTCATCACGTGAGAAACCATAGAGAACAGGTTTTGTAGAGATACTTTTTTGTGGGTCCTCACAGTGCATTCTGGTTAAGTTTTTGTTTGGGAAGCATTTTACCAGCAATTAAAAATATTCACCCAGACTTTTTAGATATGCATTTGCACACACCAGAACTGTATTTTCTTCTGGCCTGGTTATTTTTTGGGATTTAAAAATTTTTAGTTTAGAAAAAAAAATAAACCCAAACTAAAACAGAAACAACCCAAGCACAACAAATTCTTTTGTCAGTTCAGAAGTAATTGTGATGTGTTGTTTGTTTTATATAAATGCTTTACCTGCTAATTCGTGTTAAGGCTATAAATTGTTTATTTTCTCTCTGGTGTTTATTTTGTTAGCAATCAATCTAATGTTGGGAACATTTTGTCAATATCAGTAATTACTTGCTAGTGATCATATATTAGTGATTTCTTTCTCACTCAGAAGGTGATGGGTTGGTAGCATCAGTTTGGTAGAGTATTTTCCAAATATTGTCAGCTCCGAGTCTGGCTGTGGTTAGAAAGAAAAGGAAAAAAAAATATTTAGGCACTTGCTTTTCATGTCCTACAAACTTAGTACAAGACTACACATAGCTAGACTTACATAAAATCTGGAAGCATAATGGAATAGTGTGTACTAAGGATCGTTCTTCAGTTTCCATTCAAGGGTCTTAATACCAGTAAGATGCCAAATATATATACCTTTATGCACAAAATATAAATATCATTATGAAATGGAAGACTGGTTTAGGCCATGGTTATGGTATTCATACACACTTTTGAATCCTAATAGCTACAGGTTTCAGCTTTTAACGTAGTTCCTCTTGTCATTTCTTATCTTTCTGTTAAAATGATAGCATTTATATTTCTGTTCTTCTGTCTTGTTTTGAAGACACTGGAACTTGTGCACACACAGCATCTGTATAACCCTCCCATTGGCAAATTGTTTGCCCTTTATTACAATCTTATCAGTGAATTTGAATATAAAAAAGCAAAATACTAGGCAGCAGTAGGTAATGAAAAAAAAAGTTTGTAAGACAAATGAATTGGTTCAGTACCTACATCTCCAGTTTTTTCATTATCACTTGTAAGATCTTTAACCTTCCCAACTATAATTTTAAATGAAAAATTCCCCCACATCTGCATTTACAATGTGAATGAATAGCTGAGTGATGGAAAAAAAACCCTAAATGGAATTAAATATAGTTTCTAATTAAAAAACAAACAGGACCTCAGTTGTCACTGTCACATGGATACTCACTTTTCTTAGGGCACATCCTATATCATTTAAGCTTTCTTTTCAAGGGTGGAATGAGTAATAACTACTTCTTCTCATAACTGTTTCTTTCTTGTTCTCTGCACGCCCCTCCTGCCCTGCAGTGGAGCAGATTACTACGACTATGGCCACGGACTGAGTGAAGACACCTACGACTCCTACGGTGAGTGCTTTATCAGCTCAGTGATTGCAGCAGCTGACTTCTGAAAAAGGAAAATCCTAATGAAAGGATAATTTCCGTGAGGCAAGGCTCAGTCCTGCGGCAGCTGCTCAGGGATTCCTGAGCTGTCACAGAGCTCCTTGTGTGCTTATTGAGAAAAATGCCCTCTGTGGTCTGTTAGCTAACGCAGTCATGGGAAACTAAAACCAAAGAAGTAGAGAAAATAAAACTTAAATCATGACGCACGCAGCCTTTTCATGTCACATTCAATGAGATTTAAGGAAAAAAATGAGGGCATAGAACCTTTTTCCAGGAACTTCTGGCCGCCAAAAGCAAATGCTTCTGGTGTGGCACAGCTGGCATTGAGACTTGGTACAAGGTAAGAATATGCTGAAGCTTCCAGCTGAATTAGGGCCTAATTGAGTATGTTTTAGCTTTGTATGGTCTTTTTGTATTAGTTCATTTTCTTGTATCAGTCTTGGGAAATCAAGCAGGGAGTCATTATGTAAAGGTTAGGGAAGTACTTTAGGTAGCTTAATAGACATGAGGGCAGTGGGTTACTCTGTATAGAGACAAAACAGTGCATAATGAAGCAAAAAACATATGCCAGTGGTAAGGATCCTTTTTTTTTAATATACAGAAGTATGGTAGTGACAGGTTTAATTAAAGAAATCTGTTCCGGGTTAGAAGCATAAAACATATTAAAAGGCGCCTCTGCTCAAGGGATAAATGTTAAGTCTCTGGCTAGACTACAGAGAAATACAATCTAGGTCTCTCAAATCTCAAACATTTGAGGTTTGTTAGTTACCTGTGTAAAAGTTGTGATTCTGGGTAATGAATGCTTCAATGATTTTAGAGCTCTACTTAAAATTCACCAAGGCCTGTTTCTTCAGCTCCCTTTGGAAGTGCTTCCTGCTGAAAACTAAAATGACCTTAACTAAGTTGTGATAAATGCACCTAATGCTGTAGTTTGCCCAGCGTATCTGCTTAAACTGATTATTTTGCTTAAGGGGAGAGTCAGTTCATCAAAAGAAGAGGTCACTTGAAATTCCTCTCTTCCCCAGCACTTCCAGTTGCTGTTGATAGATATATAGCTTAAACCTTTATTTCAGCATTAAAATAAACTGTTTGCCATTATAAACCTGGTATTTCTAAGACTATTTCATTAATGCAAAATTGATGGGGGAAAAATATGTATGAAACTGCTTAATGTAGATGGATTGATGGGGAGAGATATTGATTGCAGTATTTAAGGTTGAAAATATGGATTTTTCATTGCTTTTGCGTTTAAAATTGGTTTTCTATTTATCAAAGCACAGCCACTCAGAATATTAAGTGATGTATTTATTCAGGTTGAGAGAAAGACTATAAATACCTAGAAGAATGATTATGGGTTGCAGCCACTGTAGTTTTTGCGCATATAAACAGTTATTCACTTTATTTCTTGAAGTATATCTCTTAAAAGCAGAGTAAGAGTTTAATAACCATCTTCACTATATGTAAAGAACATTAGGTGCCTCAAACTAAGACTGCCTAGTGAGCAGTAGTTGTCTAGTGCTGGGCAGGAGGAAATTCAGATTCCCAGGAGGTATCTGAACTTTTCCTCCAAGAAATTCAGTTGACAGTCCAGAGGATGTAGGAAGAATATCAGTGTTTTTAGGATTTGGAGCCCTGAACAGCACCAAATGAAAACTGAGAAATAGTAAGGTAACTCTTTACCCAGCTGATTTGATCAGCTGCTTGAAAAAGAGGAAGTATTCTCCTGAAACTGTAATCAAGACTGCTCTTTTTATTTAAACAGTTCTTGCAGCAGTGTAAGAGCTTGGATATTTTTAATTCCTACCCCTCAGTCAGCTGCCCATACTGTTAGGCTCAGGGTCTTTTTTTAATGTAAGTCTTGCTCTCTGCGTGATGAAGAAGCACAAGAGGTTGTTACCATATACCCATGGAACTTGCCTGAGGTGCAAGTTTAATTCTTTCAGCCTTACACAGAACTGAACTTGTTCTTTTTAACTTCTAAGCAGATGTCCTGACCACCTGGGTATGATTTATTGCCTGGACTCTCTAGGCAGCCACCTACCACCTACATTATTAAAAAGTTGTTAGGATGAGGCTTCTGCGAAGGAATTGTGAAACTGAACCCTTGACATACGGGATTCTTGTCATCTAATTTCAGATATCTCATGTCAGAGCAAGTTACCTCAGCATTCAAAGTTCAGGGATTCTTTGAGTTTGTTTTATTTTTTTTAATGGACTAGAAAGACGAAGTGATGTCTACATTTTTTTCTACCATAGATTTGGATTCCATCTTTAGTTTCTGGATTGCATTGGGTTCACTGGGGCACCTGTCTGTTTAGGGCTGTTCTGCAAAAATAGATATGGAAACACATACACTGTTTTAAGGTGTTTTTGCTTTTTGGGTTTTTTTGGGGGGGCTGCTTTTTAAAGCTTTGTTCTCACAGATATGACATAGCACTATGATTTTTTTACATCATTAAAGTGTACCAAGTACTGTTTAATTACACTCTGTGTTTAATCCTGTATGTTCCCTTTTTCTATGTTTCCCTGCCTAGCATAGTAGGCCTGACTCTCATTTAAAATAATAATTTTTTGCTACTTTTTTAAAATATTTATTACCATTAGAAAGTGGTAGGATTATGAATCATTAAATACAGCACAAGCTTTTTTTTAAAAACTTATTTTACAGCCAAAATTCAAACAACCACTGTTCCTTATCCTTTCAACTTTTTTTTTTATAATCTGCCCTCCTATTCATTGCATTTCAGAGGAGGTATATGTTTACCTCCAGAGAAATGGAGTATTTGCCCTAGGATGTTAAAAGCCACAGGTGTTTGTAGGGATACTTGAGGCTTGGTTTGCGTGTTTGAATTAGGCCTAAATTGGTACTGATGCAGAGAAACTTATTTCTGAGGGCATTTTATTTCCTTATGCATAATTCATCCCCTCCATTCAATTCATCCCATTGCAATTATTGGTGTGTCTGCTACTGGAGCTGACATTTCTGGGCCTTTGCAACAAGCAGGTCCAGCTGAATTTACACAGCCCTCAATATTTTTGCCATTAGCCCGTCGCACTCCCTGCTCTTATGTGCTGAGAAATCACTTGGGATAGCTCAGATAGATGTGTTGTACCCAGATTTTTTGTTTCAAGTGTTAGCCTTCACTTTGTAAAGCTTGGTCTCTGTAAACAGAATGTGTCTGTTTGATTCACAGATAAGAAAAATTAAGCTCAGCACCTGAGAATGTTGGAAGGGTTCTGACCATGTTTTCTTTTCTTGTAGGGCAAGAAGAATGGACCAACTCACGACACAAGACACCTTCTGCAAGGACAACAAAAGGAGTCTACAGAGACCAGCCATATGCCAGATACTGATTGTACTGTCTGATGTTGTGAAATATCCAATCTCCACCAGTCCTGTATACTGTTCAAAGTAATTTTTTCTATGAACAATCCCTTTTTATTAACTCAAAGTGCATAAAAAATCTGAATGGATGGACTGAACTTTAAACATTTTGTTGTAAGAGCAACCTGGACAGAAAGATATGTAAAACAAGGAACTTTGTTATTTCCAAACTGTGTTTGAAAAAATAGGTGATCAAAAAATAACCCTTGATTAACTAGTGTTAAACAAAAAATAGGTTTACTAAATACGTTAGTCCATTCTTTTTAACATAAGCGTAACCTTTTATTTTAAAGGTTTTCAACAATTTAGTTTTTAGCTTTTATTTTCAGCCATTTGCTAGATTTTCTCTTTGCAAACATGCGTAAAAAGGGGAGCAAACTACAAATGCGAATAATGTGGTATTTTGTAACTCAAGTCTTGAAATGTTCTGTAGTGTTAAGCAAAGTTTTACCCTTGCTTGATACTAAATAAACTTTTGAAAGAAAATCAGTGTGTGTGAGATTAATTTTATGCTTTATCTTATAATAAAACTTCATAAATAGTAGTAAACAGGGAGAAATGTTTAACAGTGATCAGCATAAAAGGCTCATATTAAACATTGTGCAACTTCTTTTAAAACAAAATGGTTTAAACCTAAATGTATCTCTCTATATACTCACAGTAGATATAAATGCTGTTTAAAATATCCAAATGGTATGCATCTGCTTGAGTGCCACATTAAATCAAAATACTTTTTGTTAAAAAATGGTTTAAAATAGCTAATGAATTTTCTGGAAGAAGATGTGACTAGTTTTCACCTTGTTGAGCATTTTTTCACTAGTGCAACTTTGGAATTTTTATGAGAATTTTGGTACGTTAATGACCACCTCGCTCCGTGCTGGAAGCAATAAACACAAAGCTTTTAAAGACTTTCTGACTTGACTAATTGAGGTCGCTTTCGTCAGAGGCAGAGGATGTGTAACCCTTAAAACGGTCTTCATTTGCAAAGGTAAATAAATCAAATAAGATTTTAATCTCACTTAAGTTATCTTAATATAACCAATAAAAACAGGGAGGCTACAACTTAGAAAGTTTCATTTTAGAATGTAGGAAAGACTTGTGAGGACACCTAAATTCTCATTTTAAAACGTTTAATTTGTATTAGTCATCTAAAAAGCCTTAGCTTAGCTAGTTAAATTTGGACAAACTATTCCCTATTAAACAACTGTAAAACCTCATAACCAATAGTTTGTAATATATTATTTTGCCATAAATTCTAGTAACTTAAACATTGCCAATGTTATCTAAAGCTTTTTTTAAGCATTGTTTCTATTAATTATAGTTTGATTTACTTTGTTTTCTTTAGTTTTTATTTTAAATTCTTTGAAATTTAGTAAAAATGCCTTTCTTTTTTTCTCTCTTGTCAGGAAACTCACCTCCTTGGACAGCCAAGAGAACAAAAACCCTAATCTTCTGATGCTTTGGTAAGTATGTTTACTCATCTGTGAAATCATTAGATAAATAATGGAACTTTTGATCAGGTCCTTAATTCTACACAAGGCTTTAATTTAGGTATTGCTGTCTGTGTTCAATTCTGGTAAGAAAAGTAATAGTTTTGAACCATCATTAGTCAGGACCTTAAGCTGTCACAGTGTGTGGACATTCCCCTGGCAGTTTATTGAAAGGTGTACATAGCTGTGACAGCATCTCAGCCCATTAGGTATTTGATTGGACAGAGGTAGCTGAACAAACTGAGTGTAATTTGATGCTTGTAGTTTTCAAAAGGGAATTTAAAACTCTAATCTGGTCAACAAAAATGTCTAAAGTTGAAAAATACATTTTGTAGACTGTTTTTCAAAGTCAAGCATTTTTGCACAAGTAGCAGACTGATTTCTGGCATTAATTGAAGGAGAACAAATCCATTAAGAAGCATTAGCTGAAGAATAGCTGGCTTTACTGTTTCTGGTCAATTCAATATATAAAATAAGAAATAATTGAACTCTGTTTATGCTCGGATGGTGTATATTTTAAATAAAACAGATTTTTTTCTACTTGGAATGGTAATTCTTCCTGCTAACCTCCTGATCTCAGTGCCTTTAGTTGACAAGGCTCAGATAAATAGAGCTCTATACTGTGAAATACTGCAGAAGTTGCACTGCCTCTGTGTACTGCAGTAAATTTAAGAGTCTGCTGTCACAGGCTAAAGGAACCTTTTGTACATACAAAATGGCTTTAGAACAGTTTTGAGCATTTTAAGGGCTTAAATCAAAGGACTGTTTAAGAGTAGGAGAGCTTGAAGAAGATTTCTCCCCTTTGGGCTCAGGGGGTGAAGATTTAATACCAGCTGCTAGAATTGCTATAGAAAACCAGAATATATAAATATCTTTTAAAAATATTTATAACAATTGGCCAAATCTCTCCTTCTGTTCACATCTTAAATCACATAATATGATGAATTACATAGGATGTGTTCATCTGCAAACATCATGTATTATAGTAAATAGAATGAAACTTAAGGGTTGAAACTAAAATATCTAGGAGCAAGGGTGGCTAGTAGATAAGTGAATCAGAAGTGGATTCAGTGTTCTGTAATGTTTATCCAACTTTCTCTTATTTAATGCCATATTTTCTTAGTGCCTCCAGTACGGAGGATGAATGTGTGATCAGCATGTGTGATTTGTGCCATTTCTCTGCTACTCTGCCCTGGAGTCCTAGAGAACCTTTAATTGTTTTAGGTTCCCTTTGGGATGGAAAAATGTGTCTCCCTGATAGCAGAGGCTCTTTAAGTGCACCACTGAATGATTACCATATGAATTAAGTCTTCCTTCTTCCAATGCTCCACACTGATACATCTTATTTCTGCTAAGAAAATATGTCTCCATGCCTCTTAAAAAAATTCCGTACCAATTCTTATTCCTATGTCTGCACAATAAACTGCATGCAGTCAAACAACGGGTATTAGATATTCTTCAAAACTGTATTTTTGCAGTGCAGAACTTCTCTTGATATTTCCTAAAATAACATGCACTAGCATTGTTCTGCTACTGCATTTCTCTTGTGTGTATTTTCTTTTCTGTGGAGTAATCTCTTAAATTAAATCATTAGATTTTGAGTGGAGGAAAAAATAATCTAAAAAGGTCTCTACATGAAAGAAAACCAATGCAGAAGGCAGCCTTTCTTCCATTATGACAAACAACTTAGAAGTGTTTTTCCATTCTAGTAGTTTTGTACTCTGACACTGGTCTGTTACTGGTCAAACAAGTAATTTTAATCATATCAACAATTTGCCTTTACTGAATCTTCTTATGACATTTTCACTGAATTTCAATGATAGCAGTTTCTGCAATGCTTGCCTAGATCTACATACATTTTTTATATACGTAATTGTCTGATTCCCCTACTTACAGTCTGACAGGCTTCGGAGAATTCATGATCTTCCCTCTCAAGATGCATACAAATGAAGTGTATTTTGCTCTTTTTCAGGAACTTCTGCCATGTTAATTATGGACTGCTTAGAGCATTGTACTTACCCGTGTGCTCAGACACTGACGAGACGGAGTATGAAAATCTTGCTCAGCATTTCTTGTATGAAAGCCTTAAAGTGTATAACAGCATACACGTTTTAAAATAATTGTACATTGAAACTCTTAATTGTATAGTGATGCAACAATGTTTTATTTGGAGCTCAATAAAGAATTTCCATCTAAGTTTCTGTTACAAAGCAATAAGGCAACCTCCCGTTCTTTAGTGACTCTTTTTAGCCTTATGCAGCAAGTGTAAGAGAGTGTGTGAAGTCTTATGACTACAACCTAAATGCTTTTGGAAATAGCTTGTCTAATGTATGAACAACATGGATAAGTTAAAATGAAGATTGGTGTTTTCTGCTGAAGCTTTTTTTAATAGCTAATTGTAAACAAGTCTGCTCAAAACAAGACTTTGGTAGAAATAATGCTCTAACTTCCCATTTCCTTCAAAAACTTGTATAACAAGAAGGTGTTTAATCCCTGTCAATTATACTATGCTGCTTATTCTCTTTCACTTGGTGTTTGATGCATAGAAATCTTTTCTCTAATACACAGGCACAGGTTTTCTAGTAGTAGAGTCTTGGATGAGGGTTTTACACCTTGATAAATCTTGTATCCAACAGTCATGTTTCCTCAGTGCTTTCTGTTTTATATTAATTGTGATTGTGGTAATTTGTAACAGAAATAAAGTTCTGTTAATTTATTTTCTTGTGTTCTTTTTCATAAATAGTGCTTACAAAGCATGGGTGTCCCATTCCTCAGTTATGGTTCCATCAGATGAATTTTTCTTCACTGAATCTCAGTTTTTTGGCAAGAAAAGCATCATTTGGTTCCGTGTTGTTGCTATTTTGAACATAAACAATACCAGTTGATAGTTTCACACCAAAATGCTGCCTCTTCAACAGGTTTTCATAACTTCTAATTCCGTGTACTGACTACTAAAATATAGCTTTGAAGTTCTGGGGATGTGGATAAAAATAAGATTTTCTATTAACTGTGGCACGGAACAAATTATCTTGAATGAGACAGTTTTTAACAGATTTAAGCAACTAACCATAAAAAAGTCTGTATTTTTAACCTCTGAATATTTAAGGTGATTTTCTCAGCTAATCTCACAATCTGGAGAGGTTTTCCCTGCCTTCATCTCTCACTGTGCTAAAACTGCATTTCTAAAATGTTTTCTACAGCCAGCAATAGTAATAATTTAAGCAAGTGAAAGCAAAATGAAGAAAAAAACCCCTTGGAATAGGCACAAGAGATGTACAATAATGATTCCTTCAGACTGACCGACAGGAGCCTCTGGTGTGGAACAGCACCTGACATCCTAAATGCAGGCCAAGTATAAAAACTGTATACAGATACTGTGTGGGGAATTTAGATAAGCAGAATGCAATTTCACTTTCTGTAATTTGGACACCAGGATTACCAACACAAGCTCATTTGGGGAGTGCTACGAACTGCTCAAGGAGTATCAACTTCCACTCTGGAGTCACGAACAACAGGGCTGCTTAATGGCAATACTAAAATATTTTGCTGGTACGACTTATTATGTGACTATCAAATCTGTCTAGAAAATGTGATTTTCCTGGGGTCTTGTCTGATGGCTGAGTGGCCTAACAGGAGCCACTGGGGTCTGGTCAATGTGGGCTGCCTGTGGCCATCCTGCTGTTAGGGTTACAAGTACTTTGCTTTGTTTCACTAAAACCTTAAGGACTGGCTGTCTCTGGCCTTTCCAGCCTGGACTTCAGGCCCTTCCCACCCAAACCATACTCTGACTCTGTGGCTCCATTTCTGCTGGGTTTTATCATCAATAGGTAAAAATTTAAGTTCTTATGATTGTGTTTTGAGGGAAATTCTGGTCTCATTTGTCACGTCAAAAGCACACAGGTACAGGGCTGTGCTGCCTCAGTGGTGTTACACTGTGGGAGAGTCACAATGCTCTGCTCCCAGGTGCTAGTTCTAGGTGATGTCAATTTACTTCAAAGGTTTTGAGCAAGGACATGAGCCTGCTGCTTCAGACTAACTGTCCAGTCTGCATCACAACCTCTCCAGTTGTGTCTACTCTTTTGGGGATGACCCCATCTTGAGGTACTACATAATAAATGCATGAAAAGATGTTCCATGGCTGTG